>OU342746.1:302833007-304303875 GCA_910589775.1 Avena eriantha | reverse complement strand
TATTTCTTATGAAGTTCACATCAACTTGCTCTTCTTGAGCAACCAAAGAGGCTAAAGGAACATTATTTGGATCAATATGGGCTTTCCCATTAACAAGCATAGACATAATAATATCAATCTTATCACTCAAGGAGGAGGTTTCCTCAACAGAATTTACCTACTTACCTTGTGGATCTCTCTTAGTATGCCATTCAGAATAATTAACCATCATATTGTCTAGAAGTTTTGTTGCAGCACCCAAAGTGATAGTCATAAAGGTACCTCCAGCAGCTGAATCCAATAGGTTCCTTGAAGAATAGTTCAATCCTGCATAAAAAGTTTGTATGATCATCCAAGCAGTTAGTCCATGAGTGGGACAGTTCTTTACCAAAGATTTCATTCTTTCCCAAGCTTGAGCAACATGCTCATTATCAAGTTGTTTAAAGTTTATTATTTCACTTCTCATGGATATAATCTTAGCAGGAGGATAGTATTTTCTAATAAAAGCATATTTGCACTTAGTCCAAGAATCAATACTATTCCTAGTTAAGGAATTCAACCATTCGTTAGCTTTTCCTCTCAGAGAGAAAGGAAATAATTTTAGTTTAATAATATCACCATATATATCCCTATGCTTTTGCATCTCACAAAGTTTAACAAAGTTATTTAGATGGGAAGCAGCATCTTCATTACCAATACCAAAAAATTGCTCTCTCATAACAAGATTGAGTAAAGCAGGTTTTATCTCAAAGAAAGTATTTTCATCCACAGGTGGAGCAATAGGTGTGCTCATAAAATCATTGTTGTTGGTGCTAGTAAAGTCACACAGCTTAGTGTTTTCAAGAGTAGTCATTTTTTTGGGTTTTCAAATAAGAAAGCAAACTTGTAAAACTATTTTTTGTGTGTTTTTGATAAAGAAACAAGCAATAAAAGCAAAAAGAAAACTAAGCAAAACAAAAACAACAAAGTAAAGAGATTGGTTATGAGGGACTCCCCTTGTGAAGATGTCCTTCACTCCTCGGCAACGGCGCCAGAAAATCTTGATGTGCTCGTCATTCGACGTAGAGCTCGTTGGGAACCCCAAGAGGAAGGTATAATGAGTACATCAACAAGTTTTCCCTCAGTTATGAAACGAAGGTTTAATCAAACTAGTAGGAGCAAGGAAACACCCCAAAGGTGTTACTAGCTGAGCTTTGGCAGGGCACACTACCGGTGCTAGTAGCAACGTGGAGACCTACACAACACAACCATAGAACTTTGTCCCCAACTTGCGATGAGGTTGTCAATCTCACCGTGTTTTGCGGAAAACAAAGGATTAAATGTATCGAATGGAAAGAAGTAAAAGTTTGCAGAAAGTAAACACAAAGAAGTAAAACATTGTAGATTGTATGTATAAGACAAGGACCGGGATCCATAGTTCACTAGAGGTGGCTCTCCTTAAGATAGATAACATGTTGGGTGAACAGATTACAACGTGGCAATTGACAAACACCGAGAAAGCAATACGTGCATATACTAATCATCTTGACTCCTTTGAGACTTGATTGGGCATTACAACATAATACATAAACCGCCATACAACTGCATCTATGACTAATAATCCACCTTCAGGTTATCATCCGGACCCCCTCCAGTATTAAGTTGCAAGCAACAGATTATTGCTTTACGAACTGCGTGTAAACTAAAAAATATGATTGTTCTATGAACAAAGGATTGTTGTTTTCTCCCTAGTAGCAACATCACATCTATTACCTTAGAGATTTCATTCACTTCCCCTGATTACTAGAGGCATGAACCCACTATCGAGCATAAATACTAACTCTTGGAGTTGCTAGCATCTACTCGACCAAGATAGATACTAACAACGGAAAGCATGCAAGATCACAAATAACAAAGACATGATAGAATCAATAATCAATCTGAAATAGCATCTCAATATCCATCGGATCCCCGCAAACACAACATGCAGAATTACAAATAGATGATCTTGATCATGAACGGAGCTCACAAGATCTAAACATGAAAGCACAAAGGAGGAGAACCAGCCATCTAGCTACTACATGGATCCGTAGTCCAAGGATGAACTACTCACGCATCACACCAGAGGCTTGCATGGTGATGAAGAAGGCCTCCAGGGTGAATTCCCCTCTCCGGCAGGGTGCCGGGAAGAGCTTCAGATCCCTCCCGATCTAGGGATGGAGATGACGGCGGCTATAGACTCTTTCGTGGATTTTTGATCAAGTACTTAGGGTTTACGTCCCGAGGGCATCTTATAGTCGGAAGGAGAGGCCGAGGGGTTGCCAGGGCTGGCCACACCACCCCTTGGCGTGGGCCAGACCTGGCCACGCGGCCAGGTTGTGTGGCCACCCCCTAGCCCTTCTCCATCTCGTATTCTGGCACTTGATCCCTTCCAGAAAAATAGGCACTTTGGCTTTTGTCCCGTCCAATTTCAAGAATATTCATTTTCTGACTTTCCTGGAAGCAAAAACAGTAGAAAACAGGCAGCTGGCACTGTGGCTCTTGTTAATAGGTTAGTCCAAGAAATCACATGAAAAATACTCCAAAGTTGGAACAAAACACAAGAAAGTGGATAAAACCAAGCATGGAACATCAAAAATTATAGATACATTTGCAATGTATCATGTGGCCGGCCTCTGGCCCCTCTCCGTCTCGTATTCTGGCACTTGGTGACTTCCGGAAAAATAGGCACTTTGGCTTTTGTCCCGTCCAATTCCGAGAATATTCATTTTCTGACTTTCCTAGAACCAAAAACAGCAGAAAATAGGCAGCTGGCACTGTGGCTCTTGTTAATAGGTTAGTCCAAGAAATCATAAGAAAAGTACTCCAAAGTTGGAACAAAACAGAAGAAAGTGGATAAAACTAAGCATGGAATATCAAAAATTATAGATACATTTGCAATGTATCATAAGCTCGCGAGGGAGCCCTTGGTATGCTGATTATGCTAACTTTATTGTCTCCAAGTATTTGCCTCCAACTTTTACAGCCCAACAAATAAGGAAGTTCTTTTACGATTTAAGGCATTATTTTTGGGATGACCCACATTTATATAAGGAGGGAGTAGATGGTATTATGTGAAGACGTGTTCCAGAATATGAACAAAAGGAGATATTGCAGAAATTTCATGGTAGTGCCTATGGAGGACATCATGCGGGAGATAGAACCGCACAAAAGGTGCTACAATCAGGGTTTTACTGGCCTACCCTCTTTAAAGATGCAAGAAAAATTGTCTTATCATGTGATGAGCGTCAACGAGTTGGTAATATTTCTAGACGAATTGAGATGCCTATGAATTACTCTCTTGTTATTGAACCATTTGATTGCTGGGGATTCGACTTTATGGGTCCTTTTCCCCCTTCTAAAGGTTATACTCATATTCTTGTTGCTATTGACTATGTTACTAAGTGGGTGGAAGCCATACCTACAAAAGTGCTGATGGGGAGACCTCTTTAAAAATGCATAAGGATATCATCTTTCCTAGGTTTGTAGTACCTAGGTATCTTATGACTGATGGAGGTCCTCATTTCATTCATGGTGGTTTTAGAAAGACCCTTGCTAAATATGACGTTAATCACAGAATTGCTTCAGCTTATCATCCCCAACTAGTGGGCAAGTAGAGCTATCGAATAGATAAATTAAATCCATCTTGCAAAAGACTGTTAATAGATCTAGAAAAAATTGGGCTAAAAAGTTGAATGATGCTTTATGGGCTTATAGGACTGCCTATAAAAATCCTATGGGAATGTCTCCTTACAAAATGGTTTATGGGAAAGCTTGCCACCTGCCCTTAGAATTAGAACACAAAGCTTATTGGGATGTGAAAGAACTTAATAGAGACTGCAAACTTGCTAGTGAGAAAAGATTATTTGACTTAAGTTCGTTGGATGAATGGAGCAGTGAAGCGTATGACAATTCTAGACTCTTTAAAGAAAAAGTTAAAAGATGGCATGATAGGAGAATTCTTAAGAGAGAGTTCCATGTTGGTGAGAAAGTTCTATCGATAGTTCTCATCTCAGATTTTTTGCAGGGAAACTACTTTCAAAATGGGAAGGACCTTTTGTTATTGAAGAAGTGTATTGTTCAGGAGTAATAAAAAATTCTTCTTTAAGAGATAACACTACACAAGTGCTGAATGGTCAGTGACTCAAGTACTATATTTCTAGAGATTCTTACAATGAGGATATTGATGCTATTCAAATGGTGACTCTGGAAAAATTTATCAAAGACCAAGTTCAGAAACCTGTAGAGTTCGTTTTTTAATAGGTAACACTTCTAGTAAGAAAAGTTCCGCAAAAAATCTGTCAAGTTATATTTTTGCAGTTTTTATCCAATAAGGAAAGCAACGAAGCAAAAGAGGGACGGGGAAACAGAGCCAGGGTGGCTCACACCACCCTGTGGCGCGGGGCCCCTAGTCGCGCCACCAGGTGGTGTGGCTGCCCCGGAGTCCGTCTCCGACCCGTTTTCTCCTAGTACCTTCCTTTTGTTGTAAAACTCCGTAATATATAATCCCCTGGAACCCCCGAGGTTCGTATATCGTGTTCTCGTCGTGTATTTGTTTCGATCTGTTTCTACCAAGAACTATTCTTTAAGTTTAGAAGCACAATGGTCTCCGCCAAGGATAAGGGAGAGAAGCGTGCGGAGGAGGATCCCCAAGACCCTGTGCAGGAGAAGGAGATCGATGAAGAGGAGGCAAAGAAAAACCTACATCCGCACACCGACACTACCATTGCAAGCATTGGAGTGGTGGCGAACCCTGCTAAGATCAAAAGGACTGCACGGATGTCGACTGGAGGGAAGCCTCCACGTCACTACTTGGATCCTCATTCACCTTCTCCATGCACCAAGAATCCCTTCCATACCCTTATCCATCAGCATCAATTCTAGAATATGCTCAAGGAGAAACTACCCTTCAATTGGGATATGCCTTGTTCTAACCATGCAGGAAAAGAAGACTTTAAGGAGGAAGTGTGGGGAAAGAATCGTACGAGCTGGGATTCACAACCTGACATGATCATGCACCACATCAAGCACAACTCGGAGTTGATTCATACTCTCACCTTCGAGATTGAGGACTTGAGGAAATTGATCAAAAAGCTCATCGAGAGAACACCACCACCACCAAAGGAGTTATTCATCATCAGGTTTTGGCATCCCCTTGGTTTGTTCCAAGCTTGGGGAGTGTCACGGTATCACATCACTAATCTTCTATCTTTTTACCTTTTTAGTAGAGTCATATCATGAATAGAGAAGTTATCATGTAGGATGGTTTGCATTGTGGAAGTGTCCCCCTCTCGTTAGATATCTATGTATCCCTTGGTGTAAGTTTCCGTTATGGAATATTAATGAGAAGTTCTTTCATTTTACTCTTTTGCATATCTTATATTAGTTTTCAATTTTTGTTATATGATTGATCTTGTTATTAGTATTGGTATCACTTTGGGATCATCGAGTAAATTTAGTTGGTTTTGGCAAACCTGGCTCGGTCAGTAGCAACACTATTTTGATAATTGAATGAAAAGATAAAAGTACTCTAAAGAAATATAACTTCATTAGCATCTTTCTTGATTTGCTCATAAGCTTAGTATTCTCTAGTTAAGATCTTTGGTGCTTCCAAGGAAGATTGTATGTTTGTTTTTATCACATGTATGTTTGTTTGTTTCCTTCAATTCTTATACTTGTTACCCAACCTTGCTAGCCAAAAACCTGTACTGAGAGGGAATGCTTCTCGTGCATCCAATCCTTAAACCAAAACCTATGCCATCTGTGTCCACCATACCTACCTATTAGCACTATTTCTATTCCAAGTAAATTCATGTTTTTATCTACCTTCTGAATTAAACTTGTTATGTGAAAATTAGTGATTAAAGCTCTCACAAACTTGATGGCACACTTTACTTTCTTGCACTTAATAAACTTGAACCATTGTGTCCATTTTTGTTGCGTATATGCTTGCACTTTCTAAGTTGAAGTTATCAGAACCATGTATCATGGGGAACACTTTCAACATTGCACTTATATTCCGTCGATATCATGATTCTTTTGCCTATGGATCCCGGTGGTGTGAAATAAAAGGGGAACTTGTAAGATCATGGAGTTTGTATGTGTGTTAGAGAAACACCTGGGCCGCTAGCCTAAGCCATGCCTAATCATGGTGGAAACTTGCAGCATAACCATAATGAGCACTCTATGAAGCATCCTCAATAAAAACCTATGCAAATAGCAAATAAAAAGATCGCTGAGATGCTTATTGTCTGCTTGCCTTGTCATTTTGATTATGGGATAGCTCATGTATCATGTCCAAGGGGTACCCCGTTGGTGGTTCTCTATGATACATATGTATTTACAATGACAAGAGCTTACTTGTGAATGAAGTTGAGTAGCATGAGGTTCGGTACTCGTAAGTAAGGGGCATGAGATTTCAACTTATAACTTGTCAAGCATATCCTCTTAGGTGTGTCACTTTAACCTTAATCACCTAAAGATGCCTATGAAAGGGGCAATGAGAGCTGAAAGCTAATAAGTACCATAATTTTTGGAAGATCTTTATGAAACTTGAAATCCCTACTTCCCTCTGCGAAGGGCCTTTTTTTACTTTTTAGTTGAGTCAGTAAACCTATTCCCTTCTATCTCAGCAAGTATTTTTAGTTGTTGTGTTTCATTCATTCATATGATGATTTATCCAATCATGTTTCTTATGTTCCTTGTTTTGCACATTGCTCTTATCTTAGTGAGTATTACTTTGAAAGCTATCAATTGAAAACCCGTTATGTTTGAACTCCTGCAAATTGTTAACTATTCTTTGACCAAGAGCAAAGTTTGCCATTACCAAATATGATTTACTTTGTGTATCTTTATTTGTGTTTCCTTTACCTTTTGGAAGTTAAGTTATATAATGGTGAGTTGTCTTCTATTATGATTTGTGTATTGATGAATGTGATGCTTCTTGTCCGTATTCTTTTATCGACTCTTCACTCCATAAACCTGAGGTCATGTTTATTGAGTTCAAGTTTTGCTTGGGGACAAGCAAAGTCTAAGCTTGGGGGGAGTTGATACGTACATTTTGCATCACTATTCTATATCATAATTTACTATTATTCATTGATATATTTCATTTTAATAGATGATACTTATGTTATTTCATATATTTTTGCATGGTTGATGACTTTTGGATCATGGACCACTGCAGTCAGGATTCTGATGGAAAATGTGCTGTTTGGAGGCGAAATTTGTGAAGATTAGAAAATCTTGGAAAATACATGGAAAATCCTATTTTTCCAGAAGACGAAGGTTGCCAGAAGGGGGAGTGGAGATGGGCCAGAGGGGGCCCACACCACCCCCTGGCGCAGGCCACCCTAGGCCGCGCCACTAGGTGGTGTGGCCACCCTGGCCCACTCCTGGCTCTCCCCTTTGGCGTATATTATCCCCACGAAACCCTAAGACTTGGGGAGCAACCATAGAAAGGTTCCGCCGCCTCTATGGGGCGGAAAACTACAGAGAGAAAAAGATCTCTCCGGTAGACAGAATTCTGCCGGGGGAATTCCTTCCTGGAGAGGGGAGATTGTCGCCATCTACACTGCCATCAAACTGGACTTCATCGGGATCATCATCATCACCACCATCATCTCCATCACCACCATCATATCCACGCCATACTGCTGTAACAATTGGGTTGAATCTTGCATAGTTCTTAGGGGAAACTTTCTTGGTGTTCATTAATCCTTGTAGTTGATGCTATTGAGTGAACCATTGAATTACCATTTATGTTCAGATTGTTACTTATCATTATTTCATCTCTGATCTTGATCCATATGATGTCTTGTGAGTAGTTTGTTTAGTTCTTGAGGACATGGGAGAAGTCATGTTGTTAGTAGTGGAATTGTGTTGAGAAAGATTCAATGGTTTGATATTTAAGTTGTGGTGCTATTCTTCTAGTGGTGTGATGGCTCAGTGTTGATGTAGAGCTCGTTGGGAACCCCAAGAGGAAGATATGATGAGCACAGCAACAAGTTTCCCTCAGTTATGAAACCAAGGTTTAATCGAACCAGTAGGAGCAAGGAAACACCCCAAAGGTGTTGCTAGCTGAGCCTTGGCAGGGCGCACTACTGGTGCTAGTAGCAACATGGAGATCTGCACAACACAACCACAAAACTTTGTCCCCAACTTGCGATGAGGTTGTCAATCTCACCGTGTTTTGGTGAAAACAAAGGATTAAACGTATCGAATGGAAGGAAGTAAAAGTTTGCAGAAAGTAAACACAAAGTAGTAAATAGTTTATAGATTGTATGTAAAGAAAAGGACCGGGATCCATAGTTCACTAGAGGTGGCTCTCCTTAAGATAGATAACATGCTGGGTGAACAAATTACAGCGGGGCAATTGACAAACATCGAGAAAGCAATACATGCATATACTAATCATCTTGACTCCTTTAAGACTTGATTGGGCATTACAACATTATACATAGATCGCCACCCAACTGCATCTATGACTAATAATACACCTTCAGGTTATCGTCCGAACCCCCTCCAACATTAAGTTGCAAGCAACATATTATTGCTTTACGAATTGCGTGTAATGTAAACAATACGATTGTTCTATGAACAAAGGATTGTTGTTTTCTCCCTAGTAGCAACAACACATCTAGTACCTTAGAGATTTCTGTCACTTCCCCAGATTACCAGAGGCATGAACCCACTATCGAGCATAAATATTCTCTCTTGGAGTTGCTAGCATCTACTTGGCCAAGATAGCTACTAACAACGGAAAGCATGCAAGATCACAAATAACAAAGACATGATAGAATCAATAATCAATCTGAAATAGCATCTCAATATCTATTGGATCCCCGCAAACACAACATACAGAATTAAAAATAGATGATCTTGATCATGAACGGAGGTCAAAAAGATCTAGACATGGAAGCAAAAAGGAGGAGAACCAGTCATCTAGCTACTACATGGATCTGTAGTCCAAGGATGAACTACTCACGCATCACACCGGAGGCTTGCATGGTGATGAAGAAGGCCTCAAGGGTGAATTCCTCTCTCCAGCAGGGTGCCGGGAAGAGCTTAAGATCCCTCTCGATCTAGGGATGGAGATGACGGCGGCTACAGACTCTTTCGTGGATTTTTCATCGGGCACTTAGGGTTTTCATCCTGAGGGCAATATATAGGCGGAAGGAGAGGCTGAGGGGGTGCTGGGGTCGGCCAGACCACCCCCTGGCGAGGGCCAAGCCTAGCCGCGCGGCCAGGTGGTGTGGCCGGCCCCCGACCCTTCTCGGTCTCGTATTCTGGAATCTTATGACTTCCAGAAAAGTAGGCACTTTGGCTTTTGTCCCGTCCAATTCTGAGAATATTCATTTTCTGACTTTCCTGGAACCAAAAACAACAGAAAACATGCAGCTGGCACTGTGGCTCTTGTTAATAGGTTAGTCCTAGAAATCATATGAAAAGTACTCCAAAGTGTGGACAAAACACAAGAAAGTGGATAAAACCAAGCATGGAACATCAAAAATTATAGATACATTTGCAATGTATCATGGTGTCGTGTGAACATCGACTACATGACACTTCACCTATATGGGCCTAGGGGAATGCATTGTGTATTTGGCTACTAATCGTAGGGGTTGCCGGAGTGACAGAAACATGAACCCCCATTAGGAAACCTTTGCACAAGGGATGTCATGGTCTTAGAGTTTAAAGTTGTGGTTAGGTTTCTACCTTAATTACTTTCTTGTACTTGGGGATGCTTGCAAGGGGTATAATCACAAGTATGTATTAGTCCTAGGAAGGTCGGTACATTAGCATAGGTTCACCCACACAACACTTAGCAAACTAAAGAAGATTAATCAACTATATGAAGCGAAAGCACTTGACGATATTCCCGTGTGTCCTCGAGAACATTTGGTCATCTTAAGTAATACAACCGGCTTGTCCTTTGCTGAAGAAAGGATCAGGCCACTTTTGCATTTATTCTTACTATCTTTTATTTACTCGTACTTTATTTATCTGCATTATCAAAAAACCCTAAAAATCTGTTTGCTAAGTATTTACAGAGAATTCCAGCTCCAAGCCACTCGCCAACACCTTCTGCTCCTTGTTGGGTTTGACACTCTTACTTATCGAAAATACTGCGATACACCCCCTATACTTTTGGGTCATCAGTCACCCTATCGAAGACCCCTCGATGGCTGAAACGAATCAGAGTGGCCACCATTTAGCCGCACCGAGAACCTCACCAAACTCAAACATCTCATTAGCTTTTCAACCCATGAACTTGAGAAACCCATCTTCAACATCATCTGTCCCAAAAAGATCCACTCAACCTTGTCATACACTTTCATCATGTTCAATTCCACCACACATAGAGGTTTCTTTCACTTCCTTGTTCTGATCGAGTGAGCACACTCATAGGAGATCAAGATGTTATATGTCTCCCCAGAACAAAGGTGCCCTGCTCCTATGAAATCAGAATAGGAAGAATGGACTCAAGTCTATTCGTCATCACCTTAGAAGCGAGTTTTTATAACACGTTGCATGAACTAATGGGGCGAAACTGTGAAAGTTGCTCCGGTGAGACCGACTTTGGAATTAGCATGATAACGGTGTCACTAAAATCATCAGGGATGACACCACCATTCAGGAAATATCTCACAGCTTTACCGACTTTGGTCTTAAGTACCATCCAATTATGTTGATAGAAAAGCGTCAGGAGCCCATCCGGCCCAGGGGCTTTAGTTGGGCCCATTTGAAATAGAGATTTTTCAATTTCCGAATCAGCAAGAGGGGTCATCAGCTTGTTGTTCAAATCATCCGAGACCAGTGACTCAACTCTTTCTAGGATCAGCTCCATGTGATTTGCCCCCTCAGAAGCATATAGCTCATAGTAGAAGGATCAGGTCAGTGCCCACATCTCCTCATCCGTCGTGTCCCACCTCCCGTACGCACCAAGATCTTGGATTGTGTTATTTATCCTCTGATGGGAGGCATGATTTTGAAAGTACTGTATGTTCCGATCCCCCGCCTTTAGCCATTCCACACGAGAACGCCGCTGAAATATGATATCCTTTGTCAAATAATTCGTGCAGCTCCCTCTCAATTTCCTTCACTTTCAGGGAGGTGCCTGAAGTAATGGCTCTATCTTTGGCCAGTGACAGTTGATCGCGGAGGCAATTTATCTCCTTCCGAATAGAGATAAAAACCTCCCCGATCCACCTCTGTAGTCCACCCGACACCCGTTTAAGCCGATGCAACAATGCTCCCAGCCCACTTCCTCCTCTATATTCAATCTCTCAAGCCTTTTCCACCATCTCTCGATAGCCCTCATGACGAGTGCACATCCCTTCATAGCGAAACCCCCATGGGTTCTGAGATCTGAATAGTGGGGTTGAGTCCACGACACGAATGAGGAGGCCAAGATTGTCTGTCTCCTCCGTGATTTGGTGCTCAACCGAGGTGGCCGGGAACAGCTGAGCAACTCGTTGTTGCATGTGGCTGATGTGCTCGTTGTTCGACGTAGAGCTCGATGGGAACCCCAAGAGGAAGGTACGATGAGCACAGCAGCAAGTTTCCCTCAGTTATGAAACCAAGGTTTAATCGAACTAGTAGGAGCAAGGAAACACCCCAAAGGTGTTACTAGCTGAGCTTTGGTAGGGCGCACTACCGGTGCTAGTAGCAACGTGGAGACCTGCACAACACAACCACAGAACTTTGTCCCCAACTTGCGATGAGGTTGTCAATCTCACCGTGTTTTGCGGAAAACAAAGGATTAAACGTATCGCATGGAAAGAAGTAAAAGTTTGCAGAAAGTAAACACAAAGCAGTAAAAGATTGTAGATTGTATGTAAAAGACAAGGACCGGGATCCATAGTTCACTAGAGGTGGCTCTCCTTAAGATAGATAACATGTTGGGTGAACAAATTACAGCAGGGCAATTGGCAAACACCGAGAAAGCAATACATGCATATACTAATCATCTTGACTCCTTTGAGACTTGATTGGGTATGACAACATAATACATAGACCGCCATCCAACTGCATCTATGAATAATAATCCACCTTCAGGTTATCATCCGAACCCCCTCCAGTATTAAGTTGCAAGCAACAGATTATTGCTTTACGAACTGCATGTAAATTAAACAAAATGATTGTTCTATGAACAAAGGATTGTTGTTTTATCCCTAGTAGCAACATCACATCTAGTACCTTAGAGATTTCTGCCACTTCCCCAGATTACCAGAGGCATGAACCCACTATCGAGCATAAATACTAACTCTTGGAGTTGCTAGCATCTACTTGGCCAAGATAGCTACTAACAACAGAAAGCATGCAAGATCAAAAATAACAAAGACATGATAGAATCAATAATCAATCTGAAATAGCATCTCAATATCCATCGGATCCCCGCAAACACAACATGCAGAATTACAAATAGATGATCTTGATCATGAACGGAGCTCACAAGATCTAAACATGAAAGCACAAAGGAGGAGAACCAGCCATCTAGCTACTACATGGATCCGTAGTCCAAGGATGAACTACTCACGCATCACACCGGAGGCTTGCATGGTGATGAAGAAGGCCTCCAGGGTGAATTCCCCTCTCCGGTAAGGTGCCGGGAAGAGCTTCAGATCCCTCCCGATCTAGGGATGGAGATGACGGCGGCTAAAGACTCTTTCGTGGATTTTTGATCGGGTACTTAGGGTTTATGTCCCGAGGGCATCTTATAATTGGAAGGAGAGGCCGAGGGGGTGCCAGGGCTGGCCACACCACCCCCTGGCGTGGGCCAGGCCTGGCCGCATGGCCAGGTGGTGTGGCCGCCCTCTGGCACTTCTCCGTCTCATATTCTAGCACTTGATCCCTTCCGGAAAAATAGGCACTTTGGCTTTTGTCCCGTCCAATTCCGAGAATATTCATTTTCTGACTTTCCTAGAACCAAAAACAGCAGAAAACAGGCAGCTGGCACTGTGGCTCTTGTTAATAGGTTAGTCCAAGAAATCACATGAAAAGTACTCCAAAGTTGGAACAAAACACAAGAAAGTGGATAAAACCAAGCATGGAACATCAAAAATTATAGATACATTTGCAATGTATCAACATCCCCAAGCTTAACTCCTGCTCGTCCTCGAGTAGGTAAGTGATAAAAAGAAAGAATAATTTTTGAGGTGACATGCACCATCAAAGACTTGATCAAAGTATTTGCAAAACATTCAAAGATGGGATCATAGTACTTCAATCATAACATGAAAGATAAAGTTCTAGCAATAAGCAAAGAAACTATGATGCAACATGAAAAGGCACAAACAAAAGATTCATGAATAACAATGCTTTGCAAGACGTCTGTTTGTTTCACATAAAGAAAACATAGCATAGTAGTATTCAGCTTATCCCTCAATAGAGTAGCAAATATAAATGCATAGGACACCTTCAAAGTTTATAAGAGTGACTAGATACAATAGTTTAAAACAAGCAATAACAAGTTATGCATCAATCAACTAGTCTTGGGACAATGCACATAGAACTAAAATGGCCACTATGCTCTCAAAGTAGGTGCATAAGATAGAAGGTGGAGACTCAATATAATGGTGGAAGAAAGGCCTTTAATAAAAGGAAGTAGGGATTCAAGTCTCATAAAGAGCTTCCAAAAATTATGGTACTTGTAGTTTTCAGCTCTCATTGCCCCTATCATAACCATCATGAAGGTGATTAAGGTTAAAGTGACACAACTAAGAGGATATGCTTGACAAGTTATAAACCAAAATCTCATGCCCCTTACTTACGAAGACCGATCCTCATGCTACTCAACTTTAGTCACGAGTAAGCTCTTGTCATTGTAAGTATATGTGTATCATTAAGAACCGCCAATGGGGTACCCCTTGCACATGATACGGGAGCTTTCCCATAATCAAAACGACAAGGCAAGCAGACAATGAGCAGCTCAACGATCTTTTTATTTGCTCTTTGCATAGGTTTTTATTGAGGATGCTTCATAGAGTGCTCATTATGGTGATGCTGCAAGTTTCCACCATGATTAGGCATGGCATAGGCTAGCGGCCCAGGCGTTTCTTTAACACACATACAAACTCCATGATCTTACAAGTTTCACTTTTATTTCACACCGCAGGGATCCGTAAGCAAAAGAACATGATATCAACGGGGTACAAAGTACAAGTGCAATGTTGAAAGCGTTCCCCATGGTACATGGTTCTGCTAATTTCAACTTATGAAGTGCAAGCATATACGCAACAAAGAAGGACTCAATGGTTCAAGTTTATTAGAGGCAATAAAGTAAAGCGTGCCATCAAGTTCGTGAGAGCTTTAATCACTAGTTTTCTCATAACAAGTGGAAGGTAAACAAAAGAATGAATATACTTGGAATATCATAAGATAGTAGGTAGGTATGGTGGAATCTTTGGAATAACTTGGTTTAGGGAGTTGGATGCATGAGTGGAACTCATACTTTGTTGTGGAGGCTAGCAAAAGACTGGGAGCGACAAACTAAGAGAGCAATAATGGCCATAATCATGCAGAGCGACAAAACATCATTGATCAAAGCATAAAGTGATACTACAACTTGAAAACTAAAGGATCATAAAGGCTATGGTGAGTTTGGATAGTCATAACATGGTGTGAGCATGCGCCAAGTCAACCCAAATAAAGCATCAAAGGAGAATACCACTATACTATGCTTTAATATGCTAAAACAACGCATGATTCATCGAAGGCACATTAAGCAATCTCAATTGTTTATAACAAGTCATGCTACAACAAAGAATACTAAGCATAAAGCCAAAACAATATCAAGCATGGCATGACAAAGCATAGGCCACAGTCAAAAACAAGCTCTTTTTACCACATAAGTATGAACTTTCCTACTCTTTTCCTAACCAAACCAAACTATTTGCAAACCAATGTATGAAAGAGGGGGTCCAACCAATTTATTCAGAAAACTAAGCAAACTAAGAAAACTAAAAACCAAAACGAAAACGAAAAAGAAGACGCTCCAAGAAAAACACAACTGTGCATGAAACAATAAAAATGAAGCGTTTGGAAGAAAACTGGGATTTTTATTGATGAAGAAGGGGATGCCTTGGGCATACCCAAGCTTTGACGCTTGTACTTCTTAGATATTTCTTGGGGTGACACGTGTGGCATCCCCAAGCTTGAGCTTTAGTCCATCCTTCATCTCATTACTCATTTCTTCCATACACCTTAAATTTTTCCTTCATACAAAACTTCACACAATCTCATTAGCAACATTAGTACACTCAAGATAAATAAGTATTAAGGTTCAGTTCTAACACCAAATAAACTTTCATTAGAACACTAGCTACTGTAGCACTTCCCTCAAAAATCTCAATTCCCCAAAAGAACTCACGAAGGAACCAACAAGAAGCAAATGCAGAAATCTGTCAAAACAGACCAGCCGGTGAAGAAGAATTTTTTGGAAGACCTTCTATTGCTCAAATCAAAACGTGTTGAACTAACTAAAGTTAGATAATAACCTGGGTCATAAGCACAAAATATTACAGCTCAATCCGACATACAGATCTCTCTCACGAAATTTTACGGTGAAGCACAAAAATCTGTTTCGGGACAACAACTTTCCCAATCATTACTTCACTCTCATTAGAGGTTACTCTTGGCACAAAAAGCAAATAAAAAGGATAAGGAGAGGTTATTACAGAGGTAATAACTTCCAAGACTCATCTAAAACTTTTGGGTTATCTTCCAATAAGTACTTTTCTTTAACGCCTTTAAGTTAGGCATAAGAAGCAAAGAAAGAATCAAGTGTTTTTAAATGAAGAAGCATTAAGACCAATACCAGAAATATTTTCAACAAGGCAAAGTATATCATCCAAGTAAGTTCTAGAGGATCCTTTCTCAATGCTCTTGGGTTCACTATTCTTATCAAAAGGGTTTGCAGGAACAATCCAATCAAGATTCTTTTCTATGGCATCATGTATTGCTACTAGTTTAAAGGGTATTGGTATCTTAGGTTCCTCCCCATTAGGTTCAGTTTTGTTCATCTTTTCTCATGTACCAACAACATCTACACATGAGCCTAGCATATTGAAACGTTCAATAACTTTTCTAGCTTCCTTGGCAACATCATAGAACTCCTTAAACAAAGTTTCTAGAATAAAATCCCTCTTTTCAGGATCCTCAATTTCTTTAAGCTTAAGAAACATTACTTGCATTAAGGGGTTGAGGTTAACAAACCTAGCTTCTAACATGTGAATTAAAGAAGCTGCAGCAATCTCATAATTTTGAGCAAGTTCTACAAGGGATCTATCCTCAGTATCTTCATGTTTGCTAACATGATTAAAGAATTCTTCAATATTATCTTTCCCAATTATAGAACCACTACCAATTGAAAGGTCTTTCAAGGTGAATGTAGGGATCAACATGGTGAGCTAAGGAAGAGGTGACAACTAAAGGAGACTTAATTTTTTGTGTTTTTGATAAAGAAAGCAAACTTGCAAAACTAATTTTTTGTGTGTTTTTGATAAAGAAACAAGCAAACAAAGCAAAAAGAAAACTAAGCAAAACAAAAACAACAAAGTAAAGAGATTGGTTATGAGGGACTCCCCTTGTGAAGATGTCCTTGACTCCCCGGCAACGGCGCCAGAAAATCTTGATGTGCCCGTCGTTCGATGTAGAGCTCGTTGGGAACCCCAAGAGGAAGGTATGATGAGCACAACAGCAAGTTTCCCTCAGTTATGAAACCAAGGTTTAATCGAACCAGTAGGAGCAAGGAAACACCTCAAAGGTGTTACTAGCTGAGCTTTGGCAGGGCGCACTACCGGTGCTAGTAGCAACGTGGAGACCTGCACAACACAACCACAGAACTTTGTCCCCAACTTGCGATGAGGTTGTCAATCTCACCGTGCTTTGCGGAAAACAAAGGATTAAACGTATTGAATGGAAAGAAGTAAAAGTTTGCAGAAAGAAAACACAAAGCAGAAACAGTTTATAGATTGTATGTAAAGTAAAGGACCGGGATCCATAGTTCACTAGAGGTGGCTCTCCTTAGATAGATAACATGCTGGGTGAACAAATTACAGTGGGGCAATTGACAAACACCGAGAAAGCAATACATGCATATACTAATCATCTTGAATCCTTTGAGACTTGATTGGGCATTACAACATAATACATAGACCGCCATCCAACTGCATCTATGACTAATAATCCACCTTCAGGTTATCATCCGAACCCCCTCCAGTATTAAGTTGCAAGCAACAGATTATTGCTTTACGAACTGCGTGTAAAGTAAACAATACAATTGTTCTATGAACAAAGGATCATTGTTTTCTCCCTAGTAGCAACAACATATCTAGTACCTTAGAGATTTCTATCACTTCCCCAAATTACCAAAGGCATGAACCCACTATCGAGCATAAATACTAACTCTTGGAGTTGCTAGCATCTACTTGGGCAAGATAGCTACTAACAACGGAAAGCATGCAAGATCACAAATAACAAAGACATGATAGAATCAATAATCAATCTAAAATAGCATCTCAATATCCATCGGATCCCCGCAAACACAACATGTAGAATTACAAATAGTTGATCTTGATCATGAATGGAGCTCACAAGATCTAGACATGAAAACACAAAGGAGGAGAACCAGCCATCTAGCTACTACATGGATCCGTAGTCCAAGGATGAACTACTCACACATCACACCGGAGGCTTGCATGGTGATGAAGAAGGCCTCAAGGGTGAATTCCCCTCTCCGACAGGGTGCCGGGAAGAGCTTCAGATCCCTCCCGATCTAGGGATGGAGATGACGGTGGCTACAAACTCTTTCGTGGATTTTTGATCGGGGACTTAGGGTTTTCGTCTCGAGGGCATCTTATAGGCGGAAGGGGAGGCCGAGGGGGTGCCGGAGGCGGCCACACTACCCCCTGGCGCGGGCCAGGCTGGGCCACGCGGCCAGGTGGTGTTGTGGCCCCCTGGCCCCTCTCCGTCTCGTATTCTGGCATCTGATGACTTCCGGAAAAATAGGCACTTTGGCTTTTGTCCCGTACAATTCCGAGAATATTCATTTTCTGACTTTCCTGGAACCAAAAACAGCAGAAAACAGGCAGCTGACACTATGGCTCTTGTTAATAGGTTAGTCCAAGAAATCATATGAAAAGTACTCCAA
The DNA here is from genome assembly GCA_910589775.1 of Avena eriantha. NCBI lineage: Eukaryota > Viridiplantae > Streptophyta > Magnoliopsida > Poales > Poaceae > Avena > Avena eriantha. The sequence goes on along the minus strand of OU342746.1, from coordinate 304,285,724 downwards.
AGTGTGGGCAAAACACGAGAAAGTGGATAAAACCAAGCATGGAACATCAAAAATTATAAATACATTTGCAATGTATCAACCTCCCACTCATGTTGACCGACACCGCCCGACAATGGACCGATGACTTACTAGAGAAATCAATATGCAATTGGTTGGACATGCATGAAGTGTTTACCAAGAATTTTGAGGGTACGTACAAACATCCCTGCACTATCGGAGACCTACAGCGGTGTGTGCAAGAAAAGGATGAAACCTCGCATGCCTACCTCTCTCGCTAGCTGGATATGAAGAATTCCTACGCAGGGGTGCACGAACAGACCGTTATCGCCGCCTATGTCGATGGTCTGGAAAAGGGAACTTTGCTCCACCATAAGTTGAAGCGCAAGAAATACAACAATGAGCTTACCCTCAATGCAATGATCGCCATTGCTAGCGAGTTTGCCGCTGCTGATGACGACGCGCACGGATCACTGCCGGCAATAGCAATCCCTACCTAGGCCAGAAAAAACAACAATAACAAGCGGAAAAATCTGCCTGAAGAAAAGCACATGGTCGTCGTAATGTTCACTGGCAGAGGCGGAGGCAGACAACGTGGACGTGGTCGGGGGGCTAGTAGTGGCCAGTAGAGGAGTGACTCCACACCCTCAGCGCCCCGCGTTCCCCAAACGTACGAAGAGTACCGTGATATGCCATATTTCGTCCACCTTGACGCAAACGGCAAGGCCACCCACACCAACCGCAAATGCAAATTTGTCAACAAACTCAAGGAATACCCTGAGTCCGGCTACAAGCAAAGTCGAAAGAACAGACCCCGCGGAAAGGGCAAAGGGAAGAAGAAGGAGGAGGAGCCCAAGGAATCAAGTGATATGAATGAAGATGTGGACCCCAAATATTCCAACAAGGGAGAGGATAAAGGGGAAAATCCCTTCGATAAGAAGGCTCCATGGTACCACACCTTCCTTGGCACCCCCACCGTCTGGGCCTAGAAAACCTCTCTTAGGATACTGATGACCACCCTCCCTCTGGCTCCCCAGTACGTCAGGTGGTTGGAAGTTCCAATTACTTGGGATAGGAAGGATCACCTAGACCTTATCCCAACGGAGAACCAGTATGCCATGGTCATCAACCCTTTGATTTATGGCACAGAGTTCACCAACTGCCTTGTGGATAGTGGAAGCAACATCGCACTGCACAAGATGAACTTGACGGAGACCCAGCTAAGGAAGAGCAACACGGTTTTCCATGGGGTTGTCCCTGGCCAACAAGTAAATTCCCTGGCTGCATCACCCTTCTGGTCGCTTTTGGCGATGTTAACAATTACCGGCAAGAGCGCATGACCTTTGAAGTGGTGCCTTTCAAGAGCGTGTACCACGTCATCTTCGGACGCGACATCTTCCACTCCTTCCTTGCAAGATCATTCTTTGTCTACAACAAGCGCAAGATTCCCGGACCAAACACCAAGGCACGGGAGTGCGAGCTCAGTGAGGCCGCCTTCACCGAAGCAGTCCTCAACGGTGAGGAGTTCAAGGAGATCCAGAATCAGGTCGATGCCTCGGAGATGCCGGCTTCGAAGAAGCAGATCACTGTTGCCGAACCCGCATTCAAGACCACCATCAAGACTAAGACGGTGGAGCTTGTTGAAGGAGATTCCTCCAAGACCACCACCATTGGCACGGACCTGGATCCCAAATAGGAAAGCGTGCTCGTCGAGTTCCTCCATGAGAATAGGGACATCTTTGCCTGGCAACCTGCCTACATGAAAGGTGTACGTAGGGAACTTGTCGAGCATAGCTTCAATATTTATCCTAATGCCAAACCGGTGAAGCAACCTCTATGTCGCTTTGGTGATGCAAGACGAAGAGCTATAGGCAAATAAATAGCTAGGTTACTTAAGGCTGGCTTTATCCGAGAAGTTATTCATACTCGATGGGTGGCAAATCCTGTACTTGTCCCGAAAAAGGGAACCAATGAATTAAGAATGTGCGTCGATTACACCGGTGTTGGGGATATACTTTCCAGGTATCCTCACAGTTCCTCACTAACTAGGGTGGCCCACTTCGGGTTAGAGCTTTGCTTCACGGGCGGCCCAGTCAGGGAGAAAGAAGGAGTCCAATCCGGCTACGGGAAGGCCCAGAAGACTTACCGACTTAAGCCCGTAATGTTACTTGTAGTTCAAGATGTACTCTGTAACCAACTCTTAGTCGTAGCCGGATTGATCTCTCCTGTAAACCCTAGGACGGATATCTATATAAGCCGTCCTAGGGAGAGCCTTTAGGGCATAACCAATACTTTAGACCCTCAACTCGCATAGGCGAATCCCTTGTAACCCATATTCCGGCTCTGCCGTATTACTGGATTGCTAGCAGGAGTAGGATCCGTCCAAAGCCGGCGAATTCGAACCTGGGTAAACTTGTGTGCTCACCGTCCTGGAATACCGTATGTCTCACACCCCTCTCTTCCGCACGCCTCGAGGACTCCCTCATGGCATACTTGTCCTCAATCCAACGACAGTTGGCGCCCATCGTGGGGCAAGTGAGCTTTGGATCTATGTTCCGAGCGGAATCTGCAAGAATCGGCATCGGCGAGACTATCGCCGTCGGTCGCATCCTCTACGCCAGCGATGTCCCTCTCATCGTTCTCGACGAGACTTGGATTCCGGCAAGGGAGGCTATGACTGCCTACACAATCATGTCTTTTGGCGAGATTGATGTTTACATCGGTTTCGCTGAACCTGCCCAACCCACCCAGCGGTGATGATAGAGGCAGAAGAATTTTCTGGGTCCCCTTTATCCGCGGAGGCGGCAGAGTTCCGGATCTCAGAAAATCCTAATCCCACCCAGCCCGCACCAATTGCAGAGAGAGTGGAGAAATCCGAGCCTGGAGAAGAACTAGCGGTCCAAGTCGAATCTGGAGTGGATCTCCCTAGAGAAGCCGGATCCCAGATCGACCCACCCGTGGAAGTCGAAATTCAGGAGGAACATATCAACGACACTGATTTCGGCTCTGATGATGCCAGGACAGACAGGCCTTTCCTGAGGTACACACTAAGACGTATGATACTGCAAGGCGAAAGCGCAGATGCAATCCTCGAGACCATCAAAAGTTTCGACATGGCTGATCGCGAAGGCCGCAGGTACCTCAAGAAGCACGCGACGCACTTCGTCGGATACGTAGGATCCGGATCCGGCTCTGCCGATGCTGGAGAAAACATCGACTTTGTGCTGGAGGCAATTGGAACAAACGCCAACGTTCCCACATCCTCGGATGAATCTATGACGTCGGCAGATTTCCGAAAGTTCTCCACAGAATATGAAGAGGAGTACAACTCCAAAGCTGCAGAAGAAGGAGAAGCCATGGATGAAGGATCCGGGGAACACTCTCCCAAAGTGCAGGATGACATGGACGTCGGAGACAATCCCGAAGTCCAGATGTTTGAAAGTACCGATCAGAGCTTGACTCCGGGAAACGGACCCAAAGCCATCTTTGCTACCGGTGCTGCTAAGAAGGCAAAGAAGAGGAACAAGAAGAACAAGACCCCGGCAAAATACCCTCTGACAGAGGAGGTGATTACCGAGGAATGCGAGGAAGACTCGGATGGAGCACTTATCCCAGAAGAGCCGAAAAAAGAAGCATCGGTGGATGGACACGTGATCACCGAAGGTGCGCGTAAACTCATCGATGCTGCATTAACCACACCTATCCCTACAGTCGCAGAACTTACTGCGGATGAGCTGGACGAAAGGGCGCAGGCCCTAGAAGCGCATCGTCAACAACTCCTCGATGAAGCCAAGAACATCGAGGTGGAGAAGAAACGCATGTCAAACAAGGACTACATGTCTAGGTTACATCAGAAGACACGGAAGCGTCACACAGATGACGACCAATTCCCACGTGTCCGTGCTGTCCTTTTTGGAGATGAGATGGGGAAGCCACGGAAAGATAGCAATGGAGATTGGGTTTACCCAACCCCAGTATAGAATACCGTGGCAGCCCGAGAAATTCTATCGGCTAATCCAGGACCGGAGGAGATCCGTTTGGGTATCAAACTACTCAACAAGGGACTGGAGCAGCAAAAGGTCGCCCTGTCCGGAAGTCAAAAACTGGTCTCGGATTCTAACCAATGTCGCACAGATCCAGCATGGGTTGGCATAAGATCCCATTACGTTCGGGCGCAGTATCATAACCCCGAACGACGGGAAGACAATTATTCAAGAACCGGATCATCAGGACAGCATCACAGAACTACCCGTAACTGGAGCAACGTCGCTCCAGAAGCCGAGAAAGATGTCATTGCTGCACTGAATCCGAAGAACCCTCCCTGACGAGAGTCCAACGATCGAAGAGGAGAAGATAAAGAGAAACGTCGGGAGGAGGATCGCCAAAAAATGCCACCTCCTAGACATGCAAGCCGTCCGGCTAAGCCTCACCATGGTGGGAACAACGGACGGAGGAACGACGGAAACCATGCTGGTATGAGCCGGCAGGGGGCTCGTTGTAGTCAAGATCCTCCCCGGAACCGAAATAATGATGCTCCGGACAGAGGCCGACGATCAGCCAGAAACAATTCAGCAGCCCCACCCTCTCCACCAAGCAGCCATCACAATGGCTCCCAAGGGAGACAAGGAGGGCGACGTGGCAGAGGAGGTGGCGGCAGAAGCCGGCTCTAAGGCACCGCAGCCACAACCGACATTCAGGACGATCTCTAGCCCCGAGCGACGCAAGGCACATGATCAATTCCAACATAGAGGCGCGGCGCTATGAAAACGATGACATGTACGTGGGCCCAAAGTGCTTTGGACCACGCATCAGAGCTACAAGATTCCCGGAAGGATTTGCTATCTCAAGGCATATCCAAGACTACGACGGCATTGCTCGGCCAGACACTTGGCTACAGGATTTTTTCCAAGCTTGCTGCATCTCCAAAGGCGGAAACAACCTGGTCGCAACCCGATATCTCCCGCTTATGCTGCGGAAGACAGCGCGATCAGGGCTCAATGAACTTCCGGAGAACACCATCCATAACTAGTATGACATGCAAAGTGCATTCTTTCGGAATTTCGAAGGCACATATCGGAGGCCTTGTTCGGTCGGAGACCTACATCGCTGCACCCAGAAAGCCGGAGAAACTTGCCGGGATTACCTCGGATGATGGATCGACACCAAGAACTCCTGTGAAGGAGTAAACGATCAAACCGCGATTGAAGCTTTCATCGCAGGACTCCCAATTGGTCTATTACGTCATCGCTTGAAGTGTGACAAGGTCACTGATTTGGGAGAGATGATAGAAACAGCGAGCAAGTATGTAGATGCTGACGACGATGCAGAGGGATTACTCAATGTCATGGTTATACCTCAGTCAGCAAAGACAAAGCAACAAGCTCAGAAGCGCAAAAATACCTCGGAAGAAAAACCCAACGCGGAAACAACGGTGGTTACTACTGTTTCCGGGTCTGGAGGACGAGGAGGACGCGGCGGAGGTCGCGGGCGTGGCCGTGGGACTTCAAGGTTCTAAGGTAGAGGAGAACAACAACCAGGCAAAACCTACTCTTGGGCCGACATTGCCAATAACCCATGTGTGCATCACTTAGACGCCAATGGGGGCTCATCCCACACCAACGCTGAATGTCATTTTCACGACGACATCAAGAGAGATGATACCGCGGGCTACAAAGCTAAGCGGAAGAAGGGAAAGAAGAATCCCGAAAAAGACAAAGAGACCAAGGAAGATTCGGACATGGGCGGAGCTGAAACTTCAAATCCCAATCTGGAAGGGAAGAGAAGTTTTACCACCAAGAAAGACACTTATGTCACCTTCCTCGGATCTCAACCAGCAAAGGTCAAGAAAGCAGTTCTCCACGAGCTCAATGCAACAGTTCCGGCTGTCCCTCAATATCTGCATTGGTCGGAAGTGGCAATCACATTTGACCGCGTTGATCATTCGCCTAAGTTACATAGGCAAGGAAAATACGCCTTAATCGTCAATCCACTTATTGACGGTTATGGTTTCTCCAAGACCCTCATGGACGGTGGCAGCAGCATCAATATTCTCTATGTCGAAACGCTACGCCGGATGAAGATCTCGGAAACCCAGTTGAACCATAGCTCTGTGGTTTTTCACGGAGTTGTCCCAAGAAGACAAGCTAATTCCCTGGGAGAGATTACTTTGGATGTTACCTTTGGAACTCCAAACAATTATCGGACGGAGGCACTTTCCTTCGAAGTTGTCCCGTTCAAGAGCGCATACCACGCTATATTCGTACGTCCGGCTTACTGGGCTTTTATGGCTCGTCCGTGTTACATTTACAATATGATGAAAATTCCAGGTCCCAATGGCGTGATCACCATCAGGGGAGACCCGAAGAAAGCGCGAGAGTGCGAGGATGGAAATACCGCCTTTGCCAAAGCCGTGCTGCACGCCCAGGAGTACCAGGAGATCAAGAAGAGCATAGATCCGTCTGAGATGCCCGCAACGAAGAAGGAGGTGACAAAGCCAAATCCGGAGTTCAAGGCATCAGAAGAGACGAAGAAAGTGCCATTGAAGGATGATGACCCCTCCAAGGTGACCTAGATAGGCATAGGCCTAGGTAGCGCATAGGAAAGCGCGCTCGTCAAGTTCCTCCAAGCAAATCAAGATATCTTCGCATGGCAGCCATCTGACATGACAGGAGTACCTAGGGAACTTGCCGAGCACTCTCTAAATGTAAACCCGAACGCTAAACCTGTCAAACAGTCCCTACGACGGTTTGGCGACGAAAAGCGTAAGGCAATAGCTAAGGAACTAGCACAGCTCGAGTTAGCCGGATTCATAGAAGAGGTCATCCACACTGAGTGGTCGGCCAATCCTGTAATGGTCCCTAAAAAGGACACCACTTATTTAAGGATGTGTGTTGATTATACTGCCTTGAACAAGGCTTGTCCAAAAGATCTGTTCGCTCTGCCTAGAATTGATCAAGTCATCGATTCTACGGCAGGCTCGGAACTCCTCTGTTTTCTCGACGCATATTCTGGTTATCACCAAATCCAGATGAAGGAATCTGACAAAATCAAAACTTCATTCATAACCCCCTTCGGAACCTTCTGTTTTGTTACAATGCCCTTTGGGCTGAAGAATGCAGGAGCTACGTACCAGCGCACGATGCAGCGTTGCCTCCACGACCAACTCGGACGCAATGTACATGCATACATGGATGATATCGCGGTGATGTCCAAAAAGAAGGAAACACTGATTTCCGACTTGGAGGAGACGTTCGCCAATCTACGAAAATACAACATCATGCTTAACCCGAATAAATGCTTCTTTGGAATACCAGCCGAAAAATTGTTAGGTTTCATCGTGTCTCAAAGGGGCATAGAGGTGAACCGGGACAAAATCAAGGCTATACTCAATATTTCCAGGCCAACTCGCCTGAAGGACGTACAAAGATTAACTGGTTGCATTGTTGCGGTCAGTCGATTTGTAAGTCGGCTTGGTGAAAGAGCCGCACCATTATATAAACTCCTGAAAAATACCAAGGATTTTGTTAGGACGAAGCTGAAGCTGCAATACAAGATCTGAAGAGAGTACTCTCATCTGCTCCTATCCTTGCAGCGCCGGAACCTCAGGAACCGATGTTGCTTTACATTGCTGCGACAAATAAGGTCATCAGTATCGTCATGGTGGTGGAGAGACCAGAGGAAAATCAGGAACACCTGGTGCAGCGTCTGACGTACTTTGTCAGCGAAGTCCTGACAGAATCAAAACAACGGTATCCGCACTATCAAAAGTTGGCTTACGGTGTTTTTCTAGCATCTCGTAAGCTACGACATTATTTTCAGGAGCATCCAATTACTGTGGTGAGCAAAGCTCCCATGAGAGATATAATCAACAATAGTGACGCCACAGGACGCGTCGCCAAATGGGGCATAGAGCTTTCAGCTTTCGATATTGAGTATAAACCCCGGACAGCAATCAAATCCCAGATCCTTGCTGACTTTGTCGCTGATTGGACAGAGACGAAGGAGAACATGATCCTCCCTGAGTCGGAATATTGGACCCTCTTTTTCGATGGGTCTAAGGCTCGAGGGGGATCGGGGGCTGGCGTGGTGCTCAAATCACCCCAAGGAGATAAACTTTTATACGTGTTGCAGATCCACTTCACAGCGACAAACAACATTGCCGAATATGAAGCACTGCTGCATGGAATCCGGATTGCTAAGGATATTGGCATCCGATGTTTGATGTGTTACGGAGATTCGGATCTTGTTGCTCAATAAGTGTCGGATATTTGTAATGCAAATAAACACATGGCAGCATATAAAGTTGTCGTAGATGATCTATCTAAATCGAAGGGTTTGAAGTTTAACACATCCCTCGAGCAGAAAATGAGGAAGCAGATGCACTATCTCGCATAGGTTCTGCACGGAAAGAGGTCCCAGATGGCGCTTTTCTAGAGCACCTCAAAGTTCCCTCAATAAAGGGAGTAGATGAGGAATATCCGACCAAATCCGACTCACCTTTGATAGCAGTTCTGGCTGTAATCCCCAGCTGGACTCAACCCTACCTCGATTATTTGGTAGATGGCAAATTACCCGAAGACGAGGTGCTGAGCCAGCAGATTATCCGACGAGCAAAAGCCTACACTATTGTTAAAGGTGAGCTCCATAAACGGAGTGTTTCTGGGGTCTTTCAGCGTTGTGTATCTCCGAAAGAAGGAGTGGAAATCTTAAGAGAAATCCATGAAGGCGAGTGTGGTCACCACGCTGCAGCCAAATCTTTAGTGGCAAAAGCTTTTAGACACGGATTTTTCTAGCTTACAGCTCAGGCAGATGCCGAACGATTAGTCAAGATGTGCAAAGGCTGCCAAAAGTACGCCAAGCAAGCTCATGTTCTGGCTGATCAGCTGTGAACAATACCTATAACATGGCCCTTTGCGGTCTGGGGGCTTGACATGGTAGGACCATTTAAACGAGCTCCAAGTGGAATTACTCACCTCTTAGTGATGGTGGATAAATTCACCAAATGGATTGAGGCTAAACCTGTCACTAGTTGTGATGGAGCAACAGCCAAAAGATTTGTCGAGGATGTTATAATCCGGTATGGTTATCCGCATAGCATTATCACGGACAATGGGAGTAACTTTTCTATGGGAGAATTGGCTGAATTCTGCAACGAGCAAAATATCCGGCTTGACATTGCGTCAGTCGCACATCCACAAGCTAACGGACAAGTCGAAAGAGCAAATGGTTTAATCCTACAAGGCCTAAAACCGAGACTCGAAGCACCACTACGACATGCTACGGGGGCTTGGGCAGAAGAATTACCCTCTGTAATTTGGAGTTTACGAACAACTTCAAACAGGTCAACGGGATACACACCTTTCTTCTTGGTCTATGGCGCAGAAGTAGTTCTTCCTAGTGATTTGATTCATACTTCTCCTAGAGTGGCCGCGTATATTGAAGAGGATGCCGAGATTTCTTGACAAAATGATCTCGACTTAGTCGAAGAAGTTCGCGTCGTTGCTGAAATGAGATCTACAGCCTATCAGCAGAAGTTACGCAAGTATCATAGCCAGAGAGTCTGAAATAGATCTTTCAATAAAGGTGATTTGGTTCTCCGGCTTGTGCAACAAAGAAAGCACAAACTTTCCCCAGTATGGGAAGGGCCCTTTTTGGTTAGTCGAGTATTACACAATGGTTCGTATTACTTAACTGACATGAGGCCAGTCAAAGAAAGACCTGCTACTAAGAAGAGAAAGAGAGCTGGAGGCAGTACAAATCCGGATGAGTTAGACAGACCATGGAATATTGCTCAGCTACGTCCCTTTTATTCTTAGTTTATCCTTCTTTGTAATCCTATATATGTACATGTTCTATGAGAAATAAAAGTTTTGGTTGCCTCAAGTTTTTCTGAGAAGTTTTTACCATCTTATTTCCAAATGATCATGCCATAGTCGAAAATCCTAGAATGCTTGAAAGTACTTTATGCTCATGTTCATTCTGGTCTAGATTTCCGATTCTAAAATTGCTACCTTCGGGTATAAATCTAAAATTTCTAGTCTTTACTTTGGTTATTTGTCTGATTGCTGGATGCGGGCATTTTCCGAGTAGTGAATTGTTGGTACTGGAAGCCGGCTTTGTTTCCGAGTTTAAACTGGTTTAGCAATTGAGCTCCGTTGCTCGGTAAAGTTTCCGGAAGAAGGTTTAGCCGGCTCACGAAAGGGACGAGGCGGAAAGCCAGATAAATGATAAGTAGAGACGAAAAAATATAAGTGCTTATGAAAATATTTCAGGCACACAAAAAAAACTTAAAGTCAAAAGTGCTGAATAGATTAAAATCTTAGCACGAGCAAAATAAATAGTACTTAATATTTACAGATGCATCATGTTTTTTGGGATAATACAAAAATTTCTGATCTATGATACAGGAGGAGATGCAGGAGCTGCCGGCTCGCTGGTTCCGCCGCCTTGGTATCGTTCCGAGATGTCCGCATCCGAGGTGGTGCGTTCATCGTCGGAAACTTCAGCTGTTTCTTCTGGAGGAGGAGGCGGAGTAGCCACGCGGGTGAAGAAGGGGATCTCGTAGCTGGTCAGGTCAGCCACGCGACACCCATATCCGGCACTGGAGTGCATGATGGCTTGAAGGTCCTGCTCCTGGCCGTCCTCATCTACCTTGTAGTACTCTCTGGTCACTTGCCATATCTCCATGTTTCCATGGTGGATCATGACCATGGTGAGAGCGTTCTGCGTAGCAGTCCATGCGTAGGACATGTTCCAGTCCCGAACGAGTTGCGGCATCTCCTTGGCCTTGTTCCACACCTGAAAATCTGACATGCTTGGCATGTCCGGAATCTTGAGGGCTTCGCCGATGTCCTCAAGGGACTGGCGGAAGTCATGAAGTAGGTCACCGACTTGGGAAGCCGGTGGGTGTGGGGCTCGGAGGAGGAAGAGTCCGTCAAGTTCAGAGGACCTATACACAAAACAAGTTAAGAAAAATCCAACATTGATAAAAGTCAAAGAAAAAAGATAAGTCAGACAGATGGAACGTACCAAGAATGACGTCGTCAATCTTGGTCTTCTCCTCCCAGAGACTCTGGAGTTCAGCCCGGAGCGCCTGGGAGATGTCCTTCTCTCTGCCAAGCTCATTCTTGAGGTCCGAGATTATTTTATCTTGAGCAGCAATCTTGCGATCACGCTCTTCAGTGGCCATGGAGGAGGATTCAAGGACTTGAGCTATACTCTTTTCATGATCTGCCTTGAGCTAACCCAGCTCTTGGCGAAGCTCCTTGTTTTCCACCACCAAGGTCTTGAGGTTCTCGGCCTCTTCAATCATGGCGACAGATTGTTTCACCAGCACTTTAAGTCAAAAAAGAACAAAAGTTTAGAACAAATTCAACATTGAAAATACAAGGGCAAGGTTTAAATCTCAGAATGTTTACCTTCGGCTTCATCCTTGGCTACTTTGAGTTCAACATTTTTAAGCCGGAGAGCTTTGATCTCTCTCCGCTTATCGCAAACATTCTTCAGTAATTCCTGGTTATAGGAACATACTTTCTGTAAGTCAGAATACCCAAAGTGAGAAAGCTACTTAAGACTCGGGCTAATATTTTTGCTAAATATCAGCACGAGCCTTGGGGACTACACTAGTTCGTTCTTTGGCATCCTAATGAAGCATAAACCCGGATTATATATCCTACTTCATGCTTGGGGGCTAGAGGATATGATATAAAATAAAGGAAAAAACAGGAGTTGGAATTCCGACTTACATATTGTTCGCGGGTGAGCTTATCCAAACCCGCGTTCACTTCAACAGCCACCTTTTCGGCAAGAGTCAGAGGAATCACTAGAGCCGTTGGAAGCTCACCGGTCCTAATTCTCTCGTCGCGAAGGCGGACCTGGGCGAGAAGGTCAGAGAACTTGACGTCCTCTGCTTCTTGCGCTTCTTCTTCGATAGATAAATGGCTTTTCTCTAGGCATTGCCTGGTTAGCCGCTCGATCTCTTCTGCAGATTTCCGGGACATGCCAAACTTGGCAAGTCCCGGATTGCTGATGAGGTTTTTGGCAAAGGTTTCTGCCAAGGGATCATTACCCAAAGAGGGTTCACCCTTATCTAGAACTGACTCACCCATGGTGACGTCGGTATGCGATTCAAGGATCGCAGGCTCTGTGGAAGGAGCCGGATCTTCTGCGACGACCGGGGAAGGAGTGATCACCGGCGTTGCAGAAGGTTGAGGGGCAGGAGTCGGAGGAGCCACGGGAGGGGAAGCTATGGTGAGCTTCGTCTGTCGCAGGGGCTTTGAAGGAATCCCTTTCCCCTTGCCCTTGACGAGCGGTTTTGCTCTGAGAATGTAATAAAGTCGGAAACATTACATCTCGGAAAGAAATTCGAATAAAGTTGATGACCCACAAGTATAGGGGGTGTATCGCAGTATTTTCGAGGGAAGTGAAACCCAATTTATTGATTCGACACAAGGGGAGCCAAAGAATACTTATCAGCCTTAACAACTGAGTTGTCAATTCAGCGGCACCTAGAAACAATCTTGCTCACAGCAGTTTATCAGTAGCAACAATTTTGTAGTAGGAATAGTAAAGTAACAGTAGTAGCAAAGCAAAGACAGTAGTAACAAAAGCAGGAAACAGTGGGATTCGAGTGCGGTAGGCATAGGGATGGATGGACGGGCGTTGCATGGACAAGACAATTCACATAGGAATCAGAACATAGGGCAATTGCAGATAAATAAGATAAAGCACCCAAGTACTAGACAATCATAGGCATGTGTTCCATATATATTCATATGTGCTCGCAATGAGAACTTGCACAACATCTTTTGTCCTGCCAGCCCGTTTGCAGCGGGGCCTCTAGGGAACTACTGGCAATTAAGGTGCTCCTTTTAATAGAGCACCGGAGCAAAGCATTAACACTCCGTGAACACATGTGATCCTCACATCAAAGCCTTTCCCTTCCGGCTACCCCGATTTCTGTCACTTCGGGACCATAGGTTCCGGACAACGATGTGTGTATACAACTTGTAGATAAGACCCAAAACAATACTATCATGATGAATCAATAATAAGTTCAGATCTGAAATCATGGCACTCGGGCCCTAGTGACAAGCATTAAGCACAACAAGTCGCAACAAAGTCATAAAGCACTAATAAAAGATACTAGGCACTATGCCCTAACAATCTAATGCCATTACATGAACGATCTCATCCAATCCCTACCATCCCCATAGCCTACAGCGGAGGATTACTCACTCATAGATGGAAGAAACATGGATGGTCGATGAAGATGATGGTGGGGATCGATGGAGATGACTCCGGGGGCACTTCCCCATCCCGGCAGGGTGCCGGAACAGAGACTTTCTGTCCCCCGAATCTCCCCTTCGGTGGCGCCGGCGCAGCGGAAATTTTTGTGGAAAAACTTCGAACCCCCCGGAGTAGGTCAGAAGGCTTCTTATAAGCGAAGAGGGAGACCGAGGGGGTGCCTGGGGCCACCACACCAGGCCCTGGCGTGGCCAGGCCTAGTCCGCGCCTGGGAGGGTGTGGCCAGCCCCTGGCCCTCCTCTGTCTCGTATTCTGGCTCCGTGAGTCTTCTAGAAAAATAGGCACTTTGGCTTTTGTCCCGTCCAATTCCGAGAATATTCATTTTCTGACTTTCCTGGAACCAAAAACAGCAGAAAACAGGCAGCTGGCACTGTGGCTCTTGTTAATAGGTTAGTCCAAGAAATCATTTGAAAAGTACTCCAAAGTGTGGACAAAACACAAGAAAATGGATAAAACCAAGCATGGAGCATCAAAAATTATAGATACATTTGCAATGTATCAACATCCCCAAGCTTAACTCCTGCTCGTCCTCGAGTAGGTAAGTGATAAAAAGAAAGAATAATTTTTGAGGTGACATGCACCATCAAAGACTTGACCAAAGTATTTGTAAACATTCAAAGCTGGGATCAAAGTACTTCAATCATAACATGAAAGACAAAGTTCTAGCAATAAGATAAAGAAACTATGATGCAACATGAAAAGGCACAAACAAAAGATTCATGAATAACAATGCCTTGCAAGACGTTTGTTTGTTTCACATAAAGAAAACATAACATAGTGGCAATCAGCTTGTCCCTCATAGAGTAGCAAATATAAATGCATAGGACACCTTCAAAGTTCACAAGAGTGACTAGATACAAATAGTTTAAAACAAGCAATATCAAGGTATGCATCAATCAACAAGTCTTGGGACAATGCACATAGAACTAAGAATGACCACTATGCTCTCAAGAAGTGCTCAAAGAATATGTGGAGACTCAACAAGGAAATGAAAAGGTTTTGAATAGTTTGAAAGGCTTCCAAATGCTGAAAGTATGGTACTCATTAGCTTTGAGCTCTCATTGCCCCTATCATAAGCATCTTTAATGTGGTTAAGGTTAAAGTGACACAACTAAGAGGATATGCTTGACAAGTTATAAATCAAAGTCTCATGCCCCTTACTTACGAAGACCGATCCTCATGCTACTCAACTTCAGTCACGAGTAAGCTCTTTTCATTGTAAGTATATACGTATCATAGAGAACCGCCAACGGGGTACCCCTTGCACATGACACGGGAGCTATCCCATGATCAAACTGACAAGGCAAGAAAACAATGAGCATCTCAGCGATCTTTTTATTTACTATGTGCATAGATTTTTATTGAGGATGCTTCACGGAATGCTCATTATGGTTATGCTGCAAGTTTCCACCATGATTAGGCATGTCTTAGGCTAGCGGCCCAGGCGTTTCTCTAACATACATACAAACTCCATGATCTTACAAGTTCCACTTTTATTTCACACCGCCGGGATCCATAAGCAAAAGAACATGATATCAACTAAGTACAAGTACCTATGAAGCGTTGAAAGCGGTCCCCATGATACATGGTTCTGCTAACTTCAACTTATAAAGCACAAGCATATACGCAACAAAGAAGGACGCAATGGTTCAGGTTTATTAAATGCAAGAAAATAAAGTGTGCCATCAAGTTCGTGAGAGCTTTACTAACTAACTTTCTCATAACAAGCAAACATTTTATTCGGAAGAAAACAAGGCATATTGAATATGCACAGAAGTAGCAAATGATGATAATAGGTAGGTATGGTGGACACTTTGGCAATATTTGGTTTTAGGGAGTTGGAAACATGAGTAAAACATACTCAGTGAAAGTGAAGGCTAGCAATAGTAAGGGAGCGACAAACGAGAGAGCAATAATGGCCATAATCATGCAGAGCGACGAAACATCATTGATCAAAGCATAAAGTGATACTACAAGTTGAAAACTAAAGCATCATAAAGGCTTAAGGTGACTTGAGATAGTCATAACATGGTGTGAGCATGTGCCAAGTCAACCCAAATAAAGCATCAAAGGAGAATACCACTATACTATGCTTTAATATGCTAAAACAACGCGTGATTCATCCAAGGCACATTAAGCAATCTCAATTGTTTATAACAAGTCATGCTACAGCAAATAATACTAAGCATAAAGCCAAAACAATATCAAGCATGGCATGAAAAAGCATAGGCCACAGTAAAAAACAAGCTCTCTTTACCACTTAAGCATGAGCTTTCCTACTCTTTTCCCATCCAAACCAGACTATTTGAACACCATTGTATGAATGAGGGGGGTCCAACCAATTTATTCAGAAAACTAAAAACCAAAACGAAAATCAAAAAGAAGACGCTCCAAGAACAACACAACTGTGCATGAAACAATAAAAATGAAGTGTTTGGAAGAAACCTGAGATTTTTATTGATAAAGAAGGGGATGCCTTGGGCATCCCCAAGCTTTAACGCTTGTACTTCTTGGATATTTATTGGGGTGACACGCGTGGCATCCCCAAGCTTGAGCTTTAGTCCATCCTTCATCTCATTACTCATTCCTTCCATACAGCTGAATTTTTTCCTTCATACAAAACTTCACACAATCTTTATTAGCAACATTAGTGTACTTAATATAAATAAGTCTTAAGGTTCAGTTATAACACCAAATAAACTCCCATTAGAACACTAGATACTGTAGCACTTCCCTCAAAAATCTCAATTCTCCGAAAGAACTAAAAAAGGAACCAACAAGAAGCAAATGTAGAAAATGGCAGAAATCTGTCAAAACAGACCAGCGGGTAAAGACGAATTTTTTCGAAAACCTTCTGTTGCTCAAATAGAAAAGTATTGAACTAACTAAAGTTAGATAACAACCTGAGGCATGAGTACAAAAAATTACAACTCAATCCGACGTAAATAGCTCTCTCGGGAGTTTTTACGGTGAAGCACAGAAATCTGTTTCGGGACAGCAACTTTCCCAATCATTACTTCTCTCTCATTAGAGGTTACTCTTGGCACAAAAAGCAAATAAAAAGGATAAGCAGAGGTTATTACAGAGGTAATAACTTCCAAGACTCAACTAAAACTCTTGGGTTATCTCCCAACAAGTACTTTTCTTTAACGCCTTTAAGTTAGGCATAAAAAGCAAAATCTAAAATGGATATAATAGAAGTAAGCGGTGATAATCATGGTGAAAACATTGTTTTGTTCAATGAAATCCTTTTGTTAACAAGGTTGATCAAGTCTTGTTACCAAAACAATTCCATATGAGACAAAACTGTGTATCCCGCTAATGATTATGTTACCTCAACCTTGATAGCAATGGTCCCAATCATAATAGTTTCAAATTTTTCTCTTCGTATGGGACAATATATTTCTCCAACTTGAATGCCCTCAACATGTTCAATTGAATTCAAACCATACGTCCTTTCAATCTTCTTGATTAAATAGACAATATTTTCATTGAAGGTCACCTTCCCTTTATTACAATTAATAACAGCTCCTACAGTATTTAAGAAAAGGTCTCCCAAGAATAATAGACATATTATCATCTTCAGGCATAAAAGTTTGAGAGGATGCTCTCATAATAAATAAGAAGTGAAGTAAAAGAGAGCATCAAGAAGCAAATCCAAAACACATTTAAGTCTAACCCACTTCCTATGCATAGGAATCGTGTATGCAAATAAATTCACCAAGAACAAAGTGACAGGCATAGGAAGATAAAACAAGAATAACTTCAAAACTTTCAGCACATAGAGAGGTGTTTCAATACCATGAAAACTTCTACCACCATATTTTCCTCTCTCAAAATAATTTTCAGTAGCCTCATGAATAAACTCAACAATGTAACTATCACATAAAGCATGCTTTTCATGATCTACAAGCACTAGAGCTTTATCATAAACATTTTCAAGAGAAACCTCAGGAACATAACATTCATTCTCCTTTAATAAACAAGGGGGACAATCAAATAATGTAGGGGATAAAGAGTTACTCTCATTAGAAGGTAGGCATGGGTAGCTAATCCATTCTTCCTCCTTTTGTTCATCACTCTCCTCCTCTTTTTCATCTAATGAGATTTCAGGTTCATCAATTTCTTCTTCCATAGGATCCTGCAAGGCACTAGTCTCTTCCATTTGTGGAAAGCATCTATTAAAATATTCAAGAATATAGCCATTTTCATCCTTGTAATTATCAAAGCAAAATTTAAGCATACGATACACCTCATATTTGTAAGGTGAATCATCAATATTTTCAAGCAAACTAGCAAGTTCAAAAGCACCCTTCCAAGCAATAAATTCTTCAATTTGTTCCGCATCATAAAGGTCATAATTTCCCTTAACATAGGAAGATATGGTAACATTATCATTATACTCACATTGAAAAGGGAGGTGTTTGTACCTCCTGCAGCAACAAGATTTATCAAAGCAATAAGTAACATTATAAGTAGAGCACACGTTTCTAGCAATGGCATACAATCTATCAATTTGTTCCCATAAGTGTTTCCCTTTTTGTGACAAGTGGTGTTCCTTATAATAATCCTTTTGATCTTCCATGAACCCACCTTGCCAATAAGATTCAGTTTCAAAGAAACCAACCATTGACATCAAGCATGATAAAGCAAGACAATAACAAACCAACGAAAACAACAACTAGAGTAGGAACTATTTTTTTTTTGTATTTTTGATAAAGACACAAGCAAACAAGGAGAAAGATAAACTTATCTTGAACAATAGTGAATCCAAGTGAACTTGATAAATAAAGTTATGCTCTCCGGCAACTACGCCAGAAAATAGTCTTGATGACCCACAAGTATAGGGGGTGTATCGCAGTATTTTCGAGGGAAGTGAAACCCAATTTATTGATTCGACACGAGGGGAGCCAAAGAATACTTATCAGCCTTAACAACTGAGTTGTCAATTTAGCTGCACCTACAAACAATCTTGCTCACAGCAGTTTATCAGTAGCAACAGTTTTGTAGTAGGAATAGTAAAGTAACGGTAGTAGCAAAGCAGAGACAGTAGTAACAAAAGCAGTAAACAGTGGGATTCGAGTGCGGTGGGCATAGGGATGGATGGACGGGCGTTGCATGGACAAGACAATTCACATAGCAATCAGAACATAGGGCAATTACAGATAAATAAGATAAAGCACCCAAGTACTAGACAATCCTAGGCATGTGTTCCATATATAGTCATACGTGCTCGCAATGAGAACTTGCACAACATCTTTTGTCCTGCCAGCCCGTTTGCAGCGGGGCCTCTAGGGAACTACTAGCAATTAAGGTGCTCCTTTTAATAGAGCACCGGAGCAAAGCATTAACACTCCATGAACACATGTGATCCTCACATCAAAGCCTTTCCCTTCCGGCTACCCCGATTTCTGTCACTTCGGGACCATAGGTTCCGGACAACGACATGTGTATACAACTTGTAGATAAGACCCAAAACAATACTATCATGATGAATCAATAGTAAGTTCAGATCTGAAATCATGGCACTCGGGCCCTAGTGACAAGCATTAAGCACAACAAGTCGCAACAAAGTCATAAAGCACTAATAAAAGATACTAGGCACTATGCCCTAACAATCTGATGCCATTACATGAACGATCTCATCCAATCCCTACCATCCCCATAGGCTACAGCGTGGGATTACTCACTCATAGATGGAAGAAACATGGATGGTCAATGAAGATGATGGTGGGGATCGATGGAGATGGCTCTGGGGGCACTTCCTCGTCTCGGCAAGGTGCCGGAACAGAGACTTTCTGTCTCCCGAATCTCCCCTTCGGTGGCGGCGGCGCAGCGGAACTTTTCATGGAAAAACGTCGAACCCCCCAGAGTTTTTAGGTCAGAAGGCTTCTTATAAGCGAAGAGGGAGACCGAGGGGGTGCCTGGGGCCACCACACCAGGCCCTGGCACGGCCAGGCCTAGCTCCCGCCTGAGGGGGTGTGGCCAGCCCCTGGCCCTCCTCCGTCTCGTATTCTGGCTCCGTGAGTCTTCTGGAAAAATAGGCACTTTGGCTTTTGTCCCGTCCAATTCCGAGAATATTCATTTTCTGACTTTCCTGGAACCAAAAACAGCAGAAAACAGGCAGCTGGCACTGTGGCTCTTGTTAATAGGTTAGTCCAAGAAATCATATGAAAAGTACTCCAAAGTGTGGACAAAACACAAGAAAGTGGATAAAACTAAGCATGGAGCATCAAAAATTATAGATACATTCGCAATGTATCAAAAGTACAAAGGCGGAAATTGTGATTGAAAGTTACCTCTTCACAACAGACACCTCCTTTGTGCCCACAGCCACTGTCGAAGCTTTGCGCTTCTTGAGCGCAAGGTCCGGCAATGGGACTATTTCTGTCTCTTGAGAAAACTCAGGAGGATATCCTTCGAGCGGAGCAAGTTCCGACTCGGGGAGGTCGGCGAGCTGAAAACAAGAAAACATATTAGTATTGCAATATAACTCGAAGATTGAAACACATAAAAGGTGTACTGATGGAAACTTACCGGCACTACGGGGTTTTCCGCCGTGTGCATCTCCAGAGAAACCTCCGGAATTCTCCTCTTGATCCGCTCCTTGATCAGCCACTTGATTTGGCTTATGTAGCCCTGCGTGGTGTAGGCCTTGGAGCTGATACGGAGGGAATCTTTCTTGGATGACGTGATGGAGTGCATTAGTCGATCCCCGTGGTACTGAAGGGGCTGGATCCGACGTGAGACCCAGCATTGGACCAAGTCGGATCCCTTCAGACCCTTGTGTTTAATCAAATATTTGATCCGCCTCTTAGCGAGGATCAGATCGTCGGTGAGAGCCGGAGCAGCCTCGTCCCAGGAAGGTTGGGCCGTGGCAGCTCCGTCAAACAAAAGCCGGCAAAGCAGTGGCTTTGTCGGGAGCCGGAATATCCTTATGATAGAAAAATGTGGCTGGCCATTGTTTGACCGAGTCACTAGCTGAAATTTTGGGATATGCGTGCTCGCGTCTAAGCGAAAAACTAATAGTGCCGGTGATGTAAGGAACACCGGCAGTAATGGAATTTCTCCGGACATGGAAATAATAGCAGAAGAGAGTCAAACTCGGCCTAATGCCGAGAAAGCCCTCACAAAGCGAAGCATACGCACTCATCTCTAAGAGTGAGTTGGGAGGAAGATTGTGGAGTTGAACTCCGTAATGATCAATCATCTCGGAGAAGAACTCCGAGGGAGGAAAGGATAGACCTCTATCGAGGTGGGTGCCGAAGTGGACCCGCTCGCCGTCGCGCGGGTTGGGGACAGTTTCTTCGAAGCCGCTCCGCCAGTTGCCGGCGGCGAGAAGCCCCTCCTTCTCCACGTTCTTGAGGCCCTCCTTGTTGACGGTGCAGGGAATCTAGATCCTGCGGAAGCTCTCCTTCTCCGCCACCGCTTCCGCCATCGCCACTGTCGCCGCTGCCGCCAAGCCGGAGGAAGAAGATGAAGCCATTTCTCCGGCGAGAGGTTGACCTAAAAGGGGCGACGCTGGGAGTTTTGTGGAGGGGAACGAGGAAGCTCTGTGCACGCAGGAGGATTGGGAAGGAGAGGAAAAGGCAAGGACTGGTGGAAGGAGAAGGAGAAAATCCTAACCCCTTATATTCACCTACCTGCGCCAAGATTCGTGCAAATTCTACAGTGTAACCGCCACACGTTGTGGAAGGAACTGGGAAGGACCCACATGATGATTGTGTCGCCTCGATCTCCACGCACGCATTGAAATGGCGCCTCGGTTCCGCGGACCGTGGACCCACCAACGGTCATGCTGACGGCATGCCTGTCAGCTGACGTGACTTGAACATGACTTGTGTCAGGTGGCGTTAGAAACCAAGTTCTGGCTTAGTTTGAAATCAAGCTGGAAAATCCGAGTAACCTGTTGATAGGTCCGACTTATTTTTAAGACCCGGATCGTATTTTTTGTTGTGAAGTTTCAAGAACACTTCAAGATTCTGCAAGCTGAAGATCAAGCTAGACGATGATAAATCCGACTTTGGATCTTGGAGGCCTCCGGGGGCTACTATTGGGGATATACTTTCTGGGTATCCTCACAGTTCCTCACTGATCAGGGTGGCCCACTTTGGGTTAGAGCTTTGCTTCACGGGCGGCCCAGTCAGGGAGAAAGAAGGAGTCCAATCCGGCTACGGGAAGGCCCAGAAGACTTACCGACTTAGGCCCGTAATGTTACTTGTAGTTCAAGATGTACTCTGTAACCAACTCTTAGTCGTAGCCGGATTGATCTCTCCTGTAAACCCTAGGTCGGATATCTATATAAGCCGTCCTAGGGAGAGCCTTTAGGGCATAACCAATACTTTAGAACCTCAACTCGCACAGGCGAATCCCTTGTAACCCATATTCCGGCTCTGCCGTATTACTGGATTGCTAGTAGGAGTAGGATCCGTCCAAAGCCGGCGGATTCGAACCTGGGTAAACTTGTGTGCTCACCGTCCCGGAATACCGTACGTCTCACACCCCTCTCTTCCGCACGCCTCGAGGACTCCCTCATGGCGTACTTTTCCTCAATCCGATGACAACCGGCTTGAACAAAGCATGTCCGAAGGATCCGTTTGCTTTGCCTCGCATTGACCAAATCATTGAATTGACGGCTGGCTCGGAACTTATGTGTTTTCTTGATGCTTACTTAGGATACCACTAAATCCGGATGCAAAAGTCGGACCAACTGGCCACTTCGTTCACCACACCCTACGACACGTATTGCTACATCACGATGCCCTTTGGGTTGAAAAACGCTGGTGCTACTTACCAGCAAACAATGCAATGTTGCCTACACGACCAAATAGGTCGCAACCTTATCGCTGACTTGCAGGAAACCTTCGACGATCTCCAGAAACACAACATGATGCTGAACCCAAGAAGTGCGTCTTCGGGGTACCCTCTGGCAAACTATTGGTATTCATCATTTCGCATCATGGAATCAAGGTGAACCTGGGGAAAATCAAGGCCATCCTCAACATCAAACGTCCGACATGCCTAAAGGACATACAAAGGCTCACAGGCTGCGTTGCAGCAGTAAGCCGGTTCATCAGCCGACTTGGTGACAAGTCTATGCCGCTCTACAAGTTGCTCAAGAAAGCAGACAAATTCACATGGATGGACGAGGCTGATGCGGCACTTCAGGAGTTGAAGAGAATACTCTCCTCCCCACCAATACTTGCAGCACCGGTGTCAAGGGAGCCTATGTTAGTTTACATGGAGGCAACCAACCGAGTAATCAGCATCGTCATCATGGTGGAGCGCAAGGAACCAATGCACGAATACGGAGTTCAGCGCCCATTTACTATGTAAGTGAGGTCTTGACGGAATCCAAACAGCGTTACCCGCACTACCAGAAGATAGCTTATGGAGTTTTCCTTGCTTCGCGCAAGCTAAGGCATTATTTCTAGGAGCACCCTATCACAGTGGTAAGTAAGGCTCCACTTTCCGACATCATCAACAACAACGATGCCATAGGGAGAGTGGCAAAGTGGGGCATTGAACTTGCCGCCTTTGAAATCACCTACAAGAGACGCGACGCTATCAGATCATAAGCATTGGCAGATTTTCTCGCAGATTGGATAGAGCTGCCAGAAGACACCTTGTGCCAGAGCCAGAATATTGGGTCATGCACTTTGACGGATCAAAGCTACTCAGCAACTCGGAGGATGGTGTACTATTACAATCACCAACAGGAGAAAAGTTGCAATACGTCCTACAGATTCACTTCAATGCTACCAACAACATGGCGGAGTATGAGGCCCTCATTCACGGACTTCGCGTAGCCAAAGGTATTGGCATCAAACGCATAGTTTGATGTGGAGATTCCAACTTGGTTGCCCAGTAAGTAGCTGGCACCTAGAACACGCGGAACCCTATGATGGCGGCATATCGAGACGAAGTATACGAAATAGCCAAGTGCTTCAATGGCTATGAAGTCAAGTACGTCAAAAGCGAGGAGAATGAGGTGGCAGATCTGCTGTCATAGCTTGGATCGGCTCGTCGACCAATTCCGCCAGACGTTTTCCTTGAACATTTACGGACCCCATCCGAGAAGGGAGCGGACCCCGACAACCCGGATAGAGTGGATTCATTTGTTAACACAGTAACATTGACCTCTCCGGCTTGGACGAAACCGTTCATGGACTATCTACTAGACGAAACTTTGCCCGCCGACAAAGTCGAAAGCCGGTAAATAGTACGTAGAGCAAAAGGCTACATCATTATTGATGGCCAGCTTTACAAAAGAAGTACCACATGAGTTTTTTCTTCGATGCGTCTCCCAGCAGCAAGGTATCGAAATCCTTAGAGAAATACATCTCGGAGATTGCGGGCACCATGCCGCTCCCCGATCATTGGTGGCTAAGGCCTTCTGACAAGGATTCTACTGGTTAACTGCCAAGGCGGACGCTGACAAGTTGGTACAAACATGCCTTGGGTGTCAGTTTTATGCAAGACAACCAGGTGTCAGAGCTGAAGAATTGTGAACCATACCAATAATGTGGTCGTTTGCAGTCTAGGGGCTAGACATGGTGGGACCTTTGCAGACAGCACCCTATGGATTCACACACTTGCTAGTAGTAGTGGAAAAATTCAGAAAATGGATTGAAGCTAAACCCATTAGAAAGCTTGATGGGGCAATAACCCTAAGATTTGTCCAAGCTCTAGTGGTGAGATTTGGTCTCCCACACAGCATCATCACCGACAATGGCAGAAATTTATCTCTCAGAGAAGTTGAGGAGTACTGTCATGAAAAAGGCATCCGCCTTGACCTAGCATCGGTGGCACACTCAGAGTCAAATGGGCAAGTTGAAAGGGCCAATGGACTAATTCTGCACGGAATCAAGGCACGCTTAGAGGCACCACTACATAGAGTAGCTGGAGCCTGGGCGGGGAAATTGCCACATGTCTTGTGGAGTTTATGAACAACACCCAACAGATCCACCGGCTTGACTCCTTTCTTCATGGTTTATGGAGCATAAGCGGTCCTCCCATCCGATATCCTCCATGATGCACCAAGAGTTTTTGCCTACAAGGAGGATGACGCTGAAGAATCTAGACGCCTATTTGTGGACCTACTTGAAGAAGAGCACGTGCTGGCATGCTAGAGATCCGCCATCTACCAGCAGAAGTTGCGTGGTTACCATAGTTGCCGCGTAAAGCATCGCTCGTTTAAAGAAGGGGATCTGGTGCTTAGGCTCAAGCAGGAGAAATCACACAAACTATCCCCACCTTGGGAAGGACCGTTCATCATAAGCAAAGCATTGATAAATGGTTCCTATTACCTCGTCGATATTCGCGGGTTGAAGGATAGGCCAAAAAATAGTAAGCGCAAGCAATGTGACTCCGATGATGATTGCCCGGAGATAGATCGGCCATGGAACATAGCACAACTACATTTATTTTTCACTTAGTACATTTATATTATGTAATAAGTTTCTTATACGATCAATGAAATAAAGCATTTGGTTCACTCATATTCTCTGAGTCTTTTACCTCCTTTAGTTGTTCATTTTTGGATCATATAAACCCTTTATGCACAAGTTTGCATTTGCACTTGTAAAAATTCCTCCTACGGGAATTAGCTTAAGTTTTCTGGTCTACACATTTTCTGAAGTTTTTATGTGGATTCCGGAGTAGTGACTTCTCGACACTCAAAGCCGGCGATTTTGCTCTTAGGTTCTTGATGGTGCTATTAAGCATCATCACCTGAGGGCATAGTTCTGTGCTGCGAGTCTTCTGTCTCACGAAAGGTCAAGCATACGAACCCGAATAATGGATAAGCCAGCACTTGCTTAAAAAATGTACACATGCTAGAAACAGATAAGTAGCAGGAAACTTGAGTACAAGTTTTTTCGCCTTAAATAACACATAAGTTTTTCCGCATACACTTTGTAGAGATACATTTAATACAAATATTGTTTTTTATGGCTCTGCTGCAGGGGACTTCGCGGTGGCATCAACAAGAGAGCCAGGCCGGGAGAGCTCGTCAAACTCGGAGGGAGATGGGCAAGAGTCGGACGAAGCCATGGCTTCATCAAGGATCTCGGCAGGCACGAAGACATCCGCGTTGACCATATTAGCGATCCTGGTGTCGAAGCCGGAGAGGGAATTCCAAATGACTTTGCTGTCAATCTATTTCCCTTCCTCGTCCATCTTGGGAAACCCGGAAGTCACCAGATCGATGTCGGTGTTGTCATAATGTGTCTTGACCAGTGACAAGGTCATCCTTGCACCAGCGTGAACGCAAGAGGCTTTCCAGTCCTTGACTTCCTCGGGGGCTCGGTGCAGGATTTCTGAGTACTTGGCCGTTGAGTCCGCCTCCTGGGCAATGGCGGTGCGAACGAAGTTGCCGGCAAGAATCATGCATTCGTTGGGATCTGGAGCACCTTCGCCTAGATTGGCTAAGCCAATGGGAGCTGTGGTTTGCGCAAGATACAAGGACCATGAGTACAAACAAATCAAATGATTATCCAAACTACAGAATTCACCAAAACGGATAAAGGTTACCAAAGATGCTCGTCTCAGCTTGCTTGCACGACTCCGTCAAGACATCCCACTCCTTTTGGACTGTCTTGTACACCTCAAGGTTCCTCGCGTTATACTCTCTGGCATCTTGGTTCTGCTCTTTGAGTTGTGCAATTTCGTCCTTCAAGCGCCGCATCTCGGTGTCCGCAGATTCTTGCAGCACCTTCATCGCCTCCTCATGGCCCTTGACGGCATCGACTAGGTCCTTCTTCAAGATTTTATTCTCATCGTTGAGCTCCTAGATATGCTTGGATTGCTCGACAATGCTCTTGGCCTTGGCAATGGCTTTTGTAAAATAGAAATCAAAAAAGTACTATGAGAAGACAACATAAATGAATCCCTGAGGAAAAGCAAGAAGCTGTTACAAGAAATAGACTCTGGCTATTTTTGATCTGTTGCTTCAAGAAGGTTGTTTTACCTTGTTCAAGGTCTAGTTCTGTAACACCCTCGAATCGGCCCTATGCAAGTTTTAGCGCTTCCCGCCAAACCCGCATAGAAACGATTCAAGG
This sequence comes from Avena eriantha, assembly GCA_910589775.1. NCBI lineage: Eukaryota > Viridiplantae > Streptophyta > Magnoliopsida > Poales > Poaceae > Avena > Avena eriantha. Next base: position 304,259,361 of record OU342746.1, on the reverse strand, counting down.
ATGCCCACCAGGCACTTTCGTGCTGGTGGAAAACAAAGTAATACCATTACACATTAGTCCACGATGGAACCCACATAACATATATATACAACAACGACTCAACGAGTCAAGAATACAGATATATACAGTACAGAGATCCAAATAACCTTGAAAATGGTACAACGTCCGAGTACGGACAAGTACAAATGGGGCTAAGAGCCCTGAAGAATAACCAATGGTGTCCATAACCCTGCCCAGGCCAAGCCGGAAGGGTAACCCTGCTAACGACGTCAAACTCGTACCTGCTAAACAAAAGGGGTGCCGACAAAGGGCGAAGGGAAAAAGAGGAGCGGTCAGTACTGAGGCCAGTACACGGCGAGGCTATAATTCGGCGGCTCTCGCCTACATAGGTATGGTGGAATGAAGCGGCAGCGAAGCATGCACTAAACAACCTATAGAGACTCGATAAACTGTCGGCTATTAGAGAGAGATAAGAAAGACCTGTTTGGAACTAACCTTATTCTAACACCAATCATACCCATCCTGGTATTCCCCCTCGAGACCAAACGAGAAAGTCAAACCGAGGAACTCACACAGTTGGCAGTTTTATTCATTCCATTATAGTTGCAGCACTTACTAGTCAGATACAATTAGCCAGAGATATCCCAAATCCAGCAGTTGTTGGCACTTTTATTTACTCATTCCGTTGTAGTGAAACTGATTACTAGACATGTCAAATTCAAATTTATAGCACTACTTTAGTTATAGTTGTCTATGATCGAGATAATGTGCTCCAAGTCGTCCATAACCGCGGACACGGCTTTCAGAAAGATTTACCCTACAGGGGTGCACAAATAGCAACACACACACGATCAACCTCGGAAAAACTAAATCAAAACCCAACGAGGCTTTCACGACAAAGCAATCACACGATTCATAAATTATTTCAGGGGGGCACCCTACTAAGCTACATGCAACGAATTTGGCCAGCTCCGACACGGACCCAGGGTTTGTGTCAATGGCTATAAACGACCGGGAACCCGAAAGTGTGACTGGGCTTGTCGATACCGCGAAAACATTCCACGTTCCAAAACAGTACAGGTGCTCCACGCACAATCGTAAATAAAACAGTAAAGCATGGCATAAGTACATGATAGTAATAAAGCCCCAAACTAGTTTGTGGCCCCAAGAAATAAGAAATGAATCAAGCTCTAGCTAAGGAGATTCATGGTCCCACATGCGGATAGTGCGATAGTCAAGGAACAGGTATCAAGTACTCGGGGCCTACGGGACACAAGTGAGCGGTTAAAAACCAAATATTTGCTATTGCCTACCGATGCCTCTGCATTAGTTATATCTATTCCTATCAATTAATCAAGTTGTTTCCAAAGTCAGGATCATCTCCACCATTAAGCATCTCCACCATTAAGCATCTCCATCATTTGTCATGTGCCAACTTACCGTCAACGGTGGAACGACAACGACGCGAAGCAACACATAAGCAAGCCACTACGACTCGCAAGGCCGACTATCTAACAAACAACAGGCAATAGGATGTGTCCATGGCGATATAGAGGCTGCAAGGAGTATAAATGGTGCACGGAGACTAAAGCATCGCAACATGGATACCAATAGATTAACAGGAGGAAATAAAGACTATAAAAGCAAAATAGGTAGAAAGGGGGAGAATGCTCGCCTGGAAAACACTGCCGAAGGTTCATATCCGAAGAACTTGTCGATACTCGCATCCACTCAACGGCCTAATCCGCGAAGAAGCAAAGCACTAAAAGAAACATCGGATGCACTATTTAATACTATGGAAGAAGATCGGGCATGATGCATGTATGATGTATGACATGTCACATATGCGATGCAACTAGGCAATATTAAGCGGAACCGCGGTCCCGACAGTTAATATTAGGTTCAAGTTATTTTTGTAGCCATCAAAATTAAACGGTATTTAGCATACAACAGAAAGGCACAGGTGGACTACACCATTTTAAATGAAGGGGGGAAATTCTTATAAACATTTCCCAATTAATCCACGTGTTACTTAATATATCATATTCAAAACTAACACTAGATGACATGATACATGATGCAAAAATAAGCATGGATGGCATATTTAGGTGCGGTGCATTTTTTTATGAAGATTCATATCTAACTTACTTTCAGAAGAGTATTGATTAGGAGGTAAAAATAAAGACATATTGCAAAATAAAATGAACATGACAGAAAGGAATTCAGGGAACCAAAATAAATAAATCAGGAGAAGCCGGATTTGATCATGAGCCCTCATCGCAACAAATAAGAGCTGGAGCCAACGCAATAAATTAGTGTTGACGACTTTAGAGGGAATCCTCCAGTTTTAAAGTGAACCTGGGCTACGGATGGTTTATGACAAAACTGAAGAAACATGAGTCTTGTTCTGAACTCAAGTGACAGCGAGATTTGGCAAAAATATTGAAATACTACCGGCGACCTGGGACTTGATCCCGAGATCCTCTACTCGTGTTTGGAACCTGAAACCAACACATTGAGGTACGGTTGTTGAATGACATTGGGCACACAACCTTTAGACCAAAAACTGTCGCAGATTGCCTGCTGAAACTGTGGCTTACGCACGCACTGGCAGTGGAGACGACGCGTTGAACTTCAGATGATGATTTCAAGCAGCTTGGAGCACTAAATTGGGAACAATTAGATGATGCAGGAAGCTGGATGTACTATGAGTAGATGCACATGACTATATGTGCGGGAGAGGAACTAGAGCGGGCTGGAGACATGCAGGAACAAAGTGGAGAACACGCGAGTGCTGACATCACTCTGCGGCAAGCGACGCGGACATCGACGGCAAGGCGGCTTCGGTGGCTGATGTTGATAGAGGCGTGACGCGGGGAGTAGGCGACATCATGGCGTGGCTAGTGGCCAGGATGGTGGAGGTCGTCGAGGTCGGCAAAGATGGTGAGCGGTGGTGAACTGTGGCGGCCAGGAGAGCGTGCGGCAGGGACATGAGGCGATCCAGGTTGAGATAGGAAGAGAGAAGGTGCAGGGGAAGAGACAGATATTCACCTCGTGCTCGTGGTCTAGCCGAGCTAGGACGAGCATGTAGCAAGGGCATGAAGAAGACGGTGGCCGGCGTGCGGCTGACAGTGTTCATGGCGCCAACATCGAGCTCCTACGTGTACTTCGCATCCAGGTGGTCGAGCAGGTTCAGCAACGTCGGGAGGAGCTCCAGGTGATGGTCCCTTGGCTTGAATAACGACGGATCAATGAGAATGGAGGGTGCAGGGAATGGCGACATGGTGGCGTGGTGATGTTGGCTTGCTGGAGAGGAAGATGGAGGAGAGAGGATGAGGATGGATCTCGATCTGGCTGATCCGGATGGTGGTGGTTGGGGCGGTGCTGCAGCCTCTGCCTCCGTGTTATGCCAGCAGGAAAAGTCGAGGCCAACGCGTGCACGAGTTCGGCGTGAGGCCCTGCTGCAATGTGCTGGCTACAGAAAAAAGAGGAACAAGATAGGAGATAGGCGCGCACGGGTGTGCTGGTGTGGTGCCTGGGTGCAATCTGGCCAGAGGGAAAGGTGCACTACACCAGGTCACTGAGAGGGAGGGTGGCCCGATCGGACGGCATAGGAGCAGAATGGCTCCAGTTAGGACAGAGACAGGTGAGGGGGAGGTGATTCAGTGCCACAAATGGCTAGCTAGGAATAACTGGAGAGGAGGACCGAACATAGTTTGATTAGTCTTTTATTTTGATAGAAAAGGGGTTTTGGGGTTCCCGATAAGAAGAAAGAGACTAGGATAGAAAGCTGGTTTTTTTGTAAGGACTAAAAGAAAGCTGTAGACGAAGGGGAAGGGTTTTGGTGAAAGGATTAAGAGAGGTTTAAATATGCGTATAAGTATACACCCTCATGAAACAAAAGGAGATACCTGGAAAAGAGGGAACTCTAAGAGGAGGGAGTGATCAGGAAATGAAAAAGGAGATCAAGACAACAAAGAGCAACGGTAGAACAAAATGCAAATAAAGATTAAGGTGGATCACATGAGATGAATATATGGGCGAGGAATAAAAATGCAAGTAGATGCAAAAGAAGCCCAAATATATAGGAGAGAGAGATGATGATGATATTGTCAACATGTTAGAGATAGAAATACAAATAAAGAGATATGCCCTCAACTCAACTTGGGCATTTGACATATATCAAAAACCAAATGCAATTTAGTAAGAACAAATACAAGGTTTAATATGATGCTCAAATGCAATGTGGCATGATGACATGAGCATGATACCATGATGATGCACAAAACAAAAAACAACAAGCGATTTTTTAGTAGTGGTTTTAGCGGGGTGCTACAAGTTCCTTCCGCAAAGCAGCAAACCTCTCATTGGTGGCTATTCCCCGTTTATTCTCATTCTGCACAAGAAGTTAACATGCTTAGTTTCTCTAGAGCATCTAGTCAGAACTATCCAGTTTCAACTAAATGCTCGGGGGCTACAGTATAAGATTTTAAAACCAGCTAGTGTTCTCTCTTAGAGTGTCTAGTCAGAATTTTTATTCTAAACTAGAAACTCGGGGGCTACACAGACAAGTTATACACTTAGTTCTTTGGAGCACTCATGCCAAAACTATTGATTTTTTGCATAAGAGCTCGGGGGCTACAATGGATATATTACAAAGTAAAAGAAGTGAAGTTCAAAAGACTTACAATGGCAATAACTCTAAGGTTGTTGGCCAGATGAGCATAGGAATCATGGAAAGTCTGGGCGTTGTTATAAATTGCATTTGCCTGCATGATGAGGTCATCTAGGCACAACGTCGGAGGAGTCGCATCCAATGGAGAAGTTGAAGCCGGAGGCATGGATGATGCCCTAGCCGCCTGTTGCATCTTCAGAATAGATGATGGCTCAGAGGCTTCCGCCTTGACCGTTGCTTCCGCCTCTGCCTCTTCCATCACTTGCTTCCCTTTCTTGGTGGCATCCTTAGCCAGAGCTTTAGCCACTTTAGAGGAAACACTCTCCTGCATCTCCTATCTTCTGGGAGCAACGTCTGCCTCGATAGAGCCTGAGATATCAAGGATTGGATTGACATCTGTCTCCATGGCGGAGATCTTAGGGATGACGGGACATGAAGGCCCATTGGGGCCAGCAGAAGGCTTGGCGGCGGGAGTAGGGGGAGTAGTAGCGGAAGAGGACTTGGCAGCCATGTCCCTGGTCAGCATGTCATGAATGTTTTTTGACCCTCCAACATCTTTGGAGGATCGCTTCAAGCTAACACCGGCTTTCCTCCTGAAACGTACGAAGTATAAGTACAAGAGTTGAAAAAGGTGTGAGCTGAAAAGTACAAGCCGGAGAAGGAATACGCTTACTCCACGGCAGGATCCTTGGTGAGGGGAATGCCGGTAGATTTCTTCTTCTCCGCCTCTAAGGCGGCGGTGGATCATCTGGAGACTCTACTCTCTGATTTCTTCTTCTTCTTGGCCTCGGCAGCAGCGTTAGAGGTGGAGCTCTTCCGCTTTCACACTGCCGGAGCTGGCTGATCCTTGGAGGTATCGTCGTCGGACACCACTTGGATATCCTTCAGCTTGGGATCTGATACGCCCATTTTGCATCACCATTCTATATCATAATTTACTGTTATTCATCGATATATTCCATATTAAGAGATGATACTTATGTAATTTCATCTGTTTTTGCATGGTTGATGACTTTTGGAGCATGGACCGCTGCAGTCAGGATTCTGATGGAAAAGGGGCAGTTTGGTGGCGAAATTCGCAAAGATCAGAAAATCCGGGAAAATACATGGAAAATCCTATTTTTTTCCAGAAGACGAAGAAAGCCAGAAGGGGAAGTGGAGATGGGCCACAGGGGGCCCACACCACCCCCTGGCGTGGGCCACCCCAGGTCGCGCCACCAGGTGGTGTGGACGCCCTGGTCCACTCTAGCCTCTCCCCTCTGGCGTATATTATCCCCCAAAACCCTAAGACTCGGGGAGCAACCACAGAAATATTCCGCCACCTCTGTGGGGCGGAAAGCACCGAGAGAGAAAGATCTCTCCGGGAGACAGAATTCTGTCGGGGGAATTCCTTCCCGGAGAGGGGAGATCGTGGCCATCAACACCACCATCAAGCTGACTTCATCGGGATCATCATCATCACCACCATCATCTCCACCAGCACCATCATCACCATCTCCATACCGCTGTAACAATTGGGTTGAATCTTGCATAGTTCTTAGGGGAAACTTTCCCGGTGTTGATTACTCTTTGTAGTTGATGCTATTGAGTGAAACCATTGAATTATTGTTTATGTTCAGATTGTTGCATATCATTATTTCATCTCTGATCATGATCCATATGATGTCTTGTGAGTAGTTCGCTTTGTTCTTGAGGACATGGGAGAAGTCATGTTGTTAGTAGTGGAATTGTGTTGAGAAAGATTCAATGGTTTGATATTTAAGTTGTGATGTAATTCTTCTAGTGGTGTCATGTGAACGTTGACTACATGACACTTCACCTATATGGGTCTAGGGGAATGCGTTGTGTATTTGGCTACTAATCGTAGGGGTTGTCGGAGTGACAGAAACCTGAACCCCCGTTAGGAAACCATTGCACAAGGGACGTCAGGGTCTTAGAGTTTAAAGTTGTGGTTAGGTTTCTACCTTAATTACTTTCTTGTACTTGTGGATGCTTGCAAGGGGTATAATCACAAGTATGTATTAGTCCTAGGAAGGTCGGTACATTAGCACAGGTTCACCCACACAACACTTAGCAAGCTAAAGAAGATTAATAAACTATGTGAAGCGAAAGCACTTGATGATATTCCCATGTGTCCTCGAGAATGTTTGGTCATCTTAAGTAATACAACTGGCTTGTCCTTTGCTAAATAAAGGATTGGGCAACTTGCTGCATTTATTCTTATTGTCTTTTATTTACTCGTACTTTATTTACCTGCATTATCAAAAAACCCTAAAAATCCGTTTGCTAAGTATTTGCAGAGAATTCCTGATCCATACCGCTAGCCAGCACCTTCTGCTCCTCGTTGGGTTCGACACTCTTACTTATCGAAAATACTGCGATACATTCCCTATACCTGTGGGTCATCAGGATCATAGACCCAGGAGGCCATCTGATCCGCCACCAAGGTCACCAGCTGGGATGCAGAGGGGTGTTAGACTGACAACTTCAAGTCGGAAAAACCTTAGAGTATATAACGAGCAACAAAGGAAACGGAAGCTACCTCTGGGCACTTGCCGCAATCGAACATGTCATAGGTGATCTTGAAGCCACGCTTCCTGTCCTTCACCTTGATGATGTCTTTAAGCCGGAGTTGGATGGAGTCAGTAGAGAAGTTATCTCGCGAAATTCGCATGGGATCCCTCCTGTCTTGAGTGTACTTGCACATCAACTCGGTGCGATGCTACAGAGGCTGGATCCGCCTAACAAACCAGCACATGGCTAGGTCCAAGCCAGTCAGACCTCCGTCCACGATCCATTCAATCCGCCTTATGTCGCGGTTGGCCTCGTCGTTAGAAGGACGAGAGGCTAGGGTCCGCCATGCTGGCACCTCAGCGGTGGCTCCGTTGACAAAGTCGGGATAAGTCTCAAGGCGATCAGGCAGAGGAATATTGAGGCCATAGAAGTACGTGCGTTGCCAATTCTTGCATGACTCATGCCCTACGATGTCGGGGAAGTGCCGGCTAGGACGGATCTTGAAGCTAATGATTCCATAGATCCGCAATTCATCCTTGGACTCTACAAACTCTCTCTTAACGGTAAAAAAATATATAAATATATCTAATATAGGTTTGGTTCTTAGATATCCTTCGCACAGAGCTACGGAATTGCTAAGGACTAAGATGTTGTTGGGAGAAAGATTGTGGGGAAGTACCCAGAAGTGCCGGAGAACGTCTAAGAAGAAGTCAGAGACTGGCAGGATTACGCATCGTACCAGCTGGGCCTTGAGGTACACCTTCTCTCCGGCTTGGGGAGAAGGGACCACCTCGCCGGCCGGCGCCGCCCGCCAGACCAATTCCTTTGCCGCGGGGAGATACCCCTCGGTGATCAGTTCTTGTAGATCTTCGGCGGTGAGGTCAGAGCCCCTCCACACCCCCTTGTGGGAGTCATTGTCTTCTTCACCAGCTTCTAGCGCCACTCGTTCTTGGTCGTCGCCGATGGTTTCCACCACGACATTGACAGGGACAACCACCCCCTCCGGTGGGACGGTTACTCCCTGGGATGGCTTTGGAATAGCCTCGAAGGTTACCTCTATCGAAGGGATGGAGCTTCTAGAAGCCATTGCAACGGGGGAGCTGGTGAAGGAAAGAAGGGCTCTAGCTAGGGTTTTCACAGAGGATCTCGAACGGGCGCGCGGCTGGAGGAAGACGATGACGAAGAAGCGAATGCGGGTAAAAAGGAAATAAACTGACCGCCGTGAAAATATATAGGCCCCGCGTCAAGATTCGTGCTAAGGGATCTAATGGATGGAGCGTTACCGATGTGGAGACGAACGTGCGCGGTAATTTCGCCACGTCCTCCATCTTTGCCGCTTCGCCATTTCGGATTTCGCGCGCGTGAAAATAGCTGATGATTAATTCTCTGTTCTCTATAAGTTAGGTTGTATCCTACGTCATCCTCCTAACAGTTGCAGTGAAGCATCGTGTCTGAAGATTTCACCAAAGACGGAGATTGTTCGACTCTGGAAACGAAGACTCGAGGAATCTCCGGCTACATTGCGAAGCCGAAGAGGATTGCAGGGTTCTTTGGGAGACCTTTGAGATATTGCTTGACGAATTGCCAACATCACTTAGACAGGATATTTAAAGACCAGTGGGCGAGATGGCGCAAGATTTCAAAGCCCTCTGGGGACTACTATTTGGGATATGCTAAATGAGTATCCTCATAGCATGTCACCAATCCGCCTAACCTAGGTGGCACATAGCCTATGGCTTGCTGGATGGCCCAGTTAGACGGATCCAGAAGGGAGGCCCATATCCGATAAAGGAAGGCTACGCAGGAGTCACCGATATAATCGGAGCCTTGGAGTGCAAGACACGAAAGACTAGTTCGTATTAGTATAGGACTCTTTACCTTGTCTAGCATTTCCCCGAAAAACCTAGGTTATGGTGCCTTTATAAGCCGGACATGTAGGAGCCTTTAGGACACAACCTCTTAGATTGCTACGTACAACGTGCAACACCTCGCACAGCGAACCAATCTTTGTAAGTCGACGTATTGCTATTATAGTGATTTATAGCAGGAGTAGAGTTTTGCCACCGTTGTGGGACCTGAACCTGGGTAAACAATGTTACCTCGTACGCGCCAACTCTCCGTCTTACCCCACGTCTCTAAACACGCACTGTGAGGACCCTTTCATGACGTACTCGTGGGCAATACCACGACAGTTTTAAAGCAAACAAATTGATATACGCTCTGTGACCGAAGAACGGTCTAAATGTCGACATGTCTTGTGGCTCATGTAGTGCTCCTCAACTCCTGAGAAGAATCAAGTACAACCAGAAAAATAGACGTATTATGCAGATTATGATGGTGACAGGTCCTACTAACTGAGTACAAGCTCCACAATTTTGTTGTCCTTCATACCATAATACTCCCTCCGTTTAGAAATATAAGATGTCTTAGGTTAGTATTATGGTATGCGGGGTGAGTGAGTATTATGCAGAAACATCTTATATTTCTAAACGGAGGAAGTATATCACAATTCTGAAACGTCTTCGCTAGCTTCAAAATGGACCAGAAATTTCGTATCCATATCTTTACCGGAGAAATTCCAAACCCTAGGAACATCTCGGGCTATGGCAACCGCCAACAGAAACGTGTTTTGCATGCGGATTCTGTCATGTTGTAGGTCTGAATCTAGAACCATCGAAAATACAAAAGCGTAGGATCATCATGTGAGAACCTTTTGAATCCTATGAATACCAAAGCACAAGATTTATGAAAACCTTTGTTCATGTCCTTACCCTACAGCTATAGGAATTGCCAATAATTCTATGATGAAAGGTCCATGCAAGACATAAGGCATTTTTTTCGCGAAAAAAAAGACATAAAGCATTTTCCACGATTTTTTTTTTGTGATTTCTCTATGTAAGGAAATCCGTGAAACGAGATTTTTTGCACTGCATGACTCCGAATACACTGGATTTCCTAAAACATAAATTTCCAATCCCAAGCGTGTGCTAAAAATCTGGTAACATTTCAGAAAATTGCAGGTGTGTATAAGGTTTTCTCTCCTTTTCAAAAGCGACACCACAAATTCATCACTAAAACTAAGGACTGCATTGTCTTGTCCGGTGGATCACTGAAATTGACTGGTTATTAATGGTGACCACTGATCCGAAAACATCAGCTGACACCACTAACGTTGCTCGTGCCGTCGTGCGAACGAAAAGGAATCCAGTTCCATTCCTTCCCCTTCCTCTCCAAACGATAGAATCAAGGGGGAGAATCCAGGTGCACCCGCGGAAGAAACCACCTCTTCCTCGCAACCCCGCGAATCTGGCTTTCCCTTCCCCCACGCGGCACGCCACACGGCCACAGCGCTCTCCCTGTTCTCCAAAAGTCCCAATCCTCTCCTTCCGCTCCCACCTCCCGAACCCTAGCGCCCCCCTCGAGATGGACCGGGACGCCGCGGCGGACCTGCAGGAGTGGGAGCTCCTCCTCGCCTCCCCCACCGCGGGAGCCTCGGTGCCGTACGCCGGAGCCGGGGAGGTGGAGGACGACGCGGGGGCAATCAAGTACGACTACTTCGAGCTCGGCTCCGACGCCAAGTACACCAGGAGGGCGTCCCTGTCGATGGAGGAGGAGGAGGAGGTGACGGACGAGGAGGCCGGCAACGCGGGCTGGGTGGAGCCGCACCCCGACGCCCTCGCCTTCCCCGCCCGCGACCGCGCCGCGCTGTGGTCCGATTCGTCGTCGGACGGGGAGAGGCGCGAGGAGGCCGAGGCGACCGCGACCGAGCCGTTGGTGGAGCCGCCCCAGGAGGGTAGCGGCGGCGGACGAGGGCGCGGTGGCGAAGGGAGGGCCGCCGGCGCCGGCGCCCTGGTGGAAGCTGCCGATGGAGGTGCTGCGGCTGTGGGCGGCGCGCGCGGCGAAGAGCGCGTGGTCCGTGCCCGTCGCCGTCGCGCTGCTCGGGATCGCCGTGCTGGGCCGCCGCCTGTACCGGATGAGGCGGCAGAGCAAGGCCGTGGCGCGCGTCCGGCTCGTCCTTGACGATAAGGTGAGGCCATTCGCCTCTTTTAGGGCCCTGTCGCGTGCGAGTCGCTTGATCCTGCGCCGCGGTGCTTGCGTCTTAGGCGTCTCACTTGTCAGTCTAGTGCTGATGAGACATTGCATCGTGTATCACTTGTAGAACCTTGGTACTGCTGAGCTTTAGCGACAAGCAGTTCCAGGAGAGCCTATATGTGCTTTCGTTCTGTAGAATACATACGTACATGATGTAAGAATAGCGCCACCTTGAGGAGAAACTCTATGAAACTCCCTGTACTGTTTCAGCCGAAGGCAGAGCAGAACATAATTTTTTAATCAATTTGCTTCGTCACAAAAAGGGAAAAATAACTCTGGCTGCTTGTGTTGCTGTGATTTATTCAGTCTGGATATGCATCACTAGTGTCTAAACACCACATCAGTTAATATGTGATGCTATGTGAATTGTGCCTGACAATTGAACTGATTGGGTCACTGGGCTTAAACAATTAACAGTATACATATGTTGTGAAATGCAGAGCAGTACTCTTAGTTTTTTTAAACACCACATGTGATGCTATGTGAACTGTGGCTGATAATTGAACTGATTGGGTCACTGGGCTTGAACAATTAACATTATATATGTTGTGAAATGCATAACAGTACTCCTAGTATTTTTACGGAGTGTCGACGTGAAATGCATAGCAGCAGTATTTAAACACCACAACACTTATGCAGTTAATATATGATGCTATGTGAATTTTGGCTAACATTTGAGCTGATTGGATCATTGGGACGCTTAAGAATGTTTTTCTTGTTCCTCGTACTACTGTATAACTAACCATTGTCTTCTTCCTTGTCACTCATCGTCTCTGCAGAAGGCATCTCAATTCAAGGCCCAACGGATGTTACGGCGAGCTCCAATGATAAAGCCTTTGCTTCCCCCCAACGGAGTGACCCCATGGCCTGTACTGGGGCACCTGTGAGTTGTGAGATCTGCGACCTAGGGCTAGTAATACTCCCTCCGTCCAGAAATAACTGACTTGGATTTGTCTAGATTCGAATGTATCTAAACGCATTTTAGTGTATATATACATTCGAATCTAGACAAACTCAAATCAATTATTTCTAGACGGAGGGAGTACAATTGCTGGGAGCTACTTAGCTTGTGAGCATACCATACAGTCCACTCCCCTACAGATTTATCGCCTACTTGAAGTGCACATTTGTGGAAGATCGAAGAAGCTTCCGAGTCCCGCTTGTCTCGGATGTCATTTAGGACTTCTTACTTGATGTTTGTATTGTACGTGTGTGTATATTTTCCTTCTGTAGCCTTATTTTACCTGATGTGCTTGAACAGTGTGGCTGTGTATATATGACACTAAAAGTATAGAGAAATGGTTGCAGAATGGCAATTTGAAAACTGTGCTGAGCTTCCTTTCACCACTTCTCTGATCTTTCGTTGTCTCTTTTTCTCAATGGAAAATGGTGTTGGTCTACACATTAGAGCTGACTAGTAAATTCTGCAGACCTGGAATGGATAGCCATAGCCACCAAATTATAATGTTTTTTTTTTCATTTCTGGATACCATGGCTTGCATCATTGAGAACGAAAGCAACATGCTGAGATGTATCATAGGCGGGACATTAGTTTAAGTAAATACGTCTGTCTCAATTATCATTAAAGTGGTCGTGCCGGAGTGGTTATCGGGCATGACTAGAAATCATGTGGGCTTTGCCCGCGCAGGTTCGAATCCTGCCGACCACGGTTTTTGATGAAGTACTGTTCTTTTTGACCATGAGATTTCCAAGAAATTTCCTTCAACAAACAAATTCTCACCGTTTTTTTAAACGCGCACTTGAGATGGCTACCGGACTTCTCCCTAATATATAGACTGAACTGAATGCACCGTGTTTATACTTGAGCGGCATCATCTGAACCCCAATGAATTCCCCTCTAATTTCCTTCAACCGAAAATTCTCACCGTTTGATTTTCTTTTCACACACACGTCCTACATAGTTCACACATATCCAATATATTTAGATAAAATGAGAGGAGGTGGTTTCCCACGTGATTCCTCGTATGATCAACAAAATCACTTTTGAAAATTGGATGTGGGTTGTGATTTGAGACATGCCGAGCATCTTGTTACTTCCCGTTCGAGATGGTGAGGATATGATGACTGCAAGTGCACATATCAGTTGTAGCTAGATTCAAAAGTAAGAGTATCGAATCACAGAGAGGTATTTGGTTAGAATCTTTATGTCTCTCGTCACTATCTATCAAAGGATACTTAGAACTGCTCTTGATCTCAAGTAAAGTGTGTTGAAAGAGTTGTGTTTGGTTGCAAAAGAGTAAAGAATACAGTAAAGTAAACAAAAGCAATATGAACTGTAAAAGAACTTCAGGAAGGCGAAATGTTCTCGGGGATTTAGGATCCACCACTAGTATTGGTATTAACTATGAGTAGGATAAATCTATATCTTTTGTTATGACATGTTTGGAGAGAGCTCTATAATAAGATGTGTCCAAAAAACGATCGGTCATCACATCTCTAAATAACTACTGCAATTCGACAACCATCTATGGATCCAGGGCTAGCTCGTCTCGGCTCGAATTCTAGTCATATGTACGAAGCTCGATTTAGACTTCACAACCAAACTTGGTTAAGAGCCTTGCTGGTATGAGGTGGGTATAGACCAAACTATCCGCAACACCCTCCAAGAAGGAATGGTGCCACCCGAGGGTGGCACCGCGACGGATTCGGACAAGCCGACATGGATTTCTCCCTAACCCCACACACGCAAACCCCGGGCGACTTGACGTGCTTCCACCAACTTCGCCGCCCACCAACGTGCGCCACCACGATCTTGCGGCCACCATTGACAACGTATCATCGTGGACGTAGCAAGCAACCCGAAAACGGAGGAGAACGACATATATCAAGTTAGGGACGACAGCCACGTGGGAGGAGCCCACCGCCACCACCAAAGGGTGGTTGCTGACCGGACCAAGCAGTAGGGTCACACCAGGCTTGGCAGGCCCAATCGGGCCTGTAAAGCCCCTACCGCTTAGCTGCAACAGGCAGGCCGCTGTGCCGCAATCCCAACAAGATCACCGTCATCGCTGCCAATTCTAGAAGGAGTTACAACTGTAGATGCGCTGGCCCGCCGAAGCCTAGATCAGGCCCTGGCCAGATCTGGGCCGGGAGGAACCGGCACCAAATGTCGGTTCTGCCTCGCCGAGGATCCCCGCCATGCCGACGCTGCATCGAAGCCGGGATGCAGCAGCGGTGGACGCGCGACCCGCCTAGGCCCAGAATCGGGCCCGAGGGAGACGCCGCCGCCATGCTCCAGCGCCACCGCGCCACGCTGCGTCGCAGCCTCGCCACCGGCACCACCGTCCAGCACCACCCGACAGGACACCGGGTCGCCGCTTCCCCAGGGGCACCACCGTCGTTGAGGAGGCTAGCCCCGACCGGCTCCTAAGGCGCGGGAAGAGAAAGACCACCGCCGCCCGGGCTACGCCCGATGACCCCTGCCGACGGCAGCGACGAGGGAAGGGGGGAGGAGGGGGAGGTTGGTCGCTGAGGAAGGGGCGCCGCGCCGCCGCCCTCGGGGGGGAGGGTGGGAGGGGGGGAGGGGGCGAGAGCGTGTCATTTCTCGTTTTTTTTTCTCGTGTCTGTCTCCAATATCACATACATACATGCTCCCTTTATATGAAAATATTTATTTTTTGATTTTTTGACTTCATTTTGTACGATTTTCGATTTTTTGAAAGTAGACAGGATTAAGAGCACCCCTATATTTTCGGTGCCAGTGCGCACATCTCGTCCTCCTCCACGTCAGCCCGTGACGCGAGGAACTGTCGACATGGCAAAGGAATGCGGAGACACTGAACTCCGAAGCTGATTGACGCGACGCCCTTCTGCCAGGTGTTCGAGGGCAGAGACACTTGGCTGGCCCCGGTAACCTGGAACTGGTAACGCTTCCCCTGAATCCTGATGCTCTCGTCACTGAGCCCGCGGCTCCCCCCACCCAACCCGCTCCGTTCTTAAACTTTTCGCTGATTCTCCCCCCTGCCCCCGAATCCCAAACCCTCGCCCCAACCACCCGCCGTTCCCCAATTACTGCAGAAGGATCCGTCCTGCGCCGCCGCCGTTTCGGTGGCCGCGGGATTCTGGGCGGGGAATCGGTCGCGCCGTCGCCGCGTAGGGGAGAGGAGGGGAGGGATTGGAGGAGGGGGAAGACAGGGCGATGGGCAGGAGGTGCAAGCAGGTCCCCGATGACATCGCCGAGGAGTTCTGCTTCGTCTGCAAGGACGGCGGCGACGTCCGCGTCTGCGGCTTCATGTAAGCCCCTCGCCTCGATGTTTTCTTTACCGGGGCTTAGTTGCCGGCAGTCTGCGTGGCGTAAAGGGTAGCCCTGTTGCTTCTGCCTTTTTCTCCCAGGAAATGGATACTGTATTACCGATGACGCTCGCGGGTTTCAGTCGTTCGTGCAAATGCCTCCCAGTTGGGCTCCTCATCTATTTCTCTCTTTACCAACCAAAATCAGGGCCCGTAGAAATGGGGTTTTCATCATTCGGAGTGCTCCAGCTTTGTCGCTCCTTAATGCCCTTGCGTTTCTGCACATAACTCGGCGGGCAGTTTTTCTGTCGTTGTTTCCTTTTCTGTTGTCTGTTGAGGAAAAGTGTCTGGTTCTGTGTGGTTGGTGGATGGTGTGCTACTACCTCGTGTCGCTGGCACGTTCCTGGTCTGTTTGGGAATGTAAGCTATGCGGTTAGGTAGATGGTGATGCAACGATGATGCAGAGGGTGAAAGCAGTTTGTTTAGTGCTAGTGTCTGTGGTTGCTTGGAAACATCATCTTCCTGATCATTTTAGCCTGACTGTCGGCCAGGATTCTACTGAATATGCCTTGTGTTGTCTTTCAGGAACTGCCTCAAAGCTTACCATCCGCATTGTGTGGGGAAGGAAGAAGACTTCCTTACTTCCAGTGACCAATTCACCTGTGGTGAGCACATATGCTTTATTTTATTCCTAGTTTTTACACCATGCATGACTGCTATTGGAATCAGCACTACATTGGTGCACTTCTTATGCTGCGTTCTCTTACTCAGTTACTCATTCCCCTGCCATGGCCAGGAATCTTAGATCATGTCCTGCATATGTGAAATCCCTGCAGTTCATGTTCCTTTCCTTTTCTTTCTTTGTAAAAAAGAAACTTCTGGATGCTTAACCTTTGTAGAACAGCATGATGCACATCTGTGTTCCAGCACTGCGATGCCTTCAACTAGAAACTTCGTATGGATAGTGGCCCTGCATTTTTTGTATGATGTAGGCATAAGCAAAAAATGTTTCAACGAAAGCTCATATGCTTAGTGTTGTTCACTTTTCTATTTTTAATATACCATACACTTCAATATATGCCTCTTTTAACTCGTGTCTTGTAAAATAATGATGTTTGTTCTTGCTGCTAACATTAACTCTTTACAGATTGGCACAAATGTGCTAATTGCAAAGGGAATTCACTCTATGAATGCTTTTGCTGTCCAAGTTCCTCTACTTGTGAAGACTGCCTTGGAAAAGTTGAGTTTATCCCACTGAAGGAGAGCAAAGGATTCTGCAGGAGCTGTTTAAATATGGCAATAGTGATTGAGGAAAATGCTGATCATGAAGAGGTAACTAGATGCATATGGGATATGACCGTATGCATACCCCCAGCCTGTTTTTGTATTGCAGTAAAGAGCGTATAGAAGTCAGGCTAGTTTTCACGGTACTTTTATCTGTATGTTGCCCCCCTGTACCTGTGCTGGATTTCTTAGCATATAGAAGTCAGGCTAGTTTTTATCTATCTACTAACAAAAATGTCATTTTGCACATCCAATATGTTTTTTTTTCCCTTTGTCTTTTCTCACAAGTGTTCATGTGCATCTCCAGGCAAGGGTTGTTTTCGCAGGTACCCCAGAGAACTATGAATTATTGTTTAAAGATTACTGGGAAGTAATTAAAGGCAATGAGCGTTTCACATTGCTCGATTTGCAAGCAGCAAGTATTCTTCTTAAAAGAAAAAACTGTAAAGAAGGTAGAGATTCGGATGTGTATCACCAGACAGATGGAAAGTCATTGGTTGAGAATGATGATGCTGGGCAGACATTTCTGCTTGAGCCAATGGACAAACCAAGTGAAGTGCAAGCACCACTGAAGAGAAAGAAGTCAAATAAGAAAACATATGTTGGCTGGGCTTCAAAACAGCTATTTGAATTCCTATCCAATATTGGTAAGGATCCAACCAAGCCTCTTGATCATTATGGAGTTACTGCAGTTGTCAGGGAGTACATCATCCAACAGAATCTTCCGGAGAGTACAAAAAGAACATCAAAGCCTTCTGCCCCAAGCAAGTTGGGACAAAAGGAGAAAAAGAAGAAAAAAACTGTCGAGTGTGATGATAATCTTCATGCTTTATTTGGTAAAGACTACGTGAAGTTAAACATGATCCATAGCCTGCTGGAAACACATCTTGCTGTAAATGCCATTTCAGAGGATGAAAGCGATGAATCTGAGGATGACTATGGTTCAACGGAGAAAAAGAAGCCTCGGAATTGTCTGGAGCCAAAAGTTCCTAAGAAGGTTTCAGGAATAAACAAGAAATGTCTTGCTGCTCTCAATCTGAATAACTTGAATTTAATTTATTTTAGAAGAACTTTAGTTGTGAAACTTCTGAGTGAGCTAGACACATTCCAACAGAAAGTGGTTGGCTGTTTGGTTAGAGTGAGGAATGATGTCAAGAGTTATACTTATCACATGACTAAGAAATATTACCAGCTTGGCATAGTTACAGGTATTTTTCAATTTAAAGCATTCGTCTTCTGATGCTTTCTATAGTTTATTTGTCAAGCATGCCCAGCGTACTTGTAGTTATAGAGTGAAAACCCAAATCATGCTGCAGCCTGCACCATCCTTTTATTTACTTCATCAGCTGGCAAATAAAAACATTTATGCATTTAGAAGTGGGCCGACTATCCAAACCGATTCATATCTCGATGTCTCAATACATTAGGCCTATCTGCATTCTGCTGTTTTGTCCATTCTATGAAAGGAAGCAACCTCAACTGCTTGTTTTTTATCCCTAACAGGCATTAAGAAATCTTCAGAAGAATATAAGATTAAGGATAAACGTACAGATATTATTTTACGTGTTTCAAATATTTGGGATGATGTCAAGATCTCAGCGCTGTCAGACGAGGACTTTGACGAGGTATGGTTCGTTTACTCCAGTAGCATTTATGCTAGTGCATACCGGTTGAAAAATGTAGCGGAGTGCTAACATTATTTATGATTAGAGTCTGTTATTGCTCAGCAGACTCTGCAAAGTTGTTTCACCTACTCCAAATACAGCCTTTTTCTTTTGAATATTGGGCTGGTCAAATGATTATTCGTTTATCCTTGACAACAGGATGAGTGCAATGATCTTCTTCCCTCGGCCAAGAAAGATCTCTTCAAAAGGCCTACTGTCGTAAGTTCACCTAGCATGAAGTTTTTCCTTCTTAACTGTAATGGCCATGAGATATACTGGGTGCACCAGCATACAATATTGTTTTGTTGGATACAGTTCTTTTTTTGTCATACATTGCTTTAGTTCATCTGCTGCTACTGTTATTTAACTTAGACAGTTTTGTTTGTCTAGCCCATTGAAGTTGCATGTGTAAGATCAATCTATATGTCTACTTGCATGAGTCTAATCTAATACTCCCTCCGATCCATATTACTTGTCATTGGATTGGATGTATCTAGCACTAAAACATGTCTAGATACATCCATTTCTGCGACAAGTAATATGGATCAGAGGGAGTAAAAAAATTATCCGTGAGATTGAGAAACATATTTTGTTCCTCCCCTTCATTATTTCATATTTACATGGTTAAACATCAACACTGTTTTGTTGCCATACTATCATGTCAAAGAAATAATAATCTTGTAGTTTGTCTAGCATATTTGAATTGTCAAATAAAATGGTATACTGCGATAAGACGAGCTTGCATTCTGTAGTCATAAGGAAGTGACTTTCATTAGTCCCGTTGGATACTATTTCTTTAACTGGATAAGATGTTTTGATAGGCTATTTTAGTCTACCAAAACATCTTATATTTACGAACGGAGTTAGTATTATGTAAGGACAGGGATAGAAAATGCTGTGCATCTCATGATGATACTCCTGTGTTTGTTAGCTTATCATCGATGTATTTAGTTTACTCCCTTTGGTCATAAAGGAAATGTTGTTTTAGACAATAAGGTCTCCAAATTCAATTTGGGTTACCAATATCTATTGTAAAATATTGTAGAACCGGTTTAAATTAACAAATATAAAGTTATTTCGAGACAGATCTACCTATATGATTTTTGTAAAATGAATTTCAGTGTAACATTCACAATTCTATTCTTGGCAAATTTGGACTTCAACGGGTCCCAGGGTATCACTCTTTGATCAGAGGTGGTAACGTACGTAGCAAGTGCACATGAGACTGGATATGAATTATTTTTGTTCTGTCTAAGCCATCTTGTTTATCTGTGCTGCTTAGTTTCTAATATATGAAAAAAGTTTAAAATACTTATTTAGGATCTCTTTTAAGTGTCATTCAGTCTTATTTTACTTGAGCTTCTAATGTGCATATGTCAATCTCTTCTCTTAATGCTCTGAGTTTGTGATTTTGACAGGCTGAGTTAGAGGAAAAAGTGGCAAGTGTACATGCAGATATAGTAAATCATGTAAGCACATTCTGGTGTTTTTAATTTGGAACTTTATTGTGGTGAATGCTGAATGGAAATACATGTAACTGGAATTTTTTAATAACTAATTGGTTATATGAAGCAATTTAGAAAGAGGCCAAGGGATTATAAATCTTTTTTGAATGAAATAGTGCAAGATTTAGCAAAAGTTTCTTAATATACTCTCTCAAGTCTTAATTCTAACTGCATAAAAGAGTATCATACTTTCAACACTAGCTTGTGTTTGAACTGGTATATATTTAGTTGTTCTACCTTTGTCTTTACTTGAAAGTCCCCCCACAACTTCAACACCCATTTTCCTTGAGACGAGCACAATATTCGTCGAACTCCACCATATCCATTCCCTGGAAGCTTTTTGATTGACTTGAGGAGTTCATCGTGGATAGTGTCTCAACATTGGTGGAAGAAGAGGCCAATGAAGCAGTCTGGACCTGGAGCCTTTTCCTAAAGCAAGTCGAAGACTGCTTTCTTGCGGTCCTCCATAAGGAAAGGAGCCTTCGAGGCAGAAAGATCTCTCGCTTGGTACCCTAGCTCGTCCCAATTAAGAGTGGACTCCTGCGACACTGCAGTGCCAAGGCACTCCTGGAAATGAGAACTCTTTAGTTTGATATTTGAAGTGCTCTGGCATTTTAAGTTTAGGGTAGACCTGTTCATGTGCAGCTCAGTCAGTCTGGACTCATTTTTTGAAGCCCGAGCAGTTTAGGCCTTTTCTAAATCCTCATAAAGGTAAAAAGTAATATAAAATTGTACTCTATTGAGAAGATTATGAATGCAGTATTTTTTGTTTAAAAATAATAATGTTGTAGTGGTGGACCTGAGCTTTCAAGATCAGGCTTTAGGTTCGGCGCTGGAGGTGACACCTCTAGCTAGGGGGTAGAATATCATTTTTATAAGTTGGCTGGATTAATTAGCATACATTTGATGGGGTTATTAGATTTTCCCCACCATTCCTCAAAAGGAAAAGTGTTAGATGTTTTAGTGGCATGCTAGCTTCCTTGCATGCTAAAATTTCTTACGTTTGTTTGATAGATACCATTTGTAGCCTGAAAGAAAATTCTGAGTTCTCATCTCATATTGAATACTCGTACTCCCTCCTAATGTAAATTGTTCTTTGCCTAATATTTGTATGCTCGTTATGCTTCTCAACAATGATTGGCAAAGTTGCCTTTTTCTTCAGTGGATTGATAGGGAGCTTCTAAGGGTGGAAAAAGAGTTGGAGAGAGCACATGAGAAGGGGTGGCGCCAAGAATATCCTTTCCAGATTGACTGCAATAATATGCAGTATAACTAACAATGCTTGTGATATATAGATTTGTCTTTTTTATTACTATTTTACTACAACTTATTGCAAGCCTATGACTTAAAACACAGGAAAGAAACTTTATGTGGTTCTTTTTCCTTGACTGATTCTCTTCTTACTATGCATGACCTAAGTTGCAAAAAAAAACTTCTAAGCACACCAGCAGAAAGACAACGCCGTCTTGAGGAGATACCAGAAGTTATTCCAGATGCAGAAGAGAGTAAAGATCCTGAAATCGAATCAGCACCAAGCAACCCTGTCCAAGGGAATCAAGGTACAAACACTTGATTTTGGTTCTTAATTACGTAACAGTTTTTTCTCTTCCATTCCATATGCTTTATATTCATCAAAGCGTTACATGCTCCATCCAACATCTTCTCCGTTGTTCCCTTTCTGGAAACCAGCATTAGAGAACTTCATGAACCAACATTAGGGAAAAACCAAACAAACGGAGATTTTCTCTAATTTCTTGGCCAATTATTTTGGAAGTTTTGTTAGCTGTTAAATATGCTGTCAACAACTATTTAATTTTGCCATTGTGTGAAGCTGCAGCATAAGTCTGCCATCACATTTTTCTAAAGTTAAGCATGTGACTATGCATACTCTTTAGAAGCTAATTATCTATTAAATGGGAATCTTTTGTCTGGGGAGATTGTGATTTGGCATCTACGAATAGCCGAGTCATTGGAACATAATGCTGAGATGAGTGAGTTTTAGTGGATATCACTAATACCGACTAAATATCTGAATTTATGTATGTTGCTGTTAATGCATATAGTATGCTTATGGATCTGGTATGATGGATATGGCCAGACAGCAGACTTTGAAACCCCGTTGTAAATATGAGCCTTTTTTTTAATTTGAGGGGACACAAGCTTTTTTTCTGGTCGTTTATAATTCAGTTGATTCAATATAACATGATTATAAATGGATTATCAAACTTCAACTCCCCGAATACACACGCTGTTCAGTGTTCACATCACATCATACCAAATTGGAATGCAGTAGTGTAATTTATCTTAGATAACTCATTTATTAGTTGGTCTGGAGTTGTTTACCATTGAATTTTGTTGTGTTCCTGGAAAATTGTTACTAAACTTGTTGACTTGTTTGCTACAATAGTCATGGTCATTAAACTGTATCTTATTTAGGTTCAACTGTCAAGTAACCTATCCATGCAGAGGTGTTTGAAAGGTCCCCATAAAGGCGCCCTACTTCAGTTCTTCTATGATCCTTTTGAAATACTAGTCCTTTTTGTGAAAAGGAGCTGTCAGCTATTTTGTAACGTGGTGGATACATAACATGTAGCTGTGTGTTGGAAATATGATTAAACACTGGTCTTATGTTTCAAAGTTATGCTCATTTTTTTTGGAAAATATTTGGAATTTATGGTTTTGTTGTATAAAACTATAAATGTTTACTTTACTGGACCTGTTTACCAAATATCGTGGAGTAAGTTGATTGAGCAACTTACGTGTACATTGGCCACTGCACTTCGCCAAGTTTTTTTCTTCTTTGAGAAAACACCAAAGATTATTGTCTCATGTATTGCTAGAAAATAGTAAAGGAGCTAACCCTGCACACATGCCAGCAACTATCCTAACTGCCAATGGCAGGGAGAAGCCGAATTCGTGCGATACCCACCATTTCTTGACATAGATAGTAACCAACTGACCTCTTCAATTGCATGGCTAAATGTTGCAATGCCTATCTTCTGTAATAAAAAAATATCCATGTTACATTCTGAATCAACTCCTTTTAACACCAATTATAGATGCACCGTGGGTGCTATCAAGAGACATCTGAATTCCTAGAAGAAAGCAGGGAAAAGTCTTAGCTACCTCTATCGGCTGAGCCCATTGAAACTTCAAGTCCGTAAAACTCATCTGCACCAGGAGGCTCTCCCTGCGAAACCTCTGTAACACCTGCTCCTGAAATTGGTTGCTCGGAGGAGTGGCCAACACACGTTAGATAGTATATACACTCTGTTACCAAATTCTTGACACATTGATAGTGGATAATATTGGGCAATAGTGCACCAATGCATGCAGGTAGCAATGAGGCCTAAACTGCTTGATCGAACACCATTTTAGCTGTTGAGGCCTAAATGGTTAGTTAGGCCGGACAGCACTTTTTTTTTTCCGAAAAGGGCCGGGCAATATTTTAGCAACCATCCCAATGATCAATCTCGAGTATCATCAAAATTTAGCTGTTGAAGCCTAAATGATTTGTTCAAGCAAAATATCTTAGCTACATCTAGGTGATCAAACTCAAGTATGGTCCGATTTTCTTAAATTCTCAAGCTTCATTAAATAAGGAAACAAATCCACGATGATACAGTACTATAAGCTCAGCTCAGAAATTCCCCTGCAGTTTGACTGGAGCAACTAGACAACCTTGATGATATCCTAGCAAGTTCAATTTTAATGATGGTATAACTTTCTATTCGATAGGTAAGTTTGGCCTAGATTGGCTTGATATGCCGTTGATGTTTTGCAGCTTGTATTCTGGCCATATGACCACTGGTGACTCAGATCACATGCTTTGTATCAAACACATGGTCGTGCATATATAGGCATATTAAAATAGGCAGTGAATACTGATTTTAAGCGAATAGGTGTTGTGTGAACAAAAAATTCACTAGATTTCTTCCCAAATTTTGTGTTCTTATTCTTTTTGTCTTTAGATACTTTCTACATATTACAAGTACTTGAATATCTGCATTGTTGCAATATTTTTGCATTGTTATAATCTGGATCCAACAAAAATGGTTTTCCAGATTTTTTTCCAGTTTTATGTTTTCTTGTGCTTTCCTTCTTAGGTTAGATACCTTGTATGCATTCTTTAAAGTTTTTTAGTTAATGTACACATTATAATATATTTTCAGAAGTGCAACGCTATGATCTGGACTGACCATATCTGATAGTTTTAATAATTTTATAATCATTCCGCTAGCCCCTTAGGGTGGATGTGTGAGCACCCTTGAACATTGTTTTGGTAATATAATAGATTACCCATTTGCTATGTCAACAAGAGGCTAACGTTGGACCATTCAGGTAGCAGACGAAATATTGCTGCTTGCTTGAAGGATGCAGAAGAAATATCTAAAGGTTTGCTCATTTTACCTGTTTTATATTTGGTGTAGGTTTGCTCAGTGTGTAGTCGTATATGTCTGCAAAGGCAAGTGAGTCCGTGACCATGTTTGCACTAGAAATGGAGGAACTCTGATAAATTCGAGATCTTAATCATCCTTTTGGTGAATGCAAATGAGGAACCTTTTTGCATTGTTTCATGTTGAGTACGCGTTACAGGTTTTAAAATGTTGAAATCTTGGTAGTTTGTACATTTGAGTGGAATACTGGAAGGCACTCTCAGAAACCTCACTGCTACTTTTCTTTGGTTGAAAGTGTTTGTGACTGTGTACTCGCATTTAAAAATTTGTTGTTCTATAAATGATTGGTTTTACTTGCAGTAATTTTGAAATGAATCCAATTTAGTCTATAAGGCAGAGACAGATAGGGTAGGCAGCAAGTCTGCGTCGAACCATTGTTATGCCTCTAAGTTCCACCCATGTCCAATTGGCAACTGAAATAGGGCTGGGTTTTGTGAACTTAACCTCCAAATAAAATGGTTTGCGAAATGAATTTTTGAACCTTTTGGAGTAGCCTAGCAGCATCGGAGATCTTATGTTCCTTCCGTACCCATTTCCAAGACTTCTCAATCTGACCTCATCCACTTGAAAATTCAGGTAAAGGCTTCTGATTTCTCTAGTTGAGTAAAGCAAGAGTCCAATTCTTTCGTTCCAAAGGATTTAATTCTATACTACCTAGCAAAGCAAGAGAAACCACTTATATACTGGAAACATGTATTCGCCCAAAAATATCGTTTTCTTGTTTTGAACTGCGAGGACGTTATGGGGGCGCACACAATGAGTCACGGTCCAACCCAATCTAGCCCAAGTTTTTTTTTTTGAGAAAAAGGCTGTGTTCATTTATTCATTGCCGGAAATATACGAAGCAAGTTCTGAAGTAATACAATCAGGAAACATAGCAAACCAAATTTTGCATAATTCTAACACACAGCCTTCTTTAGCTAACTTATTTTCCATGCCATTCGCCGTACGTCGCACCCAACGGACCAGATGGTCATCCAACGATCGAAGCTCCCTCTTGATCTCCTCAACTAGAGGCTCATGCAACGACCGATCAACTTCTGCATTCTGCAACTTTGAGACAATGCCTAAACAGTCCTATTCCAGCACCACTTTGTCCAGCCCTATTTCTTTGACCAATTTCACTGCCCTTAAACTCGCCCGAAGCTCTAACTAGCCCAAGTTAACTCAATACAACAGGGGAGGGATTGCTCTACCTTAATGACGCCTCCATCATGCCATCTGGTAGAAATGCACAGACCCTGATTATCATCCTTCTCTTGAGGGTTATACAACCACGGTGACTCGCTTCGCCAAATACTAAAACCAGCTGTAGCATGTTGAGTTCATTATCCTCTTCTTCCTCTCAGTTGTGATTCTCCTACTGCCTCTCGTCCTACCTGAGGACACAAGACGAGCTGACCTTTTCCAGTTTAACACAAACATATACGGAAATATTACTTGCAAAGCTTCCCAAAAACCAAAAACATCATTAACACCCCCCCCC
The DNA here is from genome assembly GCA_910589775.1 of Avena eriantha. NCBI lineage: Eukaryota > Viridiplantae > Streptophyta > Magnoliopsida > Poales > Poaceae > Avena > Avena eriantha. Next base: position 304,233,433 of record OU342746.1, on the reverse strand, counting down.
CCCCCCCCACACACACACACACACGCGCGCGCGCGTCTGTTACAGAAAATTGTACTCCTGACATGTGGAGCCCATGCCATGCGCTCATTTTTTTCTCCATGTCACTGGATTTACAAAGCCAGTGTATCTTCTTACTTCTACGTGTTTGTATCTGTGTAACACAGAATGCGGCGTAGTCCAGAACTTCGGAACATAAAATTTGGTATAGTTGGTGACTGGGTGTGGCCGTATTCATGTAACACATAGTTGGGGAAAGTGTCACATACCAAGGGTTAGTCTTGCCAAGATCTTGTAATGCGAAAATAATTCCAAGACGAGTTTGAATGGGCTAAAATATTCTCCTTTTGTCCTTTGAGAATATTGTCTTTTTTTCCTTTTAGAATGATTAAAAGATTTGCGCACTGTTTCACTGATAAAGCGATGAGTATCCTAACAAGCTTACTTGTTTCCGGGTACAATGTTCCCTGCGGTAAATAAGCTAGCCTATGGGCTATGGCATCTGCAATGACAATCCTGAGATCAGTGTAACTTGAGAACTTTCATGTTTTCTTTTTAATTTGGTTTGATTGTCGGATTAAGTCCTAGCTGAATTTAATGAGTACTTGTAATTCTTTGGAGCATAGATACATAAATTAGATCATTTGGATTATGTGCCATTCTATTTCCAATTAACGTCAACCTCGTGGATTGTTTGCATGTTTCAGCTATGCCTTCCCCTTCGAGCAAGGTACCATTTGGTATAATATTGCTATTGCACCTCTACCTTTTCCCCTAAAATAGTTCGTATTGTGCGCTTTAGTTGTTAACATTAGGCAGAACTAATGGCAAGTAAGTCTAATCTCTTTATAATACTAAGGCCTACTTTACCTTTCTTTATTCCAGATGCAGCAAAGCAGTTACCCATTTCTAAAGTCATCATAGACGAACCACGAGAAGGTTAGTTTTAGTAGTCAGTTATGATGTGTTGGTAGCTAATGCTTAGAATAATACTTTATTTTTTCTCCCTTTGATTGCAGCAAAGCAGTTACCTGTTCCTCTGAAAGTCATCATAGACGAACCACGAGAAGGTTTGTTTTAGTAATAATCAGTTATGATGTATTGGTGGCTAATGTTTTAAATAATATTTATTTGTTTTCTCTGTTTGTTTGTCTTGTATTTGGTAGGTTCGCCAATTCTCACTTGTAGTAGTAAGACCTATTTGCCCATTTTTTTACTCATCAGTTATGATGTTTAGGTAGCTAATGCTTAGAAGAAGATTTCCTCCCCATGTCGCATTTTTGCCAATTTTCCATTTAAGGAGCAATTTGTTTTAGCAGTGTTATTTGAGCTTTGTTCCAATCATGTGTTTCCCGTTTGTGTTCACTCTGTTTAAAAGTTCTATTCTGCCCCTTTCAACATTAGTATTCTCGGATAAATAAACACACGTTTTTTGTACTTTATGGAATTGATTGCAGGTTTGGTCTGATTCTCTTCTTAACTAAGAACTGCTTACTTTCTTGTCTCCAGATGCAATCGAACAATTCGATGATTCTTTGAAAGTTGTTGTAGGGGAGCCACTAGAAGGTTTGTCTATAGTACTCAGTTAAGATATTTTTTGGGCAGCTGTCATTTAGAAGGATATTGGCCATATTTTCTCCTCTGTTTATATTTTGGGTTTGTGCCGAATTTCCAAGATAGTTGAATTTGTTTTACCATGTTTTCTCCCTTAGGGTTCCTTTCGATGCATATTTGCTATTCATCATCTCTGCTTTTCTATCTTAAAACAAGTCTTTACTTCTTGCTATTAGATGAAACTTTTAATATAAACGCCTACTTGCCTTTCCTTTCTCAGGTGTAACACAGCAAGTAGCTGATCCTTTGGAAGTAGGTACACATGAGACACCAGAAGGTTTGTCTTTGGCAGTCAGATATGGGTTTTCTGGTAGCTTATACTCCCTCCGTCCCAAAATAAGTGACTTGGGTTCGTGTAGATTCACATATATCTAAACACGTTTTAGTATGTAGATCCATGCGAATCTAGACAAACCCAAGTCACTTATTTTGGGACGGCGCATGTATCTACATACTAAAACGTGTTTAGATATATGTGAATCTACACGAACCCAAGTCACTTATTTTGGGACGGAGGGAGTATATGTTTAAAGAAACTACTACACCTTTCTTTTCCTTTGTTTACCTTAAATTTTTAGTTGTTGACTAACTGCCATCTATGGGTCCTTGCATTCCTCTGTCTGTCCAGGTGCATCTTTGCAACATGCTTCTGCTTGTGAAGTTGCTTTTGAAGGTACTCTACAACGATCCTTTCTTTCGTCACTTACATCGTTTGAATTGTTAGTAGTTATTGCGTAGTATATATTCTTATGGAATAGGCTGCGAGCAAATCTGCTTATAATGCTGCTATCTGCAAGTGAAATTGCAAGTACAGATGTCCCCTTAAAGATAGTTGTAGTTAATGGAGCAAAGAAAAAAAATCTAAACCACACTACAAAATAGTACATCCAACACTGGCACTACTTTCTTGTGTCTGACATGCTGATGTAATGAGCATAAATTAGCATATTTACATGTGAATGTCGTTTATGTGCTTCTGAGGATCGGTGGTCATGAATGCTATGAGCTGTCCTCTGGTTGTACTCTTATTTATCTTCTGTCATGAATACTGATCTATTGATTGCAATTTCCATTGTTAAATTTCGATCTTTATCTATCCACGTTAATCCATGCAGCTGGCGGTAAAGCCCTCTGTAATGGTGGCACTCCTGGTCCTGGAATGTATACTCCACTGCACAACTGTCAAGGTATCCTACTCACCCCTCTCTCTAATTATGAACCTATGGACCTATCAACTTCCCAGAGTTTTTTTTTGCTGCATACTGAGATCCATTTTTCGTTAATTTATAAGTCCGAGCCCATTTATTAAGTATAATTAGATGGTGCTGTGCGAAAATAAATACTTTGCATTCAGCTACCATTTTACCTGTTCATTATACATAATTTACTCTTCAGGTTGATTCAACCCTCACCATACAATGCATTGAAATAGGAGTACTATACTTAACCTTGTGACAGTTATTGCTTTTCTACATGTTTCCCCTTCTCCAATGAAAGTAATCTTGTGAAGTTAACGCAGATGGTGGTGGCACAACTCAAGTCATTAATATAGACAATGGCAAGGATGAAAATGGTTCTAGGCATCATGTTGGTGGTGGCAAATTGGTCATTAATCTGGACAGCGATGACGATGAGGATCTTCACATGGAGCAGCGTGTGCCAGAACGGGCAACATGTGGTGCCCCTGAAGCCACAAACCGGATCGCTGCGCGTACACATCGTGACCTGGAAGTGGTTGATCGGATCACTCCGTATACACATCATGCCCCTGAAGTCGCCAATGGGATCGCTGCGCATGCACATGATGTCACCGTACCTACAGTTTGTGCTTCCGAAAATCTTGATGGAATCACCACGCCTGCATGCAGTACCTCAGAAGCCATGACTCAGGTCGTGGCGCCTTCTCGCATAACCATGAATGGGGCCACCGAGTCTGTAAAGATGTGGCATTACACTGATCCTACGGGACAAGAGCAAGGGCCACACTCTATGGATCAAATGCGGAAGTGGCAACAAGCCGGCTACTTCAGTGTGGCCTTCCCCGTATGGAGAACAGGGCAGACACGGAGGGAAGCCATCTTGCTTGTAGATGCCATGCGGATGACGTTCTAGTGTGGCGTCACCTTTGCATTGCATTCTGCTTGGAAAACCTTAGGCTTGCAAGGTAGGGATTCTTTTTTTCGTTTCTTTGCCCAACTGTATGTAACTGAATCAGGGATCATTAAAGTTAATAAGTTAATGTGGATATTTAGTTTCGGTAGGAGATGGTCTAGAGTGGCATGTTCTCTCCTTTTTTATGCCTTTCGCTGTAAAGCCAACTCCTTGCTCCTCTCTATCTCTAGCAAGATAGTCATTTTAGCAGATTTTGTTGTGAATATCGTCTCAACCAAAGAAATGTAACAAATTTTGCAGTTAATTCACATAGCATTGAAACTGATTTATCTGTCTCTGAGGATTGGATCTTGATAGCAAAAGTTCAAGCCCATTTGATTCATGCTGACACTTTGTTGAATTAAAAGTTGAGAAATTTGTACTTACCATGGCCAATGTTTTGTACCCTTCCAGGGTTAGCACACTGATGTTGTAGCTCTATGACTAGCTACATTTGCAACAATTTATTATGGCTGGAAGTATCTTGCCAGAGTTGGGTTTGACCAAGTGTCTGCACATAACAGCCCTGTTTTCCCTAGCATACGGCATACCTCTGTGTATTTGCTTTGAATAAAAAATTTACGTATCTAAACGTGTTTCAGTGTATAGATACATGTAAACCTGCGATATCTAATTGGGGATAGAAGGAGTAGATAGATAATGGGCTGCTAGCCTTGCCCATGCTTGTGCTGGCATACAATGATTTCCAGTAATCTGTGCAAAATGAGGGCCGAGAAAGCGACATGGCATCTCTTTGCCATCCGATAAGCATCCAACGAGCTAAGATGCATCTTTAGGCGCCCATTCCAGCCCATCCAAAGAAAAGGGCTACGACTTTCGAAAGATGATTATCGGTAGTACAAAGTTTTGGTTTATTCTCTTTTGAGCAACTAGGGTTGTCATAAAGCCAGAAACATCTAAATCATCTTCTGTAGGGTCCAGCACATATAGTACTCGGTATACTGGTTCTAACTTCTTAGATCAAGCATACATTTCCCAATTATTCTTTTCCAATGCACTACTACATGGCAGTGGTTCACTCTAGGCTTAGCCTTGCGTGGATATGGTCCACTTGAGTCACTGTTATCTGGATACTGTGATGATATTATGGCCACAATGATGTCCATCTTTCTAAATAGCTCTCCGAACAACTACTCTCCGGACACCTAAGCTAAGACCATCTCAAATGGAAGAAAACGGTGGTAGAGCTACAAGCAGCAGCATCATCATCCAGTATCAAATAATTTTCCTCCAGAAAAGAAAAACCAGAACGCCCCAATCAAAACGCACACACAGATCACGCTGAAACCTTCTGCAAAAAAAAAAAAGTAAAAACAAATCATGCTGAAACCTGTCTGTGTGCCAGGAATCAGGAGACACAATTATATATGCACCTGCTCCGTCAGACTGTCACATGTACGCATCCGCCTAGTTTATTACATTACCCACTAACAATGGTCCACTAATCAACACGGTTATACTAATCCGATGTGCTCATCCAGGCGAGCAAGTAGGCATAGATACATAGTAATAAACAAAGCCATGGATGGAGGCTTCGGGAGCTCCAGATCGTGTGTACAATAATGCAGAACTGAGGTCATGGGAGTTAGGTCAGCGACCGCTTTCTCTCTGAAACGAAATCAGGCGCCATTAGTTTTCTCTCGCGACCAGTAGTGCCGACTGCCGAGCGATGAAGAGACAGCCTGGGTGATTGCAATAAACTAGCACTGGGGTGACGCTTTGCATTGCTTGCTCTATCATCTCAGCTGGAAGCGTCGGGCGACCAGGACGACTTGATTTAAACAAGTGCTTTGTAAAGCGGATTAGGCGATAGATTAATGAATCTGTATATTCAGAGGATCGCGAAACACCGAAGCAGCAAGTAAACAATGTTTACGTTGTGTGCCGTGCATACGTGAACACGTCGCGTGTCGACGAGGGGATGCAAAGCATGGATCATCTCGTCCTCGATCAACGATCATGCCGACGTTTTTCTCTTCATATTGTTAGCCATTTAATCCTTCAGCATCAGTAGTTAGGTCTCTTTTATTTTCAGTTAGCCGAATAAAGGGTTTGGCTCAGTGTGCCTGTACAAGTCGTTTAGCTTATCTCGCCGGAGTTGTAGGTAGTCAAGATCACAGCTTGGGATGGCACGTCGTGTATGTATGATCGTGGCTGCATTTAGTGGACGTTGTGACTCGAGCGGCTGTGGGATGGCGCAGCCAGTAGGACTCGGTCCAGGTCTAGATTTCTAGCTGAGTTCGGTTGTAACTGAACAAGGAATAAAAGGAGAGAAACCAGAAAAGCTGCAGTTGTAACACACAGAATTATAGATTGTATTGATATCGCAAAAGATGATTACATCGTGAGCCCTTAGGCTGTTTATATAGTATTAAAAGACTTGAGGGCAAGATGACTAATAGAGATAGACTTAGATTACAATCTTAAACTACCAAATATTACCAAACCGTGACATACTCTAACACCCTCCCGCAGTCGGATCGGTAGTGACGAGAACAGCCGGAGCGTCCGGACGGTTTGACTAGAGCATAATCCGAAGGCGCGAACAGTAGAGGATGTCGGTGGATGTCGGTGGATGTCGATGTCGATGTAGCCAGAAGTAGGGTGATGTAGTCGTGGTCGATGGTGCCGTTGGTGATGAAGTTGATGATGTCGTTGTGTTGTGGTCGATGTCGTCATTGAGCCTAGAGAATTCGCCGTAGTAGTTCAAGTAGATCTTGTTGGATTCGGAGTAGTCGAGGTAGGCGACACACCCTGCCGAGCTTGCCAAACTCGGGAGCGCGCCAGGGACGAAGGCACGCGTTGGTGTTGCCAATACCGGACATGCGAAGACAGGGACCATCACGAGCCATGCGAGCTAGAGCCGGAGGAGCAGCAGAGAAATTCTCCGTGAACGGTCGGTGCGTAGAAGTTGTCCACTGATTTGTCGCAGTAGATGAAGTTGTTGCAAGAAGAAAATTGATTAAGTAAAAAAATAAAAATTAGACTGCAACTCTGGCGGCAAGGTCGTGGTGGACGAAGACGAAGGTGATAGTTGTGGATCGCGATTAAATTGTAGTGGTAGTTGATTTCGGGAATTAGACCCGTATTTTCCGCTTGTGTGAGCGCGGCGTCGCTCGTGGAGAAGAACTTGTTGGCGTTGACGATGACCATGATCGGTGGTGCTGGCGACAATGCGGCAATGCTGTTGGTGTAGATGGCTGTCGATGATGATGACCACGGGTGATGAAGGTGCAATCCTTTGTTGATGGCGAGGCATGTACTCAGGGATGTGCGTCCCAGTAGATGTTGGCGAAGTCGGGTCGTGATACGTCTATTTTGCATCACTATTCTATGTCTTAATTCACTATTATCCATTGATATATTTCATATTGAGAGGTGATACTTATGTTATTTCATCTATTTTTGCATGGTTGATGACTTTTGGAGCATGGACCGCTGCAGTCAGGATTCTGATGGAAAATATGCTGTTTGGAGGCAAAATTCGCGAAGATCAGAAAATCTGGGAAAATATACAAAAAATCCTATTTTTCCAGAAGACTAAGGATTCCAGAAGATGGAGTGGAGATGGGCCACAGGGGGCCCACACCACCCCATGGCGCGGGCAGCCCTAGGCCGCGCCAGGAGGTGGTGTGGCCACCCTGGCCCACTCCAGCCTCTCCCCTCTGGCGTATATCATCCTCCCTAAACCCTAAGACTCGGGGAGCAACCACAGAAAGATTCCGCCGCCTCTGCGGGGCGGAAAACACCGAGAGAGAAAGATCTCTTCGGCAAACAGATTTCTGCCGGGGGAATTCCTTCCCGGAGAGGGGAGATCGTCGCTATCAACACCACCATCAAGATAGACTTCATCGGGATCATCATCATCATCACCACCATCATCACCATCAGCACCCTCATCACCATCTCCATATTGCTGTAACAATTGCGTTGAATCTTGCATAGTTCATAGGGGAAACTTTCCCAGTGTTGATTACTCTTTGTAGTTGATGCTATTGAGTAAACCATTGAATTATTGTTTATGTTCAGATTGTTATACATCATTATTCTATCTCTGATCATCATCCATATGATGTCTTGTGAGTAGTTCGTTATGTTCTTGAGGACATGGGAGAAGTCTTGTTGTTAGTAGTGGAGTTATGTTGAGAAAGATTCAATAGATTGTTATTTAAGTTGTGGTGTACTTCTTCTAGTGGTGTCATGTGAACGTCGACTATATGACACTTCACCTATATGGGCCTAGGGGAATGCACTGTGTATTTGGCTACTAATCGTAGGGGTTGTCGGAGTGACAGAAACCTGAACCCCCGTTAGGAAACCATTGCACAAGGGACGTAAGGGTCTTAGAGTTTAAAGCCGTGGTTAGGTTTCTACCTTAATTACTTTCTTGTACTTACGGATGTTTGCAAGGGGTATAATCACAAGAATGTATTAGTCTTGGATGCGGCGGTACATTAGCATAGGTTCACCCACACAACACTTAGCAAGATAAAGAAGATTAATCGACTATATGAAGCGAAAGCACTTGACAGTCTTCCCATGTGTCCTCGAGAACGTTTGGTCATCTTAAGTAATACATCCGGCTTGTCCTTTGCTGCATAAAGGATTGGGCCACTTGCTGCATTTATTCCTACTGTCTTTTATTTACTCGTACTTTGTTTACTTGCTTTATAGAAAACCCCTAAAAATCCGTTTGCTAAGTATTTGCAGAGAATTCCTGATCCATACCACTCGCCAGCACCTTCTGATCCTCGTTGGATTTGACACTCTTACTTATCGAAAATACTGTGATACACCCCCTATACTTGTGGGTCATCAAGACTATTTTCGGGCGCCGTTGCCGGGGAGTGAAGCGCTATTGGAGAGTGGAACTGGTAAAGGTGATGGGTTCGTAGCATGGAAAACAAAAAAATTCTACCACAAGAACGAACAAAACCCAGATCTAATCTAGATAAAAGCCAAGATCTAATCTATTAGACATGAGCAACGAGATAGATAGGAACTAACCCTCGTAGATCCGAAAGCGTTAACGAGATTAGATCTCGTGGTTGATGTAGTCGATCACTTGCCGATCTCAAGATCGTGTGGACGATCCTTCCGGCGTCGCGTTCCGGCAGCGCTTCCGTAGTCGGTCAAGTGGACGATCCTTCCGGCGCCGCGTTTCGGCAGCGCTTCCGCAGTCGGTCACACGTGCGGAGTCGAAGCAGACCTTCCTCTCCTCGTTCCAGCGAGCAGCGGAGGTAGTAGATCTTCTCCACGGAATCCCAGCAGCACGACGGCGTGGTGGTGGTGGTGGAGTAGAGAATTCTGCAGGGCTTCGCCTATGCCTGTGCAGAAGAAAGGAGGAGGAGAGAGGCGGCAGAGATTGGGATTATGGGAGAGGGCTTGGAGGGGGCGCCCCTGCCCCTCTATTTAAAGGGGGGAAGGCGCCTTGGGAGGGGGAGTCCTAGTAGGACTCCCCACCTCCTAGGCCGCCGGATTGGGGAGGGGGGAGAAGTCCTCCTCCCCCACGACTCCTTGTCTTGACCCACCAGGACTCCTTGATCCCTTCCTTGATTTTCAAGCAAACTCCAAGAAACCTTCTAGAACCTTCCGGAACATTCCGAAACCTTCTAGAACCCTCATACAAATACTCCGGAACATTTCCTAACTCATAAAATGATCCCCAATATATGAATCTTATTCTCCGGACAATTCCGGATCTCCTCGTGATGTCCCGGATCCATTCCGAGACTCCGAACAACATTCGGTCTCCAACGCACATTCCATATCTACTTAAAACAACTTCGAACCTTAAGTGTGTCACCCTACGGTTCGTGAATATGTAGACATGATAGAGACACATCTCCTATCAATAACCATCAGCGGGACCTGGAGATCCATAATGGCTCCCACATACTCAACGATGACTTCGTGATCGATTGAACCATTTACATACGAAACCAATTCCCTTTGTCACGCGATACTATACTTATCCGAGGTTTGATCATCAGCATCTCCATACCTAGTTCTACCTCGTTACTGATAAGTACTCTTTACTCGTTCCGTGATATGTCATCCCTTGTGATCCAGTCACATGCTTGCAAGCTAACTAGATGACATTCCACCGAGAGGGCCTAGAGCATATCTATCCGTCATATGGATGGACAAATCCCAATCTTGGTCCATGCGCTTCAACACATACTTTCAGAATACCCAATGACACCTTTATGACCACCCAGTTACGAAGCGGTGTTTGATGTCATCAAAGTACCCATCCGGTGATGGTGATTAACACAACCTCATGGTCGAAGGATTAGGTTACTATGCATTTAAAAGCTTACAGCAATACGAACTTAAATGACTTGATCTTATGCTACGCTTACTATGGGTGTGTGTCCATCACATCATTCTCCTAATGATATAACCTTGTTATTAATCACATCTAATGTCCATGATTAGGAAACCATGATCATCAATTAATCAACAAGCTAGTTCAACAAGAGGCTTACTAGGGACTCTCTTATGTTTACAAAACACACAAGTATTAGTGTTTCCTAATAATACAATTATAGCATGGGATGTAAACATTCATCATAAACACAAAGATATAATAATAATCACTTTTATTATTGCCTCTTGGGCATATCTCCAACAGTCTCCCACTTGCACTAGAGTCAATAATCTAGATTACATAGTAATATACCTAACACCCATGGCGTTCTGGTGTTGGTCATGCTTTGCCCTAGGGAGAGGTTTAGTCAACGGATCTGCCACATTCAGATCAGTGTGTACTTTGCAAATCTTTATGTCACCATCTCGGACATACTCACGAATAGCGTGGAAACGTAGCTTGATGTGCTTCAGCTTGCTATGTGACCTTGGCTCCTGCGCATTAGCTATGGCACCTGTGTTGTCACAGTAGATGGCCATCGGGTCCAACGCACTGGGAACCACGCCAAGTTCAGTAATGAATTCCTTCATCCAAACGGCTTCTTGTGCAGCCTCCAAAGCAGCTATGTATTCCGATTCAGTTGAAGATTTCGCCACAACGCTTTGCTTCGCACTCCTCCAGCTCACTACAGCACCATTCAAAATAAATACGTATCCTGACTGTGAATTCGAGTCATCCGGATCGGTGTTCCAACTAGCATCGGTGTAACCGTTTACAACAAGCTGTTCATCACCTCCATAAGAAAGAACCATATCCTTAGTCCTATTAAGGTACTTTAGGATATTCTTGACCGCTGTCCAGTGCTCCATTCCAGGATCACTTTGATATCTGCTAGTCAAACTAACAGCATGTGCTATATCCGGTCTTGTACATAGCATGGCATACATGATAGAACCTATGGCCGAGGCATAGGGAATATTATTCATTTCACTCTATCTTCTGCCGTAGCTGGACTTTGAGTCTTACTCAAGGTCTTACCTAACAACATGGGCACGAACCCTTTCTTGCTATCTTCCATTCTAAACTTCTTTAGAACTTTGTCCAAGTATGTACTTTGTGAAAGCGCTATTAGGCGTCTTGATCTATCTCTATAAATCTTGATGCCTAGAATGTATGCCGCTTCGCCGAGATCCTTCATTGAAAAACTATTATTCAAATAGGTTTTAACGCTATTAAGAAGTTCTATATCATTCCCAATCAACAATATGTCATCTACATATAGTACTAAGAATGCTACAGAGCTCCCACTCACTTTCTTGTAAATACAAGCTTCTCCATAAGTTTGTATAAACCCAAAGTTTTTGATTACTTTATCAAAATGTTGTTTCCAACTCCGGGATGCTTGCTTCAGTCCATAAATGGAGCGCTGAAGCTTGCATACCTCGTCAGCATCTTTAGGATCGACAAAACCCTTGGGTTGTACCATATACAACTCTTCCTCAATGTCACCATTAAGGAACGCCGTTTTGACATCCATCTGCCAAATCTCATAATTGAAATATGCAACAATTGCTAACAAAATCCTCACAGAATTTAGCTTCGCTACTGCTGAGAAGGTCTCATCATAGTCAACTCCTTGAATTTGTCGGAACCCTTTCGCGACAAGTCGAGCTTTATAGACGGTAACATTACCATCAGCATCTGTTTTTCTCTTGAAAATCCATTTGTTCTCGATAGCCTTACGGCCATCCGATAAGTCCACCAAAGTCCACACTTGGTTTTCGTACATGGATCCCATTTCGAATTTCATGGCTTCTAGCCATTTGTCAGAATCTGGGCTCACCATAGCTTCTTCATACGTCGCAGGGTCATCAGCGTTGTCCACCAACATGATGTTCAAGGCAGAGTCATACCAATCAGGAGTGGTACGAACCCTCGTTGACCTGCGAGGTTCAGCAGTAACTTCGTTTGAAGTTTCATGATCATTATCATTAGGTTCCTCTCCAATTGGTGCAGGCGGCTCAAAAACATCTTCCGGTGCTGCGCTACTCTCAAATCTGAGAGAAGGTTCGATAACCTCATCGAGTTCTACTTTCCTTCCATTCACTTCCTTCGAGAGAAACTCCTTCTCAAGAAAGGATCCATTCTTTGCAACGAAAACTTTGCCTTCGGATCTATGATAGAAGGTATACCCAATCGTTTCTTTAGGGTATCCTATGAAGACGCATTTCTCCGCTTTGGGTTCTAGCTTATCAGGTTGTAACTTCTTTACATATGCTTCGCAACCCCAAACTTTAAGGAACGACAACTTAGGTTTCTTTCCAAACCACAATTCGTACGGTGTCGTTTCAACGGATTTAGATGGTGCCCTATTTAAAGTGAATGCGGCTGTCTCTAATGCATAGCCCCAAAATGATAACGGTAAATCTGTAAGAGACATCATAGACCGAACCATATCTAAGAGAGTTCGATTACGATGTTCGGACACACCATTACGTTGTGGTGTTCCCGGCGGTGTCAACTGCGAAAGTATTCCACATTTCTTTAAATGCATGCCAAACTCATAACTCAGATATTCACCTCCGCGGTCAGAACGCAGAAACTTAATCTTCTTGTTACGATGATTTTCCACTTCACTTTGAAATTCCTTAAACTTCTCGAAAGTTTCGGACTTATGTTTCATAAAGTAGACATACCCATATCTACTCAAGTCATCCGTGAAAGTGAGAACATAACGATATCCACCACGCGATGCTACACTCATTGGGCCGCACACATCGGTATGTATTATTTCCAATAAGTCTGTAGCTCGCTCCATTGTACCAGAGAATGGAGTCTTAGTCATTTTTCCCATTAGACATGCTTCGCATCTTTCAAGTGATTCAAAATCAAGTGATTCAAGAAGTCCATCAGAATGGAGTTTCTTCATACGCTTCACTCCAATGTGACCAAGACGACAGTGCCACATGTATGTAGAATTATCATTCAATTTAATTCATTTAGCATCTATGTTGTGAACATGTGTATCACTACTATCGAGATTCAGTAAGAATAAACCATTCATCTCAGGTGCATTACCATAAAAGATATTACTCATATAAATCGAACAACTTTTATTCTCAGACTTAAAAGAGTAACCGTCTCGCAATAAACAAGATCCAGATATAATGTTCATGCTTAACGCAGGCACCAAATAACAATTATTTAAATTTAAAACTAATCCCGAAGGTAGATGTAGAGGGAGCGTGACGATGGTGATCACATCAACCTTGGAGCCATTTCCAACGCGCATCGTCACCTCGTCTCTTGCCAGTCTTCGTTTATTCCGCAGCTCCTGTTTCGAGTTACAAATATGAGCAACCGAACCAGTATCAAATACCCAGGCACTACTACGATTACTAGTAAGATACACATCTATAACACATATATCAAATATACCTTTCTTCTTGATGTTGCCGTTCTTTAGATCCGCCAGGTACTTGGGGCAGTTACGCTTCCAGTGACCAGCACTCTTGCAGTAGAAGCACTCAGTTTCAGGCTTAGGACCAGCCTTGGGCTTCTTAGCAGGCACGGCAGCTTTCTTGTCGTCCTTCTTGAAGTTGCCCTTCTTCTTAGGCTTGCCCCGTCTCTTGAAATTGGTGGTCTTATTGACCATCAACACTTGGTGCTCCTTCTTGATCTCCACTTCAGCAGTTTTCAGCATGGACGACAGTTCAGGCAACGTCTTGTTCATGCAGTGCATGTTGTAGTTCATCACAAAGTTCTTGTAACTTGGTGGCAGTGATTGAAGGAGACGGTGAATCCCCAATTCATTAGGAATCGATATTCCCAACTCTTGGAGCTTCTTAGCGTACCCAGACATGGTGAGCACGTGCTCGCTAACGGAGCTTCCCTCTTCCATCTTACAGTTAAAGAACTTTTCGGAGGCCTCATAGCTCTCCATGGCCGCGCGAGTCACAAAAATTAGCCTGAGCTCCTTAATGATCTCGAACGGGTCGTGGTGCTCAAAACGCTGTTGGAGCTCTGCTTCTAAACCGTAGAGGATGGCACACTGAACTGTGGAGTAATGATTTTTCTCAGTGGCGTAAACATTCTTTACGTCATCGGTGGCATCATCTGCAGGTGGGTCACCTAGCGGTGCTTCGAGCACATAAGTCAACTGACCAGCCCTGAGGACGATCTTCAGTCCACGGAACCAGTCCGTGAAATTGCTTCCATTGTTCTTAAGCTTTTCTTTCTCTAGGAACGCATTGAAATTGATGGAGGGGGTCGCCATAATCTACAACAATTTGCAAGTAATTTAGACTAAGTTTATGACAAATTGAGTTCAAATTTAATTCTTAAACTAACTAGGTGAACTCCCACTCAAAACAACATCCCTCACATTGTCTTAGTGATTACACGAACCAAGTCCACTACACCAAGTCCGATCTTCACGAGAGAAGATGTAGTTTCATCGGCGAACAATCTTCATGTTCATCATATCATTTATATGACTCATGCTCTACCTTTCGGTATTCCGTGTTCCGAGACCATGTCTGTACATGCTAGGCTCGTCAAGATAACCTTAGTTTCCGCATGTGCAAATCTGGCTTGCACCCGTTGTATGCACACGTAGAATCTATCACATCCGATCATCACGAGATGCTTCGAAACGACGAGTCTTAGCAACGGTGCCAACTAAGGGTGAACACTTTATTACTTGATATTTAGTGAGAGGGATCATCTTATAATGCTACCGTCACGATCTAAGCAATACAAGATGCATAAAGGATTAACATCACAGGCAATTCATAATTAGTGTGATATGATATGGCCCTTTCTTCTTGCGCCTTTGATCTCCATCTCCAAAGCACGAACATGATCTCCATCATCACCAGCATTGCGTCAAGGTCAGTGGCGCCGCTTCATGGTTGTCCATCATCACCAGCAACTATTACAACTACTTGGAATAAAGCTATTACAAGATGAATAGACACGCATGTCTTAACAGAATTAAAGACAACCATTAGGCTCCTGCCGAGTGTCATATTACAACAAGGATCATTGCATACATCAAATACAATCACAATCACATGATGGCCATATCACATCAAAAAACCCCTGCAAAAACAAGTTAGACGCCTCTAATTTTCTTTGCATGTTTTACGTGGTTTGGGGCTTTCGCATAAGACCGATCTTACCTACGAACAAGGACCACAACGTTGATACAAGTGTTGTCAGATGCTCATTGTAAATTGAATCTTAACTATGGTGGGAGAGACAGACACCCGCAAAGCCACTTGTGCAAAGCAAGTTGCACGTCAAGCGTGGAGCAAGTCTCATGTGCGATGACATGTAATGTTAGCCCAAGCCGCTTCATCCCACCATGCCGCAAGATGCAAAGTACACGCTAAGACACCGACAACAAAAGCATCAATGCCCACAAAAACATTGTGTTCTACTCGTGCAACAGATCTACGCATAGATACGGCTCTGATACCACTGATGGGTTCGTAGCATGGAAAACAAAAAAATTCTACCGCAAGAACGAACAAAACCCAGATCTAATCTAGATAAAAGCCAAGATCTAATCTATTAGACATGAGCAACGAGATAGATAGGAACTAACCCTCGTAGATCCGAAAGCGTTAACGAGATTAGATCTCGTGGTTGATGTAGTCGATCACTTGCCGATCTCAAGATCGTGTGGACGATCCTTCCGGCGTCGCGTTCCGGCAGCGCTTCCGCAGTCGGTCAAGTGGACGATCCTTCCGGCGCCGCGTTTCGGCAGCGCTTCCGCAGTTGGTCACACGTGCGGAGTCGAAGCAGACCTTCCTCTCCTCGTTCCAGCGAGCAGCGGAGGTAGTAGATCTTCTCCACGGAATCCCAGCAGCACGACGGCGTGGTGGTGGTGGAGTAGAGAATTCTGCAGGGCTTCTCCTATGCCTGTGCAGAAGAAAGGAGGAGGAGAGAGGCGGCAGAGATTGGGATTATGGGAGAGGGCTTGGAGGGGGCGCCCCTGCCCCTCTATTTAAAGGAGGGAGGGCGCCTTGGGAGGGGGAGTCCTAGTAGGACTCCCCACCTCCTAGGCCGCCGGATTGGGGAGGGGGGGGAGAAGTCCTCCTCCCCCACGACTCCTTGTCTTGACCACCAGGACTCCTTGATCCCTTCCTTGATTTTCAAGCAAACTCCAAGAAACCTTCTAGAACCTTCTGGAACATTCTGAAACCTTCTAGAACCCTCATACAAATACTCCGGAACATTTCCTAACTCATAAAATGATCCCCAATATATGAATCTTATTCTCCGGACAATTCCGGATCTCCTCGTGATGTCCCGGACCCATTCCGAGACTCCGAACAACATTCGGTCTCCAACGCACATTCCATATCTACTTAAAACAACTTCGAACCTTAAGTGTGTCACCCTATGGTTCGTGAATATGTAGACATGACAGAGACACATCTCCTATCAATAACCATCAGCGGGACCTAGAGATCCATAATGGCTCCCACATACTCAACGATGACTTTGTGATCGATTGAACCATTTACATACGAAACCAATTCCTTTTTGTCACGCGATACTATACTTATCCGAGGTTTGATCATCAGCATCTCCATACCTAGTTCTACCTCGTTACTGATAAGTACTCTTTACTCGTTCCGTGATATGTCATCCCTTGTGATCCAGTCACATGCTTGCAAGCTAACTAGATGACATTCCACCGAGAGGGCCTAGAGCATATCTATCCGTCATATGGATGGACAAATCCCAATCTTGGTCCATGCGCTTCAACACATACTTTCAGAATACCCAATGACACCTTTATGACCACCCAGTTACGAAGCGGTGTTTGATGTCATCAAAGTACCCATCCGGTGATGGTGATTAACACAACCTCATGGTCGAAGGATTAGGTTACTATGCATTTAAAAGCTTACAGCAATACGAACTTAAATGACTTGATCTTATGCTACGCTTACTATGGGTGTGTGTCCATCACATCATTCTCCTAATGATATAACCTTGTTATTAATCACATCTAATGTCCATGATTAGGAAACCATGATCATCAATTAATCAACAAGCTAGTTCAACAAGAGGCTTACTAGGGACTCTCTTATGTTTACAAAACACACAAGTATTAGTGTTTCCTAATAATACAATTATAGCATGGGATGTAAACATTCATCATAAACACAAAGATATAATAATAATCACTTTTATTATTGCCTCTTGGGCATATCTCCAACAAAAGGAAACTTCTACTGTGAGTATTGTTTACTACTGCTAGTTGCTTTATTTTCGTTATGGATAATTCACTGAGTTTCTTATTTGGTAATGCTACTACCACTACTAAGGTAGTAGATAAGCCACCACCTGCTGAGAATGATGTTTTCAAAATATCTACAAGAATTATTGATCGTGTTATGGATAACTATTATGTTGGGGATGGAACTGTTCACCCCGGTGATCATTTGCTCTTTATACACGAATTATGCGGGTTGTTTAAGTGTGCAGGTATTACTACAGATCAAGTTAAGAAGAAGTTATTCTCATTATCATTGAAAGGAAGAGCTGAGGAGTGGTATAAGCTGCTGAAGAATGGTCAAGCTCTGGAATGGGAGGAAATAGTGCCTCTCTTTTATTCAAAGTTTTATCCTCCTAGTGAGATTCATAAAGATCGGAATCAAATATACAACTTTTGGCCTCTTGATGGAGAGAGTACAGCTCAAGCTTGGGGGAGACTGAAGTTACTATTGCTCAAATGTCCCATTCATGAGCTCCCCAACAATATTATCATCAATAACTTTTATGCAAGGCTCCCTCTACATGATAAAGATTTATTGGATGCTTCTTGTGCTGGATCATTCACTCGCATGGAAAAAGAAGCTAAATGGGATCTTCTGGATAGGTATAAATTATGATTATGAATGCATTGAATCTTTTATGGGAACTGATGACTTTCAAAATATTAGTAATACTTATGGTCTTGATTTGCAAGTTATTACGAATTGCTTTAGAGCTTTTGCTTCCTATATCAAAATTCCAAAAAGGGGATGGAACAAATACCATGCACCTTACAAAGATATTGTTGACTACGCTCCTATTGGAAGTGCTGAGTATTGCATTATTGACCCCATCTTACCCGAACCTTATATCGAGAAGATTCCCTTCCTCGAAAAGGTAAAGGACCATTGATAACTAATGTAATCACCAAAAGTGAAAAAAGAACTGTAAAACCTGATGAACAAATAAACATTGAACCCGTGGTAGCAATTGTGAAAGACCTTGTCACTAAAAGCGTAGAAGATGGGCACATAGTCTTTTGTGAGGATGCTTCTAATATTGTTTCACATCCCAATAGAACTAAAAAGGCTAGTGTTCCTGTGCTTTCTGTTAGAATTGGTGATCATTGCTATTATGGTTTATGTGATATTGGTGCAAATTCCAGTGCTATTCTTTATGAGATTTACAGAGAAATTATGCATGAAATCAGTCCTTGCGAGTTGGAAGAGATTGATGTGGTTATTCACCCATCTAATAGAGAGACCATCTCTCCAATTGGTATTGTACGAGATGTGGAAGTTCTTTGTGGTAAGATTAAGTGCCCTGCTGATTTTCTAGTACTTGGTTCGGCTGCTAGTAAAACCTACCATATCATTTTTGGTAGACCTTTCTTGAGTACTTGTGGAGCTATTATTGATTGCAAGAGGGAGAAAATCTTGACTAAGTTTGATGGGGAATCTTATGAGTTTAATTTTTCGAAATTTGCTAAAGAACCTTGCGAAGAGGAAACCCATAATGAGGATTTTAGGGTTGAACAACTTGCTTCTATTTCTCTTGCTCCTAACAATGCTTTGCAGCAATTTATGGAAGATCATGAAAGTGAAATCTTCATGGAAGAAAGGAATGAGATTGATAGGATTCTGCGTGATCAACCTATGATGCTTAAGTACAACTTGCCTATAGAAGACTTGGGTACCACGATGCCACCTAAAAAGGATCCGGTTTTCGATCTAAAACCTCTCCCTGATGATCTTAAATATGCTTATATTGATGATAAAAAGATATATCATGTTATTGTTAGCGCTAAACTTTCAGGGAAGGAAGAAGAAAGGTTATTGGAAGTTTTGAGGAAACATCGAGGAGCTATGGGCTATACTCTGGATGATTTAAAAGGGATTTCACCTACTATATGTCAGCATTCTATCAACATAGAACCAGATGTGAAGCCAGTAGTGGAGCACCAACGATGTTTAAATCCTAGGATGAAGGAAGTGGTAAGGAATGAGGTACTGAAACTCCTTGATGCTGGTATTATTTACCCTATTGCTGATAGTGAATGGGTTAGTCATGTTCATTGTGTTCCTAAAAAGGGAGGTATTACCGTTGTCCCTAATGATAATGATGAGCTTATTCCTCAAAGAATAGTGGCAGGCTATAGGATGTGCATCGATTTTAGGAAAGTCAATGAAGTTGCTAAGAAAGATCACTACCTGCTTCCTTTTATTGATCAAATGTTGGAAAGGCTGTCTAAAAATACCCATTTTTTTCTTGATGGTTATTCTGGTTTCTCTCAAATTGCTGTTAAACAACAAGATCAAGAAAAAACTACTTTTACTTGCCCTTATGGAACTTATGATTATAGACGTATGCCTTTTGGTTTATGTAATGCTCCTGCTACTTTCCAAAGGTGCATGTCTGCTATCTTTCATGGTGTTTGTGAGGAAATTGTAGAAGTGTTCATGGATGACTTTTTTTGTCTATGGAACTTCTTTTGATAATTGTCTGCACAACCTTGATAAATTTTTGCAGAGATGTGAAGAAACTAATCTTGTTCTTAATTGGGAGAAATGCCACTTCATGGTTAATGAAGGGATTGTTCTTGGGCATAAAGTTTCTGAAAGAGGCATAGAAGTTGATAGAGCTAAGGTTGAGGCAATTGAGAAGATGCCATGTCCAAGAGACATCAAAGATATTCGTAGTATCCTTGGTCATGCTAGTTTCTATAGGAGATTTATTAAAGACTTCTCTAGGATATCAAAACCTCTCACTAATCTTCTTCAAAATGATGTACCCTTTGTTTTTGATGATGATTGTAGGGAAGCTTTTGAAACTCTTAAGAAGGCTTTAACTACAGCCCCTATTGTTCAACCACCTGATTGGAGTTTACCCTTTGAAATAATGTGTGATGCTAGTGATTTTGCTGTAGGGGCTGTCCTTGGGCAACATATTGATAAAAAGTTAAACGTTATCCATTATGCTAGTAAGACTCTAGACGCTGCTCAAAGGAATTATGCCACTACTGAAAAGGAATTTATAGTTGTTGTTTTTGCCTATGATAAGTTTAGGCCCTATATTGTGGACTCAAAAGTAACCATTCATACTGATCATGCTGCTATTAAATATCTTATGACGAAGAAGGACGCTAAGCCTAGGCTTATTAGATGGGTACTTCTTTTACAAGAGTTTGATCTACATATAGTAGATAGGGAGGGTGCTGAAAACCCTGTAGCTGATAATTTATCTCGTTTGGAAAACATCTCTTTTGACCCTATGCCTGTTAATGATAGTTTCCCAAATGAACAGTTAGCTGCAGTAGGGGTGAGTTCGAGAGGAAGCCCTTGGTATGCTGATTATGCTAACTTTATTGTCTCCAAGTATTTGCCTCCAACTTTTACAGCTCAGCAAAGAAGAAAGTTCTTCTATGATTTGAGGCATTATTTTTGGGATGACCCACACTTATACAAAGAAGGAGTGGATGGTATTATGCGAAGATGTGTTCCAGAATATGAACAAAAGGAGATATTGCTTAAATGTCATGGTAGTGCCTATGGAGGACATCATGCAGGAGATAGAACTGCACAAAAGGTACTACAATCAGGTTTCTACTAGCCTACTCCTTTTAAAGATGCAAGAAAATTTGTTTTATCTTGTGATGAATGTCAGCGTGTTGGTAATATTTCTAGACGCAATGAAATGCCTATGAACTACTCTCTAGTTATTGAACCTTTTGATTGTTGGGGATTTGACTTTATGGGACCTTTCCCTCCTTCGAAAGGCTACACTCATATTCTTGTTGCCGTTGATTATGTTACTAAGTGGGTAGAAGCCATTCCTACAAAGAGTGTTGACGGGGAGACTTCTCTAAAAATGCTTAAGGATATTATCTTTCCTATGTTTGGGGTGCCTAGGTATCTCATGACTGATGGGGGTTCTCATTTCATTCATGGTGGTTTTAGGAAGACCCTTGCTAAATATGATGTTAATCATAGAATTGCTTCAGCTTATCACCCCCAAACTAGCGGGCAAGTAGAGTTATCAAATAGAGAAATTAAATCTATCTTGCAAAATACTATTAATAGGTCTAGAAAAAATTGGGCTAAGAAGTTGAATGATGCTTTATGGGCTTATAGAACTGCTTACAAAAATCCTATGGGAATGTCTCCTTATAAAATGGTTTATGGGAAAGCTTGCCACCTACCCTTAGAATTAGAACACAAAGCTTACTGGGCAGTGAAACAAGTAAATAGAGATTGTAAGATCGCTGGTGAGAAACGATTATTTGACTTAAGTTCTTTAGATGAATGGAGGAGTGAAGCCTATGAGAATGCTAGGCTCTTTAAGGAAAAAGTTAAAAGATGGCATGACAAGCGAATACTTAAGAGAGAATTTCATGTTGGTGAGAAAGTTCTATTGTATAGGTCTCGTCTCAGATTTTTTGTAGGTAAGCTACTATCAAAATGGGAAGGACCTTTCATCATTGAAGAAGTATACCGTTCAGGAGCAATAAAAATTTCTTCTCTAAAAGATAATATTACACAAGTAGTGAATGGACAGTGACTCAAACACTATATTGCTGGAGATTCTTACAATGAGATGTTGATGCCTTTCAAGTTATAACTCCGGAGAAATTCATCGAGGACCAAATTCAGAGACCTGCAGAGTCTGTTTTCAAATAGGTAACAGTTCTGGTAAGAAAAGTTCCGCGAAAATACAATACAACTATATTTTTGCAGTTTTCAGTCGATAAGGAAAGTTACGAAGCGAAAAAGGGACGGAACTGGAGCCGGGGTAGCCCACACCACCCTGTGGCGCGGGCCCACCCCTAGCCGCGCCACCAGGTGGTGAGTCCACCCCGGACTCCGTATCCGACCCGTTTTCTCCTAGTACCTTCCTTTTGATATGAAACTTCGTAATATATAACCCCCCGGATCCCCCGAGGGTCGTATATTGTGTTCTCATTGTGTTTTTGTTTCGATCTGTTTCTGCCAGGACATACTCTTTGAAAGTTTAGAAGCACAATGGTGTCCGCCAAGGATAAAGGGAAGGAACCTATGGAGGAAGATCTCCAAGACCCCAAGCAAGGGCTGGTACCTTTAGTCACTTGCCCTACATCAACGGAAGCCCTACGAGTCACCAAGGAGTTCTGCGATAAGTACCGAGACTTGAGGTGGAAGGTGGACATGCTTCAATGGGATAATAAAAGGCTTCACAAGATGCTGGAAGATTTCCTCACGTCAACTAAGAAAATATTACCACCACCACTGAAGGAGTAACTCGTCATTAGGTTTGGCATCCCCTTGGTTTGTTCCAAGCTTGGGGGAGTGCCGCGGTATCACATCACTATCTTCTATGTTTTTACCTTTTTAGTAGAGTCATATCATGAATAGAGGAGTTATTATGTAGTAAGGTTTGCATTATGGAAGTGTCCCCTCCCCCGTTAGATATGTATCCCTTGGTGTGAGTTTCCGTTATGGAATATTAATGAGAAGTTCTATCATTCACTCTTTTCGTATAGCTTATATTAGTTTTCAATTCGTGGTTATATGATTGATCTTGTTGTTAGTATTGGTATCACTTTGGGATCATTGAGTTAATTTAGTTGGTTTGGGCAAACCTGGCTCGGTCAGTAGCAACACTATTTTTGAGAGTTGAATGAAAAAGATAAAAGTACCTTTAAAGAAAAGTTATTTCATCATCTTTCTGCTCATAAGTCTAGTATTCTCTAGTTAAGATCTTTTGTGCTTCCAAGGAAGATTGCATGTTTGTCTTTATCACTTGTATGTTTGGTTGTTTCCTTTAACTCTTATACTTGCTACCCAACCTTGCTAGCCAAAAACCTATACTGAGAGGCTATTCTTCTCGTGCATCCACCTCCTTTAAACCAAAACCTTTGCCATTTGTGTCCACCATACCTACCTATTAGCATTATTTATATTCCAAGTAAATTCTTGTTTTATCTACCTCCCAAATTAAACTTGTTATGTGAAAATTAGTGATTAAAGCTCTCATGAACTTGATGGCACACTTTACTTTCTTGCATTTAATAAACTTGAACCATTGGGTCCTTCTTTGTTGCGTATATGATTGCGCTTTATGAGTTGAAGTTAGCCGAACCATGTATCATGGGGACCGCTTTCAACACTTCATTTGGTACTTTGTACCTAGTTGATATGATGTTCTTTTGCTTATGGATCCCAGCGGTGTGAAATAAAAGTGGAACTTGTAAGATCATGGAGTTTATATGTGTGTTAGAGAAACGCCTGGGCCGCTAGCCTAAGCCATGCATAATCATGGTGGAAACTTGCAGCATAACTATAGTGAGCATTCTATGAAGCATCCTCAATAAAAACCTATGCAAATACCAATAAAAAGATCACTGAGAGGCTCACTGTCTGCTTGCTTTGTCATTTTGATTATGGGATGTGCGTCCCGGTAGATGTTGGCGAAGTCGGGTCGTGATACGTCTATTTTGCATCACTATTCCATGTCTTAATTCACTATTATCCATTGATATATTTCATATTGAGAGGTGATACTTATGCTATTTCATCTATTTTTGCATGGTTGATGACTTTTGGAGCATGGACCGCTGCAGTCAGGATTCTGATGGAAAAGGTGCTGTTTGGAGGCAAAATTCGCGAAGATCAGAAAATCCGGGAAAATATACGAAAAATCCTATTTTTCTAGAAGACTAAGGATGCCAGAAGATGGAGTGGAGATGGGCCACAGGGGGCCCACACCACCCCATGGCGCGGGCAGCCCTAGGCCGCGCCAGGAGGTGGTGTGGCCACCCTGGCCCACTCCAGCCTCTCCCCTCTGGCGTATATCATCCTCCCTAAACCCTAAGACTCGGGGAGCGACCACAGAAAGAGTCCGCCGCCTCTGCGGGGCGGAAAACACCGAGAGAGAAAGATCTCTTCGGCAAACAGATTTCTGCCGGGGGAATTCCTTCCCGGAGAGGGGAGATCGTCGCCATCAACACCACCATCAAGATAGACTTCATCGGGATCATCATCATCATCACCACCATCATCACCATCAGCACCCTCATCACCATCTCCATATTGTTGTAACAATTAAGTTGAATCTTGCATAGTTCATAGGGGAAACTTCCCGGTGTTGATTACTCTTTGTAGTTGATGCTATTGAGTGAACCATTGAATTATTATTTATGTTCAGATTGTTATACATCATTATTCCATCTCTGATCATGATCCATATGATGTCTTGTGAGTAGTTCGTTTTGTACTTGAGGACATGGGAGAAGTCTTGTTGTTAGTAGTGGAGTTGCGTTGAGAAAGATTCATTAAATTGTTATTTAAGTTGTGGTGTACTTCTTCTAGTGGTGTCATGTGAACATCGACTACATGACACTTCACCTATAAGGGCCTAGGGGAATGCATTGTGTATTTGGCTAATAATCGTAGGGGTTGCCGGAGTGACAGAAACCTGAACCCCCGTTAGGAAACCATTGCACAAGGGACGTAAGGGTCTTAGAGTTTAAAGCTGTGGTTAGGTTTCTACCTTAATTACTTTCTTGTACTTACGGATGTTTGCAAGGGGTATAATCACAAGTATGTATTAGTGTTGGATGGGGCGGTACATTAGCACAGGTTCACCCACACAACACTTAGCAAGCTAAAGAAGATTAATCGACTATATGAAGCGAAAGCACTTGATAGTCTTCCCATGTGTCCTCGAGAACGTTTGGTCATCTTAAGTAATACAATCGACTTGTCCTTTGCTGCATAAAGGATTGGGCCACTTGCTGCATTTATTCCTACTGTCTTTTATTTACTCGTACTTTGTTTACTTGCTTTATCGAAAACCCCTAAAAATCCGTTTGCTAAGTATTTGCAGAGAATTCCTGATCCATACCACTAGCCAGCACCTTCTGCTCCTCGTTGGGTTCGACACTCTTACTTATCGAAAATACTGCGATACACCCCCTATACTTGTGGGTCATCAGGCCAGCATGGAGATGACGTGAGGATGGAGCAGCCGACGCAGCGCGTGAAGGCGTCCCTTGGGGTGCCACGCGGAGCCTCCTTGCCACGATCGTTGATGATGATTTGCCAGAGTTGAGTCGACGTCGAGGTTGAAGTAGAGGCATGTGGCTGTGGATGATGCTTTTGGTGGCTAAAAGAAAAATAGATCTAATAGGAAAAATAAATTTGCTAGAACTACTAAGCCGATCTAGGGAATTGGAAGAAAAATTAGCTACGAGATGCGTTGCCCTTGGCGGAGATCATGCAGATCGACCTCGCCGAGGGCGGCGCGGCGGAAGTGGTGGCTAAAACCTAGGCCGAGGAGCGACAACTCTGATACCATGAAAGATTGCGGAAGTATAGATTGTATTGATATTGCAAGAGGTGATTACATCGTGAGCCCTTAGGCTGTTTATATAGTAATAGAAGACTTAGGGGGCAACTAATAGAGATAGACTTAGATTACAATCTTAAACTACCAAATATTACCAAACCGTGACATACTCTAACACACAGCGCAAAATTGACTTGTGTCTGTCGAGAGAGTATTTGCAACATCAAGTGGTATCGGAGCCATGTCGAAGCCTCCAGCGGAGAAGGAGAAGGGGACCCAGGTTGAGCAGGGGAGCGAAAGCGGCAAGTCAGTGATGATGGCCCAGCACCGTCGCCCCTCTCTGTCCCCTGCACCGCGGCATGACAGGAGTCCGCCGCGACGAGGCGGTGGTGAGCTGGTGGTACAGGAGCACGTCGTGCGGGAGAGCACTGGCTCCCCACTTGTTGGGTCCGCAGCATAGAAAACAAAAAAATTCCTACGATGAGAACTACATGCCAAGATCTATCTACTAGGTACAGAGCAACGGGTGGACATACATCCAGCGAGAACTTACCCTCGAAGACAATGAGTTTTGTTAACGAGTAGGAACTCGTGGTTGATGTAGTCGTACACTTGCCGATCTCAAGATCGTGAGGAAGTCCGAGCGCCGCAACTCAGCAGCGCATCCGCACTCGCACACACGTTCAAGCCACCGGACAACCTCCACCTCCTCACTCCAGCGATCCAGCAGAAGCATCAACTCCTTCCAGACAAAATGGCACCGAGAACATGTATCTCGCTAATCTGAGACCATGGGGTAATAATTCTAGAGAGGGAGAGAGATCCTTCACGAGGAGGTGTGAGGAAGAAGGAGGAAGAGGGTGGCCTTTTATAGGAGGAGGAGGGGGGTGCCCCTCCTCTCCAAGGCCGGAGCATGGGGGGTGACTCCTCACCTCCCCCATTCATGTGGTGGTAACCCTCCACATTAAAATGCCTCTTCACATTCCCCTTTAAAGTCCCTACTTTAAATGCATTAAAATTCTCCAAGTTTAATGCTCTCTCATTTAATAAAACTCTTTTATTAAATTTATTCAGAATTTTGTTAATTACTTTAATTAACAAACATTCACATATAACCCCTTGCAATATTTCAATATCACATGCAGAACCACTTTCTGCAATTTCACCCGAAACAATTTCTGGTTTCTATCGAAACAATTCCTGCGCTTTGCAACTCTTTTGTATGAAACATATGTGCTCCAAAATGGTGTCTGGTAACTCTTAAGTGTGTCACCCTATGGTTTGCGAATAATGCAGACATGATTGAGACTCCTCTCAGATCAATAATCAAAAGCGGGACCTGGAGGTCCATACTGACTCCTGCATATTCAACGATGACTTCTGTGATCATGAGAACCTTTAATGCTTGTAATTTAATCCCTTTGTCTCTTGATATAATACATGTCTGAGATTCGATCATCGGTATCCAAATACCTAGTTTGATCTCGTTACCGACATGCACTCTTTTCTCGTTCTCGTGATATAAAATTCTAGTGATCACATCACTTGCTTGCAAGCTACCTTAATGTGATATCACCGAGAGGGCCCAGAGTATATCTATCCGTCATCGGGATTGACAAATTCCACTCTTGATCCATGAGCCTCAACATAACACCTTCGTAGCACTGAACCCATCTTTATAGTCACCCAGTTATGGTGTGACGTTTGATGTTATCAAGATACTCTGCCGGTGTTAGCAATTAACATGATCTCATGGTCTAAGGATAAAGATTACTTCGTATGATGTTATAGAAATGTAAACATAATGACTTGATCGTAATGCTATACTTCGGATGAATGTTCATCACATCATTTCACAAATGCTGCGACCTTGTTATTAACAACATCCAATGTCCATGATCAGGAAACCTTGATCATCTTGTTAATAAACAAGCTAATCTATAAGAGAGGCATAACTAGGAACCCTTTTTGTTTATTAAACACACATGTATTGATGTTTCCGATCAATACAATTATAGCATGCAAAATAAACATCTATCATATATAAGGAATACATAATAACAACTTTATTATTGCCTCTCAGGGCATATTTCCTTCAGTCTCCCACTTGCACTAGACACAATAATCTAGTTCACATAGTGATAAATCCAACACCCATGGAGTTCTGGTGTTGATTGATGGCTCAATGCGCGGCGCCCAGAAAAGTGATTGGTGCGTGGTGTTGATGTAGAGCTCGTTGGGAACCCCAAGAGTAAGGTATGATGAGCACAGCAGCAAGTTTCCCTCAGTTATGAAACCAAGGTTTAATCGAACCAGTAGGAGCAAGGAAACACCTCAAAGGTGTTACTAGTTGAGCTTTGGCATGGCGCACTACCGGTGCTAGTAGCAACGTGGAGACCTGCACAACACAACCACAGAACTTTGTCCCCAACTTGCGATGACGTTGTCAATCTCACTGTGTTTTGCGGAAAACAAAGGATTAAACGTATCGAATGGAAAGAAGTAAAAGTTTGCAGAAAGTAAACACAAAGCCGTAAACAGTTTGTAGATTGTATGTAAAAGAAAAGGACCGAGATCCATAGTTCACTAGAGGTGGCTCTCCTTAAGATAGATAACATGCTGGGTAAACAAATTACAGTGGGGCAATTGACAAACACCGAGAAAGCAATACATGCATATACTAATCATCTTGACTCCTTTGAGACTTGATTGGGCATTACAACATTATACATAGACCACCATCCAACTGCATCTATGACTAATAATCCACCTTCAGGTTATCATCCGAACCCCCTCCAGTATTAAGTTGCAAGCAACAGATTATCGCTTTATGAACTGCGTGTAAAGTAAACAATATGATTGTTCTATGAACAAAGGATTGTTATTTTCTCCCTAGTAGCAACAGCACATCTAGTACCTTAGAGATTTCTATCACTTCCCCAGATTACCAGAGGCATGAGCCCACTATCGAGCATAAATACTAACTCTTGGAGTTGCTAGCATCTACTTGGACAAGATAGCTACTAACAACGGAAAGCATGCAAGATCACAAATAATAAAGACATGATAGAATCAATAATCAATCTAAAATAGCATCTCAATATCCATCGAATCCCCGCAAACACAGCATGCAGAATTACAAATAGATGATCTTGATCATGAACGGAGTTCACAAGATCTAAACATGAAAGCACAAAGGAGGAGAACCAGCCATCTAGCTACTACATGGATCCGTAGTCCAAGGATGAACTACTCACGCATCACACCGGAAGCTTGCATGGTGATGAAGAAGGCCTCTAGGGTGAATTCCCCTCTCTGGCAGGGTGCCGGGAAGAGCTTCAGATCCCTCCCGATCTAGGGATGGAGATGAAGGCGGCTATGGACTCTTTCATGGATTTTTGATCGGGTACTTAGGGTTTACGTCCCGAGGGCATCTTATAGTCGGAAGGGGAGGCCGAGGGGGTGCCTGGGCTGGCCACACCACCCTCTGGTGCGGGCCAGGCCTGACCGCACGGCTAGGTGGTGTGGCCTTCCTCTGGCCCCTCTCCGTCTCGTATTCTGGCACTTTGACTTTTGTCCCGTCCAATTCCGAGAATATTCATTTTGTGACTTTCCTGGAACCAAAAATAGCAGAAAACAAGCAGCTGGCACTGTGGCTCTTGTTAATAGGTTAGTCCAAGAAATCATATGAAAAGTACTCAAAAGTTGGAACAAAACACAAGAAAGTGGATAAAACCAAGCATGGAACATAAAAAATTATAGATACATTTGCAATGTATCAACATCCCCAAGCTTAACTCTTGCTCGTCCTCGAGTAGGTAAGTGATAAAAAGAAAGAATAATTTTTGAGGTGACATGCACCATCAAAGACTTGATCAAAGTATTTGTAAAACATTCAAAGCTGGGATCATAGTACTTCAATCATAGCATGAAAGACAAAGTTCTAGCAATAAGACAAAGAAACTATGATGCAACATGAGAAGGCACAAACAAAAGACTCATGAATAACAATGTTTTGCAAGACGTTTGTTTGTTTCACATAAACAAAACATAGCATAATAGTATTCAGCTTGTCCCTCAATAGAGTAGCAAAAATAAATGCATAGGACACCTTCAAAGTTCATAAGAGTGACTAGATACAATAGTTTAAAACAAGCAATAACAAGTTATGCATCAATCAACTAGTCTTGGGACAATGCACATAGAACTAAGAATGGCCACTATGCTCTCAAAGTAGGTGCATAAAGATAGAAGGTGGAGACTCAATATAATGGTGGAATAAAAGCCTTTGTGAAAGGAAGTAGGGATTCAAGTCTCATAAAGAGCTTCCAAAAATTATGGTACTTATAGCTTTCAGCTCTCATTGCCCCTATCATAAGCATCTTTAAGTGATTAAGGTTAAAGTGAACAAACTATGGTGTACATGCTTGATGAAGTATAAGTCAGAAATCTCATGTCCCTTGTATACGAGGGCCGCTCCTCATGCTACTCAAGTTTAGTCACCGGTAAGTTCTTGTCATTGTAAGTACATGTGTATCATTGAGAACCGCCAATGGGGTACCCCTTGCCCGATGATACGGAAGAATCCCCATATCAAAATGACAAGGCAAGCAGACAACGAGCATCTCAACATTCTTCTTATTTACCATGGGAATATGGTGCTTTTTTCTCAATAGGACTCTTTTTTTATAAGAAGAATGCTTCATAGACAACTCATTATGGTTACGCTGCAGGTTTCCATCATGTCGGCATGGATTAGACCAGCGGCCCAGGCGTTTCTCTAACACCTATACATAACTCCATGGACTTACAAGCTCCCCTTTCATTTCACACCGACGACATCCATATACAAAAGAGCATGATATCAACTAGGTACAAGTACCAAGTGCAATGTTGAAAGCGTTCCCCATGAAAGCATGGTTCTGCTAATTCCCGACAAATAAGTGCAAGCATATACAACATAGAAGACACAATGGTTCAAGTTTATTAAGGGCAAGAAAATTAAAGTGTGCCATCAAGTTCGTGAGAGCTTTAATCACTAGTTTTCTCATAACAAGTTTAATTTGGAAGGTAAACAAAAGCATGAATATACTTGGAATAGCATAAGCTAGTAGGTAGGTATGGTGGACTCTTTGGAATAACTTGGTTTAGGGAGTTGGATGCATGAGTGGAACTCATACTTTGTTGTGGAGACTAGCAAAAGACTGGGAGCGACAAACTAAGAGAGCAATAATGGCCATAATCATGCAGAGCGACAAAACATCATTGATCAAAGCATAAAGTGATACTACAAGTTGAAAACTAAAGGATCATAAAGGCTATGGTGACTTTGGATAGTCGTAACATGGTGTGAGCATGTGCCAAGTCAACCCAAATAAAGCATCAATGGAGAATACCACTATACTATGCTTTAATATGCCAAAACAACGCATGATTCATCCAAGGCACATTAAGCAATATCAATTGTTTATAACAAGTCATACTACAGCAAATAATACTAAGCATAAAGCCAAAACAATATCAAGCATGGCATGATAAAGCATAGGCCACAGTCAAAAACAAGCTCTTTTTATCACATAAGTATGAACTTTCCTACTCTTTTCCAAACCAAACCAAACTATTTGCAAACCAATGTAAGAAAGAGGGGGTCCAACCAATTTATTCAGAAAACTAAGCAAACCAAAGCAAACGAAAAACCAAAACAAAAACGAAAAAGAAGACGCTCCAAGAAAAACACAACTGTGCATGTAACAATAAAAATGAAGCGTTTGGAAGAAACCTGGCATTTTTATTGATGAAGAAGGGTATGGCTTGCGCATCCCCAAGCTTTGACGCTTGTACTTCTTGGATATTTCTTGGGGTGACACGCGTGGCATCCCCAAGCTTGAGCTTTAGTCCATCCTTCATCTCATTACTCATTCCTTCCATACACCTGAAATTTTTCCTTCATACAAAACTTCACACAATCTTTATTAGCAACATTAGTGCACTTAAGATAAATAAGTCTTAAGGTTCAGTTATAATACCAAATAAACTTCCATTAGAACACTAGCTATTGTAGCACTTCCCTCAAAAATCTCAATTCCCCAAAAGAACTCAAGAAGGAACCAAGAAGAAGCAAATGCAGAAAATGGCAGAAATCTGTCAAAACAGACCAGCTGGTAAGGACGAATTTTGTCGAAGACCTTATGTTGCTCAAATCAAAAAGTGTTGAACTAACTAAAGTTAGATAACAACCTGGGTCAGAAGCACAAACAATTACAGCTCAATCAGACATACAGAGCTCTCTCACGAATTTTTACAGTGAAGCACATAAATCTGTTTCGGGGCAGCAACTTTCCCAATCATTACTTCACTCTCATTAGAGGTTACTCTTGGCACAAAAAGCAAATAAAAATGATAAGGAGAGGTTATTACAGAGGTAATAACTTCCAAGACTCATCTAAAACTTTTGGGTTATCTCCCAATAAGTACTTTTCTTTAACGCCTTTAAGTTAGGCATGATAGTTCGAGAAGATGCTCACATAAGAAATATGAATTGAAGTAAAAGAGAGCTTCAAGAAGCAAATTCAACACACATTTAAGTCTAACCCACTTCCTATGCATAGGAATATTGTATGAAAATAAATTCACAAAGAACAAAGTGACATGCATAGAAAGATAAAACGAGAATAACTTTAAAATTTTCAGAACATAGAGCGGTGTTTCAATACCATGAAAACTTCTACAACCATATTTTCCTCTCTCATAATAATTTTCAGTATCCTCATGAATAAACTCAACAAGATAACTATCACATAAAGCATGCTTTTCATGATCTACAAACACTAGAGCTTTATTATAAACATTTTCAAAAGAATCATCAGGAACATGACATTCGTCCTCCTTTGGTAAGTATGGGGGACAATCAAATAATGTAAGGGGTAAAGAGTTACTCTCATTAGAAGGTAGGGATGGGTAGATCCATTCTTCCTCCTCTTGATCATCACTCTCCTCCTCTTTTTCATCCAATGAGCTTCTAGTTTCAGCAATTTCTTCTTCCATAGGCTCCTGCAAGGCATTAGTCTCTTCCATTGGTGGAGAGCATCTATTAAGATATTCAAGAATATATTATACCTTGTAATTATCAAAGCAAAATTTAAGTATATCATAAACCTCATATTTATAAGGTGAATCATCAATATTTTCAAGCAAACTAGCAAGTTCAAATGCACCCTTCCAAGCAATAAATTCTTCAATTTGTTCCACATCATAAAAGTCATAATTCCCTTTAACATAAGAAGATATGGTAACATTATCATTATACTCACATTGAAAAGGGAGGTGTTTATACCTCCTACAACAACAAGATTTATCAAACCAATAAGTAACATTATAAGTAGAGCACACGTTCCTAGCAATGGTATACAATTTATCAATTTGTTCCCATAAGTGTTTCCCTTTGTGTGACAAGCGGTGTTCCTTATAATAATATTTTTGATCTTCCGTGAAACCACCTTGCCAATAAGATTCAGTTTCAAAGAAAACAACCATTGATAGAAAGCATGATAAAGCAAGACAATAATAGACCAACGAAAATAACAACTAGAGTAGGAATTAATTTTTTTTGTATTTTTGATAAAGAAAGCAAACTTGTAAAACTATTTTTTGTGTGTTTTTGATAAAGAAACAAACAAACAAAGCAAAAAGAAACTAAGCAAAACAAAAACAACAAAGTAAAGAGATTGGTTATGAGGGACTCCCCTTGTGAAGATGTCCTTGACTCCCCGACAACGGTGCCAGAAAATCGCTTGATGGCTCAATGCACGGCGCCCAGAAAAGTGCTTGGTGCGTGGTGTTGATGTAGAGCTCGTTGGGAACCCCAAGAGGAAGGTATGATGTGTTGGAGATATGCCCAAGAGGCAATAATAAAATGGTTATTATTATATCTTTATGTTTATGATAAATGTTTACATCCCATGCTATAATTGTATTAACCGGAAACATTAATACATGTGTGTTTTGTAAACATATAAGAGTCCCTAGTAAGCCTCTTGTTGAACTAGCTTGTTGATTAATTGATGATCATGGTTTCCTGATTATGTACATTGGATGTGATTAATAACAAGGTTATATCATTAGGAGAATGATGTAATGGACACACACCCATAGTAAGCGTAGCATAAGATCAAGTCATTAAGTTCGTATTGCTATAAGCTTTTAAATGCATAGTAACCTAATCCTTCGACCATGAGGTTGTGTTAATCACCATCACCGGATGGGTACTTTGATGACATCAAACACCGCTTCGTAACTGGGTGGTCATAAAGGTGTCATTGGGTATTCTGAAAGTATGTGTTGAAGCGCATGGACCAAGATTGGGATTTGTCCATCCATATGACGGATAGATATGCTCTGGGCCCTCTCGGTGGAATGTCATCTAGTTAGCTTGCAAGCATGTGACTGGATCACAAGGGATGACATATTACGGAACGAGTAAAGAGTACTTATCAGTAACGAGGTAGAACTAGGTATGGAGATGCTGACGATCAAGCCTCGGATAAGTATAATATCGCGAGACAAAGGGAATTGGTTTCGTATGTAAATGGTTCAATCGATCACGAAGTCATCGTTGAGTATGTGGGAGCCATTATGGATCTCCAGGTCCCGCTGATGGTTATTGATAGGAGATGTATCTCTGTCATGTCTGCATATTCACGAACCGTAGGGTGACACACTTAAGGTTCGAAGTTGTTTTAAGTAGATATGGAATGTGCGTTGGAGACCGAATGTTGTTCGAAGTCTTGGAATGGATCCGGGACATCACGAGGAGATCCGGAATGGTCCGGAGAATAAGATTCATATATTGGGGATCATTTTCTAAGTTAGGAAATGTTCCGGAGTGTTTGTATGGAGATTCTAGAAGGTTTCAGAATGTTCTGGAAGGTTCTAGAGGATTTCTTGGAGTTTGCTTGAAAACCAAGAAAGGGTCAAAGGAAACCTAGTGGGGCAAGACACGGATTCGTGGGGGAGGAGGACTCCTCCCCCCTTCCCACCGCCGGCCATAGGAGGGGAGTCCTACTAGGACTCCCCCTCCCTAGGCGCGCCTTCCCCCCTTAAATAGAAGGGCAGGGGCGCCCCCTCCTAGCCCTCTTCTATAACTCCCAATCTCTGCCGCCTCTCTCCTCCACCTTTCTTCTGCACAGGCATAGGCGAAGCCCTGCAGAATTCTCTACTCCACCACCACCACGCCGTCGTGCTGCTGGAATTCCGTGGAGAAGATCTACTACCTCCGCTGCTCGCTGGAACGGGGAGAGGAAGGTCTGCTTCGACTCCGCACGTGTGACCAACTGTGGAAGCGCTGCCGAAACGTGGCGCCGGAAGGATCGTCCACTTGACCGACTGCGGAAGCGCTGCCAGAACGCGACGCCGGAAGGATCGTCCACACGATCTTGAGATCGGCAAGTGATCGACTACATCAACCACGAGATCTAATCTCATTAATTCTTTCGGATCTACGAGGGTTAGTTCCTATCTATCTCGTTGCTCATGTCTAATAGATTAGATCTTGGCTTTTATCTAGATTAGATCTGGGTTTTATTTGTTCTTGCGGTAGAAATTTTTTGTTTTCCATGCTACGAACCCATCATGATGAGCACAACAGCAAGTTTCCCTCAGTTATGAAACCAAGGTTTAATCGAACCAGTAGGAGCAAGGAAACACCCCCAAAGGTGTTACTAGCTGAGGTTTGGCAGGGCGCACTACCGGTGCTAGTAGCAACGTGGAGACCTGCACAACACAACCACCGAACTTTGTCCCCAACTTGCGATGAGGTTGTCAATCTCACCGTGTTTTGCGGAAAAAAAGGATTAAACTTATCGAATGGAAAGAAGTAAAAGTTTGCAGAAAGTAAACACAAAGCAGTAAACAGTTTGTAGATTGTATGTAAAAGAAAAGGACCGGGATCCATAGTTCACTAGAGGTGGCTCTCCTTAAGATAGATAACATGCTGGGTAAACAAATTACAGCGGGGCAATTGACAAACACCGAGAAAGCAATACATGCATATACTAATCATCTTGACTCCTTTGAGACTTGATTGGGCATTACAACATTATACATAGAACGCCATCCAACTGCATCTATGACTAATAATCCACCTTCAGGTTATCATCCGAACCCCCTCCAGTATTAAGTTGCAAGCAACAGATTATTGCTTTACGAACTGCGTGTGAAGTAAACAATACGATTGTTCTATGAACAAAGGATTGTTGTTTTCTCCCTAGTAGCAACAACACATCTAATACCTTAGAAATTTCTGTCACTTCCCCAGATTACCAAAGGCATGAACCCACTATCGAGCATAAATACTAACACTTGGAGTTGCTAGCATCTACTTGGGCAAGATAGCTACTAACAACGGAAAGCATGCAAGATCACAAATAACAAAGACATGATAGAATCAATAATCAATCTGAAATAGCATCTCAATATCCATCGGATCCCCGCAAACACAACATGCAGAATTACAAATAGATGATCTTGATCATGAACGGAGCTCACAAGATCTAAACATGAAAGCACAAAGGAGTAGAACCAGCCATCTAGCTACTACATGGATCCGTAGTCCAAGGATGAACTACTCACGCATCACACCGGAGGCTTGCATGGTGATGAAGAAGGCCTCTAGGGTGAATTCCCCTCTCCGGCAGGGTGCCGGGAAGAGCTTCAGATCCCTCCCGATCTAGGGATGGAGATGATGGCGGCTATGGACTCTTTCATGGATTTTTGATCGGGTACTTAGGGTTTATGTCCCGAGGGCATCTTATAGTCGGAAGGGGAGGCCGAGGGGGTGCCTGGGCTGGCCACACCACCCCCTGGCGCGGGCTAGGCCTGGCCACGTGGCCAGGTGGTGTGGCCGCCCTCTGGCCCCTCTCCGTCTCGTATTCGGGCACTAGATCACTTCCGGAAAAATAGGCACTCTGGCTTTTGTCTCGTCCAATTCCGAGAATATTCATTTTCTGACTTTCCTGGAACCAAAAATAACAGAAAACATGCAGCTGGCACTATGGCTCTTGTTAATAGGTTAGTCCAAGAAATCATATGAAAAGTACTCCAAAGTTGGAACAAAACACAAGAAAGTGGATAAAACCAAGCATGGAACATCAAAAATTATAGATACATTTGCAATGTATCATTGATCATGTTTTGCCCTAGGGAGAGCTTTAGTCAACGGATCTGCTACATTTAGGTCTGCGTGTACTTTACAAATCTTATGTCTCCATCCTTGACATGTTCGCAGATGGAGTGAAACCGGCGCTTAATATGCTTGGAATTATTGTGAGACCTTGGTTCCTTGGCGTTGGCTATGGCTCCATTGTTGTCACAATAGATCACCATTGGGTCCAATGCACTAGGAACCACACCTAGTTCCATAATGAACTCTTTCATCCAAACCGCTTCCTGTGCCGCTTCTGAAGCAGCAACATATTCCGCCTCCGTCGTTGATCTAGCCACCACAGGTTGTTTGGAACTCCTCCAACTAACTGCTGCTCCGTTCAAGAGAAATACGTATCCGGATTGAGACTTAGAGTCATCCGGATGAGTGTCAAAGCTAGCATCGACATAACACTTAGCGACTAGCTCTTCTTCACCTCCGTATATAAGAAACATATCCCTAGTTCTTCTCAAGTACTTGAGGATGTTCTTGACCGCTATCCAGTGTTCCGAACCTGGATCAGATTGGTACCTACTAGTCAAACTAATAGCATGTGCCACATCCGGTCTTGTACATAGCATGGCATATATTATAGAGCCTATGGCCGAGGCATAGGGGATCTTATCCATGATCTCTCTTTCTTCCGCCGTAGCCGGACTTTAAGTCTTACTCAATGTCTTGCCTTGCAACATAGGTAAGAACCCCTTCTTACTTCTGTCCATATTAAACTTCTTTAATATCTTATCAAGGTATGTACTCTGCGATAGCCCAATTAGGCGCCTTGATCTATCTCTATAGATTTTAATGCCTAATATATATGACGCTTCACCAAGGTCTTTCAGCGAAAATTTGCTGTTTAGATAACTTAACACTGTTTCAAAGACCTATATCATTTCCAATCAATAATATGTCATCCACATATAATATCAGAAATGCCACATTTCTCCCACTCACTTTCTTGTAAATACAAGCCTCTCCATAAGTTTGGACAAATCCAAATTCTTTGATCACCTCATCAAAGCGGAGATTCCAACTCCGGGATGCTTGCTTCAGTCCATAGATGGATCGCTGAAGTTTGCATACCTTATTAGAATCCTTAGGATCGACAAAACCCTTAGGTTGTATCATATACAACTCTTCTTCAATATTACCATTGAGGAACGCAGTTTTGACATCCATCTGCCATATTTCATAATCAAAATATGCAGCAATTGCTAACACCATCCTAACCGACTTAAGCATCGCTACGGGAGAGAATGTCTCATCGTAGTCAACTCCTTGAATTTGTCGAAACCCCTTTGCGACAAGTCGAGCCTTATAGATGGTCACATTACCATCAACATCAATTTTTGTTTTGAAAATCCATTTATTCTCAACGGCCTTTCGATCGTGAGGTAAGTCCACCAAGGTCCAAACCTAGTTCTCGTACATGGATTCCATCTCGGATTTCATGGCTTTTAGCCATTTGTTGGAATCTGGGCTCATCATCGCTTCTTCATACATCGCAGGGTCATCTATTTCATCACCATGAAATTCATAACAGGATTACCGTACAGTTCAGGAGCTGCACGTGTCCTACTTGACCTACGAGGTTCGGTAGTGTCCTCTTTCGGAGTTTCATGATCAATATCATTAGCT
The DNA here is from genome assembly GCA_910589775.1 of Avena eriantha. NCBI lineage: Eukaryota > Viridiplantae > Streptophyta > Magnoliopsida > Poales > Poaceae > Avena > Avena eriantha. The sequence goes on along the minus strand of OU342746.1, from coordinate 304,194,845 downwards.
CTCTCTTCATTAGGGGAAGTTAACTCTGAAACAATTTATGGTGCTGCGCTACTCGCCATTTCATGAAGAGAAGGTTCAATAACCTCTTCGAGTTCTACCTTCCAACTACTCACACCTTTTGCGAGAAACTCCTTCTCAAGAAAGGATCCATTCTTGGCAACAAAAACCTTGCCCTCGGATCTGTGATAGAAGGTATACCCAATCGTTTCCTTAGGGTATCCTATGAAGACGCATTTTTCCGCTTTGGGTTCGAGTTTATCCGGCTAAAGTTTCTTCACATAAACATCGCATCCCCAAACTTTAAGAAATGACAACTTAGGTTTGTTTCCAAACCATAATTCATACGGTGTCATTTCAACGGATTTAGATGGTGCCCGATTTAAAGTGAATGTAGCGGTTTCCAGTGCATAACCCCAAAATGACAGTGGCAAGTCAGTCAGAGACATCATAGATCGAACCATATCCAATAAAGTACGATTACAACGTTCCGACACACCATTACATTGTGGTGTTCCGGCAGGCGTGAGTTGTGAACCTATTCCACACTCTTTCATGTGTGTGCTAAACTCGTAACTTAGATACTCACCTCCACGGTCAGACCAAAGAAATTTGATCTTTCTATTACGATGATTTTCCACTTCATTCTGAAATTCTTTGAACTTTTCAAAGGTTTCAGACTTGTGTTTCATCAAATAGATATACCCGTATCTACTCAAATCATCCGTGAAAGTAACAAAATAACGATATCCACCTCGCGCCGACACACTCATGGGTCCACACACATCAGTATGTATGATTTCCAATAAATCTGTCGCCCGTTCCATTGAACCGTAAAACGGCGTTCTAGTCAGCTTACCCATAAGGCATGGCTCACATGTATCAAATGATTCAAAATCAAGTGATTCCAAAAGTCCATCAGAATGGAGTTTCTTCATGCGTTTAACGCCAATATGACCTAGGCGGCAGTGCCACATATATGCAGATATATCATTATCAAGTTTAATCTTTTAGCATTAACACTATAAATATGCGTAATATTACAATCGAGATCCAACAGAAATAAACCATTCAACACAGGTGCATGACCATAAAAGATATCATTCTTATAAATCGAACAACCATTGTTTTCAGATTTAAAGGAATAACCACTTTGCATCAAACACGATCCGGATACAATGTTCATGCTCAGTGCAGGCACCAAATAACAATTATTTAGGTTTATAACTAATCCCGATGGCATATGGAGAGGTAGCGTCCCGACGGCGATCACATCAACTTTTGATCCATTGCCGACCCGCATCATGACCTCATCCCTTGCTAGTTGTCGCTTGTTCCGCAACCCCTGAACCGAGTTACATATATTAGCAACCGATCCCGTATCAAATACCCAGGTGCTACTGCGAGTACTAGTCAAGTACACATCAATAACATGTATATCATATATACCTTTGTTTGCCTTGCCGGACTTCTTGTCCGCCAAATACTTGGGGCAATTGCGCTTCCAATGGCCAGTCCCCTTGCAATAGTAACACTCGGTGTCAGACTTAGGGCCAGCTCGGGGTTTCTTTCAGGTGCGGCAACAAATTTGCCACCCTTCTTTCCCTTGTGCTTGCCTTTCTTGTCCTTCTTGAAACCGATGGTCCTATTGATCATCAACACTTGATGTTCTTTCCTCATCTCCACTTCTGCAGTCTTAAGCATTGACAGAAGCTCGGGAAGAGACTTATTCATGTCCTGCATATTATAGTTCATCATGAAGCTCTTGTAGCTAGGTGGCAGAGATTGGAGAACACGATGTATGCCTAAGTCAATGGGAATCGTTATTCCCAAGGACACAAGCTTATCGGCGTACCCAGACATTTTGAGTACATGCTCACTAATGGAGCTATTCTCCTCCATCATGCAGCTAAAGAACTTTTCAGTAGCATTATAACTCTCTACGGCAGCATGGGTATTGAAAATCATTTTCAATTCTCCCATGGTATCAAAGGCATTGCCATTTTTGAAACGCTTTCGAAGTTCTGGCTCTAGCCCATACAGTATGTCGCAATGAACTAAGTTGTGGTCCTCCTGACGAGGCACATAGACATTCTTTTCGTCGTCAAGGGCATCAGGAGTTGGTGGGGGGCCTAGCGGCGCACCTAGCACATATTGCTTTTGTGCAGCAGTGAGGAGAATCCTCAAATTCATAGCCTAGTTGGTGAAGTTGCTACCATTCGCAGCAAGTTTCTCTTTCTCCATGAACACATTGAAATTAAAAGCAGGTGGTGCCATCTACAACAAAATTTGTAAAGTTTATTTAGACTAAGTTTATGATAGAGTGAGTTCAACTAATCCAAATTACTAATGAACTCCCACTCAAAAACGACATCCCTCGTGTCCTTTTGGTGATTACATGAACCAAATCCACTACACCAAGTCCGATCATCACGTGAGTTGATGTAACTTCAAAGGCAAGCATCTATATGGGCATCGTATCAACTATATGACTCATGCTTAACCTTTCGGTCCGTGTTCCGAGGCCATGTCTGTACATGCTAGGCTCGCCAAGTAAGAACCTTAGTATTCGCGTGTGTAAAACTGTCTTACACCCGTTCCTATGAAAGCGTAGATTCGAGTACACCCGATCATCACGTGATGTCTCGAAACACGATCCATAGAACGGTGCATATTCAAGGAAGAACACATTTTTATCTTGATATCTAAATGAGGGATCATCTTACAATGCTACAGAAAGCGCCAAACTAGCAGTATAAGATGCTAACATCTAATGTGTAAAGTGAGATGATATGGTCCATGCATTTGATCTATATCATTTGCATCATGGTATGATCTCTATAATTCCTTTGTGTGTAAGGCCAAGGTATATGGAACTTACACGTTGAATGTGTTGTAAGAGTATCTATCATACATCTACTTACAACAATACCATATCAAGACACCAACCCAGCAACGATCTAAACTAGACGCCTCTAATTTGTCAATTGCAAGTTTTATGTGGCTTAGGGCTTTCGGAGATAGAATCATTCTTACCTATGAACATGAACCACAACGAGGATAACCAAGTTATTAGCAACTCGTTCTAAATCAGATATTGACTATAGTAGGAGAGACAGATACCCGCCAGCCACTTATGCAAAACAAGTTGCATGTCAGTCGTGGAACCGGTCTCATGTACGATGACATGTAAGGTTGGTCTGGGCCGCTTCATCCCACTATGCCACCAATATCCAAAATACATAGAAGATGCAATAACATGATCATCATCGCCCACATATAAACATATGTGTACTACCCGTGCAAAGCACCTACGCATAGATCAGGCTCTGATACCACTGGGTCCGCAACATAGAAAACAAAAAAATTCCTATGATGAGAACTACACGCCAAGATATATCTATTAGGTACAGAGCAATGGGTGGACATACATCCAACGAGAACTTACCCTCGAAGACAACGAGTTTTGTTAACGAGTAGGAACTCGTGGTTGATGTAGTCGTACACTTGCCGATCTCAAGATCGTGAGGAAGTCCGAGCGCCGCAACTCAGCAGCGCATCCGCACTCGCACACACGTTCAAGCCACCGGACAACATCCACCTCCTCACTCCAGCGATCCAGCGGAAGCAGCAACTCCTTCCAGACAAAATGCCACCGGGAACATGTATCTCGCTAATCTGAGACCATGCGGGAATAATTCTAGAGGGGGAGAGAGATCCTTCACGAGGAGGTGTGAGGAAGAAGGAGGAAGAGGGTGGCCTTTTATAGGAGGAGGGGGGTGCCCCTCCTCTCCATGGCCGGTGCATGGGGGGTGACTCCTCACCTCCCCCATTCATGTGGCGGTAACCCCTCCACATTAAAATGCCTCTTCACATTCCCCTTTAAAGTCCCTACTTTAAATGCATTAAAATTCTCCAAGTTTAATGCTCTCTCATTTAATAAAACTCTTTTATTAAATTTATACAGAATTTTGTTAATTACTTTAATTAACAAACATTCACATATAACCCCTTGCAATATTTCAATATCACATGCAGAACCACTTTCTGCAATTTCACCCGAAACAATTTCCGGTTTCTATCGAAACAATTCCTGCGCTTTGCAATTCTTTTGTCTCAAACATATGTGCTCCAAAATGGTGTCCGGTAACTCTTAAGTGTGTCACCCTACGGTTCGCGAATAATGCAGACATGATTGAGACTCCTCTCAGATCAATAATCAAAAGCGGGACCTGGAGGTCCATACTGACTCCTGCATATTCAACGATGACTTCTATGATCGTGAGAACCTTTAACGCTTGTAATTTAATCCCTTTGTCTCTTGATATAATACATGTCCGAGGTTCGATCATCGATATCCAAATACCTAGTTTGATCTCGTTACCGACATGCACTCTTTTCTTGTTCCCGTGAAATAACATTCTAGTGATCACATCACTTGCTTGCAAGCTACCTTAATGTGATATCACCGAGAGGGCCCAGAGTATATCTATCCATCATCGGGATTGACAAATTCCACTCTTGATCCATGAGCCTCAACATAAAACCTTCGTAGCACTGAACCCATCTTTATAGTCACCCAGTTACGGTGTGACGTTTGATGTTATCAAGATACTCTTCCGGTGTTAGCAATTAACATGATCTAATGGTCTAAGGATAAAGATTACTTCGTATGATGTTATAGCAATGTAAACATAATGACTTGATCGTAATGCTATACTTTGGATGCATGTTCATCACATCATTTCACAAATGTTGCGACCTTGTTATTAACAACATCCAATGTCCATGATCAGGAAACCTTGATCATCTTGTTAATCAACAAGCTAGTCTATAAGAGAGGCATAACTAGGAACCCGTTTTGTTTATTAAACACACATATATTGATGTTTCCGATCAATACAATTATAGCGTGCAAAATAAACATCTATCATATATAAGGAATACATAATAACAACTTTATTATTGCCTCTCAGGGCATATTTCCTTCACCACTCTCACCCGCTCGAACTACACGGAGTGGGCAATGGTGATAAGGGTGCATCTCCAAGCGCAGCACCTCTCGGACATCATCGAGTATGGCGCAGACGAGGACGGAGACGACCGTTCAGCGTTGGTGGCGCTGCTCCAAGCTGTGCCGCTGGAGCTGGTGCGGACTCTAGCGGTCAAAGACTGCGCCCAAATGGCGTGAGAGACCATCGAGACCATGCGTCTCGGGTGCGAGCACATGAGGGAGGCCAAGTCACAGACGCGCCGTCGGGAGTGGGAGGAACTCTGATTCAACCCAGGGGAATTAATCGAGGATTTCTTGATCCGTCTGACAACGATCTTGAATGATCTCGAGCTCCTCGGTGACCCCATCGATTAGTACAAGGCCTTGCTAAATTACCCACGGGTGATGCCGCGTAAGTATAGGATGATGACCATGGCGATTGAGCAAACAATCAATCTCCGTGAGCTCTCGATCGAAGAGCTAACCAACTGGTTCGTTGATGAGTCCACTTTTAAAGCATATTTATCTTATATTTTTGCATAAGTAGAGTTAGGATTTTGGTATTTACGGCGCTCGCGCGCACCTTTTACCCTTGTTTTAACAGGATCCCAAATTATTAAGTCTTTTGTGAATATATCAATTGGGACTACATGTTATGTAATATTATGATATTTCTAAGTGATAAATGTCATATAAATGATTTTCCACGCTCCTGTGAGAAGAGAGGATGCAAGGATAAGCTGTTGTAAGCTTAATGACCTGCGGTATGGGCGGAGTTTTCCCGTACTTCCCACCCATACTGTCTGCTTGGACGTCTGCCTCGTCAAATACTCTCACCATACGAAGACGGATCTGAGATCCGACATTCAGAGACACCTCCAGCCACGAAACATCACACCATGAATGGATCTGGAGGAGGAACTTGGAGAAGGGAAAATCCTTGCTGCTACATGGATCATCGAAGGACAACACATCATCCCCTCATCATCAACCGCTGCATCTCCACATCTCATTCATTTAGATATTGTTGTAATTCTAAATACAATTGTGGCTTTGCACTTTCAATCCATCCATATGAATATGATGATGTTGTTGATTGCTTCCATTTGTGAGTAATTCCCTTTGTTCTTGGGGAGATGGAGAAACCCTAGCATTATTATGAAATGAAATAGAGATGATTTATAACTTTGGTCTTTGATCTTTACTTGATGTATGATATTGTGTTAGATCTCTCTCTAGATGTGAAGTCGACCACATAAAATTTTCCTTCGGGACTAAATAGAGGAAACTACCATTTGGACATGTTTGGGAGTATATCCGGTGCTATTTTATGAGTGCAGACATTGGCTTATAACCTACACCGTCAAAGGGAATAAAAGAGAGATTCAGTAAGCTGATAATGATATCCATGGGAAAACCCTTAATTGTGGTGGTCTGTAGAAGTGACTTGCTCGCAGGCATCGTAGTGGTTATTTAGAGGTGACCACATCACAAGAGTCGTAGAAGTGGCTTGCTCATGAGACTTGTTGGTGAACATCTTATTATAGAACTCTATCCACACAAATCATGATGAAAGATATAGGTTATCCTAATAATAAGTAATTCTCACATGCTAGTGGTGTATCCTACATCCCCGAGAACATTTAAGCCTTATTGAGTTCCAACACCAATCCAATGCAGTTGTTACTTTATTTACTTGATTTCATTACTTTCTTGCACACAAACACAACGCCCTTTAAACACCCTTTACTTGAGATCAAAGGCAAGTTACAAGTATCCTTTGCTAGATAGTGACGAGGGGCATAAAGATCTTAACCAAATAGCTCTTGTGGGTTCGATACTCTTATTTCAAAACTAGCTACAATTGATCTGTGCACTTGGAGTCATCATTCGTCACTACCGAGGAGGCGTATGAGCTTCACGACATCACCGGCGGGGTGAACAAGATTCTCCTCACAGAGGACTAATGGGCAGCGCGCCAAAAACAACGCAACCATGACACGGGCAGCAAGTCATCACCCAATCAAAATTCGATCGCCGGTGAGAAGGGCGAAAATGGAGGTGGCTCAAGCAGCAATGCTGAACAGTAAAAGGCAACTGCCGCTACCGTGGCAAACTAGGGAACTAGCCAAGAAGTGCCGGAAGAATAAGAGGGATGCGGAACATGGTAATCATCAGGCCCATGTCGCTTAAGATGAGGGGGAAGCCCCGGGTCTGCTACTTGAAGTGGTGGATGGCAAGCCCGAGGTAACTCCTCTACATCGGCATCGATCCAAGAGTACCATTACCGCAACTAGTCTTGCGGTACTCGACATGGTCGTCGTGCATCCCGTCACTCGCCCAAAGGATCAATGCATGTTCTTCAATGAGGAGCGCTTCGTCCCTATGCCAATAGATTATGAGCGATGGTACTTTCTGTTCAAAACTATCCTAGACGGTGCATCCATGATCATCATGAAGATGGCGCAAATCTTAAAGTTCTCCAGGGGCTATTGATGGCTCAGTGTCAGCGCCAGGAAAATGCTGGTGCGATGTTGATGTAGAGCTCGTTGGGAACCCCAAGAGGAAGGTATGATGAGCACAACAGCAAGTTTCCCTCAGTTATGAAACCAAGGTTTAATCGAACCAGTAGGAGCAAGGGAACACCCCAAAGGTGTTGCTAGCTGAGCCTTGGCAGGGTGCACTACCGGTGCTAGTAGCAACGTGGCGACCTGCACAACACAACCACAGAACTTTATCCCTAACTTGCGATGAGGTTGTCAATCTCACCGTGTGTTGCGAAAACAAAGGATTCAATGTATCGAATGGAAAGAAGTAATAGTTTGCAGAAAGTAAACACAAAGCAGTAACAGTTTGTATATTGTATGTAAAAGACAAGGACCGGGATCCATAGTTCACTAGAGGTGGCTCTCCTTAAGATAGATAACATGCTGGGTGAACAAATTACAGCAGGGCAATTGACAAACATCAAGAAAGCAATACATGCATATACTAATCATCTTGACTCCTTTTAGACTTTATTGGGCATTACAACATTGTACATAGACCGCCATCCAACTGCATCTATGACTAATAATCCACCTTCAGGTTATCATCTAAACCCCCTCCAGTATTAAGTTGCAAGTAACAGATTATTGCTTTACGAATTGCGTGTAAAGTAAACAATACGATTGTTATATGAACAAAGGATTGTTGTTTTCTCCCTAGTAGCAACAACACATCTAGTACCTTAGAGATTTCTGTCACTTCCTTAGATTACTAGAGGCATGAACCCACTATCGAGCATAAATACTAACTCTTGGAGTTGCTAGCATCTACTTGGCCAAGATAGCTACTAACAACAGAAAGCATGCAAGATCACAAATAACAAAGACATGATAGAATCAATAATCAATCTGAAATAGCATCTGAATATCCATCGGATCCCTGCAAACACAACATGCAGAATTACAAATAGATGATCTTGATCATGAACGGAGCTCACAAGATCTAGACATGAAAGCACAAAGGAGGAGAACCAGCCATCTAGCTACTACATGGACCCGTAGTCCAAGGATGAACTACTCACGCATCACACCGGAGGCTTGCATGGTGATGACGAAGGCCTCCTGGGTGAATTCCCCTCTCCGGCAGGGTGCCGGGAAGAGCTTCAGATCCCTCCCGATCTAGGGATGGAGATGACGATGGCTACAGACTCTTTCGTGGATTTTTTGATCGGGTACTTAGGGTTTTTGTCCCGAGGGAAATATATAGGCGGAAGGAGAGGCCGAGGGGGTGCTGGGGTCGGCCAGACCACCCCCTGGCGCGGGCCAGGCCTGGCCGCGCGGCCAGGTGGTGTGGCCGGCCCCCAACCCTTCTCCGTCTCGTATTCTAGCATCTGATGACTTCCGGAAAAATAGGCACTTTGGCTTTTGTCCTGTCCAATTCTGTGAATATTCATTTTCTGACTTTCCTAGAACCAAAAACAGCAGAAAACAAGCAGCTGGCACTATGGCTCTTGTTAATAGGTTAGTCCAAGAAATCATATGAAAAGTACTCCAAAGCATGGACAAAACACAAGAAAGTGGATAAAAACCAAGCATGGAACATAAACAATTATAGATACATTTGCAATGTATCAACATCCCCAAGCTTAACTCCTGCTTGTCCTCGAGTAGGTAAGTGATAAAAAGAGAGAATAATTTTTGAGGTGACATGCACCATCAAAGACTTGATCAAAGTATTTGTAAAACATTCAAAGATGTGATTCAAGTCTCATAAAGAGCTTCCAAAAATTATGGTACTTATAGCTTTCAGCTCTCATTGCCCCTATCATAAGCATCTTGAAGTGATTAAGGTTAAAGTGAACAAACTATGGTGTACATGCTTGACGAAGTATAAGTTAGAAATCTCATGTCCCTTGTATACGAGGGCCGCTCCTCATGCTACTCAAGTTTAGTCACCGGTAAGTTCTTATCATCGTAAGTACATATGTATCATAGAGAACCACCAACAGGGTACCCCTTGCCCGATGATACGGAAGAATCCCCATATCAAAATGACAAGGCAAGCAGACACGAGCATCTCAGCAATCTTCTTATTTACCATGGGAATATGGTGCTTTTTCTCTCTTTCCTCTTTTCATAATCTCATTTTTTTCTTTTTCTCTTTTTTCTCAATATAGGACTCTTTTTTTATAAGAAGAATGCTTCATAGACAGCTCATTATGGTTACGCTGCAGGTTTCCACCATGTCAGCATGGATTAGACCAGCGGCCCAGGCGTTTCTCTAACACATATACATAACTCCATGGACTTACAAGCTCCCCTTTCATTTCACACCGACGATATCCATATACAAAAGAGCATGATATCAACTAGGTACAAGTACCAAGTGCAATGTTGAAAGCGTTCCCCATGAAAGCATGGTTCTGCTAATTCCCAACAAATAAGTGCAACCATATACAACATAGATGACACAATGGTTCAAGTTTATTAAGGGCAAGAAAAGTAAAGTGTGCCATCAAGTTCGTGAGAGCTTTAATCACTAGTTTTCTCATAACAAGTTTAATTTGGAAGGTAAACAAAAGCATGAATATACTTGGAATAGCATAAGCTAGTAGGTAGGTATGGTGGACTCTTTGGAGTAACTTGGTTTAGGGAGTTGGATGCATGAGTGGAACTCATACTTGGTTGTGGAGGCTAGCAAAAGACTGCGAGCGACAAACTAAGAGAGCAATAATGGCCATAATCATGCAGAGCGACAAAACATCATTGATCAAAGCATAAAGTGATACTACAAATTGAAAACTAAAGGATCATAAATGCTATGGTGACTTGAGATAGTCATAACATGGTGTGAGCATGCGCCAAGTCAACCCAAATAAAGCATCAAAGGAGAATACCACTATACTATGCTTTAATATGCTAAAACAACACATGATTCATCCAAGGCACAATAAGCAATATCAATTGTTTATAACAATTCATGCTACAACAAAGAATACTAAGCATAAAGCCAAAACAATATCAAGCATGGCATGACAAAGCATAGGCCACAGTCAAAAACGAGCTCTTTTTACCACATAAATATGAACTTTCCTACTCTTTTCCAAACCAAACCAAACTATTTGCAAACCAATGTATGAAAGAGGGGGTCCAACCAATTTATTCAGCAAACTAAGCAAACAAAAACCAAGACGAAAATGAAAAAGAAGACGCTCCAAGAACAACACAGCTGTGCATGAAACAATAAAAATGAAGCGTTTGGAAGAAACCTGAGATTTTTATTGATGAAGAAGGGGATGCCTTGGGAATCCCCAAGCTTTGACACTTGTACTTCTTGGATATTTTTTGGGGTGACACGCGTGGCATACCCAAGCTTGAGCTTTAGTCCATCCTTCATCTCATTACTCATTCCTTCCATACACCTGAAATTTTTCCTTCATACAAAACTTCACACAATCTTATTAGCAACATTAGTGCACTCAAGATAAATAAGTCTTAAGGTTCAGTTCTAACACCAAATAAACTTCCATTAGAACATTAGATACTATAGAACTTCCCTCAAAAAGCTCAATTCCCCAAAAGAACTCAAAAAGGAACCAACAAGAAGCAAATGCAGAAAATGGTAGAAATCTGTCAAAATAGACCAGCAGGTAAAGACTAATTTTTTGGAAGACCTTCAGTTGCTCAAATAAAAAAGTGTTTAACTAACGAAAGTTAGATAACAACCTGGGACAGAAGCACACAAATTCATGCCTCAAAAAGACGTTCAGAGATTTTACACGAATTTTTACGGTGAAGCACAGAAATCTGTTTCGGGACAGCAACTTTCCCAATCATTACTTCTCTCTCATTAGAGGTTACTCTTGGCACAAAAGGCAAATAAAAAGGATAAGGAGCGGTTATTACTGAGGTAATAACTTCGAAGACTCATCTAAAACTTTTGTGTTATCTCCCAATAAGTACTTTTCTTTAACGCCTTTAAGTTAGGCATAAGAAGCAAGAAAAAGAATCAAGTGTTCGAAGAAGCATTAAAACCAAATTTCTTGCCCTTACCTCTCTTACTTTTATTCTTAACCTTGGGGGAAATATTATTGTTTGGTGGAGAAGAAAGGTGCATGGTCCCTTTTACCACATCTATTATTGCTCCAAGGAGTTGTAATAGGGATCTTCCAAGTGTAATTTGTCCTTTTCCTGCACATTCAATAACAAGATAATCAAGAAATCATTTTCCCAAGGATCTTTGTAAACACTCCTTCAGCTATTCCAATAGGTAATATGGTAGCATTATTAGCAGGAGATATTTCTTTTCCTCCTTCAGTAAGCCCCCAAGTATTCAGAGATTCATAAATATCTTTGGGCATCAGACAAAATTCAGACATGATATCATAGCGAGCTTGAAAAGTTTCAGTGTTTATCTCAATCTTTACTGTAGGGAGCCACTTTGATGGTTCAGAATTTATTGGAACATAATTGTGATGCTCCCTAAGCGTATTATAGCAATCTTTTAAGCTAGCAGTGCCAGTCTCAAGAGTGTTCAATCTAGCAAATATTTTTGCGAAAGAAATATCAGTTTGGCTAGGCAAGTTGTAAGTGAGGATCAATTTTTTTATAGCATTAATAGCATCATCCTCATTACATTGGAGAAAATCTCCTCCCACAATAGCATCTAAAGCATATCTATAGCAAAGAGCAATTCCAAGGTAAAAACTGCTAAGGAACAAGCTTTGAGTCATTTTAGGCTCAGTTTTTTCATGTAGATCATAGATTCTAGACCAAGCTTCTTTAAAACTTTCCTCAATTCCTTGTTTAAAAGTGAAAATCATTTCCTCGGGTGACATAGTGATTGGAGCAAGGCTAGACATAGTGGCAACTTAAGAAAGGAACAAATTTTTGTGTGTTTTGAAATAAGAAAGCAAACTTGTAAAACTATTTTTTTGTGTTTTTGATAAAGAAACAAGCAAACAAAACAAAAAGAAACTAAGCAAAACAAAAATAACAAAGTAAAGAGATTGGTTATGAGGGACTCCCCTTGTGAAGATGTCCTTGACTCCCGGCAACGGTGCCAGAAAAATGCTTGATGGCTCAGTGTCGGCGCCAGGAAAATACTGGTGCGATGTTGATGTAGAGCTCATTGGGAACCCCAAGAGGAAGGTATGATGAGCACAGTAGTAAGTTTCCCTCAGTTATGAAACCAAGGTTTAATCGAACCAGTAGGAGCAAGGAAACACCCCAAAGGTATTGCTAGCTGAGCCTTGGCAGGGCGCACTACCGGTGCTAGTAGCAACATGGAGACCTGCACAACACAACCACAGAACTTTGTCCCCAACTTACGATGAGGTTGTCAATCTCACCGTGTTTTGCGGAAAAAAAAGAATTAAATGTATCGAATGGAAAGAAGTAATAGTTTGCAGAAAGTAAACACAAAGCAGTAACAGTTTGTAGATTGTATGTAAAAGACAAGGACCGGGATCCATAGTTCACTAGAGGTGGCTCTCCTTAAGATAGATAACATGCTGGGTGAACAAATTACAGCGGGGCAATTGACAAACATTGAGAAAACAATACATGCATATACTAATCATCTTGACTCCTTTGAGACTTGATTGGGCATTACAACATTATACATAGACCGCCATCCAACTGCATCTATGACTAATAATCCACCTTCAGGTTATCATCCGAACCCCCTCCAGTATTAAGTTGCAAGCAACAGATTATTGCTTTACGAACTGCGTGTAAAGTAAACAATATGATTGTTCTATGAACAAAGGATTGTTGTTTTCTCCCTAGTAGCAACAACACATCTAGTACCTTAGAGATTTCTGTCACTTCCCCAGATTACCAGAGGCATGAACCCACTATTGAGCATAAATACTAACTCTTGGAGTTGCTAGCATCTACTTGGCCAAGATAGCTACTAACAACGGAAAGCATGCAAGATCACAAATAACAAAGACATGATAGAATCAATAATCAATCTGAAATAGCATCTCAATATCCATCGGATCCCCGCAAACACAACATGCAGAATTACAAATAGATGATCTTGATCATGAACGGAGCTCAAAAGATCTAGATATGAAAGCACAAAGGAGGAGAAACAGCCATCTAGCTACTACATGGACCCGTAGTCCAAGGATGAACTACTCACGCATCACATCGGAGGCTTGCATGGTGATGAAGAAGGCCTGCAGGGTGAATTCCCCTCTCCGGTAGGGTGCCGGGAAGAGCTTCAGATCCCTCCCGATCTAGGGATGGATATGACGGTGGCTATAGACTATTTCGTGGATTTTTTTGATCGGGTACTTAGGGTTTTCGTCCCGAGGGCAATATAGGCGGAAGGAGAGGCCGAGGGGGTGCTGGGGTCGGCCAGACCACCCCCTGGCGGGGGTCAGGCCTGGCCGCGCGGCCAGGTGGTGTGGCCGGACCCCAGCCCTTCTCCGTCTCGTATTCTGGCTTCTGATGACTTCCGGAAAAATAGGCACTTTGGCTTTTGTCCCATCCAATTCCAAGAATATTCATTTTCTGACTTTCCTGGAACCAAAAACAGCAGAAAACAGGCAGCTGGCACTATGGCTTTTGTTAATAGGTTAGTCCAAGAAATCATATGAAAAGTACTCCAAAGTATGGACAAAACACAAGAAAGTGGATAAAACCAAGCATGGAACATCAAAAATTATAGATACATTTGTAATGTATCAGCTACTGTTGAGGATATACATAATGGGTGTCACCATAGCATGTAGCTAATTTGGCTAACAAGGGTGTCCCACATGGTAGTAAGGCCCTTGGCCTGCTGGGCGACCCAGTTAGAGTATTCCATAAGGGAGGCCTAACCGGATCTAGGAAGGCTACACACACCGCCTAGACGAAGCCGGAGCCTTGAAGTGCATGACATGTAGATGTAACAATATAGGTGTTGAACTATGTAACATGTCCGACTAGGACTAATCCCTATAACCCTAGGTTCTGGCGCCTTTATAAGCCTGACCGTGGGAGCATAAGGGCACAACTCATAGTCTTTGTAACTCGGCGTACTGCCATTATAGTGATTTATAGCAGGAGTATGATCTCACCACCGTCATGAGATCTGAACCTGGGTCACTTGTGTTACACACCCTTCCCGAACACTCGCCACCTCCCACCCCTGGCTCTCTAAACCCGCTGTTAGGATCCCCTCATGGCGAACTTGTTGATAATACCACGACATCATCTGGATGAGCATCAGCAACCAATACCAATTCTGAGCCCGTACGATTATTTAGTGTCAACCACGATCTGGCCAGAACACCAGTGGGGGTCTTTGAGCTAGATGCTCTAGTTTCTCCACTGCATTGTCCAAGCTTCCTCTTGCATCCCCCGAGAACAGGACCTACCATTGGAATAGCAAACCGACCATATTTCTCCATATAATCTGCACACCAAGCCAGAGGACATGGTTAAAACATAAATCATTTTTGGTATTCCATAGAGTCCACATTAGAGCAGCATGCACACTATTATGTATACTTCATGCCTTTTCTTACATAACCACCAGCTAGAAATGGACCCAAGAGATAAATTACGATCACTAATACCAGTGAGATTGCTAACTTCTGAGTTCTAACCATAACACTTTGGCAACCACACATTCAAAGAATAGATTTTTTTCGAAATGGGAAGCGGAGCCCCGACCTTTGCATCGAGCGATGCACACAGTCTTTATTTATTATTAGAACCACAATGTTTGGCAAAGGCTATTACAAAGATCGTACAAACCGGAACCGCCAAAACAAAACACCGAGCGAAAACGATAACCGTATCGCCAGCTCCCCAACGAGATCTATCAAAGACCTATCTACCTATTTCGACCCCGCCCAATGGTCACTCACACTATTGCCACTCGCCAAGAGAAGCTGGAGCGCCTTGGCGCGGTGGCTCGAACTCAAGCAAAAGGAGCCTATAACCGCACAACATATCCACGGAGCGACGCCCACGCACACGCTCCGGATGTCGATGCCTTCACTATCTTCCACCAACCATCTTTGGCATATAGATCGATGTGCCGACTCTTGCCACAGCAGCCACCGACACCACCGTGGTGCCAAGCAGCACCACCCCCCGCGCGCTAGCCACTCCACCTCTCCTGCCACTTCCATCCAACGCTGCTCCACAGGCGATGCTCCCAGGAGAGAATGCGATACCGACACCGCAGCACCACCATCGCTTGACCCGAAGATCATAGGGTTTCCCCCAGAGTGGCACGATTGAGGTCTACACAAGGTGCACGTCGATGCCTTCATCAAGGTAACGACGTGGTAACGCCGCCATCGCCTGCCAATGGCTTGGTTTTCACTGGCACCTAGGTCTCCCTGCCTCGCTGCTGGGACTGGAAGACGGATCACAACATCTGCCAATCCAGCCGCAGGCCGGCCACCTTCGACGGAGAAGATGTCCACCTCCACCAAACCCAGGGCCTCTACCCCGGGCGCCCTCATGATGCAAAGTAGGCCGCAGAATACCTCCGGACGACACCGGCCAACATCGAGGAGGCGAAGACGTCAGCGATCTAGGAACCCTAGATCTCGACACCATCCGCCACCCCGCCGCCTAGGGACCACTGCCGTCAGAGCTCACTGGCCGCTGCCCACCCGCCATCATTGCTGGAGATCTGCTGGAGTGCCGTCACCGATGCCTGGATCTCGAGCCGTCGCCGCCATGGAAGCGACGTACACGAGGGCTAGGCCCTGCCGCCGCCACGCCTGGAGCTTTGTCCGGCGACGGAACCGACGGCGGCGGAGAGGAGGGGCGTGCGGGAGGGGGTGGCTGGCCGGGGGTGAGGGTGATGATCCGGTGCGGCGCCGCACAGGGTCGGGAGGAGCAGGGAGCAATTTGGGAGTAACCTCGCGCTCAGAGCAAAGAATAGATGGTTGCCAGTCTCATGTTCAGAGCAAAAAAAAACACAAGTCAATTCTTTAACAGACGGCCACTTCACCAAATTGTCTCTAGTGAGAATTTTGTTGTGAGAGACCAGCCACAAAAAGAAATGATTTTTTGGGGGAACTTTCATTTTCTAGACAGCCTAGACATAGACATGAGAAATACCCCTAAAATTAATAATAGCACATGGAGAGCTCACACTGTACTACATTCCTTTAGATTCATGCTTCCGAATGATTGCATCGTCATGTCCACTAATATGTGAATAGTCTGAGCAATTTGGACAACTTCATACCACTTAAGCGAAAGATTGTGATCAAAACACCTATGAAAGGTAACTATAAGTTGATCACCATCCCACACATGAGCATTAGTAGCATTCTGTTCATTACAGATATAATAGATTTCCCAATATTGGATGTTTTGATCCCAAAATAGTTTGTCAACCGGAATTAGACAGTCCCTAAGCTGCCATGCCGCCCGCCAGTTATGGCAAGTCGTCGTCAGCTGCTGCTTGTCCAAGAATAAGCTTAGTCGGCCTGCGCACATCAGCATCGTCGATCAGGTAAAGCAGCACTAGTCGGCATGCAGCAGCATCAGCGTTTTACAGTAGCTAGGCTCGATCTTTACTTGCACAGTTGCACGCGCGACGTCCAAATCTCGATCGAGTCAGCAGCAGATGAACGATCCATCGAGGCGATAACCGTGATCGATCGCCGACTCGAAGAAGAGCGTTGTGGAAAAAACAGCCTCCTTTTTGACTGATCCACGCCACAGGTGTCAAGCGGCGAGACGGGTAGCTAGTATCCATCCACAGGCATCTTAGCCACGCACGCACGTAGGCGCGCGCTAAATTATAAACTGCTTGGCTTAATTAGCTCTACACGCTTTAGCTACGTGCGTGCGTTGCATGACTAGACGTCGCATATCCACGTGCGCATCGAGGTGCTTACCGATCAAATCACACACATGCGCCCAGAAAACTGGAGAAGAAAAAGGCCCGATCGACAAGCCGAGCGATTATGCAGTGCAGCCGAGCGTAAACAGGAGCGGCAACCGCTGGCATCTTGGCACAGCTCACGGGATGGCGAGGCAAGATCTGGAGCTACTGTTGAGGCATATTCCACGCGTGGCTGGACGCTGGGACGGGCAGAAAAAGGCCGTGCAGGGACACGCGCCGGACACGGGTCTTTTCATGTGTGTTTTCCGCTCCTCTGGCCGACGCTCGCGAGCTGTCCAAAGAGGCGGTTGATGGATCGATCGGTGTGCCTGCGAAAGCAACAGGGCGTGACCGACGCCGAGCTTTGGGTTTAACGATGGAACCGAGAGCTTTTTCTCGAGTATATAGCATAAAACCAAACCACCATAATTGTGTTGAAATTTACCAAATACCACCACTTTACGTCTGCGCGACAAAATCCCACCACATTTTCGTCGGTTGCTAGCACAAAACGCTAAAACTCACTTGGAGCCGAATTGACACGAAAACTAACAACCTGACCCTACCGGCAGGCTTACGTGGCCACCCCTAGACGGCGCTCAGACAAGGCCGTTAACGGCGCGGTCGTCGGGCCCACCTGTCAGTAGGGCTGGGCTCATTATTCTCCCACCAACCTCTCACTCACTCCTCACTCACTGGCGCCACCGAACCAGACAGAGCTAGCCGCACTGGTCTTGCCGCCGCCACGCCCTCGCCGTCGTTTGTCTTTGTGCTGCCGCCGCCACCACCCCTCGCCGTCGTCGTCGCCATGCCTAGCTGGGATGAAGGGTCTTCTTCTAGCCAGTCGTTCTTAGGGGTAAGATCTAGCGCCTCTATGTTCTATCTAGGGTTAGGATTCATCCGATTTTGGGATTTTATATTTTTTTCGTCGATTTAGCCCAATTTAATGTCCTGTTTCCACCGATTAGGATGTCACCCCTCTCGATTTTGCACCTGACACCCTGGATGATCCAACTTTTTGTGGCATTGCGATGGGTTGCCAGGAGCTCTGTCATGGCCACAAGCTCCCGCCACGCAAATGTGTTACATTTGAAGGGTCTGACACCGGAAGAAGGTTTTTCCTCTGTCAAATTGAAAATGTAAGTCATCTATTCAACGCGGTTTGTTATTGTGTCATGTTTTGTTCATGGTGATCTGTAATGAGCACTAGATCAACCCATCTGGTAATGTAGTGGTCATTAGATTTTGTAATCTGTGGCTTTAATTTGGTGTTAATTGGAGCCTCTTGATCTAGTCTTGATTTAGTGTTCAATTAAATGATGTACTGTTTAACTAGACCAATGATTTAGTTAATGCATATAGTATCAAAGTTCATGCTAAATATAACGTTTAGTGGATTTTCAGTCGGTTGACCTATTCTGTGTACATCCTTTTTGTTTGCAGCAAGCAATAAATTGTGGATTTCAGTCTTGGTTAGATAAAGAGTGGCCTGACACTTTGTCACTACTAGAGAAAAGACTATAGGAGGACATGCATATTAGAGGCGCATTTATTTATATGCGCCTCTGATAATATAGGTGAGGCGCACCAGCCAGACATGCGCCTCTAGTATTAAAATAGGCGAGCCGCATATTTGTAGGATGCGCCTCCGCTAGTCTCTGTACGGACAAAATCTGGCACCCTCATATTATGCGATACGCATTTTGATAATATGCGCCTCCAATATATTAGATAGGCAAGGCACATATGGGAAGAATGCGCCTCGCATAAGTTGCATGGACCCAGGAGGATATCTGTGGTCGAATATGCGAGGCCCATATGTGCCTCCTATACTTGATAATATGCGAGACGCATATGGAATATGTTCCTTCCATATGCGTCTCCCTTATAACCTGGCAGACCCCCCCCCCATCGCCTTTCCAGTTTTGTAAAAAATAAACAAAAATAATAGAAACTTCAAAAAAATAATTTCTTTGAGTTGTAGTTAGATTTTAGGGTATAGATCTAGACAAAATTGAAAAATAGGAATTTCGATGTATTTTATAAAAATAGGTCATGGCACGATAAAACGGCTATAACATTTACATACGATGTCGGAAAAAAAAATCTTTAACCTATCAAAATGATCGTCTCGAAATTTTCTACTCGAAGATTTTGTAGATTCCCCAAATTCCAAAAGAGTAAAAAGTTATGGCAGACGGAAGATTTTTTCCTGCAAAAAAGTAAAAAACTATCCACCTCTCCCTCCTTCTCCTTCTCCTCCACCTCTCCTCCTGCTCCTCCACCTCTCCCTCCTTCTCCTCCACCTTCTCCTTCTCCTCCACCTCTCCTTCTCCTCCTTCTCCTCCACCTCTCCTTCTTCTCCCCTTCTCCTCCTCCTCCTCCACTCTCCTCCTCATCCTCCACCTCCGGCGACCTTCTCCTCCTCCGGCGACCTCCTACTCTTCCTTTGGTGACCTCCTCCTCCGGCGATCACTTCGGCCATGGCCTCCACAACCACACCGACCACCACCTCCGGCGGCCTCACCCTCCTCCACCATCTCCGGCGACCCCCATGGCCATGGCCTCCCGTACATGCCTGCGATGGTAGGTTGTGGCCACAGGCACGGCCTCCGATGAGCTCCGACGAAATTCCGGCCAGATCCAGATCTGGCCGCCTTTTTTTGAAATTCAAAAATAATATCCGAGGCGCATTCGGATCAATATGCGCCTCGCATATGCAGAATATAGGAGGCGCATTCTGATCAATATGCGCCTCGCATATTCTGAGTATGGGAGGCGCATATGATCAAGATGCGCCTCGCATATCTAGGATATAGGAGGCGCATATGATATGCGTCTCGCATAACAAATACTAGAGGCGCGCCTCGGATAGGGTTTTTGGTGCGCCTCGGGTAGGGTTTTCCCTAGTAGTGTGCAACATGCTTTGGCTAAACTGTGGGAAATATACAGTAGGAACAACTCTGCTATGTTAGATCAGACTGTTGAGCATGAGAAGGTTGTCAATGAGCTCACTGATGAGAAGAATAAGATGCAGAAGAAATACTCTAGTATGATGGTTGATGTCAACAAGTTTGTTGAAGCTACTAAGCAAAGGGTTTTGGCTGCACACATGGCCAGGTTAAGGGCAGAAGAAGCTAAGCCCAATGTAGCTCCCTGCCTGCATTTGAAGGAAAAGGCTGAACTGCCGAAGATGGAGGAAGAAAGAGATAAATTGAAGAGTGAGGTTGAGATGCTTAAGACTGTTCAGAAGTCTCAGGCAGTTAGAAAGAATTTGAGGAGGAGAAGCCGACAATGAAGGAAGAAAATAAAAAACTTGAGTGCACTATATATGATCTATTCAATCTTAAGGAAGCTCAAAAGACCAAGCTTAATAGGATCAAGACAATTGTTGATGAGGAGTAATTTAGATTGATGCTTCTGTTGGTGTAATGGAATGTTAGTGCAATGTTTCTGTTATATGTACTAAGTTTGAACCTTTATTGTTGTAATCTGGTACCTATGGTAGTTGTGACCTGGTAGTGTTGAATCTGCTACTAGTTGTAATCTGGAACTTCTGGTAGTGTTGGTACTATGTTTCAACTGTTCTTGTGACCTGGTATTGTTGGTCTGCTTATTTCTATTTTCAAACTAAGTTTGAACCCTTTATGCTGTAATCTGGCACTTCTGGTAGGTTCAGAAATACTCAGGCAAATAGCATTACGATACCATAGGAAGGAAGCAGACAGACATAGTGACAAAAAGCATTACAAACCAACACATAGGTTTAGATAGCATTACAAACCAACATATTTGTTTAGATAGCATTGCAAACCAACATATTTGTTCAGACAACATTACAAACCAACATATTTGTTCAAATAGCATTACAAAACCAATGGTTCAATTACTAGGTTGAAAGACACAGTTCACATAAACTTTTTTACATCAGCAAGAGACATTTTATCAATGCCACTAGCATTCAGGTACTCCTTGATCTTCTGAGTGGGCTTGATAGTTCTAGATGGCCTAGATGAGGTTCCTAGGGTAGCAGTTCTTGGTGCAATGAAGTAGCTCTTGCTCCTTTTTTGCTGCCAGTAGTTGGAGCAGAGGAAGTTGAACTGGTAGGTGGCCTGGTAGTAGTAGGCACATGTGAACTGGTAGGTGGCCTGGTAGGAGGCCTGGTAGTAGTAGAAGGAGGAACTGGTGTAGTGCCTGATGTAGTGGCCTGGTAGTTCTCCATGGTAGCCTATACAAAGCAAAGAACCATGTTGGTCAGTTCAAATGAGCATAATGTAGTATGAAAACTGAAATAAGCAAATTGCAGTTCACCTGGTGGCTGGATTTTCTCAGCTGCAACTCTGGCCTCAAGGGGGCATGACAAGAAGTGTACCTGTGTCCAATTTGTTTGCAATTACTACAGGTAATGCTACCCATGCTTGAGGTATCCCTAGGTGCTGGAACCCCAAACCGCCCTTTCCTTCTAACTGTCTGCTTCCTTCCTGGCTTGTCTCTAAAACTGGTGGTTCAATGTCTGGTGTGCTTGTTCTAGTCCAGTCATCAGGGCCAGGTACAGGGTAGATCACATACTGGGAAGCTTGCTTCTACATTGGTTTTTTGAAAAAATCAACCACATAGTCCTCTGGGTGTTGCCTCATTTTCATAATAGCAGACACATCACGGTTGCAGGGAATGCCAGTGACATCCCACTTTCTGCATGAGCATGTATTGCTAATCAGGTTAACTGCACAGTTCCTTCTAACATTGGAAACTTGCCACAATCCTACATCAGAATTCTTTGTTGTGCACTCCCTTGACCACTTATTGGCCTCTTCTAGCTTCTCAGCATAGTTTGGTGTAATTTCCCACCTAGTGTTTTCAACCTTGCTTCTTAATCCACTGTACTTCACCATGAGTTTGTTCCTACTTCAAGCATTGTTCTAATTGGTTTGTTCCTCACATCTAGGATCATTTTGTTAAACACCTCACTTAGGTTGTTAACAACAAGATCAGACTTACAAATGGTGTCAAAGGCATGCCTTACCCATGTCTCCATAGGGATTTCCATCATCCAATTGTATGCCTCTACACAGTCTTTCTTCATTGCCTCCATTGCAAGGTCAAGAGCAGGTTTTGTGTATGAATAACTAGCTGTATAGATGTACTTCTTGAGATCTGGGCCTCTAAAGCCAGCAAATTGGAAGTTGGCATAAATGTGCCTCAAACAAAATCTTTGAGTAGAGTGTGGAAACACAAGTGAAATTGCTTTTAGGAGCCCCCGGTATAAAAAAGAAAGGTAACATAAATGTGCCTCAAACAAAACTATAGGTTATGAAATGGAACTATTGAGATTTAATGGAAAGAAATCTCACCTTTTGCCTGTCAGAGATTATAGTGTAATGTCCAAACTTACTAGCCTCCCCAATGCAGTATCTCAGCTCTGTCAAAAACTAGGACCAGCTAGCAAACTCTTCTTTATCAACCACACCAAATGCAATGGGAAAGATGTTATTGTTGCCATCTCTCCCAGTTGCAGCTAGTATCTGTTGACCTGTGCTCAACTTGATGAGGCAGCCATCTAGACCTACCAAGTTTGTAAAAAAGGTGATTAAATAAAAACAATCTATGCAACAACATGGAAATAGCAGCAGTAAAGCAACATAATAAGGAATCATTATGTACCTAAGAATGGTCTACAACCATTGTGAAAACCTTCTTTTGAAGCATTGAGGTAGACAAACATGGAACCTAGGATTTTCACTTGGATGCTCAACTAGATTCATAGTTGTCACAATACACCTACTACCAGGATTGCTATCAATGACAGCTTGGAGATAGTCTCTGATTCTAGTGTACTGGGCCCTCTGATCACCCATCACCACTGTAAATGCCTTCTTCCTTTCCCTATAAGCTTTGCTCTTAGGAACCTACACTCCCCACTTCAGCTTGGCATTGTCAATTAGTGTGTCAACACATGTGTTGGGATCAGTTCTAACTGCTTGCTCTGATTGCTGTGCAAGCCAATCAATTGTGACCTTGGTGTTTTCTCCATGGGCAATGCAAGTGCGCAGTGCTCTTATTTTCCTAATACAAAATGTCTTCTCATGTTTAATCTGTGAGGCTGTCAAATAGAATGGACAACCTTTATCCCTTTCAGAGCACTGCACTATGATTCTATCCTTATTGTTCCTCCAGTAAGAAAAGTTCCTAAGTTGAGCTATGTGATAGATACTAAGAGATTTCCTAAATTGATAAACATCTTTGAAGCAAAGTTTCAATCCAAATTGCTCATGTGGGTCTGCCCTAGTCTCATCATACCACACTCTCTTCTTTGGCTTCTTCAGCTTCCTCTTCCTCCCACTTGGCAGTGCCCACTTCACAACATGTTCATCATCGTCACTATCTGCTAAATCATCTGGGATACTGGCTTCATCAGATGATGGCATGAAATAGTTCATATCTTCAGCCACATCCTCATGATGTGAACTACTAGTTGGGCCAGACCTCACTGGCTTGCTCTTCTTCCTTTCTGGTTCAATGATTTCCTCTGGCTCAGATATTTCATCTTCTGAAAATAGCTCTTCCACATCTGTCTCCCCTTCTATGTGCATGAAAGGATCATCTCTCTGCTTCTTCATTTGTCCCAACTTGTCCAATATTTCCTTGCCCTCTGAATCTTCAGCTATCATATCATGTTTCTCTTTCCCCTTCTTCAACTTCTTTATATATTCAAGCTCAGCAGCAACAACAATGTCATGATCTTCCCTTCTAACTTCACACATGTTAAAATCATCAGTAAATCCTAGATCTTCTTCCTCTTCAGAGCTAGCATCAACTGGGATTATTCCTTTGCCCTTACTCATATTGCAGCTCTGTTGTGTGCCAAAGAAAAGCACTAGAGAAATCCACTACAACAGGAAATAGATCTTCTCCCTCCTCCTCAACATCATCCGACTCTGAAACGAATGTAACACTATCTCAGTCAACTGAAAAAACTACAGGAACATCTAAAGTTGGTGGGGTTGAAGCTTCTTCCAAGTTCAGTCCAACTGGCCATGGAGCTTTGTCCTTTATTACAGTTATATTCAGAACATGCTCCTGTTCATACAGCTCTAGCATGTTGCAAACCTTTGACATGGTGTCCACTACCTCCATGCCTTCCTTCTCTTTTCCTTTCTCTTTAACATAGTACATGTAGTCCCTGATCCCATAACCATGGCCTTCTATCAGTGCTAACAAGTTCAACGCAGTAATATCTGACCTGCTAATTGTTCTTTCCAAATTATCTTCACCAATAAAATGGAATCTCACTTCCCAAATTTCATCATCCAATCTACAAAAATACAATGCAATTATCAGTGCTGAAAACAGTGCTATACTTTAGTACACATTATATCTGCTAATGTTCAATCCTAACTACATCTGCTAATTATGTTCATGCTAATGTTCATATAGCTATTGCTGGAACTAAATCTACTCATGCTAATGTTCATGTTCATGTTCATGTAGCTATGCTTGTACCTAAATATGTTTTTTACTTTGCTAAAACAAATAAGATCTGTGTAAAAGACAGGAAGAACCCTAAGAAGAAGGGAGAGAGATCTTACTCGACGCCGTCCCAGGAAGAACCCCACCGGTGGCTCTCCTTCGCAGGTGAGACCAGCACATGTTGGGTGAAAGAGGCTGACGCTCTATTTGCCGGCGATGTCCGGGCCGCCTGCTCTTCCCGCGGCTGTGGGCGGGGATACAGCAAGCTCGACGTGGAGTCTGCGCCGCCACTCGACGCTTTTAAGCCGGCGTCTGCACGAGATCCATCATCGCCGCCGCCGGGGTCACCAGCGCCGCCGCCGCCATCGCTATGAATGTGTCGAGACAGAGCGCGGGGGGAAACTGAAACCTAATCGGTCGTTTCCCCCTTCCTACAGCCCAGCCCTACTGACAGGTGGGCCCGACGACCGTGCCGTTAACGGCCTTGTCTGAGCGTCATCTAGCGGTGGCCACGTAAGCCTGCCGGTGGGTCGGGTTGTCAGTTTCCGTGTCAATTCGGCTCCAAATGAGTTTTATGGTGATTTTGTCGTGCAGACGTAAGGTGGTGGTGTTTGATAAATTTCAGCACAGTTGTGGTGATTTTATGCAAAGCACTCGCTTTTTCTCCTTCCTTCTTTGCGGAAAAAAAGAACCGGAGCTTATCTGATTCTGACCGTGTCAATCAGCACGCATTTCTACATCGCGTGCGCCATGTGCGCATAAAAACGTGCTACAGAACTTTTTCATCGACCGACAACTTTTTTACAGAGTTTGAACAAACCGTAATCCTCCACGCCGAAAATAACACAACAGGCCACTAGACACTAGTCTAGTGCTTCCGAAATCTACCAACGCCCAACCATACATACACCAACCACGAACGCACATCCGTAACTCATATGGATCGTCTCGCGATCGCGTCGACACGACTCATCCTTATCCACCACGTCCCGCACGCACCGAGCTACTACCGCTCTGGTCCGCCCCCACCCTAACGTGTCGCGCCGCCACCGGCTATGGCCCGCCCCGTCCCCTTCCCGAAACGGAACGCCCGTCCGTCCACGTCAGCCTGCCGCGAGCCGCCCCTGGCGTGCGGCGCGCGCGTAGGTCCAAGACACCTGACGTAAGCCATGACACAAGCGGCGCCGCCGCTTTTACCTCCACGTGTCTGGGTCAACCGGTCAGCGGCCCCCGCACCACACGTGTCGGGCTCGGCGCCCCTATAAATCCCCCGCTCCTCGCACGGAACAAGTTTCAAGCCTCCTCTCCCTCTACAAGCACTAGCACCAGAAATCTTCCTTCGTCAGAAGTAAATTCCAGAGCAGCAGCAGCCAGCAGCGCCGAGCTGATCGAGTGAGAGAATCTGCGCGAGCGGAGCCTGCTTCAGTGTGTTCCCGGATCGAGATTCTACGTCCCGATCGGATCGATGATGAGCGGCGGCGGACAGGAGCTGCAGCTGCCCCCGGGGTTCCGGTTCCACCCGACGGACGAGGAGCTGGTCATGCACTACCTCTGCCGCCGCTGCGACGGCGCGCCCATCGCCGTGCCCATCATCGCCGAGATCGACCTCTACAAGTTCGATCCGTGGCAGCTCCCAAGTACGTCATTCCTTGCTCCAACTTCTCCCCTCTCTCGCATGTCTCGATGAATGAATCTGTAGTTAATAAGCATGTCGGTCGATCTCGTGAATTGTTTGCAGAGATGGCGCTGTACGGCGAGAAGGAGTGGTATTTCTTCTCCCCGCGGGACCGCAAGTACCCGAACGGGTCCAGGCCCAACAGGGCCGCCGGATCCGGCTACTGGAAGGCCACGGGGGCCGACAAGCCCATTGGCACGCCCAAGCCGCTCGCCATCAAGAAGGCGCTCGTCTTCTACGCCGGCAAGGCGCCCAAGGGCGAGAAGACCAACTGGATCATGCACGAGTACCGCCTCGCCGACGTCGACCGATCCGCCCGCAAGAAGAACAGCCTAAGGGTAAGCATCGCTTGCCAACACTGCAGTACTAATTATTTTAATTACGGTGGTAGAGATTGGATGAATGGAAACTGAAGATATTTTAGTAAGATATCTCCCACGATAATACAATTAAATGGTACTAGCTGCCCAAAAAAAAGGTGGCACAGTACTGTACTACTAGATCTTCGCTTTCGTCATGAATGGGCGGATAGGCGTGGCCCATGGATTTGGGCCGTGGAATTTTCACCGGGGGGGCGCACCCGGTGCAAGTTGAGCAACTTATCTGTGTGGAAGTATTCGATGCCATCGCCTCATCCCTGTCAGTTGGGGTCCAGATTATTCGTCGCGCCATAGGAGCCCATACTACAACGACGGCGCCCACGGGGATCGCCGCAAAAATATTGCACCGGTGGCCAAGTGGCCAATTCAATAATGCTTCGATAATTGTACTACCTGGATGCGGAGTATTAAAATAGCGGGAATAGGATAAGATTGGTTTGATTTGATTCCCGTACAGCTCGGATGTGTGATCGTGCGTCTAACATGATTGTGGTTTTGCTTGGTGCAGTTGGACGACTGGGTTCTGTGCCGAATCTACAACAAGAAGGGCGGGCTGGAGAAGCTGGAGCCCGCGGAGCGCATGCCGGTCGTGTCCGGCAACTACGCGTGTCCTGGCGCCATGGTGAGCTCCCCGCCGGAGCAGAAGCCCGTCCTGGGGATGCCCCCCAACGGCGGCGGCGTGCCGGCGTTCCCCGACTACGCGGCGTACTACGACCGGCCATCCGACTCGATGCCGCGGCTGCACGCGGACTCGAGCTGCTCGGAGCAGGTGCTGTCGGGCGAGCGCGGCGGCGGCGGGGAGGTGCAGAGCCAGCCCAAGATCAGCGAGTGGGAGCGCTCGTTCGCCACCGTTTCTGACCCCGTCAACCCCGCGGCCGGCGGCCTCGGCCTCGGCGGCGACCCGCTCCTCCAGGACATCCTCATGTACTGGGGCAAGCCGTTCTAAGCAAACAAAAAAAACAAGCGATCGGTCCATCCGTCGAAGCGAGAGTACTCCTATCCTTGGGGCGACGATGACGCGGGCGAGCCGCCGTTCCTGACCTGATGAACAGGACATAATTTAAGGAGATATTAGATGATGGGAGATGAAGACGAAAAATCAGGTGCTCGATGACGACTTGAATGAAGGTGGCGATGATACCGTGGGTCCCCGGGCCTGGAGATGACGCGGAGATGATAGCAACATGATTGTGCGAAGCATGTGTGTGTGTATAGGTGTACATACATGGAACATGATTGATTCGGTGCAGGGGTATTCCTGCTCCTGCTAGTCTCTTCATTGCTTAATTTTAGGGTTTCTTTTGATACTGCAATAAACGGCCATTGTGCTATTGGCAGAAGTGTCCGGCCGTGTCCACTGCCCACTGGTGCGATGGTACGGGTGTATTTGATCATCAAAATGAAACTGAATAATGGTCATGTGGCAGTTGTTGATTTCTCTCCCCTGATGAAAATTTACGCGTGAGACTTGTCTTCTGCTCTGGTAATTTCCCAGCTGCGTCAACAGCACGCTTCGTCTAGGCTGCGCTCCAGCCTCCAGCTCATTTGGAGATAAGCTCGCGTACGGCGGAAACGTGGGTGTGCCGTGCGGTTCCAAGAGTTGAGAGGCGGAAAAAACGTGATCGAAATCAGGTTCAGACGTTGAACAGACTTTCTAGCCTTTTGGACCTACGGCTCTGATTGGTCGATGCGCTGCGGCGGCTCCGGTCCATGCGCACGTGTAGACGGGCGGGCGGATCCCGAGAGTTCACGGCGTCGGCGGCGGTGGTGCGCGTACCGTACGTGCACCTGGACTTGAGCGTCTGGACGGTTCACACCACGGTTGATGGATCACGCTGCCATCCTCGTGCTTATCGCCTCCCGTCCGCTGGGCGGCGCGACGAGACACCGTCAAAACTCGCCAGTTCACCGGAAAGTTCTGGTCAAAGTCCGAACAAATCTAGGAGTGCGTGGGCTTTGTTTGTGGCACCGAGCGCGCCAGCCGCCAGCCGCCAGAGAA
Organism: Avena eriantha; assembly: GCA_910589775.1. Lineage (NCBI taxonomy): Eukaryota > Viridiplantae > Streptophyta > Magnoliopsida > Poales > Poaceae > Avena > Avena eriantha. Next base: position 304,165,989 of record OU342746.1, on the reverse strand, counting down.
GTCTGCCAGAAAATATAGGTGCTGCTATATATTCGGTGGCTCGCAATTTAGCAATCCAACGCACCACTTGCGCGACCTCCGGTTCGGTTAGTTAAGAAACGCTCGAATTCTAGAGGAACCGTTCCCACTGATGACTTCGCACATCTGGAACTGGCCAGAGCTGCAGCCGGCGGCCGCCGTCGTTCTGCGGGGACCTGCTATGTGCGCACGCTGCTTTTATGCTAGGACAAGAACGGCTCACTGCTCCGGCCAAGATTAGGTTAATCTAGCACATGAAACCAAACGGCGGCATCGCCTTCCGAGAACTTTCGCCTGACGTCCACTGGTCGTTTGTTTTTTATGTGCTCGTGTTAGCGCCGCTGTCTGGGACTGAACGGCCGAGGTTTACTGATCGTGCACACCGCTATGTTCACCGGTTTGAGCGGAAGATGCCGCTAGTTGGTGACACTCGTTTCGTCGTATACGTTCGCCGGCCGTACGGTGCGTCAAAGGAAGATGCTTTATTTGTTGTTTATGAATCATCATCGTCTGATTTATATTGATGCAAAATTAGAGGAAGACGAAATGTGAACATTTACTCATACTATTAAGCACGATGACTGTCGTGAGTACTCTGTAGAGTCTTTCACTGAAGCAAAAATGTGGGTGTGACAGAATTGCTTGGCCCGCTAACCCACACAAAAGCTGAAATATGCGCTGGCTCTTGGCTGGCAATCAGAGGCCCATGGTGCGATAGCTACGTTAGAAAATTCAGCCCGTTTGGATTCCGGGAAATGACCTGGACTTCTAATACGTACTTCCATTCTGTCATCGTGGTTCTAGCGTCAGGAGAATTGCTGTTTTCATTATGCAACGCACATCATTCTTAATGTAAGATGATGCAACATGCAGCTCACAAATTTTTCCAAACATACACTGTCACTATATGACATAGTCCGTTCTTTCTCCCGCTCAAGCTCGCCCCTAATTCAAAACTATGGGTGTTTTTGGATCTCAGGCTAAACATGGCCAATTGCTATTTTCCGCCCAACGCTCGCATTAGGCTCCGCTCACGCGGGCGCGTGCATTGGGCCGGCCCAGATAGCGTTTCTTTGTTCTCGTTCTTTTTCTATGTCTCTTTTCTCTTTTTTTTTCTGTATTCTTCTTTTCTCTTTTCTTTTCTGTTCTCTGAACAGTTTTCGATTTTGAGCAGTTTTCGAATGTGAACAATTTTCGAATTTGAATATTTTTTTAATATGAACAATTTTTGAATGGGAACATTTTCGGAGTTGGACAGTTTTCAAGTGTGACAAATTTTCGGAATTTGAACAGTTTTCGAATGGGAACATTTTGAATTTGAACATTTTGAATGGGAACATTTTTTAAATTTTCGGAGTAGTAAAATTGAGACTGCTCGACCACGGAAGCTAATTCGCGCCTCAATTCTAAGAAATTCGATTTTCTAACAAGACATTCACCGAGCAAGCAGGTCATTTTCCATTCGATTTTTTTACATATTTTCGATCCGCTTTTGATAGCTCTCTTTGAAGTGCTAACCGCAAGTCCACGAGTTTGTTTTTACGCTCCCGAGATAGAGAAAATGCAATCGTGGAGAGAGGGAAACATGGTTTTATGTATCACCATAATATTAAGTTTCACCTCTTTATGTTGAAAGTCTTGAAGTTGCACTTGTTTTGCTTTCCTATGTTTGTTGCTTTGTGATTTTATGACTTTTTCTTTATAATATTATTATGCATAAAAAGTGGGTTAGACTTAAATGTGCTTTGAATTTGCTTCTTAATGCTCTCTTTTACTTCAATTCATATTTCGTATGTGAGCATCTTCTCAAACTATCATGCGTAACTTAAAGGCGTTAAAAAAGTACTTATTGGGAGATAACCCAAAAGTTTTAGATGAGTCTTGGAAGTAATAACTGCTCCTTATCCTTTTTATTTGCTTTTTGTGCCAAGAGTAACCTCTAATGAGAGAGAAGTAATGATTGGAAAAATTGCTGTCCCGAAACAGATTTATGTGCTTTACCGTAAAAATTCGTGTAACATATCTGTACGTCCTTTTGAGGCGTGAATTTTTGTGCTTCTGACCCAGGTTGTTATCTAACTTTCGTTAGTTTAACACTTTTTGATTTGAGCAACAGAAGGTCTTCGAAAAAATTCGGCTTTACCTGTTGGTCTGTTTTGACAGATTTCTGTCATTATTTGCATTTGCTTCTTATAGGTTCCTTTTTGAGTTCTTTTGGGGAATTGAGCTTTTTAAGGAAGTGTTACAGTAGATAGTGTTTTAATGGAAGTTTTATTGGTGTTGGAACTGAAACTAAAGACTTATTATCTTTAGTACACTAATGTTGTTAATAAAGATTGTGTGAAGTTTTGTATGAAGGAAAAATTTCAGGTGTATGGAAAGAATGAGTAATGAGATAAAGGATGGACTAAAGCTCAAGCTTGGAGATGCCACGCGTGTCACCCCAAGAAATATCCAAAATTTACAAGCGTCAAAGATTGGGGATGCCCAAGGCACCCCCTTCTTTATCAATAAAAATCCCATGTTTTTTCCAAACGCTTCATTTTTATTGTTTCATGCACAATTGTGTTGTTCTTGGAGCGTCTTGTTTTTCGTTTTTTCGTTTTGGTTTTCGTTTGCTTGGTTTGCTTAGTTTGCTGAATAAATTTGTTGGACCCCCTCTTTCATGCATTGGTTTTCAAATAGGTCTGAGAATGGAAAAGAGTAGGAAGGTTCATGTTTAAGTGGTAAAGAGAGCTTATTTTTGACTGTGGCCTATGCTTTGTCATGTCATGCTTGATATTGTTTTCGCTTTATGCTTAGTATTCTTTGTTGTAGCATGACTTGTTATAAACAATTGAGATTGCTTAATGTGCCTTGGAAGAATCATGCGTTATTTTAGCATATTAAAACATAGTTTTGTGGTATTCTCCTTTGATGTTTTATTTGGGTTAACTTGGCGCATGCTCAGACCATGTTATGACTATTCAAAGTCACCATAGTGTTGATGATCCTTTAGTTTTCAACTTGTAGTATCACTTTATGCTTTGATCAATGATGTTTTGTCGCTCTGTATGATTATGGCAATTATTGCTCTCTTAGTTTGTCGCTCCCAGTCTTTTGCTACCCTTCGTAACCAAGTACGAGTTCCACTCATGCATCCAACTCCCTAAACCAAGTTATTCCAAATAGTCCACCATACCTACATACTAGTATATGCTATTCCAAGTATATTGATGCTTTTGTTTACCTTCCAAATTAAACTTGTTATAAGAAAATTAGTGATTAAAGATCTCACAAACGTGATGGCACACTTTACTTTTTTTGCCCTTAATAAACTTGAACCATTGTGTCGTCTATGTTGTATATGCTTGCACTTATTTGTTAGGGATTAGCAGAACCATGTTGTCATGGGGAACGCTTTCAACATTGCACTGGTACTTTGTACCTACTTGATATCATGCTCTTTTGTCTATGGATGTCGTCGGTGCGAATTAAAAGGGGAGCTTGTAAGTCTACGGAGTTATGTATATGTGTTAGAGAAACGTCTGGGCCGCTGGTCTAGTCCATGCTGACATGGTGGAAACCTGCAGCGTAACCAGAATGAGTTGTCTGTGATGCATTCTTCTTATAAAAAAAGAGTCCTATATTGAGAAAAAAAGAGAAAAAGAAAAAAAGATTATGAAAAGAGGAAAGAGAGAAAAAAAAGCACCATTTTCCATGGTAAATAAGAAGATGGATGAGATGCTCGTTGTCTGCTTGCCTTGTCATTTTGATATGGGGATTCTTCCGTATCATCGGGCAAGGGGTACCCCGTTGGCGGTTCTCTATGATACACATGTACTTACGATGACAAGAACTTACCGATGACTAAACTTGAGTAGCATGAGGAGCGGCCCTCGTATTTAAGGGACATGAGATTTCTAACTTATACTTCGCCAAGCATGTACACCATAGTTTGTTCACTTTAACCTTAATCACTTCAAGATGCTTATGATAAGGGCAATGAGAACTGAAAGCTATTTAGTACCATAATTTTTGGAAGCTCTTTATGAGACTTGAATCCCTACTTCTTTCTATGAAGGCCTTTCTTCCACCATTATATTGAGTCTCCACCTTCTATCTTTATGCACCTACTTTGAGAGCATAGTGGCCATTCTTAGTTCTATGTGCATTGTCTCAAGGCTAGTTGATTGATGCATACCTTGATATTGCTTGTTTTAAACTATTTGTATCTAGTCACTCTTATGAACTTTGAAGGTGTCCTATGCATTTATATTTGCTACTCCGTGAGGGACAAGCTGAATACTATTATGCTATGTTTTCTTTATGTGAAACAAACAAACGTCTTGCAAAACATTGTTATTCATGAATCTTTTGTTTGTGCCTTTTCGTGTTGCATCATAGTTTCTTTGTATTATTGCTAGAACTTTGTCTTTCATGTTATGATTGATGTACTATGATTCTAGGTTTGAATGTTTTACAAATAATTTGATCAAATCTTTGATGGTGCATGTCAGCTCGAAAATTATTTTTTCTTTTTATCACTTACCTACTCGAGGACGAGTAGGAGTTAAGCTTGGGGATGTTGATACATGGCAAATGTATCTATAATTTTTGATCTTCCATGCTTGGTTTTATCTACTTTCTTATGTTTTGTCTACACTTTGGAGTACTTTTCATATGATTTCTTGGACTAACCTATTAACAAGATGCCACAGTGCCAGTTGCATGTTTTCTGCTGTTTTTGGTTCCAAGAAAGTCAGAAAATCAATATTCTCGGAATTGGACGGGACAAAAGCCAAAGTTAATATTTCACCGGGGGAACACGGAGCTAGAAAACGAGACGGAGAGGGGCCAGGGGCCAACCACACCATGTGGTGGCGCGGGCTAGCCCTGGCCGCGCCACTAGGTGGTGTGGCCCCCCTAGCCGCCCACCGACCTTGCCTCTTCGCCTATAATAAGCCTCCTGATGCATAAACCCTAAATAGTCAAGCCTCTAGCCACGAAATGTTCCGCAGCGCCGCCGCCACCGAAGGGGAGATTTGGGGGACAGAAAGTCTCTGTTCCGGCACCCTGCCGGGACGGGGAAGTGACCCGGAGCCATCTCCATCGATCTCCACCACCATCTCCATCACCATTGCTGATTCACATGATAATGAGGGAGTAGTTCTCTCTCGAGGCTAAGGGTTCTACCGGTAGTTATGTGTTCATCTCTCTCTATGCATGATCTTATTGAGATCATGAGCTTGTAATCTATAGATATACCTTGCTACTCAAGTGCTTTATTAGATCTCTGCTCTCCCTATATGTGTGAAAGTGATAGCGTGCACACCATGGTGGCACTTAGGCTAGAGATTACAAATACTTATTATGAGTTATATTTGGAGTTGGATGTCTTTATGAAATTGTGGTGTTTGTTGGAACCATCTAGTGCTCAAGGTGACAGTGTGGGGTTTTCTAGATGGGAAAGGCTTACTTTGAGGTGTGCTGTTATAGCCCTACCATGGATTAGAGTGTCCAACCGGAGAGTAGTTAAGAGTAGTATCATGAAGATAATATATTTATATGAGAGTGTTAACTAGTGAAAGTATGATCCCTAGTCCTTGTTTCTAAGCATTGAAACACCGTTTGCTATTAGATCTATTACATGATTGCTTGCTTCCATCAATATTTCAGTTTGCCCTTAGTCTCTTCCACGTCATCAAGCTATTTCCTATCACCGTTACCACTTATAATTATCCATACCACTTGTATTTCACTATCTCTTTGCCGAACTAGTGCACCTATACACCTGACAAGTGTTTCTTGTATCTTGATTGCAGGGTTGCTTGAGAGGGGATACCTTTGACCACTTCCTCCCTGAGTTCGATAAATCTTGGGTGATCCACTTAAGGGAAAACTTGCTGCTGTTTTACAAACCTTTGCACTTGGAGGCCCAACAACTGTCTACAAGAATAGAAGTGCGTAGACATCAGTAGCCAGGTAGGAAACCGGAGGGCGATATCGGCACGGCCACTTGGAGGGGAACTGTCCTCCACCGCCTTAGGCGATTGCTGACCGAACACGGCTGCAGAGAAACACTAGGTCCAGACAGGCCCGTCCAAGCCCGGATCAGGCCCATGAAGTCATGCCCAGATGGGCCCTGCAGGGCCCAGATCTGGGCTGGTGGCGCACTGCCTGGCCGTCGTTGCCATGTCGCCATGCCGCTCGGTGCCATCGCCGCCACCTTACCACCACGGACTACGTCGCCTTCGCCTCCTGAGAGCAGCAGGAGTAGCGGACGGGCCGCCGCCGCTGAGAGACTGCAGCCATCTGCGCGCGAGGCTGCCCCTGACGCCGCCGACCGGCCGCCACATCGCCAGGTCTTGGCTGCCCCCGCCGAGTTGTACCGATGCCAGGAGGGCTCCATCCCGCTCGGGCCTCCGTGCGCCAGATAGAGGAGAGCTAGCCGCCGCCGGCACCGCCCGGGCTTTGTCTAGCGGCTCACGCTGACGGCGGCCGTGGAGGGTGGGGGAGGGAGGTGGAACGTTAGGGTTTCCGCCCCCATGTCGCACGGGAGCGACTCGAAGCGGCGTCGGGGCCCTCTCTCCGAAAAAAACCGTTACTGCATTTTTTATCCTGGGGTTGGCGTGATTCTTGCCGCTAATCATCGGAGAGGCATCGCCCAAATTGAAAACGTTACGTCAGAGTTAGCGGCGGATGAAAGTGCGCTGGTCAAGCTGATTTCGCACTCGTATGTTGGTCGGAAACACTAGCCGCTAGTCGCAAGTATGCAAGGGAATGGTCGCAGATGGGCAAGTTCCCTTCCTCTTGCGGCCAGAAATCGGATGGACGCGCACTCTCTCGGATGCAAGAAGCTGCCAAACGCACGTGGTTTTTGGTAACCAAAAAAATAAATCTTTGTTTTTCCAGAGAAAATGCAGTAAGTTGCTCCGTTGTGGTGCCGGCGTGCCCAACTCCAGTCAATTCAAGTGCGCGCCAAGCAATTGCAACCTCACCCATCACGCCCGTTTGTTTTCCTGCAGTAATCAAATCAAGTGCGTTCCAAGCAACCGAAACCTCACGCACTTTTTTGTCCCTCAACTCCTTGTGGTTACTCTCTTCAGCATGCAGCTAGTACATGTACTGGAGCTGGCAGATTGCTGGCTCCATCATGAGAGGGCACTGCTGCCGACGGTGAGTTAGACAGAAGAGATCGGGCAGGCAGCCCCTGTGTCTGTGATGCTCTCTCCTGTTGGGTTGGGCCCTCGTGTCGATTGATTCCTTTCCTTGTAAAGGCTCGCTTTTAGTTTATCTTTCCCAGATATAGATCTCTACGCGCGGCATCGTGCGCTAATTAAGCTACGTACTAGTACTAGCAACGTCTCTGTTGATCGATCGGATCCGGACACCACGCAAAATATATTCCACTAGCGCCGTAGACTAGTCTAAAAAAAACCTTTTCTTTGTGGGCGGGATCTTCAGATCGGAGGGTACACTGTTACTGGAGTGGTACAGCAAGAAGAGATCTAGCTAGGCTGTCAGCCATAAGCAGTCCACGCGCGCATACTACAGTACATACAGTCTAGTAGATCGGAGAGTCTACTTGCTGACTTGCTCTCACACATATGACATATCAAATGGAGTAATAATACTACCAATCAGCGAGCAGATTCTACTATACTAGTAATCAAAGACCTGTTGGATTGGGCAAATCTAGCGGCGGGAAGTCCAGATCAAGAACGGTTTGGTGTGCCAAAACATTCAGACGACCACTGCTACTACGACGGTCGACGGGTAGCCATGAATCCGGTCGGCATCCACGGCGCGGCGGCCGGGGTAGGTAGGCCGCGCCGCATTGAGTGCGTGACCCGATCAGCCGGACGCCGACGCAAGATCGACGCGACCATCCACAATCCGACCCGGGTGTGGTGGTCTGGTGGTAGCGCCTAGTGGGCTTGTCCCCGACCCGCGGGGCCAGGGTCGCAGGCCCTACGCGGCACCGACACCAGCTCTCGCGCGCGGGGAGTGGATCACGATGCGGGCGGGGGGCGGGTCCCTGGGACTGGGGATACGACCGTACGTGCTGGAGACGACGTCCCTGTGTCTGGTTCCGTGGACCTCTGAAGTGAGATGGCGAGACGTGGGCCCACGTGTCGGTGGTGATGGCGCCGTGGACAGGGTGCGTGGTGGATGAATGTCTCGGGCCAGTGGGGGCCTCCGCGCGCGCTTCCGCTCACGCGTTCCGCCATGTGCTGCCGAGAGAGGTACGCGGCCTCATCTTTTGCATCCCAACCCTCCTAAAAACAGTCCTCACTTTTGCAATTTGTGCACGATCCTTTCCACCTCCACTCACAAGAAAAACACGGATGCTTCTACGTCGTCTTTCAAGTTTGGAGTCGGCCGGTTTAGGGCCACAATTCCCCAACTCCTTTCACACGCACGGTTAACATCTACTCCCTCCGTGTTAAAATATAAGATATTTTTAGCTTTGTATTTTAAAACGTTAAAACATCTTATATTTTAAAATCGGAGGGAGTACTCCATGTAAAGACCATGCTAGCAGAGTCATTTGATATTTCGAAGTCTAAAGCAACGCGAAAATCCCTCAGAACTCGAACATAAGAAATTAGGAAATGCATCTGATGTATGAAACCTATGTTTGAATTCTGAATTTCAAAGTAATTTTTTTTGTTGAGAAACACGCAAAACAAAATACATGGTGGATTATTATGCACGAGTAGTCATGCCCGATTGACCAAACAAATTTGTCCACACACTATTGCTCACTTCGTCGTCCTTGCATCCCGGAATGTGTGGTGCATCAGTGGGCGACTCGGCGCTAGCATTTAAGTTAGGCTGCAACATGTTCATGCTACTATCTATGCATATTTGGTGGGGCAGGCGTGCAGAGCAACGCATAGAGTATGACATGGGTGGGCCAGTCATTGGATGTGCAAGGTAATGTCACACAGGGATTTCTCGACTCTCACAGACTTAATATGTTCTCCCCTACCAGCAGCACTAGCAGTACGCTAATTGTCAACATGGAACTGGAGCAATCAGCAACAGATGTAATGAAAACTTTGTACTCCCTCTGACCCATATTAGTTGACTTAGATTCATCTAGATAAAAATGTATCTAGTCAAGTGTGCTAGATACACCCGTATCTAGACAAATTTGAGTCAACTAATATGGATCGGAGGGAGTATATAACCTCGATCAACCTTAACCACAACCATATTCAGTGTATTTTTATAATTCTCTAACCAAGCTTCTTCCACACAACCATTTAGTCATCTTTCAACTTCAACTAAAGAATAATCTTTCCATCTAAAAGCTTTTTTAACTGTAGAAAAAATGATACACACTTCAACTGTTCTAGCAAACAACTTTGATCATGAGTAATTGCAGCGGAACATAACCATTTGGAAATTCCAACATTTATAGAATAAAATATCTATAGTACATCCTTGTTTATGGCATTTATAAGTAGTGCATTTGGTATAGATTTTCCAACCACTAGCTCAGGTTATGAGTTGCCCTACCAATGGTGAGGCCTCGCGCAGAGAACACTTCTAAAGTTGGGTGTTAGACCTTGTATATGTACAATCCTTTTTGGCTATCCAATAACCCCTTGCTTCTGCCATGATCATTGAGAAGAAAAGGGTTAAGTCTATAATTTCTGTGTTAGAGCTCTATGAATTGTACTATATGTTTTAAAAAGAATTTCCATGTTCCATTTGTTTTGTGGCTATGCATACCAAATTAAGTTCTTCACCACATAATTGTCTGCACAATGCTAAAACAATTCAATTAACCCAAAATGGTCTAACTTAGGATAACCACAACTAAAAATAATATCAATATGATGCTATTATCAATTAAATGTCTCGTACTTCGTCGACAGACATTCTGTAGTTCAAATACAAACTATATAGAGCCATCAAACTAAATCCACAAAAGAAATAAGGCCAACACTGACATAGAAAAGGGGAACAGTTCGCAGAATTGCCATGTTTTGAGGTAGGGTTGAAGTAACAGGGTATTCCCATTACTTGGAGGTTCGTTTGAAATAATAGGATCATCCTGTGCTCATGTGTTAGAACATAGGAAAAAATCGAGTCTTGCATGTGATGTCAACCTGCAGATTTATGTGCAAACCATCAAGAAATGAAGTTCCGTTAGCAAGTTACGCTACCGCAGAACACATCGATAATGGCTAAAAAGGCAGATAGATGATAATAAGTAGCTCCTTATGAATCTTAAATCTAGTCGAATGGATAGTCGAAGAGTTGGAGATCAGTTCGGTGTCTATGATAACTTCCTCCTTTGACATTTTCTTATTTTTCAGGGGTCGTTTGCGTAAGAATTTACACCCTGAATCTATTGGAAGTATAATTATACTTTCATATGAGCCATTAGGGAATATTTACCAACAACCATAAAAACAATGAAGACACATATACTGCTACTTTGACTCGACAACAGGGTAACCTTCTATTTCTTAACGAAGGTGTTGAAGTAGCTACTTTCAGCAAAACAATGGACTTGCATATTTGCTCATGTGTAGCAAAGCTCACACCAAAATTATCAAATCGTCCTCCATTAGCATAGCTAAATTTTTATGTTGTATCATACATCCCACCTGAAAATGTATAACTGAGGTTGAAAGACTCATTCTTAAACTATTAATAAATTATTTGAACTACATTGGAAACGTATGCAATTTTAAGAGAGGTTAGGCTGACTAGAACGTAAAAATACAGGAGAAATCAAATGGTAATTATTTCATCTGTTGAAAAAAAATATAACAACAAAAAGGAGAAAGTAACGAATGGCTCGTTTGCAATATACATACCAATTAAGTTGCACTCTAGATGCTTTGATACAAAACATGAAATAAGAAAAAGGATAAATTGCACATTGTCTTATTAAGTTATTATTAGTATTCTAAAGAAGTTTGAAACAACAGTTTCCATCTTTGTTTGCCAGAAAAACAATTTGTCTCAACATTTGCCTTAAAAACAATGCGGACATGCATTCATGTGCTAGAAGGATGTAGTACTTACTTCATTCCCTTGCAGATATACTCTGTAATGTTGAATGCATGCTCTTTTTTGAAAGGAAACCAGAACTTTTTTACAATCTTACCTACATATGGGTAGGCCTGTTAGAGTTTTTAGACTTTGTAATGTTGAATGCATGCTTTCTTTTGAAAGGAAACTAGAACTTCCTTACAATCTCACCTGTATTTGGGTAGGCCTGTTAGAGTTTCCAGATTATTAGAAAAAAACATGTCCTAGGGCTCTAGACAAAATGACAAAGAACCATTTGGTGGAAGTGTGGACGAAGAGCTAGGTAAGCTAACACCTGGAATAGAACAATAGATTATTCAGTTGCAATCTCCATCACACCCGGTAATTAGATTCGACCAATCAGCAAAATGAAAATAGATGAGCAACCAAAACAGGACAAATCGCTTCTAGAAAGGAGCATGCACAATGATATTATCAACGAAATACAGGTAAAAAAAGATCAGATGTATGCTTCTTCCATATTAGCACAGTCAGAGGACAACTAAATTATCTGTTGTATACATAATTTCTCCTTCACGTGTTAGTTCTGAAGGATTTGTTTGGTAAAGATGCTTTATGCATTCAGTACCATGAAATGGCTTATTGATACGTCCATTTTGCATCACCATTATGTATCACAATTCACTATTATTCATTGATATATTTCATATTAAGAGATGGTATTTATGTTATTTCATCTATTTTTGCATGATTGATGATTTTGGGAGGATGAACCACCGGAGTCAGGATTCTGATGGAAAAGGCATTGTTTGGAGGTGAAGATCAGAAAATCCTGGAAAATATATGGAAAATCCTATTTTTCTAGAAGACGAAGGAAGCGAGAAGGGGAAGTGGAGATGGGCCATAGGGGGTCAACTACAATGTATATATTATCAGCATAAGGTCAACTACTCAGGCAACTCATAATAAAGAGTATGCAACTAAGTTTACTTAATAGTCATTGCAAGCTATGAAGAGATTCCAACTCAAAAATAATAAGTAGCATGAAACATAAACATAAGCAACATTGCAATGCTCATAAAAAGGTACGATAGAGTGGTATCTCGCTTGCCTTTGATTGTAGAGCAAACATAAATGCTAAGGCACCTCTGAAGTTCAAGTGAAGACTACAAGTAAAGATGTCAAAGATAGAAGCATCAAAGTCATAACACAATTAATCAAGTTTTGAGACAAGCACATTACACTAAGAATGACAACTATGCTCTCAAGAAAGTGCTCATAGAATGTGTGGAAACTCAACAAGGAAATGAAAAAGGTTTTGAAAAGTTTGAAAGGCTTCCAAATGTTGAAAGTATGGTACTCATTAGCTTTGAGCTCTCATTGCCCCTATCATAAGTATCTTTAAATGGTTAAGGTGAAAGTGAGGTCCAATCTGAGTTATATGCTTGACAGACTATAAACTGGAAATCTCATGTCCCTTGAGTATGAGGGCCGCTCCTCATGCTACTCAACTTTAGTTACCGGTAAGTTCTTGTCATAGTAAATACATGCGTATCATAGAGAACCGCCAACGGGGTACCCCTTGCCCGATGATACGGAAGAATCCCCATATCAAAATGACAAGGCAAGCAAACAACGAGTATCTTAGCAATCTCCTTATTTACCATGGGAAAATGGTACTTTTTTCTCTCTTTCCTCTTTTCTCATATCTTTTTTTCTTTTTCTCAATAGTTATCTCTCTTTTTTTATAAGAAGAATGCTTCATAGATACTCATTATGGTTACGTTGCAGGTTTCCACCATGATTAGGCATGGATTAGACCGGCGGCCCACGCGTTTCTCTAACACACATACATAACTCCATGGACTTACAAGCTCCCCTTTTATTTCACACCGATGACATCCGTAAACAAAAGAGCATGATATCAACTGGGTATATATTTACAGGTGTTGAAAGCGTTCCCCGTGATAGCACGGTTCTGCTAATCCCCAGCCTATAATTTGCAAGCATATAACTTTCACGGACAGTCACAATGGTTCAGGTTTATTAAGTGCAAGAAATAAAGTGTGCCATCAAGTTCGTGAGAGCTTTACTAACTAACTTTCTCATAACAAGCAAGCATTTTATTTGGAAGAAAACTTTAACACCCTCGAATCGACCCTATGCAAGTCTTAGCGCTTCCCGCCAAAACCCGCATAGAAACGATTCAAGGACGCCCACCAGGCACTTTCGTGCGGGTGGAAAACAAAGTAATACCATTACACATCAGTCCTCGATGGGACCCACAAAACATATATATACAACAACAACTCAACGAGTCAAGAATACAGATATACAATACAAAGATCCAAATCACCTTGAAAACGATAGAGCGTCCGACTACGGACAAGATGCAAATGGGGCTAAGAGCCCTGAAGAATAACCAATGGCGTCCATAACCCTGCCTAGGCCAAGCCGGAAGGGTAACCCTGCTAACGACGTCGTTCTCAAACCTGCTAAAACAAAAGGGGTGCCGACAAAGGGCAAAGGAAAAAGAGGAGCGTCAGTACTGAGGCCAGTACACGGCGAGGCTAGAATTCGGCGGCTCTCGCCTACATAGGTATGGTGGGCTGAAGCGGCAGCGCAGCGGCACTGAACAACGTATAGAGACTTGATACAACTGGCGGTTATCAGAGAGGGGTAAGAAAGACCTATTCGAATCCAACCTGAAGCTAACACCAAACAAACCCATCCTGGCATTTCCCCCTCGAGACCAAACGAGGAAGTCGGACCAAGGAACTCACACAGTTGGCAGTTTTATTCATTCCATTATAATTGAAGCACTTACTAGCCAGATATAGATAGCATGGGCCGTCCTGATAGCATAAGTAGTGGGCAGTTTTAATCACCATTCCATTGTAGTTGGGACATTTACTAGTCAGATATAATGGTCCTGAGGAATCCCAAAACCCAGCAATTGTTGGCACTTTTATCCCATTCCATTGGAGTTGCAATACTTACTAGGCAGGTACAGCATGTCACGAAACAACCCAGATCCACCAGTTGTTGGCATTTTGAATATCCATTCCATTATAGTTACATCTGATTACTAGTCACATATTAAGTCAAATTTGTAGCACTACTTTAGTTATGCTTGTCTATGATCGAGATACTGTGCTCCAAGTCGTCCATAACCGCGGACACGGCTTTCAGAAAGTTTTACCCTGCAGGGGTGCACAAATAGCAACACACACTCGATCAACCTCAGAAAAACCAACTCAAAACCCAACGAGGCATTCACGACAAAGCGATCACAGGATTCATAAAATATTTTAGGGGGCCACCCCATTAAGCTACCCGCAACGAAGTTGGCCGACTCCGAGACGGACCCAAGGTTTGCGCCAATGGCTGTAAACGACTGGGAACCCGAAAGTGTGATTGGGCTTGTCGATACAGCGAAAACACTCCGCAATTCCTAAACAGTACAGGTGCTCCACACACAATCTTAAATAAAGAAGTAAAGCATGGCATAAGTACAAGATAGTAATAAAGCCCCAAACTACTTTGTGGCCCCAAGAAATAGAAATGAATCAAGCTCTGGCTCAGGGGGGTCCAGGGCCTCCCGGATGTGGATAGTGCGAAAAATCAAGGAACAGGTATCAAGTACTCGGGGTCCTACGGGACAAAAGTGAGCGTGGAAGAACCAAATAACATCTATTGCCCACCGATGCCTCTGCATTAGTTATATCTAGCATTTTAATAGTTGTATTTAAAGACATGATCATCTCCACCAATAAGCTTCTCCACCAATGAACATCTGCCCGCATTCCAACAACTGTGGTACTCGACAGCACGAGATCGCACCTGAGCAAGCAACTACGACTCGCAAGGCCAGCTATCTACCAAACAATAGGTATTAGGAGGTGTCCATGGCAATATAGAGGCTGCACAGGATATAACTCGTGCACGGAAAGTAAAGCATCGCGACACGGATAGCAGTAGATCAACAGAAGGAAATAAAGACTATAAATGCAAAATAGGTAGAAAGGGGGAGAATGCTCGCCTGGGAAACACTGCCGAAGGATCATGGCCGGAGAACTTGTCGGTACTCGCATCCACTCATCGGCCTAATCCGCGAAGAAGCAAACACTAGAAGAAACACTGGATGCAATATTTAATACCACGGCAGAAGATCCGGCATGATCATGATATGATGCATATGCGGTGCAATTAGGCAGTAATAAGCGGAACCGGGGTCCCGACAATTAATTACACAGTTCAAGTCATTTAGAAACCCCGCAATTTAAATGTTGTATTAACAGGGCAAAACATGACATCGGTTCGCTACTCAAATTTAAATGGAGTCCGGAATAAGACAAAGATATCCCCCATATAGACTCCATATTTAATTATGCGGTAAATTGGCATAATGCCCCCAACCCACATGATATGCATGCGAGATGAACAATTTAATATGCAACAAGTTTTATATATAGCATTTATAAAATAGGGCTCGGGAAAAGGTTCACACATCTGGGTCCGGAAGATCTTGGGTTCCGGGGGTCCGGGGTCCGACAGGGTTCGACGGGGAGCGGTCCGACGGAAACAGTCTCGGACAATGGAAGGAGAGCTTGGCGTTCCGGGACGAAGGACTTGGCGTTCCGTGTTCTCGGGCATCACAGCTAGGAATAAAACTTGTCGCATCCGGGGAGATCTTGGTTCGGCCTCGGTAAAGCGTTCGGAAGCAGATCTTGGTGTTCCGGGCATCTTCCGGTCGGGGTCTCGGCGTCCATGAAGAAGATCATGTCGATCCACGGGGTTCAGTCTTCGGGGTCGCGGCTTCGAAGCCAGGAAGGAGAACTTGGTGTCCACGATGAAGATCTTGGAATGCGTCGCCATCGCATTCGGGATTTGGCGTAGAGGTCGATGTTGACGATGCTTCGGGTACCGACTTCATTGCCGATGGCGAACTTGAGTAGACGACACCGGGTACAAGATGGCCCCTCGGGTTTTGGCTTCGCACGATGGTGTCGAAGATCTTGCGTCGACAGATCTTGGAAGCGACACTCTGCCATCATATCCATGATGGAGAACTCGGTGTATCTCGTGGACAAGAATCTATGGCCTCACGTGGCAGATCACGGGCCTCACAAAACGGCAACACAAAACAAAACATCCACTGTGCTACTATGCACACAAGGGAACAGGCAGCAGAGGCAAGGAGGAGTCGTGGCCGGCGGCACCACGCCCTGCTGCGCTGCAGGAGGCCGGCACGGGAAGCATCGGCGCAAGACGGCGGTCGACGGCGACGGCCGGAGACAGGGTTGGCGGCGTGGAGGTCGCAGAGAAGCACGGCGGAGCGCGGCCGCGCTAGGGCCAGCGGTAGCTGCTGTGGCCGGCAACGCCAACGGCTGGCTCCGGATGAGGTGCTGCGCAGGGGGAAGGGGACGAACGTCAAGGGGGTGAGGCTGAGGCGACGCGGAGAAGGCCCTACTGGCGACGGTGGGCTCTAGGACTCGAGCGGGCGGCGAGGATTCGCAGGGAGGTTGGGGCAGTGGGGCGATGGCGTGCAGGGACCGACGAGGAGAGGAACCGGCGACGGACGCGGCTCGGCTCGAGCGTCCGTGGCGGCGGCGGGGCAAAGGGAACCGCGGAGGCGGTGCGACCGGGCCTGATGGCGAGGGGGAGGACGCGGTGAGGCTCGACGACCTTGGCGATGGGGAGAGGGCCCATGGGGCACCAGAGAGCGGCGCAACGGGGTCAGCGGGGCGCGAGGCAAGCGGCCGCTAGAGTTCACGAACCCGGGGAGAAGGGACCGAGCGGGGTCGTCTGGATCCTGGTGGCGGCGCCCCGAGAGGAGATGGGGATCGATCAAGGGGACGGGTGGTTTACGTGCGTGTTCTCTGCGGGGTGGGGAATCGAGCGGGGTGGGACCGGACGATGGCAACGTGCAGGAGCGTCGGGGGTGGGTCACGGTTGCGAGAGAGAGATAGCGGGACGTGGCGACAAGGTGGGTGGGCCATGCGGGGTTGCGTGCTAGATGGGTTGGTGGCGAGGTAGGCACTGGGTTGTGGGATCTGGGGCAGGGGATTTGGGTCTAGGCTAGAGCGGTGGTAGGTGGAGAGGGTGAGGTCGGGTTAGGCTGGGGTAGGTTAGGTTAGATAGGGTTTTGTCTGGAGGTGGCCGGCTGGGCTTTCGGGCCTGGCTGGCTGCCTCCCAAAAATAATATCAAATTTTATTTAATTTTGAATAGACTTTTGTAATTAGTTTTTAGACAAATAAAAGACCCGAAAAAGCCCGGCGTTTTGATTTGAAATAAAGACGGGGTATTTAGAAAACAAAAACTAGACTTTTTGAAAATAGTTTTATGCAAACAAATGCAAGATGCCATGACGATGCTCAAATGCAAGGTGGCATGATGACATGAGCATGCGGTCATGATGATGCAATGCACAAAAACACCGCGATTTTCTAGTAGTGGTTTTTGCGGGGCGCCACAAAAACAAGGCATACTGAATATGCAAGGAAAAGCAAATGATGCTAATAGGTAGGTATGGTGGACTCTTTTGGCAATATTGGTTTTGGGGAATTGGAAACACGAGTAGAGCTCATACTCGGTACAAGTGAAGGCTAGCAGTAGTAAGGGAGCGACAAACGAGATAGCAATAACTGTCATAATCATGCTTGCAACAAAACATGACTAATCATGGAATGAAATTGATTCAAGACCCCTGAGGCAAAATAATTTATCAAGGCTTAACTGATTATTGTTTCAGTCATATGCATGCATGAGCATGTGCCAAGTCAATTCAAATGAAACATTCAGAGGAGGATACCACAGTGTCATACCAAGTTATGAATAGAGCAATGCAAGCAAACATTCATACGACATGCTACAAACTATTAGCAAGCTGGAGATAATCATAAGAAAGCAAGAACTACTAAGCATCCATAAGTAACATACACCGTACATGAATAGACTAAGCATGCCCACAATAATGAGTATATGTACAAAAATGAAAACAAATAGAGTTCGTTACCAGCTTCTCACCACATCTCAAGTTGTCATTAATCCTCATTATTGCCCTTCATTTGTGTGGCTTGAATAATAACATGAAACCAAATTCCACTGAGGACTGCTGAACCCCGCAACAAACTTCACAAAACCAAAGAATAACAACAAATATTTTTGGTGTTTTTTTTAATTTTCAAAGGAAATAACAAAAAGGAAAAACAAGCAAAGCAAAATCTTTTTGGATTTTTCGAAAAGTTCAAACAAAGCAAAAATGAAAAAGAAAACCAAGGCAAAAAGAAGAAGAAGCAAACAAAGAGAAACAACAAAAATATTTTTGGTCTTTTTGTGTATTAGAAAGCAAAAGTAAGGAAAGAACGAAAACTAAAAAGAGAACGAAGCATGGATATACAAAGTACCGACTAAACATGATATGGAGATGAGTGTGATGTCGGTGTACCTCCCCCCAAGCTTACGCTTTTTGCCTAAGTGGGTATCAATCCCAAGATGGCCAAGATGGAGCGCCTCCGTAGTACGGCGAGGAGGTGCCCTCGCCCTGGTACGAGCTTGAGGACGTCCCACCATAGTGCACAGAGTAGTCGTAAGAAGGCACATCCTCCTAGTGCTGCCTGTGTACACCAAGCAAGCGGAGCTGCTCGTGCACCTCCTCCATGGAACGCGACCATGGCCTGCTGTGAATACTGAACAAAGTAGATTGCGGCAAAGGAATCTCCCTTTCATCCCCATCAGTTAACAACATCCTGTATACTAAATTGTCTGTATCAGAGTCAGCAGTGACGAAGTGATGTGTTTTCATGGCAGCAAGATCAAGCCTTAGTGGTGCCAATATAGTATTATTAGGATCCACAGAAAGTTCTAACACAGTAACCATGCTAGTAGCAATAATGCCCCCATAAATAGGTCCCCTAGCAGCTAGGCGGCGAGTGATACGTACATTTTGCATCACTATTCTATGTCATAATTCACTATTATTCATTGATATATTTCGTATTGAGAGGTGATACTTATGTTATTTCATCTGTTTTTGCATGGTTCATGACTTTTGGAGCATGGACCGCTGCAGTCAGGATTCTGATGGAAAAGGTGATGTTTGGAGGCAAAATTCGCGAAGATCGGAAAATCTGGGAAAATATACGGAAAATCCTATTTTTCCAGAAGACGAAGGAAGCCACAAGGGGGGCTGGAGATGGGCCACAGGGGGCCCACACCACCCACTGGCGCGGGCCAGCCTAGGCCACGCCACTAGGTGGTGTGGCCACCCTGGTCCACCCCTGGCACTCCCCTCTGGCATATATATTCCTTCCGAAACCCTAAGACTCGGAGAGCGACCGTAGAAAGATTCCGCCGCCTATGCGGGGCGGAAAACACCGAGAGAGAAAGATCTCTCTGGCAGACAGATTTCTGCCGGAGAAATTCCTTCCCGGAGAGGGGAGATCGTCGCCATCAACACCACCATCAAGCTGGACTTCATCGGGATCATCATCATCATCACAGCCATCATCACCATCAGCACCCTCATCACCATCTCCATATTGCTGTAACAATTGGGTTGAATCTTGCATAAGTTCATAGGGGAAACTTTCCCGGTGTTGATTACTCTTTGTAGTTGATGCTATTGAGTGAACCATTGAATTATTGTTTATGTTCAGATTGTTATACATCATTATTCCATCTCTGATTATGATCCATATTATGTCTTGTGAGTAGTTCGTTTTGTTCTTGAGGACATGGGAGAAGTCATGTTGTTAGTAGTGGAGTTGTGTTGAGAAAGATTCAATAGTTTGATATTTAAGTTGCGGTGTACTTCTTCTAGTGGTGTCATGTGAACGTCGACTACATGACACTTCACCTATATGGGCCTAGGGGAATGCATTGTGTATTTGGCTACTAATCGTAGGGGTTGCTGGAGTGACAGAAATCTGAACCTCCGTTAGGAAACCATTGCACAAGGGACGTAAGGGTCTTAGAGTTTAAAGCTGTGGTTAGGTTTCTACCTTAATTACTTTCTTGTACTTACGGATGTTTGCAAGGGGTATAATCACAAGTATGTATTAGTCCTAGGAAGGTCGGTACACTAGCAAAGGTTCACCCACACAACACTTAGCAAGCTAAAGAAGATTAATCAACTACATGAAGCAAAAGCACTTGACAGTCTTCCCATGTGTCCTCGAGAACGTTTGGTCATCTTAAGTAATAAAACCGGCTTGTCCTTTGCTGCATAAAGGATTGGGCCACTTGCTGCATTTATTCCTACCGTCTTTTATTTACTCGTACTTTGTTTACTTGCTTTATCAAAAACCCCTAAAAATCCGTTTGCTAAGTATTTGCAGAGAATTCCTGATCCATACCACTAGCCAGCACCTTCTGCTCCTCGTTGGGTTCGACACTCTTACTTATCGAAAATACTGCGATACACCCCCTATACTTGTGGGTCATCAAGACTATTTTCTGGCGTCGTTGCCGGGGAGTGAAGCGCTATTGGAGAGTGGAACTGGTAAAGGAAACTTCTACTGTGAGTATTGTTTACTTCTGCTAGTTGCTTTATTTTCGTTATGGATAATTCGCTGAGTTTCTTATTTGGTAATGCTACCAGCACTGCCAAGGTAGTAGATAAGCCACCACCTGCTAAGATGATGCTTTCAAAATACCTACAAGAATTATTGATCGTGTTATGGATAACTACTATGTTGGGGATGGAACTGTCCATCCCGATGATCATTTACTCTTTATACACGAATTATGCGGGTTGTTCAAGTGTGCAGGTATTACTACATATCAAGTTAAGAAGAAGTTATTTTCATTGTCACTGAAAGGAAGAGCTGAGGAATGGTATAAGCTGCTGAAGAATGGTCAAGCTCTGGAATGGGAGGAAATAGTGCCTCTCTTTTATTCAAAGTTTTATCCTCCTAGTGAGATTCATAAAGATCGGAATCAAATATACAACTTTTGGTCTCTTGATGGAGAGAGTACAGCTCAAGCTTGGGGGAGATTGAAGTTACTAATGCTCAAATGTCCCATTCATGAGCTCCCCAACAATATTATTATCAATAACTTTTATGCAAGACTCCCTCTACATGATAAAGATTTATTGGATGCTTCTTGTGCTGGATCATTCACTCGTATGGAAGAAGAAGCTAAATAGGATCTTCTGGACCGTATTCAAGACAATGCTGAAGCTTGGGAGAATGACAAAGGTAGAAAGTCAGGTATAAATTTTGATTATGAATGCATTGAATCTTTTATGGGAACTGATGACTTTCAAAATATTAAAAATGCTTGTGGTCTAGACTCTCAAGCTATTGCTTCTTATTTTAAGGCTTTTGCTTCCTATATTGAAGTGCCTAAAAATAAGTGGAATAAGTATCACGAACCTTATAAAGATGTTGCTAAGAGTGTTCCTACAAGAAATACTGAAGTTTATACTGCTAATCATGTTTTACCTAAACCTTACATTGAGAAAATGCCTTTCCCAGTTAAGATGAAGGAACATTCTATGATGGCTAGTATGGTTAATGAAAGTATAAATAAAGCTATTGAACCTGATAAACAAATGGTTGATGAACCTATAATAGCAAATGTGAAAGACTTTGTTACTAGATATGAGAAAGAGGGACACACTATCCTTTGTAAGGATACCTCTAATTTTGTTTCACAAAGTAGTGTTATGAGAGCTAGTATTCCTGTGTTTTCTGTTAGAATAAGTGATCATTGGTATGATGGTCCTTGTGATAGCTATATTGTTAAATTTATGCATGATACTGCAATTTATTATGAGAGAGGGAAAAGTGTTCTTATGCATCTCAATAATATCGAGTTTCCTCGTTTTATGCTGAAGGTTTTTATGTTGCACTTGTTTTGCCTTCTTATGCAAGTAGCCTTTGGTTTCAACAACTTGTTTGTTTACAAAATTTCCTTGCATAGGAAGTGGGTTAAACTTAAACTTGTGTATTTTTGCTTCTTAATGCTCTCTTTCGCTTCAATTCATATTCCTATGAGAGCGTCTTCAAAGTTATCATGCCCATCTTAATGGCTATAAAGAAAGAGCTTTTTGGGAGACAACCCAAATTTTTTTTGCTTTCAGTTGTTTTTGTTTCTTTGAGTCTTAGAAGTTATTACTTCGGTAATAACCGCTCCTTATCCGTTTTGTTTGGTTTTTGTGTCAAGATCAACCTCTAATGAGAGAGAAGTAATATTTGGGGAAGTCGCTATCCCGAAACAGATTTATGTGCTCATCGTAAAAATTCTTGAGAGATCTCTGTATGTCGGATTGAGATGTAATTTTTTGTGCTTCTGCCCCAGGTTGTTATTTAACTTCCGTTAGCTTTGCACTTTTTGATTTGAGCAACAGAAGATTTTCGAAAAAATGATCTTTACCTGCTGGTCTGTTTTGACAGATTTTGCCACTCTTGCATTTGCCTCTTTATTCGATTTCCTTTTTGAATTCTTTTTGGGTTTTCGGAAGGAGTTGCTATAGTAGCTTATGTTTTGATGGTTTTCAGTTGAAGTTGGACTCAAAAGGTTTTATCACTTCATATACACTAATGTTGCTAATGAGAACTGTGTGGAGTTTTGTGTGAAAGAAATTTCCAGGTAGTGGAGATGATGGTGTAATAAGGAAGGGAAGGGTTTTATGACTCAAGTAATAAGTGTATGAAGATGAAGATATCGATAATATTCAAGTGGTGACTCCGGAAGAATCTACTAGATACCAAATTCAGAGACCTGCAGAATCCGTTTCCAAATAGGTAACAATTCTGGTAAGGAAAGTTCCGCGAAAATATAATCCAACTATATTTTTGCAGTTTTCAGTCAATAAGGAAAGCTACGAAGCGAAAAAGGGACGGAAACAGAGCCAGGGTGGCTCACACCACCCTGTGGCACGGGCCCACCCTTGGCCGCGCCACCAGGTGGTGAGTCCACCCCGGACTCCGCCTCCGACCCGTTTTCTTCCAGTACCTTCCTTTTGATATGAAACTTCGTAATATATAATCCCCCGGATCCCCCGAGGTTCGTATATCGTGTTTTTGTTTCGATCTGTTTCTGCCAGGACATACTCTTAGAAGGTTTAGAAGCACAATGGTGTCCGCCAAGGATAAAGGGATGGAGCCTATGGAGGAGGATTCTCAAGACCCCAAGCAGGGGCTGGTACCTTTAGTCTCTTGCCCCACATCAACGGAAGCCCTACGAGTCACTAATGAGTTCTGCGATAAGTACCGAGACTTGAGAAGGAAGGTGGACCAGCTTCAATGGGAGAATAATAGGCTTCGCAAGATGCTGGAAGATTTCCTCACGTCAACGAAGAAAATATTACCACCACCACCAAAGGAGTAATTCATCATCAGGTTTGGCATCCCCTTGGTTTGTTCCAAGCTTGGGGGAGTGTCGTGGTATCATATCACTATCTTCTATCTTTTTACCTTATTAGTAGAGTCATATCATGAATAGAGAAGTTATTATGTAGTATGGTTTGCATTATGGAAGTGTCCCCTCTCTCGTTAGATATGTATCCCTTGGTGTGAGTTTCCGTTATGGAATATTAATGAGAAGTTCTATCATTCACTCTTTTTCATAGCTTGTATTAGTTTTCAATTCGTGGTTATATGATTGATCTTGTTGTTAGTATTGGTATCACTTTGGGATCATTGAGTTAATTTAGTTGGTTTTGGCAAACCTGGCTCGGTCAGTAGCAACACTATTTTTGAGAGTTGAATGAAAAAGATAGAAGTACTCTAAAGAAAAATAATTTCATCATCTTTCTTTCTTGATTTGCTCATAAGTCTAGTATTCTCTAGTTAAGATCGTTTGTTCTTCCAAGGAAGATTGCATGTTTGTTGTTATCACTTGTATGTTTGTTTGTTTCCTTCAACTCTTATGCTTGCTACCCAACTTTGCTAGCCAAAAACCTGTACTGAGAGGGAATTCTTCTCGTGCATCCACTCCTTAAAAACAAAACCTCTGCCATATGTGTCCACCATACCTACCTAGTAGCACTATTGCTATTCCAAGTAAATTTTTGTTTTTTCTACCTCCCAAATTAAACTTGTTATGTGAAAATTAGTGATTAAAGCTCTCACGAACTTGATGGCACACTTTACTTTTCTTGCACTTAATAAACTTGAACCACTGTGCTCACCTATGTTGCGTATATGCTTGTGCTTTGTAAGTTGTGAATTAGTAGAACCATGTTGTCATGGGGAACGCTTTCAACATTGCACTGGTACTTTGTACCAAGTTGATATCATGTTCTTTTGTCTATGGATGTCGTCGGTGTGAAATGAAAGGAGAGCTTGTAAGTCCATGGAGTTATGTATGTGTGTTAGAGAAACGCCTGGGCCGCTAGTCTAATCCATGCTGACATGGTGGAAACCTGCAGCGTAACCATAACGAGTATCTATGAAGCATTCTTCTTATAAAAAAAGAGTCCGATATTGAGAAAAAAAGAGAAAATAAAAAAGAGATATTATGAAAAGAGGAAAGAGAGAAAAAGCACCATATTCCCATGGTAAATAAGAAGATTGTTGAGATACTTGTTGTTTGCTTGCCTTGTCATTTTGATATGGGGATTCTTCCGTATCATCGGGCAAGGGGTACCCCGTTGGCGGTTCTCTATGATACACATATGCTTACGATGACAAGAACTTACCGGTGACTAAACTTGAGTAGCATGAGGAGCGACCCTCGTATTCAAGGGACATGAGATTTTCAATTTACAACTTGCCAATGCATATCCTCTTAGTTGTGTCACTTTAACCTTAATCACCAAAATATGCCTATGATAGGGGCAATGAGAGCTGAAAGCTAGTAAGTATCATAATTTTTGGGAGCTCTTTATGAGACTTGCAATCCCTGCTTCCCTCTGCGAAGGGCCTTTCTTTTACTTTGTAGTTGAGTCAGTACACCTATTCCTCTCTATCTCAGCAAGTATTTTGAGTTGTTGTGTTCCATTTATTCATATGATGATTTATTCAATCATGTTTCTTATGTTCCTCGTTTTGCACATTGCTCTTATCTTGTTGTTTACTACTTTGAAAGCTATCATTGAAAACCAGTTATTTGTGAACTCCAGCAAATTATCAACTATTCTTCGTCCAAGAGCTAAGTTTGTCATTGCCAATTATGATTTAATTTATGTATCTTTATTGTGTTTCCTTTACTCATTGCAAGTTGAGTTATATAATAGTGAGTTGTCTTCTATTATGATCTATGTATTTGATGAATGTGATGCTTCTTGTCCGTATTCTTTTATTGACTCTTCACTCCATAAACCTGAGGTCATGTTTATTTGAGCTCAGTTTCGCTTGGGGACAAGCGAAGTCTAAGCTTGGGGGGAGTTGATACGTCCATTTTGCATCACTATTCTATGTCATAATTCACTGTTATTCATTGATATATCTCGTATTGAGAGGTGATACTTATGTTATTTCATCTGTTTTTTGCATGGTTGATGACTTTTGGAGCATGGACCGCTGCAGTCAGGATTCTGATGGAAAAGGTGCTATTTGGAGGCAAAATTTGCGAAGATCAGAAAATACGGGAAAATATACGGAAAATCCTATTTTTCTAGAAGACGAAGGAAGCCAGAAGGAGGGCTGGAGATGGGCCACAGGGGGTCCACACCACCCCCTGGCGCAGGTCAGCCTAGGCCATGCCACCAGGTGGTGTGGCCGCCCTGGTCCACTCCTGGCACTCCCCTCTGGCGTATATATTCCTCCCAAAACCCTAAGACTCGGAGAGCGACCACAGAAAGATTTTGCCGCCTCTGCGGGGCAGAAAACACCGAGAGAGAAAGATTTCGCCAGCAGACATATTTCTGCCGGGGGAAATTCCTTCCCGGAGAGGGGAGATCATCGCCATCAACACCACCATCAAGATGGACTTCATCGGGATCATCATCATCATCACCACCATCATCACCATCAGCACCCTCATCACCATCTCCATATTGTTGTAACAATTGGGTTGCATCTTGCATTAGTTCATAGGGGAAACTTTCCCGGTGTTGATTACTCTTTGTAGTTGATGCTATTGAGTGAACCATTGAATTATTGTTTATGTTCAGATTATACATCATTATTCCATCTCTGATTATGATCCATATGATGTCTTGTGAGTAGTTCGTTTTGTTCTTGAGGACATGGGAGAAGTCATGTTGTTAGTAGTGGAGTTGTGTCGAGAAAGATTCAATAGTTTGATATTTAAGTTGTTGTGTACTTCTTCTAGTGGTGTCCTGTGAATGTCGACTACATGACACTTCACCTATATGGGCCTAGGGGAATGCATTGTCTATTTGGCTACTACTCGTAGGGGTTGCCGGAGTGACAGAAACCTGAACCTCCGTTAGGAAACCATTGCACAAGGGACGTAAGGGTCTTAAAGTTTAAAGGTCTGGTTAGGTTTCTACCTTAATTACTTTCTTGTACTTACGGATGTTTGCAAGGGGTATAATCACAAGTATGTATTACTCCTAGGAAGGTCGGTACAGTAGCACAGGTTCACCCACACAACAATTAGAAAGCTAAAGAAGATTAATCAATTACATGAAGCGAAAGCACTTGACAGTCTTCCCATGTGTCCTCGAGAACGTTTGGTCATCTTAAGTAATACAACCGGCTTGTCCTTTGCTGCATAAAGGATTGGGCCACTTGCTGCATTTATTCCTACTGTCTTTTATTTACTCGTACTTTGTTTACTTGCTTTATCAAAAACACCTAAAAGTCTGTTTCCTAAGTATTTGCAGAGAATTCCTGATCCATACCACTAGCCAGCACCTTCTGCTCCTCGTTGGGTTCGACACTCTTACTTATCGAAAATACTGCGATACAACCCCTATACTTGTGGGTCATCAGCGAGCAATGAGAGAGCCAAGATTGTACCGGGTATCATTGATGTCTACGCACTTCTATTCTTGTAGACAGTTGTTGGTCCTCCAAGTGCAGAGGTTTGTAGAACAGTAGCAAGTTTTCCTTTAAGTGGATCACCCACGGTTAATCGAACTCAGGGAGGAAGTGGTCAAAGGTATTCCCTCTCAAGCAACCCTGCAATCAAGATACAAGAAGTCTCTTGTGTCCCCAACACATCCAATACACTTGTCAGGTGTATAGGTGCACTAGTTCGGCGAAGAGATAGTGAAATACAAGTGGTATGGATATAAGATAATGGTAACGGTGCTAGAAAATAGCTTGCTGGCGTGTGGTTGACGTGGGAAAAGACTAAAGGCAAACTGAAATAAATACGGAAGAAAGCAAACATGTAATAGATCTAATAGCAAACAGTGTTTTAGTGCTTAGAAACAAGGCCTAGGGATCATACTTTCACTAGTGAACACTCTCATATAAATATCTTCTCTTCATGATACTACGCTGAACTACTCTCCTGTTGGACACTCTAATCCATGGTAGGGCTATAACAGCACACCTCAAAGTAAGCCTTCCCCATCTAGAGAACCCCACACTGTCACCTTGAGTACTAGATGGTTCCAACAAACACCACAATTTCATAAAGACATCCAACTCCAAATATAACTCATAACAAGTATTTGTAATCTCTAGCCTAAGTGCCACCATGGTGTGCACGCTTTCACTTTCACACACGTGGGGAGAGCATAGATCTATTAAAGCACTTGCGTAGCAAGGTAGATCTACAGATTACAAGCTCATGATCACAATATGATCAGGCATAGAGAGAGATGAACACATAGCTACTGGTAGAACCCTTAGCCTCGAGAGAGAACTACTCCCTCCTCATCATGGGAATCAGCAACGGTGATGGAGATGGTGGTGGAGATTGATGGAGATGAATCCGGGGGCACTTCCCCGTCCCGGCAGGGTGCCGGAACAGAGACTTTCTATCTCCCAAGTCTCCCCTTCGGTGGTGGCAGCGTAGCGAAACTTTTCGTAGATTTCTGATTGACTATATATGGATTTTTCATCGGGAGGCATCTTATAGGCAAAGAGGCAAGGTCGGTGGAGGCCTAAGGGGCCCACACCACCTGGTGGCGTGGCCCTGGTCCCTCTTCGTCTCGTCTTCTGGCTCCGTGAGTCTTCCGGTAAAATATCGACTTTGGCTTTTGTCCGGTCTAATTCCGAGAATATTCATTTTCTGACTTTTCTGGAACCAAAAACAGAAGAAAACAGGCAACTGGCACTGTGGCATCTTGTTAATAGGTTAGTCCAAGAAAGTGTATAGAAATACTCCAAAGTGTGGACAAAACATAAGAAAGTAGATAAAACCAAGCATGGAACATCAAAAATTATGGATACGTTAGCAACGTATCAACATCCCCAAGCTTAACTCCTGCTCGTCCTCGAGTAGGTAAGTGATAAAAAGAAAGAATAATTTTTGGGGTGACATGCACCATCATAAACTTGATCAAAGTACTTGCAAATCATTCAAAGCTGGGATCATAGTACTTCAATCATAGCATGAAAGACAAAGTTCTAGCAATAAGACAAAGAAACTATGATGCAACATGAAAAGGCACAAACAAAAGATTCATGAATAACAATGCTTTGCAAGACGTTTGTTTGTTTCACATAAAGAAAACATAGCATAATGGCATTCAGCTTGTCCCTCATAGAGTAGCAAATATAAATGCATAGGACACCTTCAAAGTTCATAAGAGTGACTAGATACAAATAGTTTAAAACAAGCAATATCAAAGCTATGCATCAATCAACAAGTCTTGGGACAATGCACATAGAACTAAGAATGGCCACTATGCTCTCAAAGTAGGTGCATAAAGGTAGAAGGTGGAGACTCAATATAATGGTGGAAGAAAGCCCTTCATAGAAGGAAGTAGAGATTAAAGTTTCATAAAGAGCTTCCAAAAATTATGGTACTAAATAACTTTCAGCTCTCATTGCCCCTATCATAAGCATCTTGAAGTGATTAAGGTTAAAGTGAACAAACTATGGTGTACATGCTTGACGAAGTATAAGTTAGAAATATCATGTCCCTTGAATACGAGGGTCGCTCCTCATGCTACTCCAGTTTAGTCACTGGTAAGTTCTTGTCATCGTAAGTACATGTGTATCATATAGAACCGCCAACGGGGTACCCCTTGCCCGATGATACGAAAGAATCCCCATATCAAAATGACAGGGCAAGCAAACAACGAGCATCTCAGCAATCTTCTTATTTACCATGGGAATATGGTGCTTTTTTCTCTCTTTCCTCTTTTCATAATCTCTTTTTTCCTTTTTCTCTTTTTTCTCAATATAGGACTCTTTTTTTATAGGAAGAATGCTTCATAGACAACTCATTATGGTTACGCTGCAGGTTTCCACCATGTCAGCATGGATTAGACCAACGGCCCACGCGTTTCTCTAACACATATACATATCTCCATGGACTTACAAGCTCCCCTTTCATTTCACACCGACGACATCCATATACAAAAGAGCATGATATCAACTAGGTACAAGTACCAAGTGCAATGCTGAAAGTGTTCCCCATGACAACATGGTTCTGCTAATTCCCAACAAATAAGTGCAAGCATATACAACATAGACGACACAATGGTTCAAGTTTATTAAGGGCAAGAAAAGTAAAGTGTGCCATCAAGTTCGTGAGAGCTTTAATCACTAGTTTTCTCATAACAAGTTTAATTTGGAAGGTAAACAAAAGCATGAATATACTTCGAATAGCATAAGCTAGTAGGTAGGTATGGTGGACTCTTTGGAATAACTTGGTTTAAGGAGTTGGATGCATGAGTGGAACTCATACTTGGTTACAGAGGCTAGCAAAAGACTGTGAGCGACAAACTAAGAGAGTAATAATGGCCATAATCATGTAGAGCGACAAAACATCATTGATCAAAGCATAAAGTGATACTACAAGTTGAAAACTGAAGGATCATAAAGGCTTATGGTGACTTGGGATAGTCATAACATGGTGTGAGCATGCGCCAAGTCAACCCAAATAAAGCATCAAAGGAGAATACCACAATACTATGCTTTAATATGCTAAAACAACGCATGATCCTTCCAAGGCACATTAAGCAATCTCAATTGTTTATAACAAGTCATGCTATAACAAAGAATACTAAGCATAAAGCCAAAACAATATCGAGCATGGCATGACAAAGCATAGGCCACAGTTAAAAACAAGCTCTCTTTACCACTTAAGCATGAACTTTCCTACTCTTTTCCAATCCAAACCAAACTATTTGAACACCAATATATGAAAGAGGGGGTCCAACCAATTTATTCAGAAAACTAAGAAAACAAAGCAAACGAAAAACCAAAACGAAAACAAAAAAGAAGACGCTCCAAGAACAACACAATTGTGCATGAAACAATAAAAATGAAGTGTTTGGAAGAAACCTGAGATTTTTATTGATGAATAGGGGGATGCCTTGGGCATCCCCAAGATTTGACGCTTGTACTTCTTGGATATTTCTTGGGGTGACACGCGTGGCATCCCCAAGCTTGAGCTTTAGTCCATCCCTTCATCTCATTACTCATTCCTTCCATACACATGAAATTTTTCCTTCATACAAAACTTCACACAATCTTTATTAGCAACATTAGTGCACTCAAGATAATAAGTCTTTGGGTTCAGTTTCAACACCAATAAAACTTCTGTTAGAACACTAGCTACTGTAGCACTTCCCTCAAAAATCTCAATTCCCCAAAAGAACTCAAAAAGGAACCAACAAGAAGCAAATGCAAATAATGGCCAAAATCTGTCAAAACAGACCAGCAGGTAAATACGACTTTTTTAGAAGACCTTATTTTGCTAAAATCAAAAAGTGTTGAACTAACGAAAGTTAGATAACAACCTGGGGCAGAAGCACAAAAATTCACGCCTCAAAAGGACGTACAAAGATTTTACCCCAATTTTTACGGTGAAGCGCAGAAATCTGTTTCGGGACAGCAACTTTCCCAATCATTACTTCTCTCTCTTTAGAGGTTACTCTTGGCACAAAAAGCAAATAAAAAAAAGATAAGGAGCGGTTATTACAGAGTTAATAACTTCCAAGACTCAACCAAAACTTTTGGGTTATCTCCCAATAAGTACTTTTCTTTAACGCCTTTAAGTTAGGCATGATACTTTGAGAAGATGCTCACATAGGAAATATGAATTGAAGTAAAAGAGAGCATCAAGAAGGAAATTCAAAGCACATTTAAGTCTAACCCACTTCCTATGCATAGGAATCTTGTAAATAAACAAGTCATGAAAGCACAAAGCAAAAAGCGTAAGAAAGCAAAACAAGTGCAACTTCAAGACTTTCAACATAAAGAGGGGAAACTTAATATTGTTGAGATACATAAGACCATGTTTCCCTCTCTCATAATAACTTTCAGTAGCATCATGAATGAAATTAACAATATAACTATCACATAAAACATTCTTATCATGATCCATATGCATAAAAGAATTAATACTCCCCACATAAGCATAGTCATTCTTATTAATTGTAGTGGGATCAAATTCAACAAAATAGCTATCATTATTATTCTCATCACCATAATCATCAAATATAGGAGGCATATTGTAGTCATAATTAATTTCCTCCTCAATAGTAGGTGGACTGAAAATATCATACTCATCATTGTAATCATCATATATTGGAGGTTTTGTATCATCATAAGCAATAGAATAGCTATCTTCCAAAGCTGGGGAACTAAAAAGATCATTTTTTTTAAAACTAGCTTCCCCAAGCTTAGACTTTTCCATAGCATTAGCAATCATGGTGTTCAAAGAATTCATACTAATAACATTGCTATTAGCATGCAAAGAAGGTTCCAAGGGTTTTTTAATTTTCTTTTCAAAGCATTCATGTTCTACATTAGGAAAAATACTAAAAAGCTCTCTAATTTTGTTGTTGTTTTCCATTAAGCCTAACTAGTGAAAATAAGAAACAAAAAGACAAAATTGCAGAATCTAAAGGAAATAACTTCGAGCACTCACACCGGAGGATGTGAGTACCTTTTACCTTACCTCCCCGGCAACGGGGCCAGAAAAATAGGCGTTTGCCGTGGGAGGTTCTTCTTCTTTAATCCTCCGGTGTGAATACCTTTTACCTTTCCTCCCCGACAACGGCGCCAGAAAATAGCTTGATGTCTACGCACTTCTATTCTTGTAGACAGTTGTTGGTCCTCCAAGTGCAGAGGTTTATAGAACAACAACAAGTTTTCCCTTAAGTGGATCACCCAAGGTTTATCGAACTCAGGGAGGAAGTGGTCAAAGGTATTCCTTCTCAAGCAACCCTGCAATCAAGATACAAGAAGTCTCTTGTGTCCCCAACACACCCAATACACTTGTCAGGTGTATAGGTGCACTAGTTCGGCGAAGAGATAGTGAAATACAAGTGGTATGGATATAAGATAATGGTAACGGTGCCAGAAAATAGCTTGCTGGCGTGTGGTTGACGTGGGAAAAGACTAAAGGCAAACTGAAATAAAGATGGAAGCAAGCAAACATGTAACAGATCTAATATCAAACAGTGTTTCAGTGCTTAGAAACAAGGCCTAGGGATCATACTTTCACTACTCTCCTGTTGGACACTCTAATCCATGGTAGGGCTATAACAGCACA
The DNA here is from genome assembly GCA_910589775.1 of Avena eriantha. Lineage (NCBI taxonomy): Eukaryota > Viridiplantae > Streptophyta > Magnoliopsida > Poales > Poaceae > Avena > Avena eriantha. The sequence continues at coordinate 304,133,417 of OU342746.1, read as the reverse complement.
CCTCAAAGTAAGCCTTCCCCATCTATATAACCCCACACTGTCACCTTGAGTACTAGATGGTTCCAACAAACACCACAATTTCATAAAGACATCCAACTCCAAATATAACTCATAACAAGTATTTGTAATCTCTAGCCTAAGTGCCACCATGGTATGCACGCTGTCACTTTCACACACATGGGGAGAGCAAAGATCTATTAAAGCACTAGACTAGCAAGGTAGATCTATATATTACAAGCTCATGATCACAATATGATCAGGCATAGAGAGAGAGATGAACACATAGCTACTGGTAGAAACCTTAGCCTCGAGAGAGAACTACTCCCTCCTCATCATGGGAATTAGCAATGGTGATGGAGATGGTGGTGGAGATTGATGGAGATGGCTCCGGGGGCACTTCCCCGTCCTGGCAGGGTGCCGGAATAGAGACTTTCTGTCCCCCGAATCTCCCCTTCGGTGGTGGCGGCGCAGCGGAACTTTTCGTGGATTTCTGATTGACTATATATGGTTTTTGCATCGGGAGGCATCTTATAGGCGAAGAGGCAAGGTCGGTGGAGGCCTGAGGGGCCCACACCACCTGGTGGCGCGGCCAAGGCTAGCCCGTGCCACCATATGGTGTGGCTAGGCCATGGCCCCTCTTCGTCTCGTCTTCTGGCTCCGTGAGTCTTCCGGTAAAATATCGACTTTGGCTTTTGTCCGGTCCAATTCTGAGAATATTCATTTTCTGACTTTTCTAGAACCAAAAACAGAAGAAAACAGGCAACTGGCACTGTGGCATCTTGTTAATAGGTTAGTCCAAGAAAGTGTATAGAAATACTCCAAAGTGTGGACAAAACATAAGAAAGTAGATAAAACCAAGCATGGAACATCAAAAATTATGGATACGTTAGCAACGTATCAATCATTATTCAGTGTAGCAGCGAGGAAGGCTAAATGTAATTGGAGATATTACTTGTGTTCTCCCTTCCAAGAATGCTAGTGGCAAGATAATAAGCAAAGTATCTAAAAGCTGGAAGTTGGATGTTTCTTATCTTCCCACGCTGAGCTACGCGGTCATCGTCATTTGTGACACTTCGATAGAGATCTAGCGAATCAGCGGGTCGACCTTGGATCTTCTTGACGGTCCCCGTCATGCCTATACCTATAATTCTGCAAAATCTTCCCAATGACATGGTAATGGGCTGATTATAAATTCTGAAAGAAACAGTTGACTGATAGGGGGTGTTAGTGAAAACAAAACTCTCAACGAAAGTTTTGGTGAGCACGGCATATTGCTCACTCTCATCTTCCATGTATGAGGTCAAACCGACCCTCTGAACTAGTAGTAAGAAATCATCGAGGATCCCTGCAGCTTGCAAAAAAGTAAAACAAGGAAAAGTAGATGGGTGAGCATCCCCCTCATCTCCTTCATTGCCAAAGTGTGGTGCAATGAGATCTTCATTGTATGAAGGCCTAAACTGAGAGGCTGATCTTGAGGGCCTTGACCTCCTAGGTGTGTCCCTCTCGAATATTTCTCCAAAGGTGTGGTTGTTCATCTTTGATATTCTGAAATTTAAACATCCATTAAACAAGTGATTGCAAAGTGAATACATAATGAAGGGCACTACTCATAGGGACTTGTAAGAGGCCTAAACATGCATCAAAACAATATCTCTAAGAATTGAACAAGCTTACAAGCTCTCATAACCTGCCACCTACAACAGCAAAATACTCAAGATATAAACCACTAAACACAAATCTACTTGGACAAGCGGAGGAGTTACATACCGGAGAACAAATTCTCCAAATTTCAGCAGCAAAGATGGGTTGAGCAAGGAGATCGAAAAATTGTGGACAAGAACAGCAAGAATGCGATTTCGAGCAATGAACTGGTGTTTTCTCGGAAGAGAGAGAGTAGTGGGAAGTGAGAGAGTGGGTGGAGGGCCAGGGGTGGCCCACACCATGGCCAGGTGCGCCCCTGGGTTGGCCGCGCCACTAGGTGGTGTGCCTGCCTGGTGGGCCCCCTGGTACTCTCCAGGCACTTCTCTGCCCCTTTTTTCACATAAAAATTTAATATGAATTTTCTGGAATTTTTCGAGACACTTTATTTTTGAGCAATTTTCAGGTATAGATGAATGATTTTCTGATAGAAAAAGTTTCTGGAATGATGCAATGACAAAACAAAACTAAAACTTTAGAAGTTCTAAGACACTTTAATATGCAAGCAACTAACAACATAAAAGTAAACTAAACGAAAGGAAAAACTAGAATGGACAAAATAAAAGTAAACAAAGATAATCATGGTGAAAACATTATTTTGTTCATTAAAATCCCTTTGTTAACAAGGTTGATCAGGTCTTGTTACCAAAACAATTTTATGAAACAAAACTTTGTATCCCACTAATGATTATGTTACCTCAACCTTGATAGCAATGGACCCAATCATAATAGTTTCATATGTTTCTCTTGGTATGGGACAATATATTTCTCCAACCTGAATGCCCTCAACATGTTCAATTGAATTCAAACCATAAGTCCTATCAATCTTCTTGGGGAAATAGATAGTATGTTCCTTGTCATCAACATTAAAAGTCACCTTTCCTTGATTACAATTAATAACAGCTCCTGCAGTATTAAGAAAAGATCTCCCAAGAATAATAGACATATTATCATCTTCAGGCATTTCAAGCACAACAAAATCAGTTAACATCAAGCAATTATGAGCCACTTGAATAGGTACATCCTCACATATACCAACATGAATTGTAGTAGATTTATCAGCCATTTGCAAAGATATATCAGTTGGTATTAGTTTTTCCAATTGAAGTCTCTTGTAGAGAGAAAAAGGCATAACACTAACTCCTGCTCCCAAATCGCACAAAGCAGTTCTAGCATAACTATTTTTAATAGAGTAAGGAATAGTTGGAATCCGTGAGTCTCCTAGTTTCTTAGGAACCTTACCATTAAAGGAATAATTAGCAAGCAAAGTAGAAATTTCTTCATTAGTGTTATTCGAAACAATATCCTTCATATACTTTGAATAAGGAGGTAATTTAATAGCATCAGTCAAAGGAATTTGCAAGAATAAAGGTTTCATCCACTCACAAAACTTGTTATAGTGTTCATTGACACCACTAGAAGAAGTACACCACAACTTAAATAACAATCTATTGAATCTTTCTCAATGCAACTCCACTAGTAACAACAAGACTTCTCCCATGTCCTCAAGAACAAAACAAACTACTCAGGAGACATCATATGGATCATGATCAGAGATGGAATAATGATGTATAGCAATCTGAACATAAACAATAATTCAATGGTTCACTCAATAGCATCAACTATAAAGAGTAATCAACACCGGAAAAGTTTCCCCTATGAACTATGCAAGATTCAACGCAATTGTTACAGCAATATGGAGATGGTGATGAGGGTGGTGATGGTGATGATGGTGGTGATGATGATGATCCCTATGAAGTCCAGCTTGATGGTGGTGTTGATGGCGACGATCTCCCCTCTCCGGGAAGGAATTCCCCCTGCAGAAATCTTTATGCCGGAGAGATCTTTCTCTCTCGGTGTTTTCCGCCCCGTAGAGGCGGCGGAGTCTTAGGGTTTCGGGAGGATGATATACGCCAGACAAGAGAGGCTGGAGTGGGCCAGGGTGGCCACACCACCTCCTGGCGCGGCCTAGGGCTGCCCGCGCCATGGGGTGGTGTGGGCCCCCTGTGGCCCATCTCCACTCCGTCTTCTGGCATCCTTAGTCTTCTGGAAAATAGGATTTTCCGTATATTTTCCTGGATTTTCTGATCTTCGCGAATTTTGCCTCCAAACAGCACATTTTCCATTAGAATCCTGACTGCAGCGGTCCATGCTCCAAAAGTCATCAACCATGCAAAAATAAATGAAATAACATAAGTATCACCTCTCAATATGAAATATATCAATGAATAATAGTGGATTAAGACATAGAATAGTGATGCAAAATGGACGTATCAACTCCCCCCAAGCTTAGACTTCGCTTGTCCCCAAGCGAAACTGAGCTCAATATACATGGCCTCAGGTTTATGGAGTGAAGAGTCGATAAAAGAATACAGACAAGAAGCATCACATTCATCAAATACATATATCATAATAAAAAACAACTCACTATTATATAACTCAACTTGTAATAAGTAAAGGAAACACAATAAAGATACATAAAGTGAATCATAATTGGTAATGGTAAACTTAGCTCTTGGTCGAAGAATAGTTGATAATTTGCTGGAGTTCACAAATAGCTGGGTTTTCAATGATAGCTTTCAAAGTAGTAAACATCAAGATAAGAACAATGTGCAAAACAAGGAACATAAGAAACATGATTGAATAAATCAACATATGAATGAATGAAACACAACAACTCAAAATACTTGCTGAGATAGAAGGGAGTAGGTTTACTGACTCAACTACAAAGTAAAAGAAAGGCCCTTCAAAGAGGGAAGCGGGGATTGCAAGTCTCATAAAGAGCTCCCAAAAATTATGGTACTTATTAGCTTTCAGCTCTCATTGCCCCTATCATAGGCATCTTTAGGTGATTAAGGTTAAAGTGACACAACTAAGAGGATATGCTTGACAAGTTATAAGTTGAAATCTCATGCCCCTTACTTATGAGTAGCGATCCTCATGCGACTCAACTTCAGTCACGAGCAAGCTCTTGTCATTGTAAATACATGCGTATCATTGAGAACCGCCAAGGGGGTACCCCTTGCACATGACACATGAGTTATCCCATAATCAAAATGACAAGGCAAGAAGACAGTGAGCATCTCAGCGATCTTTTTATTTGCTATTTGCATAGGTTTTTATTGAGGATGCTTTATAGAATGCTCACTATAGTTATGCTGCAAGTTTCCACCATGATTAGGCATGGCTTAGGCTAGCGGCCCAGGCGTTAGTCTAACACACATATAAACTCCATGATCTTACAAGTTCCAGTTTTATTTCACACCGCCGGGATCCATAAGCAAAAGAACATGATATCAACTAGGTACAAAGTACCAAATGAAGTGTTTAAAGCGGTCCCCATGATACATGGTTCGACTAACTTCAACTCATAAAGCGCAAGCATATATGCAACAAAGAAGGACCCAATGGTTCAAGTTTATTAAATGCAAGAAAGTAAAGTGTGCCATCAAGTTCGTGAGAGCTTTAATCACTAATTTTCACATAACAAGTTTAATTTGGGAGGTAGATAAAACGAGAATTTACTTGGAATAGCAATAATGCTAATAGGTAGGTATGGTGGACACAAATGTAAGGGTTTTGGTTTAAAGGAGGTGGATGCACGAGAAGAATACCCTCTCAATACAGGTTTTTGGCTAGCAAGGCTGGGTAGCAAGTATAAGAGTTGAAGGAAACAAACATACAAGTGATAAATACAAACATGCAATCTTCCTTGGAAGCACAAAAGATCTTAACTAGAGAATACTAAACTATTAGCAAATCAAGAAAGAAAGATGATGAAATTATTTTTTCTTTAAAGGTACTTTTATCTTTTCTTTCAACTCTCAAAAATAGTGTTTCTACTGACCGAGCTAGGTTTGCCAAAACCAACTAAATTAACTCAATGATACCAAAGTGATACCAATACTAACAACAAGATCAATCATATAACCACAAATAGAAAACTAATATAAGCTATGCAAAAGAGTGGATGATAGAACTTCTCATTAATACTCCATAACGGAAACTCACACCAAGGGATACATATCTCACAAGAGAGGGGACACTTCCATAATGCAAACCATCCTACATAATAATTCCTCTATTCATGATATGACTCTACTACTAAGGTAAAAAGATAGACGATAGTGACATGATACCGCGGCACTCCCCCAAGCTTGGAACAAACCAAGGGGATGCCAAACCTGATGACGAATTACTCCTTTGGTGGTGGTGGTATCCTCTCATCTTCGTCCGTCTTCCAAGGTAAAGGCTTCCCATCAACAAAGGACATCATGGTTTCCAAAATCTTCGTCTTTGAGTTCAGCAGTTTCCTTTTGGTGCTCGGCGATGAGTTCGGAACAAATCTTATGGATGATATCCACTTCGCGCTTCGCCAACTTCTTGTACCTAAAGACTTCTTGTTCCAATGCTTGCATCCTGTCCTCCAGACTTCCTTCACCTTTAGGGCCTTGAACCTATTTAATCCGAACCTCCCTACCTTCGAGCAATAACTCCTTGGGATGAATCTTCAATTCTCTCATGTATGGGTTGATGATATCTTCCAAGGAATCTCCCTTGGCTGATCTAGTGGAAGACATTGTGGCAACAAATCTGGGATTTTACCTCGCAGAAACAAATTGGAACAAAAACACGATATACGAACCTCGAGAGATCCGGGGGGTTATATATTACGAAGTTTCATAACAAGAGGAAGGTGCTGGGTGAAAACGGGTCGGAGACGGAGTCTAGGGTGGCCTCACCACCTGGTGGCGTGGCCTAGGGTGGGCCCACGTCACAGGGTGGTGTGAGCCACACTCTGGAACTATTACCCTTTTTCGCTTCGTAGTTTCCCTTATTGACTGAAAAATGCAAAAATATAGTTGGATTGTATTTTCGCGAAACTTTCCTTACTGGAACTGTTACCTATTTGAAAACGGGCTCTGCATGTCTCTGAATTTGGTATCTAGTAGATTCTTCCGGAGTCATCTCTTGAATATCATCGATATCTTCATCTTCATACACTTATGACTTGAGTTATAAAACCCTTCTCTTCCTTATTACACCATTATCTCCACTACCTGGAAATTTCTTTCACACAAAACTTCACACAGTTCTGATTAGCAACATTAGTATATACGAAGTGATAAAACCTTTTGAGTCCAACTTAAACTGAAAACCATCAAAACAAAAGCTACTGAAGCAACTCCTTACGAAAACCTAAAAATAATTCAAAAAGGAAATCGAATAAAGAAGCAAATGCAAGATTGGCAAAATCTATCAAAACAAACCAGAAGGTAAAGATTAATTTTTTTCGAAAATCTTCTGTTGCTCAAATCAAAAAGTGCAAAACTAACGAAAGTTAAATAACAACCCGGGGCAGAAGCACAAAAAATTACAGATCAATTCGACATACAGAGATCTCTCACGAATTTTTATGGTGAAACACAAAAATCTGTTTCGGGACAACAACTTCCCCAAATATTACTTCTCTCTCATTAGAGGTTGATCTTGACACAAAAACCAAACAAAACGGATAAGGAGCGGTTATTACCGAAGTAATAACTTCCAAGACTCAAAGAAACAAACACAAGCTGAAAGCAAAAACAAATTGGGTTGTCTCCCAAAAAGCTCTTTCTTTATAGCCATTAAGATGGGCATGATAATTTTGAAAAAACTCTCATAGGGATATGAATTGAAGTGAAAGAGAGCATTAAGAAGCAAAAACACACACATTTAAGTCTAACCCACTTCCTATGCAAGGGAATTTTGTAAACAAACAAGTTGTTGAAGCCATAGGCTACTTGCACAAGAAGGCAAAACAAGTGCAACATAAAAACTTTCAGCATAAAACGAGGAAACTTGATATTATTGAGATACATAAGAACACTTTTCCCTCTCTCATAGTAACTTTCAGTATCATGCATAAACTTAACAATATAGCTATCACAAGGGCCATCATAGCAATGATCACTTATTCTAACAGAAAACACAGGAATACTAGCTCTCATAACACTACTATGTGAAACAAAATTAGAGGTATCCTTACAAAGGATAGTGTGTCCCTCTTTTTCATACTTAGTGACAAAGTCTTTCACATTTGCTATAATAGGTTCATCAACCTTTTGTTTATCGGGTTCAACAGCTTCATTCGTACTTTCACTAACCATACTAGCTGTCATAGAATGTTCCTTTATCTTAACTGGGAAAGGCATTTTGTCGATGTAAGGTTTAGGTAAAACACGATTAGTAGTATAAACTTCAGTATTTCTTGCAGGAACACTCTTAGCAACATCTTTATAAGGCTCATGATACTTATTCCACTTCTTTTTAGGCACTTCCATAAAGGAAGCAAAAGCCTTAAAATAAGAAGCAATAGCTTGAGAGTCTAGACCATAAGCATTTTTAATATTTTGAAAGTCATCAGTTCCCATAAAAGATTCAATGCATTCATAATCATAATTTATACCTGATTTTCTACCTTTGTCGTTCTCCCAAGCTTCAACATTGTCTTGAATACGGTCCAGAAGATCCCATTTAGCTTCTTCTTCCATACGAGTGAATGATCCAGCACAAGAAGCATCCAATAAATCCTTATCATGTAGAGGGAGCCTTGCATAAAAGTTAATGATAATAATATTGTTGGGGAGCTCATGAATGGGAAGTTTGAGCATTAGTAACTTCAATCTCCCCCAAGCTTGAGCTGTACTCTCTCCATCAAGAGGCCAAAAGTTGTATATTTGAATCTCACTAGGAGGATAAAACTTTGAATAAAAGAGAGGCACTATTTCCTCCCATTCCAGAGCTTGACCATTCTTCAGCAGCTTATACCATTCCTCAGCTCTTCCTTTCAGTGATAATGAGAATAACTTCTTCTTAACTTGATTTGTAGTAATACCTGCACACTTGAACAACCCACATAATTTGTGTATAAAGAGTAAATGATCAGCGGGATGGACAATTCCATCCCCAACATAGTAGTTATCCATAACACGATCAATAATTCTTGTAGGTATTTTGAAAGCATCATTCTCTCGCCAGATTGCATCTGCGTGCCATTGTAACTTTCGACTCCTTCAATAATTCCACGAGCAGACAAGCAGGAGTAGGGACCTCTACGAGGCCTGAACCTGGGTAAATCCTTTGTCCCCTGTGTGCTTGTTTGCTAGCCGATAGATGTCTCCAGCACTCCCTTCTTCTCCAAAACCCAAGTCCATAACAATGGGCATTGATGAGTTAAACCCTCGTCAATTGGCGTCGTCTGTGGGAATTGGGAGTGCTGATGTTGCGGCTTCTTCGGCCCCATCAACCGCGATCTACAACTCTACAACAGCAGAGATTCGCTAGCTCTTCGGCGCCTTCGACTTCACCGTCCACACGCCGGCCACCCGCCCGGCCTTCGAATCCGTGGGCGACGGAATCAGCCTGGCGATTGGGAACTTCCGCTTCCAAGTTGGTCAGATGGGCATGCTTCGCATGCCTGATCAACCGACGACATCGGCGATTGCCCCGGCATCATGGTTCCCTCCATCAATCGACACCCTCAGTGAACTCAATGCTCCGCTGGCAATCGGGAACACGATCAGCGACAGCAGTCGCGACTCCGATCTGAGCGATCTGGCCACAGAAGATGGAACCTATGGTTCTGAATCTGAAAGTTGTGGAAGCAGCAGCTTCCCCAATCACTTCATGTGCGCCGTCATTAACGCAGGCGACACCTCCGTCAATTGCGGCAACGCCATTATCAACGGCGGTAACGGCGCCAACGGGGGAGCAGTCGAACCTCCCAGTATAATCAACGAGCAAACCGGCGAACGCGTCGTAATCAAGCTCAACGAGCAGGAGTGGGAGCGCTGCCGCGAGGCCCTACGAGGTACAACGTTACCCCTCGGATCCCCGCAGGAACTACTGATGGGCTACCACTGGCTCCTAAAAGAGGAGTTCACGCGCCAAAAACAAGCAATTGCGCAACTTGAGGCGAGTAAAAAGGCGGCGGACGAGTCGAGCCTTCGTCGAGCTGGGCTCTCCTCCTACGGAGGATCCTCTTCACGAGGCAACGAGTACATCGCGAAGAAGAGGCAGTCGCGAATGGCTCACCTCACCGAACAAGAGCGCATAGACGCTGCGAAAGTCCTCGACTTCGGCTCTATGACAGTCGACACGAGAGGTAACGTGGTCCCCAGGACGCCGCAGGCCGCGGTGACAGCAGCCACCATGTACCTCCTCAACAACCAGCCACCGGCTGGAGATCCCCGAACCGCCATGCACCGATCTACGATCGCAGGTTTGGAGCTAATCGAGGCCGCCCTCGACAAGGAGCCGGTACCAGACCCGAAAAAGGGCAAAGCACTAGCAAAACGCTACTCCTCACCCTCATCCAGCGATGATAGTCACGACCTGTCTCGACGCCATCGTTCACGGCGACACGATCGCGACTATGATGCGCGCAACAACCTCACACAATGCAAGATCGACAAGTCAAGAGCACGACGTGCTCGGTCGACTGACTCTGAAGAGGAAGATGGGGAACTCTGCGGTGCCAGATGCTTCAGCAGATCCATTAGGCAGAAGAGAATGCCTAAGGGGTTTAAACTTCCGTCAGAAAATCCAAAGTTCGACGGTCTACAGGACCCTAAAATCTGGCTAGAAGATCACATCTCCTCCGTCAGGCTCCACGGCGGCATTCGAAGTACTGCCATGCAATGCTTGCAGCAACAGCTACATGGCGCCGCCCGAGCATGGCTCAATAGCCTCCCACGCGGATCCATTCGCAGTTGGGATGAGCTGGTCTACAGCTTCGTGCACAACTTTAAAGGCACATACAAACGGCCTGCATCAATCGAAGAACTGAGATGCTGCCAGCAAAGATCTGGTGAATCGCTGCGCTCATACATACGAAGGTGGTCCATCATCAAGAACTCCGCGGAAAACATCTCGGAAGACCGCGCGATTGATGCATTCAACGGTGGCGTCCGTCGTCTAGAGCTCAGGGAGGAGCTGGGCCGCTCAAAGCCCCAGACCATCGACCATCTGATGGAGATCGTGAATCGGTGGGCTAATGGAGAAGATTCGATGAAGAACCACGCTCACTCCGACGAGGAGGCAGAACTCGAACGCAGACGCGACCGCCGAGGCAAACGCCGCATGCGCATCTACGACGACCGTAACGACGTCAACATGGTCGCAGCCGGTTACGCCGATAGACGCGACGACAACCGCAACAGCGGATACCGCAATGGTGGATACCGCGACTCTGGGAAAACCATGCAAGTATGGCAACGCCGCACTCGCGACGAGGCACCCGCGACCTCCATCGAGGAAAAACTGTCCGGACCATGCATGGTACACTTCTACATCGACAAGCATGACGGCAAGAGAAAGTCCAGCCACCTCCTCAAGGACTACCGCGAATTCCTCAAACTACATGAGGGATTGGTTTGGATGAACCGCAACGCAGTCGAAAGAGGCTACGGGGCCGCTCCAGGCGCCGTGCCACATGGCGCACCGCCACCTCCACCGGGGCCACCACCGAACGGAGCTGCACCGGACCAACACCACAGAGGAGAACCGTACCCACGGGCCATGGGTACCATGATGATCCAAAAGGGACTCCCCTCCAACAGGGTGCAGAAAGCCATCACTCGCCAAGTCAACTTGGCCACGCACTCACCACCATCCACCACTGAGTACCTCAGTGGCAGTGAGTCATGCATCACCTTCGATAAACGAGACCACCCGCCTCAAGTACCTCGCCCAGGCCATTGCCCCTCGTACTCGAAGCGCAAATTGGAGGCTTCGACATGAGTCGCGTCTTCATGGACGGCAAAAGCGGCATCAACCTCATATTCGCGAGTACCTTGCGAGCAATGAGGATCCCTCTCACTTTCTTGGAGGCATCGGACACAACATTCCACGGCATCGTCCCAGGGAAAGGCGTATACCCCCTAGGCAAAATCAACCTCGACGTCATATTCGGCACGCCAAGGAACTTCCGGCGCGAGCGCATCGATTTTGAGGTCGTCGACTGGCCCTCACAATACCACTGCATCCTCGGACGCGTCGCGTTCGCTAGGTTCATGGCGGTACCCCACTACGCCTACCTGCAGATGAAAATGCCAGGTCCCAACGGTGTCATCACGATCAACGGAAGCTTTGAGCGATCTGACAGCTGCGACAGGGAATTCAACAGAATTTCCCAGTCCTTCGGCATGCAGGAAGAGCTCGCGCGATTGAAGGAAATGACAGACAATAGCCTGCCTCCCCCGAGCAGGCCAAGCTCACCTGATCTCTCCTTCGACTCATCTGTGCACACAAAGAAGGTGCAGGTCCATCCGACAGATCTAGCCAAAACGGCCCTCATCGCCAACAACTTGAGTACCGCATAGGAACTCGCGCTCGTCGAATTCCTCCGTGAGCACTAGGAAATTTTTGCCTGGTGTCCTGCGGACATGCCAGGAGTTCCCAGGGAATTCGCCGAGCATGCACTCAACGTCAACCCCGACGCGGTTGATAAAAGGGATGGCCAGGCTAACGAAAAGGACTCGCATAGTGCAACGCACCTTACGCTTACAAAAGCTATTTGATACAAATTTGGTTACTGCTGCAACAGAAGAACATTGGTTTGCACCTCGAAGAAGTCGACAATCTCCTCTACTGGGCGGTCCACCGCTTGATAGTGCGGCACCATATTTCAAGCAGATCCGGCTGGCGGCGCTGGCAAACCGGAAGCTACGACGGTGACATCCACGTCAGGCCTGTGCAATCGCACCATCGAGAGGGCAGCCTTGGCACCAGCCACCAACTGCTGCCTCACGCACTCGCGAACCGCAGACATATCTTGAAATTTGGCCAAGAGAGCCAACAGGCTTGACGGCGTGTCATCCAACGGGAACATCGCTCGGTAGATATTCTTCAAACATGACTGTGACTTCTTCAGGAAGAGCAGCACTCGCGAAGCGCAATCCTGCAGGGTCGCCAATGCAGTCGCACGATCATGATCCACCCAGAAGTATCCACTCTCTTGGAGTTGCTCCTGGGTGAGACCATGAAGGCGGATGGCAATCCTATCCCTCTCCTCCTGCGGACGGTGTGCGCTAATAACTACACGAAGCAGCACCAACAGCATGAGTACAACGTACCACTGCGACTATCTACAAAGGAAAAAGATGAGGACGAGCAAACTAACACTTAAACTGGTCGCCCAGCTACGTCACCTCGCCAAGCAGATACTGCTCGCGGGCGGCGGCTTTTTCCGCCTTTGACTTCCACACATCTGCGTTACCGCGGATCAAGGGCAACTCACGCTCTAGCTGCTTCACGCGGTCACGAAGTCGCGACAGCAAAGACAGCTCCTCTACCCTGGAGCACGGCGGTACCACTCTCTCATCAAGAGATGATGGATCCTGGTTTCCCCCTACGAGACCACTCGATGTGCCCTACCACAGATCAAGACAGAAGCAAAATAAGGCGACCAAACTAACACAAAGGCAGGGATAGCAGATGCATTCAGGATAAGCATAAAAAAATATTCACAAGCACACTCGCTAGCAGGCATGTTCTTAGAGCAAAAGGACAATTCATCATCTACTACACAAGCTAACTACGGAGCAGCTGGCTTCTTCGACTTCGACGCCTTCGGAGGCTTCATCAAGTCCGTGGCAGTATCAGACGCCACTGATTTTCCGCCTGCCCCTGAAGCCGAAGCTTTCGCCGCCTTCTTAGCACGCTGGAGCTCCTCCGAATACTTGGCAACGGTATTAATCAAAGAATGGCTGTATTTGGTACAGGCAGTCGCAAAGGGAGTGAAAACTACCTGCTGACCATCCGCGCCAACAGGCATTGTCTTCGACACCGCAGAGGGATCTATCTCGACTCCGTGGGCCTGCACCATGGCGAGTGACATCGTTGCACCAACCGCCCGGAGGGAGTTCTTGTAGGTAGAAGGCACGCCCCCGGCGAGCGACTCCACCAGCTTGTCCATAGTATCGACCTGCTCCGCCTTTGGCATCAACTCCTCCTGGAGGCGACTAAGGGCGACCTTGGCCTTGGATAATGTATCCTAGACGGCGGTGCTTTGGTCTTCGACCGCGGACACCGCGCCGGCCAGAGCGTCATCACGACGAAGGGCCTGCGGGTCAAAACTCAAGTCGCCAGCATCTACACCAAAAAACATGGATCAAATTCCTAGTGCCACCGGCAAAACTCCAGAAGCAGAGAAAAGCATCAATAAAAGTCCACCAGTAAAAGGTACCTGAGAGGGCCTTGGCGACTGAGAATAGTTGCTCCTCGAACAACTACTCCCTGGCCGCAAAAGAGGCGTGCAGATCCTCTTCGCGCTTTCGGGCATCATCACGAGCCGCGATTGCCTTATCGCGCCCCTTGACAGCTGCGGCCAATGTCTTCTCCAAGGATGCGACATTGCGCAGAAGGGCGTTATGCTCAGCTACATGGCAGTCAAAATAATTAGCTATCAGTCGAACATACCAAAACAGAGAGAAGATGAAAGGAACAAGCGCGGAAGCACTCACTTTCGACCATGCGGTGACGTGTCTCCAGCATCGCATGCTGATGACCCATCGCCATCACCTGCTCCGCCACTCGTGTGGCCTCCTTTACAAGGAGCTGTTGCACCAATCAAGGAATCAGAGAGGGCAACAGAAGGCGTTGACTGCCAAAATACAAAAGAAGGAAAGATATACTCACATGGTCCTCTAGCGACTCCGAAGAAGTTTGTTGAACTATCATCCGAGCAACTATTCGATGCTCCCCTCCGTGAGGAGAGCTCGAAGAATTATGCCCGGAGTGGGCCGCTGTCGGAGGAGATGGAGCGCGCTCGACTTCTACCTTGGCCCTTGAGGTCGCGACTCCTGATTCCTTCAAAAACTCAACGTCGCCAGAAGATGGCGACGCCTCTTGACTGCAATACCAAGTTCGCATTAAGAAAAGGCAAAACTCCAGGGCACAGCCAACAAATAGAAAATAGAAAAGAATGAATGACCTCTTAAACTTACCAGTCAAACTTGTCAAGATCAAACGTGGCCTCCGCCGACTCCGACGAAGACTCCTTGGGCAATCGCATCTTCTTGCGAGAAGATGGTGCTACAGCCCTCACAGGGACGGCGGGAATTGGTGACTCCACGCCAACAACTGTGCCTTCTGGAGTTGAAGGAGTCGACGCATCGGAGTCCTCGCTGCGCTTACGCTTGCGAGTATCCGGGCTCCCGGACTCGGGGGCTTCCTCTTCCACATCAGAAGGGATGGTCGACTCAGACTCATCCTCTTCAAAAGCTTCGCGAGGAATAATGCCCTCAGGGAGAGGAGGCATGCAAGGCGACACCGCCCAATCCTACATACAAACAGCAAAAAGGAGCAAGTAAGCAACAGAAAAGCAATCGCGAACATAAGCTACTGCGTAGCACGACTGTACCTCGGGAGGAGGATTCGAAGCATCGAAGGGAGGAACGACTGGCTCATTCGGAAGCACATCCTTGAAGATGTACTTCGTGACCAGTCGCACCCTCTTATCTACCTCACTCGTGGACATGCCATCAGCAGACACACGAGTGACATCATCAGCGCCACCCCATTGAAACATGGGATGGACCCTAGCCTGAAGAGGCTAGACACGACAACACAGCCAAGTCCTGACAAGGGCGCAGCCTCCCTCTTATGCGCCTATGCGACTCTCGAGGTCGCAGACGCGTTGATATAACACATCTGTCTCCGCGAGTTCGGAAGGCATGATCACGTTCTTCCAAGAACGCATCTTCTTGCAGGGAGTCACGGGGTCGAAAGGCACGAGTCCAAAATGCTCGTCATGGGCCTTCTGGTCGCAAACATAAAACCATCTGTCCCTCCATCCCTGGACGAACTTGGCGAGCTTGATGTCGAAATAGGTGGAGGATGGGTCGACATGGATACCACAACCACCTACGTCGTAAACTAAAGAGCCAGATGCGGACTGACGCTTTAGCTTAAATAAGCATTTGAAAAGGCCAAAGTGCGGCTCGATTCCGAGCCAGCACTCGCAAAGGGTGATAAAACAAGAGATGTGAAGAATTGAATTTGGGGACAGCTGATGGAGCTGGAGCCCATAGAAACAGAGGAGACCCCTCAGAAAGGGGTGGATAGGCAAAGAAAGGCCGCGAATGATGAAAGCAACAAACATCACTCGAAACCCAGCGGGAGGCACATGAATGGTCTCACCGCTAGGGACGTGCGCGTCGGCGACTACTTCGGAAATAACTCCATCTTGGCGAAGAAGACGGAGATCGGACGCCTTGATGATTGAAGGGCGCCAAGCGCCATTGGTCACGCGGGTGCCCGCGACCTTCTTTTTCCCGCCGGCGGCGGCACTGGTGCCCGCAGCAGCGGAGCCACCCCTCTTCTTCGCCGCAGCAGCGGTGGCGGTGGATTCAGTGGCAGCACCTCCTTTTTTCTTTCCCATTGCACGGTGGCGATGAGAACGCAGAAAATAACTTGGAGACGAGCGGAGATGGTCAAGAGCTGAGGAGGAGATGAGCGCAGGAGAAAAGCAGAGGAGAAGCGGCAATGGCGATGGCAGCAAGGAAGAAAAGGGCGCAGATGGAAATTTAGCGCTGTAGCATCGCTACTTAAACCCTAAGAGATGCAATCCAACGGCTCGCAAAAACCCTATTGGACGTGTGGCACATATCGCGCTCGACACGTGGGGAAGAGGAAGCGCAAACCGTCCCTCCACTGCGCGGAAATCGAGGAGGCATAGTTAATAATAAGATTACGCACGCCCAGTCAAATCAAAGTCAGAAAGTGGGACCCACCGCTCGTCACGTCCCGTCAAAGCCGCTCACGCGGACAACTGAGGTCATGAAAGCGTCAGCACTGACGTCATGAACAGCTACGCAGCGGAAAACTACAACTACTTTAGTCCTTGCTAGAGTCTTTGACTCCACCAAGCACTCGGGGGCTACTCCCATAGGGAGCGCTGGCCGCGCACCCTATGATTTTTATTTTCTTATTATAGGGATACAAGCAATCGCAATCAAACCCAGCCACTCGAAATACGATTCGACTATGGATGTGGATTACTCCCATAGGGAGCGCTGGAAACATTTTTGACTGAAACAAGCAAGCAAAAGACGACAGCAGTCGCAACCCAAGTTTTGACTCAGACAAACAAAAATGACAGCAGTCGCAAAATTTCTTTAGTCCCTGCCTGAGTCTTCGACTCAACCAGGAACTCGGGGGCTACTCCCATAGGGAGCGCTGGTCGCGCACCCTATGATTATTTGCACAAAAGCTGTGCGTCGATTACATCAGCACTCGCGGATCATGGCGACACCGCCTCATATTTTCCCTACAAAGAGATTACGTCTCCTGGGTTGCCGAATCATCTCCGCGATGATAAAATTCGGATGCCGCGCTTACAGCGTGAAGGTAAGACCTGAATAAAGGCCTGGCAACGCATTTAACTGCGCACTACCAGAAACATATCCGTGCCTACAGGCACGATGAACATGCCTTGACGGACGCGTTAAGTGCTTACACCCATATAACTGGAATCCGACTCCTGTAAGACCTCCGCGGCCTGAGTCGAATTACGCCAGCACTTTTCCGGATTCGAGTCCGGGGACTCGAGTTCGAGTAGATTGCGTTGTTTCACCCTAAGGTGGTTAACTGATACCGATACTTTAGCTCTATCAGGCACGTATATCAACAATTCCTATGACATAAATAAAAGCAGTCGGAAAACGTACTCATTCAAGCACTCGAAGACTTCAAAAAGTACCCAGTCGAATCTGCGATTCCACTGGATACTCGGGGGCTACTGACGTGGGTATACCCTACAGGTAGTCAAGCTTGGTATATACGGTCTAAATACGTATAGGCCTACGGTGTCGCCAAGGCCCAGACGAAAGGACTCGAGTGACCTGCGGACTCTCGATTGCTTGAGAGGCAAGAAGAAGCTAAAGATAGAAAGTTTGAAGGGGAGAACCCTAACTTGTAACCGACTCGACCTGCTACCCGAGACCTAGCCTATCTATATAAAGGCTAGGAGGGGGCGGCGAGGAGGACACACGCAACCCTAGTTTCCACAACTCTCGCCAGATTGCATCTGCGCGCCATTGTAACTTTTTCGACTCCTTCAATAATTCCACGAGCAGACAAGCAGGAGTAGGGACCTCTACGAGGCCTGAACCTGGGTAAATCCTTTGTCCCCTGTGTGCTTGTTTGCTAGCCGATAGATGTCTCTAGCACTCCCTTCTTCTCCAAAACCCAAGTCCATAACAATGGGCATTGATGAGTTAAACCCTCGTCAATACCCCTTGCAAACATCCGTAGTACAAGAAAGAAATTAAGATAGAAACCTAACCAGAGCTTTAAACTCTAAGACCCTTACGTCCCTTGTGCAATGGTTTCCTAACGGGGGTTCAGGTTTCTGTCACTCCGGCAACCCCTACGATTAGTAGCCAAATACACAATGCATTCCCCTAGACCCATATAGGTGAAGTGTCATGTAGTCGACGTTCACATGACACCACTAGAAGAAGTACACCACAACTTAAATATCAATCTATTGAATCTTTCTCAATGCAACTCCACTACTAACAACAAGACTTCTCCCATGTCCTCAAGAACAAAAGGAACTACTCACAAGACATCATATGGATCATGATCAGAGATGGAATAATGATGTATAACAATCTGAACATAAACAATAATTCAATGGTTCACTCAATAGCATCAACTACAAAGAGTAATCAACACCGGGAAAGTTTCCCCTATGAAATATGCAAGATTCAACACAATTGTTACAGCAATATGGTGGTGGTGATGAGGGTGATGATGGTGGTGATGATGATGATGATGATGATCCCGATGAAGTCCATCTTGATGGTGGTGTTGATGGCGACGATCTCCCCTCTTCGGGAAGGAATTCCCCCGGCAGAAATCTGTCTGCCGGAGAGATCTTTCTCTCTCGGTGTTTTCTGCCCCGCAGATGCGACATAATCTTTCTATGGTCGCTGCCCGAGTCTTAGGGTTTCGGGAGGATGATATACGCCAGAGGAGAGAGGCTGGAGTGGGCCAGGGTGGCCACACCACCTCCTGGCATGGCCTAGGGCTGCCCGCGCCATGGGGTGGTGTGGGCCCCCTGTGGCCCATCTCCACTCCATCTTCTCGCATCCTTAGTCTTCTGGAAAAATAGGATTTTCCGTATATTTTCCCGGATTTTCTGATCTTCGTGAATTTTGCCTCCAAACAGCACATTTTCCATCAGAATCCCGACTGCAGCGGTCCATGCTCCAAAAGTCATCAACCATGCAAAAATAGATGAAATAACATAAGTATCACCTCTCAATATGAAATATATCAATGAATAATAGTGAATTAAGACATAGAATAGTGATGCAAAATGGACGTATCATTCATCTTCCTTTGTCTTGTGCTTCTTATCAGGGAAAGGCCTAGGTTTTTGGACCCACGACTCTCTTTCACTACCATGTTTCTTAGCAACAAAATCTTCTTTAGTGTATTTAGTATTCTTAGTGTGCCTTTCAGGTTCTTCTTCAACTTTTCTTTATCAGGAGCATCATTTTCTTCATTACCACTTTCGGTTTCAACATTAGAGACAGATATACTATTAGGATCTTTAGCAGGTTCAGAAGGTTCTACAATGGTTTTATGTTTCTTTTTTCTTTTCTTAGGAGTAGTACCAATATTTTCAGCTTGTTGAGAATCCCGCTCAATTCTTTTAGGATGTCCCTCAGGATATACAGGATCCTGGGTAGCAGCACCACTTCTAGTTCTAATTTCATAAGCATGTTTTTTCTTTAGCGGCATTAACTAGCAAGTATTTTTGTACCTTAATAAGCTGATCAATTTGAGTTTGAACCATTTGAAAATGTTTAACAAGCATTTTAACATCATTAGAGGTTCTTTCCACAATATCTTTTAACTCAACGATAGCTCTAGAGTTTTCCATTAAATGATTTTGCACCCTTTTATTAAAATTATCTTGCTTAACAATAAAAACATCAAATTCTTCTAAGCATTGATCAGGAGGTTTAGAGTAAGGGATATCACCTTCATCAAAATGTTGGAGAGAGTGTACCTCAATAGTGGATGAGTGGGGATTTGGCTTACATAATTCTTCTATATGAGGTAAATTCTTGACGTCGGCAGCTTTAATTCCCTTCTCCTTAAGACATTTCTTAGCTTCCTTCATCACTTCATCATTTAGTTCAATAACTCCCCTCTTTTTTGATGTTGGTATAGGCGCAGGAATAGTTGGTTCAGGTATAGTTGTCTTAGGTATAGCTGGTTAAGGAGGAGTCCAATCTTCATAATTCTTGCTTATTTTAGCCATTAATTCCTCAGCTTCCTTAGGAGTCCTATTCCTGAAAACACAATCAACACAACTATCCAGAGATGTCCTAGATTCTTCAGTTAGTCCATTATAAAATATATCAAGAAGCCCATTCTTAGGTAAAGGACATCCAGCCTGTGCATGAATCAAAGCACAAAACCTTGCCCATGATTTAGGCAATATCTGTTTTTCTTCCTGTTTAAAATCAAAAAGTTCCTGCAAAATAGCATGTCTAGCACTAGGAGGAAAATATTTCTGAAGGAAGGTACTAATCAAGCAATCAGGGCTATCAATAGATCTAGGAGGTAAATTATTAAACCAAGTTTTAGCTTCTCCTTTCAGTGAGAAAGGGAAAATTTTAGCAGCAAAGTAGGTGCGCATCTTAATATCACCAGAAAATAAGCCACACATGGTAGAAAGCTCAGTCATATGTGCTACCGCACTTTCATTCTTAGTCCCACAAAAACGTTCTTTCTCAACAATAGCTATGTAAGATAGATCAAGAGAGAAATCATAATCCTTATCTTTATGTATATGGGAGATGCAACAAACTTAGCATTAGGGGACAATTTGGGTTTTATAGTACGCCTCTCAAGGAGACTCTTAATAGCACTCCTATCATGGGTGTTTTGACATTCTTTAATAAATTCATCGGTCATCTCTATATAACTGTCTTCAATATCATAACTTTCTCTAGACTCAGGTGAACTGACAGGTGTAATAGCGTCTTCATTAGGAGTTTCAGTATTTCCAGCTATAGTTCTAGCAATCGTAGCATCTAGGAAAGGACCTAATGAACCACTCTTATCAAGCACAGTAGAAGCAGCATCATAAGTACCAGAAGTTTCAGATTCAACAGTAGTAGAAGTGTGTGTAACATGTGTATGTGGTGGTGTAAGGAGCTTACTCATAACAGATGGTGAATCAAGAGCAACAGAGGTGTTTAGAACCGTACCTCTTCTTGTAGTGGATGGTAAAATAGGAACCTTGACATCACGAGACTTACCCATGATGGATGGATGGCAGTGAACAATAGTGATTCTAAGTGAACTTGATAAATAAAGCTATTCTCCCGGGCAACGGCGCAAGAAAATAGTCTTGATGACCCACAAGTATAGGGGGTGTATCGTAGTATTTTCGAGGGAAGTGAAACCAAATTTATTGATTCGACACAAGGGGAGCCAAAGAATATTTATAAGCCTTAACAACTGAGTTGTCAATTCAGCTGCACCTGGAAACAATCTTGCTCACAACAGTTTATCAGTAGCAACAGTTTTGTAGTAGCAATAGTAAAGTAATAGAAGTAGTAAAAGTAAAGACGGTAGTAACAATTGCAGTAAACAGTAGGATTAAAGTGCGTTAGGCATAGGGATGGATGGACGGGCGTTGCATGGACAAGACAATTCATATGGCAATCAAAACGTAGGGCATTTGCAGATAAATAAGATAAAGCATCCAAGTACTAAATAATCCTAGGCATGTGTTCCATATATAGTCATACATGCTCGCAATGAGAACTTGCACAACATGTTTTGTCCTGCCAGCCCGTTTGCAGCGAGGCCTCAAGGGAGCTACTGGCAATTAAGGTGCTCCTTTTAATAGAGCACCGAAGCAAAGCATTAACACTCTGTGAACACATGTGATCCTCACATCAAAGCCATTCCCTCTGGTTATCCCGATTGCTGTCACTTCGGGGCCTTTGCTTCCGGATAACAATATGTGCATACAACTTGCAGGTAAGACCATAAACAATACAATCATAATTAATCAATAACATGTTCATATATGAAATCATGCACTCGGGCCCTAGTGACAAGCATTAAGCAAAACAAGTTGCAACAAAGTCAAAAAGCACTAATAATAGATACTAGGCACCATGCCCTAATAATCTGATGCCATTACATGAACGATCTCATCCAATCCCTATCATCCCCATAGCCTACAGCGGGGGATTACTCACTCATAGATGGGGGAAACATGGATGGTTGATACATTGCAAATGTATCTATAATTTTTGATGTTCCATGCTTGGTTTTATCTACTTTCTTGTGTTTTGTCCACACTTTGGAGTAATTTTCATATGATTTCTTGGACTAACCTATTAACAAGAGCCACAGTGCCAGCTGCCTAATTTCTGCTATTTTTGGTTCTAGGAAGTCAGAAAATGAATATTCTCGGAATGGGACAGGACAAAAGCCAAAGTTACTATTTTACAGGAAGACACTTGGAGCCAGAATACGAGACGGAGAGGAGCCAGGGGGCCACCACACCACCTGGTTGTGCGGGCTAGGCCTGGACGCGCCAGGGGGTGGTGTGGCCAGCCCAGGCACCCCCTCGGCCTCTCCTTCCTCCTATAATAGGCCTCCGATACCAAAACCCTAAGTACCCGATCAAAAATCCACGAAATAGTCTGTAGCCTCCGTCATCTCCATCCCTAGATCGGGAGGGATATGAATCTCTTCCCGGCACACTGCCGGAGAGGGGAATTCACCCTGGAGGCCTTCTTCATCATCATGCAAGCCTCCGGTGTGATGCGTGAGTAGTTCATCTCTGGACTACGGGTCCATGTAGTAGCTAGATGGCTAGTTCTCCTCCTTTGTGCTATCATGTTTAGATCTTGTGAGCTCCGTTCATGATCAAAATCATCTATTTGTAAATTTGCATGTTGTGTTTGCGGGGATCCGATGGATATTGAGATGCTATTTTAGATTGATTGTTGATTCTATCATGTCTTTGTTATTTGTGATCTTGCATGCTTTCTGTTGTTAGTAGCTATCTTGGCCAAGTAGATGCTAGCAACTCCAAGAGTTAGTATTTATGCTTGATAGTGGGTTCATGCCTCTGGTAATGTGGGGAAGTGACAGAAATCTCTAAGGTACTAGATGTGTTGTTGCTACTAGGGAGAAAACAACAATCCTTTGTTCATAGAACAATCATATTGTTTACATTACACGTAATTTGTCAAGCAATAATCTATTGCTTGCAACTTAATACTAGAGGGGCTTCGGATGATAACATGAAGGTGGATTATTAGTAATAGATGCAGTTGGATGGCGGTCTATGTATAATGTTGTAATGCCTAATCAAGTCTCAAAGGAGTCAAGATGATTAGTATATGCTTGTATGCTTTCTCGATGTTTGTCAATTGCCCCGCTATAATTTGTTCACCCAGCATGTTATCTATCTTAAGGAGAGGCACCTCTAGTGAACTATGGACCCCGGTCCTTTCTTTTACATACAATCTACAAATTGTTTACTGCTTTGTGTTTACTTTCTGCAACTATTACTTCCTTCCATTTGATACGTTTAATCCTTTGTTTTCAGCAAAACCGGTGAGATTGACAACCTCATCGCAAGTTGGGGACAGAGTTCTGTGGTTGTGTTGTGCAGGTCTCCACGTTGGTGCTGGCACCGGTAGTGCGCCCTGCCAAAGTTTAGCTAGCTACACCTTTGGGTTGTTTCCTTGCTCCTACTGGATTGGTAACCTTGGTTTCATAGCTGAGGGAAACTTACTGTTGTGCTCATCATACCTTCCTCTTGGGGTTCCCCAACGAGCTCGTTAGTACATGAGTCAGCAAGTATTTTTCTAGCGTCGTTGCCGGGGAGTCAAGGACATCTTCACAAGGGGAGTACCGCATAACCAATCTCTTTACTTTGTTATTTTTGTTTTTCTTAGTTTATTTTTGCTTTGTTTGCTTGTTTTGTTATCAAAAACACAAAAAATTAGTTTTTACAAGTTTGCTTTCTTTATAAAAACACAAAAAAATGACTACTCTTGAAAACACTAAGTTGTGTGACTTCACTAGCACCAACAACAATGATTTTATGAGCACACCTATTGCTCCACCTGTTCCTAAAGCAACTTTCTTTGAGATAAAACCTGCTTTACTCAATCTTGTTATGAGAGAACAATTTTCTGGTATTGGTAATGAAGATGCTGCTGCCCATCTACATAACTTTGTTGAACTTTGTGAGATGCAAAAGCATAGAGATATAGATGGTGATATTTTTAAGCTGAAATTGTTTCCTTTCTCTTTGAGAGGAAAAGCTAAAGAATGGTTGAATTCCTTAACTAGGAATAGTATTGATTCTTGGACTAAATGCAAAGATGCTTTCATTGGAAAGTGTTATCATCCTGCTAAGATTATATCTATGAGAAGTGAAATAATGAAGTTTAAACAATCTGATAATGAACATGTTGCTCAAGCTTGGGAAAGAATGAAATCTTTGGTTAAGAATTGTCCCACTCATGGACTGACTGCTTCGATGATCATCCAAACTTTTTATGTAGGATTGAACTATTCTTCAAGGAACCTATTGGATTCTGCTGCTGGAGGTACCTTTATGACCATTACTTTGGGTGCTACAACAAAGCTTCTGGATAATATGATGGTTAACTATTCTGAATGGCATACTAACAGAGCTCCACAAGGTAAGAAGGTAAATTCTGTTGAGGAAACCTCCTCCTTGAGTGATAAGATTGATGTTATTATGTCTATGCTTGTGAATGGGAAAGCCCATATTGATCCAAATAATGTTCATTTAGCCTCTTTGGTTGCTCAAGAAGAGCAAGTTGATGTGAACTTTATAAGAAATAACAATTTTAGCAACAATGCCTACAGGAATAATTATGGTAATAACAATTATAGGCCTTACCCTCCTAGTAATACTTATGGTTATAATGCACCTGGATTACCTAGTGAATGAAGAATTTTAGAAGTTGAAAGAGCCACTAAGAATTTCATGCAAATTCAATATGAGCAAAATCAACTATTCACTAAGACTATGGAGGAACAATCTACCATTTTGAAGAACATTAGCCATCAACTTGAGAGTCTAAATAGGGAAATTCCTAGTTTACAATTGAAACTTTCTAATGCTGAAAGGAATATATCATCTTTGTCTGAAGCTCAATCTTCATTGATTAATAGAATGGCTGCTAAACCTGAAACTAATGATAATCCCTTTGCAGCTACTAATGCCATACAAGTAGGAATTGATGAAAATGTTAGACTATTAGCTGAATTACATGCTAAGTGGGAAAGAGAAGATAAAATTGCTAGAAACATTTGTGTTTCTACTATCACTACCACTAGTGTTGAGGCTAGTAATAGTTCTACTACTTTTGAGGCTAGTAATAGTTCTACTACTTTAGATGATAATTTTGATTTTGATCTTGATGGTTGCAATATCTCTAAAGTTGTTAAGTTCCTACAAAAGCTTGCTAAAAGTCCTAATGCTAGTGCTATGAACATGTCCTTTACAAAACACATTACTGATGCTCTCATAAAGATTAAAGAAGAAAATATGAAACATAAAGCTTCTATTCCTATAAAACAAGAAGATGGTTGGGAACCCATCATTAATATGAAAGTGAATGACTTTGATTTCAAAGCTTTATGTGATCATGATAGTAGTGTTTCTATTATGCCTAGAAGGATTTATGATATGCTTGATTTGCCTCCACTTGAAGATTGTTATTTGAATGTCCCACTTGATGATAATGCTAAAAAGAAACTCATGGGGAGTATTAATGATGTTCTTATTATGGTTAACAATGCCTATGTCCCTTTTGATTTCTATGTTTCTGATGTTGAATGCAATGCTTCTTGTCCTATTACTTTGGGAAGACCTTTTCTTAGAACTGTTGGTGCCATTATTGATATGAAAGAAGGTACCATTAAATATCAACTCCCACTCAAGAAAGGTATAGAACACTTCCCTAAGAAGAGAGAGAAGATTTATATTGCCTCTCCTATGAAAACAAAATTTGGTTTTAATGCTTCTTCATTTGAGAACACTTGATCCTTTTTCTTGCTTCTTATGCCTAACTTAAAGGCGTTAAAGAAAAGTACTTATTGGGAAATAACCCAAAAGTTTTAGATGAGTCTTGGAAGTTATTACTTCAGTAATAACTGCTCTTTATCCTTTTTATTTGCTTTTTGTGCCAAGAGTAACCTCTAATGAGAGAGAACTAATGATTGGAAAAGCTGCTGTCCCGAAACAGATTTCCGTGCTTCACCGTAAAAATTCGTGTGAAATCTCTGAACGTCCTTTTGAGGCATGAATTTTTGTGCTTCTGACCTAGGTTGTTATCTAACTTTTGTTAGTTCAACACTTTTTTATTTGAGCAACAGAAGGTCTTCAAAAAAATTCATCTTTACCTGCTAATTTCTGCCATTTTCTGCATTTGCTTCTTGTTGGTTCCTTTTTGAGTTCTTTTGAAGAATTGAGATTTTTGAGGGAAGTGCTACAGTATATAGTGTTTTAATGGAAGTTTATTGGTGTTAGAACTGAACCTAAAGACTTATTATTTTGAGTGCACTAATGTTGCTAATAAGATCGTGTGAAGTTTTGTATGAAGGAAAAATTTTAGGTGTATGGAAGGAATGAGTAATGAGATGAAAGATGGAATAAAGCTCAAGCTTGGGGATGCCACGCGTGTCACCCGAAGAAATATCCAAGAAGTACAAGCATCAAAGCTTGGGGATGCCCAAGGCATCCCCTCTTCATCAATAAAAATCCCAGGTTTCTTCCAAATGCTTCATTTTTATTGTTTCATGCACAGTTGTGTTGTTCTTGGAGCGTCTTCTTTTTCATTTTCGTTTGCTTTTGTTTGCTTAGTTTTCTAAATAAATTTGTTGGACCCCCCTCTTTCATACATTGGTTTTCAAATAGTTTGGTTTGGTTTGGAAAAGAGTAGGAAAGCTCATGCTTAAGTGGTAAAGAGAGCTTGTTTTTGACTGTGGCCTATGCTTTGTCATGCCATGCTTGATATTGTTTTGTGGCCTATGCTTAATGTGCCTTGGATGAATCATGTGTTGTTTTAGCATATTAAAGCATAGTATTGTGGTATTCTCCTTTGATGTTTTATTTGGGTTGACTTGGCGCATGCTCACACCATGTTATGACTATCTCAAGTCACCATAAGCCTTTATGATCCTTTAGTTTTCAACTTGTAGTATCACTTTATGCTTTGATCAATGATGTTTTGTCGCTCTGCATGATTATGGCCATTATTGCTCTCTTAGTTTGTCGCTCCCAGTCTTTTGCTAGCCTCCACAACCAAGTATGAGTTCCACTCATGCATCCAACTCCCTAAACCAAGTTATTCCAAAGAGTCCACCATACCTACCTACTAGTTTCTGCTATTCCAAGTATATTCATGCTTTTGTTTACCTTCCAAATTAAACTTGTTATGAGAAAACTGGTGATTAAATCTCTCATGAACTTGATGGCACACTTTACTTTTCTTACCCTTAATAAACTTGAACCATTGTGTCGTCTATGTTGTATATGCTTGCACTTATTTGTTGGGAATTAGCAGAACCATGCTGTCATGGGGAACGCTTTCAACATTGCACGGGTACTTTGTACCTAGTTGATATCATGCTCTTTTGTCTATGGATGCCATCGGTGTGAAATGAAAGGGGAGCTTGTAAGTCCATGGAGTAATGTATATGTGTTAGAGAAACGCCTGGGCCGCTGGTCTAATCCATGCTGACATGGTGGAAACCTGCAGCGTAACCATAATGAGCTGTCTATGAAGCATTCTTCTTATAAAAAAAGTCCTATATTGAGAAAAAAAGAGAAAAAAGGAAAAAAAAGAGATTATGAAAAGAGGAAAGAGAGAAAAAAGCACCATATTCCCATGGTAAATAAGAAGATTGCTGAGATGCTCGTTGTCTGCTTGCCTTGTCATTTTTATATGGGGATTCTTTCGTATCATCGGGCAAGGGGTACCCCGTTGGCGGTTCTCTATGATACACATGTACTTACGATGACAAGAACTTACCGGTGACTAAAATTGAGTAGCATGAGGAGCGACCCTCATATTCAAGGGACATGATATTTCTAACTTATACTTCGTCAAGAATGTACACCATAGTTTGTTCACTTTAACCTTAATCACTTCAAGATGCTTATGATAGGGGCAATGAGAGATAAAAGCTATAAGTACCATAATTTTTGTAAGCTCTTTATGAAACTTGAATCTCTGCTTCCTTCTATGAAGGCTTTTCTTCCACCATTATATTGAGTCTCCACCTTCTACCCTTATGCACCTACTTTGAGAGCATAGTGGCCATTCTTAGTTCTATGTGCATTGTCCCAAGACTAGTTGATTGATGCATAATGATACATTGCAAATGTATCTATAATTTTTGATGTTCCATGCTTGGTTTTATCCACTTTCTTGTGTTTTGTCCACACTTTTGAGTACTTGTCATATGATTTCTTGGACTAACCTATTAACAAGAGCCCCAGTGCCAGCTGCCTGTTTTCTGCTATTTTTGGTTCAAGGAAAGTCACAAAAAGAATATTCTCGGAATTGGACGGGACAAAAGCCAAAGTGCCTATTTTTCCGGAAGTCATCAGATGCCAGAATACGAGATGGAGAAGGGCCAGAGGGCGGCCACACCACCTGGCCACGCGGCCAGGCTTGGCCCGCGCCAGGGGGTGGTTTGGCCAGCCCAGGCACCCCCTCGGCCTCTCCTTACGCCTATAAGATGCCCTCGGGACGAAAACCTGATACATTGCAGATGTATCTATATTTTGTGATGTTCCATGCTTGGTTTTATCTACTTTCTTATGTTTTGTCCATACTTTGGAGTACTTTTCATATGATTTCTTGGAATAACCTATTAACAAAGAGCCATAGTGCCAGCTGCACGTTTTCTACTGTTTTTGGTTCCAGGAAGTCAGAAAATGAATATTCTCGGAATTGGACGGGACAAAAGCCAAAGTTGATATTTTACCGGAAGACTCATGGAGCCAGAAGATGAGACGGAGAGGGGCCACAGGGTGGCCACACCATGTGGTGGCGCGGGCTAGCCCTGGTCGCGCCACCAGGTGGTGTGGGCCCCCTGGCCGCCTACCGACCTTGCCTCTTCGCCTATAAGTTGCCTCCCGATGCAAAAACCCTAGATCGTCAATCAGAAATCCACGAAAAGTTCCGCTGCGCTGCCGCCACCGAATGGGAGATTCGGGGGACAGAAAGTCTCTATTCCGACACCCTGCCGGGACGGGGAAGTGCCCCCAGAGACATCTCCATTGATCTCCACCACCATCTCCATCACCGTTGCTGATTCCCATGATGAGGAGGGAGTAGTTCTCTATCGAGGCTAAGGGTTCTACCGGTAGCTATGTGTTCATCTCTCTCTCTATGCATGATCATATTGTGATCATGAGCTTGTAATCTATAGATCTACCTTGCTACTCAAGTGCTTTAATAAATCTCTGCTCTCCCCATGTGTGTGAAAGTGACAGCGTGCTCACCATGGTGGCACTTAGGCTAGAGATTACAAATACTTGTTATGAGTTATATTTAGAGTTGGATGTCTTTATGAAATTGTGGTGTTTGTTGGACTCATCTAGTACTCAAGGTGACAGTGTGGGGTTTTCTAGATGGGAAAGATGAACTTTGAGGTGTGTTGTTATAGCCCTACCATCGATTCGAGTGTTCAACCGGAGAGTAGTTAAGAGTAGTATCATCAAGAGAAGATATTTATATGAGAGTGTTCACTAGTGAAAGTATGATCCCTACGCCTTGTTTCTAAGCATCGATACACCGTTTGCAATTAGATATGTTACATGTTTGCTTGCTTCCTTCTTTATTTCAGTTTGCCTTTAGTCTTTTCCCACATCAACCACATGCCATCCAGCTATTTTCTAGCACCGTTACCACTTATAATTATCCATACCACTTGTATTTCACTATCTCTTCGCCGAACTAGTGCACCTATACACCTGACAAGTGTATTGGGTGTGTTGGGGACACAAGAGACTTCTTGTACCTTGATTGCAGGGTTGCTTGCGAGGGAATACCTTTGACCACTTCCTCTGTAACTACCTCGGTGAATTACGCTCTTAGTTAATGCCTGGATGAACGAAAGTGGTTAAAATAGAACGGTGGGGCCCAGGGCCACTCACGGTAGACCTTTCGGCCGTCCTAACCACTTTCAGACAACGGGACAAGAACGAGCGGCGTAATCGGCAGGCGAAGGGATCAACTACATACACAAATGAGTATGTATGCAAGCCACATACAATAGTCCTCAGAGCCATTCCATCTAAAAGAAATAGAAATATAGCAACGCCATACGGCAAGATCCAAATGTCCTAGATAGATATAATAATTCAGGATAGCTCCTCATACATCACACATCAGAGTATCAGGCGGAAGCGGAAAACAAGATCCGAGTACGAATAAGAAGCAAACTGGCATAAGATGCCCCATAAATAAACACATCCCGCCCATAGATCACACGGATCCCCGTTCCCGGAATCTCTACACCGAAAGATCGTTGCCAACATCATCTGTCTCTTCCACCCAGTATCCATCTTGCGGGTACACCTGTTCATCCGAATCAAACAATTTATCGTGTGAGACCCTAGGGGTACTCAACAAGTCTTTATGCCACTAAAGGGGACACAACCTGGGGTGACGCAATTGCAGCAAAAGATAATACCTAACAATTCTACAGATACTCGCTAACCTTCCGCCTAACCAATGATAGACGGAAGTCCGTGAATTAAGAACAACAGTTATAACAGTATAATTAACAGATCCATCCTCCTCCTCGCTTACCAACGAGGAAGTGGACGAACATCCCCCATCATCCGTTGGCAGTTTTATTAACCATTCCATGAGTATTGCACTAATTACTAGTCAAGTACTTAGTCAATTTAAAAGCGGTACTTTAGTTATACTTGTCTATGGTCGAGAAACTGTGCTCCAAGTCGTCCATAACCGCGGACACGGCTTTCAGAAAGATTTACCCTGCAGGGGTGCATGAATAGCAACACACACTCGATCAACCTCGGAAAAACCAAATCAAAACCCAACGAGGCATTCACGACAAAGCAATCACAGGATTCAGAAATATTTCAGGGGGCCACCCCATTAAGCTACCCGCAACGAAGTTGGCCGGCTCCGAGACGGACCCAAGGTTTGTGTCAATGGCTGTAAACGACTGGGAACCCGAAAGTGTGACCGGGCTTGTCGATACCGCGAAAACATTCCACGATCCAAAATAGTACAGGTGCTCCTCGCACAATCTTAAATAAAGCAGTAACATGGCATAAGTACAGGATAGTAATAAAGCCCCAAACTACTTGTGGCCCCAATAAATAAGAATGAATCAAGCTCTGGCTCAGGGGGGTCCATAAGGCCTCCCGGATGTGGATAGTGCGAATAGTCAAGGAACAGGAATCAAGTACTCGGGGTCCTACGGGACACAAGTGAGCATGAAAAACCAAATAGCAGATATTGCTCACCGGTGCCTCTTTCATTAGTTATCCCATTACTACTCAGGTTATGTTGTTTAGGTACCTCGTTATCCATCAGACACTCACATACCCTACTCATGCTTTTCAACGACTCGCCTGGCTCAAACAACTCCTGTAGTAATGGCTCATGGGACCGGAACAGGCTTAATGTGGTTTAAAAGTAAAGGCTATGCAGTACTTGGGATTCAATTTAATGCAATCGCGACTCAATGATGCAAGAATCAGATAGAGGCAATAGGTACTGTATGTATGCAAGCATGTGGTAGTGCTTGCCTGGCAGCTCAGTTGAAGCGAGAGATGGATCTGGGTAATACTCCGGTGATTCCTGGTAATTCTCCTGCGGGGCGTCTATTCGAAGAAGAACCAAACAAACAAGGGCCAACATAAATAAAGTGCACAAGCATATGAATTAAAATGCGACAAGCAAACAAGCATGCCATGATGCATGATGCACAATTTACATGGCATTTAAGTAGCATGGCAAAAGTGAGGTGTGGATAAAAGAAATAAAGCACTTTATCATTTATTTGCCCAAGTTTTATTGTCATAAACGGTTCAGATTTTAAATGACAACATGATGCATGCTTCAATTCAGAACAAGGATTGCATAAATAGAACGGTCTCGTTGCGCTGATCGATTTAGACATATTATTTGTCAAATTTGGAATTATAAAACAAGAGTTATGAATTAAATAAGGAAAAGGGCATTTTCTTGTAATTTTATTCATCTCGAAATTTAAAGTGTTCAAAATATATTTTGAAGGACATATTTGAATTCCTCACATTTTTCTGATTCCAAAACATATATTACATGTATTTTTTGGATTTGTATTTAAAAAATTATTTGAATATGAAAAGAATTGGAATTTAAATTAATTTGAAACAGATTTGGATAAAACAGACTCAGGGAATTACTTTTTACACCGCAGGCAAACTGAGACACAGGCACTGACGGGTGGGGCTTCGCTGACTGGGCCACACACGCGTGAAAACGCGTTTTGCACGCGGGTCTGGCTTACCCACAGCGGCTGACAGGCGGGCCAGCGGCGGAAGGGGCCACGTGCCAGTGGGAAAGGCCCCAGCGGCTGACTGGTGGGGCACCAGCTGGACCGCAGGTTGGGGCCAGGAAAGCTGGGGGGGTTTTCTGCTAAACTACGGGCGTGGCTGACTGGTGGGGCTGAGAGGAGCACGGGTTGAGGAAAATAAAAAGGGTGGGGGCTTTTTGCAATTTAACCACGGCCCGGTTTACTGTTTATCTTCTCCTCGCGTCTGACGCGAATCTGGCGCACGGCGCGGGGTGGGGGTTTGATCCGGGGACGTGTGCGTGCGCGCTGGGGTGGCTAACCAGTGCGGCGTGCTAGGGGAGCTGACAGGGAGGTGGGCGCGGGCTAGATAGGGCGAGCGTGGCGCGGGAAAGCTACAGACGCCGGCGAGCTCTAGCGCGCGGAGGCTGCTCGACGCAACGCACGGTGAGGCTATAGCGGTACGGTTAGGCGGAGGTTGTCAGGGAGAGGGAGATGCTCACCGTGAGTTGCCTGGTGGTGTTGGATCGGCGCGAGGGGCTGCGGAACGGCGAGGATGCAGACGCACCGGCGGGCTAGGGTTTCGGGGACGGCGAGGTACTGGCGACGCGGTGGAGCTTCTCGTCCACGTCTGCGTGCACGGGGCGTCACAGGGGGCCGTGCTCGGTCTTCTCCGCCACTTCACGGTCGCGCTGCACGGCTGGTTCGTCGGGGCGGGGTGGTACCTGGCGGCGACCGGCGGCGGCTGCTGGTGGACGGAGAGGAAGAAGGGGAAGGAGGAGGGCGTCTCGGCCAGATCCAGGGAGGCCAGAGAGGCGTGGAGAGGAAGAAAAAGTGGGAGAGAGAGGGAGGAAAAGAGGGCGGGGCACGACAGGGATAAGGGGCTAGGGCTTTGCCCTTTCTCCCTCGAGCACGTGCTCGGCCAGGCTGGGGCTTGTCCTGGAGCTGGACGGCGCGGCAGGGAGGCTGCAGGTGGGGTAGGGGATGGTGGTGCGGCTAGGCCCGCACGGCAGAGAGAGAAGGAGAGAAGGGGCTCGGGTGAGCTCGGTTTAGCTAGGGCATGGCTATGGTTAGGGTTAGGCTTAGCTAGGTTAGAGAGAGGAGAGGCTGGGGTGGTGGTCAGGTAGAGAGAGGGTGGCCAGGTGGTACCCATGTTAGAGAGGAAGGGTGTAGAGAGAGAAGTGAGTTAGGGTCTAGTAGATTTAGAGAGAGATAGACTTAGCTAGGTTAGGTTTTAATTAGATATTTAGATTTTAATTTTTGATTATGAGGCCAAAACAAGAAGACACATGGGCTTGATCTTGCATGGGCTAATGTAGAGAAGAAACTAGAAAGAAAGAAGAAGAAAAGAATTAGGTGGAATAAGGCTCATGTGATCTTATATGTAGATAAAGAAAAATAAGATAAAAGAATGTGGTAAGATCATCTCAAGTGGAACATGGTGAGTGCTAGAATTGACATGAGGTGGAGGTGAAAGGAAATCCAAGAAAAAGGAAAAGAAAAGAATTATGGGCTAAGCCTCATATGGTTCATGCATGGAGAAAATAATAATAAAAGAAGATGGTATGGTGTGACTAAGGAGAGGTGGAGATGGTTTTCCTAGATAGGATCCACCAAAACCAAAGAAAAACTAATGGAGGAAAAAGGTGGTGGAGAAGCTTGCATGGCCCATGCAAAATATTAATGACATGATTTATTATGTGAAAACAATAATAATATGATGGCATTAATCTTGTGCATTTCCAAGAAGTGGAAAATAAGCCAAGCAAAGAATTTGGGAGATTGATCCACCCCAAACCACATGAGCTAGGATAAAAATGTCACAAGAAAAAGAATTACACGCTCATGGTTAAGGGATGGTGGGATTTTAAAGTGGTAGAAAGAAAGGTGGTGGAATTGAAATAAAAGATATGCCCCCAACTCAACTTGGGCATTTGAACAATATATAAATAACCAAATACAATATCAAGAGGCAAATACAATTAATAATGCATATGAGAGAAAAACCAAAAGAAAGAGGGTTTTATATGATGCTCAAATGCAAGGTGGCATGATGACATGAGCATGATATAATTATGATGCAACAATAATCTCTAAGAAGTAGCCAATATCTTACTAGGACAAGTAGCATTACAATTGTTAGACAACTGGGGTGCTACAACTCTCCCCCACTAAACATGAATCTCACCCCGAGATTCTAGGAAGAAGAAGACTCAAAGAGGGTAGGATACTTGGCACGGAGCTCATCTTCACGTTCCCAGCTGGCTTCATCAACGGAATGGTGCGACCACTGCACCTTGCAGAACTTGATGGACTTGTTGCGAGTCCTTCTTTCTGCGACTTCAAGAATTTTTGTGGGGTGTTCTTGATAAGACAGATCTTCTTGGAGATTGATGAGTTCATGGTCCACGGTCCTGCCGGGATCCTTGAAGCACTTCTTGAGTTGAGAGATGTGAAAAACATCATGGACTTTGAGTTGTTCAGGGAGCTCAAGAGCATAAGCAACTTCTCCTCTTCTTCCACGAATTTTGAAAGGACCGATGTATCTAGGAGCCAGCTTTCCTTTGATACCAAAACTGTGCGTACCTCTCATGGGAGTGACACGAAGGTAAACGAGATCACCAGGGACATACTCCATGTCTGTGTGCTTTCTGTCATAATTGCTCTTCTGGCGACTTTGAGCAATCTTCAGATTTTCAAGAATGATGTGAACTTTCTCCTCCGCTTGAGTTACAATGTCGGGGCCAAACAATATTCTTTCACCTGCGCCCGACCAACCAATCGGAGTTCTGCACTTGCGACCATAGAGAGCCTCAAATGGTGCCATCTTTAGACTTTTCTGAAAACTGTTGTTGTAAGAGAATTCAGCATAAGGAAGACATTCTTCCCACTTCATGCCGAAAGAGATAACGCAAGCACGGAGCATATCTTCCAGAATTTGATTGATCCTTTCAACTTGTCCTTGCGACTAAGGGTGGTAAGCTGTGCTGAAGTTTAGTTTTGTTCCCAAAGCATTTTGGAAACTTCCCCAGAACTTGGAAGTGAAAATGCTTCCACGGTCTGAACTGATCTCAAGAGGAACTCCATACAGAGAGACAATTCTGTTGATATAGAGCTCAGCCAACTGAATTGCAGAAATTGTTTCCTTGACTGGAAAGAAGTGAGCTACTTTGGAAAGCCTGTGAATGACAACAAAGATTGCATTGTTGCCCTTCTGCGACCTTGGAAAACCAGTGATGAAGTCCATCTCTACTTTCCCCCATTTCCATTCCGGAGGCTTCAATGGCTGTAGAAGACCGGAAGGTTTCTGATGGACAGCTTTAACTCTGCGACAAACATCACACTCTGAGACATACTTGGCACAATATCGTTTCAAACCAGGCCACCAATATTGTGTTTTCAAGTCCATGTACATCTTAGTGCTTCCAGGGTGAATAGAAAGAACAGAATCATGCGCCTCCTTGAGAACTTGCTCTCTTAACCCCGGATAGTTCGGAACAAACATCCGGTGTTCAAAGAAAAGAGTGCATTGGTCATCTACGTGGAAAGACTCATACTTCGGAAGCTGAATGTTGGAGATGATCTTTTTAGTGTAAGGATCCCCAAGCTGAATGGAACGGACCTTTTCTTCCAAGAGAGGTGTTGCTAGAAGGTTTAGAAGATACCCTTGATCCACAATTTCAAGGTTGAGCTTGCGAAATTCCACACACAAGAGAGGCTGTTGTTCTTCCACCATGAGGTTGTTGACATAAGCTTTTCGGCTGAGAGCATCTGCCATGACATTAGCTTTGCCCGGGGTGTAGTGGATGGTCAAATCGAAATCATTGATTGTTTCAATCCACCTCCTCTAACGAAGGTTGAGATCAGGCTGTGTGCATATATACTTCAGACTCTTGTGATCAGAAAAGATCTCACAACGGTTGCCAAGCAAGTAATGCCTCCATACTTTCAAAGCAAAGACAACTGCTGCGAGTTCGAGGTCATGTGTAGGATAGTTGATCTCATGCGTCTTCAACTGTCGAGAGGCATAAGCAACAACTTGTTTTTCTTGCATAAGGACCGCACCCAATCCTTGCAATGAGGCATCACAAAAAATCTGGAAAGGCTTTGATGTATCTGGAGGAACCAAGACTGGTGTGGAAGTGAGCTTCTCTTTGAGTGTTTCAAAGCTTGCTTGACATGCAGGAGTCCAAAGATATTTCTTGCCTTTCTTGAGGAGATCGATAAGAGGCTTCGCAATCTTTGAGAAGTTTTGAACGAAGCGACGGCAGTAACTGGCCAAACCAAGGAAACTCCGGACTTCTTTGACATTAATGGGTGGAAGCCAGTCCATAATTGTCTTAATAGTTTCTGGGTTGATGGCAATGCCCTTGGCAGAGGTGACGTGACCAAGGTAGGTGACTTGAGGCAGCCAGAATTCACACTTGGAGAACTTTGCATACAGGCGGTTCTCACGAAGCTTGTTTAGGACACAACGAAGGTGTTCTTCATGTTCTTCTTTTGACTTAGAATAGACTAGAATGTCATCCAGATAGACCACAACGAACTTATCAAGATACTCCATGAAAACCGAGTTCATAAGCCTCGAGAAGGTGGCAAGTGCATTGGTGAGACCGAAAGACATGACCGTGTACTCATACAGGCCATAGCGGGTAGTGAAAGCTGTTTTGGGAACATCTTCCTTGCGAATCTTGATTTGATGATAACCACTTCTCAAATCAAGCTTAGAGAATACCACAGCTCCAGCTAGCTGGGGAAGTGACAGAAATCTCTAAGGTACTAGATGTGTTGTTGCTACTAGGGAGAAAACAACAATCCTTTATTCATAGAACAATCGTATTGTTTACTTTACACGCAATTCGTAAAGCAATAATCTATTGCTTGCAACTTAATACTGGAGGGGGTTCGGATGATAACTTAAAGGTGGATTATTAGCCATAGATGCAGTTGGATGGCAGTCTATGTATAATGGTGTAATTCCCAATCAAGTCTCGAAGGAGTCAAGATGATTAGTATATGCATGTATTGCTTTCTCGATGTTTGTCAATTGCCCCGCTGTAATTTGTTCACCCAGCATGTTATCTATCTTAAGGAGAGCCACCTCTAGTGAACTATGGATCCCGGTCCTTGTCTTTTACATACAATGTATAAACTGTTTACTGCTTTGTGTTTACTTTCTGCAAACTTTTACTTCCTTCCATTCAATACGGTTAATCCTTTGTTTTCAGCAAAACACGGTGAGATTGGCAACCACATCGCAAGTTGGGGACAGAGTTCTGTGGTTGTGTTGTGCAGGTCTCCACTTTGCTACTAGCACCGGTAGTGCGCCCTGCCAAGGCTCAGCTAGCAACACCTTTGGGGTGTTTCCTTGCTCCTACTGGTTCGATTAAACCTTTGTTTCATAACTGAGGGAAACTTGCTACTGTGCTCATCATACCTTCCTCTTGGGGTTCCCAACGAGCTCTACATCAACACTGAGCCATCACATTACTTGATATTGCTTATTTTAAACTATTTGTATCTAGTCACTCTGATGAACTTTGAAGGTGTCCTTTGCATTTATATTTGCTACTCTATGAGGGACAAGCTGAATACTATTATGCTATGTTTTCTTTATGTGAAACAAACAAACGTATTGCAAAGCATTGTTATTCATGAATCTTTTGTTTGTGCCTTTTCATGTTGTAACATAGTTTCTTTGTCTTATTGCTAGAACTTTGTCTTTTATGTTATGATTGAAGTACTATGATCCCAGCTTTGAATGTTTTACAAATACTTTGATCAAGTTTATGATGGTGCATGTCACCTCAAAAATCATTCTTTCTTTTTATCACTTACCTACTCGAGGACGAGCAAGAGTTAAGCTTGGGGGTGTTGATACATTGCAAATGCATCTATAATTTTTGATGTTTCATGCTTGGTTTTATCTACTTTCTTGTGTTTTGTCCATACTTTGGAGTACTTTTCATATGATTTCTTGGACTAACCTATTAACAAGAGCCACGGTGCTAGTTGCCTGTTTCCTGCTGTTTTTGGTTCCAGGAAGTCAGAAAATGAATATTCTCAGAATTGGACGGGACAAAAGCCAAAGTCACTATTTTACCGGAAGACACTTGGAGCCAGAATACGAGACGGAGAGGAGCCAGGGGGCCACCACACCACCTGGTTGCGTGGGCCAGGCCTAGACGCGCCAGGGGGTGGTGTGGCCAGCCCAGGCACCCCCTCGGCCTCTCCTTCCTCCTATAATATGCCTCTGATACCAAAACCCTAAGTACCCGATCAAAAATCGACGAAATAGTCTGTAGCCTCCGTCATCTCTATCCCTAGATCGAGAGGGATCTGAAGCTCTTCCCGGCACCCTGCCGGAGAGGGAAATTCACCCTGGAGGCCTTCTTCATCATCATGCAAGCCTCCGGTGTGATGCATGAGTAGTTCATCTCTGGACTACGGGTCCATGTAGTAGCTAGATGGCTGGTTCTCCTCCTTTGTGCTATCATGTTTAGATCTTGTGAGCTCCGTTCATGATCAAGATCATCTATTTGTAATTCTGCATGTTGTGTTTGCGGGGATCCGATGGATATTGAGATGCTATTTCAGATTGATTATTGATTCTATCATGTCTTTGTTATTTGTGATCTTGCATGCTTTCTGTTGTTAGTAGCTATCTTGGCCAAGTAGATGCTAGCAACTCCAAGAGTTAGTATTTATGCTCGATAGTGGGTTCATGCCTCTGGTAATCTGGGGAAGTGACAGAAATCTCTAAGGTACTAGATGTGTTGTTGGTAATAGGGAGAAAACAACAAACCTTTGTTCATAGAACAATCGTATTGTTTACATTACACGCAATTCGTCAAGCAATAATCTGTTGCTTGCAACTTAATACTGGAGGGGGTTCGGATGATAACCTGAAGGTGGATTATTAGTCATAGATGCAGTTGGATGGCGGTCTATGTATAATGTTGTCATGCCCAATCAAATCTTAAAGGAGTCAAGATGATTAGTATATGCTTGTATGCTTTTTCGATGTTTGTCAATTGCCCCGCTGTAATTTTTTCACCCAACATGTTATCTATCATAAGGAGAGCCACCTCTAGTGAACTATGGACCCCAGTCCTTTCTTTTACATACAATCTACAAACTGTTTACTGCTTTGTGTTTACTTTCTGCAAACTATTACTTCCTTCCATTCGATACGTTTAATCCTTTGTTTTCAGCAAAACCAGTGAGATTGACAACCTCATCGCAAGTTGGGGACAAAGTTCTGTGGTTGTGTTGTGCAGGTATCCACGTTGTTGCTGGCACCGGTAGTGCGCCCTGCCAAAGTTCAGCTAGCTACACCTTTGGGGTGTTTCCTTGCTCCTACTGGATTGATAACTTTGGTTTATAACTGAGGGAAACTTACTGCTGTGCTCATCACACCTTCCTCTTGGGGTTCCCCAACGAGCTCGTTAGTACGAGTCAACAATGGTCGATGGAGAAGCGATGGTGATGATGATGGCGATGATCTCCTCCAATTCCCCATCCTGACAGGGTGCCAGAACGGAGTTTCTGATTCCGAATCGCAGAATCTGGCGGTGGCAGTGTAGCGAAACTCTTTATGGAAAAACGTCGAACCCCCCTTGGTTTTTAGGTCAAGAGGCAACTTATAGGTGAAGAGGGAGGTCGACGGGGTGACCGAGGCGGCCATACCACCCCAAGGAGCGGCCTAGCCTGGCCCGTGCGGCCAGGTGGTGTGGGCCCCTCATGGCCCTCCTCCGTCTCGTCTTCTGGCTCCGTGAATCTTCTGGTGAAATAGGATTTTTGGCATATTTTCCGGGATTTTTCCTGATAGTTGATTTTCTGCACAAAAACTAGACACGAAGGTAATTCTGCTGAAAACAACGCCAGTCTGTGTTAGTTATATCCAAATCACACAAGTTTAGAGGAAAAACAATAGCAAAAGTGTTCGGGAAAGTAGATATGTTTTGGACGTATCAAGCAGCAAAGCAGAAATGGCCTGATCTGATGAACTAGTGACTATGATATCATCATATATTAGAACAAATATCATAATGCCGAACTTTTTGTAAAGGAAAAGTGAGGTGTATGCTATGGAGGGAACAAAGCCAGGTGCTTGAAACTTTGTACTTATCCTTGAATACCATGATTCAGGATCTTTCTTGAGACCATAAAGAGCCTTGTCAGGGTTTCATATATAGTGTGAAGTTTGAGAGTCTTCGAAACCTAGGGGTTGTTTCATATAGACCTCATCTTCTACAACACCATGAATAAACTCGTTTTGACATCTAGCTGCCTAAAACTCCAGCCTCGAGGAATAACAACTGATAGCACAAGTCTAATAGTGAATTCCTTCACAACGGGACTGAAGTTATCTTCGTAATCTATGCCATACCTTTGCTTAAAGCACTGCACCATCTGCTTTCCTCTTGACACGATACACCCATTTGTAGTCAATGAGATTCTTTGTAAAATTTGAAGGAACAAGTCTCCAAGTTTTGTTTTCTAGAGGGGCATTATATTCTTCTGTCATGGCTTGACGCCAACGATCATATAAGAAAGCTTCTAATAGTGTGCATGGTCCCCCTGTACATGTAAACATGCCATAGCGAATAGTGTCGCCAGTGTATTTTTTTAGGATGTCTTATTCCTTTTTGGAGACGTGTCCGTGGTTACAGTATCTGTTGAGGTTGTTGTTCAGGTGACCTAGGTGGGGATAGTGATGGAGTGGGGCAACCATAGAAGATCCTGAACAGCCGGTACCATCAGTTTATGTGTCACTACTATGCATATGAGCGTTGCAGGTGCTGTTCCCCTGGTCGTTATCGCTTCTGAACGCCTCCTTGTCCTGGCGCGCATGAGCAGGGGACAATGAGGAGGTGCATGGCGCATTATTGGCATCAGGTGTCGTGCCCTGCACAGGAGACATCAACCATGCTCGTGTCACATCAGCGCTGCCGGTCAACAAGCACGTGGGAGACAGCATCGGCTCGCCGATCATTGACTGCATGTAGATCTCACCATGCACACGATCCAAGGTGGCAGCGGAATCAACATCAGATTCACGGTTGTCCCGGTCGTGTATAGAGGTCATGTCACTGATTTCAGATGTTTCTTCACTATTTTGACTGGGGTTAGTTGCTGCTACTTACTGGACCTCAACATCATCTACAATCACAACATGTTCTAGAGAAAACTGGCCATGATTAGTAACATTTGGTATGATATGCAAATTCATATGACCATCAATGTGTGTCTCCCCGTTTAGTTGAAGGCAAAAGAAGAATAGCTCTTTTAATACGAGATCCAACATTAGGATTTAAATCATCAAAGGGAAACATATTCTCATCAAACACCACGTCTCTTGAAATGCATCACCGGTTTTAGCATCTAGACACTTGAATCCTTTATGGCGAGGATTGTAGCCTAAAAACACACACCTAGTGGAATGGAAAACCAGTTTAATTTTATTGTAAGGACGAAGATTGGACCAACAAGCATAACCAAATATTCTAAGAGACTCATAATTAGGTTTGGTGTAAAGGAGACACTCAATAAGAGTGTAGAAATTTATCAGCTTACTATGAAGCAAGTTTATGAGAAAAGTGGTCGTAAGAAAGGCTTCATCCCAAAACTTGAGAGGGATAGATACATGCGCTAGAAGTGCAAGACCTACTTCAACAATGTGACGATGTTTGCGTTCTGCTGAGCCATTTGTTGATGCGCACGTGGGCAAGAGACATGATCAGTGATACCCACTTTTTGAAAAAAACTATGGAGTTTTAAATATTCACCAACCCAATCAGTTTGCATAGTGATGATTTTTTATCAAATTTCCTTTCAGCAAGTTGTTGAAAATTAAGAAAAACTTGATAAACCGTAGAACGCTCCTTGAGAAAATAGACCCAAGTAAATTTACTAAACTCATCAATGAAACTTACATTATCTATAGTCTTAAGCCTAGTGGCCTACCCCACTGCTGCCAGCACAATGTTGTATCGGTCTTTGGCTTTTCGTTTTGAGAGAATTTAGGGCCTTCGTTTTTGCTGGTTGGTTATTTATCGTGCGTGAGTTCCTTATCTGACTGACATTGGGACCCATTAAGAGTCGAACCCATAAGAAGCGACACAACCTGTTATCACTCATCTGGCACCGCTTACCGCACCCAGGAAACCCCAAACCCTGGCCCGTACTTAACCCAACCACTCTCTCCCAAAAGGTTTCTCCTTTTCCCCTCGAGGGTTCTTAGGCGCTACGTCTCCGACCGTCGCCTCCACGCAGCTCGAATGCCGCCCCAAACAACTTCAGCAACAACCTTCTTGCTCCCATCTTCTCTCCCGAAGCATCTCCTTCCCCTCCGTACCCCATCCATATCCACGAGGTACCCTCGAGCTTCCTCTCTGTCCTCCCCTCTCATAGGTCGTCGGAGGATTGGCGTGGCTGATAGGGAGGGAGGCATCACGATGTGACTGGTTGGTTCCTATTCATCGCAATGCTGGTGCTGAGGATGGCCACCCTTCCTCGACATTGACCTTGAGTGGCGAAGCACATGACGACTTTCCATCTACCTACAGATGTCCCTTGGTTGTCGTTCACCTTTATCTGACACGATATGCTTAAATGGAGAGGGAGCTCTCACGACCTGTCGGCTAGGCTGAATTTTGTAATGATCCAAAGTCTAAC
Source organism: Avena eriantha (assembly GCA_910589775.1). NCBI lineage: Eukaryota > Viridiplantae > Streptophyta > Magnoliopsida > Poales > Poaceae > Avena > Avena eriantha. The sequence continues at coordinate 304,090,403 of OU342746.1, read as the reverse complement.
ATTATTTATTTCTGTAATTTTGGAGGCCTAGAAGACTTACCTTGAGAAGACCCGGTCAGGCAGAACCAACATCAAGGAAGAGCATAAGAAAGGACAAGATGGTCCACTGGTCCTGTTGTTGAAGTGTTTGTCCACGTCTTAGTGTTCATCATGATGCTCTCAAATAGATAGTGTAGAAAGTAGAGTACTATGTAGGAGCTCCGGTCATTTGGCGATTGCTAGAGAAGTGCACTGGAAGATGTCCCAGTGTTTTGGTGTAAATATTGTTGAGAAAGAGCTACAATCGCGTTCCGGATATTTTCCAGGATGAACGCCCGTGTCATAACATAACCATGTGTCTATAATTTACTCGGTATCAGCTCAAAAGTGTTACGGAAGAGGCAAAATATTTGTAGTTGTTGCTGGGATGGCAAAATGACTGCAATTTTTTTGCGCATGCCACAATATGTTAGAATGATATGCAAGCGGCGAGCCATCTAGTAATATGAATGTTTGCTGACATAGGTATGTGCTGGCCCCATACATCAGAGAACACTCGCTCCAAAAGAACAATGGAGACACTAGTAGAGACATGATATGGTAATTGATGACTCTTAGCTAGTTGACACAAATCACAAATGTATGGATTTATTTCAGGTGAATGAGAAATATAATGTTTCCTAAGGATTTGGTGCACCATAAAGGAGGAAGGCTGTCCCAGGTGACGATGCCATGTTGAAGACGATTGCTTTATTGTAACGAATGATTGAAAAACCCGGTAGACAAAGGCACTAGCGGGTAGACACCATCATGGCATAGACGTTTAAAAAAGAACCCTACTTCTGGTTTGATCCTTAATCAAGAAAAAATAAGGATGAAACTCAAGAAATATATCATTATTAAGAGTAAGTTCATGAACTGAAAGAAGATTTTTAGATGCATCTGGAACATGGAGAATATTCTTAAGCTGTAATGAGCTATGGGGAGTGTGCAACATTGAATGGCTAATAGGAGTTGCATACCAACACCATTTTTTGTGTGGACTTCATCACGTCCCGTGTGCTTCTCTTGGTTAGAGAGCTTGCTCAGCTCACTAGTAACATGATTGGCAGCACCAGTGTTAGGGTACCAGTTTGTGTCCACGCCATAGGATGCCATGTTGGCACCCTTAAAAAAACGAGCACCATTATCATCACGTCAATCACTCTGGAACCATTAGCGGGATGACCATGTTCTTGCATATCTGGCATGTGCATTTACATAAGGGGTGGGGGCACGACCACGACGCCCCCATCATCTCGGTGTCTACCATCATCATCATCACGCGAACGAGGGTGATCATTGTAGCAACGATCACTCCTCCATCATGACTATCATCATAGCGATCCCGACGGTCATCATAGCGATCACGACAATCATCATACCTATCACGACGGCCACGATAGTTATGGTCATCCTAGCGTCCACCACATGGGGCTGGATGGCGATCACCACCACAGCGAGCCATATTGGCGAATGAAGAAGATCAAAGGTTTGGAGTTGACTAAATAAATCAGTTAAGGTGGTATTAGGGTTAGTGTTGAAAACTGTTTTTAGAGTGTTGTAGGAATCTCCGAGGCCATGCAAGATCGACCAGATCAGTTCATCGTCATCAAGAGGCTTCCCAACAACAGCTAGTTTAGAAGCTATTGTTTTCATCTTGGCAAATTATTTTCAGCAGAAAGATCACCTTTCTTGGTATCATTGAGTGCAGACTGAAACTATGGAGTCTGAGAGGGTTCAAGGACCTTCCACACCTCAACAGATGTCTCAAGTCCAATGACATAGGAGAGTATATCCGACGACATGGAACTCAATATGTACCTCAGTATCTACTGATCCCGAGTGAGCCAGTGGACATACTCTGTTCTTTCAACCTTTATTTTCTTGCCACCGATGTCTTCAACCTCAACCTCCTTTGCCGGTGCCACCTCGAGTCCTTTCACCAGATTGAGGACGCGGGCTCCATGTAGGGCAGAGATCACCAACACTTTCTAGACAAGGGCGTTCTCCCTCGTGAGGAGTTGGCGAGCGGTGCTCCGAGGGTGACAACCAAGGCAGTAACAAACGAAGACGAGGAGGAGGATGCCGCTAGGGTTGTGGGGCCACGATGGCAAACCAAAATGCGACGAGCAGAGTTGGTTGTAGGCGATGGCGGTACAATCTACAGTGATGGCACTGTCGTAGGCTTTTGGATGTGGGTTTGAAGAGGGGTTTTTGGAGGGGGCGGCGGCAGAAAAGAATCCGCGACGACGACATGGTTGTGTTGTTGGTTGTGATATCGAAGGTGGCGACAGTGGATTGCGGCGGTGGCAAGGTAGGACAGCGGCAAAGAGACTACGACGACGACGGGTTTCTAGGCAGCTAGGTCAGGTAAGGGACCTGAAAGTTTGGCTGGGACGTAGCCTTGGAGGCGACACAATTTCGTGTTGGTATATGGATCAAAGGAAAAAACCTTTGATGGTTCGAAATACATAGGGAAGGCTGATACCGATTGGAGTACTTCTCCATATCGGTATAATACCAAGAACATAAATACAAATAACTTCTACTACTCTCTCTGTTTCGGTTACAAGTCATGCAGGTACTTCTATGTCGCAAAATTGAGCATCTTAGTATATATTACAAAAAATATATCACTGAAAACTTTAGACTTTGTATTTTCTAATGATATAATTTTTATATTATATAATTCAAATTATATAGATCAAATTGATAACCTAGATATACTCACAGGACTTGTAAACCCAGAAGGAGTATCTTTAACATGCGGGACGTCCTCTTTGCAACCCTACCGGTGACCGGAGTTTACTCGTGAAATGCAAGCTAGCTTGATTGAAGATAAGTGGACCGTTTTGTTCAATAACGCCAGGTTTAAAGGGCAAATCTGCAAAAGATGTCAACACGTGAATCAAACAATTTTGGTCAACATTCTCACACTAAATTAACCCGAGCGTACGAGCTAATGCCGTTCCCACCCCCAAACCAGACCATCTGCTTCCCTCACTCACACTATCACACGCACGGCACACTCCACTGCTCGCTCCTCCCTCACGCTAGCTGTAAGCCTTTATAACGCGGCGAGGCCACTGCGAATCCAAGGACGCCCCGCCTCCTCGATCCCCTCACTTCCCCCCCGTCGAGATCCGCTCGGAGCTGGAGCTCAGCTACCCGGCCGGCGAGGTACGAATCCACAGCCTCTGCATTGCCGCCTCTCTGTTTTTTCCCTCTTTCTGTCCGCATGAGCGGATCTAGCTCAAGCTTGCTCGATGATGTTCGTTGGACTGATTGGCTAGTTTGGTTTAGTGCACCGTTTGCTATGGAGTCTGCCGCTGTTAGATTGCGTGTGCGCATAGCCAGCTCGGACCCAGCTCAGGCCGCAGATCCGATTGCGATTTGTGCAGGGAATGTAATTGGCGAGATTTGCCGTGTATTAATTGCACGCGCTTTGTAGTTTTTGTTTCCATGTTCGTTGATACGCGGAGATTTGCTTGCCTTTTTTCATTTTCTTTTCTTCTAGGAAAGCATTGCCTTATTATACTAGGAAGGAAGAAACGGACAGCAAATTTGACGCTTATTTTTGGGCGTTGTTTAGCTGGTACAGCTATGCAGATCCAGTGTTTCCTTCTTTAGATCCAGTGATTGATATAAATTCCTGGCGTCTCGAGTTCTGACGATCTGTAGTTTGGCCTAGGTGCGCTCGGGTGTCGCCGGAAGCCGCAACCTCTTTTGGTCGATCGACGAGTTGATATAATCGAGCCGCGTTCAGTGCGGGCGATCCTGTACATGCCAGAGTTGGACTGATGGCATTCGGCAGAGGTTCAAAGATGGACGCCAGGCGGCCTTCGTCGCCGTCCTCGTCGTTCTGCACGACGACCACCATCGCCCTGTTTGTGGCGCTCTGCGTCGTCGGCGCCTGGATGATGACATCGTCCACCGTCTTCCCGGTAGAGGTTTCATCAACTAAAAAGTCAGAGCCGCTAGAGGTTTCGTCAAATAAGAAGACAGAGGTGAAGGATCAGCGTGCAGAAGTTGACTTCGGCACAACCGAGGAGACAGCATCCGGCAATGTTGTTGAAGGCTCGGGGAAATTCGAGGATACCGACAATAATGACAATGTTCCAGATGAGTCTCATAGTAACAGGGATGCCCCTGAAGAAGAGAAGTTCACGGAGAGCGCAATGGAGAAGCCTGTGGAGATGATTGAAGAAAAGGAAGCATCAAAAGAAAAGGAAGACAGTAAGGATTCGTTTGATGATGCAAACGGAAAATCTGGAGGGCAGAATGCTAAGGAGGGTGGGGAGACTGGACAGTCTGGTGATGAGGAGGAGAAGAGCGAGGAGAGGAAAGATAATGACACCACAACTGAAAAGGATGCTGAAAAAACTAATGGAGAGAAGAAGGAAGATCTAGAAGGAAAGCCCGTGGATGACCCCATGCAGGATCCAACTGAACAGCCTCAAATCGAGGAGAAAGTAGAAGAAAGTGGAGAGAAGGAACAGGCAGCAAAAGCTAACGAGGTATTTCCTGATGGAGCTCAAGCTGAACTTCTGAAGGAGTCGAATACCGAGAATGGGTCATTCCCTACACAGGCTGCTGAGTCAAAGAATGAGAAGGAAGCTCAAGCATCATCAAAACCTTCAGGTGATGCAATCACCTATAGCTGGAAATTATGTAACAGCAGTGCAGTGACAGATTTCATACCTTGCCTTGATAACGAGAAGGCTATCAAGAAACTTCATTCTACCAAACATTATGAACACCGTGAGAGGCATTGCCCTGAAGAGCCTCCGACTTGCCTTGTTCCCCTTCCGGAAGGATATAAGCGCCCCATCGAGTGGCCCATGAGCAGGGACAAGGTACTTCTCTCTTTTCATGATGTTCCCACAACACTGAGTAATCTTTAGCTGATCAAGACTCCTTTTGCTTATTACAAGTTGCACTACGTTTGCAGGTATGGTACAGCAATGTCCCTCACACCAAGCTTGCAGAGTACAAGGGCCATCAAAACTGGGTTAAAGTTTCTGGGGATCATCTTCTGTTTCCTGGGGGTGGAACTCAGTTCAAGAATGGTGCACTCCACTATATCGACACTATTCAGCAGGTTTATTATCTTTGCCCCAACTGTGCCTTATACTTCTGCACATCAATGGTTGATTAATACTGTTCCACATACATAACTTCGATCCAAGCGCCACTATCGCTCTCTTAAGGAGTTTGCACATGTTCCTGGATCATCATGATGAAATTTTCATATTGTGTGTTTCAAGTATTTACTCTTATCACGTCATGCCTGTTCAGTCTATGGCCCTATGCATTTACGTGCTTTTGTCAAATTATTGTGTGCAGGCATTACCTGACATTGCATGGGGTAAACGCAGCCGTGTCATCCTGGATGTTGGTTGTGGAGTTGCCAGCTTTGGTGGCTACATGTTTGATAGAGACGTGCTCACCATGTCATTTGCTCCAAAAGATGAGCATGAAGCTCAAGTACAGTTTGCGCTGGAGAGAGGAATTCCAGCAATATCAGCTGTAATGGGCACCAAGAGACTTCCATATCCCAGCAGAGTTTTTGATGCCATTCACTGTGCTCGCTGCAGAGTCCCTTGGCATATTGAAGGTTTGTCTTGCTGTGGCATGCTTTACCTTTATCTTCTTCTGATTACATTACTGTTTTCATTATGAAATGTAATGGAAGTGGGGAAACCTGGTTCTAAAAAGAAAATTTTCTCTACTGTTTACTTTCAGGTGGCAAGCTTTTGCTGGAATTGAACCGACTATTGCGTCCTGGTGGTTACTTCGTCTGGTCTGCTACTCCTGTTTACCAAAAGCTCCCTGAAGATGTTGAGATTTGGAATGGTACTGTACTGAACACCTGTTTTAATTTCACTCGTACCGTCATACAGAACATCCCTTGCAATAATAGTGGCCGCATACCAAAACGGACATAATTTGTTTCTTCAGTTTTTTGGAACAGTTCAAGTCCATGAGTAGAGTAGCTGTTCACCTGCTTCGGTACATCAGAACAAAATATCATATCTGTTGAATTGTTTTGCCAGATTTTCTTTCGGACACCGCACTACACCGCACTATAATTCTTTCTCCCTCCATATCACGAGTACATGCTGTTCTGGGCATTCAGTCACTTGAAAATTTTGACCACAAATATCATTTTATCAAAATTAAGACTGGAAATTTGAAATCATATCTATAGATTTACCTCGAAAAGTATTTGTAGAATATTATATTCCTTTTCTTTTTTATACATATATTCAATAGAAATTAGTGCTCAAACTTACATTTTGGAGAACGTATCATTGTCCAAAACATCATCTATTGTGATATGAAGGGGGTTTATTGGGTAAATTGATGTTGCTTGTAAAAGAGGTTCACATGTTGTAGATTCTCCTTAACAATCTTTTTAATTTTAATCTATAACGATTGCTGCTTAGTGTTACAGATAGAATGAACTAATAGTAAGCACTAGATGCTCCCAACTCAATAAAAAAAGACCAGGCCTATTTCTTTCCTAAACAGTAAACGCATGCTATGAACCAGCAGCGGAGTTTTTGGTCCAGCGTCCAGGTGAACCAGATCTAACACAGTTGCTTACTGTTTTCAGCTATGTCTTCTCTGACAAAATCCATGTGCTGGAAAATGGTTAAGAAAACAAAGGATACATTGAATCAAGTTGGTATGGCCATATATCAGAAGCCAATGGACAACAATTGCTATGAGAAAAGACCAGAAGACAGCCCACCGCTATGCAAGGAAACTGATGATGCAGATGCTGCATGGTATGGTTAAGGCTCTTTCAGGTGGTTATATTTGCATATGTGAAGTCTTATTTGTTTATTAAGCAATCTTGCCTTATGCAGGAATGTACCATTACAAGCGTGTATACACAAATTGCCTGTTGGTCCATCAGTGAGAGGATCAAAATGGCCAGAGACATGGCCTCAAAGGCTTGAGAAGACCCCCTTCTGGATTGATGGTTCTCATGTCGGAGTCTATGGAAAACCAGGGAATGAAGACTTTGAGGCAGATTATGCACACTGGAAACGGGTTGTAGGTAAATCATACGTGAATGGCATGGGAATCGACTGGTCTAAAGTGAGAAATGTCATGGACATGAGAGCTGTATATGGAGGGTAAGTAATGATTTGCTTTAAGAAATATTGTGATTATAGTTTACATATTCTGTTGCCAAGGTTTGGTCTGAATAACTTCAGAAAATGAGAAATATGTCGTTGAATAAAAAAAGAAAATATGTTTTAAGTTGCAAATAAGTGTCATAATAGATCAAATTTTCAAAAAGCAATACATTACTATTTTGTGTTGGCACTGTCCTAGGGCTACATGTCATCATGTCAGTCATCATTATTTTACTTTCATTTTAATCCTTGGAAGATATACAAACCATTTTATATTCCTTGATGCATTTGGATTTTGGAATCCGCTCATTTCCCAATGTTTCATTCAAGACCACTCATATCGAGAATGCATTGCAGTTTTGCTTATCTAATGTTTACATGATCGCCTTTTTTATCTCTTTTTTAGCTAACGTTTTACATAATCGCATTGCAGTTTTGCTGCAGCGCTGAGAGACCAACGACAAGTCTGGGTTATGAATATCGTACCAATTGATTCACCTGACACACTGCCCATTGTTTATGAGCGTGGCTTGTTCGGAATGTATCATGACTGGTGCGAGTCTTTCAGCACTTACCCGAGAACATATGACCTCCTACATGCAGACCATCTGTTCTCAAAGCTCAAAAAGAGGTCAGTATTTTATTTTCTCAGTGATCACAGTTTCTTTATATTTGCTAGTTGCTCTGGTTTAATCAAAGAGTGAAGGATATATTTGCTTGACATTTGACTAGCATTTAATCTATTTTGTTAAGCACTAAACTTGTACTGACTGATTATTAGTAAATGTGTCTGTAAGTATATGTGCTATTGGAGCAATGTGCTGAAGCCAAACTGACCATCGCGAATAGTCCAGCTAAATATAGGCCTCAGTTGAGTACTACAGGTTTTTTCTCTGTGATGCCCTTTTTATTTCTGGGAAGACCCTAAAAGTGCTTTGGTGAACTTCCCTTTCCTCAACCTTTTGGAGGGTTCCAGAATTCCTGACTGATTATTAGTATACTATATTCTTGTGTGAATATATGTGATATTGGAGCAATGTACTGAAGCCAAACTGCCCGTTGCAATAGTCCAGCTAAAATTTGGCGTCAGTTGAATCCTATAGGATTTTTCTATGTAATGCCCTTCCGATTTCTGGCAGCATGTTTGTGCATGTTATGCCCGTTACACAATTGAATCTTCTCATGTGATTTCTTTTTCTGTCCGCAGATGCAAACTGTTGGGAGTGTTTGCTGAGGTTGACCGGATACTGAGGCCAGAAGGCAAGCTGATCGTGAGGGATAACGCGGAGACGATAAGCGAACTGGAAGGCATGGCGAAGTCCCTGCAGTGGGAGGTGCGCATGACCTACACCAAGGGCAACGAGGGGCTGCTCTGCGTCCAAAAGACCATGTGGCGGCCCAAGGAGATCGAAGCAAGCATGTGAAGCATAGATTGAAGTTAAAAAAACTGTTATTACTACTCCAGATAGGCAAGCATATGATTCGTGTCCGTGCTAAAGAAGGCAAAAAGCTTTGTGCAGCTGTAGAATCATATACTAGTAGTATGTGTTTTTTCCGACGAACCGATTGCACTGTTTCATTCTTTCTGTGTTTGCAGAATATTTTTTGTAAAATGTAAGGCTGTACTGGAAGTCAATCAATAGATAGAGCCACAAATGGTACCAATTCTTCAGGAAAACCTTCAATATAGGTGTGCTATCACATGCTAGTCGTAATATGACTTAGATTCATGATTTCCAGAGAAAGAAACCTCATACTACCTGTCAGCTACAGTATATTGGGAGTGCACCTGAAACTGCCTCAGCACTTTAGCAAAGACTTCCCCAAGCTTGTGCTCTCGCGGACGTCCGGAGCAGGAATGAACCACGCGGAGGAATACTGGATTGCACTCGCCTAACCTCTAGTTACTGAGGCAGTGGCTCACATTGCCAACGGAGATATTTTTCAGCGGGCTCTGGCTTTCGGCGTGATGATCCCCGGCGTCCGCCGCCGGTTGCCTAGAAAGGAAGAAGAAAGAAACCGTGAACTCATGTCATCCTTGGATTCTTTCCATGTTGCCCAGCACTCAACAGCGACATATAAAATATCTAGACCATGGTTAACATCATCCCCACCATTTGGGCAAAGATAATAACCGCACCTGCCGTCACCGAATCTAGCGGTGCACAGTTAGGCAACTCTAAGCTATCAGCCAGAGCGAGGAACATTCAGGAAAGTGGACACAGGTACATTCAGGACGTGGCGTTGCTGGAACCTGGAAGCGGCGGAAGAGAGAACCGAACAAGAACGACGGCGTGGTTTCGTCGCCGGCCTTGCCGACACTCCATTCCAGAAATAGCAGCTCCGATGAAGATAAGCGCGAGCCATTCTGCAACAATTTCCGATTCTCGTTCGGAAGCGCCGAGATCTCCCCCGCCCCCCCCCCCCCCCCCCCCCCCCCCTCCACGTCGAGACGCGAGGAACAGACGCGCACGTGGCGCGACTGGACAAAAAGCTGGCGATTCTCGAACCTGATAACCCAGCCGCAATCTTTCTTTCATCAAGACGAAAACGAAGTTTCAGGTTCGCGTCCGTCCAGAATGGAAATTTCAAGACCCTATTTACGTACAAGCGTCCAACATTGATATTTGTTCTTGTCTATATCCTACTGTACTCCCGAAAAGGATGTCACAAATTTATCAAAATTCAGATGTATTATAAATAGAGTCTAGATATGTTTAAATTTAGACAAATCAACGACATACTTTTCATGACAGAGGGAGTACTATATATTGCTTTTTTTTAGAAAAAAAGGGCGCCAGTTCCATTTGATTAAATGAAGCCAAGAAAACAGTGTAGCATGCGAGGAAGTTCAAAGTTAAACTCACAGCTAGTTATGCACTATTTTATTACAAGTTTTATCATTCTGATGCGAAGGGAGTATGCAGGCAACCACTCAGAACCTACGCCAGCACGAACCAATTGGTGTTGTCAATGAAGAACTGCCGCCACTCCGCATCAGTCTTCAAGCCGACCAAGCAATGCGAAGTAATTCTCCCCGCTTGATATTCAACAGTAGTAGGTTTCTATCCAGTAGTCGTGACTGTGACTACTTGTACAGCGGCGCCCACCTCCTCAACATTGAGGTTGCACCATCCTAGACCATCGCTAAGTTTGACCATTGTCTTCCCTGAAAGCAAGCATTGTTCCGAGTTTTCCATAAGGACCACATGAATGCAACAGTAGTAATATTGTGAATGAAACTTTTAGATAACCACCGTTGATGTAGCTCCATAATACTAGTCAGATGGATCACAGGAAAACTATCAGTGAGCACAACCCAAATCTGTCTAGTGACCACACAATCAAAGAACAAGTGAGGAATGGGTTCAGTTTTAGAACAAAACAAAAAGGTTTGATAATTCACAATACGCCGTTTTGCCAAATTGTTCTAGTTAAGAGATGGTTTTGTGAAAGGAGCCAAATAAAAAATTGCACTTGCCTAGGAATTTTGATTCTCCAAATAGCAGAAAGGTGTGGAACCTCAACACCTGCATCATTAACAAACTTGTAAAGGATTTAACAAAATAAGTACTAGAAACTTCAAGGCTCCAAATAGGATTATCCATCTCATCAGACAAAGAAGCATCCCTCAACAGGTTGCACATCTTCTGCCATCTAGACATCATCAAATTATTAAAACAACACCGAAAATACAAGCGAATTTCATTGCCAACAATGACATCAGAAACCATCGCTGATGGTTAATTGCAAATCAAGAAAAGATACCAAAATAAGGTGGAAAGAGAACACTTAGATATCCATGTATCTAACCCAGAACATGGTACTTTGACCATTCCCAACCTTCCAGCAATATCTAGTATGAACATATAGGGCAGTCCAAACAATCCCTTTCCAAAAAGTCGAGGAATCATTGTCACTAATCCAACAAATGTTAGGAGAAGTGTTATATTTATACTCAATAATCTTCTTCCAAAGTTTGTCCCTAGCGGTGAAGAACCGTTTAAACTAGGAACCCAAGATACAAAGGTTCATATCTCTAAGGTTAGGTACATCCAAACCCCCAAAACCTTTTCTCCTAGTAATCAAACCCCAGGTGGCAAGATGATACTTATGCTGGTCATCCAAATCACTCTAGAAGAAGTGCGGCATTTGAGAGTAAATTGCATCAATAGACCAATCCTAGTAGTCACAACTTTAGTAAGAATCTTTAAGGAACAACTACTCAAACTAATAGGACGAAATTTCTTCATGTCTCCCGCGTCTGGTTCCTATAGGATAAGGGTAATAATGGAAAAGTTTAATCTAAAAACATCCAAGGATCCAGACTAGAAATCACTAGCTAAAGCCATGAAATCTTTCTTTATAATCTCTAAAAAGGTTTGGTAAAAGAGGAAAGACATGCCATCTGGCCCAGGTTCCCCATTGGCATAAGAGCCAAAAAATAGCAGATTTTATTTCCTCCTCAGAAAACGGTTTTTTCAATAAATCATTTTCAGCGGAGGTAACCAAATCAGAAGGGTCCCAAAAGTTCATACCAAGATGAATATTTGGTTTTGCTTCAAAGGCAAACAGATCTTTATAAAAATCAGAAGCAACGGAGAGCATTTCAGGAGTAGTGATCACATTACCAAAGGGACCATCCGAAACAGCTAATTCTTTTTTTTTTTGCGGAGGTAACCAAATCCGAAACAGCTAATTCTAACCTTTAAGATTCTTCCTCACCCTTCTAACCTTGAACTGCCAAATATCAGTGGGAGATGGTTGTCCAACTTTTGGTAACAAAAGGGCTGAATTCAGGTTCACTTAACCACCATTTTTCGAATCTATATACTGCTTAATATATATACCCGTAAAAGAAAAGAAAAGAAAAGAAAAGGCTGGAAATGAGTTTATATATATATATATTTCCATGATTTCCATGGTATGTACATGTACACTAGTAGGTGAGGAGGTAGCGACAGAGAAGGAGACTAGTAGTCGAGCGCCAGCCATGGAGCCAGCGTCCAAAAATGGAAGGTGGTGTGGGGCTGGCGAACCACGTGGGCGCCACTCCGCGGGCCCTGCCGCACCTGGGATCGCACGTGGCCGGTCCCGACAAAATTCGGCGTCGCGATCCGGAGACGAATCCATGGATCGATCGGGTCAGGCCGCCTCCTGGGCCGTGGCTGCTGCTGCAGGGGGCGGCGTCGGCGTCGGCGTCGTGGTGGTAGAGAGCCATTGGGTGAAGGCGTCCAGGGTGCGCGTGTCTGCGCGGTAGTGGCGCTGGGTGAAGCGCATGAGGTCGGCCCACGTGAAGTCCGGGTACTGCCGGGGCAACGGGCTCGGCGGCGGGCGCACGACGCGGTCGGCGCGCGGGCAGAGGAAGAAGGCCAGCGAGCGCCGCTCCTGGCGCCGGTTCACCACCGCCCGGTGCAGGCAGCTCTTGTACCGCCCGTTCGACAGAGCCTGCATGCATGCATCGACACCCACAAAGTTAGAACCAGTAAGCCGACCGACGTGTTAGTTGGACCGCTCGAACGTCAGGTTGCGCGCGGTGCCCAGGCTAATCATACGCGCCGTCCAAGTGCAAGTAGGCGCAAAATGACACGCACATCATCACACTCACTGTCGTGTCCAGCCAGCACAGGAAATTGCAGCAGCAAAAAAAAAACAGAACTGTAAATAAAACCCAACTGACGCATCATCGGTCATTCCGGCGGGCATGGGAGACGTCCGTACGTAGTACGCATGTGGGAGCCACGCGACGGCGGCAGCGCCCACGTGACGGCCGACCCACGACGACGACCGCGCGCGGAGGCAGCCCGGCGTCGCCGTCGTCGCCGCGGAGGAAACAGCGACAGATGCAGTAGTGGGGAGACGAACGAGAGCATCTCAGGCTCGCCAGCCAATGGCGACTGGCGGGACGACACGGTGACGTCGCATAGTGCGCACGCACGAGCACGAAGGAATCGGCCGGATCACACACCACACAAGTGACTATAGAAGAGATCCAAGAGAAAGGAGATGAACTCGTTCCAGCAGTCACCCACCCCTGTGTATAGCGCTAGCGCCAAGCAAATGCCCGGGAAGGAAAAGGACGAGCGCCCGCGCGCGCGCGCATGCACCTGGGTTGCCCCGCCACCGAAAGCGCCACCATCCTCACCCTCACCCTCACCCGCACCCTCGCCCTCACCGGCGCTACTGTACAAACCAAAATCCCCCTTCCATATCGCTCCAAACTCGCCGCAACCAACAAGATACTCCCGTGGCTGGCCCTATCTTTTCTCCGCCTCTAATTGGTTCCGACTCCCCACTGCTCGCATCGCAGCCTTTTTGGACGGATAGGTCGACCCTACCACTTTCAGTCGGATTAGAGACCACTAGAAATGGGAGCAACTCGAGGTTATGTGGTGGCTACCTTGCACTGGATCCACTTCTCCATCCATGTAATCATCTCCGTATTGCTTCTCTACACTTATGTTTACGTCTTTATCACTCGTCAGTAGTAGAAATGACATGGAAATAACACACTTCTTGATGGTACCGGCCGGGTTCGGGGCTTGGTTTGGCACACCCACCTCGCTACCGCGACCTGGGCCTGGACACGACATCGGGTCCAGGAATTTACCAGACCCATCCCTGCCTCAGGTATGTCGCACCCACAGGTCTTGTGCACTTGTGTCATGGGCGTCACTCGCAAGTAGGGGAGGGCGGAGGTGGCAACTGGGGAAGGCCACCACCGCCCACCATGAGCTCCCCTGGCCCTGGCCGCCAAGGAGGAAGCCAGCCAACCGAAGGCACGAGCGCGAGCGAGAAGCTGTAGGCTGCGGCGTAAGATGGTAGGAAGCAACACAAGTCAAAGCCGCTGATGAGGGAGTGGGACGGCTTGGGAAGAGGGAGTTGGAGCAGCGCGAGGGTAGACAGTCGGAGTCGCAAGGACGAGGTGGGGGGGAGGGGGGGGAGGTGGAGTTCCTGCGAACCACGATCCATGGGGTGGGATTGGGTATCTGGGATTAGTGGAGGTAAGGGTTTGTCATTGCCGGATTCGTGGGTTAGAGAGTACGGGGTTGGCACACCTAAACCAGCTCTCGCTAGACCCGACGGGTCTAGATTTCTACCTAAAAGTAGACATGTAGATCTTTTGTTTTGACCAAACCTTCCTCTATTACTACCTCCGTTTCACAATATAAATCTTTTTAGCAAGCTAAAACAGCTTTTTAAAAATATTTATTTTATGGAAGGAGGTAGTAGTTGGCCAAGTCGGGTACCCATTTCCATCCGAAAACACGCTAGGGACGTTAATTCGGAGCCAGGCTCTTTCAGGCATCGTCCTAGGAAAGATCGATGATCACTAGTGCTAACGTTGCTATCGATCAATCAGGATGCATGTCAGTTCCAACAAGGGGACCCCACTAATGTAACTACTAACTACTGCATGTAACTTCAATCTGTCAAATCTAATAATAAAGCGTTGATTGGAACAGGAAAAACAATAAACAACGTCATGTCAGCTGCTTTCCGTCGATAGTCCTACCAGTGGTTCTCTTGTTAGGAAACACAGTAATCACGCGTTCGTGTCAGTAGGCCTCCACGATCCCTTTCATTTTTTTTGTTTGGAAACAGCAGGGCAGTTTTTATGGGCCGGTTCGCTCGTTGGGAAGCAGAGCACAGCGGAACAGAGCATAGGTAGCTGACTACTGTTTGTGCTAATACAGTATGAGCGAGTGATTAGAGAGCAGGCGATCGAATTAATTTGATTATTACCATGAAGGTGTCGCCGATGTTGATGACCATGGCCCCCGGGACGGGCCGGACGGGGCGCCAGTCGCCGTCGACGAGGACCTCCAGCCCTCCGACGTCGTCCTGGAGGAGGATGGTGAGCGCCGTGGGGTCGCAGTGCGGGCCAGTGCCCAGCGTGCGCTCCGGCTCCGGGCACGGCGGGTAGTAGTTACACCGCATGATGGAGCTGCTGTCGGCGAAGAACTCACGGTAGTACCCGCGCTTCTCCACGCCCAGGCTCAGCTCCAGAAGCTCCATGATCGTCAGCGACAGCTCATTCATCTTCTCGCAGTACTCCTGGTACACCCTCCTGCACAAATATAATCACACGTGTATACGTACGTGTTCAGGACGGTGTACTACTCTTTACGTGGCAACGGATAGAGCGTCCGATCGATCGACAGAAAAAAGAATGCAACGGCGGACATTGATTCACAGCTGGATAGGAGACTGAGTGGGCGCGAGAGGATATATTCGTTACCCCATTGGCTCGAAGTCCGGGCCGAGGGTGCTGCTGAAGTAGTCCACGACGACGGGCGTGGTGGCACCGTCGTGGAAGCCGAAGGAGAGGGTCTCCTTCCAGGGGAGCTTGGAGGCGAACCGGTCGGCGTGCGCGCTCGTGTACCCGGACACGGTCCCGGGGACGCGCCGCGCGCGCTGCTTCTCGGCCAGCGGCAGCCGGAAGAAGCCGCTCGCGCTGTCCAGCGCCGCGCGCGCCAGGGCCTCGTCCACGCCGTGACCGGACACCTGGAAGAACCCGTGCGTGGCGCACGCGGCCGCCACCTGTGCCACGGCGCGGTTCAGCGCCTCAACGTCACCATTGCGCAGCACGCTCACGTCCACCACCGGCACGCCCAGCTCCTTGGCCGCGGTCGGGCACGCCTCGGCGTGTGGCCACACGAATGGGGCCGGGATATTCGGCTCCCGACGGAGGTCGTACACCGAGGTGGCCGCCGCGCCACCGCTTTTGTTGATGACGGCCTTGGCCGCGGATGGGTCAATGCTGGGGGCGGAGGGGCTGAGGAGGAGGGGAGGCGCGGGGCTGGTGTCCATGACCGCAGACGAGCGCGCGCTGGGGACGCTGCAGTGAGGCGGGTGGGACAGGGATGTTACTTACTGTGTGGGCTGGAGCACCATGAGATGAGAGATGTGTGAGCTAGCTGCGGGTGAGTGTGCGGGAGACTGTCTGGGATGGTGGGGTATTTGTAATAGGGGAAGAAGGGAGAAGACAGTGGAGGGAGGCGACCACAGGGCCCACGAGAACAGGACAAGAAGGGGCATACCACCGTGGAGAGAACGTGATAAACCATTTTTTTCCCGCTCGATCCCTATATGGGGTTATCTCCATCACCGTCCGATCCTACCTTGAGATTCATGAGATCATTTCGCAAAAAATAAGAAATTAATCATGAGATCACGACAACACAAGACGACGATTGAGACTTTATCTAAGTTATAGGAATATATAGTTTCTCTTATATGTTTCGGTTGACACCCTGATATGTCTGATGCCTCGTTAAGATTAGCGCGGGTGTGCAAAATCAATACTATGTATTAGATTTGACAACTAGCACCATCGACATAGCCATGGAAAATTCTCAATCAGGCGTTTCAGAGATAAACATGTCCCAATTATTTGAAGGGTAATGTTGTGCTAACTCATAGGCACCCTTGAGATGCAAAACCGGTTGTGCCATTCAACAACATGATCTGCAAGAGGTTTTATAGTGTTAACTATACTTTGAATTGTACAACATGCGGAGTATTTGAACTTTATACTAAAAAATGAAGCACAAGAATCAGAAATCACAAAGAGATTATGTTCAAACTCCCAAACTCGAATTGAGAACAAATGCCATCTTTCTTGCAAACCCCAATCTCCAAACCACAAACACATGGAAAATACTTTTCGAGAGTGGAATACATGGTATGATGGTGTCGCATCGAGCCACGATGTAGCAATAATACACACATGTAATAAGCCGAGGTCTCAAAGGAGACTGATGAAGTACATGTGAGAACGATCGATAATGACATCATCTGATGCTACCCACATGGCGAGTAATAAGGGTAAGGTGCTGGTACATTAGGGTATCCAATGATACGATACTAGATGTTTGGTGGATATGATGTGTCAGTGTATCATGTGCACACAAACTTGTAGTGTGTCACACCAATTCTTGGAAGAGAGATGTACCAAGCCTTTTTGGTGCTATCGTGCGACCAATGTACTCTTGTTCTACAAAAAAATAGGACAAAGTAGAATCGGTCCAATATGTATTGACATGGCATAATCTCAAATATAAATTTAGTCTAAACATTGTGATTATAAAATGACCAAATTTAGTTGTATTTCTACGGAAAGATTTTTGTTTTGTTTTTTCCATGACACGGAAAATATACTGGTCTACCCCACGCACAAAATTTCAAACCTAAATTCGAGGTATAATCTAAATTCGTACCTCAACTCAATAAATAATAAAGCAAATTCAACTCAATAAAAAAAGTAAAGCAAATTCAACCATGTCACTTTTGATAGCCCAATTCGAACTAAATTCTGTCGGTAGCATGATCTGCCTTTTTTTTATTTAAGCTTCAATTTTGTGTCATGGTAGGTGTTTTCGCATGATTTTTTCAATATTCGTTTTATTTAAACAATTTTTTTAAATGTTGTGTTTACAAGACTGGGGTGCAGCGGATAATATCATGATCCAGCCACACAGTAGCTCCTATATATATTGCTGCTACATTACAATGATGTGGAGAGCATATATAGAGGTGAGGTTTAGGTAGTGGAAGTACAATGCACGGCGCATATATATCACCACCCGTATTATATTCGCTTGCAGCATAATGACGACCCATCAGGGCCGGTCTCCTTGCTGTAACTCGTGTTGGTTTTGCTAAGATTTGTTGCCGTGGGTGATCGACCCCTCAGCGCGCATAAAACTGTTCCAGTTTCAGACGCTCTTTCTTCGTTCCTTTTGTCCTGTTTCGAATCTTCAGGTAGTGTACATCATATCATAAACAAAAGTTTCGGTCGACCATGCATGCATGCATACATATCCTGGAGCAGTACGCACGCGCGCGTGGATTTGATATGGGATTGTTGATGCCTTGCTACTTGATGGGCAGTTAATTCCATGCTATTACAAGTATACTTTTAGTTAAGCTGTAGGTAGCCATGCATTCCGTGGAGCGTCAGTGCATGGTTGACCCGTCAACAGGCGATCGATCCTGCGCTGTCGCTGCATGCATGCCATCCATGAGACGCTGCAGCTGGGCCCGGGCAAACATCGTTGTCGTCTAGCACGTACTAGTACTGTGCATAGGAGTACAGTAACAGCCAGGGGCCATGTACTACGTGTGCAGGATTCGGCGCAGATCGTCACCGCGAGCCGGCCGACACGTCTGCTAGAAAACACTGCGGCCAGGTACATCCGTGTCGTGTTTGGTCATGGACTTACTATCGATTCAGGCGTGCGTACTTTTGAGCGGTAGCTAGAACCGTACCCCCGTACCGTACCGTACCCCGTACCTACGCGGGAGAGCACACGGTCGTCGGTGTGTAGCCCCAGCTGTGGCACGGGAGGTGGCTGCTGCGTCCGCGATGGAGTCCCATGATCGAGCACGGACTGTTTCGCATGAGCTTCTTGGGCGTTTTCGTCGCGTCCGCGTGTTGTCTCCACGTAGCAACACCTGCTCGATCGCGTCTAAAACAGCATAACTGACTCCAGTATTTTTCTCTCCTTTTAGGCCGGGTGAAAGGGGGACACATCGTTGAAACAACGCGCCAGCATTGGAGAGGTCGAAGAGCATAGAGGTGGGAATCTTCCCCGCCCGCCGCCCGCGCGCTCAGCTAGGTTTCTAGAATCGCGCCGAGATGCATGCATGTGTTTTGTGGGTGTGTGTTGTTTGCTTTCAACTTTACCTCAGGTGTGTGTCTGGATCTTTTAATCTTTTTGCCCGGTTAGTCCTGTACGTCGTAGCTAGCTAGGTTGGTGGTTGGTGCTTCGAGGGAAGCCACACACACGGCCAGGCAGAGCGATTTCTTGTCCTGGCTCACGTCGGATCGTCATCACACTTTCTATCCATATCTCGTTTCTTCTTTTGTCTTCCTCTTTTCCCACTTTCCTCATCCCAATTATGCACCTTTGGGTTTGCCCTCCAATATATAAAAAAAACATGCTCCCCGAATAAATAAAAAGAGGAATCTACTACTAGTACGAGGCTCTACTCGTTGCCACTTAATCACTCCACGGCTCCAACAATCAAGTGATATATGTGCGATGTTTCCTAATGTTACTATAAACACCATGTTACAAAAGCAACAACATGCACCATCTTTTCCTCAAACATGTAACTAAATGCACATCGTTGGGCATTGCGTACCGAACATGACCCTTTCACCGGTCTGCAAGGTGCACATCGAGTGGCAAACAAAGAACCAACTTAGCCTCGACCAAGCCGGTATCATCGAGGATAACCCTCAACCGAGCTATAGTATAACCAAACTAAAGACAGACACAACTTCCTAAGCTTCAAGAACGTGATCAATGAGGGAAATTACCGACCTTCATCATGTCGCCTATGCATTCAACAACAATGATCAACCACTATTTGATCAACCATGAACTCCTCAAGACCAACTTCCCTAGAACAACCAACCAAATGCCGAGGGAAGGATTAGTGGGCCGATAGGTAGATGCAAGGTGGACCCATCATTCTCATCGCACAACAAGCATACGCCAACACGGCCAAGGCCTCAACCTTGTAGTCTATGTTCCATCGAGCAATGATTTGCGGATAAATGAATTGTTGAACATATTATATGTTGCCCGCCCTTTTTCATCAGTTTGTACTTTTAGGCAAACTGACTGGTGCATCAATTTGATATGGTATCACATGCAAGTGATCTCAAGTTCAAGACCCGGCCAACACACCATTACATAAAATAGTTAAAGCATTCCATCAGTCCCACGTCTATGGTCTATCTAACCTTTACGTGAGGTGAACGTTCAAATTGTTGGGTTTCGTGTAGGGAATTTAAATTTTTCCGGTACTATGAACACATCAAAATCAAGCTATGCAAGAACATGACAAGTGAGGGATCTAGATGCTCACCAACATTGCAGCGGAAGTTTGTATGCTTGACGAATAGTTGGTGCAACGCTCGATGTAGGATCAATAGTGTGATCCCTCTGAAGATATCCACGTGTTCAATGAACTTGTTCTAGCAGAGCTTCGTCGTCTACGGGTCAGCAACGCCGGAGTAGCGGAGTAGTCCTATTGACAAGTATGTGGAGAAGGATATAGGAGAGGGAGGGAGGCAGCCAAAGGCCTTCTGTTGGATGGTTGGAAGGCTGCCTTGTTGGGCCACGTAGAGATAAACAAAATATTTCCCCCCCTACGCGGTACACCCAAGATCTAGCTCAGGTTATAGGCCACGAGATTACCACTAGACACGCGGATGCAGAAGTTGATGTAGCGCGTTGAAGCAGTGTCGAACGATCCCACCGACAGTCTCCGGATCCCGCGGATAGCTCCTCCGCCAGATCCCCACGATTTTCCCTATTTTCAGCCGCACGTGCAACGCCTCTACCGTTATCCACACATACAGGAAGGAGATTCAGATAGAGGATTACTAGATCTTGTCTAGCCCGAAATGGAAGTGAAGAAAATGACGGCTAGGTCAGGGACTATCCCTTATCACTCCACTTGTATACACTCCTAGTTTGAGGCCCATCTAGGCCGTACTCCAATCTCCAAATGGATCTAATCCACATGGGCTCCTTACCCTTAAGTGTGTGACCCTTTAGGTTCACGTACACTTGGACACGACATGGGCTACTCCTCCAAGTATCCCGTCATGGCTTTGAGTCGAACTCACTCTCATGAATACTCGGTCTCAAGATGATAGATGGTAGCGGCCTCTAGCAAGACGTGCCAACTCTCAAGTATCGTAAAGTCAGAAGACGAACCTTCAATGTGACATTTGTCCAAGTCCCTTTGCCTCACGATATACCTGTTAAGCTATAGGCGAGTAGTTGCCATCCCTTTAATAGCTTAACTCTCTTCTCGTACCATGATATGTGATTCACTGGACTAACTCTTAGTCCGACTCCTCAGTTAACACTTAACTGAGTAGCGCATGGCCATGCTTCTGAATCATATCACGCAAGAGGGCGCAGAGAATATCTCTCCATTACGGAGGGGAAAATCCCATCTTGGTAATCCACGTCATGCAGCTTGCTTCACAACCAACCCGAAACTCTACCTTTATAACTGCCCATTTACGGAACAACGTTTGATAGAACCTAAGTTGGCAATCCACAACTCGGATCATGCAATCACCTCAGGTCAAAGGATTCCATTGCTTGAGACTGCAAATGACAACATGCTCGTTGCATCTCAACTGTGGGCCAGTCCGACTCGCTAAACTCTTTAGTTGAATCAGTGTAAGTCGGAATAGCACCACCATGCCCATGACAAGTGGAACCGTGTCATCAGCCGACTCGCACATTGGTCTAAGTTGTGTGTCCAGCACAACCTCAATGACCAAGAACAATCTAGTATGAACAATTATGAATATATAGTTCCACAACTGAATCATGTATTCAGTGATACATATCTGATGTTCATACAAGGACAACTTTACTTTATAAATACTTTGCGAAATATCATCAACCATGATTGCCTCTAGGGCCCAACAGTGTCCCACTTGCACTAGAGTCAATTATCTTGACATCACATGTCTAGGCATCTAATGCCCATGGCTCTTACGTGCGCCTCATGCTTAGGCCGTGGAAGTGGATTTGTCAATGGATCTGCAACGTTTGCATCCATGTGTACCTTGCATAACTTGATATCACCTTGATCCACGAACTGGCGAATCAAGTGGTATCGCATGAGTACATGTTTGTTCTTCTGGTGTTGTCTAGGTTCCTTGGCTTGTGCAATATCACCATTATTGTCACAATACACGTCTAATGGATTTGACGAGCCCTGAACCACACCAAGATCAATAAGGAAGTTCCTAATCCAAACAACTTCCTTTGCCGCCTCCGAGGCAGCAATATACCCAACCTCTGTTGTAGACATAGACACAATCTCTTGCTTGGAACTCTTCTAGCTCACATCCCCTCTGTTCATTACGAACACGTACCCAAATTGCGAACGAGAATAATCTGAGTCAGTAAGGTAACTTGCATCCGTGTAACCCCTTACACTGAGTTCAACCTCACCTCCATAAATGTAACTACCTCGGTGAATTACGCTCTTAGTTAATGCCTGGATGAACGAAAGTGGTTAAAATAGTACGGTGGGGCCCAGGGCCACTCACGGTAGACCTTTCGGCCGTCCTAACCACTTTCAAACAACGGGACAAGAACGAGCGGCGTAATCGGCAGGCGAAGGGATCAACTACATACACAAGTGGGTATGTATGCAAGCCACATACAATAGTACATCAGAGCCATTCCATCTAAAAGAAATAGAAATATTGCAACGCCATACGGCAAGATCCAAACATCCTAGATAGATATAATAATTTAGGATAGCTCCTCATACATCACACATCAGAGTATCAGGCGGAAGCGGAAAACAAGATCCGAGTACGGATAAGAAGCTAATTGGCATAAGATGCCCCATAAATAAACACATCCCGCCCACAGATCACACGGATCCCCGTTCCCGGAATCTCTACACCAAATGATCGTTGCCAACATCATCTGTCTCTTCCACCCAGTATCCATCTTGCGGGTTCACCTGTTCATCTGAATCAAACAATTTATCGTGTGAGACCCTAGGGGTACTCAGCAAGTCTTTATGCCACTAAAGGGGACACAACCTGGGGTGACGCAATTGCAGCAAAAGATAATACCTAACAATTCTATAGATACTCGCTAACCTTCCGCCTAACCAATGATAGACGGAAGTCCGTGAATTAAGAACAACAGTTATAACAGTATAATTAACAGATCCATCCTCCTCCTCGCTTACCAACGAGGAAGCGGACGAACAACCCCCATCATCCGTTGGCAGTTTTTATTAACCATTCCATGAGTATTGCACTATTTACTAGTCAAGTACTTAGTCAAATTAAAAGCGGTACTTTAGTTATACTTGTCTATGATCGAGAAACTGTGCTCCAAGTCGTCCATAACCGCGGACACGGCTTTCAGAAAGATTTACCCTGCAGGGGTGCACGAATAGCAACACACACTCGATCAACCTCGGAAAAACCAAATCAAAACCCAACGAGGCCTTCACGACAAAGCAATCACAGGATTCAGAAATATTTCAGGGGGCCACCCCAATAAGCTACCCGCAACGAAGTTGGCCGGCTTCGAGACGGACCCAGGGTTTGCGACGACGGCTGTAAACGACTGGGAACCCGAAATGTGACTGGGCTTGTCGATACAGCGAAAACGTGGCGCGATCCAAAACAGTACAGGTGCTCCTCGCACAATCTTAAATAAAGCAGTAACATGGCATAAGTACAGCATAGTAATAAAGCCCCAAACTAATTGTGGCCCCAAGAAATAAGAATGAATCAAGCTCTGGCTCAGGGGGGTCCATAGGCCTCCCGGATGTGGATAGTGCGAATAGTCAAGGAACAGGAATCAAGTACTCGGGGTCCTACGGGACACAAGTGAGCATGAAAAACCAAATAGCAGATATTGCTCACCGGTGCCTCTTTCATTAGTTATCCCATTACTACTCAATTTATGTTGTTTAGGTACCTCATTATCCATCAGACACTCACATACCCTACTCATGCTTTTCTACGACTCGCATGGCTCAAACAACTCCTGTAGTAATGGCTCATGGGACCGGAACAGGCTTAATGTGGTTTAAAAATAAAGGCTATGCAGTACTTGGGATTCAATTTAATGCAATCGCGACTCAATGATGCAAGAATAAGATAGAGGCAATAGGTACTGTATGTATGCAAGCATGTGGTAGTGCTTGCCTGGCAGCTCAGTTGAAGCGAGAGATGGATCTGGGTAATACTCCTGTGATTCCTGATAATTCTCCTGCTGGGCGTCTATTCGAAGAAGAACCAAACAAACAAGGGCCAACATAAATAAAGTGCGCAAGCATATAAATTGAAATGCAACCAGCAACCAAGCATGCCATGATGAATGATGCACAATTTGCATGGCATTTAAGTAGCATGGCAAAGGTGAGGTGTGGATACAAGAAATAAAGCACTTTAACATGTATTTGCCCAAGTTTTATTATCATAAACGGTTCAGATTTTAAATGACAACATGATGCATGCTTCAATTCAGAACAAGGATTGCATAAATAGAACGGGCTCGTCGCGCTGATCGATTTAGACATATTATTTGCCAAATTTGGAAATATAAAACAAAAGTTATTAATTAAATAAGGAAAAGGGCATTTTCTTGTAATTTTAATCATCTCGAAAATTAAAGTGTTCAAAATATAATTGAAGGGCATATTTGAATTCCTCACATTTTTCTGATTACAAAACATATATTACATGCAAAATTTGGATTTGTATTTTAAAAATTATTTAAATCTGATTTGAATTTGAATTTAAAAACAATTTGGAAATGTTTAAATAAAAACAGACAGCCAGAATTACTTTTCTCACTCAGGCGAAACTAACCCCAGACACTGACAAGTGGGGACACCGCGGACTGGGGCCACGCGCGCGAGAAACGCGTTTTGCACGCGGCTCTGGCTACCCACTAAGGCTGACAGGCGGGCCAGCGGCTTCGGGCCCACGCGGCAGTGGTGAGGGTGGCAGGGACTGACAGGTGGGTCGCCAGTTGGACCGCGGGTTACGACCGGGAAAAACCAAGGGTTTTTCTGCAAAACTTCCAGAGCGGTTGACTGGTGGGGTCGTGTGGAGCGCGGGTTGCAGTAATTAAAAAGGGAAGGTGCTTTTTGCAAAAAGGCCACGGCCGGCGTACTGTTTCTCTTCCTCTCGCGTCTGGCGGCAGGCGCGTGCGCGGGCGGAGCGGGGACTCGAACCTGGGACGCGGGCGAGCGCGCTGAGGGTGCGAGCCGATGCGGTAGAGCTAGGGGAGCTGCCTGGGAGGAGGGCGCGGGCTAGATAGGGCTTGCGCGGCGCGGGGAGGCTGCAGATGCTGGCGAGCTCTGGCGCGCGGTGAGTGTTCGACGAAACGCTCGCCGGCGCTAGACGTCGACGGAGAGGCGGAGCATGTCAGGGAGAGAGGGAGGCTCACCGCGGGTCGCCTGGTGTGGACGGCTTGGACGGGGGCGGCGCGGATCGTCGGCGAGGCTGGCGTACTGGCGGCTAGGGTTTCGCGTCGGGCGTCGACGTTTCCGGCGATGCTGGCGCTCCTCCTTCGCAACGGCGGGTACGGGGCGAAGCAGGGGATGTCCTGGATCTCCTCAGCCACTTCCAGGTCGAGCACGCCGGCTGGAACACGGAGGAGCCGAGGCTGCTGGCGGCGAGCGGCGGCAGGTGGTTGTCGTTGGGGAGGAAGAAGGAGGAGAGGAGGGGCGACTCGGCCAGATCTGGGGAGGCCAGGGAGGCGTGGGGAGGAAGGAAAAAGAAGGGAGAGAGGGAGGAGAGGAGCTGGGGCACAGCAGAGCAAAAAAAAAGGGCTCGGGCTTTGCCCTTTTCTTCTCCTCCTTGGCGAGCACGTGGGTGAGCTGGCTGGGGGCTGGTCCTGGGCAAGGTAGGGTGGCTGCAGGGTGGACCAGACCAGCGCAGCTGCAGGGTGGGGCTGGCGCGAGGGAGAGGGAAGAGAGAGGGGCTAGCTCGGGCTAGGGTTAGATATGGGTAGGGTTAGGGTTTGCTTGGCTTAGGGAGAGGGGGCTAGCTGGGGTGGGGCCAGGGAGAGAGAGAGAGAGGGTTAGGTGGTGCTGCAAGTGAGAGAGAGGGAGGGAGGATAGGGTTAGGGTTTAGGAGAAATTAGATGTAAAAGAATTAAAAGAGAAGAACTAGGTTTTGAATTTTATTAGGTATTTATGTTTGATGTAGTTGATGAGACCAAACCAAGAGTTAAGGTGAAGCTTGATCTTGCTTGAGACAAAGGGAAAGAGAAACAAGAAAGAAAGAGGAAGAAAAGAATGGTGGAATGAATCCCATGTGACCATGCATGGAGGATTAGCAATAAGAGAAAAAAATGAGATGGGTGAGTTTATGGGGATGGTGTAGTGGTGGTAGATGGTTTTTCCCAAGTTAGGATCCCTTAAATCCAAAGAAAAAACCAATAGAGAGAAAGGTGGTGGAGAAGCTTGCATGGCCCATGCAAAAATAATAGTGCCATGATTTATTTTGTGAGAACAATAATAACATGATGGCATTAAACTTGTGCATTTCCAAGAAGTGGAAAATAAGCCAAGCAAAGAATTTGGGAGATTGATCCACCCCAAACTACATGAGCTAGAATTAAATAGCTAAAGAAAAAGAAACAAGCTCATGGTTAATGGGATGGTGGAATTATAAAGTGGTAGAAAGAAAGGTGGTGGAATGGAAATAAAAGATATGCCCCCAACTCAACTTGGGCATTTAGACAATATATCAACAACCAAATACAATATCAAGAGGCAAATACAATTTATAATGCATGTGAGAGAAGAACCAAAAGAAACATGAGTTTTTATATGATGCTCAAATGCAAGGTGGCATGATGACATGAGCATGATATAATTATGATGCAACAATAATATCTATGGAGTAGCCAATATCTTACTAGGACAAGTAGCATTACAATTGTTAGACAATTGGGGTGCTACAACTCTCCCCCACTAAACAGGAATCTCGCCCCGAGATTCTAGGAAGAAAAAGACTCAAAGAGGGTAGGATACTTGGCACGGAGCTCATCTTCACGTTCCCAGGTGGCTTCATCAACGGAATGGTGCGACCACTGCACCTTGCAGAACTTGATGGACTTGTTGCGAGTCCTTCTTTCTGCGACTTCAAGGATTTTTGTGGGGTGTTCTTGATAAGAAAGGTCTTCTTGGAGATTAATGAGTTCATGGTCCACGGTCCTGCCGGGATCCTTGAAGCACTTCTTGAGTTGAGAGATGTGAAAAACATCATGGACTTTGAGTTGTTCAGGGAGCTCAAGAGCATAAGCAACTTCTCCTCTTCTTCCACGAATTTTGAAAGGACCGATGTATCTAGGAGCCAGCTTTCCTTTGATACCAAAACGGTGCGTGCCTCTCATGGGAGTGACACGAAGGTAAACGAGATCACCAGGGACATACTCCATGTCCGTGTGCTTCCTGTCATAATTGCTCTTCTGGCGACTTTGAGCAATCTTCAGATTTTCAAGAATGATGTGAACTTTCTCCTCCGCTTGAGTTACAATGTCGGGACCAAACAATATTCTTTCACCTGCGCCCGACCAACCAATCGGAGTTCTGCATTTGCGACCATAGAGAGCCTCAAATGGTGCCATCTTTAGACTTTTCTGGAAGCTGTTGTTGTAAGATAATTCAGCATAAGGAAGACATTCTTCCCACTTCATGCCGAACGAGATAACGCAAGCACGGAGCATATCTTCCAGAATCTGATTGATCCTTTCAACTTGTCCTTGCGACTGAGGGTGGTAAGCTGTGCTGAAGTTTAACTTTGTTCCCAAAGCATTTTGGAAACTTCCCCAGAACTTGGAAGTGAAGATGCTTCCACGGTCTGAACTGATCTCAAGAGGAACTCCATACAGAGAGACAATTCTGTTGATATAGAGCTCAGCCAACTGAATTGCAGAAATTGTTTCCTTGACTGGAAAGAAGTGAGCTACTTTGGAAAGCCTGTCAATGACAACAAAGATTGCATTGTTGCCTTTCTGCGACCTTGGAAAACCAGTGATGAAGTCCATCTCTACTTTCTCCCATTTCCATTCCGGAGGCTTCAATGGTTGTAGAAGACCGGAAGGTTTCTGATGGACAGCTTTAACTCTACGACAGACATCACACTCTGAGACATACTTGGCACAATATCGTTTCAAACCAGGCCACCAATATTGTGTTTTCAAGTCCATGTACATCTTAGTGCTGCCAGGGTGGATAGAAAGAACAGAATCATGCGCCTCCTTGAGAACTTGCTCTCTTAAACCCGGGTAGTTCGGAACAAACATCCGGTGTTCAAAGAAAAGAGTGCCTTGGTCATCTACGTGGAAAGACTCATACTTCGGAAGTTGAATGTTGGAGATGATCTTTTTAGTGTAAGGATCCCCAAGCTGAATGGAACGGACCTTTTCTTCCAAGAGAGGTGTTGCTAGCAGATTCAGAAGATAACCTTGATCCACAATTTCAAGGTTGAGCTTGCGGAATTCCTCGCACAAGAGAGGCTGTTGTTCTTCCACCATGAGGTTGTTGACATAGGCTTTTCGGCTGAGAGCATCTGCCATGACATTAGCTTTGCCCGGGGTGTAGTTGATGGTCAAATCGAAATCATTGATTGTTTCGATCCACCTCCTCTGACGAAGGTTGAGATCAGGCTGTGTGAAGATATACTTCAGACTCTTGTGATCAGAAAAAATCTCACAACGGTTGCCCAACAAGTAATGCCTCCATACTTTCAAAGCAAAGACAACTGCTGCGAGTTCGAGGTCATGTGTAGGATAGTTGATCTCATGCGTCTTCAACTGACGAGAGGCATAAGCAACAACTTGCTTTTCTTGCATAAGGACCGCACCCAATCCTTGCAATGAAGCATCACAGAAAATCTGGAAAGGCTTTGATGTATCTGGAGGAACCAAGACTGGTGTGGAAGTGAGCTTCTCTTTGAGTGTTTCAAAGCTTGCTTGACATGCAGGAGTCCAAAGATATTTCTTGCCTTTCTTGAGGAGATCGGTAAGAGGCTTCGCAATCTTTGAGAAGTTTTGAACGAAGCGACGACAGTAACTGGCCAAACCAAGGAAACTTCTGACTTCTTTGACATTTATGGGTGGAAGCCAATCCATAATTGTCTTAATAGTTTCTGGGTTGACGGCGATGCCCTTGGCAGAGATAACATGACCAAGGTAGGTGACTTGAGGCAGCCAGAATTCACACTTGGAGAACTTTGCATACAGGCGGTTCTCACGAAGCTTGTTTAGGACACATCGAAGGTGTTCTTCATGTTCTTATTTAGACTTAGAGTAGACTAGAATGTCATCCAGATAGACCACAACAAACTTATCAAGATACTCCATGAAAACCGAGTTCATAAGCCTCGAGAAGGTGGCAGGTGCATTGGTTAGACCGAAAGACATGACCGTGTACTCATACAGGCCATAGCGAGTGGTGAAAGCTGTTTTGGGAACATCTTCCTTGCGAATCTTGATTTGATGGTAACCACTTCTCAAATCAAGCTTAGAGAATACCACAGCTCCAGCTAGCTGATCAAAGTGATCGTTAATCCGCGGAAGGGGATATTTATTCTTGATTGTTTTAGCATTGAGTGCCCGATAGTCAACACAAAGTCTATCAGTCTTGTCTCGCTTCTTCACAAAGATGGTTGGACTACCCCAAGAAGAAGTACTGTGCTGAATGAAACCCAACTTCTCTTGTTCATCCAACTGACGCTTAAGTTCAGCCAACTCGGCAGGACCCATTTTATAAGGCCGCTTGGAGATAGGAGCGGTACCAGGTTCAAGTTCAATGACAAACTCAACCTCACGATCCGGAGGCATACCTGGTAACTCTTCAGGAAAGACATCTGGAAACTCACAAACTACAGGAACACTCTGAATACCTTCCATAGCATCATCATTCAGAGCTGCCAACGAATAAAGTTGAATTGCAGGAGTCAGACTTGGAGAATAGACTATATGGCCTTCAGGAATTTTCAGAGAAACCGAACGTTCAGCACAATCAATCACAGCTGCATTTGCTGTCAACCAATCCATGCCCAAGATAACATCAATATCAGAATTGCCCAGAATAATTAAGGAAGCCGGAAATGAAGAGCCACCAATCTCAATTTGATTGTCACGGCTGATTTTTGAGGCCCTCATGTTTGAACCAGAAAATATCAACAAAGTTCAAGGCAACTAGAAGATATTAATCATAACACACATGACTGAACAAGGAGTGTGGTACACAACTAACAAAGAAAAATTTTCCGCAAATTTCGGCATTAAAATACCACTATATGCGCAAAACCACTTAACGAATCAAGATTAGCAACTCTACTAGTTCAATATACAAAAGCAAATGACAAAAGTAGTGGTATGGTCGCGACTCCATCCCGCACTCAAATCATTACTTCGCACATGAATCAGTAAAACACATATCCCAACAACTTCTTCTTAAGGTGAACCTAAAGATTGGTAACTACGGAAAAGAACACCCCAACAAGATAACGTCGGATAACAAAGAGTAAGATAGATCGCATCGGTGTACAACGAATCAGAATAGATCGCGTCGGTTTACAAAGGACTGTCGGTAGGGAATGTACCAACAGTTGATAACCAAAAGGAAGATAGTGCTAACATTTGGATGCAACAGATAGACAAGGAATTCACACACACACACACACACAAACATAACCTATGGTACTACGGAACCCAGAACACGTGAATCCTAGTTTGAAGTTTAGAAGAGGATTGAAAACGTTACACTTCCTTACCAGAAAAGGGTGGGTGGGTGGGTAAGAAGAAAAATGGAAGCAATCTTACTCTCACGTTTGTTTTTCCCTAGTATACATAACTACCAAAATATTTGCTAGACTGACAACGACCATTTTGGCTGAGACCCTGAAGGGCGGGATGGCTCTGATACCAATTGTAACTACCTCGGTGAATTACGCTCTTAGTTAATGCCTGGATGAACGAAAGTGGTTAAAATAGTACGGTGGGGCCCAGGGCCACTCACGGTAGACCTTTCGGCCGTCCTAACCACTTTCAAACAACGGGACAAGAACGAGCGGCGTAATCGGCAGGCGAAGGGATCAACTACATACACAAGTGGGTATGTATGCAAGCCACATACAATAGTACATCAGAGCCATTCCATCTAAAAGAAATAGAAATATTGCAACGCCATACGGCAAGATCCAAACATCCTAGATAGATATAATAATTTAGGATAGCTCCTCATACATCACACATCAGAGTATCAGGCGGAAGCGGAAAACAAGATCCGAGTACGGATAAGAAGCTAATTGGCATAAGATGCCCCATAAATAAACACATCCCGCCCACAGATCACACGGATCCCCGTTCCCGGAATCTCTACACCAAATGATCGTTGCCAACATCATCTGTCTCTTCCACCCAGTATCCATCTTGCGGGTTCACCTGTTCATCTGAATCAAACAATTTATCGTGTGAGACCCTAGGGGTACTCAGCAAGTCTTTATGCCACTAAAGGGGACACAACCTGGGGTGACGCAATTGCAGCAAAAGATAATACCTAACAATTCTATAGATACTCGCTAACCTTCCGCCTAACCAATGATAGACGGAAGTCCGTGAATTAAGAACAACAGTTATAACAGTATAATTAACAGATCCATCCTCCTCCTCGCTTACCAACGAGGAAGCGGACGAACAACCCCCATCATCCGTTGGCAGTTTTTATTAACCATTCCATGAGTATTGCACTATTTACTAGTCAAGTACTTAGTCAAATTAAAAGCGGTACTTTAGTTATACTTGTCTATGATCGAGAAACTGTGCTCCAAGTCGTCCATAACCGCGGACACGGCTTTCAGAAAGATTTACCCTGCAGGGGTGCACGAATAGCAACACACACTCGATCAACCTCGGAAAAACCAAATCAAAACCCAACGAGGCCTTCACGACAAAGCAATCACAGGATTCAGAAATATTTCAGGGGGCCACCCCAATAAGCTACCCGCAACGAAGTTGGCCGGCTTCGAGACGGACCCAGGGTTTGCGACGACGGCTGTAAACGACTGGGAACCCGAAATGTGACTGGGCTTGTCGATACAGCGAAAACGTGGCGCGATCCAAAACAGTACAGGTGCTCCTCGCACAATCTTAAATAAAGCAGTAACATGGCATAAGTACAGCATAGTAATAAAGCCCCAAACTAATTGTGGCCCCAAGAAATAAGAATGAATCAAGCTCTGGCTCAGGGGGGTCCATAGGCCTCCCGGATGTGGATAGTGCGAATAGTCAAGGAACAGGAATCAAGTACTCGGGGTCCTACGGGACACAAGTGAGCATGAAAAACCAAATAGCAGATATTGCTCACCGGTGCCTCTTTCATTAGTTATCCCATTACTACTCAATTTATGTTGTTTAGGTACCTCATTATCCATCAGACACTCACATACCCTACTCATGCTTTTCTACGACTCGCATGGCTCAAACAACTCCTGTAGTAATGGCTCATGGGACCGGAACAGGCTTAATGTGGTTTAAAAATAAAGGCTATGCAGTACTTGGGATTCAATTTAATGCAATCGCGACTCAATGATGCAAGAATAAGATAGAGGCAATAGGTACTGTATGTATGCAAGCATGTGGTAGTGCTTGCCTGGCAGCTCAGTTGAAGCGAGAGATGGATCTGGGTAATACTCCTGTGATTCCTGATAATTCTCCTGCTGGGCGTCTATTCGAAGAAGAACCAAACAAACAAGGGCCAACATAAATAAAGTGCGCAAGCATATAAATTGAAATGCAACCAGCAACCAAGCATGCCATGATGAATGATGCACAATTTGCATGGCATTTAAGTAGCATGGCAAAGGTGAGGTGTGGATACAAGAAATAAAGCACTTTAACATGTATTTGCCCAAGTTTTATTGTCATAAACGGTTCAGATTTTAAATGACAACATGATGCATGCTTCAATTCAGAACAAGGATTGCATAAATAGAACGGGCTCGTCGCGCTGATCGATTTAGACATATTATTTGCCAAATTTGGAAATATAAAACAAAAGTTATTAATTAAATAAGGAAAAGGGCATTTTCTTGTAATTTTAATCATCTCGAAAATTAAAGTGTTCAAAATATAATTGAAGGGCATATTTGAATTCCTCACATTTTTCTGATTACAAAACATATATTACATGCAAAATTTGGATTTGTATTTTAAAAATTATTTAAATCTGATTTGAATTTGAATTTAAAAACAATTTGGAAATGTTTAAATAAAAACAGACAGCCAGAATTACTTTTCTCACTCAGGCGAAACTAACCCCAGACACTGACAAGTGGGGACACCGCGGACTGGGGCCACGCGCGCGAGAAACGCGTTTTGCACGCGGCTCTGGCTACCCACTAAGGCTGACAGGCGGGCCAGCGGCTTCGGGCCCACGCGGCAGTGGTGAGGGTGGCAGGGACTGACAGGTGGGTCGCCAGTTGGACCGCGGGTTACGACCGGGAAAAACCAAGGGTTTTTCTGCAAAACTTCCAGAGCGGCTGACTGGTGGGGTCGTGTGGAGCGCGGGTTGCAGTAATTAAAAAGGGAAGGTGCTTTTTGCAAAAAGGCCACGGCCGGCGTACTGTTTCTCTTCCTCTCGCGTCTGGCGGCAGGCGCGTGCGCGGGCGGAGCGGGGACTCGAACCTGGGACGCGGGCGAGCGCGCTGAGGGTGCGAGCCGATGCGGTAGAGCTAGGGGAGCTGTCTGGGAGGAGGGCGCGGGCTAGATAGGGCTTGCGCGGCGCGGGGAGGCTGCAGATGCTGGCGAGCTCTGGCGCGCGGTGAGTGTTCGACGAAACGCTCGCCGGCGCTAGACGTCGACGGAGAGGCGGAGCATGTCAGGGAGAGAGGGAGGCTCACCGCGGGTCGCCTGGTGTGGACGGCTTGGACGGGGGCGGCGCGGATCGTCGGCGAGGCTGGCGTACTGGCGGCTAGGGTTTCGCGTCGGGCGTCGACGTTTCCGGCGATGCTGGCGCTCCTCCTTCGCAACGGCGGGTACGGGGCGAAGCAGGGGATGTCCTGGATCTCCTCAGCCACTTCCAAGTCGAGCACGCCGGCTGGAACACGGAGGAGCCGAGGCTGCTGGCGGCGAGCGGCGGCAGGTGGTTGTCGTTGGGGAGGAAGAAGGAGGAGAGGAGGGGCGACTCGGCCAGATCTGGGGAGGCCAGGGAGGCGTGGGGAGGAAGGAAAAAGAAGGGAGAGAGGGAGGAGAGGAGCTGGGGCACGGCAGAGCAAAAAAAAAGGGCTCGGGCTTTGCCCTTTTCTTCTCCTCCTTGGCGAGCACGTGGGTGAGCTGGCTGGGGGCTGGTCCTGGGCGAGGTAGGGTGGCTGCAGGGTGGACCAGACCGGCGCAGCTGCAGGGTGGGGCTGGCGCGAGGGAGAGGGAAGAGAGAGGGGCTAGCTCGGGCTAGGGTTAGATATGGGTAGGGTTAGGGTTTGCTTGGCTTAGGGAGAGGGGGCTAGCTGGGGTGGGGCCAGGGAGAGAGAGAGAGGGTTAGGTGGTGCTGCAAGTGAGAGAGAGGGAGGGAGGATAGGGTTAGGGTTTAGGAGAAATTAGATGTAAAAGAATTAAAAGAGAAGAACTAGGTTTTGAATTTTATTAGGTATTTATGTTTGATGTAGTTGATGAGACCAAACCAAGAGTTAAGGTGAAGCTTGATCTTGCTTGAGACAAAGGGAAAGAGAAACAAGAAAGAAAGAGGAAGAAAAGAATGGTGGAATGAATCCCATGTGACCATGCATGGAGGATTAGCAATAAGAGAAAAAAATGAGATGGGTGAGTTTATGGGGATGGTGTAGTGGTGGTAGATGGTTTTTCCCAAGTTAGGATCCCTTAAATCCAAAGAAAAAACCAATAGAGAGAAAGGTGGTGGAGAAGCTTGCATGGCCCATGCAAAAATAATAGTGCCATGATTTATTTTGTGAGAACAATAATAACATGATGGCATTAAACTTGTGCATTTCCAAGAAGTGGAAAATAAGCCAAGCAAAGAATTTGGGAGATTGATCCACCCCAAACTACATGAGCTAGAATTAAATAGCTAAAGAAAAAGAAACAAGCTCATGGTTAATGGGATGGTGGAATTATAAAGTGGTAGAAAGAAAGGTGGTGGAATGGAAATAAAAGATATGCCCCCAACTCAACTTGGGCATTTAGACAATATATCAACAACCAAATACAATATCAAGAGGCAAATACAATTTATAATGCATGTGAGAGAAGAACCAAAAGAAAAATGAGTTTTGATATGATGCTCAAATGCAAGGTGGCATGATGACATGAGCATGATATAATTATGATGCAACAATAATATCTATGGAGTAGCCAATATCTTACTAGGACAAGTAGCATTACAATTGTTAGACAATTGGGGTGCTACAATAAACTAGGAACACATCCTTAGTCCTTCTCAAGTACTTAAAAATGTTCTAAACTACTACTAAGTGGATTTCTCCAGGGTCAGCCTGGTATCTGCTCACAACCCTTAGAGCATAGGAAACATCTGGCCTCGTACAAATCATGGCATACATGATGGACCCGACTGCCGAAGCATACGGAATCACACTCATCCTACTTCGCTCATTAGTTGTCGAAGGACACTGAGTCTTGCTAAGTTTTATACCATGGTACATCGGTAAGAACCCCTTCTTAGACAATTCCATGTTGAACTTCTTCAACACTTTGTCCAAATATGTACTTTGACTCAATCCAATGAGCTGCCTAGATCTATCTCTATAGATCCTAATTCCTAGTATATAAGTTGCCTCACCCAAGTCCTTCATTGAGAAACTCCTTTCCAATGACTTCTTGGTTTCTTGCAACATCTGGACATCATTTCCAATCAATAATATGTCATCCACATATAAGATCAAAAAGTTTACTTTGCTCCCACTAAACTTCTTGTATAAACAAGAATCATGATCACTCTTGATGAAGTCAAACGATTTGACTACCTCATCAAAGCAAATGTTCCAACTCCGAGATGCTTACTTCAACCCATAAATGGATTTATGAAGTTTGTATACCTTGTCAGCATTAGCCAGATCGACAAAACTCTCGGGCTGTATTGTATACATGTCCTCGGTTAATTTTCCATTAAGGAAAGCCGTTTTGACATCCATCTACCATATCTCATAGTTGAAATA
Organism: Avena eriantha; assembly: GCA_910589775.1. Taxonomy (NCBI): domain Eukaryota; kingdom Viridiplantae; phylum Streptophyta; class Magnoliopsida; order Poales; family Poaceae; genus Avena; species Avena eriantha. The sequence continues at coordinate 304,054,490 of OU342746.1, read as the reverse complement.
TGCTACTATAGCTAACATGATCCGAACTGACTTAAGCATCGCTACAAGTGAGAAAGTCTCATCGTAGTCAACTCCTTGAACCTACTGGAACCCCTTCGTGACAAGTCGTGCTTTATAGACAGAAATGTTTCCATCCATATCAGTTTTCTTCTTAAATACCCATTTGCACTCGACGGGTCTTGCACCGCCTGGCAGATCAACCAAGTTTCAAACTTGATTTTCACCAATGTAATTTAACTCGGGTCTCATGGCTCCAAGCCATGACTTAGAATCAGAACCCACCATCGCTTCCGAATAAGTTGCCGGCGCATCACTGTCCAACAGTAATACATCATGAACACTCCGCAATCTGGCCGATCTTTGCAGTGTAGGTGCAGCTGCTGGCTCAGCTACCACGACTGGCTCAACCTCCAAGGCTTTCACCAAATCACTACTGACTGGTTCCTCTCGAACTTCTTCGAGTTGCACCATACTCCCACTGACTTCCCGACTGAGAAACTCTTTCTCAAGGAAGACACCGTTTCGAGTGACAAACACTTTGCCCTCTTCTCGGTTGTAGAAGTAGTAACCCATGGTTTCCCTTGGATACCAAACAAAAATACACTTATCCGAATTGGCTGCAACCTTGTCCGACTAAAGTTGCTTGAAAATGCTTAACAACCCCAAATCTTAAGAAAATACAAACTCGGCTTCTTGCCAGTCCACATCTCATGTGGTGTCTTCTCTAACAATTTTGATGGTACTCTGTTTAGTGTGAACGCCACCATTTCTAGAAAATAACCCCAAAATGATGAAGGTAGATCTGTTCGACTCATTATTGATCATACAATGTCCAACATGGTCCGATTTCGCTGTTCCGACACACCGTTCCTCTACGGCATACCCGTCGGAGTGAGCTGAGGAACTATTCCACAACTCTTCAGATGGTCAACAAACTCGTGGCTCATGTACTCGCCTCCCCGGTCTGACCGAAGAAACTTTATTTTCTTGCCGAGTTGATTCTGTACTTCATTCTGGAATTCTTTGAACTTTTCAAAGGCTTCCGACTTATGTTTCATCAAGTAGATATATACATATCTACTCAAATCATTAGTGAAGGTAATGAAGTATTCATAACCACCCCTGGCTGTCATGCTCATTGGACCACATACATCACTATGTACTAGTCCCAACAAGTCTGACGCCCTTTCACAACTGCTTGCAAAAGGTGTCTTGGTCATCTTTCCTAGAAGGCATGATTCACATGTCTCGAATGACTCCAAGTCGAACGAAGTTAGGAGTCCATCATCATGGAGCTTCTTCATGCATTTACAACTTATATGACCAAGTCGATAGTGCCTAAAGTAAGTCATATTCAGATCATTTGGTTTTAACCTTTTCACATTTATGTTATAGACCGATCCACCATCAAGATTCAAAATAAATAACTCGTTCTGAATAGGTGCAAAGCCGTGAAACATATCATTCAAATATAAAGAACAACCATTGTTCTTAATATTAGACTCATAGCCTTGTCTCATCAAACATGAGGTAGAAATGATGTTTCAACTAAGCACTAGAACATAATAACAATTATTTAGCTCCATTAAGAATCCTAAAGGTAAATGAAGTTGCATCATGCCGACTTCCAGTGCAACAACTCTTCCTTTGTTGCCGACTCGAATGTCAACCTCACCTCTTGCTATGCCCCTAGTTCTTACCAGTCCCTGCAACGAGTTGAAGATATGAATGACTGATCTGATATCATATACCCAAGAACTACCAGGTGCATCAATAAGATAAAGGTCTATAACATTGCAAACAAGTGTACATGAGTTGGAAGTCACACCTCCACTCTTGGCTTTATCCGCCAAATACTTGTTACAATTCCTCTTCCAGTGGCCATCTGCCTTGCAATAGAAGCAAGCAGATCCGGCTGAAGGAGATGACTTAGCCCCTGAGGAAACGCTTGGGATCTCATCCTGAGCATTACCTCCTAACTTAGCCTTCTTCTTCTTCTTCATCCAAGAACTCTTCTTAAACTTAGCCTTATTCTGTACCACCAACACTTGGCTGGTACCTTTCTGAGATCAACCTCTGCCTGCTTAAGCATCCCATGTAATTAATTGGGCTTCTTATCCATACCATGCATGTGGTAGTTCGATATGAACCGACCATACACATAGGAAGAGAGTTCAGAATTATGTCCGTAGCAAACTCTTTGCTAATGGGGTAGCCAAGCCTTTCTAGAGACTGCACGCAACCAACCATCTTGATCACATGCGGACTCAGTGGATCACCATCCTTAAGCTTACAGCTCAGCAAAGCTTGAGAGACTTGATACCTCTTAGTCTTTGCCTTAGCTTGGAACATACTTTTGAGGCTTTCGATCATATCGTAGGACTCAACATTCTCAAACTGCTGCTGCAAGTCCGGTTCCATGTGAGCAAGCATAAGATAGCTAATTTCCGTAGACTCATCACATGTTCTACGGTAGGCATTGGTTTCTTCTACACTCGCATTCTCATCCAACACATATGGAAGCGGGTTGTCTAGAACATGGTCCCTTTTTTCTTGTTTGAGAACAATTCTTAGATTACAATACCAGTTGGTGAAGTTTGTTCCATTAAGTTTATCTTTCTCTAGGATGGTCCTCAAAGCAAAACTGGATAACCGAGGGAGACTGCTACTCGGTGCCATTATCTACAACAGAAATATGCAAAACACTTAAGACAAGTATTGATAAAAGAGCAAGCGTATTAAACATTTTAATACTTATGCTCCCACTAGAACCAACACCCCTCCGATAGTTACTTAGTGATTCAGGATCCTAAATAAGCAAGCCGACTAGTGAGCTTTAGCATCACCTCTAGTCGTCAAGTGATCTAGGTAGGCAACTCCTTGCCAATCGCATCTCATGTGACTCCTGTTGGTCGGGTGGCATCTCATGCCCCGGCTCCCGACCGACCTCTCCCCGAGCCCCACAACCGTTGTGATAGACCTGTCTAGCTTACCAAGTGCTTCCGATGTAAGAGCCCGACTCAAACCCACCTAGTCGAAAATAATTGGCAGCACCTCAATTTTATGAGCCCACTACCAAGAATGTCCGACTTGTGATGGTGCAGCACCAGCGGGGAGACCGACGAGACCTTCTTTGAGGGATTAAAGTTTAACCACTATCTCATAGAGGTAAAACTAGAGACATAACAATAACACAAAATAATCCAATTATAATGTGAAATGGTATGGCTCCCTTCATGGCGATCTCCATCTCCATGAACCTGTTTGTCACACCTTTGGCTGCAGTGTCCTTCAAGTCCTCCAAACATGCTACGCTAGCACTAAGGAACATACAAGAATATGGCATCTCATGCCGACACGCAGGTCGTTATACAATAATAATGATAGCAATTTGGCTCCAGCTGGCTGACAAACCCGTGATACGCATATCACGTATGGATTATACACATCACATGCTCATAATCCATACCATTCAAAACTTCCTGCAAAAACAAGTTATGCATAGATACAATATCTACCGGCATTGTGAACCTCGCAACGACATCTAATGCGCTACGACAAGGCAAAGCCGGCGGTCCTGCTAGCCAGATAGCGGGCGGGGATGGAAGGGGCAGCGCCCCTCGCGGTTGCGGGCAACTCCCGATGATTTTTCTGAAATCGTAGATCTAATGTGCATTCCAAACCATGGATCCCTTCATTGGATAAAACACTTTTACCCAAATCTGATCCCTGTGCAGATCTAACCAATCTCATTAATCATCCGCACCTGACCTATCTCATAGATCGACCACCGAAACCCTAAGTGGATCCAATCCACCACCTCGTGCATATCTCATACGCATAGATCTAGAGCCTAAAACCAGAAGCTTTCGCTCTGATACCACTGTTGGGCCATGTAGAGATAAACAAAATATTTCCCCCCTATGTGGTACACCCAAGATCTAGCTTAGGTTATAGGCCACAAGATTACTTCTAGAAGCGTAGATGCGGAAGTTTATGTAGCGCGTCGAAGCAGTGCCGAATGATCCCACGGATAGTCTCTGGATCCTACGAATAGCTCCTCCGCTAGATCCCCACTAGCTTCCCTGTCTCTAGCGTCGCACGCACAATGCCTCTACCAGTATCCACACATACAGGAAGGAGCTTCGGGCAGAGGATTGATAGATCCTGTCTAACCCGAAATGGAAGTTGAGGAAGTGACGGCTAGGTCAAGGACTATCCCGTGTCACTCCACTTATATACACTCCAAGTCGGCCTCAACGCTTGAGACCCATCTAGGCCATACTCCAATCTCCACATGGATCTAATCCACATGAGCTCCTTACCCTTAAGTGTGTGACCCTTTAGGTTCACGTACACCTGTACACGACATGAGTACTCCTCCAAGTATCCCATCATGGCTTTGAGTCCAACTCAGTCTCAAGTTGAGTGCTTCTGAATCATATCACACGAGAGGGCGTAGAGAATATCTCTCCATTACGGAAGGCAAATCCCATCTTGGTAATCCACGTCACGCAACTTGCTTCACAACCAAAGTGAAGTCTACCTTTATAACTGCCCATTTACGGAACAACGTTTGATAGAACCTAAGTTGGTGATCCACAACTCGGATCATGCAATCACCTCAGGTCAAAGGATTCCATTGCTTGAGACTGCAAATGACAACATGCTCATTGCATCTCAACTGTGGGTCAGTCCGACTCGCTAAACTCTTTAGCCGAATCAGTGTAAATTGGAATAGCATCACCATGCCCATGATAAGTGGAACCGTGTCATCAGCCGACTCGCACATTGGTCTAAGTTGTGTGTCCAGCACAACCTCAATGACCAAGGACAATCTAGTATGAACAATCATGAATATATAGTTCCACAACTGAATCAGGTATTCAATGATACATATCTGATGTTCATACAAGGATAACTTTACTTTATGAATACTTTGGAAAATATCATCAACCATGATTGCCTCTAGGTCATATTCCTAACATGACCCTCCCTCCCATTATATAGGAGGAGAGGAGGAGGGGAGGGGGTACCCGACGCACCAGGGTTCCTCCCTGGCTGCCACCCATCCCAAGATCCTCTAGCTCTCCTCCAATCCATGCATGATCTCGCACATTATGATTAATATCATCTACTTCCAATAATATAAGATATGGTATCTCTCAGTAATGAATATATCAAATCAAATCACAATTAGAAATTAGATCGAAACCTTCCTAAAATGGATCCTCCAAATAGGAATGTGTGTGGCATCCCAAGAAGGCCTTTGCACCACACCTGATGGGCCTGGGACCCTCATTCACCACCCTAGGTGGGCCATGGGCATCCCAGGCACCAACCTGTAGGGGTTCCGCGCATAAAAAACAATAAATTTTACTCTACGCCCCTGAACCCCTGAAGCTGCCAGGACCTATCTATTAGTAATACAGTAACGGGAGGGGATTTTCGCAAACTTACCCTTGAAGACCGAAAAACGTTGGCAACACTCAGGAGAGCGTGGTTGATGTAGACAAGCCGAAGCCGGCCTCAAGGTCGTGATATAGTCTTTGCGCTCCTTCTAGCTCCAACGACTTGAGTGCCTCAAGTGCGACACCTCGCGGGGAGTTACACACGTCCGGTGCCTGATGATGACTCCCGCTTCCCCGATCCAGCAGTAGTTGCGGAAGTAGAGCTCCTGGATCCGAATCCCGCAGCGCGACGGCGCTCCGCGGTGAAGATGTCTCTCGCTCGCGCAGTCCAGACTTGGGACCACGGTCACGACAGAGAGAGGGGGAGAGAGAAAATATCAATTGGAGGTCCTCCCAAAAGTGGGGAGACCTTTATTGATTATTTGTGTATTTTTCTAGGCCAATTACCTCACTATATATAGGGGGAGGGGAGGTACTACCTCCCCTCAAGTCCCGGGGTGGGACTAAAGGAGAGGAGGAGGGAGGAGGTGGCCGCCGGCCACCTAGTGGGCCCCGCATGGGGGGGGGGGGGCTAGGCCCATCCGGCCTCCCCCTTGCCCCTTCTCCCTCTCTCCTTCCCCTAATGGGCCCTCTCCCTCCGGAATTGTCCCATTAAGCCTTTGACCTTTTTAATTGATTTTCTCTTTATCAAATAATTATGAATAAATGATTAAATCAATATTTAACATTCATTCACACATTATATAATCTCTGTGGCCATGGAACACCTTCCACCTCCACTCCAGACATCCTCCGGATTTACCGAAACCCTTCTGATTTTCTCCCTTCTTTCCTTCGGTGATTCTACCGATCCTATAAACACTCTTTATGCATCATCAAGCCCTTAAGCATGATACCCCATGGTTCGGGAACACTCCAGACATGGTCGGGACACTCCCGCACCAATGATCGACAGAGGGACCGCGATGGCCATGTGACCCCCGTGCGTTCCACGAAGATCTTTCGTCGTTTGAACCGGGACAGTCGTGTCTTTTTCCCTTTGTCATTCGATACTTGCATTGCCCGAGATCTGATCATTGACATCACCATGTCGTGTTCAATCTCGTTACGGAACAATGCTACTTAACTCGTTCCGACAAGTGATATCCATGTGATCCAATCACATGTTGCGTAGCTATTGGATATAACTTCTCCAAGTGGGCCCTTGAGTATATTTCCGTCACATGGATGGACAAATCCCGCTCTTGACATATATTGCCTCTACGGTTTCCTCTGAATACCTGAACACACCTTTATAACCACCATTTTACCAGATGGCGTTTGATGCTATGTAAGCACTCTCGGGAGACAGTGATTGATATAGCCTCACGGTCTAAGGAATAGTCTAGGAGGATCCATTTCTAATCATCGTAACTTGAACTTCGTGACATGATCGAGTCATGATGTTTAGGTTGGGTATTGGTTCATCATCTCATTCTCAGAATGAGATGACCTCATTTCCAACTAGCATAAATGCCACATGATTAGGAAACTTGATCATCTGTTGACCAATGAACCAGTGACTAGAGTTTCACTGGGAACCCTTGGTTGTTTGTATATCACACGTGTATTGATGTTTCCACTCAATACAGTTATAGCATGATACAAAACTTAATCATAAACTATATGAAATATGATAATAGTCCTTACTACTATTTGTCTCTAGGGCATATTTCCAACACAACCCTTCCGGGTCTTTGCTCCAACATATGATTCCCTCTTGGAACTATTTCATAACACCAAAACTCTTCCGGTTTTCTCCTGAGATTTCTCCCGATGGGGTCTAGAGCATCTCTCACTCACATGCATGCTCTACCCACTCTATAGAACAAGGTACCCTAAGCGTGTGAGGTCATAAGGATACGATATCACGACAATGAGTTAAGTAGACTTGTTGCTAACGAGGTTAGTATGTTGATACTGATGATCAAATCTCGAACGAGTTATGTATTGAAGTAACAAAAGGAATCAGACTCGGAGTTTGTGGTTCAAACGCCAATACATTATGAAATGCACATGGGTCTGTACTTTACAGTCTTGGGTCTGTACTTTACAGTCCCAAATCCTTTGCAACTTACTAATGTCACCTTGATTGACATTAATACTTTATCATCACATGATAGCATCTGTGTGTATGCATCGTCGCTATGGCAGTATAGCGAGGCCTGATTCCAGGAGCCTACAGTGACGTTAGATTAACCTCGAGGGCTTTCTCATGGGCACTGTGCCCTGGGACACATCATTATACAACACTTTAGATGGTACCCTTATCTATTATTATAAATGTATTCATCGAAACACTAGTGCACTCTATGCAACTTTCGATGTTTTGTTCACCTCGCTTCCTATTTGACTTTAGTTGGTATCTACAGGAGTTTCCAACATATTCCCTTATAACATAACTCTTTATGCTTTAAGATATGTTATCCTTTATGGATTTGGTAAATATGTCCATAGTTCTCTACTAGACACTGCGGACAAACTTAGCTCAAACGTTTTGTGATTCAGACATAATCACTTTTAAATGTTTCTTATTGGATCACATATTATGCTAAGTTGTCATCATGGTTTACTAAGACAGAACCTTTCTTAACATAGTGGATGATGATCATCCATTTCTTTCTTTCAACCATTGATGCTAAACTTAACACTATTCCTAATTTGAGTTATTAAGGACCAGTTCCTTAATTATCTTTTATTCTGAAACCCCTTTCAGAATCCCTTAAGGAATACTACATAATATCATAATACACCTATTATCAACTTCTACATCTTATAAATCATTATTTATAAGTATTTGCACTTTCATCCTTAACATATTTAAGAATTACTCCTATAAGCTCCCACTCAAAATATGTTCCTACATATTTGAATTCGAGTCTTATATTGGTCCCACTTAAAATATGTCACTCACATATTGTTTCAGGAAGACTTTCAGAGCTCCCACTCAATTTTATGCAAATTGCATATCTCCTTACTACTTTGAACAACTTCAAAATCCTTTGATCAAATATCAAACTTGGAGATTTACTATGAGATACTAGTACTTTACTAGTTTTAAATCCACTAGACATTTAGCACACTTGAATCAAATTCATCCAATACTTGAAAAATTGTGCTTTTGTCATTCACCCCTTTTTCCTACTATGGCTTTGCAGTCATTTGGGAAAATTCCAAGTAACCCCTTTACTTGTGAGATTCAGCAATGAATTGCTATCTAATCTCAAGGGAATTTTGCTTTTAGGATTTATCATAATTTGGTTTACCATTATTTCCTTTGTAGTTCGTAGGTATGTCATATTCCAAAAATCATGACAAGTGATTCACAAATGTCTCTATACAAGATATGGATTTACATTTTTGAATCCTACTTCATGCAGTGAAAAACAATAGTGGAGGGAAAAACACAATGATCAAAATCATTGATTCTTTCCTTCTATGAAGAGAATCGTTCAGGAACGTAATCTGTTGTGCTTCTCAACACTCTGATGCAGGGTTTTGGATCCTCATCGTGTTTTACACTAATTTCCATTTGCTCCATAATTGAGAAACATCACTAGAAGTGAGCTTTCTCAAGAATGCACCAAAATCCAAGCAATACGAATCTTGCTTTCCTTTTGGTTTGAGCTATGGGTTTCGTATTCAAAGTTTCCAATGAATACTCTACAAGGAATTATTCGCTATTGTTTTGGTTATATCGAATGACCCCAAAACTTTCACGAATTCAAATGGTTTACCAATTCTAATTGAGTGCTAACTATTTCTAACTAATGGTCTCTACATCTACACTACAGCGATTTATTTGGTTCCTTCTATTCAACCCCCTTTGATATCTAATATCACATTGTGATGCTTTGTATTTTGACGTTTCAAAACACTTTGCATTCCATAATTTCTTTCATGCCATTCTTATAAAGTTGAATTTCATTACCATTGATCAAATCATAGTAATTGGATTCTCTTTTATATTTATACCCTTTGTTGATGAAACACTTTGATCAAATCAAAAGTTTCATATTCATGTTTCCTTTGGTAAACTTACTTTACACATTTAAACAATCATATAATGATAATTACCATTTTTGTTAAAACGCAATACATTGAATATGTATTTACTTTTAACAATTCATTAAACACTTTGTATTCAAGTAATACACGGTGTTCAAGTTATTTCGCCGAACTTAGGCATTATTTATATGTGACAAGAAATCGAATGACTTTCACATATTATCACATAACTTTGAATTTAAACAATGGTTTTTCATTCACTAATGAACATATCATTAAGTTGGGTATTTTAAACAAGGCATTTTAATGTTTTACAAATGTTCATGCATTATCAATTAGTTTCATAACAATAAGGATAATTCACAAGTAATCAAACAAGATATGAACACGAGTAGAAATCATTCATAAAAGTAGAACAACTATTTGTTACAAACTCATATGAATAACCGTCTCACGAAGTGTGAGACACACTAAAGAAGTTCACAATCTCTTGATTACATTAATCATCCTAAAACCCAAACTAAGTGATAAATGTCGAGGGAGAGTGTCGTCGGCCATCATCATCATGCTTGCCATCAACACGCAATGTCACCTCCTCTCCAGCAAGCACCTCTCATGCAGAAGGACCTGTTTTCATTAAAACAGAACAAGTATCAGATATACTTAACACTGCAATGTGTTTGCAAGATTATAATATTTATAAAACTGTATATCAAATATATACCTTTGTCGTTGACGACTCCAGCGACGTTGGGTTCATCTACCACATTTCTGAAATGTGATATGAACTCGAGGAAATCCAATGTTTCCGTGTCACCTCTCATAATGCAGATCCTAACTTGTGCTTGGAAGCTTCGAGGAAGCGACCGTAGCACAACTCCCATCGCAAATGAGCTTGAGAACCAGTTGTCCAGGTAGTATGCCAGACTCATGTACGCATCGTAGAGGCGTAATAAGTGTTCATCCAGTGAGGAGCCCTCCTCCATCTTTATGGAGAGGAAGTCCCCCATCAGCTCATACTCCCACATGCGCACTTGTTCCATGAAATGTGCTCTCAGATGTGTCATGACCATCCGTGGCTTGAGACTCCCCACCATTGGCCATAACCCATCCTCCATTCCGAGGTGCATGGTCACTGATATGAATGTGGCCATCACACGATGACGATAACGCAGATCCCGCTGCTCCTGGGTCTCATGAGAATAGGGTGGCTCCAGATACATCTCGCAGGTCATGTAGTTAGCTACATTATTCTCCCCAAGGAGATCAAATAGGCGTATGACCCATGCAGAAAAGTTGGATCCATCTAACTTGAGCTTTTCTCCTTTTAACCAATTTTCTATAGAAAAGGTAATCTCGGGAAGAACCATTTTCTACATTTATAATTGCAAAAGCAATTTAGACTAAGTTTATAATTAAATGAGTTAATAATAATTCCACTTAGAAACACCTATCCCCAGAAGGGTTCCTAGTGATAACACGACCCCTATCAGCCACATCTCCCCCGATCATCACGGCCATCAATGTGGGTTCAAGGGTGGACGCTAAACGTCGGTCACATCATTCATGCGACTCGTGCTCGATCTTTCAACCATCCGCGTTCTGAGGCCATGTCTTTACATGCTAGGCTCGCCAACTCAACCTTAGTGTTTTCGCTGTGCAACATGGCTTGCACCCACTGTATGTGAACGTAGATATGTCTGACACCCAATCATCACGGCCTACCTCATACCGAAGAACTTTCTTGGTGGTGCACACTAAGGGGGAACACAATCGTTGGTTATTTTAACAGGGATCATCTTATTAGGCTACCGTCGAGTATCTAATACTAGCACACAATAAGACATACAAATAATAACATTGAATGTAAATGCTATGTGATATGGTCCTTCACGTCGTGATCTCCATCCGCCGGCACCGGGTTCCGGCGCTAGAGTTCCGGCGCCGTAGACACCAGGGTACCGGTGTCATTCCGATGTGGTAGTCCGTCACCTTCGTGACTATCTACTACTACGTAACAAAAGGTAATTACTTTACCTTTGCCACAACCATATCACAAAGCAACGCCCCCCTGCAAAACAAAGTTAGACGCCTCTACTTTACCTTTGCATGTTTTACGTGGCTGAATGGGCTTTCGCACAAGAACCGTTCTTACCTACGAACTTTCAGCACAACGCTGATCAAGTAGTTGTCTCTACTACAGCCCTTTCGGGGCCCTCCATTGCAAATGGTATACCAACTAATGCGAGAGAGACAGACACCCCCCTAAGCCATTTTATACGGTACAAGCCGTATGTCAAGCGTGGGCCAGTCTCGCGAATGAACGCGTAAAGTCGGTTGGGGGCCGCTTCATCAAGCATTACTACGGTATACGCAAGTACACGTGGGAGGGTAACAACTAAAAGATCAACGCCCACACGCTACATACCCTTGAAGACCGAAAAGCGTTGGCAACACTCAGGAGAGCGTGGTTGATGTAGACAAGCCGAAGCCGGCCTCAAGGTCGTGATGAAGTCTTTGCGCTCCTTCTGGCTCCAACGAATTGAGTGCCTGAAAGTGCGACACCTCGCGGGGAGTTACACACATCCGGTGCCTGATGATGACTCCCACTTCCCCGATCCAGCAGCAGTTGCGGAAGTAGAGCTCCCGGATCTGAATCCCGCAGCGCGACGGCGCTCCGCGGTGAAGATGTCTCTCGCTCGCGCAGTCTAGACTTGGGACCACGGTCACGAGAGAGAGAGGGGGAGAGATAAAATATCAATTGGAGGTCCTCCCAAAAGTGGGGAGACCTTTATTGATTATTTGTGTATTTTTCTAGGCCAAATACCCCACTATATATAGGGGGAGGGGAGGTACTACCTCCCCTCAAGTCCCGGGGTGGGACTAAACGAGAGGAGGGGGAGGAGGTGGCCGCCAGCCACCAAGTGGGCCCCGCGTGGGGGGGCTAGGACCAGCCAGCCTCCCCCTTGCCCTTTCTCCCTCTCTCCTTTCCCCTAATGGGCCCTCTCCCTCCGGAATTGGCCCATTAAGCCTTTGACCTTTTTAATTGATTTTCTCTCTATTAAATAATTATGAATAAATTATTAAATCAATATCTAACATTCATTCACACATTATCTAATCTCTGTGGCCATGGAACACCTTCCACCTCCACTCCGGACATCCTCTGGATTTATCTAAACCCTTCCGATTTTCTCCCTTCTTTCCTTCGGTGATTCTACCGATCCTATAAACACTCTTTATGCATCATCAAGCCCTTAAGCGTGATACCCCACGGTTCGGGAACACTCCAAACATGGTCGGGACACTCCCGCACCAATGATCGACAGAGGGACCTGGATAGCCATGTGACCTCTATGCGTTCCACGAAGATCTTTCGTCCTTTGAACCGGGACAGTCGTGTCTTATTCCCTTTGTCATTCGATACTTGCATTGCCCGAGATCTCATCATTGACATCACCATGTCGTGTTCAATCTCGTTACTGAACAATGCTACTTAACTCATTCCGACAAGTGATATCCCCGTGATCCAATCACACGCTGCGCAGCTATTGGATATAACTTCTCCGAGTGGGCCCTTGAGTATCTTTCCGTCACATGGACGGACAAATCCCGCTCTTGACATATATTGTCTCTACGGTTTCCTATGAATACCTGAACACACCTTTATAACCACCGTTTTACCATATGGCGTTTGATGCTATCTAAGCACTCTCGGGAGACAGTGATTGATATAGCCTCACAGTCTAAGGAATAGTCTACGAGGATCCATTTCTAATCATCATAACTTGAACTTCGTGATATGATCGGGTCACGATGTTTAGGTTGGGTATTGGTTCATCATCTCATTCTCACTATGAGATGACCTCATTTCCAACTGGCATAAATGCCACATGATCAGGAAACATGATCATCTGTTGACCAATGAACCAGTGACTAGAGTTTCACTGGGAACCCCTGGTTTGTTTGTATATCACACGTGTATTGATGTTTCCACTCAATACAGTTATAGCATGATACAAAACTTAATCATAAACTATATGAAATATGATAATAGTCCTTACTACTATTTGTCTCTAGGGCATATTTCCAACACAACCCCCTTCCGGGTCTTTGCTCCAACATATGATTCCCTCTTGGAACTATTTCATAACTCCAAAACTCTTCCGGTTTTCTCCTGAGATTTCTCCCGATGGGGTCTAGAGCATCTCTCACTCACATGCATGCTCTACCCACTCTACAGAACAAGGTACCCTAAGCGTGTGACCCCTGAAGGAGATATGCCCTAGAGGCAAATAATAAATGGGTTTATTATCATATCTCAATTAGTTCATAATACTTTTATACATGTTATAATTTTATTAAGCAAAAACATTGATACATGTGTGGTATATAAACAAACCAAGTCCCTATTAGACTCTATACAACTAGTGAATTGGGCAACCGATGATTAACGTTTCCTAATCATGGAGTATTTATGCCAGTTGACAATGAGGTAATCACATTAATGAATGACATGATGTACATGCTTACCCATATAATTATTGCTACACGATAAAGTCACATGATTTATCATTTAAATAGTTAGAAATGAAATGACCTTCTCCTTAGTCTATGAGATCATATCTAATCACTGCCACCCGTGGCTGCTAAGACTGCATCAATTATCACACCATAACAGGGTGATCATAAAGGTGTATGTTGGGTATTCCATAGGGACATGTTGAGGTGTATGCATTAATATCAGGATTTCTCCCGCATAAAGGAAAGTTACACTAGGCCCACTCGATGAGATTGTATCCAAGAAGCTGCAGCGAATGACTAGGTCATAAGGATACGATATCACGACAATGAGTTAAGTAGACTTGTTGCTAACGAGGTTAGTATGTTGATACTGATGATCAAATCTCGAACGAGTTATGTATTGAAGTAACAAAAGGAATCAGACTCGGAGTTTGTGGTTCAAACGCCAATACATTATGGAATGCACATGGGTCATTATGGGCATCCCGGTCCTGCTAATGATCATTCATATGAGAGGGTTCTCGATCATGTCTGTGATTTTCCCGAACCATAGGGTAACACACTTAAGGGTTCTATGATGCTTGGAGATCGTTTTGGAATTATTGGGATCACTAGGAGAAAGATATGAGACTATCGAGAGTGTTCCGTAAGAGAACCACAATCGTTCTAGGAGGGTCCGAAGTAGTTCCGAGTGAACCTAAATGCATTTCGGATCAAAAGGATTTTTATAATATGTATTTCATATTAATTGTTAGAATTAATATTAAATAAATATTTAAAATTAATTTTAAAAGGGAAAATTCCCTAATCAACCAAAACCTTGGATGGGAAAGGCCCAAGAGGGAACCACCCTAGGAGGGGTATCCGCCACCTAGGGCCCCCACCCGACCGACCTTGGGCCGCACGGGGGGAGGGGGGCACCCGGCCGGCCTCCCTTGGCGTGCCTCCTCCCTCTCTCCTTTAGTCCCACCCCGGGAATCTGGGGAGAAGGGGTCTCCCTTTTCCCCTATATAAGAAGGTCTTTATAGGAGGGAATATATAACAAATAAATTAAGAATTTCCTAAGGCATATTTCCTTAGGGATTTTTTCCTTCTCTCTCTCTCGTTGGATCTAGTGTGTACGGTTCCTAGAAGAACTGCACGTGTGAGAGATGACACCTTCCAAAAATGCCTTCTCGCTACTAGATCCTAGTTCTAGAAGGTCTACTTCCGCATCCCGGCTAGATTAGGGAGAACGGAAGTCGTCGTTGGACACATGACGTGTGCGAGACCACGGAGGTACTACCAGTTGTGACACCAGATCTATCGTGCAAGGACCAGGAGTTGACATGCGAGGAGCAACGCATCTCAAGGCTGGCTACAAGTACAACTACACCATCCATGTTCCCTGCGGAATGTTAAACATTGTCAGTCTACGAGGTTATGTTACCGAAGCTCTCCCATTACTGCATTAACTCATAGGTAGATCTTAGCATTGGAGTTGTGCTAGCTAGGAAATTTTGGTTTTATGCTCCGAACACCTTAAGTGGTATCAGAGCCGATCTATGCATAATTATGCTTGTACATGTATAACACATGTTGATTGTGTGGGAATTGATCCTATAGTTGTTACCCTCTCATGTGTACTTATCTATATCACAACATTGTTTAATGAAATGGTTCAGACCGACCTTACGTGTAAGCTTACAAGAGACTGGTTCCACACTTGACATAAGACTTGTACCGTACAAGTGTCTAGCAGGTGTTTGTCTCTCTCACAGTAGTTGATATAGCATTTGCAACAGAGGGCCCCGAAAGGGATGTAGTAGAGACAACTATTTTATAGATGTTGACATGCGATTAACACATCAATGCCCATGGTTGATGGACTTAGGTTTGAGGAAGACGGGAGTGCTGAAAGCTTCGTTCGGCTAACAGGCAAGCTGTTGGAAATAAGCCCTACAGACAAATGGTAGTAAGGACTATTATCATATTTCATATAGTTTATGATTAAGTTTTGTATCATGCTATAACTGTATTGAGTGGAAACATCAATACACGTGTGATATACAAACCAGGGGTTCCTAGTGAAACTCTAGTCACTGGTTCATTGGTCAACAGATGATCATGTTTCCTGATCATGTGGCATTTATGCCAGTTGGAAATGAGGTCATCTCATAGTGAGAATGAGATGATGAACCAATACCCAACCTAAACATAGTGACCCGATCATATCACGAAGTTCAAGTTACGATGATTAGAAATGGATCCTCGTAGACTATTCCTTAGACTGTGAGGCTATATCAATCATTGTCTCCCGAGAATGCTTAGATAGCATCAAACGCCATCTGGTAAAATGGTGGTTATAAAGGTGTGTTCAGGTATTCGGAGGAAACCGTAGAGGCAATATATGTCAAGAGCAGGATTTGTCCGTCCATGTGACGGGAAGATACTCAAGGGCCCACTCGGAGAAGTTATATCCAATAGCTGCGCAACATGTGATTAGATCACGGGGATATCACTTGTCGGAACGAGTCAAATAGCATTGTTCAGTAACGAGATTGAACTCGACATGAAAATGTCATTGATCAGGTCTCGGGCAATGCAAGTATCGAATGACAAAGGGAATAAGACACGACTGTCCCGGTTCAAACGACGAAAGATCTTCGTGGAACGCACAGGGGTTACATGGCCATCCAGGTCTCTCTATTGATCATTGGTGCGGGAGTGTCTTGACCATGTCTGGAGTGTTTCCAAACCGTAGGGTATCACGCTTAAGGGCTTGATGATGCTTAGAGAGTGTTTATAGGATCAGTAGAATCACTGAAGAAAAGAAGGGAGAAAACCGGAAGGGTTTCGGTAAGTCCGGAGGATGTCCGGAGTGGAGGTGGAAGGTGTTCCATAACCACGGAGTTTAATGATATGTGAATGAATGTTAAATATTGATTTAATCATTTATTCATAATTATTTAATAAAGAGAAAATAAATTAAAAGGCTTAATGGGCCAATTTCCGGAGGAAGAGGGCCCATTAGGGAAAAGGAGAAAGGGGAGAAGGGGCAAGGGGGAGGCCGGCTGGGCCTAGCCCCCCCCCCCCCCCCCCCGCGCGGGGCCCACTAGGTGGCCGGCGGCCACCTCCTCCCCCCTCCTCTCCTTTAGTCCCACCCCGGGACTTGAGGGGAGGTAGTACCTCCCCTCCCCCTATATAAGGTGGGGTATTTGGCCTAGAAAATACAACCAATAATCAATAAAGGTCTCCCCACTTTTGGGAGGACCTCTAATTGATATTTTCTCTCTCCCCCTCTCTGTCTCGTGACTGTGGTCCCAAGTCTGGACTGCGCGAGCGAGAGACATCTTCACCGCGGAGCGCCGTCACGCTACGGGATTCGGATCCGAGAGCTCTACTTCCGCAACTACTGCTGGATCGGGGAAGCAGGAGTCATCGTCAGGCACCGGACGTGTGTAACTCCCAGGAGGTGTCACACTTGAGGCACTCAAGTTGTTGGAGCCAGAAGGAGCGCAAGGACTTCATCACGACCTTGAGGTCGGCTTCGGCTTGTCTACATCAACCACGCTCTCCTGAGCGTTGACAACGCTTTTCGGTCTTCGAGGGTAAGTTCACGAAAAGCCCCTCCCGTTACTGTATTACTAATAGATAGGTCCTGGTAGCTTCAGGGGTTCAGGGGCGTAGAATAAAATTTATTGTTTTTATGCGCGGAACCCCTACAGTGGTATCAGAGCTAGATCTATGCGTAGTAATGGTAGTACAGGTAGAACACACGAGATGTAGCGTGTGTGCGCTGATCTTTTAGTTGTTACCCTCCCACGTGTACTTGTGTATACCACAGCAATGCTTGATGAAGCGGCCCCCAACCGACTTTACGCGTTCATTCGCGAGACTGGTCCACGCTTGACATACAGCTTGTACCGTATAAAGTGGCTTGGGGGGTGTCTGTCTCTCTCGCATTAGTTGGTATGCCATTTGCAACGGAGGGCCCCAAAAGGGCTGTAGTAGAGACAACTACTTGATCAGCGTTGTGCTAAAAGTTTGTAGGTAAGAATGGTTCTTGTGCGAAAGCCCATTCAACCACGTAAAACATGCAAAGATAAAGTAGAGGTGTCTAACTTTGTTTGGCAGGAGGGCGTTGCTTTGTGATATGGTTGTGGCAAAGGTAAAGTAATTACCTTTTGTTGCATAGTAGTAGATAGTCACAGTAGTGACGAACTACCACGCCGGAATGACACCGGTACCCTGGTGTCTACGGCGTCGGACCGCTGGCGCCGGAACCCGGTGACGACGGATGGAGATCACAACATGAAGGACCATATCACATAGCATTTACATTCAATGTTATTGTTTGTATGTCTTATTGTGTGCTAGTATTAGATACTCGACGGTAGCCTAATAAGATGATCCCTGTTAAAATAACCAACGATTGTGTTCCCCCTTAGTGTGCACCACCAAGAAAGTTCTTAGGTATGAGGCAATCCAGGGTGACAGGCCTGGGTGTCATACATATCTATGTTCACATACAGTGGGTGTAAGCCATGTTGCACAACGAATACACTAAGGTTGAGTTGGTGAGCCTAGCACGCTAGAGAAGCGTGGCCTCGGAACATGGATGGTCAAAATATCGAGCACGAGTCGCATGAATGATGTGACCGACGTTTAGCGTCCACCCTTGAACCCACATTGATGGCCGTGACGATCGGGGGAGATGTGGCTGATAGGGGTCGTGTTATCACTAGGAACCCTCACTAGGGATAGGTGTTTCTGAGTGGAGTTATTATTAACTCATTTACTTATAAACTTAGTCTAAATTCCTTTTGCAATTATAAATGTAGATGGGTTCTTTCGTGTTGACAACTAAATGGTTAGAAGGAGAGAAGCTCAGATTAGATGGATCGATCTTCTCCATTTGGATTGCCAGTCTCCATGTTCTCCTTAGCGAGAACGACATGCTCGACCACATACTCGACGGGATGGATCTGGATCCGTCCACAAACCTTGAGACCCTAGAGGAGCGGAAAGACCGTTATCTCCGTCGTGGGATGGCCTCCTATATTTCAGTTGTGATGCGTTTCGGAATGGTGGACGAGCTGTGGCCTTTCGTGGGTGATGTCAACCCTCGTTCGGCGATGATACAACTTAGGACACATTTCATGGAGGAGACACGCATCTGGGAGCATGAGTTGATGGGAGACTTCCTCGCCATTGAGATGGAGGAAAACTCGTCACTAGACAACCACTTACATGTAAGATCTCACCATAATAAGGTAAGATCCATGTGATTGCAGTGCTAGTCCCTGGATCGAAATGCTAGCACCCATAGTTTAAGATGAAGTACACAGAAACAAAGGCCATTATTACATCGCATATCCAGGAATATAATGGTTCTTACAACTCACTTAGCCCAAGGCTAAGACACAAGTTCACATTACATAGCATAATAATAATAGAGTCTTTAGTCTTCATGTGCCACAGGCAAGCATGTCGAGTGTAGACACGCAACCCTACTCATCATCAGAGTATCCTGCAACATAATAAGTTACAGCCACAAGGGTCAATACATTTGGAATTGTATTGGCAAGTGATACCATAGACACTTAGTATAATCCAACAACTACATGAATATATGGCTAAGTGGGGTTATGGCTGGCTTTGCAAAAAGCTACTTTAACTTATAGTTTTTGAAGAGTAAGTTTTCTCATTCAAACACTAAGGTACCAGCGATAGACATCACAGAACCTCTACCCATGTTCACCCACAAGTTTTAACTTAGAGAAATTTGGATGAGGAGATTAGTGAACTACTTCACTGTCTTGAGGCTCAGAAGTTGTCCATAACCGGGGACACGCCTAAGTACTTAGTTTTACCCTCCCGAGAGGTGGTGCACTTTCCCCACAAGACTCGACATGCATCGAGACAAGACTTTTCAGAAGCAATCCCTCAGACCACCACGAACGCGTTCCAACCTACCACATCTACCACCTTCTGTCCGTCTAGCTGAGTTCTTGCAACTTAGTTGGTCAAGGCAGAGCCCATATGCCATGTGGCTGCACTGTAAGCTTCATGACAAGAATGTCTCCAATATCTTTGTTCCTGGGTGGCCATCCACAAGTGTGATACACCAGCTGCCATAGACATGGCCCCTGAGTAACCACTCAACATAATCCAATCAAGTCCCATTCCACCCAAGCGTTTTATTAATATTAGTTGTTTTCTTAGTCAACAAAATAATATCTTTCCATACTATCGTATATGTGTATTCCACCCACGAATTCTAATAGCATGGCTAAGCACTCTATCATCCGAAGTCTTTCAACTAGGAGATATTACCAAGATATAACCTATAGGATAGCATAGCAACATATAAATAGTCCTATCATGCTAAGATCTACCAAAAATAACACTAGTGCAATAGTGAAAATAATAGGACATGAGATGAAATATCACTTGCCTTGGTAGCTAGGGGAATAGGTACAATCCTCACATCAACAAACTTCACAATCCACACAATCTACAGAAGGTCAATACAACAACAATAATTCAATCAATAAAACATTGCACAAAAACATGAATGCATGCAAAATGCAATGATATGATCACAACTCTATAATTTACTGAGTCTACAGTACAGAGGGTAAAATACCCCATCTAAATGCATAAGAATTATCCCAAAACAAATTATAGAACAAATTTTTATGAGCAAAACACTCCTAAAAAGGTTCTGCCTATAATTCCAATTTTTTAGAGGCAAAAGTGTGAAACAAGGCGTCCATAATAAAGGTCTTATTTTTCTGAATCCATAGACACCAAATTTGCATCTTTCTGAATTGTGGATCAAAAGTTATTGAATTTCTAAGTTTAATATATAATCTGTCTATTTTTATAATTAAACAGATATCCTAGTCGACGTGGCGCAACCCTATTGGTCCGTACCGATTCGGTCGGATCGATTGCTGCAGACCGTTAGATTTTAAGTGACAAACGGACGGATCTGATCAGCCCGTACCGCTTCGGTCGCGATCTAATCCTAACCGCTAAAACTTGATCGAACGGTGCTCAGCGCGCAGCCACGAACTGGCGGCGCTGGCTCTCTGCGCACGACAGAGGCTTGTCGGACGGTGGTGTTCCGGTGGTTCTAAAGGGGCAGGGGGTCCGTGGACTCTTACCAGAGGTCGTGAGGGTCGAGGCGGTCTCGTTGATGGACGCGGTGGAGAGAGGGGTGCTCTGCCTCGATCCTGATTCCTCGCCGGAGTTCTGTCGATGGCGGAGCTCGTGTCCTTGCGACGGTGACGGTGTTTTGGGGCTCGAACATGCAAAGGAAGGTGTCAGCGACGTGCACCAGGTCCTGTGCAAGCTAGTGGTGGTCACAGAGAGGCGGCGGGAACCCTCGACTCACCGGAAGAATCGACAGACGGCGGCGGTAGAGGGAGTTCACCGGCGATGATCGTGTCGTCGACCTGTGGCAAGAAGAAGCACGTGACCAGGGTTAAAAGTTGTGCCAGGACACGACAAAGGAGATAGGGCAGAGAGGAGGGCGCAAGGTGGTCGGAGCTCACCGGAATCGTCGCCAGAGTTGCGTCGGACAGCGGCGGTTCGAGCTTGTAATTGGGGAGCCTGGGGGCTCTCCGTGGGTAGTGGCTGAGGGGAAACGGAAGAGGAGTGAGAGGGGATTAAGAAGGAGTGATCGCCGTGGAGGATTAAATGCGAGAAACGCTCGATTTTGAGCAGATTCGAAACGGTAGAGGAGGGGAGAGGTGTTCGTCGCGTGGGGTTGAAGACGACGAGGTGGTGGTGACGTGGGCGTGGGGTCGGGGTGGAAGTGGGAGGGGGTAGTGGCGAGGGGGTGAGAAAAGGGAGAGAGGGGGAGAGTTGGCCCGGGTGGGCTGGTTGGGCCGACTTGGGCCGAAAGGCCAAATGCTGTTGCTGCTGTTTAAAAAAAATTCTTTCCCTCCTTTTCTTTTTCTTTTTGAATTTCTTTTCTAGTTTTGTTTGAATTTAGCAAAAGTGCTCCAAAAAGTCTCAAAATTTCACCAAATATTTGGAGGACAAAACTAATGCAATGTAGTACATGCCATGATGATTTGAATGCAATGATGAAGATTTATAAAGAAAATTTTGGGTTGAGTTCTTTCTGTGTAAAAATGTATTTCAGACTCTTGTGATCAGTAAACATTTCACAACGTTTTCCCATGAGGTAATGCCTCCATGTTTTTAAGGCATGTACAACAGATGCCAACTCTAGATCATGAGTAGGATAGTTCACTCCATGATTTTTGAGTTGCCTTGATGCATGAGCTACAACTCTACCTTCCTGCATCAGTACACCTCCTAATCCTTGGTGAGATGCATCACAATATACTTGAAAGTCTTTCACAAGGTCTGGCAAACATAACACTGGTGCTGCACTAGTCTCTTTTTCAATTCCTGAAAGCTGGTTTCACAAGCTTCTGTCCAATTAAACTTCTTCTCCTTTTTTAGCAGATCAGTCATGGGCTTTGCTATCTTAGAGAAATTTACAATGAACCTCCGGTAGTACCCTGCTAGGCCAAGGAAACTACGAATTTCTTTAACCAATTTAGGAGGTTCCCATTCTGTCACAGCTGCCACTTTTGCTGGATCAACAGCTATACCATTTCCAGATACTATGTGCCCGAGAAAACCCACTTCATTCAGCCAGAATTCACATTTGCTGAACTTGGCATAAAGTTTATGTTCCCCGAGTTTCTCTAGAATCAGGCGTAGATGTTCTTCATGTTCTTTGTTGCTCTTGGAATATACCAATATATCATCGATGAATACCACTACGAACTTGTCAAGGAATTCCATGAATACCTTATTCATCATGTTCATGAAATAGGCTGGTGCATTAGTCAATCCAAATGGCATCTCTGTATATTCATACAACCCATATCTAGTGGTGAATGCAGTCTTGGGTATGTCATGTTCTCTAATCTTTAGTTGGAAGTATCCTGATCGAAGATCAATTTTTGAGAACACGCAGGCTCCCTCTAGCTGATCGAAGAGATCATTTATTCTAGGCAGGGGATATTTATTCTTTATGGTCACTTCATTAAGTGAACGATAATCTATGCATAGCCTTTGACTTCGATCCTTCTTTTCAACAAACAAGACTGGTGCTCCCCAAGTCGACGAACTTGGTTGGATAAATCCCTTTTTCAACTGTTCTCCCAGCTGTTTCTTGAGTTCCTTTAACTCGTCCACCGACATTTTATAAGGTCTCTTTGCTATAGGCCCCGTCCCTGGCAGTAGGTCTATCAGAAACTCCACGTCCCTATCTGAGTGCATGCCAGGTAATTCCTCGGGAAACACATATGGGTACTCCTTTACTATTGGCACACTGTCTAGGCTAACCCCCTTAAGAGAATTAACTTTGCTCCCCCTGGGTTCAAAGTTAGACTTGAACCTAATCCTTTTCTTTTCTAGGGTGGTGAGCATAACAGCTCGCTTGGCACAATCAATCACCCCTTCATAACGGGTCAACCAGTCCATCCCTAATATTACATCTAATCCTTGGGATTCTAGGATTATTAAACTAACCGAAAATTTGTTCTTTCCAATTTCTAGGATTATCTATCGACACCCAGAATTTACTATCATTTCTCCACCCAGGGAGCTTACTTTAATGGGGCATCCAATGGTTTCAGTGGAGAGTTCGTTTTTGATTACAAATGCTCTTGAAATGAATGAATGCGATGCGTCAGTATCGAAAAGGATAAGTGCAAGAAAGGAATTAATCTTGAACTTACCGATCACGGCATCAGATCCTTCATGAATTTCCTCCACATTAATGTGATTCACATGACCCTTTTGAAATGGGTTTGGCTTAGCCCCATCAGTCTTCTTCTCTGGGCATTCATTAGCATAGTGCCCTGTCTTCTTGAACTTGAAACATTCTACCTGACTGATGTCTTTCTTTGCTGGCTGACTGTGACGATTCTGACCATTTTGGTTTCCATGGCCATGACCATTGTGGTTGTTCCTGAATCCACTTTTGTTATATCCACGATGATTGTTTCCATCATGGTTGTGGTTATTGTTACGATGGTTATTATGATTCCCATTCTTGTGGAATCCTGAACTCCCACTTCCTTCACCATGAGAGCGCTTGTGAGGAGATCCTGATCCAAACTTATCAAAATGGTGCTTCCTCTTTCTACCCTCCACTTGTTTCATCTTGTTTTCCAGGATGGTAGCTTTATCAGACAAGGATTGATAAGTTGGAACATATGCAACAGATAGTTGCATAGAAATTTCATCATTCAACCCATCTAGGAACTTCTCCTTTCTCTTTGTATTAGTGTCAACATCATCGGGTGCATAACGTGACAAATTATTGAACTCTTCGATGTATTTAGAAATACTGCGGTGGCGTTGCTTAAGGTTATGAAACTCCTTTTTTCTTCAACCCCATTATTCCAGAAGAGATGTGAGTGGTGCGAAACCCATCCTCAAACATTGCCCATGTCACTTCCTCAATAGGGTGAGTAACTTGGAAATTGTCCCACCAAGTAGCTGCATGACCTTCCAATAGATGTGCTGCAAATCTGTCCTTTTCTGCATCCGTCCATCCAACCGTGACTAGGTCCTTATTCACAGAACATATCCGATCATTCGCTACCATGGGGTCAGTGGTACCCGAGAACTTAGCAGGTCTCAGCCTTAGAAATCTGGTCAGCATATCCAGAGGTGGTGGATTGTTTTGGTTGTTGTTATTGTTATTATTATTGTTCTGATTCTAGGTTGCCATGAATTGAGTCATCATTTGCATCAATTGGGTCTGCGCAGCCATCATCTGCTGCATTCCATAGCCATTGTCATCCTCGTTGTTGCGTCGGGGAGGCATCTGTGGGTTTAATAAGGGTAAGTAATGATGGATAACCCAAATAAAAACAACAGTCAGACAAACAAGCACATGCAAGTTCAACATCACAGCAATGACAGAGTTTGCGAAAATAAACATACTAGCAGAGTCACCCACAAGTCGGTATGACCTATGCAACTCAGTAATAATAGAATGATAGGTAGATGGAACAACATCACTACTCCTCCATGTCGACTTCCTCCTCCACTAGTGCAAGTCCTGCTGCTGCAAACCCTGCCTTGTATTCCTCTAGGTTTGTAGTCAGAGCATCGATCTTTGTCTGTAACTCTCTCTTTTGAGTGCGTAGCCTCTCTATCACCTCGTGATCCGCTTCCAGCTCAATGTCCTCAAGCTCTAACTCGGTCTCCAAGTCTCTAATCTTCTTGTTCTTCTCCTGAACTCTCTTCTCTTGGCTCTTGAATTTCTTCTCTTGGTCTTCAAACTTCTTCTCCATTTCCTTGATTCGATTTTCCTGTTCCAGGAAGGCCTTGTCCTTCTCCTTAAGTTGGACTCGTAGTTCATCGTTGCTAAGCATCACATTAGTCCTATCAGTATCAAGGTGTCTAATAAGGCTCTCTAAGTCCTGGAGGTAGTGACGCACATGCTTGATAGACTCCTTAGTGTCCTCGTCCAACACAATAGGCTCTCCATCCTCCTCGCGCCTCCCAAAGAAATGGAAGTAGTGGCTCCTGATCTCAGAAGAGTGACGTCCACATAGGCGTCCCAACAGCTCCTGCATAGCGACGTCGAGGCCTCTCTCCATGTCATCATGGAGTATCTTGAAGGCAATCTCCCCAGTTTGGGGCTCTGTCTCACGTCCTGGCTAGGTAACTCTGAATACCCATAAGTCCTTCCTCTGAAACTTCCTCAGCTGAAGTCCCTGAATGGTAGGGATTGGAAGAGCGAGAACTTTGACTAGTTCCAACATACGAGTCCCAAAGCGAGTCCCCTTGAAATCCTCGGTCGTGCTATAGACAAAATTCGGCATCTTTTGCATAGTATGGAGAAAATTAGTAACACACAATAAAGAAAGTAAACACAAGTCACAAAATAGAAATCAACCAACAGAACACTCCAAGTAGCAATACATTATTCAACTCAAGCACTCAAGGTTTCAGACATAACTTATTTTTGCCATACCACATAAGTTGGTATGATCAAAATACTAACGTGATAAAACGCCAAGGTGGTGGTCCAACTAATAGTTCACTCCTTCTTAACCAAGGTGGCAATCTGGGCATCCTTGGCAGCAATCTGCTTGTCTTGGCCTCATAGCTCCAAAGCTAGGCCTATGATATCCTTACTTAGGCGTTTCACAGTGGCCTTTGAGTCTTGGACAAGACGCTTCTCCTCCTTGAGATCCTCCTGAGTATTGAGCATTCTATACTTGATTCTCGCCCCAAGTTCCTCAATAGCTTTCCATGTAGCATTCCTTGCAGAGTCAAAGAATGACGTGTGTATTTCTGAGTTGGTGAACATGCAGAATCCCGTACTCTTGGAATCATCCTCCTTGTCCTTGTACAAATGGAGTTGCACCCACCAATACTCTTGTCCTTCGTCTATCACAGGAAATCCCTTATACACGGCTTCACCATTCATCCCCAAGCCGAGCATGAGGTTCTTGAGTACATTGGGAAATTTTGTCTCACACTCCAGGGTCATAGTCATCAGTGGTCCCTTCTTGACAGATTCACTGATGGTGGACATCTACAAAAGTAGATGAGAAGGATGATTAGGGAAAGCTTTACGAGATGAATAGACAAGTGTAAGGTTGGAATATAGAATTATTTTTCCTAAGGGTTTTCCTTAGTCTAATCCATTCTAGGGTCATGAACCTAGAGGCAACACCGTGCTCTGATACCATCTGTAAGATCTCACCATAATAAGGTAAGATCCCTGTGATTGCAGTGCTAGTCCCTGGATCGAAATGCTAGCACCCACAGTTTAAGATGAAGTACACAGAAACAAAGGCCATTATTACATCGCATATCCAGGAATATAATGGTTCTTACAACTCACTTAGCCCAAGGCTAAGACACAAGTTCACATTACATAGCATAATAATAATAGAGTCTTTAGTCTTCATGTGCCACAGGCAAGCATGTCGAGTGTAGACCCGCAACCATACTCATCATCAGAGTATCCTGCAACATAATAAGTTACAGCCACAAGGGTCAATACATTTGGAATTGTATTGGCAAGTGATACCATGTATACTTAGTATAATCCAACAACTACATGAATATATGGCTAAGTGGGGTTATGGCTGGCTTTGCAAAAAGCTAGTTTATCTTATAGTTTTTGAAGAGTAAGTTTTCTCATTCAAACACTAAGGTACCAGTGATAGACATCACGGAACCTCTACCCATGTTCACCCACAAGTTTTAACTTAGAGAAATTTGGATGAGGAGATTATTGAACTACTTCACTGTCTTGAGGCTCAGAAGTTATCCATAACCGGGGACACGGCTAAGTACTTAGTTTTACCCTCTCGAGAGGTGGTGCACTTTCCCCACAAGACTCAACATGCATCGAGACAAGACTTTTCAGAAGCAATCCCTCAGACCACCACGGACGCATTCCATCCTACCACATCTACCACCTTCTGTCCGTCTGGCTAAGTTCTTGCAACTTAGTTGGTTAAGGCAGAGCCCATATGCCATGTGGCTGCACTGTAAGCTTCATGACAAGAATGTCTCCAATCTCTTTGTTCCTGGGTGGCCATCCACAAGTGTGATACACCAGCTGCCATAGACATGGCCCCTGAGTAACCACTCAACATAATCCAATCAAGTCCCATTCCACCCAAGCGTTTTATTAATATTAGTTGTTTTCTTAGTCAACAAAATAATATCTTTCCATACTATCGTATATGTGTATTCCACCCACGAATTCTAATAGCATGGCTAAGCACTCTATCATCCGAAGTCTTTCAACTAGGAGATATTACCAAGATATAACCTATAGGATAGCATAGCAACATATAAATAGTCCTATCATGCTAAGATCTACCAAAAATAACACTAGTGCAATAGTGAAAATAATAGGACATGAGATGAAATATCACTTGCCTTGGTAGCTAGGGGAATAGGTACAATCCTCACATCAACAAACTTCACAATCCACACAATCTACAGAAGGTCAATACAACAACAATAATTCAATCAATAACACATTGCACAAAAACATGAATGCATGCAAAATGCAATGATATGATCACAACTCTATAATTTACTGAGTCTACAGTACAGAGGGTAAAATACCCCATCTAAATGCATAAGAATTATCCCAAAACAAATTATAGAACAAATTTTTATGAGCAAAACACTCCTAAAAAGGTTCTGCCTATAATTCCAATTTTTTAGAGGCAAAAGTGTGAAACAAGGCGTCCATAATAAAGGTCTTATTTTTCTGAATCCATAGACACCAAATTTGCATCTTTCTGAATTGTGGATCAAAAGTTATTGAATTTCTAAGTTTAATATATAATCTGTCTATTTTTATAATTAAACAGATATCCTAGTCGACGTGGCGCAACCCTATTGGTCCGTACCGATTCGGTCGGATCGATTGCTGCAGACCGTTAGATTTTAAGTGACAAACGGACGGATCTGATCAGCCCGTACCGCTTCGGTCGCGATCTAATCCTAACCGCTAAAACTTGATCGAACGGTGCTCAGCGCGCAGCCACGAACTGGCGGCGCTGGCTCTCTGCGCACGACAGAGGCTTGTCGGACGGTGGTGTTCCGGTGGTTCTAAAGGGGCAGGGGGTCCGTGGACTCTTACCAGAGGTCGTGAGGGTCGAGGCGGTCTCGTTGATGGACGCGGTGGAGAGAGGGGTGCTCTGCCTCGATCCTGATTCCTCGCCGGAGTTCTGTCGATGGCGGAGCTCGTGTCCTTGCGACGGTGACGGTGTTTTGGGGCTCGAACATGCAAAGGAAGGTGTCAGCGACGTGCACCAGGTCCTGTGCAAGCTAGTGGTGGTCACAGAGAGGCGGCGGGAACCCTCGACTCACCGGAAGAATCGACAGACGGCGGCGGTAGAGGGAGTTCACCGGCGATGATCGTGTCGTCGACCTGTGGCAAGAAGAAGCACGTGACCAGGGTTAAAAGTTGTGCCAGGACACGACAAAGGAGATAGGGCAGAGAGGAGGGCGCAAGGTGGTCGGAGCTCACCGGAATCGTCGCCAGAGTTGCGTCGGACAGCGGCGGTTCGAGCTTGTAATTGGGGAGCCTGGGGGCTCTCCGTGGGTAGTGGCTGAGGGGAAACGGAAGAGGAGTGAGAGGGGATTAAGAAGGAGTGATCGCCGTGGAGGATTAAATGCGAGAAACGCTCGATTTTGAGCAGATTCGAAACGGTAGAGGAGGGGAGAGGTGTTCGTCGCGTGGGGTTGAAGACGACGAGGTGGTGGTGACGTGGGCGTGGGGTCGGGGTGGAAGTGGGAGGGGGTAGTGGCGAGGGGGTGAGAAAAGGGAGAGAGGGGGAGAGTTGGCCCGGGTGGGCTGGTTGGGCCGACTTGGGCCGAAAGGCCAAATGCTGTTGCTGCTGTTTAAAAAAAATTCTTTCCCTCCTTTCCTTTTTCTTTTTGAATTTCTTTTCTAGTATTGTTTGAATTTAGCAAAAGTGCTCCAAAAAGTCTCAAAATTTCACCAAATATTTGGAGGACAAAACTAATGCAATGTAGTACATGCCATGATGATTTGAATGCAATGATGAATATTTTTAAAGAAAATTTTGGGATGTTACATTACAGCACATGCATGATGTGTACATGAGGCCAGCATACTTCCTAGACGTCTGGATTTCAGGCTCTTTCGCAAATGCTGCTATGCTGCGGTCGCTGCCACCAAGCTACCAAGCACAAGTCAGGACTTGCGTAATGAGGGGCGACACGGAAATGGAGTTCCACCGGTTCATGACACGTCTCAGGAATGTGTTGGTTGAACCAGATGTCGCTCAGGTCGTCAACGACAAAGGTATATATTTGATATACAGTTTTATAAATGTTATAGTCTTGCAAACACATTTGCAGTGTTAAAGTATATCTGATACTTGTTCTATTTTGGTGAAAATAGGTCCTTCTGCATAGAGGTGCTTGCTGGAGAGGAGGTGACGTTGCATGTTGATGGCGAGCGTGATGATGACGGCCAGCGACACTCTGCCTCGACATTTATCATTTAGTTTATGTTTAAGATGATTTTTTGTAATCAAGAGATTGTGAACTTCTTTAGTTTGTTTCACACTTCGTGAGACAGTTATTCATATCAGTTTGTAACAATCAGTTGTTCCACTTTTATGAATGATTTCTATTCGTGTTCATATCTTGTTTGATTATGTGTGAATTATCCTTATTGTTTGAAACTAATTGATAATGTATGAACATTTGTAAAACATTAAAATTCCTTGTTTAAAATACCCAACTTAATAATATCTCATTAGTGAATGAAACCATTATTTGAATTCAAAGTTATGTGATAATATGTGAAAGTCATTCGATTTCTTCTCACATATAAATCATGCCTAAGTTCGGAAAAATAACTTGAACACCCTGTATTACTTGAATACAAAGTGTTTAATGAATTGTTAAAAGTAAATACATATTCGATGTATTGCGTTTTAAAGAAAATGGTAATTATCATTAAATGATTGTTTAAATGTGTAAAGTAAGTTTACCGAAGGAAACATGCATATGAAACTATTTGATTTGATCAAAGTGTTTCATCAACAAAAGGTATAAATATAAAAGAGAATCCAATTGCTATGATTTGATCAATAATAATGAAATTCAAATTTATAAGAATGGCATAAAAGAAATTGTGGAATCCAGAGTGTTTTGAGACGTCAAAATACAAAGCATCACAATATGATATTAGATATCAAAAGGGGGTTGAATAGAAGGCACCAAATAAATCATTGTAGTATATATGTAGAGACCATTAGTTAGAAATAGTTAGCACTCAATTAGAATTGGTAAACCATTTGAATTCGTGAAAGTTTTGGGGTTATTCGATATAACCAAAACAGTAGCGAATAAGTCCTTGTAGAGTATTCATTGGAAACTTTGAATACGAAACCCATAGCTCAAACACAAAGGAAAGCAAAACTTGTATTGCTTGGATTTTGGTGCATTCTTGAGAAAGCTCACTTCGGTGATGTTTCTCAATTATGAAGCAAATGGAAATTAGTGTAAAACACGATGAGGATTCAAAACCCTGCATCAGAGTGTTGAGAAGCGCAACGGACAGCGTTGCTGAACGATTCCCTTCACGGAAGGAAAGAATCAATGATTTTGATCATTGTGTTTTTCCCCTCCACTATTGTTTTCACTATATGAAGTAGGATTCAAAATGTAAATCCATATCTTATATGGAGACATTTGTGAATCACTTGTCATAATTTTTGGAATATGACATACCTACAAACTACAAAGGAAATGATGGTAAACTAGAATTATGAGAAATCCTAATAGCAGAATTCCCTTGAGATTAGAAAGCAATTCATTGCTGAATCTCACAAGTAAAAGGAGTTACTTGGAATTTCCCAAATGACTGCAAAGCCATAGTAGGAAAAGGGGTAAATGACAAAAGCACAATTTGTCAAGCATTGGATGAATTCAAATGAATTTGATTCATCCACTATGTTAAGACATAGGTTCTATCTTAGAAAACCATGATGATAACTTAGCATAATATGTAATCCAACAAAGGAACGTTTGAAAGTGATCAAGTTCGAATCACAGAACGTTGAGCCGAGTTTTGTCCGCAGTGCCTAACAGAGAACTGTGAATATATTTTCCAAATCCATAAAGGATAACATATCTTAAAGCATACAGAGTTATGTTATAAGGGAATATGTTGGAAACTCCTGTAGATACCAATTAAAGTCAAGTATGAAGCGAGGTGAATAAAACAACGAAAGTTGCACAGAGTGCACTAATGTTTCGATGAATACATTCACAATAATAGATAAGGGTACCATCTAAAGTGTTGTATAATGTTATGGCGGGGCTAGTTCGCTTTTAACGTAGAATGATGTGTCCCAGGGCACAGTGCCCATGAGAAAGCCCTCGAGGTAGATCTAACGTCACTGTAGGCTCCTAGAATCAGGCCTCGTTCTGCTGCCATAGCGACGATGCATACACATAGATGCTGTCATGTGATGATAGAATATTAATGTCAATCAAAGTGACATTAGTAAGTTGCAAAGGATCTAGGACTGTAAAGTACATAACCAAGACTCAACCTCTTCCATGAGCAAGCATGTTCTAGGTACCGGTTATATGGTGCCAATAATTAAGAACAAATGCAGCTAGTGTATTTGTACTCTAGTGCAAGTGGGAGACTGTTGGAAATATGCCCTAGAGACAAATAGTAGTAAGGACTATTATCATATTTCATATAGTTTATGATTAAGTTTTGTATCATGCTATAACTGTATTGAGTGAAAACATCAATACACGTGTGATATACAAACAAACCAGGGGTTCCTAGTGAAACTCTAGTCACTGGTTCATTGGTCAACAGATGATCATGTTTCCTGATCATGTGGCATTTATGCCAGTTGGAAATGAGGTCATCTCATTCTGAGAATGAGATGATGAACCAATACCCAACCTAAACATCGTGACCCGATCATATCACGAAGTTCAAGTTACGATGATTAGAAAAGGATCCTCGTAGACTATTCCTTAGACAGTGAGGCTATATCAATCACTGTCTCCAAAGAGTGCTTAGATAGCATCAAACACAATCAAGTAAAACGGTGGTTATAAAGGTGTGTTCAGGTATTCGGAGGAAACCGTAGAGGCAATATATGTCAAGAGCGGGATTTGTCCGTCCATATGACGGGAAGATACTCAAGGGCCCACTCAGAGAAGTTATATCCAATAGCTGCGCAGCGTTTAATTAGATCACGGGGATATCACTTGTCGGAACGAGTCAAATAGAATTGTTCAGTAACGAGATTGAACTCGACATGAAGATGTCATTGATCAGGTCTCGGGCAATGCAAGTATCGAGTGACAAAGGGAATAAGACACGACTGTCCCGGTTCAAACGACGAAAGATCTTCGTGGAATGCACAGGGGTCACATGGCCATCCATGTCCCTTTGTTGATCATTGGTGCGGGAGTGTCCCGACCATGTCTGGAGTGTTCCCGAACCATAGGATATCACGATTAAGGGCTTGATGATGCTTAGAGAGTGTTTATAGGATCGGTAGAATCACTGAAGAAAAGAAGGGAAAAAACCGAAAGGGTTTCGGTAAGTCCGGAGGATGTCCGGAGCGGAGGCGGAAGGTGTTC
The DNA here is from genome assembly GCA_910589775.1 of Avena eriantha. NCBI lineage: Eukaryota > Viridiplantae > Streptophyta > Magnoliopsida > Poales > Poaceae > Avena > Avena eriantha. The sequence goes on along the minus strand of OU342746.1, from coordinate 304,021,335 downwards.
CATAACCACAGAGATTGAATGATATGTGAATGAATGTTAAATATTGATTTAATCATTTATTCATAATTATTTAATAAATAGAAAATAAATTAAAAGGCTTAATGGGCCAATTTCTGGAGGGAGAGGGCCCATTAGGGAAAAGGAGAAAGGGGAGAAGGGGCAAGGGGGAGGCCGGCTGGGCCTAGCCCCCCGCGTAGGGCCCACTAGGTGGCCGGCGACCACCTCCTCCCCCCTCCTCTCCTTTAGTACCTCCCCTCCCCCTATATAAGGTGGGGTATTTGGCCTAGAAAATACAACCAATAATCAATAAAGGTCTCCCCACTTTTGGGAGGACCTCTAATTGATATTTTCTCTCTCCCCCTCTCTCTCTCGTGACCATGGTCCCAAGTCTGGACTGCGCGAGCGAGAGACATCTTCACCGCGGAGCGCCGTCACGCTGCGGGATTCGGATCCGGGAGCTCTACTTCCGCAACTGCTGCTGGATCGGGGAAGCAGGAGTCATCGTCAGGCACCGGACGTGTATAACTCCCACGAGGTGTCACACTTGAGGCACTCAAGTCGTTGGAGCCAGAAGGAGCGCAAGGACTTCATCACGACCTTGAGGTCGGCTTCGGCTCGTCTACATCAACCATGCTCTCCTGAGCGTTGACAACGCTTTTCGGTCTTCGAGGGTAAGTTCGCGAAAATCCCCTCCCGTTACTGTATTACTAATAGATAGGTCCTGGCAGCTTCAGGGGTTCAGGGGCGTAGAATAAAATTTATTATTTTTATGCGCGGAACCCCTACACAAGCATATCGAGGACACGAAGTTTACCCATGTTTTCTAAGATCGCTATGGAAGCAAAGGCATCAAATATGAGAAATAAGAGAATTAGAATCGTTCTGATAAGGCATTGCCGAAAAAGTTCCGAAGAGGATCCAAAGTTGTATCGGAAGAAGAAATAAGCCGAAAGGTGTTTCAGATTAATAGTGATTTATAATATTCATTTATATATGTTAATTATGAATTAATATATACTAAATAAATATTTTAATTAATATTAAAGGGGCAACCTCTGCTAATGGGCCGAATCCCAGGAAGGAATCAACCCAAAGGGAGGCCACCCCTACAAACAGCAAAGCCATCGCCGTCAATGGGCCCCGGCTCGGCCCGCGCGGGCAAGGTTGGGCTGGTGGGCGCTGGCTAACCCATATCGAGCGGGCGAGGCTGGCAGGCCGCAGGGTTAAGGGCCACCTGGCCACACTGCCTCTGCCAAGCAGGCCGAATGGATGCGGGTTGGGTTGGTGCGCGGGTGGCCCACCCGGCCGCCGGCTGCCTTCTCCTCCTCTCCTTTTCCTTTAATCCCATCCCGGGAATTTAGGGGTGGGAGTCCTACTTTTTCGCCTATAGAAAGGGGTCTATATTGGTGAGAGAAAGACACATAAAAATAAAAAAGGATTTCCTAAGCACTATTTTCTTAGGAAATTTTTCTCCTCTTTCTCAGTTGATTCTTACGAGTACGGTTCCACGAAGAACCGCGCACGAGAGAGTCGAAAACCCTGACACACTGTCACACTGCTGGATCTCGGTTCTAGAGGATCTACTTCCGCATCCCGGCTGGATCAGGAAGAACGGAAGTCGTCGTCGGACACAGTATGTGTGCGATACCTCAGGGACGCTGCCACTTGTAGCACCGAGCTGTCGTGCAAGGACCAGGAGGTCACGAGCGAGGAGCTTCATGACTTTGAGGTCGGCTACGAGTACGATTACTACATCCACTTTCCCCGCGGGATATTAACCGTGTTCGGTCTACAAAGGTATGTAACCGAATCTCTGTTATCGTTACTGTATTAACTCGTAGATAGATCTGGGAGTTTGGGTTGTTCTACCGCTGATTTTTTTTGTTTTCTGCTGCTGATCCCCTTGAAAATCTACTTTGTTCCGCATATTGGTATATATGTGACATATTTTAGTCCATCTGACATTTTTTGCATAATTTAACCCCTCCTAGTTGTTACTTCGTGACATAATTTATCACATTTAAGATTTCACTCCGATTCTGACAAGTTGGCCTCACGTATCAGGTAACCTCTACACCCCTACTTGAGCCACTATGGAACCCGCCATGCCACACCTTGTCTGTTCGTACCCCTTCTTTTATTTTGCGGTCAAGCCGGACTAAGTCACTAGCTCCCGAGAGGCAACAAAACCATGGGGGTAGAATACTGAATCGATGGTGGCATAGGAATGACTTATGCGCCGAATGGGCTGAGTAACGGCGATCGTCGGACTTGGGACCTTCCCCAACGAGGCAGTATCAACGACGCCAATAATCAGCGAGCCAGAGTAAGTAAATTTACCACTGTTCTCTACAAAGGTATACAAACACCTAACCGTTCACCTAAAAGCCAACCACCAAAGAGAGGCGAGGGCATATGAACACATCAGCAACTACGTGTGCTCCCGGACTCCGGGCTTAAACCCCAGAAAGCTTTTAGCCGCGGCCGCCTCCTGACCTAGCCCCCGCCTCTCCTCCGCCTTCTCAATAGATCGGTTCCCCTCCTCCGGTCGATCTCGTCGGCGTCAGGAGGGGTGGGAAATCCGATCTATGGGTGAAGTTTTTAGTCAAAATAGTGTTTAGAGATATTAGATTAGAGTTTTGATAGTCATCTTTTTGGTCTCTACGTCAACAAAGATGAAATCGTCTACAATAAGTGATTTTCGATCTTTCGCTCGACGACGAGATCTTCTTCCCGACGTCAATGACAGTGTTGTAAGATTACAGTTCTATAAATACGGTCTTTCAGATCTTACTTCGTCAAGTCGATTTTGGAGTTTTTTGCATGGTTGCCGCGAGGATTATCCTCGCCATATTTATCCCGGCTGCTACGTCCTCGACAATGGTGGTTCGTACTATCGGTCCGCTAGCGACGTCGACCAGACTGTTCGGTTACTTTGGACTGGAATACTGGTGTTGGTACTCTTGCCGATGTTGTTCGATTACTCTAATGGCGGTGCGTGTGCACACAGCCTTGGCACTGCGGCTTCAAATTAAAATTATGAGAGAACCCTCGTTAGTATTTACAGATTGTGCTTTGGTATCAGTTAGTTCTTAGCTGTCTTCAGAAAAGTTCAAGATTGTGTCTTGGAAGAAGAAGGACTTTAAAGATCTTAGTGTTTTACTAGTTTCTTTTATACATTATTTTGTAATCGCCAGAGACGGTCTATGTATCTCTACCATCTACTATATGCTTCTATGAATATAATCGTGGTATTGATTGTCAAAAAAAACTACGTGTGCTCCCAGAAGCTTGTCCAATGCCCCAAATTGTCATTTTTTTTGGAAATGGACGCTTTGTTACTCAATAGTAATGTTTACACCCGGCCTCTGCATAGCTAGGATGTACATGGCCGATCAACCGCACAAGGAGTGACAAAAGCAAAAAAGGACAATATTACAATCCATATTAAAGGTAAAAAAACAGCCTCGAGCTATAGCAGATCTATCCGCAGATCACACTGCCATCCATGTCGGGAGAAGTATCCCTCGCCATGTCCTCCAATCGCGTACATTCCTCCACAAATAAGTCGCAAAACTCTATACGTTGGAGAGTAGTCTATGATCGGAGGATAGCCGTGGCCCGGTAGATAACCTGCAGGGAAGAAGACACAATGTTATTAAAAATCTTATCATTTCTACATAACCAAAAGCGACCAAATAATGGCAAGCGCTCCCACCCGAAACAAAGTCCCATATTTATCCTGTATCCTATGTAACCAGTTACTAAAAACATTGGCTACTGATGGTGGAGGAGATAAACCAGAGACTACTTGGATGATTGACCATTTTGCACGAGCAAATTTACACTGGAATAATAAATGCCAGATTATCTCATTATAGTGACAGAAAAACATTGTGTACTTCCATGCATTACCAAGCGAATATCTTCATTTTTAAGGGGTAATTTCAGCCCCAAATTGCCATGGACCGTGTCAATGGCTTGGAAGGGATGTGAACATCTTGGGTGCCCTAGCAAGCACTATTTGATACTCCTGGCCCTAACTTGAACGTTTGCGGCCAGTTGTTTACTTGATTTTCCATCAGTCTCAATTTATTTTGCATATTAGTTTTGATTAAAATCAAAATTTATAAAGTCTGACTAGACATATAAAAATGGGAAATACAATTGTACTTGTACACATGAGTATGGTAGTTATCTTATCGTCCATTGATGCTTTAAGATCTGAAAAGGTAAGTGTTGCACATTGCTCCCTCTCAATTTCAGAAATAAAAATCGCAGGGATCCTGACGGGACAGGACACGAAGGTATGGGTGAGGCCCCTGCAGCAGTACTGTTGGCCACGTAAAGTCTGCAGTTGATCCAGGAATCCCGCGTAAAGTTTTTGGGTCAGGGCTCGTTCGGTTGGCTACGAAAATATCCACGAGAGGATACGGTTCGGTTGGCTGCGGAAAAATCCACGAGAAGATACCTGCTCCCTCACCCAGGGATTAAACCCCAAATTTCCCCTCAGTATTATCTCCCATAAATTCATGTTCGGTTAATCCCGTGATTCTTCCATACCTGCTAATTCTTGTGCCCGAACCGGGAGCACTATGCGCGCTGGACACCGGGCTGGAGATGGCCATCACTGATGAGATCTTCTCTGGGGGCAGCAGCTCGAGGTTTGGCTGCACCAGCATCAAGGCGAGGAGTCGGTCGCACGTCGTGGGCCACTCCGGCGTCGGCGAGCCGTGCGCCATTAGCCGCGGAGATCTCCAGCTCATGCGCGAGCATGTACGAGATGGGGAAAAGTGGAAGAAGCCATTAGCGGTGAACATGTATATGGAAGGACGAGAAACAGCTTCTCCGGCGTCGCCACCACTCCTGTCTGACACACCTTGGTGGCCAAGCGACAGTGTTCCCTCCTCCCATTAAGCATTCTAGCACGCGGCAGTTCCTCGTGATGAAAACAACGGCCCATGGAGAGATCCATGGAAGGCTGGAAGGAACCATTATGGGAACGAGCACATAGGAGGAAGGCACGGGAGTCGCCGTTCATGGCGTTGGCGGCGATCGCCCATGCCATGTGAGCTGACGAGATTGGATAGAGCGGCGGTGCTTATGCGGGCGACGACGACCCGTGCTCGGCGAGCGCGTTCTCCTTCCAGTGTTGTTTGGCGAGGTCGGCGACCAGCTGGCAATGTGCGGCGGCCATCCCGTGTTGCCCGAGCGCGTCGGTGTTTTGCGTCGTGTTGGATGAGCGCGTCGGCCTTCCTGTGCTGGGGTGAGCACCGTGGTGTGGGCGTGCATCAGCAAGAGGAGGGTCGCCGATGCTCGCTGCGGGCGCCGGCGTCCATGGCGTGGTCGTGCTGCACGAGGGAGCGGGAGGCGTCTAGGACGACGGATGGAGGCGAAAAACGAGAAGCTCCAGATTCCTGGGCAACAAACTGAGAGACCTAATTAGAGCAAGTACAATAAGTCCTAGTCAGCTGGCTATAAGAATTAAAATTTTATTTTCTTGCCTAGTGGGAAGAGAGAAAATGAGAGAGAAGAAGGGTGGGCTCTAATGCAAGAGCCAGCTCTAGCACGTGCTCCTAGGCACTTTGAGAGAATGAAAGGTGGGAAGGTGGGCCATGTAGTACTAAAATAATATGTTTTTATAGCTCATTATTGTACATGCTAGTTCCAAGTTGGCTATAGATGACAAGGCACTTATCTTATAGCCAGTAGCTGACTATATTATTGACCTTGCTCTTAGGCGCAGGTACGATGAAGACAGTAAACTCATGAAAATACCCTCAGATCTGTGGTCGTCGTACTCTTTATTCGCAAAACAGTTACTCTTTTTACTTCACCCTCCGCATGCAGAGTTGCTCTTTCCCTCGATGTGCATGCATGCATGCGCGTTTCTCTAATCGCTGTGGTTTAATTAATTGTGCAATACAGGAATTAATGTGATAAAGGGTAAAAGACCACAAGTAGTATCTGACCTGACTTTTTAATTGTAGCACGTTTCCTCTACCAGACCCAGTGACTGGGTTCTCATGTATTGTTTTCTATAGCTGACGAGGCATGAACAGTAAATACTACATGTGTAGGAAAAAACTAGTGTGTAGACCATAAGATGTTGGGGGCAAATTCTCAGATGAACACATGATATAATGTGAGGGAGGGGGGAATCTGAAAAACTGGGGCACAAATCTCAAAGTGTAACGAGTGGACATGATAGGTCATGTACCCATGTGTACAAGTACAAAATCCATTCTCAAATAAAAATACCATCTTCCCATCATTTATAATATCAAATCAATATTATTTGAACCATCATGAAATATACTTTGTATTGTATGTATTTGACACTAAAATGTTGATATATTTTGCTTCACGATTGATTCTTTTTTCAAAAAATTAACTTTGACTAAAATTAATATTCAAAGTAATATAAGACTGAGATGGTACATCCCAAGCTTCCGCTGAATTGTTTAAGTGTCCTCTACCACACCATACTCCCTCTGTTTTAAAATATAAGATGTTTTAGTTTTTGTGAAGCGAATATATCTAGACGTCCGTTGGTGTGTAGGTTCAGAGTGAATTTACATAAAAGGTGTTTAGATACTTTCGTTTCAAAAATGCTAAAACATCTTATATTTTGGAACAGGGAGTATGTACGCACACCTGCACCCGCAAACCTGTTTTATTCCTTGTTTTATTTTTGCGTTGTTCATTCACAATTCATATATGTATTTACTTAGTGGAAGCATGTCGTGCAGATGAGCTGATCTGAAGAGAGTGGAGCCTTTACATTTTGAAGTATATTCTTTTTAAAGAGCATGCAGCTTTGCTACGTCCACTCAAACTGGCGAACCTTCCGGTGCAAATTCACTGCTAAAGTGGCCATCAGTCACTCTGATCTGCTTCTGTCCCCAAGCAGAGTGTGACTTCTATTTCGTTAACAATCTTCTAGTAGTTCATCGTATCTTGTCATTCTAACCCATGATTAGATGGATTATATCTCCCTTGTTGCATTTGTTTTTGTCATTTTGTGCTTTCTTAATAATAGACATACATGAACAGTATAATTTGTTGGGTAAGATCATTCAACACATGTTGGTCATGGGATGTTCATAGTTCACTGCTGATTTCTTAGGGAACTATGATGTGTGGGCAGAAAGCCAGTCTGGACCAAATTTTATTCTGAAAATGGCAACGACGTGTGTAATATTTACCTGAGATTGGGAGTGAGGAAAGAAAAATCACATTCGTCGAAATACAATTTTGCCCCGCTTTATAAATAAAGCATAAGTAAAATCACATTCCTAGTCAGTGACGAGATTTTTCACGTGCCATTTGCACATCTGTTGAACCGAGCACATCATCAGCGGTTCTTCGGATGACTAGACGCAGGGAATCCACCTCATCTCGAAAGACTTTAGCTTTGCGACGTTTCCAAACATTCGATTGCTAACAGTGTGGCGCACCTTGCAAATTGCCTACTATCTTGTTTTTTTTTGTCTATATTGATGTGTAGAAATGGCAGTCTCGTTCGGTAAAAAAAAGAAGGTATACCCTTGTGGCCAGCTGGCTGCGGTGCGGTCATGGTCTTTGGTTTGTTACAACGGTCGCAATACAGATGGACGTGGCACACCTAGAAGAGTTTATACCCTTGCAAGATAAAGTATTCTGACGAATATATATAGACACACACATACGTACATACATATACTCTACGTATGGTCCAAAATTCCAGTTTGTGGTTACTCCACGACGACGGACCATGAGACGTATGAAATGGATATGGTGAACTCAGCTTGCTATCCACCGGCCGGTCTTATCTGCTCCTGATCACATCGGCCAAGATCACGGCGGAAGAAAAGTCAAGCGCTGCCGTTGAGCTTCCCAATGCAAAGGCGCTGGTGACTGGTGGTGCCATCGACCACTCCCAAAATCCCAGTATATATACCCCCCTAAACTGTCACCGGTAGTATTATTGAGATCGATCGTTTTTGCAAGTGGGCGAACACACGGAACACACGCACCCTGCCTGCCACGTGATGCGAGGTGGGTACGTCTCCATCCATCCATCGGCGTCTCGTCCTTGATTCGCCATGCAAGCTGCTTTGTAGCCAGTGTTGCTTGATGCCCCCGCGCGCGCGAGCGTACGTGCGTTCGTGTTAAGATCGGATGGGCGCGCGGGTGCGTCTTGTCACGCCACTACGTGTCCAGTCCGGTGAGGCCAGCTTGCCGATGGCTTTGTGGGATGTGGCTGTTGCTCCTCGATCTGCATCTCGACGCTGATTGGCTGAAATGTGGGGGCTACCTGCATGGCATGCGGATCTTTGTGTGGTATAGGACAATAATTTCATTATTTGGTGTGATACGAGAGGAATCATGTGGTATAGGACAATAATTTTTTCTAGAGATGACAAATGGTGAACATGAATCACCGTTTCCGTGGGAAATTCATATTGATATAGTTAAGTCTATACTCAGGATTAAGATTTTTTTTTTGGTATCATCTCTGGAACTCAGGATTAAGATACTTTTTGGTAACTTTGTCAAGGGTAATTTTAACAAAAATACAACTTCAGAAGTCACAAAGTGCAAATGAAACGGCAACTATTGCAATATTAATCAACAAAGAACAATTCCACATTTGTTTTTTTTTCGTGCCCCGCTTCACGCCTCATGCGGAGGACAGTCTTCATGCTTTTCAGTCCAACCCCACCTTTGGAAAATGGCTATGGATGCCAGGTGGGTGAGAGTACATGCTTTCGGTGGCGGTCTGGCGGAGCCAGGATTCCAAGTCTGTGTTGTCATTTCAAATATGTGATGTCAAATACATGTATTTCTACTAGTTTTGATTTTTTGGCATAATTTATACTTATAGATAAAGGATTTGCCAAAAATCTGTGTGGTCAGTTGACCACACACACAACTCTCTATTTGGCTATGCCAGTGCATGCTTTGTGTGGGCTATGTGGAATTACTGTACCGATGTAATAAAAAGGTTGCGTGCATCATCATGTTGTAGAGGATAGGGGCTAAGTTCCCCATGTCGAAAAAGTGGAAGTATCGTAATGATGCAGAGGACAAGGATTTCTCCTTTCCGAAACAGGAAAAACTGAAATGATGAAAAGAAATATTGCACCTTAAGCTACCATCTAACAATATCTAAAATTATATATCTCTAGAAATTTATATTTCCAAGAACCTATAGTTATTTAGTAGTTACATTTTAATTAGGAAATGTATGATCAAGAAATTAGAACAACTTGTACAACAAAAAGTGATTTCATCCCTTAGTTAAGAGAAAACATGCCATTCTGGTGTTTCTCTTTTTTCCAGTTCACCAATTATCCTGCACGACTTCGTTAAAAAGGGCTGATGTCAGCATTGTATCTGCACTTATGGTGCCAGAAGCATGATCATATAATTACCAAAAAGTCTAGTTTTTTTAAATATTACGCGTAATGCTATATTAATTTTGACGTTTGTCTAATTTTTTTTCAACGAGGGTGTGCCCCGGCCTCTGTATCAATTGATACATAAAACCTTTACCTTATTTTCAGAAGTATTTACAAAATTATTGCATCACGGATCACACAAAGTGGCAATCTGTATCAGCCAAAAGAAAATTTAAGATAACATGGAGTGATTACTCATCAACATGTTAACCGAAGATCAAACACCAGTTTTACTGGTTGTATATATTACGTGCAACCATTTCCAAGCGGCTCACCCAATATTCAAAGCCTCTGGCTTCTCTGTTGGTTGTAATTAGGACCATATATAGATCTAGTGAGTTGTCAATGTGATAACTTGCATAAATATAGAATATTTTGCATTGTTAAATATATAAATCAGTGGTGAGAGAGAGAGAGAAAGGGAGGGAGAGAGAGAGAGAGATATGAAACTAATACTGACTTTTGATATTTTTTTCCTTGACACTTGTGGTGTTGCATGTGTAATTGAGGTGGAAAGAAGAAATTTTTTTCACCCAAGTTTAGTCTACATATTTGAGATATAAATAAATCAGTACTCCCTCTGTTTCTAAATATAAGATATTTTCAGAGTTTGATTGAACTCCCAAAACGTTTAATATTTAGAAACATAGGTTTTTTTGTTTTGCGGGGAGAAACATAGGTTGTGGTAGCATAAAGATCAGAGAGAGAAAATATGAAGCTACTATAGACTCCTCATTTTTTTTTCGTTGACATATGGTGTATTGTACTAATTATTAAGGTGGAAAGAAGGAGAACTAGCATGCATAGTTCAGAATAAGAAATGGCTCGATCTAGTGCCGCCCTGTCATGTAAAAATTGCAGTATTTGCGAGAGTGACCACCTCCATATTTCTGTGAAGATGCCAACTCATGGTCCTGGAGATTTCTTTGCCCTTGTTGCCTGGGTCCAAATCGGGCGAACATCAATCAACTGTGCATGTCTGTGTACGTTCGTGCCCGGAGGAGGCCCACGCATCATCGTCCAGTCCTTGTTGCCAGTTAATGCTGCTGGGTTTAGCCCCGAAAGATCTTTCGCCATTGCCTGATTTCCTCGTGTAGACCACCAACTTTTCACGGCACATCGTCAGCTTTCAGAGATCTCTGCGCGAGATTAAGGCGCGATTAGATCTAACTAAACATGAGTGAGCCCGTACGTGCATAAATCCGTGGGGCCTCCAATCAGTGCAGTGCCAATGGTGTCATGGTGGGTCAAGGCAGCTAGCTAGGCCACAGCTTACGATCGCAATCTGGAATTCCTGGTGTGTCTGTCTGCTTATCGCAAGCTCGTTCGATGAGCCCCATACTCCGCTGCTGCTGTGCTATCTATATCTCTCTCTTCGACTGATCCATTTGTTCCATATGAATAACCATATAGTACTCCGTAGTATAATCCATGGCTTCATAAATAGACGTACACTAGTACATTACAAACGGCTTTTGTTCCTGTCTGGTTTTTGTCGATTTTGATCAGACTACGTACAAAGGTACATTGTTCATCTCTGCTTGCCTAGCTAGCGCCAGTGCAACGTACGTATACTATAGTATCTGATGCCTTTAATTACATGCGTCCAGACGAAGATCGGTACAAAATCGAGGCGCGGGACCGATGGCTGGCCGGACTCTCGCTTGGCAGCATTGATAATTCGTCGGTCGATCCAGGGGGGGGTACGGTGGTGGAGAAGAGGAACGAAGAGAGATGGATGGATTTTTAAAGCGCAATAATACATATGCTGCTAGTACAGCTCTTGTTGAGACCCTGATCGAACCGATCCTTGCTGGGTTGGGTTTGTAGAGATTTTAGAAGGCAGCGGCACGTGTGGCTGCCGGATGCGCATCGATCCACCCGGACCTGCACGCAGCCCTTGTCCCTGACGACGACGCCGGGTGTACTGTGCGCGCGCACGGCGGCACGCGCCTGTCGGATGCGGCACCACCGTACGAGCCATGCGCCGTGCGGAGCCATCGAAAACGACGACTCCCAACGACTGCTACCCCAGACGATGCCCCATGCATGACGCGACAGAAACCCTTTGATGCCCTCTCGATCGAGAGGGGGAGGCCAGCGCAGGTACACCTACGTACTGGTTGTGAGAACCCCGCGTCTCGTTGACGAGTCACTGACAAGTGGGCCGCAGCAAAACTCCATTGTCCAATTTTTGGTTCATTTTTTGGGGAAAAAGTCCTAAGGGCCATATATTGTCTGTAACCAACCATTACAAAAACATCCTTACAAGAAAAAGCAATAAAACACAAGTCCTTGAAAAAATTAAGCACCATCTTCTTTTTCGCATCCCTCGATGGTTCTGTCGTAGCAAAGCTCGTGCTAGAGAAAGCTTGAAAAAAAACCAGACACTTGTGAAAGTAGCTTCCGGAAAGTCCTTAAAAAATTCAGCACTATCTTTTTCATGCATCCCTCTATGGCTCTAGGGGAGCAAAGCTCGTGTCGAAGAAAGATCGAAAAAAATCCATGCGTTTGTGGAAGCAGCGCTCGAGAAGTCGTCGATGTAGACCAGAAGACGCCGACGACCACGATCTCGAGAGATCGCCATGCCGGAGAAGCCAATACCGAGAAGGGCTAGGTGATAATCCTAGCTCCAACCAGATGAAGATGGGGGACACCAAATTTGCAAGTTCCCTAGCGAAGCCGTACCTAGCCGAGCTTTATCGGGCGGAGGCGGGACTTGAGGACACCAATACACTGCAACAACATCCCCTCCATTGAGCGCCGCCGTTGTAGACAAACACTTATCAGGCCAGGCTTAATGCCCGATGATCGAGTCCAAACTCTAGCACATCGACGCTCTTTCGGGAAGAACACCGGTCTATGGCGGGCTGGAAGATCTTTTTTCTCATCGTCGCAGATGCCCCAACACCTGAGATGAAGTACTCAAAGATCCTACAGAGACTCGTCATGCAATGTCCCTAAGATCTCCCTGATGTGCCTTCTTCTTATTCTCTCCACCAGTGGTCTTTCTTTGTTCAGTTTTGTTAGGTCACGACTCACAAGACTGGCACAAAAAGAGAGAGATTGAGATCCTTTTAAGTCTCAGTTAATTCAGGAAAGGAGACACCTAGTGTATCCCTAGACGGTTTCCAACATATTCTCTATGTGTTGTTACACGTTCTAAAAATGAGAAAAAGGACAAAACACCAAGAATGACCGGACACCATAGCGATATCTTGCATCGTTTTTGTGGAGGAAAAACTGGGTGACATCTAGCTAGCTAGGCAATAAAACAACATTGCTCTAATTAAAGCTCTCGTGCTTGCAGCCTGTGGATCCACCAAAATACCAAATCGAAGCCGACCTCCACGGCTGGGGCGACAGCAGCACGGAAAAATTCCATCTCGCACTCGCTCTCACCGATCCATCCATCCATGCTCCTCCAGGGTATCTTTTTTCTGCTTCGCTTTAGCACAAAATGGCCCTATCTTCCGTACGTGGATATAGTTGCATTAGTTTGTCCGGCATCTCCTAGTTCTAGCATGGTATTCGATGGGTCGATCGGAACCGTCCGGGAGCGGTCGGCCCGGGCTGACAAGACGGGCGATCAGCGATCGAAGTTGCTGTCGTGGGCACGCACGAGTGTTTTCGTGACGACTCCTGTACCTAACAGTAAGTCTGGTACGAAGTACCGGCCCGTACGTGAAATGTGTCGGCTCTTGATAGGCTCTGCCTGCTGCTACTTTTCGGTGACGTACGGCTCCAGCTGTGTTGCGATACAGGTGATTTCTATTGCTCCCTTCATATTAAAATAGATATCGTAAATTTGTTGTACCTATTTTGAGACAGAAGACGTACTACTTATTAATGTGTATTCAGATCATGCAGAGCTCAACATAGAATGGCGTATGGTTTCTTTCGCATAAGAAAAATACCACGTGATTTCTGCATTTCTATTACTATGTATTTAATCATACAAATAAAAATGGCCCTTACAAATAAGTTCATGTAGGCGGTGTAAAAGATTTTTTTTTTCAAAATGGAGGGTGCGATCCCCGGCCTCTACATCGAAAAGATGCATACAACCTTTATTGATTTATTATTCACTCGACAATGGAGGAAAATCGTGTCAACGGGGCCACTCTGTGCCCGGAAAGATAACGAAGACGCTCCATCAGCTAGGGACCGAGAACAATCGCATACCCCGAGGCGCCCTCTAGGCGAGATGACAACGTACATCCGGATTAGCTGACTCTTAGCGAGCACCCTGTGTCCATGCCACAGAAGCCATCATCGCCGTCGAGCCTCTGAACAATCTTCACGGTTAAGATCCGCATAAACTTTGCCGGTCCTGCCGCCGACTCCACCATGAAGCCAGACAGTGCCACCGCCCTACGCGAGGACATCAGCACGCCCGCCGCAGAGACCTTGCTGCACCATGTAGCCGGGACTCACCGCCGTCGACGCGGAAGATGAGACACCGCACCACCAAAAGACCTCCTCCATGCATCTCAAGCTCCAAAACAAAGCCCTCAAGAGGATGAACGACACCAAAAGTGCCGTCATCGTCCGATCTATCCCATATCTAGGGTTTCCCCCGGAGCCTTAGGCATGAGGCGGAATACGCAGCAAGGACGCCTTCAATAAGGTAAACGCTGTCCAAGAACGCCGCCATCATCGGCTCCGACCGGAGCCGGTTTTCACCGGACAACTGCCTCGCCTCCAACTCGCTCGCTGCAGCCAATGGCCGATCCACGGGAGAGGAAGGCCGCCACTGCCATCTGCCTTCGATCTGCCTAGAGAAGAGGCCGCCTTCCGTCGCGTCGTCGCCGGAGCGGCCACGCCATGGCCCGGCAGCGCCATGTCCCTGCCCATTAGCCGTCCTGCTCCGACAGAGAGGCAAGGAGGCGAGGGAATCCCCGCCGCCGCTGGTGCCAACTAGGCTTTGCCCAACCCCTCTAGCAACAGCGGGAACGTAGGAGGGAGTAGGAGGAGGGGAGATCGGGGGCGGCGGTAGGGTTTACCCTAGGTCGCCAGGCAGGGGCGACACGAGGGGAGGGGTTTGACCAAGTTTTCCAAAAAGATTCTTATTTGAAGTAGTCAAGATTCATATATTTGTCTCTAGTCTGTTGCTTGGATCCTAGGACTTTTTAGGTACCCAAGTCCCTGAAGGTCGATGCAGGTAAAGAGGAGAGAGAGAAGAGAAGATCTGATGCCTATGAAGTGAAACCTGGTGAGAGTAAGGGGAGTATAGTAACTAGAGGAGATCTTGAAGTGAGTATGGTGACATCATAGATCTTTATGTTTTGGTATATTTATCTTAATATCTGCTAGAGCCCCACGCTAGTCGGAGGAGTAGTGGTTCGACAATGTGTCCATAGCGCTGCGCTAGTAGGCTATGATGTTGTCAGGACACACCTGCCCAGAAGTATCACCAAATCTCAATTATGTTCTTATACATTTAGCACTTATCATTTCCTCATTCCTTGTTTGCAGTCCGAAGTCACAAGTCACGCACGCGGTAACTCACTATGGGTGACGAGGGGTTAACTCATCAATGCCCATCACGGATGGAGTTAGGTTCGAGGAAGTGGGGAGCGCTGGAGGCATCGATCGGCTAGCAAACAAGCACACAGGGGACACAAGGTTTACCCAGGTTCAGGCCTCGTAGAGGATCCTACTCCTGCTTGTCTTCTCTTGGAATTATCGAGGAGTCGAAAGTTACAGGGGGTGCGCAGATGCAATCTAGCGATGGTGTGGAAACTAGGGTTGAGGATTGTCCTCCTCGCCGTCCCCTCCTAGCCTTTATATAGATAGGCTAGGTCTCGGGATAGCAGGCCGAGTCGGTTACATGTTAGGGTTTTCCCTTTAAACTTCTATCTTGAGTTTGCCGTGTGCTGCAAGCAGTCAAAGTCTCCTTGGTCACATGAATCTTGACTGGGCCTTAGCAACATCGTGGGCTTCTCCTAGGCTGGACCGTATATTCCAAGCTCGAGTACCTGTAAGGTATGCCCATGTTAGTAGCCCCCCGAGTGTCCGGTTGAATCGCAGATTCGAGTGGAGACTTATGAAGCTTTCGAGTGTACAATTGAGAATGTGTTCGAATGCTCTAGTTTATATCATAGGGATTATCGATATACGTGCCTGATTCATCTGATGTGTCGAGATCAGTTAACTGCCTTAGGGAAAAACAACGCAATCTACTCAAACTCGAGTCCTCGGACTCGAATTCGGAAAAGTGCTGGTGTAATTCGACTCATGCCGCAGAGGTCTTATAGAGTCGAATCCCAGTGTATAAGTGTGAGCACTCGACGCGTCCATCAAGGCTTATTTCATCGTACCTGCAGGCACATGTTATTTCTGGTAGAGCATAGTAGATGCGTTGCCAGGCCTTCTTTAGGTCTTATCTTCACGCTACAAGCGCGGCATCCGAATTTTGTCATCGTAGAGATGATTCGGGTGGCCCAGGAGACACAGTCTCTCTGCAGGAAAAATGTGAGACGGATTCTCCAATGCTTTCGAGTGTGGACGTAGTCAACACACATTTATTTAAAAGGAAAAATCATAGGGTGCACGATCAGCGCTCCCTATGGGAGTAGACCCCGAGTGCCTATTCGAGTCATAGACTCAAGTGGGGACTATGACTGTTTTCGACTGCTGTCGTCTTCTGCTTGTTTTAGTCGAATGTGATTCTAGCGCTCCCTATGGGAGTAACCCTGAGTCGACAGTCGAATCGCTGATTCGAGTGAAGGGTTTAAGTGCAGTTTCTTTGTCAAAAATGTTTTGTAAGTCTATGAAGTTTATCGGGTGTGCGGCCAGTGCTCCTGTTAGGAGTAGCCCCCGAGTGCTTGGTCGAGTCGAAGACTCGAGTAAGGACTAGAGTAGTCAGAAGATGCTCCTGCTGGAGTAAATGACGTCAGTGCTAATGATGAGATGATCTCATTTGCCCACGTGAGTGGTTTTGATGGGTCGTGACGAAAGTGGGGCCCCATTTCTGACTTGGATTTGACTAGGCATGCGTAATCTTCGATTTTAATTGCGTATCCTCGATTATCGCGCGTGATGGGAGGAGTGGAGCGATGGTTCGCTGTTTTACACTCCCACACGTCTATATTGATTTGTGCCACGCATCGGGCTGGTGCGCTTCTGGCCGTTGGATTGCATCTGCGGTGAGGTTAAGTAGGGATTGATGTGCGGTAATTTTCCCCACAACTCATCTGTTGGGTCCGCAACATAGAAAACAAAAAATTTCCTACGATGAGAACTATACGCCAAGATCTATCTACTAGATACAGAGCAACGGGTGGACATACATCCATGGAGAACTTATCCTCGAAGACAACGAGTTTTATTAACGAGTAGGAACTCGTGGTTGATGTAGTCGTACGCTTGCCGATCTCAAGATCGTGTGAAAGTCCGAGCGCCGCAAATCAGCAGCGCATCCGTCCTCGCACACACGTTCAAGCCACCGGACAACCTCCACCTCCACGCTCCAGCGAATCAGCGGAAGCAGCAACTCCTTCCAGACGCAAGGCCACCAGGAACATGTATCTCGCTAATCCGAGACCATGGGGGAATATCTGGAGGGGGAGAGAGATCGTTCACAAGGAGGTGTGCTTTGTGAGGGAGGAGAGGGGGGACTCCTCCCTACCATGGCCGGCGGCCAAGGAGGGAGCCCCCTCCTCTTCCTCATTCATGTGGTGGAAGCTCCACTCACATCAATTCAAGCTCCACCCAAAGTTCCACTCACATGCATTAAATTTCCACCAAATTTAATGCAACTCTCAATTAATAAAACTCTTTTATTTATTTTATTTAGAATCTTGTTAATTACTTTAATTAACAAACATTCACATAAAACCCCTTGCAACATTTTAATATCACATGCATAACCACTTTCTGCAATTTCACCCGAAACAATTCATGTTTCTATCAAAACATTTCCTGCGCTTTGCAAACCTTTTTGTCTGAAACATATGTGCTCCTAAATGGTGTCCGGCAACCCTTAAGTGTGTCACCCTACGGTTCACGAATAATGCAGACATGATTGAGACTCCTCTCATATCAATAATCAGAAGCGGGACCTGGAGATCCATACTGACTCCTGCACATTCAACGATAACTTCTATGGTCGTGAGAACCTTTAACCTAGTAACTTAATCCCTTTGTCTCATGATATAATACATGTCCGATATTCGATCATCGGTATCCAAATACCTAGTTTGATCTCGTTACCGACATGCACTCTTTTCTCGTTCCCGTGATATAACATTCTAGTGATCACATCACTTGCTTGCAAGCTATCTTAATGTGATATCACTGAGAGGGCCCAGAGTATATCTATCCATCATCGGGCTTGACAAATTCCACTCTTGATCCATGAGCCTCAACATAACACCTTCGTAGTATTGAACCCACCTTTATAGTCACCCTGTTACGGTGTGACGTTTGATGTTATCAAGATACTCTTCTGGTGTTAGCAATTAACATGATCTCATGGTCTAAGGATAAAGATTAGTTCGTATGATGTTATAGAAATATAAACATAATGACTTGATCGTAATGCTATAATTCGAATGAATGTTCATCACATCATTTCACAAATGTTGTGACCTTGTTATTAACAACATCCAATGTCCATGATCAGGAAACCTTGATCATCTTGTTAATCAACAAGCTAGTCTATAAGAGAGGCATAACTAGGAACCCTTTTTGTTTATTAAACACACATGTATTGACATTTCCTATCAATACAATTATAGCATGCAAAATAAACATCTATCATATACAAGGAATACATAATAACAACTTTATTATTGCCTCTCAGGGCATATTTCCTTCAGTCTTCCACTTGCACTAGAGACAATAATCTAGTTTACATAGTGATAAATCTAGCACCCATGGAGTTCTGCTGTTGATCATGTTTTGACCTAGGGAGAAATTTAGTGAATGGATCTGCTACATTTAGGTCCGTGTGCACTTTACAAATCTTTATGTCTCCATCCTTGACATGCTCGCGGATAGAGTGAAACCGGCGCTTAATATGCTTGGAATTCTTGTGAGACCTTGGTTCCTTGGCATTGGCTATGGCTCCATTGCTGTCATAATAGATCACCATTGGATCCAATGCACTAGGAACCACACCTAGTTCTGTTATGAACTCCTTCATCCAAACCGCTTCCTGCGCCGCTTCTGAAGCAGCAATATATTCCGCCTCCATCGTTGATCCAGCCACCATAGGTTGTTTGGAAGTCCTCCAACTAACTGCTGCTCCGTTCAAGAGAAATACGTATCTGGATTGAGACTTAGAGTCATCCGGATCGGTGTCAAAGCTAGCATCGACATAACACTTAGCGACTAGCTCCTCTTCACCTCCGTATACAAGAAACATATCCTTAGTTCTTTTTAAGTACTTAAGGATATTCTTGACCGCTATCCAGTGTTCTGAACCTGGATCAGATTGGTACCTACTATCAAACTAATAACATGTGCCACATCCATTCTTGTACATAGCATGGCGTACATTATAGAGCCTATGCTGAGGCATAGGGGATCTTATCCATTATCTCTCTTTCTTCCGCCGTAGCCGGACTTTGAGTCTTACTCAATGTCTTGCCATGCAACATAGGTAAGAACCCCTTCTTACTTCTGTCCATATTAAACTTCTTTAATATCTTATCAAGGTATGTACTCTGCGATAGCCCAATTAGGCGCCTTGATCTATCTCTATAGATTTTAATGCCTAATATATATGAAGCTTCACCAAGGTCTTTCATCGAAAATTTGCTGTTTAGATAACTTTTAACACTGTTTAAAAGATCTATATCATTTCCAATCAATAATATGTCATCCACATATAATATTAGAAATGCCACGTTGATCCCACTCACTTTCTTGTAAATACAAGCCTCTCCATAAGTTTGGATAAATCCAAACTCTTTGATCACCTCATCAAAGAGGAGATTCCAACTCCGTGATGCTTGCTTCAGTCCATAGATGGATCGCTGAAGTTTGCATACCTTATCAACATCCTTAGGATCGAAAAAACCCTTAGGTTGTATCATATACAACTCTTATTCAATATTACCATTGAGGAACGCAGTTTTGACATCCATCTGCCATATTTCATAACCGAAATATGCAGCAATTGCTAACATAATCATAACTGACTTTAGCATCGCTACGAGAGAGAATGTCTCATCATAGTCAACTCCTTCAATTTGTCGAAACCCCTTTGCGACAAGTCGAGCTTTATAGACGGTCACATTACCATCATCATCAGTTTTTATTTTGAAAATCCATTTATTCTCAACAGCCTTTTGATCATGAGGTAAGTCTACCAAGGTACAAACCTGGTTTTCGTACATGGATTCCATCTCGGATTTCATGGCTTCTAGCCATTTGTTGGAATCAGGGCTCATCATCGCTTCTTCATACGTCGCAGGGTCATCTATTTCATCAATCATGAAATTCATAACAGGATTGCCGTATAGTTCAGGAGCTGCACGTGTCCTACTTGACCTACGAGGTTCGGCAGTATCCTCTTTCGGAGTTTCATGATCATTATCATTTGCTCTCTCTTCATCAGGTGAAGTCAACTCCGAAACAACTTCCGGTGCTGCGCCACTCGCCAATTCATGAAGAGAAGGTTCCATAACCTCTTAGAGTTCTACCTTCCGACTACTCACACCTTTTGCAAGAAACTCCTTCTCAAGAAAGGATCCATTCTTGGCAACAAAACTTTGCCCTCGGATCTGTGATAGAAGGTATACTCAACCGTTTCCTTAGGGTATCCTATGAAGACACATTTTTCCGCTTTGGGTTCAAGTTTATCCGATTGAAGTTTCTTCATATAAACATCGCATCCCCAAACTTTAAGAAATGACAGCTTAGGTTTGTTTCAAAACCATAATTCATACGGTGTCATTTCAGCGGATTTAGATGGTGCCCGATTTAAAGTGAATGCAGCGGTTTCCAGTGCATAACCCCAAAATGACAGTGGCAAGTTAGTCAGAGACATCATAGATCAAACCATATCCAATAAAGTATGATTACAATGTTCTGACACACCATTACGTTGTGGTGTTCCGGCAGGCGTGAGTTGTGAAACTATTCCACATTATTTCATATGTGTGCTAAACTCGTAACTAAGATACTCTCCTTCACGGTCGGACCGCAGAAATTTGATCTTTCTGTTACGATGATTTTCCACTTCATTCTGAAATTCCTTGAACTTTTCAAAGGTTTCAGACTTATGTTTCATCAAATAGATATACCCGTATCTACTCAAATCATCTGTGAAAGTAACAAAATAACAATATCCACCTCGCGCCGACACACTCATTGGTCCATGATATATTGCAAATGTATCTATAATTTTTGATGTTCCATGCTTGGTTTTATCCACTTTCTTGTGTTTTGTCCACACTTTGGAGTACTTTTCATATGATTTCTTGGACTAACCTATTAACAAGAGCCACAGTGCCAGCTGCCTGTTTTCTACTATTTTTGGTTCTAGGAAAGTCAGAAAATGAATATTCTCGGAATTGCACGGGACAACAACCAAAGTGCCTATTTTACCGGAAGTCATCTGGAGCCAGAATACAAGACGGAGAGGAGCCAGGGGGACACCACACCACCTGGCCGTGTGGGCTAGGCCTGGCCGCGCCAGGGGGTGGTGTGGCCGCCCCAGGCACCCCCTCGGTCTCCCTCTTCACCTATAAGAAGCCTTTTGACCTAAAAACTCGGGGGGGTTCGACGTTTTTCCAGAAGGAGTTCCGCTTCGCTGCCACCACCTGATTCCACGAAACAGCACTAGAAACTCCGTTCTGGCACCCTGCCGGGACGGGGAATTGGAGGAGATCATCGCCATCATCGCCACCATCGCTTCTCCATCGACCATCCATGTTTCCCCCATCTATGAGTGAGTAATCCCCCGCTGTAGGCTATGGGGATGGTAGGGATTGGATGAGATCGTTCATGTAATGGCATCAGATTGTTAGGGCATGGTGCCTAGTATCTTTTATTAGTGCTTTATGACTTTGTTGCAACTTGTTATGCTTAATGCTTGTCACTAGGGCCCGAGTGCCATGATTTCAGATCTGAACATGTTATTGATTCATTATGATAGTATTGTTTTTGTTCTTATCTATAAGTCGTATACACACGTTGTTGTCCGAAACCAATGGCCCCGAAGTGACAGAAATTGGGATAACCGGAGGGAATGGCTTTGATGTGAGGATCACGTGTGTTCACGGAGTGTTAATGCTTTGCTCCGGTGCTCTATTAAAAGGAGCACCTTAATTGCCAGTAGTTCCCTTGAGGCCCTGCTGCAAACGGGCTGGCAGGACAAAAGATGTTGTGCAAGTTCTCATTGCGAGCACGTATGACTATATATGAAACACATGCCTAGGATTGTCTAGTACTTGGATGCTTTATCTTATTTATCTGCAATTGTCCTATGTTCTGATTGCTATGTGAATTGTCTTATCCATGCAACGCCCGTCCATCCATTCCTATGCCTACCGCACTCGAATCCCACTATTTACTGCTATTGTTACTGCTGTCTTTACTTTACTACTGCTGTTACTTTACTATTCCTACTACAAAACTGTTGCTACTGATAAACTGCTGTGAGCAAGATTGTTTCCAGGTGCAGCTGAATTGACAACTCAGTTGTTAAGGCTTATAAATATTCTTTGGCTCCCCTTGTGTCGAATCAATAAATTAGGTTTCACTTCCCTCGAAAATATTGCGATACACCCCCTATACTTGATTATAAGTAATCCCAACGGCATATGGAGAGGCAACATTCCGACGGCGATCACATCAACTCTTGATCCATTGCCGACCCACATCGTGACCTCATTCCTTGCTAGCTGTCGCTTGTTCTGCAGCCCCTGAACCGAGTTACATATATTAGCAACCAATCCCGTATCAAATACCTAGGAGCTACTCCGAGCACTAGTCAAGTACACATCAATAACATGTATATCACATATACCTTTGTTTGCCTTGCCGGCCTTCTTGTCTGCCAAATACTTGGGACAATTGCACTTCCAATGGCCAGTCCCCTTGCAATAGTAGCACTCGGTATCAGACTTAGGGCCAACTCGGGGTTTCTTTTCAGGTGCGGCAACAGATTTTCCGCCCTTCTTTCCCTTCTGCTTGCCTTTCTTGTCCTTCTTGAAACCGGTGGTCTTATTGATCATCAACACTTGATGTTCTTTCCTAATCTCCACTTCTGCAGTCTTAAGCATTGACAAAAGCTCGGGAAGAGACTTCTTCATGCCCTGCATATTATAGTTCATCACGAAGCTCTTGTAGCTAGGTGGCAGAGATTGGAGAACACGATGTATGCCTAAGTCAATGGGAATCGTTATTCCCAAGGACACAAGCTTATCGGCATACCCAGACATTTTGAGTACGTGCTCACTAACGGAACTGTTCTCCTCCATCATGCAGCTAAAGAACTTTTCAGAAGCATTATAACTCTCTACGGCAGCATGGGTATTGAAAATCATTTTCAGTTCTCCCATGGTATCAAAGGCATTGCCATTTTCGAAACGCTTTCGAAGTTCTGGCTCTAGCCCATACAGTATGCCGAAATGAACTAAGTTGTGGTCCTCCTGACGAGTTATATAGACATTCTTTTCCTCGTCAGGGGCATCAGGAGCTGGTGGGGGGCCTAGCGATGCCTCTAGCACATATTGCTTTTGTGCAGCAGTGAGGAGAATCCTCAAATTCATAGCCTAGTTGGTGAAGTTGCTACCATTCGCAGCAAGTTTCTCTTTCTCCATGAACACATTGAAATTAAAAGCAGGTGGTGCCATCTACAACAGAATTTGTAAAGTATATTTAGACTAAGTTTATGATAGATTGAGTTCAACTAATCGAAATTACTAATGAAATCCCACTCGAAAACAACATCCCTCACTTCCTTTTGGTGATTACATGAACCAAATCCACTACACGAAGTCTGATCATCACGTGAGTCGGTGTAGCTTCAAAGGCGAGCATCTATATGGGCATCATATCAACTATATGACTCATGCTTAACCTTTCGGTCCATGTTCCGAGGCCATGTCTGTACATGCTAGGCTCACCAAGTAAGAACCTTAGTATTCGCGTGTGTAAAATTGTCTTACACCCGTCGTATGAAAGCGTAGAGTCGAGAACACCCGATCATCACGTGATGTCTCGAAACACGATCCATAAAACGGTGCATACTTAAGGAAGAACACGTTTTATCTTGATATCTAAATGAGGGATCATCTTATAATGCTACCAAAGGCGCCAAACTAGCAATATAAGATGCAAACATCTAATGTGTAAAGTGAGATGATATGGTCCATGCATTTGATCTCTATCATTTGCATCATGGAATGATCTCTATCATTCCTTTGTGTGTAGGGCCAAGGTCTATGGAACTTACACGTTAAGTGTGTTGTAAGAGTATCTATCATACATCTACTTATAACAATACCATATCAAGACACTAGCCCAACAACGATCTAAACTAGACGCCTCTAATTTATCAATTGCAAGTTTTACGTGGCTTAGGGCTTTCAGAGATAGAACTGATCTTACCTACGAACATGAACCACAACGAGGATAACCAAGTTATTAGCAACTCGTTGTAAATAAGATATTGATTATAGTAGGAGAGACAGACAACCGCTACCCACTTATGCAAAACTAGTTGCATGTCAGTCGTGGAACCGGTCTCATGTACGATGACATGTAAGGTTGGTCCGAGCCACTTCATCCCACTATGCCACCAATATCCAAAATACATAGAAGATGCAATAACATGATCATCATCGCCCACATATAAACATATGTGTACTACCCGTGCAAAGCACCTACGCATAGATCAGCCTCTGATACCACTGTTGGGTCCACAACATAGAAAACAATTTTTTTCCTACGATGAGAACTATACGCCAAGATATATCTACTAGATATAGAGCAATGGGTGGACATACATCCATGGAGAACTTACCCTCGAAGACAACGAGTTTTGTTAATGAGTAGGAACTCGTGGTTGATGTAGTCGTACGCTTGCCGATCTCAAGATCGCGTGGAAGTCCGAGCGCCGCAAATCAGCCGCGCATCCGTCCTTGCACACACGGTCAAGCCACCAGACAACCTCCACCTCCTCGCTCCAGCGAATCAGCGGAAGCAGCAACTCCTTCTAGACGCAAGGCCACCGGGAACATGTATCTCGCTAATCCGAGACCATGGGGGAATATCAAGAGGGGGAGAGAGATCCTTCACGAGGAGGTGTGCTTTGTGAGGGAGGAGAGGGGGCCTTTTATAGGAGAGGGGGACTCCTCCCCTACCATGGACGACGGCAAAGGAGGGAGCCCCCTCCTCTTCGTCATTCATGTGGTGGAAGCTCCACTCACATCAATTCAAGCTCCACCCAAAGTTCCACTCACATGCATTAAATTTCCACCAAATTTAATGCAACTCTCAATTAATAAAACTCTTTTATTTATTTTATTCAGAATTTTGTTAATTACTTTAACTAACAAACATTCACATAAAACCCGTTGCAACATTTCAATATCACATGCAGAACCACTTTCTGTAATTTCACCCGAAACAATTCCGGTTTCCATTGAAATAATTCCTGTTTCTATCGAAACATTTCCTGCGCATTGCAAAACTTTTTGTCTAAAACATATGTGCTCTTAAATGGTGTCCGGCAACCCTTAAGTATGTCACCCTGTGGTTCGCGAATAATGCAGACATGATTGAGACTCCTCTCAGATCAATAATCAGAAGCGGGACCTAGAGATCCATACTGACTCCTGCACATTCAACGATGACTTCTGTGATCGTGAGAACCTTTAATGCTAGTAACTTAATCCCTTTGTCTCATGATATAATACATGTCCGAGATTCGATCATCGGTATCCAAATACCTAGTTTGATCTCGTTACCGACATGCACTCTTTTCTCGTTCCCGTGATATAACATTCTAGTGATCACATCACTTGCTTGCAAGCTATCTTAATGTGATATCACTGAGAGGGCCCAGAGTATACCTATCCATCATTGGGATTGACAAATTCCACTCTTGATCCATGTGCCTCAACATAACACCTTCGTAGTACTGAACCCACCTTTATAGTCACCCTGTTACGGTGTGACGTTTGATGTTATCAAGATACTCCTCTGGTGTTAGCAATTAACATGATCTCATGGTCTAAGGATAAAGATTACTTAGTATGATGTTATAGCAATATAAACATAATGACTTGATCGTAATGCTATACTTCGGATGAATGTTCATCACATCATTTCACAAATGATGTGACCTTGTTATTAACAACATCCAATGTCCATGATCAGGAAACCTTGATCATCTTGTTAATAAACAAGCAAGTCTATAAGAGAGGCATAACTAGGAACCCTTTTTGTTTATTAAACACACATGTATTGACGTTTTCTATCAATACAATTATAGCATGCAAAATAAACATCTATCATATACAAGGAAGACATAATAACAACTTTATTATTGCCTCTCAAGGCATATTTCCTTCATCATCTTCTTCCTTTGCGCGCTGCCTCCATTGCTGCTCTCTGCTGCCCCATTGCTCGTGCTTCCATTGCTGCGCTGGACAGCCTCAAGGTCTTTCCGAGCTATTTTCTGCGCTCGCACCACACTCACCGATGCGGAAGAAGAGAGGTGCCCCCACTGCTGGATCTGCCGCTGCCACCGGTGCGGCCAAGAACAAGGGCGCCGCCACCACGGGCACCAGTATTGCTGCCGCGGTTGGAAAGAAGAAGGGCGCGGGCTCGCGTGTCACAAATGGGTCATGGCGGCAAACTGCCATCTAGGAGACCGAGCTCTTCACCTGGCGTTTAGATGGCACTCTCCCAGCCACCAAGGATGACTGCCGGTTTCTCGGCGACGAGGTAATCCCCAATCCCCTGCCGGATTTCGGGTGACGTTCCTCGCATTTGTCATTCGTGGTCTTTCTCTCCCCCTTCAAAAGTTTGTGAGGAGGTTACTCTGCTTTTACGGGATCCAGCTCCATTAGCTGACCCCCAACTCCATCCTGAATATTGCTTGTTACATTACCCTTTGCGAGTGCTGGCTCGGAATCGAGCCACACTTTGGACTTTTCAGAATATTCTTCAAAATTATACGCCAGTCGGTCTCTGGGTCGGTAGTCTATGAAATAGGAGGCTGCGAGATCCATGTGGACCCTAACGCCAAATATTTCGCCATCAACTTCAATGCATCTATCCAAGGGTAGAGGGAGAAGTGGTTCTACATTCGCGACCAGAAGGTCGATGAAGAAAACTTCGGGCTCGCTCCTTTTGACTCGAAGGCAGAATGCAAGAGGAGGAGGTCACGGAAAAACACGGTGATGCCCGACAAAGCCGAGGAAACTGAGGCTCTATACAAGCGCGTCTGCGACCTTGAGCTCTGTATGGGGAAGGAAGTAGGTGGCGCAGACCTCATTCGCACATGGATGCATCGTCGAGTGCAGCCGCTGCAGGCTAGGGCGCACCCGATGTGCTACTGACTGGTGTTGACGATGTCACTTGCGTCTCTCGAGAAGACATCTCTTCGGGTGAAGTAGACAGGAGGTTTCGACTGTTGACCAAGTACACGGCCAAGGAGAAACTTCATAGTGACTCAGCCATGCCTCCCTTCTACGCGAGTCACCTTCCGCCTGAGGTGGCCTTCTTGTTAGCTCTTCCTATTTTTCGATTGCCTGCTGGGTTTTCTTTTATATTGACACTACCTCTTATTACAGGATTGGAAGGTGGCCACTGTGTTCCCTCCTTAGCCGGAGGGAGTGATCCCTCGCGAAGCGGAAGAAAAGGACGAGTAGGGCTCCACCATCCCCATTGAGGAAGAGCAGGAAGCCCCCGAGTCTAGCAGGGACGGAGCTCGCAAGCGTTCCCAAAGCAAGGATTGAGATGCATCTTCACTGACAATGCCGGAGGGTTCCTCGACTGCGGTAGAGGAGCCAATTCCTGTTGTGCCTGTGAGTGCTGTGGCTCCTCCTCCACGGAAGAGACCGAGGATACCAAAGACGAGGTGTCTGAGGACCTCTTCGACCTTGATGACTTTGACTGGTGAGTTTATGCGTCTAATGACTTGTCTTTGTGTCCTGAAATCTTTTCTCTGAGGTTGTGTTTGTATGCCTATGTTGTAGCAAAACCGCATCGTCGTCGTCCAATGACTGCCGCTTCGTGAAGGAGTCTAGAGTCGCAGAACCCAAATAAAAAGATGTGGCGGAGCAGTCGCATTCTCCCTAGGTGGTGGCCAACTCCGGTGCCAGCTCTTCAAGTTCCCCCATGCTGGGGGCACCAGATGGTGGCCCGGACGCCTATGCAGAAGGAATCTTTGGAGTCCCTGGAGGAACACGTAAGTTCGCTTGATTTTGTCAGTCGAATTTAAATTGATGCTGATGCATATCTTCTTATAGCCTGTCGTGAAGTAATCTGTTCGCCTCGCTGAACAGATTACACTGATGGGCCGTCAGCATGCCTTACTAGAGACCCAGCATCGCGCATTTGAGGGTGAGCTTGCGTTTTGTATATCTGTGCTGTTGCTGTAGAAAATCATCAATCGTAAATGCTTGCTATTGTTCTCTGCATGTGAAAACAATGAGCTCCTGCGCAGCATCAACACCCTCGAGAAGGGTCTTGCTACCGCGGAGAAGAAATGTGACGACGCGCTCCAAGCTCTTGAGGAGTCGAAGAAGCGCGAGGAAGACTTGCGTTCCACTGTAGCTGCCAGAGAAAATGTGTTCGTAGAACAACTTTTCTCTGTTGCTAAGGCACTCTCAGGTACGTTCTACATCATTTTGCTTGTGATATACTTTTCCTGCATGTTGTTGTGCTCATATGTATCTTCTGCAGATGCTGCTGGTGTGGACTTCGACGCCCAAGCTCTAGCCCGTCCAGATGCCTTGGATGGTGCGGTGGCTACAGTTGAAGACCGCAGTGTCTCAGTCAAGGATTCACTCGAAAAGGCCAAGGGTGTACTTGGGCGTCTTCGAGAGGAGATGACCCCAAGGCCATGCTGATCCAGAATCTTGATGGCCTGGTGGAATCCTTCGCTAGAGGCGTGCCCATGGACTTCAAGAATGCTCAGAGGAGGGTTGGAGCGACCATGGGACTCGCAATGGCGCAAGCTCATGGTGTTAATCTGAACCCAGCAGGGTCTCCTCGGCGATGTCGGTCACTGCGGATGGCCAGCAGGTAGTGTTTGCTCCCTTTGCCACTGCTTGTCATAAATATGGGCCTCGGCTCATTAAGACACTCACCAAGTACTCAGCGGAGCTGAGGCGTCTGAAGACGGCAAAAGCCACAATGTCAGAGGCTGTGAACGAGACGGCGGTGGCATCGGAGACTGCCACATACTCAATGAAGCCCCCAAGTGCTCCTGCATAGATATAGGCTATCCCTCTATTGACCTTTTGTAATATGTTAGCTTCTCTAGATGTCTTTATGATTTGTATCTTGTCTGTTTGGGGTGCTCCCTTTGCAAACTTGCTAAACTCGATGTTTTTCATTATGTTGGCATTGTTTTGGGTGGTTGGTCTTATCCATCTCTTTCTCTATCTGGATAGGGTCCTTCGAATGGTCCATCTGACGCATCTCCCACCGATGAACCCCTGGCACAACCACGCTCAAAGGTGGAGGAGCTATCGCTACTGTCCCAATTGCGTGATCGCGTAAAATACTTGGAGCGGGAGATGCCCATTATCCATGGAAGTGCTGATGTGTGGAAGTCGATGGCCGAAAAAGCCAGTGAACGAGAGAAGTATCTTATGGCCGAGGTGGCTCAGTTGAATGAGCAACTGGAGTGTTAGTTTCCTTAGCTTCTTATCCTTTTCTAGTTACTCGTGGTGGCAAATTACCCTTATTATTTTTGCTGCCCTTTGTAGTTGTTAGTGCTTGACGTCCGCAAGAGAGAGAGGGAACAAGTCGCCATTCGGTTGAACAACTTTACCCAGGAGCAGCTGGAAGCTAGCGGGTACTTTTGGGTTGATCGGGATCGCGTCGCATTAGCGACGCTGCAAGATCGTGTGTCGCAGGTGCTGTTGTAGTTGAAGAAAGCACAGTCGTGCTTGAAGCACATCTTTCGAGCAATGTTTCCATTGGACACGGTTCCTTCAAGCTTGCTAGCTTTACTGAAGAATTTCTAGGATGCCAGCGCAGTTTGCGAGTGCATGCGTCAGCAGTTAGTTGCAGGTGCTAAGGGTGCATTAGTGCTTGTTCGCTTGCATCGACCTGATCTGGATCTCGCAGCTGTTGTTGCTGGACCGCCACGCCCACTAGAAGGGATAGCGTGGAACATGGTGCCACATTATCAGGCGATTGATCAGCCAGCTGAAGATATTGTCGAGTTGTTCGAAGAACGTACCAATGTTCTCCTTTTATGGCAATAGAGTAGTTTTGAACCTGCACATAGATGCATAGGTGTTGTAAAGTTCGGATAAGTACATCGGGTGTTTTTTGTTACCTGTTTATATGTAAAAGCTTGCTAGCTTGTATATTTTTCGAGTAGCTTGTAATCTGTAGTTCCTTTCGTTAGCCTGACGCATACTTATCATGGTACCTTATCAACCTGTCAGGTGCGTTGTAGCTGGGTTGGTTTTACCAAGGGTTCGATTAATAGTACGTCAACTACCTAGGCTACCGCGTTTATTCGCTTAACAAGATGGAAAGGGTGGCACAGCCCCCGAGTGATGTAATTACGAGTGAAAAATAGAAAACACAGAGTTGGAGGCACTTAGCTTTATTTATTTGCAGAATATCAGGAGATACAATATGTGTGGCTAAGTAGCTTGGCTGAATATCCTTATTTGTAAAGTAAAACATCTAAGGGTAGAAGCGACACAGCTGCACGATGTTCCAGGGCTGGAGTATACGACTCCACTTTCTACGTCTTTAAGGCGGTAGGCGCCACCTGGGATTACTTCGGTAATCACATAAGGTCCCTCCCAAGGGGACTCGAGCTTGAGGTGCCCTTGCTGCTTCAGTCGCAGGACCAGGTCTCCTTCGACGAAGGACCTTGGACGTAGCCTTCTGTTGTGGTAGTTGTAGAGGTTTTGCTGGTAGATCGTAGATTGCTTCGCTGCTATCTCACGTGCTTCATCGAGGAGATCGATAGAGTCTTCGAATGCGAAAGTTGATTCTACCTCGTTGTATGCTACGACCCGTGGTGCTTTGTAGCATACTTCTGCGGGTAGTACTACCTCGACACCGTGTACCATGAAGAATGGAGTATAGCATGTGGCACTGTTCAGAGTTGTGCGCAGGCTCCATAGTACTGATTGTAGCTCCTCGGGCTGGCACCCAACAGCTCTTTCGAGTGGCCGGAGGAGCCTTTTCTTGATGCCGCCGCAGACAAGGCCATTGGCCTTTTCGACTTGACTGTTGGTCTGATGGTGCGCCACTGAGGCGTAGCTGATGTTAATACCCAGGTTTTCGCAGAAATCCTGGAACTCCTTGGAGGTGGAGTTCGTTCCGTTGTCCGTGATGATGCTGTGTGGCACCCCGAACCGGAATACGATGGACTCGAAGAATTTTATGGTTGTTGCCCCTGATTGATTTGTTACCGGCATGGCCTCGATCCACTTCGCGAATTTGTCGAGTGCGATGAGGAGGTAGACGTATCCTCCAGGTGATGATTTGTGCACCTTGCCGACCATGTCGAGTCCCCATTGCACGAAGGGCCAGGCCACAGGTATTGGCCTGAGTTCTGCTCCAGGTGCGTGCGGTTTATCCGCGAATCGTTGGCAAGCGTTGCATTGCTGGACGATGTCCTTATTAGCATCATGCATTTCCGTTGGCTAGTAGATTCCAGCTCGCAAAGCTTTGGCGACGAGTGCGCGACTGCCAGCATGATGGCCGCAAGTGCCTTCGTGTATATCGAGATGGATGGCTCTTCCGTCTCCATTGGATACGCATCATTGAAGAACTCCTGTGATGATGCGCTTGTACAATTCGCCGTCGATGAGGGCAAAAGCCTTGGATTGTTGTGCTATATGATGCACATCTGTCGGGTCATATGGCAACCTCTTACTGAGCAGATATGTGATGTATGGTTGTGTCCAGGATGACTCGGTCATCATGACCTCCATGGGGCCCTCGAGTCCTGTATCTTGCTCCATGTCCTTGAGTGCCTTCGGTTTGTTGGGTGGCGTAGCCCCCGAGTCTTTTGTCATGCAAGTTTTCTGCTCTGGAGCCTTTGGCTTGATGGAGACTTCGCAGATTTGCTCGAGGAATACTCCAGGTGGCACTAGGGCACAAGTGGAGCCAATGTTGGCGAGTGTATATGCCTCCTCGTTGCTCTCGCGGCCGACGTGCCGTAGTTCATAGCCATCGAAGTCTCCTTCGAGTGCGTCATAGAGGTCACGGTAGGCGATCATGTTGTCGCTCAGAGCGGCGCACTGGTTCATGGTTTGATTGACTACCAGTTTGGAGTCGCCGTAGATGACGAGTCGTGTCATGCCACATGCTTTTGCCATCCGCTTCCCATGGAGCAGGGCTTCGTATTCAACTTCATTGTTGGAGGCGCGGAACTGCATCCACAGAACATATGTCATCTTGTCACCTTGTGGCGATGTTAGGATGATGCCCACGCCATCCCCTTCTTTACGTTTGGATCCGTCGAAGTGCATTGTCCAAAGCTAGGACATGTCCGGCTTGTCGGGGAGCTGGTTCTCCATCTAGTGGACGAGAAAGTACGGGAGTACTTGCGACTTGATCGCATCTCGCTTCTCATATGTGATGTCTTGTGGAGACAGTTCTATCCCCCAAAGTGCGACTCGTCCGGTGGCGTCGGGGTTGTTGAGGATGTTCCCTAGCGGAGCGTCACTCACCACAATGATGGGGTGCTCCTGGAAATAATGGCGCAGTTGCCTGGCTGTCATGAAGACGCCATATTCCAGCTTCTGATAATGCGGGTACCGTTGTTTTGTCGGTGTGAGCACCTCGCTGAGGTAGCAGACTGGGAGTTGTACCCCATGGACTTTGTTTTCTTTGGCTCGTTCCATTACGAGCACATTACTAACCACCTGGTTGGTGGCGGAGATGTATAACAATAGTGGCTCCTTTTCTTGAGGCATTACCAACACCGGCGAAGTGGATAATAGACGCTTGAGGTGTTCGAATGCTTCTTGCGCTTCGTCTGTCCACTCGAATTTGTCACCCTTGTGAAGGAGTTGGTAGAAAGGCAGTGCATTTTCTCCCATCCGACTGATGAATCGACTAAGCGCTGCGATTCCCCTGCTAGCTGTTGGACGCCTTTTATGTTCTTCAGCTTCTCCCTGGCCAATATGACCTTTATTTTCTTCGGGTTGGCCTCGATCCCGCTCGCGGAGATGAGGTACCCGAGCAGTTGCCCAGATGGTACGCCAAAGGTGCATTTGTCCAATTCAGTTTGATCCGGTAGCGGTTGAGCTTATCGAAGGTCTCGTGGAGATCTTCGAGTAATGAGGCTTCCTCCTTAGTTTGGACGACGATGTCATCGACGTAGACTTGAATTTTACGACCAAGCTGGTTCTTTAGGCAAGCCTGCATACATCACTGGTAGGTGGCTTCTGCATTTTTTAGCCCGAAAGGCATCATTGTGTAGAAGAAGACGCCAAAGGGTGTGATGAAGGTTGTTTTATCCTGGTCTTCCTCCTCATTTTAATCTGGTGGTAGCCCGAGTAGGCATCGAGGAAGCAGAGGTGCTCGCATCCCACGGTGAAGTCGATTATCTGGTCGATCCACGACAATGGGAAGTGATCCTTTGGGCAATGTTTGTTCAAGAGGTGAAGTCCACGCACATCCGCAGGATATCCGTGTAATTTTTAGGAACAAGCACGGGGTTTTCTACCCAGGTGCTTTCTTTGATCTCGCGTATGAAGTTAGCGTCGAGGAGTCTGTTGACTTCCATACCGACTACTTTTTCCCTTGGCTCAGATAGTCGACGTATCGTCTGCTTTACTGGTTTTGCCTCAGGATTTACATTGGGTGAGTGCTAGGCGAATTCCCTGGGAATCCCTGGCATGTCCGCTGGACACTAGGCGAAGATTTCCCAGCGCTCATGGAGGAATTCGACGAGCACAAGTTCCTATGCGGGACTCAAGTTGTTGGAGATGAGGGCCGTCTTGGTCGGGTCCGTTGGGTGGATCTAGACCGCCTTGGTGTGAATCAAGGAGTCAAAGGATAGGTCAGGTGAGCTTGGCTTACTCGGAGGAGGTAGACTGTTGTCTGTTGACTCCCTTCAACCTTGTCAGTTCCTCCTGCATGCCGAAAGACTGGGAGATTTTGTTGAATTCCATGTCCTAGCCGTCTGACCTCTCGAAGCTTCCGTTGACTGTGATAATGCCATTGGGGTCTGACATCTTCATCTACAAGTAGGTGTAGTGCGGCACCACCATGAACCTCAGGAACGCGACACGTCTGAGGATGCAGTCGTATTGCGAGGGCCAGTCGACAACTTCAAATTTGATGTGCTCTCGCCAGAAGCTTGCTGGCGTTCTGAAGATGACATCCAAGCTGATCTTGCCCATGGGGTATACGCCCTTTCCTAGGACAATGCCGTGGAACAGTGTGTCTGAAGTTTCTAGGCATGATAAGGGGATTCGCATGGCGCGCAAGGTGCTTGCGAACATGAGGTTGATGCCGCTGCCATCGTCCATGAAGACACAACTCATCTTGAAGCCTCCGATTTGTGCCTCGAGCACCAGGGGATAGTGACCTGGGCGGGGTACTTGACGCGGATGGTCGCGGTTGTTGAAGGTAATGCATGACTCACTCCTACTGAGGTACTCAGTGGTGGAGGGTGACAAGTTCATCGCCAGATTGACTTGGCGATTGATTTATTTTTGCACCCGATTTGATGGGTGTCCTTTTTGGATAATTCCCATGTTTCCCAGTGCCCGTGGGTACGGCTCGCCTCCATTGTTTTGGACTAGTGCAGCTGCAGGAGGTGGTGGCCCGGGTGGTGGTGGTGCTCCATGAGCCACGGCACTCGGGGTAGGTCCATAGCCCTGGTTTATCGCGTCACAATCCATCTAGGCTAGGCCTTTGTGGAGCCTGAGGAACTCATGGCAGTCCTTTAGAAGGTTGCTAGATTTTTTATTGCCATCGTGCTTGTCGATGTAGAAGTGTACGTTGCACGGTCCAGACAGTTTGTCCTGGATAGACGTTCCAGGTGCCTCATCGCGAGTGCGGTGTTGCCACACTTGCGTGGTTTCCCGCTGTCGCGGTATCCACTACTACGGTATCTGCTGTTGCGGTTGCTGTCGTCGTGTTTGTCGGTGTAGCCAGCCGCGACCATGTCGACTTCCTCGTGGTCCTCGTAACCGTGCATCTAGCGTTTTCCTCGGCGATCCCGTCTACAACCGAGGTCGTCATCATCATCTGAGTGGACGCGGTTTTTCACTGAGTCCTCTCCATCGGCCCACCTGTTCGTGATCTCCATCATGTGGTCGATTGTTTTGGGCTTTGAGCGGCCTAGCTCCTCTCTAAGCTTTCTGCAGCGCACGCCGCCATTGAACGTGTCGATTGCGCAGTCCTCATAGATGTCTTATGTAGAGTTTTTGATGATGGACCATCTCTGGATGTATGAGCGCAGCGACTCGCCGGTCTTTTTGTAGCAGCCTCTTGATTCTTGGATTGATGCGGGCCTGTTGTAAGTGCCGTTGAAGTTTCGCATGAAGTTGTAAACCATCTCTTCCCAGTTGCGAATTGATCTGCGCGGGAGGTTGTTGAGCCACGCACAAGCGGCACCTTGCAGCTGTAGCTGGAGGCATTGCATTGCCGTGCTCGTGGTTCCGCCATGCAGCCTGACGGAGGAAATGTGATCCTCTAGCCAGATTTTCGGGTCTTGGAGGCCGTCAAATTTCGGGTTTTCTGATGGGAGTTTGAACCCTTTCGGCATTCACTTTTTTCGAATGGATCTGCTGAAGCAGCTAGCGCCGCAAAGTTCTATCCCGTCATCTTCTGAGTCAGTCAAATGGGAACGCCTCGCGCGCATCTTATCGACTTTGCACTGCGTGATGTCATCACGCACGTCGTAGTCGTAGTCGTGCTGCCGTGAGCGGCGTCGTCGCGACAAGTCATGACTATCGTCGCTGGAGGAGGGGGGGAGAGTAGCGCTTGACCAGAGCCTTGCTTTTCTTCAGCTCCGATGTTGGATCTTTGATGAGGGCAGCCTCGACTAGTCCTAGGCCAGCGATCATAGATCGGTGCATGGCAGACCGTGGGTCCCCATCTGGCGGCTGGTTGTTGAGCAGGTACATAGTGACTACCTTCACTGCTGCTTGCGGTGTTTTGGGGAGCACATTGCCCCACGTGTCCACTGTCTTGGACGAGAAGTCGAGGACTCGAGTGGCTTCCGCTCGCTCCTTCTCGGTGAGGTGTGCGAGTCGAGAACGTCCTCTGGCAGCCGTATGATCGTTGCCTTTAGAGGAGGATCCTCCGATGGAGGAGAGTTGAGCCCGACAGAGGCTCGACTCATCGCAGCCCTTCTGTGCTCGTCGAGCTAGGAGATTACTTGTTGCTGGCGCTCGAATTCTTCCTTGAGCAGCCAGTAATAGCCCATCAGCATGTCTTGCGACGAGTTGGGTGGTAGGGGATTGCCCCGTAAGGCCTCCCAGCAGCGATTCCACTCAGCATCGTTAAGCTTGATTAACACGCATTCCCGTGTTTGCTCATTCGCCGAGAGGTTTGGCTGCTCTTTTGGGGTGGGTCCTTCTGGCCCGTTGTTAGTGGGGGCGTCATTAGAGGGGCCACCGTTCGTGATTGGGATACCGCTGCCAGTGCCGATGTTATCCCGAGTGCTGTCATTGTTGCCCATGTTGATGACGGCGCACATGTAATGGCTAGGGAAGCTATTGCTCTCGCAAATTTCAGATCCGGAGCCGCTCCGTCCTTTGTCGCCAGATCGCTTAGATCAGAATCGCAACTGCGGTCGCTGTCCGTTTTTCTGACTAATGTCGGGGCGTTAAGCTCAC
Source organism: Avena eriantha (assembly GCA_910589775.1). Classification (NCBI taxonomy): domain Eukaryota; kingdom Viridiplantae; phylum Streptophyta; class Magnoliopsida; order Poales; family Poaceae; genus Avena; species Avena eriantha. The sequence continues at coordinate 303,984,908 of OU342746.1, read as the reverse complement.
TCAGGGTGCCGATCATCGGTAAGAAACCACGGTGCATGCAGTGGCGGGCTTAGGATTTTACTAATGGGTATGCCGCAGCAAAAAATTGATGAATATTTTAGACTATTTACCAACTAAATAAATAATTATAAATTTGCATTGTAATACAATATGGAAGCAATAAATAATATGTAATTGAAGATTAAATTCAAATAGTTTAAAACACAATATGATATTCTGAAATATGCATAAAAGAGGCTTACAATTCTAGTACTTGTCTGGCTTACGCTTCCTTATTGATATGAAAGTCTCGATTACCTTATTGATATGGAAGTCTCGATTATATAAACTTCCTTGTGTCTCTCGAAAAAAGATCCAATGTCTCGTCTCTTCTTCATGACTAAAAACTTTTAGGAAAAAAAGATGAATACGACAACTGGCGGTACATATGGCTCGATTAAAACTCACACGTAATGTTAGAATCAAAATCACCGTACTAGCTAGCGGCATTGTCACGAACTTACTGATTCTAGGCTGTCGAGGAGGCCGTCGCCGAGGCAGCAAGGAAAGAATTGGCGTCCAACTTGCTAATGTGGTCCTGGACTGCTGGTGGTGTTGTGACCTGCCAATGCCTGATTTTTTGATTCCCGAACTCATATTCGATCGACAAGACGGCAATGGCTCCTTGGAATCTTGGACGCCAGACCACACTACGCCGAAAGAGCTGGGCGTCGTCGAGGCGACGCCGCGCCGGGCGGTCAGGGCATGGGCGTGGGCGTGGGCGTGGTGTTGGGATTTAGATGGATCTTGAGACGAGTTGGAGACGTGAACTGCTAGGCTTGACTGCTATACCTATTTTTTCCTTCCGATCGATCGCTTCCTTCGTAGTCTAGCTGCTTGATTTGGGCTGGCATACACACATGAGCTGGGCTGAGGGTATGCCGGTGGCCCACCCGACATACCATGTAGGTCCGGCACTGGATGCAGGAGCAATCACGGGAACCATTGGTTGGCCAGGGAGGCGAAGTGTGCATAGCCGGCCAACTTGGAAGCGTAAGCTCCCGATCGCTAGGCCGATTTCATCGTCCACGGACTCGAAATCCAGACGAGTTGCCGGCGTGTGGACGGTGAAGTCGAATGCACCGAAGAGGAGGCGAGTCTCCACTGCTGCGGAGTCATAGATCACGGTTGATGGGGCCAAGGAAGCTGCAACATCAGCACTCCCTTTTCCAACAGACGGCGCCAATTGACGAGGGGTTAACTCATCAATGCCCACCGCGGATGGACTTAGGTTAGAGGAAGTGGGGAACGCTGGAGGCATCGATCGGCTAGCAAACAAGCACACATGAGACGCAAGGTTTACCCAGGTTCAGACCTCATAGAGGACCCTACTCCTGCTTGTTTGCTCTTGGAATTATCGAGGAGTCAAAAGTTACAGGGGATGCGCCGATGCAATCTGGCGATGGTGTGGAAACTAGGGTTGTGGATTGTCCTCCTCGATGTCCCCTCCTAGCCTTCATATAGATATGCTAGGTTTCGGGATAGCAGACCGAGTCGATTACATGTTAGGGTTTTCCCTTTAAACTTCTATCTTGAGTTTGCCGTGTGCCACAAGCAATCGGAGTCTCCTTGGTCACCCGAATCTTGACTGGGCCTTAGCAACGTCATGGGCTTCTCCTAGGTTGGACCGTATATGCCAAGCTCGAGTACTTATAAGATATGCCAATGTCAATGGACTTCTACTTATAGAGGAGGATACCAAGTTTGAATCATCTTTTCCGTCGAAAAACTAAGAAGAGAGCGGGGAAGAGAGGAGATTTCGGTTTCTCTCCTTCTTTCATTGTTGCCCGATGGACCGTCGATATTAATGGAGCCACGGATTGCTCACGTGTGGGACGTGATCTACCAAAAGAACAAAAGAACAAAACAACCACACAAATTAGGCAGTCATTGCGTGCGTGCATGCATGACTACGTCTATTTCAGGAGTCCCTATGCTGCACCATACATGTTGGTGCAACAAAGAGAGTGACTATGCTCGACCCAAAGCACCGTGTGACTGTACCCACCGATACATACAATTCCCTGTCCCTGTGCTAATCTAATAGATGACGAGCGACCTAAAGAAGAGGAGCTGACGAGCGGAGGCATGTTTTCTACCGCTACCCGTTCCATTCTAGAGGTATATACCTATTTAGTCCCATAACTTGTATCCCACATCTTGCAAATTAAAAGACTAGTCTCACATCTTGCACCGGAGAGCATATTAGTCCAATTCGATTGTAAGAAGAGGAGCTGACGAGCGGAGACATGTTTTCTACCGCTACCCATTCCATCCTAGAGGTATATACCTATTTAGTTCCACAACTTGTATCCCGCATCTTGCAAATTAAAAGACTAGCCTCACATCTTGCACCGGAGAGCATATTAGTCAAATTCGATTGTATTCCTACCATTTTGACCGAATTCGTCCACCTGTCAGCTCACCTTGGTACAGATTGACATGTCAGTGGTTGTACAAACAATAAAAACACAGCTGCAATTTAGGGATTCGAACTCAAGACGTACTACTAACGAAATTTAAGCTTACCACTAGAGCGCGTGAGACGACATGCTAATCTGAAGAACGTTTTGTTATTATACAATACGTTACTGATACGTCTTATCTCGCCTACAAGCCTGACTCATTGTGAGTCCTAGCTGTTCGTCTCCACGCCAGTTATGTATCAGTCATGCACAAGATTCTGGTTATATCAGAGGTGACGTGAGTATGCTCATATATGCATCCACATTGTATAAATAATTTACATCAAATAGCATGGTTTCACGCAGTGGCTTATGCCAGTTGTAAACTATACAAAGGTCTGCTGTCCAAGTCCCTACCGTGTTCATTATTTTAATTATTTGTACATCTACTGACAGGTGGGCTAGTCCGCACCAAGGACACAAGTTTTGGAGAAAAATTACACAGGGTTTATTTTGAAAAAAATTCTGACACCATAGATTGACGAATTTAGTCAAATTGGACTAAAATGTTTCCGTGATGCAAATTGTGAGACTAGTATTGCTCACTTTGCAAGATGTGAGACTAAAACGCTTTGACGGTGCAAGATGTGGAATTAAAAGTATATATACCTCTTAAATCTAATGCTAGATAAGTGCAAATTATCGTGCTCGTCTCTATTTGATCATTGATGCCTTCGTGACGTCTCTCCCTTAGATCATTTTAATCATGCCCAATTGCTCACATACCTTCCCGATGAACCTCCCGTAGATCACTATATCATGCACACTTGAGATAGGGGAGAAAGATTTACGTGATCAAGCCCCACCATGTATTTTATATTTGGCGTAATATTTTATATCCCATTTGTGTGTGCATAGCTTCACACTGGTAGAAAGAGGGTCTTTTGTCCAACGCCCAAATTTCATTTGTCCCAGTTCGTTTCTATAATCGTGACCAATGTCAGCACCGGTCCCGGTTCATGTCGTCTGGGCATTGGTCCCGGTTTATCTCTAAGCATTGGTCCCGGTTCGTGGCATAAACCGGGACCAATGCCCCCGCGACGCACACGTGACACTCTGCAGGGCATTGGTCCCGGTTCATGCCAAGAACCGGGACCAAAAACCCCACGACGGTCCGCAATCCAGGACAATTAATGTAAATTAATTCGGAGCAGAAATTAATTCGAGGTAGAAATTGAATTGATCAGTATTTTTGAAAAAATCTTCCACAAATTAATCGAGACAAAGATCTAAATTGAGACATTTTATTATTCGACCACAAATTTTTCCAAACAAAGATGCGACTTTACAAATTTTCCTAGTCGACAACACTTCCGCTGCCGCTGTCCTCCGAGCCGCCGGCTTACTCGTCGTCGTCGGACAAAACTCCACGATTTCGGCATTGTTCGGGAGACGGAGCTCCTCTGCGCGGCTAGCGGCGTCGATGGCGGTGTAGATGGTCCGTCCAGGGACGGACCAGAACATCTCCCGCCCTTCTCGGTTGCGGATATCCGGGTGCACCACGCGCCCGTCCACGATGCGGTTCCCAAGCTTGGCCTTCTGCTCCTTCTCGAATAGCCGGGGCCAGTACTCGCTGGCCGCCGCGTACCGGGGCAACGCCCTCATCCACGCGGGCATCTGGCGGCGACGCTCCGCGACGATGCACTCCATCTCGTATCCGCCGGGGACGAGGAGCGGAGCCACCGGCACACCCGCCTCGCTGATGCGAAATCCGGCGGGCACGGTCGCGCGCGGCGGCGCGAGGATGCCGTAGTACGCAAACATCGCCGCCTCGTAGTGGTTGAGCGTGGGCACCTCCATGGCGACACGGTGGAGATTGGAGATGGAGGGGAGGCGAGACGACGACGCGGTGGAGAGGCGATGGCTAAAGGGGTGGGGTGGAGATCGACTGCAGAGAGGCCGAGGCGATGGCGAAAGTGAGCGCTGTGGCCTCATATTTATACACGGGGACGATGAAGCGACGGTGGGCATTGGTCCCGGTTAATCCCATGAACTGGGACGAAAGCCCCTCCCGCGCGACATGTGGCGGCCCAGCAGCGCGCCCTCCACCAAGTGACCTGGGTGGGTGGCGCGCTGCTGGGCCGCCACGTGTCGCGCGGGAGGTGCTTTGGTCCCGGTTTCTGGCATTAACCGGGACCAAAAACCCTCCCCTGGCTATATATAAGCCCAGCCCTTTGCCCACCAAATTTTGCTGGATTGTGTGTGAGGTGTGGGTGCTAGCTTTTTTTTCTTTGATTGCACACAAGGTGTTCGACGAAATGTCCGAGCCACACTTTAGTTCGGACAACACGGTATCCTCGGCTGAGGTTAGCAACCTTATCTTCTTTATCTGTAACTGATACAAAAATATTGCATGTGTCCATGTAGGGTGGTCATTTTACTATTCACTATGTTATTGTAATTGTTAATTATTATGACACAGATCGATGCACGGATGCGATGGATGTATGGCGACCGACACGATTCCGATTTTATTGCAGACCTGCATAAATTTATCGATTTGGCTAAGGCAAACAAAGTGGATAATTTTATGCCTTGTCCCTGCGTCGACTATCGGAACGTGGCGGAGCACTCTGCCCCGAGAATCCTTCAAAGCCATCTGCTTCGGAGAGGTTTCATGCCCGGATATTATTGTTGGGCCATGCACGGAGAAAGAGGGGTTAGGCTGGAAGAAAATAAAGAAGAGGAGGATGATGATAGCTATCCTATGTCCCATGAAGAATACGGTGATACTGCAATGGAAGACAATGAAGAAGAGGGAGGCGGTAATGAAGAAGAACAACGGGCATCAGATGAGCCCGCTGATGGTCTTGGTCGGGTCATTTCTGATGCACAGCAACAATGTGATACAGAAAGGGACAAGCTTAAGTTGGAGGCCATGCAAAAGGATCACAAAAAGTTGTTGTACCCAAATTGCGAAGATGGCAACACAAAGCTCGGTACCACACTTGAACTGCTGAAATGGAAGGCAGAGACTGGCTTATCTGACAAGGGATTTGAGAAGTTACTGAAAATAATGAAGCCGAAGCTTCCAAAGGATAACGAGCTGCCCGAGACAACGTACGAAGCAAAGAAGACTATCTGCCCTCTAGGATTAGATGTGGAGAAGGTACATGCATGTATTAATGACTACATCCTATACTGCGGTGAGAAGTACGAGAATATGGATAAATGCCCGGTATGCACTGCATGTTGATACAAGATCAGACAAGATGACCCTGGTGATGTTGAGGGCGATGACGAGCCCCCCAGGAAGAGGGTTCCTGCTAAGGTTATGTGGTATGCTCCTATAATACCACGGTTGAAACGTCTGTTCAGATATAAAGAGCATGCCAGGTTGTTGCGATGGCACAAAGAAGAGCGTAAGAAAGACGGGAAACTAAGACACCCCGCCGATGGGTCACAGTGGAGAAACATCGAGAGAAAGTACTCGAACTTTGCAGGTGACGCGAGGAACTTATGGTTTGGTCTAAGTACAGACGGCATGGATCCTTTTGGGGAGCAGAGCTATAGTCACAACACTTGGCCAGTGACTCTATGTATCTACAACCTTCCTCCTTGGTTGTGCATGAAGCAGAAGTTCATTATGATGCCAGTGCTCATCCAAGGACCGAAGCAACCCGGCAACAACATTGATGTGTACCTAAGGCCATTAGTCGATGAACTTTTGCGGTTGTGGGCAGAACCAGGTGTAAAGGTGTGGGATGAGCACAAACAGGAGCCATTTGACCTACGAGTGTTGTTGTTCGTAACCATCAATGATTGGCCTGCTCTTAGTAACATTTCAGGATAGTCAAACAAGGGATACAATGCATGCACACACTGTTTAGATAAGGCTAAAGGTACATATTTGGATAAATGTAAGAAGGTTGTGTACCTGGGGTGTCGTAAATTTCTTCCAACCAATCATCAAGTAAGAAAGAAAGGAAAGCATTTCAACGGTGAGGCAGATTACCGGAAGAAGCCTAAGCTCCCTAAAGGTGTTGATGTATTTGGTATGGTGAAGGACCTAGAAGTAATCTTTGGAAAGGGTCCTAGCGGTCAATCTGTTCCAAAGACCCCATTACCGGACACACGGCCATGTGGAAAAAGAAATCTATATTTTGGGAGCTTGAGTATTGGAAAGACCTAGAGGTCCATTCTTCAATCCACGTGATGCACGTGACGAAGAATCTTTGCGTGAACCTGCTAGGCTTCCTGGGCGTGTATGGGAAGACAAAAGATACACCAGAAGCACGGGAGGACCAACAACATATCAAAGACCCATACAACAAGCATACTGATAAACGACGTGAATACTTAAGCAGCTACACTCTTACCAAAGCAGAGAAGGAAATCTTTTTTGAAGTCCTTTACAGTATCAAGGTCCCGGCTGGCTTCTCGTCAAATATAAAGGGAATAATAAATATGGCAGAGAAAAAATTTCAGAACCTGAAGTCTCATGATTGACACATGATTATGACATAGTTGCTCCCGGTTGCATTGAGGGGGCTTCTATCAGAAAATGTTCGATTAGCCATTGTGCAGCTATGTGCATTCCTCAATGCAATATCTCAGAAGGTAATCGATCGAGAAAGTCTGGAAAGGCTACAGAAGGATGTGGTCCAATGTCTTGTCAGTTTTGAGTTGGTGTTCCCCCCGTCCTTCTTCAATATTATGACGCATCTCTTAGTTCACCTAGTCGAAGAGATTTCCGTTCTCGGTCCTGTATTTCTGCACAATATGTTCCCCTTTGAGAGGTTCATGAGAGTCTTAAATAAATATGTTCATAACCGTGCTAGGACAGAAGGAAGCATCTCCAAGGGCTATGGAACAGAGGAGGTCATTGGGTTTTGTGTAGACTTTATTCCTGACCTTAAGCCGATTGGTGTTCCTGAATCACGGTATGAGGGGAGACTGAGTGGAAAAGGCACGCTAGGAAAGAAAGCAATGATATTTAGGGACGGACATTCTTTGAATCAAGCACACTACATAGTTCTACAAAGTTCTACCTTCGTGGCTCCGTATATCGAGGAACACATGAATGTTGTACGCTCCAAGTTCCCGGGGAAGGATGACTACTGGATTAAAGAAAATCACATGGAGACTTTCGGCACTTGGTTGCAATTACATCTCATGAATGACACCACTATTGGAGATCAACTCTACTTGTTGGCCGCGACACCATCTGCGACTGTATTGACTTTCCAAGGGTAGGAGATAAATGGGAATACATTTTACATGATTGCCCAAGATAAAAAGAGCACCAACCAAAATAGTGGTGTCTGCTTTGATGCAACATGCGAGAATGGGAAAAAGGACACATACTATGGTTACATAGAGGAGATATGGGAACTTGACTATGGACCTACTTTTAAGGTCCCTTTGTTTCGGTGCAGTTGGGTAAACATGAATGGAGAAGGGTAAAGGTAGACCAGTTGTACGGAGTGACAACAATGGATCTCAAGAATCTTGGTTATAGAGACGAACCATTCGTCCTAGCCAATGATGTGGCTCAGGTTTTTTATGTGAAGGACATGTCCTCTAGACCGAAAAAAATAAGGAAACGAATACATCAGGCGATGAGCCTAGGCGTCACATAGTTCTTTCAGGGAAAAGAAACATCGCGGGAGTCGAGGACAAGACAGACATGTCAGCAGATTATGATGAGTATGATGAAATTCCACCCTTCACCATGAAAATTGACCCAAGCATCCTGTTAAGCAAAGATGATGCTCCATGGTTACGGCCTAAGAAGCGATCATAGGCAAGGGATCGACATACGCGACAAAGGATTCATACCCTAAACCCTAAACCCTATGTAAATCTATGTAATGTATGGAAACTTTATGTGATGTATGAAAACTTTATATGAGAACGTCGGACATGATAGGTCATTTTGTGAAGCTCCGCCATGGGAGATTTACTAATCCTTTCCCCAACACTGTTAGAGGATATTGAGTCTTTCACGGGCTTGCAGGGAAATTTTTCCGAGGCGGAGCTTCCGAAGATGCCGTAGGGCGTGTGCACCAACGACATCTTCGAGAAGCTCCACCACGGGAGATTTCCCAACCCTTTCCCCAACACTGTTAGAGGAGATGGAGTCTTTCACGGGCTTGCAGGGAACTTTTTCCGAGGCGGAGCTTCCGAAGATGCCGTAGGGCATGTGCACCAACGACATCTTCGAGAAGCTCCGCCACGGGAGATTTCCCAACCCTCCATCCATGGGGATGAAACTCTCTCTACCTATGTTGGATTGTTGAGCTGCTTGCCATGGCGTATCAATGGTCCTTTTATAGGCACGACGCTGCTTCTACTTTGTCTTGTTCCTTCGACAGGGCGTCGTGCGCTACATGCTTTATCTCATCGAGCAGTGCGTCCACCCACACACCCTTATCCCGCTGATAGCTTTAGTCTCGGTTGCACCACCAGCCGGGACTAAAGGTTACCCTCGCGTCCTTATCCCAGCGACAACTTTAGTCTCGGTTGCACCCTCCAGTAGGGACTAAAGCTTTAGTCTCGGTTGCACCCACGCACGAAAAATGGAAATTGGCTTTTTCGTGCATTGAAAGGGAAAACTTCCTTCTGCAACATCGTAAGCCATCCCAAGATGCACATGTGTGCACAATATGGGCACATTATCACAAACTATGCCCTGATTCTAGCCATAACATTGTGGTTTGACCTAAATGCCATGAAACCTCGAACATGATAGGTCATTTTGTGAAGGATTTTTTATGATGTTTGCAATTTTTCAAGTTCAATATTTTTCCTTGCAACTGTGACACATAATATGGACACCACGCGAAGGTTTCACATTGTTTGGATCATTTTTGAATTTCTTATGCCCGTTTCAAACTATATTCAAAACGGCGGGCATGAAGCTTCTTAGCCCGGGGCGGAGCCTCGCTGAACTTGAAGTGGATCTCTGATGAAATAGCATGTTGTGAACCTATAAATGATTTTTAAAAAAAATTCACAAGCATTATATCATGTACTTGTAGTTCAAATCTTGGCAACCTCCTGCCGATTCGACAGTAATTTGTCTTTTTCATGAGGGATGGACGGAAAGGTTCCATATACACCGGTTGGGAAATTGTCCATATAAGGTGGTCTAGTATTTTTGAAAAATGGGTTTGTACCAATGCCAAACTTTAATTTGGTGGTTGCTTCACAGAACACCCCGATTTTAGCACCTCAAAAATGGAAATTGCCTTTTTCGTGCGTCGAAAAGGAAAACTTCCTCCTGCAACATCGTAAGCCATCCCAAGATGCACATGTGTGCACAATATGGGCACATTATCACAAACTATGCCCTGATTCTAGCCATAATATTGGTAGTTTGACCTAAATGCCATGAAACCTCGAACATGATAGGTCATTTTGTGAAAGAATTTTTATGATGTTTGCAGTTTTTCAAGTTCAATATTTTTCCTTGCAACTGTGACACATAATATGATACCACGCGAAGGTTTCACATTGTTTGGATCATTTTTGAATTTCTTATGCCCGTTTGGATAATTGAAGCACTTTTTCTGTTAAAAGTTTTTTGAAATTCCAAATTATGTAATAAATATTTGTTAATGCAATTTTAATTGAAAATAGTAAAATTGTATAGTTCAAATAAAAATATTTGAAAACAGAAAATGGTTTTTGATTAGTTATTTAAATTGAAGCACTTTTCCTGTTAAAAGTTTTTTGAAATTCCAAATAAATAATCATCTTAAATTGAAACATCTTATTAATTAAAGAAGAAAACAAATTTGAAAATGACAGGAAGACCAAAAGATTTGCCAAAATCTGAAAAACGGGTGAACGATCCCGGTTCGTCCTACCAACCGGGACCAATGATCCCTGGGTGCGCGTGCTGGTCAACATGCCTTTGGTCCCGGTTGGTGGGACGAACCGGGACCAAAGGACATACCATTGGTCTCGGTTCGTCCCACCAACCGGGACCGTTGGTCCTTTGGTCCTGGTTGTTGGGACGACCCGGGACCAAAGGCCTGTACAGTTATCAGCCCCGACCCTTCCTCCTCCCCAACTCCCTCAATTCATAGAGCACATCGACGCGCGGCTAAGGAAAATTTGCGGCGGAGCAAAATCATGGCGTCAGGCTGCCCAAATCTAGAGCGGCCGCTTCACATCGTCGACGCCGGTCGCCGAGCGCCACTGTCCGCCGCCGCGAGCAGGCAAGGAGATTCCATCTCTGCAATAGACCCCACCATCCCCGACTCCGGCCGCTGCGTTCTCCACTGATTCCGGCAGCACCCAGCCTCCTCCGGCCTCGCCGCACCCTCCACCGGCCTCCTAGTGAGCCACTAGTGCTCCAGCACCACTCCTACGTCTCCCTCCCTCACTGTATCGTCCTCCCCACGAGCACCTGCCGCCACCGGCCATCGTCAAACCCCTTGCTACGGCGCACCTCCTGTAGCGGCGCTGCCCGTTCTAGGTAGCCCGCATCGCGCTGGTTCGAACCGTCCTAGTCGCGTCACCCCGCGCGCTTCTCTCCGTCGTCTTCCACCACCGCCTTGCAGTTCGCCGGCGAGGCTACGTGGCGCCACTGTGGTGTCGATGTGGCGTCGCGTGTGCCTGACGTGGGCGTTGACCAAGCCCCGCCAGCGTGGCATCTGAGGTGGCTTGGGCCCCTCACGTCAGTCTCTGTGGCTAGTTTAGCCATGGAGAAAAACAAACCCCCACCCCGAGCTGACGTTATAATGACGCAGTAAAAGTTTAATAATTGTTTAAATAATTTCAGAAAAGAGTTTAATCTTATAAATTCAATAACTAATTATTTCTAAGTCAGAAAAATATGTATAATATATCAAAATGTTTAGAAAAACGAGATCTACACAATAGACTCATAATCATGCATTGTTCAACAACTTTAATAAGAGAATGAAATCAACCCCTCGTAGGTGATTTCGGGGTCTCTCGTGTACTAGGGTTTGGACCCTTCAGATCCCACTTAAATTGCCAAGCATGCCTTAGGGTTAAATTTCAACTCTGTTTAACTTGTCATATCATCATGTGAATCTAAGTGGATTTATTCATGTCTTAGAGCGTGATGGCGGGTGCCTGGGGGTTAACTGTTACAAGTCAGAGTTATTCCTTGATGCAGATGGTTATGTTAGTGTCCTTGCTTGAGCATTGCATCGATGCCATGTGTTGATTGTTGTTTCCCCTTTCTTGTCATAAACTTAATATGTAATTCCAAAACATCATCTTTGCAGATACTATGGATCCAACACATCAGGAAAACATCCTCCAAGGAATGATCTGTGAAAATGAAGATATCGATGTCACCAGTGAGTTTCTGAATGATTCCGGTCAGGTAGATGAGTCTCTCAACCGAGGAGATGGCTCCGGTGAGGTAGAAGCCGAAGCCTGGGACAGGGGAGAAGCCAATGAGGAAGAAGGCGACGGCTCCGGCAGAACCTTAAATCTCGCAAACACCGGCGAGGTGTATATATGTATTTTTGTAATTAAAATGCTGTTGTCTATATATAAATGCATATATTAACACTCTTTCTTCTTTTGGCCCTCCAGATCAAGAACTTCTTCTGTAAGAACGAAACGAGGCCCAACAAAAAAGTTGGATGACACTATGAGGTATAGGATTGACGTGGTCGGTGTAGATGGCGAACCGTAAGCTCCTGTTGATTTCGCAAGAAAATTTGTCAAGCAATGCGGAGTTCTTGCGAGGGACTACATCCTGATCACCATTCAAGAATGGAATCGGCCAAGCGGCGGTGGAGTCCTGTATGTCGGTGATACCACCAAAGATAAGATTTTTGACAAGCTCATGATTAATTTCCTCCTGCCGATGCCAGATGTGAATCCAGATGAGGAGGAGAGAGCAAGAATGGAGCTTGTGCAAAGAGTCAATAAGTTGGCTCTCAGCAAGATGGCCGATGCATTCAAGAACTAGAAGAAGAAACTGTACAATAACTTTGTCAAGGTAGAGAAGACTCCGGATTTCACTCAAGGCGGCTATGCTAAGTTAAGACACCTGTGGAGGATTTTGTGAAGTACAAGACATCAGAGAAAGCTAAGGAAAGGTCTAGAATAAATACGGAGAACGCTGCTAAGAAATTGTACCATCATAACATGGGGCCTGCTGGCTACGCTGGTTTCATGCCTAAGTGGGATGCACTTGAGGTCAATTACATAGCTGCCAGGATCAGACCAGAGCCCGCAAGATGGACACCAAGGGCGAGAAACTGGTGTTACGGCCATGGGGGCACGTTGGACAAAGAAGGGACGGCAATATATAATCAGAAACACAAAGATGATCCCCTACTGCCCATCGACGATATTAGAAATGCAGTAGATGGTGTTGCAGCGGGACAGTTCATTCCCGATAGAGAGAACGACGAGCTCACACGCGCCCTTAAAAATCCTGAACACGACGGACGAGCACGAGGCACACCAGGCTCCAAGCCGTGGAAGGTTGCCTTCCCCTCGGAAATGAAGAGATATCCCAATAAAAGCCATCAGAGGAGAAAGGAAAGGGAGGGAGTTGAGAAAGCGGCCGCTACAGACCGGCTGCGTAATGTAGAAGAAGCATTAAAGCAGCACCAGGATCAACTCGACAGACTTAGCCAGCAAGGTACTAGAGGCCAATCTCAGTCGGCACCCTATCGAATAAGAAAAGCAGCATCGCTTCCACGCGGCTCCATGATGTTAATGATGATGCACCGACGACATCTCCTCCTAAACGCTACCTAGTGGATGATATCACGGAGACCACAGCTTGTGAGCTAAAGGTGCAGGTTATGAACTTAAGGGTGACGGCGGCGGTCGGCATGGCGGTACCAATTGCGCCTAACCCAACTTGGCATTGTAGACCGGTTCCAAAAGGGTACGTTGTCGTCACGGTGGATGAGGTGAAGGAAGATTTTGAGGAGCTGAAGCTAGACCACCCTGTAGGGGAAGATATGGAGCTGACTCAACTAGGAGAAGCCAAAGGGGGGACTATTCTATGGCCAAAGGAGCGCATCATGCTTCGAAATTATGTGCCGCCAAGGCCACCCACTCCTCAGAGCAGCAATCCACCTTCGCCACCACCTCACCATTCTCTAGCGCAACCGTCGCCTTCACCACCTCACCACTCAGCGCAACCGTCTCCATCGCCGCCTCAGCCATCTCCGTCGCCGCGTCAGCCGTCTCCATCCCCTGAGCCTCAGAGACAAAAGCGGAAGTATACTAAGAGGGGCAGCACCACCAGCAGCAGCAAGAGCACGTTACGATCACCGAAACGTAAGCTATCGCCCCTCCCAAAAGTACCTCATCAGAATATGAATAAGCTACCTTGCGAGAAGACATATGAGGAAACTGATGCGGCCGCAACTGCCCATTTGAAAAGTGGAAGATTGACATGGCTAACACGAAAAAGCCGATAGAGGCATTCTTCCCGGTCACCGCAGAAGATAAAGCCAAAGCAGCCACGCTTAAGATTCAGCTTCACCAACCCATAGCGCTCACATCAGACTATAATCGCTCTATTACCAAGTCGGCTGAGGCAAAAGAGCGGAGAGTCAGGAAAGAAGTTGCCCAGCTCAGACAACATAAAAATCAATCGATCGAACCGCTCAAAGTGCACGATACCAATGAGTGGAGAGCCCAGGAGCGGCATGATCCGAACATTGATCTGGAGTTTGTTCGACTATACGGAGAAAAATCCCAATTATATGGACTGTGTATTACTGAGTACATGAGCCGTATGGATGAGTTCGAGGGGTACCAAGAAACAACATACGTGTACCAGTACGGGGCTCCTCTCGTCAAACCCGAGTTAGTCAAAGATCTACCAACAAAAATGCGAAGATTGCATAACTGGTCCATCCAAGCCTGTGTTGAATCCAAAAACTGGATCTATGCTGCATATAAACATCACCATTACGGTCATGGAGATGGCTTCCTACTGATCGAATTTCTAGAATTATTTCAGTTTTACCAACAAGACGCCCTCGACAAAACTACCGTCAGTGCCTATTGTTTGTAAGTATTATTAATTTCTGTAATTAAGTCTTTCTAGCTCAGCTCATTCGTTGCTTGTATAATCTTACTCATCACTATACTAATTATATATGCAGAATGAAGATTCTCGAATACAACAAAGGACAAATCTATGACCTTGGGTTTGTTGACTGTAATTTCATTCATGAAGTTACTCTAAAAACAAAACCCAAAGAGACAGAGGATAACTTGTTCCAAGCGTTGAAGCATTTCAGCAACAGAACAGAAATACTATTTCCTTACAATGCTGGGTGAGTGTTACTGTCTTGTACACATTGTATTTTCGCTTACTCGATGTTAAGCGTATAATTGACTCGTGTTATATTTTGTTAGTGTGTCCAACTTCCACTATATTTTGTTAATCATTGCTGTTGACACCAGAGTAGTAAAAGTCCTGGACTCGAAACGCACACCAATAGAAAAGTGGGCGGACATGCAGGAATGCCTCCAGAAGGCTTGGAGACGGTTCACCGCCAAAACTAGGGGTGTTTGGAAGCCAGAGCTTACATTTCAACCATTGACTGTAAGTACTACTTGCTAGATCCACGCATCTCTTTGATTCTAGTTTCAATACCACCATTATCATGCTTGATTATTATTTTGATTGAACTCCGTTCTCGTAAAGTGCTTGAGGCAGGAAGCCAGGAATAACTTATGTGGATACTATGTCTGCGAGTTCATTCGCCAGACGACCAAAGAGAAGGGCGCAGACCGAAACATCAAAAAAATTGAAGTATGATAAACAATAATCATAACTTTATTTTATTACCACCAATTGTGTTTATTTTCATTCATATATTGATCCCCTTCTTTATATTAGATCGAACGGATGCGGGACGGTCTTCTATCACAAGAACGCGTGCAAGAAATTTAAGAGGAAATTGCCGGATTCTTGTTAGAACAAGTCATACATCCGAAAGGAGAATAGGATTACCCGCTTCATTTGGAAGGGTGAAGTGTAAAAAAGAAGATGTAAAAAATTGAAGTATGATAAACAATAATCATAACTTTATTTTATTACCACCAATTGTGTTTATTTTCATTCATATATATTGATGCCCTTCTTTATATTAGATCGAACGGATGCGGGACGGTCTTCTATCACAAGAACGCGTGCAAGAAATTCAAGAGGAAATTGCCGGATTCTTGTTAGAACAAGTCATAGATCCGAAAGGAGAATACTATTACCCGCTTCATTTGGAAGGGTGAAGTGTAAAAAAGAAGATGTAAATTAGATCAAATTCGTGTGAGAGTATCGTTTGTAATTATAATATATTTTGACCAAGAAGACGGACGAGACGGTGTATAATATATTTGTGATCATGCATGATGTGTAGTATATATAGCGTGGTTTCATTATTGCTGTATATATGTAGTACCATTAAATTGATAAAAAAATCCTGCCGCGGCAGAAAATAGCCCGAAAATCCTGCCACGGCACAAAAATAGCCCGAAAATCCTGCCGCGGCACAGAGACCAACGATCCCGGTTCGTGCCAAGAACCGGGAACAATGATCCACTCCCGTCCGTATCTCGCGCTGCCACGTGGAGACCCATTGGTCCCGGTTTGTTCCACGAACCGGGACCAATGATCCACCCCCTCGTCGCGCGCCCGCCCACGTGGAGACCCATTGATCCCGGTTCGTGCACGAACCGGGACCAGCATTAGTCCTGGTTTGTGCGCGAATCGGGGCCAGCATTAGTCCCGAGTGATTGGTCCCGGTTCAGGAACCGGGACCAATGACCCTTATGAACCGGGACTAGAGGACATTTTTCCACCAGTGTCAGGTGAAAACTTGGTCATGTACTATTTCCATCCATAGATAAAACCCACAAAAGTCAATGTTCTGGTCCGGTAAAAAAGTTACAAGGTCACAAGGTCTTGTTCAAAGTAATTTTACACCAAGTAGATTCTTCCCAAGGATTCTATAAACCTAGCAAGGTATTTTAGGGAAAAACAATCTATACTACATATGTAATCTGTATCAAAGGTATCAGCACATTCGTACACTTATGCGAGAGCCACCATGCCCTCGAGGGGGCTTTTGCAATATTTCTTTGTTTTGGAGAAACTCCGCTTTCATCCCTTAATCCAAGATTCTTTCAAGTTATAGCCTTCACCTTTGGCAGAATAGGGTTGATGGGTTTCTTCGTATCCCCCCGCGCTGACCTTGGGCATCGTAGATCTCCCGGTGGGTCATCACGGGTGGCATGAAGGGAATCCCTCCCTTTGAGGATGTGCCAACCATAACCTTATATGAGTGGTCGACCAAGCCAATATAAGAGGCATAATTTTGTAGTTACTAGGAGCCTTGGATCGTAGGGATGCCGACTTAACCTTGGCATGTGTCGTCAAGGAACTCCTTCTGCGCTACCTTAGCAAGCTATGGGAAAGGAAAGACTCATTTGGGTTCATGCCTTTGGATAGAACCCCCTCTAGGAATGGATCGACAAGGGTTCTACAAAGAGTTTTAATGAGACCAACTCTGGCTTCTAAGTTAACCTTCATGTATTGAAATTTGCAAGTTAGTTCATGGCCCTAGGAGGAGGTCTTCTCAAAAACCATCTTGAAGTATTGTTCATGCCTTGGGGCATCTCCCAATGGTCGGATGGTGTGCCAAGGTCATTGGCTTTCTTCCGTGAAGAGCACGAGGAGGATATGGCCAAGGTATGGTTGTCCACACTTCTTTATATTCTTGACACTATTCTGTTGCATTGCTAAACATTCCTTCCACTGTCTATCTGCATGGCTAAACTACGAGAGGGAAGTTGAGGAAACACATCCTATTCTATTTGGATGTGCTTATTCTATGACCTTGGTGGAAAAGAAGTGAGCCATGGCAACCAATTCGCACCAAACTAAGGTCACATTCTATCCTTATATTTGATATAACTCGCTTCTCTATGTTGGTATTTATGACCTACTTTCGATGCCTATGTTTTGTTTCCTGAAATCATCCCAAGAAAAAGGTGATACTTGCTAAGTTGTTGTTGAATGAAGAGGCAACTCTCTTATAGGTCATAGTGAAAAGGCCACGATTGACAAGGTAATATCCAATGGACGCAAAGCTCCTAGGTTGAAACCTTGGCTTGTACTTATTACATGTGGCGTATGATGACTCTAAGTGCATAGAGCAATTGTAGCTAGTTTCTAAATAAGATTAGCGAAACCATAGAGAGCTATTTTGGTAAGGTCTTTATGCCCCTCATCACTATCTAGCAAAGGATACTCGTAAGTTGCCCTTGATCTCAAGTAAAGAGTGTTTAAAGAGTGTTGTGTTTGTGTGCAAGAAAGTAATGAAAGAAAGTAAACAAAGTAACAAGTGTGTTAGGATTGGTGTTGGAACTCAATAAGGATTAAATTTTCTCGGGGATGTAGGATACACCACTAGGATGTGAGAATTACTTATGATTAGGATAACCTATATCTTTGTTCATGATATATGTTTGGAGAGTTCCATAATAAGATGTTCACCAACAAGTCTCGTGAGCAAGCCAGTTCTACGAGTCATGTGATGAGGTCATCTCTAAATAACCACTCTAATGTCTGCGAGAAAGTCACTTCTATATACCACCACAATTAAGGGTTTCCCATGGATATTGTTATGAGCTTAGTGAATATCTGTTTATCCCCCTTTGATAGTGTAGGTTATAAGCCAATGCTTGCAGTCACAAAGTAGCACCTGACATATTCCCATACACGTCCAAAGGGTAGTTCCCTCTCTTTAGGCCCAAATGCAATGTTATGTGGTCGAATTCACATACCATCTAGAGAGAGAGAGATCTAACACAATATCATAGATCAAGTAAAGATCAAAGACAAAAGTTATAGATCATCTTTATTTCATTTCATAATAATGCTAGGGGTTCTCCATCTCCCCAAGAACAAAGGTATCTACTTACAAATGGAGGCAATGAACAACATCATCATATTCATATGGATGGATTGGAAGTGCATAGGTAGAATCAAGTGCAAACCCACAATTGTATTTGGAATTACAACAAGATCTAATCAATGAGAGAGGGGATGATGGGGTTGATAGAGATGCAACAGTTGATGATGAAGGGGATGATGTGTTGTCCTCTGATGATCTATGTAGCAGCAAGGATCTGACCTTCTCCAAGTTGCTCCTACAGATCCCTTCCTTCCATGGTATTTCGTGGCTGGAGGTATTCGTGAATGTCCCATCTCAGATCCGTCTTCGCGTGGTGAAAGTACTTCAAGAGGCGGACGTTCTGGCAGACAGTACATGCAGATGGTACATTCAAGATCTGACCATACCATAGGTCGTTAAACCTTCTAGAACTTGTCCTCGCATCCATTCTTCTCCCAGGAGCATGGAAAATCATTTAAATGACATTTATCACTTAGAAATATCATATTATTGCATAGCATGTTAGTCCCAATTGATATATTGAAAAAAGACTTAATAAGTTGGGATCATGTTGAAACAAGGGTAAAAGGTGTGACGAGTGCCACAAAATACCAAAATCCTAACTCTACTTATGCAAAAACATAAGATAAATATGCTTCAAAATGGACTCATCAGCATACTAGAGTCGTGGTGGAAGGAGCATCCTGCTCTAATCCTATGATGCCTAGTCTGCCAGGGACTAGCTTGTACATGATACTCTTTAGGGGTTTCGAGCCAATGGTAGGTCCAAGTGTGGAGGAGGTCTAGAAAACCTTGACGATTTCAATGGTTGGTTTGAAGGTATATCTTCTTAGACTTTCTTTGGCTCCATGATCTTGACTATGTGCTTAGGGTTATGCCTCCTAGAAGGAGATTATATCTCTGCAAAAGGAGGTCGTTGTGAGAGAGAAAGATAGAGCTGCCTCTGAGATCCTTTGGAAGGAGCTTGTGATGGCCTGCAAGAGCATAGGTTCACGAGAGCATGTTTCCTTGAAAGTATTATTTTTAGTTTTTATATCGATCCCAATAAGGAGTTTAGGAAAGTGTTTATTTGTGGTGTTTCTATCGCACTCAAGGTGTCACTATTTTTTAGTGAATTGACTGCAAGAATTGAGATGGAAATGGGTGAGTGTGAATGAATGTGATTTGTGTATTGAACGGTATTGAAAGTAAAGAACATAAAAGTAAATAGTATGAAGGTTGTTTGGATTTTCTTGCAGATGAAAGACTAGGCATGGACAGATATAGTTCATGGTTATAGTGAATGTGCCAAATGGAATAAATGATATTAGTGATTATAATACTTATTATTTGTATGCAAGTAGGCGAGCAATCTGTGTGATAATCAGGACTCCTCTTGGTAGATTCTCCTGATTCCAACGATCCTTTTGCCTTCTACCAAAGCTATGGTCAACACATAAATTAAGATCGTGAGACTAGATCAAGGCTTTAAACATAATGGTTCCTCGTTTATCCTCGAGTTATACTAGCTCCTCTTTGATAACGGCTGTGTCCCTCCGGGATCACTGATTGACTAGCAAAAAAGTTCATATATCTATGAGAACTCGGGATCATGTTGCATGGTCCCTTAAATTTAGACAACAAGCATTAGTCGCACAGGTAATATTTCTCAAATAGAACAATCACAATGATAATCACAAATGGACGGAAAATATAATAGGCACGGTCACATATCACCAATTCCCAACATATCCCATGCCTATGGGGATTTAGTTGCACATGAAATGATAATATCAAAATATTATAATCATGATGTAAATATAATTCATATCGATATTACCATAGTAAGCCACAATAAGGTTGAAGATCAAATCAAATACAAGGCAAAGTATGAATAGAGGTTAAAACCCTAATCTTACAAGTGTATATATATATATGTATCTCTCTCTATACATGGGGGATTTATGGAGGAATGGATTATCTAGAGGTTGGAGATCTTGGGGAGAATGGATGGGAGTCTTCTTCTCCTTTAGATCTGATCTTCCTCTGTGTTGGTTTGGTTTGTGGCGGTTGTGTCTATCTTTCGTCCTTGTCACCTTCATGAAAAGTCCTTGTATTAATACAACAGAGGCGACAATGTGTGGTATGGTCGAACGGTATGGGCTAGGTGTGCCCGTACTGATGGTTGTTAAGCCTTCTAGAGGCCTTGATGACTGCAAGAGCACATATCAATTGTAGCTAGTTTCGAAATAAGAGTATCGAACCCATGGAGAGCTATTTGGTTAAGGTCTTTATGCCCCTCATCACTGTCTACCAAAGGATACTTGTAAGATGCCTTTGATTTCAAGTAAAGGGTGTTTGATAGATTTTGTGTTTGTGTGCAAGAAAGTAATAAAACAAGTAACAAAGGCGGTTGAAAAGGTGTTGGAACTCAATTAGGCTAAAACATGCTCGGGGATGTAGGATACCCCACTAGCATATGGTAATTAATCATTATTAGGATAATGTATTTATTTCGTCATGATATGTGTGGAGAGAGTTCCATAATAAGATGTTCACTACAAGACTCGTGAGTAGTCGCTTCTTCAATTAGGTAATGAGGTCATCTCTAAATAACCACTGCGATGCCTGAGAGCAGTCACTCATAGAGACCACCACAATTAAGGGTTTCCCCATTGTTGGGGGGATAACCCCGGGTAGGGTCAAGCTAGGGTATAAAGGCCATGATAGCCGAGGTACGGCAAGGTCAAAGCGGAAGATGGCCGAGTCACCTCAAGGCAGGCGGACTTACGGCAAACCCGACCCGGACAGAGTTCACCCAATGTAGCCTTGGCTGACATAAAGTGTGTGCCGACAACCTTATTGTAACTTGTTTGCAGGTACCGACAGGGCCGAGTTAACTAGGCCTGAGTCGGGTTACTACTTGGCTTATAAGAGAAGGAAGGAATCTTCTTGGTCAAAGGTTTTCACTCTCCACTCTAGCGTGAGCGCAGAGGACAGAGGGAAGGACCAGCGGGTACGGGCCGACAAAGGTGACGTTGCCTATGTCGGGTGACGTTGCCTAAGCCGGGTGACACCGCGTCGCAGAGGGGCTCAGAGAGGCTTACACCATGAGTCTGGATCAGCTTACAAAGGAGAAAAGAGGCGCACCGCTTTACTATTTTTGTAGAGGCATATTCAGGGAATATGCCTTCCATGTATGCCCTAGATTGTAACCTGGGCTCCCTTATATAAGGAGCACCAGGACCTCTAGAGAAAGGGTCAGCCATTTTTACTAAGGGAAAATTCTAGAGAGAGGTGGGGTAGTAGAGAAGTTCATCCTCTCCCCCACGAACAGCTCAAGGAGCCTTTGTAAACCACCATAGATTGAGATAATACAAGCATCTGTGTGTGGAATCACCACACCATCCCTCCCTGGATACCTCTAGCGCACTTTGGCACCATCTTTAGCCTATACATGGCATCTGTCGTGCCACCACCACGATAGTTGGTGTAACATCCCAAAATTTTCTTTAAAAATCTTCATCATAGCATTCATATCATCATGGCATGTACTCCTTTGCATTAGTTTTGTCCTCCAAACATTTGGTGAAATTTTGAGACTTTTTGGAGCACTTTTGCTAAATTCAAACAAAACTAGAAAAGAAATTCAAAAAGAAAAAGAAAAGGAGGGAAATATTTTTTTAAAACAGCAGCAACAGCATCTGGCCTTTCGGCCCAAGTCGGCCCAACCAGCCCACCCGGGCCAACTCTCCCCCTCTCTCCCTTTTCTCACCCCCTCGCCACTACCCCTCCCACTTCCACCTCGACCCCACGCCCACATCACCACCACCCCGTCGTCTTCAACCCCAGGCGACGAACATCCCCAACTCCTCGGCCGTTTCCAAGTCCGGCCGAATTCGAGCATTACCGCGATTTAATCGCCATCACGGCCACCTCTACTTAACCCCTCCCCCTCCTCGTCAGTTTCCCCCAACCACAGCCTCTGGAGAGCCCCCAGGCTCCCCAATTACAAGCTCGAACCGCCGTTGTCCGACGCAACTCCGGCGACGATTCCGGTGAGCTCTGACCACCTTGCGCCCTCCTCTCTGCCCTATCTCCTTTGTCGTGTCCTGACACAACTTTTAACCCTGGCCACGTGCTTCTTCTTGCCCTAGGTCGACGACACGATCATCGCCGGTGAACTCCCTCTGTCGCCGCGGTCCGTCGATTCTTCCGGTGAGTCTAGGGTTCCCGCCGCTTCTCTGTGACCACCACTAGCTTGCACAGGACCTGGTGCACGTCGCTGACACCTTCCTTTGCCTGTTCGAGCCCCAGAACACCGTCACCGTCGCAGGGACACGAGCTCCACCGTCGACAGAACTCCGGCGAGGAATCGGGATCGAGACAGAGCACCCCTCTTTCCACCGCGTCCATCAACGAGACTGCCTCGACCGTCACGACCTCTCGTAAGAGTCCACGGACCCCCTGCCCCTTTAGAACCACCGGAACACCACCGTCCGACGAGCCTCCACCGTGCGCAGAGAGCCAGCGCCGCCAGTTCGTGGCTGCGCGCTGAGCACCGTTCGATCAAGTTTTAACGGTTAGGATTAGATCGCGACCGAAGCGGTACGGGCTGATCAGATCCGTCCGTTTGTCACTTAAAATCTAACGGTTTGCAACAATCGATCCGACCGAATCGGTACGGACCAATAGGGTTGCGCCACATCGGCTAGGATATCTGTTTAATTAGAAAAATAGACAGATTATATTAAACTTAGAAATTCAATAACTTTTGATCCACAATTCAGAAAAATGCAAATTTGGTGTCTATGGATTCAGAAAAATAAGACCTTTATTATGGAGGCCTTGTTTCACACTTTTGCCTCTGAAAATTGGAATTATAGGCAGAACCTTTTTAGGAGTGTTTTGCTCATAAAAATTTGTTCTATAATTTGTTTTGGGGTAATTCTTATGCATTTAGATGGGGTATTTTACCCTCTGTACTGTAGACTCTGTAAATTATAGAGTTGTGATCATATCATTTCATTTTGCATGCATTCATGTTTTTTTTGCAATGTTTTATTGATTGAATTATTGTTGTTGTATTGACCTTGTGTAGATTGTGTGGATTGTGAAGTTTGTTGCTGTGAGGATTGTACCTATTCCCCTAGCTACCAAGGCAAGTGATATTTCATCTCATGTCCTATTATTTTCACTATTGCACTAGTGTTATTTTTGGTAGATCTTAGCATGATAGGACTATTTATATGTTGCTATGCTATCCTATAGATTATATCTTGGTAGTATCTCCTAGTTGAAAGACTTCGTATGATAGATTGCTTAGCCATGCTATTAGAATTCGTGGGTGGAATACACATATATGATAGTATGGAAAGAGATTATTTTGTTGACTAAGAAAACAACTAATATTAATAAAATGCCTGGGTGGAATGGGACTTGATTGGATTATGTTGAGTGGTTACTCAGGGGCCATGTCTATGGTCAGCTGGTGTATCACACTTGTGGATGGCCACCCAGGAACAAAGAGATTGGAGACATTCTTGTCATGAAGCTTCCAGTGCAGCCACATGGCATATGGGCTCTGCGTTGACCAACTAAGTTGCAAGAACTCAGCCAGACGGACATATGGTGGTAGATGTGGTAGGATGGAACGCGTCCATGGTGGTCTGAGGGAGTGCTTCTGAAAAGTCTTGTCTCGATGCATGTCGAGTCTTGTGGGGAAAGTGCACCACCTCTCGAGAGGGTAAAACTAAGTACTTAGCCGTGTCCTCGGTTATGGACAATTTCTGAGCCTCAAGACAGTGAAGTAGTTCAATAATCTCCTCATCCAAATTTCTCTAAATTAAAACTTGTGGGTGAACATGGGTAGAGGTTCCGTGATGTCTATCACTAGTACCTTAGTGTTTGAATGAGAAAACTTACTCTTCAAAAACTATAAGTTAAACTAGCTTTTTGCAAAGCCAGCCATAACCCCACTTAGCCATATATTCATGTAGTTGTTGGATTATACTAAGTATCTATGGTATCACTTGCCAATACAATTCCAAATGTATTGACCCTTGTGGCTGTAACTTATTATGTTGCAGGATACTCTGATGATGAGTAGGTTTGCGGGTCTACACTCGACATGTTTGCCTGTGGCACATGAAGTCTAAAGACTCTATTATTATTATGCTATGTAATGTGAACTTGTGTCTTAGACTTGGCTAAGTGAGTTGTAAGAACCATTATATTCCTGGATATGCGATTTAATAATGGCCTTTGTTTCTGTGTACTTCATCTTAAACTGTGGGTGTTAGCATTTCGATCCAGGGACTAGCACTGCAATCACAGGGATCTTACCTTATTATGGTGAGATCTTACAGATGGTATCAGAGCACTGTGTTGCATGTAGGTTCGTGACCCTAGAATGGATTAGACTAAGGAAAACCCTCAGGAAAAATAATTCTATGTTCCAACCTTACACTTGTCTATTCATCTCGTAAAGCTTTCACTAATCATCCTTCTCATCTATTTTTGTAGATGTCCACCATCAATGAATCTGTCAAGAAGGGACCATTGATGACTATGACCCTAGAGTGTGAGACAGAATTTCCCAATGTACTCAAGAACCTCATGCTCGGCTTGGGGATGAATGGTGAAGCCGTGTACAAGGGATTTCCTGTGATAGACGAAGGACAAGAGTATTGGTGGGTGCAACTCCATTTGTACAAGGACAAGGAGGAGGATTCCAAGAGTACGGGATTCTGCATGTTCACCAACTCAAAAATGCACACGTCATTCTTTGACTCTGCAAGGAATGCTGCATGGAAAGCTATTGAGGAACTTGGGGAGAGACTCAAGTATAGAATGCTCAATACTTAGGAGGATCTCAAGGAGGAGAAGCGTCTTGTCCAAAAATCAAAGGCCACTGTGAAACGCCTAAGTAAGGATATCATAGGCCTAGCTTTGGAGCTATGTGACCAAGACAAGCAGATTGCTGCCAAGGATGCCCAGATTGCCACCTTGGTTAAGAAGGAGTGAACTATTAGTTGGACCACCACCTTGGCGTTTTATCACGTTAGTATTTTGATCATACCAACTTATGTGGTATGGCAAAAATAAGTTATGTCTGGAACCTTGAGTGCTTAAGTTGAATAATGTATTGCTACTTTGTAACACCCTGTCCACTCCTGGGCCCGGGGGGTGTCACTCCTGGCAGCTTAATAGGATATCTAGACTGGCCCCACAGACCAACACTAGTCTTTTGTGCGCACTTTGTCCTTACTCGTGCACACCCGGTTACCCACTTCCCGATCGGTCACCCATCCTAGAATTGCTCTAGGCCAAGCACGCTTAACCTTAGAGTTCTTTTCGAATAAGCTTCCGGAAAAGAAGTTGCAACTTGGTATGGGTATCCTATTAATCCTATTAAGCCATGTGCCTGGATCTCACATACACCCACCCTTTAGAAGATCGATGCTCTCATCGATCAAGCACACCCCAGGAACGTTCCCTCTTGGCCCGCGTCTATGCGTCCAGTGCCGGCACATGTGCCATGCCGTGTCCACTCTGGGCTACACGCACCATGCTCCACATGTCCCGCCACTGACCCGCACACACCCGTGTAATCGCAAGGGTCGGCTCTGATACCACTTGTAACACCTCGTCCACTCCTGGGCCCCGGGGGTGTCACTCCTGGCAGCTTAATAGGATATCTAGACTGGCCGCACAAACCAACACTAGTCTTTTCTGTGCACTTTGTCCTCACTCGTGCGCACCCGGTTACCCACTTCCCGATCGGTCACCCATCCTAGAATTGCTCTAGGCCAAGCACGCTTAACCTTAGAGTTCTTTTCGAATAAGCTTCCGGAAAAGAAGTTGCAACTTGTTGGTATGGGTATCCTATCAATCCTATTAAGCCATGTGCCTGGATCTCACATAAATAATGGGGAGTCACCGACAAAAACATACGACAAGATCTCCGACAAAAACATCAAGATCTCCTTCAGAACACCAAGGTCGCCTACACGTTACGACAAGCACTTCCTCCCGAATGCCAAGATCTCCGCCGTGAAACGACAGGACCGACGACATGACCTGATACGCAGACCTGACAAGATCGTCCCCAACCCGCCAAGTTCGCCTACCCGGACACTGTGCGACAAGATCTACTTCCCAGATCCGAAGACCCCGGTACCCGATCCACTCAAGTTCGCCATCGACGACAAGATCGACATCGACCAGGGCGAATCCGATGCGCCCCCGACACCAAACCAAGTCCTTCTTCCCGGATGCGACAAGATCTACTTCCGTTGTCCGAGACCGATCACGTCGAGCCGTTTCCGCCCCCGTCGAACCTGTCGAACCTCGAACCCCTCGGAGCCCCAGTTTGCCGAACCCTAAATGTGATTCCCTATCCGAGACCCTCATTATTTTTATAATATGGCATTACCGACTATCGCATATTAAATTGTTCATCTCGCATGCATATCATAATCATGCCGGATCTTCTGCCGTAGTATTAAATATTGCATTCGGTGTTTCTTCTAGTGTTTGCTTCTTCGCGGACTAGGCCGATGAGTTGATGCGAGTACCGACAAGTTCTCTGGATATGAACCTCCGGCAGTGTTTCCCAGGCGAGCATTCTCCCTCTTTCTACCTATTTTGCATTTATAGTCTTTATTTCCTCCTGTTGATCTATTGCTATCCGTGTCGTGATGCTCTAGAGTTCCGTACCAGATATACTTCTTGCAACCCTGATATTGCCTTGGACACCTCCTATGGCCTGTTGCTTGATAGACAGTTGGCCCTGCGCGACGTAGTTGCTTGCTCAGGTGTTGCCTCGCGTCGTCGATGTTCCACAGTTGTTGGGAGGTTGGCAAATTTTAATGGTGGTGTTGATCATGATTCTAATTATGGTTTATTAATTAATGTTGATGGTAGATATAATGCAGAGGCACCGGTGGGTAACAGTCAATATTAGGTTATTAACCGCTCACTAGTGTCCCCTAGGACCCGAGTTCTTGATACCTGTTCCGAGATCGAGCGCGCTAACCACAGGTGGGGTGTGTGGGCACCCCCATCGACTTAGTACCTGATTCCAAATTATTGTACCGGGGGCCACAAGTAGTTTGGGGCTTTATTACTATTCTATACTTATGCCATGCTTTACTGCTTTATTTAAGATTGTGCGTGGAGCACCTGTACTGTTTAGGATGTAGAATGTTTTCGCTGTATCGACAAGCCCAGTCACACTTTTCGGTTTCCCAGTCGTTTACAGCCATTGAAACAAACCATGGGTCCATTCTGGAGCCTCCCGACTTCGTTGCGGGTAGCTTAGTGGGGTGGCCCCCATGTACTTGCTTTGGGTCTGGGAAACGTCATGACTTAGGCCCCGCCGACATACCGATGGGTGTATGTTAATTGATCTGGCAAAAAGGGTCGAAGTGCGTGTGGATACTTTGGTGCACCCCTGCAGGGTTAAATCTTTTCGAAAAGCCATGTCCGCGGTTATGGATGACTTGGAGCACAGTTTCTCGATCATAGACAACTATAACTAAAGTTTACTGCTATAATTTGACCTGTATCTGAGATGGCTAGTAAGTTGGATAACTGCCCTGGAAAGATTAAATAAAACTGCCAACTGTGTGAGTGTCCTCGGCTTGACTTCCTCGTTTGGTCTCGAGGGGGAATACCAGGATGGGTATGTTTGGGTGTTAGTATCAGGTTGGATCCGGATAGGTCTCTCTTATCCCTTTCTAATAGCCGTCAGTTGCATCGAGTCTCTATAGATTGTTTAATGATGTTGCACTGCCGCTTCAGTCCACCATACCTATGTAGGCGAGAGCCGCCGAATTCTAGTCTCGCCGTGTACTGGCCTCAGTACTGACGCTCCTCTTTTTCCTTTGCCCTTTGTCGGCACCCTTTTTTTGTTTTAGCAGATTTGAGATCGCCGTCGTTAGCAGGGTTACCCTTCCGGCTTGGCCTGGGCAGGGTTATGGACACCATTGGTTATTCTTCAGGGCTATTAGCCCCATTTGCATCTTGTCCGTAATCGGATGCTCTATCGTTTTCAAGGTGATTTGGATCTTTGTATATTATATCTGTATTATTGACTCATGGAGTCGCTGATGTATATATATGTTCTGTGGGTCCCATCGAGGACTGATGTGTAATGGTATTACTTCATTTTCCATCCGCACGAAAGTGCCTGGTGGGCGTCCTTGAATCATTTCTATGCGGGTTTGGCGGGAATCGCTAAAACTTGCATAGGGCCAATTCTAGGGTGTTACATACTTGGAATGTTCTGTTGGTTGATTTTTATTTTGTGACTTGTATTTTCTTTCTCTATTGTGTGTTACTAATTTTCTCCATACTATGCAAAATATGCCGAATTTTGTCTACAGCACGGCCGGGGATTTCAAGGGGACTCGCTTTGGGACTCGTATGTTGGAACTAGTCCAAGTGCTCGCTCTTCCAATACCTACCATTCAGGGACTTCAGTTGAGGAAGTTTTAGAGGAAGGACTTATGGGGATTCAAAGTTACCCAGCCAGGACGTGAGACAGAGCCCCAAACTGGGGAGATTTCCTTCAAGATTCTCCATGATGACATGGAAAGGGGCCTCGACGTCGCTATGCAGGAGCTGTTGGGACGCCTATGTGGACGTCACTCTTCTGAGATCAGGAGCCACTACTTCCATTTCTTTGGGAGGCGCGACGAGGATGGAGAGCCTATTGTGTTGGACGAGGCCACTAAGGAGTCTATCAAGCCTGTGCGTCACTACCTCCAGGACTTAGAGAGCCTTATTAGACTCCTTGATACTGATAGGACTAATGTGATGCTTAGCAACGATGAACTACGAGTCCAACTTAAGGAGAAGGACAAGGCCTTCCTAGAACAGGAAAATCGAATCAAGGAAGTGGAGAAGAAGTTTGAAGACCAAGAAAAGAATTTCAAGAGCCAAGAGACAAGAAGATTAGAGACTTGGAGGCCGAGTTAGAGCTTGAGGACATTGAGCTGGAAGCGGATCATGAGGTGATAGAGAGGCTACGCACTCAGAAGAGAGAGTTACAGACAAAGATCGATGCTCTGACTACAAGCCTGGAGGAATACAAGGCAGGGTTCGCAGCAGCAGGACTTGCACTAGTGGAGGAGGAAGTCGACATGGAGGAGTAGTGATGTTGTTCCATCTACCTATCGTTCTATTATTATTGAGTTGCATAGGTCATACCGACTTGTGGGTGACTATGCTAGTATGTTTATTTTCGCAAACTCTGTCATTGCTGTGATGTTGACTTGCATGTGCTTGTTTGTCTGACTGTTGTTTATATTTGGGTTATCCATCATTACTTACCCTTATTAAACCCACAGATGCCTCCCCGACGCAACAACGAGGATGACAATGGCAATGGAATGCAGCAGATGATGGCTGCGCAGACCCAATTGATGCAAATGATGACTCAGTTCATGGCAACCCAGAATCAGAACAACAATAATAACAATAACAACAACCAGAACAATCCACCACCTCTGGATATGCTGACCAGATTTCTAAGGCTGAGACCTGCTAAGTTCTCGGGTACCACTGGCCCCATGGTAGCGAATGATTGGCTACGTTCTGTGAATAAGGACCTAGTCACGGTTGGATGCACGGATGCAGAAAAGGTCAGATTTGCAGCACATCTATTGGAAGGTCATGCAGCTACTTGGTGGGACAATTTCCAAGTTACTCACCCTATTGAGGATGTGACGTGGGCAATATTTGAGGATGGGTTTCGCACCACTCACATCTCTTCTGGAATAATGGGGTTGAAGAAAAAGGAGTTTCATAACCTCAAGCAACGCCACCGCAGTATTTCTGAATACATCGAAGAGTTCAATAATTTGTCACGTTATGCACCCGATGATGTTGACACTGATGCAAAGAGAAAGGAGAAGTTCCTAGATGGGTTGAATGATGAAATTGCTATGCAACTATCTGTTGTATATGTTCCAACTTATCAATCCTTGTGTGATAAAGCTACCATCCTGGAAAACAAGATGAAACAAGTGGAGGGTAGAAAGAGGAAGCACCATTTTGGTAAGTTTGGATCAGGATCTCCTCACAAGCGCTCTCATGGTGAAGGAAGTGGGAGTTCAGGATTCCACAAGAATGGGAATCATAATAACCACCGTAACAATAACCACAACCATGATGGAAACCATCATCGTGGATATAACAAAAGTGGATTCAGGAACAACCACAATGGTCATGGCCATGGAAACCTAAATGGTCAGAATCGTCACAGTCAGCCAGCAAAGAAAGACATCAGTCAGGTAGAATGTTTCAAGTGCAAGAAGACAGGGCACTATGCTAATGAATGCCTAGAGAAGAAGACTGATGGGGCTAAGCCAAACCCATTTCAAAAGGGTCATGTGAATCACATCAATGTGGAGGAAATTCAAGAAGGATCTGATGCCGTGATCGGTAAGTTCAAGATTAATTCCTTTCCTGCACTTATCCTTTTCGATACTGGCGCATCGCATTCATTCATTTCAAGAGCATTTGTAATCAAAAACGAACTCTCCACAGAAACCATTGGATGTCCCATTAAAGTAAGCTCCCCGGGTGGAGAAATGATAGTAAATTCTGGATGCCGACAGATAATCCTAGAAATTGGAAAGAACAAGTTTCCGGTTAGTTTAATAATCCTAGAATCCCAAGGATTAGATGTAATATTAGGGATGGACTGATTGACCCGTTATGAAGGGGTGATTGATTGTGCCAAGCAAACTGTTATGCTGACTACCCTAGAAAAGAAAAGGATCAGGTTCAAGTCTAACTTTGAACCCAAGGGGAGCAAAGTTAATTCTCTTAAGGGGGTTAGCCTAGACAGTGTGCCAATAGTAAAGGAGTACCCAGATGTGTTTCTCGAGGAATTACCCCGCATGCCACCAGATAGGGACGTGGAGTTTCTGATAGACATACTGCCAGGGATGGGGCCTATTAGCAAAGAGACCTTATAAAATGTCGGTGGACGAGTTAAAGGAACTCAAGAAACAACTGGGAGAATAGTTGAAAAAGGGATTTATCCAACCAAGTTCGTCGTCTTGGGGAGAACCAGTCTTATTTGTTGAAAAGAAGGACTGAAGTCAAAGGCTATGCATAGATTATCGTTCACTTAATGAAGTGACCATAAAGAATAAATATCCCCTACCTAGAATAAATGATCTCTTCGATCAGCTAGAGGGAGCCTGTGTGTTCTAAAAAATTGATCTTCGATCAGGATACTTCCAACTAAAGATTAGAGAATATGACATACCCAAGACCCCATTTACCACTAGATATGGGTTGTATGAATATACAGTGATGCCGTTTGGATTGACTAATGCACCAGCCTATTTCATGAACATGATGAATAAGGTATTCATGGAATTCCTTGACAAGTTCGTAGTGGTATTCATCGACGACATATTGGTATATTCCAAGAGCAACAAAGAACATGAAGAACATCTACGCCTGATTCTAGAGAAACTCAGGGAACATAAACTTTATGCCAAGTTCAGCAAATCTGAATTCTGGCTGAATGAAGTGGGTTTTCTTGGGCACATAGTATCTGGAAATGGTATAGCTGTTGATCCAGCAAAAGTGGCAGCTGTGACAGAATGGGAACCTCCTAAATCGGTTAAAGAAATCCGTAGTTTCCTTGTCCTAGCAGGGTACTACCGGAGGTTCATTGAAAATTTCTCTAAGATAGCAAAGCCCATGACAGATCTGCTAAAAAAGGAGAAGAAGTTTAATTGGACAGAAGCTTGTGAAACCAGCTTTCAGGAATTGAAAAAGAGACTAGTGTCAGCACCAGTGTTATGTCTGCCAGACCTTGTGAAAGACTTTCAAGTATATTGTGATGCATCTCACCAAGGATTAGGAGGTGTACTGATGCAGGAAGGTAGAGTTGTAGCTTATGCATCAAGGCAACTCAAAAATCATGAAGTGAACTATCCTACTCATGATCTAGAGTTGGCATATGTTGTACATGCCTTAAAAACATGGAGGCATTACCTCATGGGAAAACGTTGTGAAATGTTTACTGATCACAAGAGTCTGAAATACATTTTTACACAGAAAGAACTCAACATGAGACAAAGAAGATGGCTAGAACTTATCAAAGATTATGACTTAAGTTTGCAATACCACCCTGGAAAGGCAAACGTCGTAGCCGATGCATTAAGCCGCAAGGTTTATGTAAATGGCCTCAATAAAGGAGAGTTGTCGGAGGAGTTGTGCGCCCAATTTCGAGAGCTGAGACTTGAGATTGTGCCTGAAGGGTACCTTGCATCCTTGGAAGTGCAACCCACACTAATGGACAGAATTCAAGAAGCCCAAAAGTTGGACAAAGAAATAGAAGAAATCAAAAGTAAAGTTAGTGAAGGCAAGGCAAAAGGATTCCATGTAGACGATCAAGGAATCTTATGGTACGAAACGTATTTGTGTTCCGCAGGATCTTGAACTTAAGAAGTTGATCTTACAAGAAGCGCACAACTCACCATATTCAATTCATTCTGGCAATACTAAGATGTATATGGATGTTAAGGAGAGGTTTTGGTGGAATTATTTAAAGAAGGACATAGCAGAGCACATTGCCTTGTGCGACGTGTGCGGTCGTGTAAAGGCAGAACATCAGAAACCGGTAGGATTATTACAACCACTACCAATACCTGATTGGAAATGGGATAAAATTGGTATGGACTTTATTACTGGGCTACCCAGGACTAAATCTGGATACGATTCTATCTGGGTTATCGTTGACCGCTTGACAAAAGTGGACCATTTCATACCAGTAAAGACCACTTACACAAGTGCAAAGTTAGCCAAGATATACATGAATAGAATTGTATGTTTGCATGGGGTACCTAAAAGTATCGTGTCTGATAGAGGAACTCAATTCACTTCGCACTTTTGGCGACAACTTCACGAGTCACTGGGAACTCGGTTAGAATTCAGCACTGCATTTCATCCGCAAACTGATGGGCAGACAGAAAGGACCAATCAAATATTAGAGGATATGCTGAGAGCATGTGCGTTAGATTATGGATCTAGTTGGGATGAAAGTCTACCATACGCAGAGTTTTCCTACAATAACAGCTATCAATCAAGCATAGAAATGGCTCCATTTGAATTTCTTTATGGAAGAAAGTGTACTACACCATTGTTGTTGAATGGAGTAGGAGAAAGAAATTTGTTCGGGCCAGACCTAATCCAAGAGGCTGAAGAGAAAGTCAAGATGGTAAGGGATAGGCTAAAGGTAGCCCAATCTCGGCAGAAGAGCTATGCTGATCCAAAACGTAGAGAGGTTACCTATGAGGTTGGTGATAGAGCTTATCTCAGGGTATCACCACTTCGTGGTGTGAAGAGGTTTGGAATCAAAGGAAAATTAGCACCACGCTATGTAGGACCTTTCAAGATTTTAAGCCGCAAAGGAGAAGTAGCATATGAGATAGAATTACCAGAATCTTTGTCAGCAGTTCATAATGTATTCCATGTCAGTCAGCTGAAAAGGTGTCACCCAGAGATGGAAGAAACTTCGCTGAGAGACACTATACCATTAGAGGAAGTTCAGCTAGAGAATGATCTCACTTATGAAGAGAAACCTATTAAGATTCTGGAGACAGCAGAAAGAATTACCCGTACCAAGACAATCAGATTCTGCAAAGTGCAGTGGAACCATCACACTGAATCAGAAGCAACCTGGGAGCGAGAGGATCAACTTCAGAGAGATCACCCTCACCTATTTGCTAGCCAACCCGAATCTCAAGGGCGAGATTCATCTTAAGGGGGTTAGATTTGTAACATCCCAAAATTTTCTTTAAAAATCTTCATCATAGCATTCATATCATCATGGCATGTACTACTTTGCATTAGTTTTGTCCTCCAAAAATTTGGTGACATTTTGAGACTTTTTGGAGCACTTTTGCTAAATTCAAACAAAACTAGAAAAGAAATTCAAAAAGAAAAAGAAAAGGAGGGAAAGAATTTTTTTTAAGCAGCATCTGGCCTTTCGGCCCAAGTCGGCCCAACCAGCCCACCCAGGCCAACTCTCCCCCTCTCTCCCTTTTCTCACCCCCTCGCCACTACCCCCTCCCACTTCCACCCCGACCCCACGCCCGCGTCACCACCACCCCGTCGTCTTCAACCCCAGGCGACGAACAACCCTACCTCCTCTGCCGTTTCCAAGTCCGGCCAAATTCGAGCGTTACCGTGATTTAACCGCCATCACAGCCACCTCTACTTAACCCCCTCCCCCTCCTCGTCAGTTTCCCCCAACCACAGCCTCTGGAGAGCCCCCAGGCTCCCCAATTACAAGCTCGAACCGCCGCTGTCCGACGCAACTCCGGCGATGATTCCGGTGAGCTCCGACCACCTTGCACCCTCCTCTCTGCCCTATCTCCGTTTCCTTGTCCTGGCACAACTTTTAACCCTGGCCATGTGCTTCTTCTTGCCCCAGGTCGACGACACGATCATCGCCGGTGAACTCCCTCTACCGCCGCCGTCCGTCGATTCTTTCGGTGAGTCTAGGGTTCCCGCCGCCTCTCTGTGACCACCACTAGCTTGCACAAGACCTGGTGCATGTCGCTGACACCTTCCTTTGCCTGTTCGAGCCCCAGAACACCGTCACCGTCACAGGGACACGAGCTCCACCGTCGACAAAACTCCGGCGAGGAATCGGCATCGAGGCAGAGCACCCCTCTCTCCACCGCGTCCATAAACGAGACCGCCTCGACCGTCACGACCTCTGGTAAGAGTCCACAGACCCCCTGCCCCTTTAGAACCACCGGAACACCACCGTCCGACGAGCCTCCGCCGTGCGCAGAGAGCCAGCGCAGCCAGTTCGTGGCTGCGTGCTGAGCACCTTTCGATCAAGTTTTAGCGGTTAGGATTAGATCGCGACCGAAGTGGTACGGGCTGATCAGATCCGTCCGTTTGTCACTTAAAATCTAACGGTCTACAACAATCGATACGACCGAATCGGTACGGACCAATAGGGTTGCGCCACGTCGGCTAGGATATCTGTTTAATTAGAAAAATAGACAGATTATATATTAAACATAGAAATTCAATAACTTTTGATCCACAATTCATAAAAATGCAAATTTGGTGTCTATGGATTCAGAAAAATAAGACCTTTATTATGGAGGCCTTGTTTCACACTTTTGCCTCTGAAAAATTGGAATTATAACCAGAACCTTTTTAGGAGTGTTTTTCTCATAAAAATTTGTTCTATAATTTGTTTTGGGGTAATTCTTATGCATTTAGATGGGGTATTTTACCCTCTGTACTGTAGACTCTGTAAATTATAGAGTTGTGATCATATCATTTCATTTTGCATGCATTCATGTTTTTTTTGCAATGTTTTATTGATTGAATTATTGTTGTTGTATTGACCTTGTGTAGATTGTGTGGATTGTGAAGTTTGTTGCTGTGAGGATTGTACCTATTCCCCTAGCTACCAAGGCAAGTGATATTTCATCTCATGTCCTATTATTTTCACTATTGCACTAGTGTTATTTTTGGTAGATCTTAGCATGATAGGACTATTTATATGTTGCTATGCTATCCTATAGATTATATCTTGGTAGTATCTCCTAGTTGAAAGACTTCGTATGATAGAGTGCTTAGCCATGCTATTAGAATTCGTGGGTGGAATACACATATATGATAGTATGGAAAGAGATTATTTTGTTGACTAAGAAAACAACTAATATTAATAAAATGCCTGGGTGGTATGGGACTTGATTGGATTATGTTGAGTGGTTACTCA
Organism: Avena eriantha; assembly: GCA_910589775.1. NCBI lineage: Eukaryota > Viridiplantae > Streptophyta > Magnoliopsida > Poales > Poaceae > Avena > Avena eriantha. The sequence goes on along the minus strand of OU342746.1, from coordinate 303,948,747 downwards.
GGGGCCATGTCTATGGTCAGCTGGTGTATCACACTTGTGGATGGCCACCCAGGAACAAAGAGATTGGAGACATTCTTGTCATGAAGCTTCCAGTGCAGCCACATGGCATATGGGCTCTGCGTTGACCAACTAAGTTGCAAGAACTCAGCCAGACGGACATATGGTGGTAGATGTGGTAGGATGGAACGCGTCCATGGTGGTCTGAGGGATTGCTTCTGAAAAGTCTTGTCTCGATGCATGTCGAGTCTTGTGGGGAAAGTGCACCACCTCTCGAGAGGGTAAAACTAAGTACTTAGCCGTGTCCTCGGTTATGGACAATTTCTGAGCCTCAAGACAGTGAAGTAGTTCAATAATCTCCTCATCCAAATTTCTCTAAATTAAAACTTGTGGGTGAACATGGGTAGAGGTTCCGTGATGTCTATCACTAGTACCTTAGTGTTTGAATGAGAAAACTTACTCTTCAAAAACTATAAGTTAAACTAGCTTTTTGCAAAGCCAGCCATAACCCCACTTAGCCATATATTCATGTAGTTGTTGGATTATACTAAGTATCTATGGTATCACTTGCCAATACAATTCCAAATGTATTGACCCTTGTGGCTGTAACTTATTATGTTGCAGGATACTCTGATGATGAGTAGGGTTGCGGGTCTACACTCGACATGCTTGCCTGTGGCACATGAAGACTAAAGACTCTATTATTATTATGCTATGTAATGTGAACTTGTGTCTTAGCCTTGGGCTAAGTGAGTTGTAAGAACCATTATATTCCTGGATATGCGATGTAATAATGGCCTTTGTTTCTGTGTACTTCATCTTAAACTGTGGGTGCTAGCATTTCGATCCAGGGACTAGCACTGCAATCACAGGGATCTTACCTTATTATGGTGAGATCTTACAGTTGGTGCCCACCGTGGGGCTAGCGGTGCTAGAAGGAGTGAAGATCCGGATGGGAAACATCATCGCCACCAGCGAACACATCGTCTCCGGGCTCATTCAGCGCTTTGGAGCACTGGACTATGTCAGCAACAACACTGGCAGCTTTGCCAGGCGCCCTCCTCTATGCAACGGCCTTTTCATCAACCTTGGCACCCACAGGATATATGTCGGCGTCGACGAGTCCTGCGTCCACCCGCGGCACGTCGTCAAGGGAGGCGAACCACCTCTCAACGCGGCTCGCGTATCTCTCGCCCCGCTAGCTGCATTGAGGTCATGATGACAGCGCCAGATGTAGGAGCAAGCAAGGACCCGGTGCCAGATCCAGACGCTACCCCAAAGGTAGCTAGGTCAAGTTTTCCTCCACTAGAGAGGCCAGAGAATGTGCTATAGCAGGCAATAGATAGCTTAGCAACTCCCATAAAACCTATTGTAGATCCATCTCAGGCATAGGCCGAGCTAGAGGAGACCCGACAGAAAATGTTAGCAGGGGCAAAGAAAGTAGCTGAGTTGCAGCAGTCACTAAACATCACTCATCGTGAGTACGCAAAGGCAAACCGGATTAGCCCCACTTCTTTGGACGGAGTAAAAATTAGGGGTAGAAACTTGATCATTGAGATAGACAAGGAGTATGTACCTAGGCCGGGCCAATCAGCTACCCTAGTAACAATAGGGCTGGCGAGGTATAGTACCCTAGTGAAAAACCTCAGGGCTGCAGAGGCAGTAACGTCCAAGTTAGAGGGTTTGACCAGAGAAGCCCAGGAGAGACAACAGGAGAGAGTAAACCACTTAGTGAGAGTAGAAAATAAGCAGAATGAGGGGATACTCAAAGAAAACCCGGCGATAGCAGGAGGCTCTCATATAGTTCGTTCGGCAAGGGGTAACCCGGGAAATCTGCTCGGGCAACATCATCCTCATGATGGCCCTAGAAGAGAGGAAGTGGTAACTCGGGGATAAAGAACAAACAGATGGTCCCGTATGACCCGGGAAGGGCAGGGAAAGGAAAAGTAGTGAAAGTTGATGAGGATCGTCACAGTGCCAGCCGAGGTGAAGCTGGCCAAAGTAAACACGACCAAGGCAATGTCGGTCAGGGAAACGCTAGAAATGGCAATGCTGGACAACGTAACTCGGCGGGAGCAGGGCAAAACCCACCTCAGCAACAACAATAACAATATGTACCTTGGCAGGAGCGAAGTGCTGGCCCAACAATGCAGCAACAATATGCTCGTTCGGGTCAAGATAGATACAATGATGGTTATTCGGCAATGGCTGATGCCGGATTTCCTAGGCCAGAGCTCCATGTGATAGGATCAAGGTTGGGGAACAGGAATTTGTAGCCAAATGATGCAAGGCTGAAGTTAGACTGAATATATTCGTCAGAGATGATTGAGGGACAAGGTCCTCCGGGTCCCGCATGCTTTGGACCTCGGATCATGAGAGAGCCACCTGTGCCGAACTTTTAGTTGGCTAGAGGAAGAAAGATGTATGACGACATCACTAAGCTGGAGGATTGGTTCATTGACTATGCAACTGTTGTGAACATTGCCACGAGAAATTTGAGATGGGCTGTGAGATATGTACCGTAGATGTTGGAAGGGCCAGCAAGAGTCTGGTTGAACAATTTGCTGCCAGGAAGTATTAACTGTTGGTTAGAATTTGAGGATATGTTTATCAACAACTTCTCAAGCACCTACAAGAGGCCAAATAGGCCACAAACACTGGCAATGTGCAAGAAAAGGCCAAATGAGACTGACCGGGAGTTCTTAACTCGCTGGTGCAATGTGCATAACTCTTGTGAGGGGGTAATTGAATCACATGCCATTGCTTGGTTTGCGCAAGGGTGTAGGTATGCGAGTATGCTATGGCAGAGGCTGCAAAGGGATATGCCAACTATGTTGGCAGAAATAATCTGGATAGCTAATTCGTATGTGTTGGGTGATCCGACTCAACCTCGGCTAATGTCGAGTGAGTCAAATGAAGAGTACTACAACCGAGATGAAACCGAGTCATCTTGGCAGAATGACTTCCGAGGTAAAAGGAGATATGAGCGGCCAGATTACAGATAAAGTTCGTAGCAAGTTATGGCCGTGGATAAAGATTAGCCAAATGCCAATGCTTGCCAGCGTCAGAAAACTGGTGGGCAATAGTAGACTCCGAGAAATGATGGCAAGAAAACTTGGACACTAGAGCAGAAGAAACAATGGAAGGAAAAGAAGTATAGGCTGAGGTATACATATGAGTCTATGTTGGATCAGCCTTGTAAATTTTATATGCCAAATCCGAGTAACCCGACGAATTATATGACCCAACAATGTGAGTGGATGAAAAAAATAAAGCAAGGTGGCTCAGGGAATGCTCAGGAAACTTGGCACGATGCGCCTCGCCATGATGGACCTTGCCATGATGCACCTCGGCAAGATGCACCTCGGCAGCAGCAGCACACTGGGGCAAATGGGAAGTAGCTGATGTTACCACCACCTCCACCGAGGTACGAAAACCAAGATAGGAGAGATGTAGTGCATCAAGTAGACAATCAGCAACAACAGAACCAAAGGTATGCCGACAATGATGGGAGAAATGAATGTAGATAGCACCACCAGAGTTACTGTGTGCTCACCACATAGGAAACTGACAGAAAGAGCATGCAACATTGACATATGGAGGTGAATTCAGTTATGCCAGCTTTGGCGAGGTATATGCCTTGGGGGGATCAGGAGAATACTTGGAGTATCAAGGATCACCCCAAGCTCATGTCGTGTCCTGGATCATATGCAATGGTGCTAGATCTGACATTCACTGGGCAGAATATCAACGTGAGATTCTCCAAGGTGCTGATTGACAACGGTAGTAGCATCAACATCATGTACAAGGACACCATGCACAAGTTGGGAATATCAGAGAATATGCTCCAAGCAACGAGGAGAACTTTCCACGGCATTGTGCCGCGTATCTCTTGCGAGCCTATTGACAAGGTCTGGGTTGACATGTTATTCGGTACAAGGGAGAACTGCCGGACTAAGAATTTGGAGTTTGAGGTTGTGAACTTGGAAAGCGCTTATCACGCGTTACTCGGCAGGCCTGCTCTCAACAAGTTTATGGCAAGTAGTCACATCAGTTACTTGAAGATGAAATTGACTGGGCCAAATGGAGTGATCACCATAGTGGGGACTTCAGGCGCTCGATAGAATGTGCTTCAGCCGGGTCAAACTTGGCTGAGTCACTTGTGATTGCACAAGAGAAAAGGAGAATCTAGGAGGTTGCGACATTGACTCAGTCCACGTAGCTACATATGCTGGCACTGAGTAACCCGCATGGAAGTGTCTCGTTTCAAGCAACAAAGGATACCAAGAAAGTGCCCATTGATGATCAGTTCCCAGAGCGCACCATAACCGTTGGTGCCGGGTTAAGCGACAAATAGGATAGCGAGGTCGTCCACTTCCTCCGTGAGAATCGAGATAACTTTGCTTGGTCCACACTTGATCTGCAAGGTGTACCGAAGGAGTTGGCCGAGCACTCTTTGCATGTGAAACCCGGAGCTAAGCCGGTGAACAACCTCTCCGCCTCTTCGTCAAAGATAGGAGAAAACTAATTGGTGATGAGATACCTCGGCTCCTTGCAGCCGAGTTTATGATGGAAGTACTCTATCCAGATTGGCTCTCTAATCCGGTGCTGGTGGAAAAGAAGAAGGATGATCCGAATGTAGCAGTGGTGTGGCGTATGTGTATCGATTACACGAACCTGAATAAGGCATGTCCAAAAGATCTATTCACACTGCCGAGGATAGATCAGGTCATTGAATCGACCGCTGGGTGTGAGTTATTATCATTTGTAGATGCATATTTTGGTTCCACCAGATACCCCTGAACCCAAATGATCAAATAAAACTACTTTTATTACACCGTATGGGGCTTATTGTTATTGCACCATGCCATTTGGCTTACGTAAGGCAGGAGCAACATATCAGAGGTGTATGCAAAAATGTTTACATGATCAAATTGGGAAAAATGTCCAAGTATATGTAGATGATGTTGTGATAAAAACAAAGGAAAGCAAGATGCTCCTAGATGATATCCGACAGACATTCACGAACCTAAGTAGGTTCCGAATGAAGCTTAACCTAGAGAAATGTACCTTTGGTGTGCCGTCTAGGAAGTTACTCGGTTTTCTCGTGTCTAGCCAAGGTATCAAGGCCAACCCCACTAAAATCTGAGCTATAGAAAGAATGGAACTACCAAAGTCCCTTAACTATGTTTAGAAGTTCACTGGTTGCCTAGCATCGTTAAGTCGGTTTGTATGTCGGCTGGGAGAGAAGGCATTGCCCCTCTATCAGCTAATGAAAAAGGTAGATAAATTCATCTGGACACCGCAAGCTGATAACGCGTTTCATGAACTGAAAAAGATGCTAGCCTCTACACCATTGTTAGGTTCACCACTATCCAAAGAGCCAATGTTGCTCTATATAGCAGCGACCAATCGAAGCGTAAGTGCCGTGGTAGTGGTGGAGTGCAACAAAGAGGGTAAGTCGGTGCAGAGTCTAGTATATTACCTAAGCGAGGTATTGTCTACTTCGAAGAAGAACTACCCTCATTATCAGAAGATGGCGTATGGTGTGTACATGGTAGCTAAGAAGCTCAAGCATTACTTTGAGGAACACCCCATAAAAGTAATATGTGAATCGCCCATATCCGAGATAATGAGTAACAAATATGCAAGTGGCCGGATCGCAAAATGGGTAATTGAGTTATCCCTTATGCACCACAATTAGATAGAAGGGATCCCATAAAGTCTCAAGCAGTGGCTGATTTTTTCGTGGATTGGGCCGAGATGCAGTATGGACCACCTTTGCCAGACTGTTGTGGTGGTGTCACGGCAGATGCCATGTATAGGCTAAAGGTGGGGACTAATACACGCTAGGGGAATCCAGGGAGGGATAGTGAAGTGATTCTCCACACAAGAGCTTGTATTGATTTAGTTCCAAGGTTACAAGTGCTCCTAGAGCTATATTGGCGAGAGGAGGGAGAAGGAACTCTCTTACTCTCACCCACAGATCTCACCTGAAACCCTAGACCTCAACAGAATCGTAAAGAGACCAAATAGCCAACCCCTTCTACAGAAGCCCTAGCCTCCCTTTTATAGGGGAGGCTCAGTTTCTGCCTAGGGCATACGTGGAGGCATATTCCTAAGAATATGCCTCCTCCTAAAGTGGTAAGCCGACCGGGGTGCTTTTTCCCCCGCGTCACACATGCTTTAGCTACGTGAGCCACTGCGGCGCCCTCGTCAGCTAACACGGGCATCATCACGCTTGTCGGACACGCCCCGGTGGTCCTGTCCTTGCTCGCTTCGCTCAGGTAGTGCGTACCGGGGCTCCTTTTGACCAGCGAGATTCCTTCCTTCTCCTAGAAGCTTGCTGCGACCCGGATGATGGTTCATCCGGCCACACCCCTTTCCTGCATACAGGTAAGACATACACTTCTGACTTACCGCTTAAGTCGGATGAGGGCTAGTTAGGCGAACGCCCCCAGGTCCGGATTACCCCGTGATTCGGCCTGCCTTGAGGTGACCCGGCCAGCATCTGTTTGGCCTTGCCGAACCTCGGCTAACTCGGCCTTTATACCCTGGCGTGACCCTACCCGGGGGTATCCCCCCAACATTAGTCCCCGAAGTTGGCGCGGTCTTAGCCACCTTGGCCGCTAAGGCCACACCAGGTTCCATTTTGTGCCCCTGTCGTTGTTGCCGAGTTACCTCTGTACCTCGGACAGCTTGGATTTACATTCCCTTCGCACATTGCAAGTTTTCATTTGCCGGCCGGGTTACCACAGCTCCGGATTCTATGTCCTCCGAGACGTAGATTGACTCGGACACTGCTCCGGATTCTGTGTCCTCCGGGACGTAGATTGACTCGGACTCCAGGGATGGCCTGATGGATGGTTTCTTGAGGTGCTCTAATGCTACACCTGGTGGAATTTCTTGTCTGGTTGACTCGAGCTTCGACAGCATGTCGGCAGCCTCATTTTCCACCCGGGGTACATGATGAAATTCGCATCCCTCAAAGTAACCAGAAATCTTCTGCACATGAAATCTGTATAGTGCCATGTTTGGGTCAAGTGCATCCCACACTCCGGACACTTGCTGTACCACCAAATCCGAGTCACCAAAGCATATGATCCGACGTATTCCATTCTCTTTTGCTACCTTGAGCCCATGCACAAGTGCTTCATACCTAGCGACATTGTTTGATGCGGTGAAGTGGATCTGCAGCACATATTTCAACTGGTCCTTTTTTGGCGACGTGAGTACGACTCCGACACCTAGCCCGGTTTTGGTCTTTGATCCGTCAAAGTGCATCCGCCAATAGTTCAGATCCCGAAGCGGTGGTTCATACTGCACCTCGGCCTAGTCCACGAAAAAGTCCGCCACAGCCTGAGACTTGATGGCTTCTCTCCGGTCATATTGCGGAGCATAAGGAGCTAGCTCAATTGCCCATTTTGCAATTCTGCCGCTTGCATCCTTGTTACTCATTATCTTGGATATGGGGGCCTCACATATGACCCGGATGGGATGCTCCTGAAAGTAGTGCTTCAGTTTCTTGGCGGCCATGTACACGCCATAAGCCACTTTCTGATAATGTGGGTAGTTCTGCTTTGAGGTTGATAACACTTCGCTCAAATAATACACCGGCCTTTGCACCAACTTACCTTCCTCATCGCGCTCCACCACTACCACTGCACTTACAACTCGGTTGGTTGCAGCTATATAGAGCAACATTGGCTCCTTTGATAGTGGTGAGGCTAGCACTGGTGTCGTGGCTAACATTTTCTTTAGGTTAGCAAAGGCTTCATCAGCTTGCGGTGTCCAAATGAACTTATCCGACTTTTTCATGAGTTGGTAAAGAGGCAACGCCTTTTCTCCCAACCGACATACAAACGGACTTAACGAGGCCAGGCAACTTGTGAACTTCTGGACATCGTTAAGACACTTCGACAGTTCCATTCATTCGATGGCCCGGATTTTGGTTGGATTAACCTCGATACCTCGGCTGGAGACGAGAAAACCGAGCAATTTTCCAGCCGGGACACCGAAGGTGCATTTTTCCGGGTTAAGTTTCATCCGGAACCTCCTTAGGTTTGCGAACGTTTGCCTGATATCATCAAGGAGCGTTTTGCTTTCTTGGTCTTGATAACCACATCATCCACGTACACCTGTACATTTTGACCTATTTAGTCGTGCAGACATTTTTGCATACATCTCTGGTACGTTGCCCCTGCATTACGTAAACCAAGCGACATGGTGCGATAGCAATAAGCCCCATACGGGGTAATAAACGCAGTCTTTATTTGATCATCCGGATTCAGAGGTATCTGGTGGAAACCAGAATAAGCATCGATGAATGACAACAGTTCGCATCCAGCAGTTGAGTCTATGACCTGATCTATTCTTGGCAGCGGAAATGGGTCTTTCGGACACGCCTTGTTCAGGTTCGTGTAATCGATACACATGCGCCAAACCATTGCCACGTTCGGATGATCCTTTTTCTTTTCCACCAGCACCGGATTAGACAGCCAATCCGGGTAAAGAACCTCCATGATAAATCCTGCAGCTAGCAAGCGAGCTATCTCATCTCCAATGACTTTTCTCCTATCTTTGGCGAAGCGGCGGAGAGGTTGCTTCACCGGCTTGGCTCCGGGTCTCACATTCAAAGAGTGCTCGGCCAACTCCCTCGGAACACCTTGCAAGTCCTGTGTGGACCAAGCAAAAATGTCCTGATTCTCACAGAGGAAGCTGACGAGCTCGCTTTCCTATTTATCACTTAGCCCGGCACCAATTGTTATGGTGCGCTCTGGGAACATGTCATCAACGGGAATCTTCTTGGTATCTTTCGTGGCCTGGAAGGAGACAGTTCCATGCGGGTTACTCAGCGCCGGCATATACTGCTGCGCGGACTGAGCCAATGCCGCCACCTCTTGAATTTTTCTTTTTTCCTACGCGATCACAAGTGACTCGGCTAAGTTTGATCCGGCCTACGCACACTCGATGGAACGTCGGAAGTCCCCAGCAATGGTAATCACTCCGCTTGGTCCGGGCAATTTCATTTTCAAGTAGCTGATATGACAACTTGCCATGAACTTGTTCAGCGCTGGCCTTCCGAGCAACGCATGATACACGCTTTCTAAGTTCACCACTTCGAACTCCAGATTTTCGGTTCGGCAATTATCCCTCGTGCCGAACAAGACGTCGACCCGGACCTTGCCTATGAGCTCGCAAGAAATGCCGGGCACAATGCCATGGAAAGTTGTCCTCGTGGCCTGGAGCATGTTCTCCGAGATACCCAACTTGCGCATTATGTCCGCATACATGATATTTATGATACTGCCGTTGTCGATCAGTACCTTTGAGAATCTTACATTGATGCTAGGTCCAATGAACGTAGGATCCAGCACCAACGCATACGAACCAGGGCTCGGCATGAGCTTGGGATGATCCCTAATGCTCCAGGTGATTTCCTAATCGGACCAAGGCATGTACCTCGTCACTGCCGGCATTACCGCATTCACCTCCATATGCCTACGCTGCAAGCTTTTTCTATCAGTTTCCTCCGTGGTAAATACATAGTAGCTCTGGTGATGCTCCCTGTACTCGTTTCTCCCATCATTTCCGGGGTGCCTCTGATCCGGCTGATCCTGATTTTCTACCTGATGCACTGCATCCCTTCTTTCATTGTTATCATACCTCGGCGGAGAGGGAGGCAACATTAGCTGTTGCGTGTTCGCTCCGGAGAGCAATTGCTGCCGGGGTAACTCCTGCCGAGGCTGATCATTCCGGGGTGCCTGAGCATTCCCTGAACCACCTTGCTCGATCTTGCGCATCCACTCGCATTGCCTCGTCGTATGACCCGCTGGGTTGTTCGGATTTGGCGTGTGAAACTTACACGGCTGGTCCAACATCGACTCGTAAGTATACCTCCGACGGTCTTTCCTTTCTTGCCACTGCTTCTTTTGCTCCGGTGTCCATGTTTTCTTCCCATCGTTCCTCGGAGTCCATTGACCTCCAGTTTTCTGGCGCTGGCTACCCCGTGCTCCGGGTTGATCTTGATTCACAGCTGCAACTTGATGCGAACCGTACCTGTGGTCCGGTCTATCATCTCTCCTTTTTCCTCTGTAATCATTCCTCCGGGATGATCCAGATCCATCTCTCTGATAGTACTCATCGCTTGACTCATTCGAGGCGAGCCTTGGTTGGGTCGGGTCACCCAACGCATATGAATCTGCAATCCGGATCATTTCTGCCAACGTTGCCGGCATTTTCTGTTGCAACTTCATCCACAGTTCGCTTCCATATCTGCACCCCTGTGCAAACCATGCTATGGCATGTGATTATATCACGCCCTCGCATGAATTTCTCACGATACACCACCGGGTCAAAAACTCCTGGTCTGTCTCATTGGGTCTTTGCTTGCACATAGCTAGGGTTTGTGGCCTATTTGGCCTTTGATACATACTCGAAAAATTGCTGATGAACATCTCCTCGAAATCTATCCAGCAGTTGATGCTTCCTGCTGGCAAATTATTCAACCACACCCTTGCCGAGCCTTCCAACATTTGGGGTACATACCGTATAGCCCATCTCAGGTTGCCTGTGGCATTTTTTACTGTCGTAGCATAGTTTATCAGCCAATCCTATGGCTTGGTACTACCGTCATAGGTCTTGGTGCCCCTGGGCAGCTGAAAGTTTGGCACTGGTGGCTCTTTCATGATCTGGGGTCCAAAACACGCTGGACCCGGTGGGCCTTGACATTCAATCTGTTCCGACCTATACAGTCGATCCAGTTTCAACCTTGCATCGTCCGGCATCAAATCCCTACTTCCCAATCTCGACCCTATCACATGATAGTCCGGTCTCGGGTATCCCGCATTTGCCATCTCCGAATCACCGTCGTTATACCGGTTTTGCTCTTGCGGCGCACCTTTCTGTTGCATACCTCGGCCGGCACTGTGCTCTTGCCTCGGCATGTTCCGCTGCTGCGGTTGTCCTACTCCAACTGGGTTTTGCTGTCCGGCATTGCCGTTGACAACGTTCCCTTGACCGGCATTGCCTTGGTCACGGTTACCTCGGTCAGCTTCGCCTCGGCTCACACTCCGTCGATCATCATTTTTCTGCGCTTCTTTTTCTTTCCCTGCCCGTGTCGGGTCATACGGGACAATCTGTTTGTTCCGTCTGGCCGAGGTCACCACCTCCACTCTCCTTGGACCACCATGAGGGGACGATGCGGCTCCAGCGGATTTCTCCGGGTTACCCACCGCCGAATGGACGATCCTGGGGGCTCCAGCCCTCTCCGGGTTTGCCCTGAGCAGTTCCTCGTTTTGCCTATTCGCAATCCGAACCAGCTCGTTAACCCGGTCTTGCTACCTTTGCCGGGCTTCACCCGTCAGTCCCTCTAACTCGGATGCTGCTGCATCCGCCGCTCTAAGGTTCTTGGCCGGGGTACTATACCTCGGCAGCCCCACGAAAAAACTGTTTTCTGATTCCACGATTCTGGCATCACCTTCTCTGTTCATCTCGCTCATGAGATTTCTCCCTTTAACTTTTACATTATCAACCTTGTTCGCTTTAGCGTACTCACACAGCGTCATGTTCAACGACTGCTGGGCCACGGCTATTTTCTTTGCGCCCTCTAGTATTTTGTGCCTAGTTTCTTCCAGCTCGGCCTGTGCACGAGCCGGATCTACCGCTGCTACTACAGGGTTTGCCAAGCTATCCATTGCCTCTCTCAACACGTTTTCCGGCCTCTCTAGCGGAGGACCTCTACCTTTCCCTGGTGCCTTGGGCGTCACCTCCGGATCTGGCGCCGGATCTTTGCTCGCACCCGCACCCGGCGCTGTCATCATCACCTCTGCATGGTCCGGGGAACGAGCGATACATTCCCCGCGAGCCACAGTGAGGGGCGCTTCACCTGCTTCAACGACGTGGCGTGGATGAACGCTAGACACATCCACCGCAACGTAGACCTTGTGCGCGCTGAGCTTGACGAAGATGCCGTTGCGCGGGAGAGGGAGCGTGCCGAAGCAACCTGCGTTGTCGCTGACGTAGTCCCGTGCTCCAAAGCGCTGAGCGAGCCCGGAGACGATGCGCTCGCCGGTGGCGATGAAGTTTCCCGTCCAGATTTTGACCCCTACTAGCGCCGCTAGCCCCACGGTGGGCGCCAACTGTCGTGGTGGTGTCACGGCAGATGCCATGTATAGGCTACAGGTGGGGACTAATACACGCTAGGGGAATCCAGGGAGGGATAGTGAATTGATTCTCCACACAAGAGCTTGTATTGATTTACTTCCAAGGTTACAAGTGCTCCTAGAGCTATATTGGCGAGAGGAGGGAGAAGGAACTCTCTTACTCTCACCCACAGATCTCACCTGAAACCCTAGACCTCAACAGAATCGTAAAGAGACCAAATAGCCAACCCCTTCTACAGAAGCCCTAGCCCCCCTTTTACAGGCTCGGTTTATACCTAGGGCATACGTGGAGGCATATTCTCTCCCAAAGTGGTAAGCCGACCGGGGTGCTTTTTCCCCCGCATCACACATGCTTTAGCTACGTGAGCCATTGCGGCGCCCTCGTCAGCTGACACGGGCATCGTCACGCTTGTCGGCCACGCCCCGGTGGTCCTGTCCTTGCTCGCTTCGCTCAGGCAGTGCGTACCGGGGCTTCTTTTGACCAGCGAGATTCCTTCCTTCTAGAAGCTTGCTGCGACCCGGATGATGGTTCATCCGGCCATACCCCTTTCCTGCATACAGGTAAGACTTACACTTTCGACTTACCGCTTAAGTCGGATGAGGGCTAGTTAGGCGAACGCCCCCAGGTCCGGATTACCCCGTGATTTGGCCTGCCTTGAGGTGACCCGGCCAGCATCTGCTTTGGCCTTGCCGAACCTCGGCTAACTCGGCCTTTATACCCCGGCGTGACCCTACCCAGGGGTATCCCCCCAACACAGACTCTAACTATTGGAGGATGCATTTTGATGGATCAAAGTTGAAGGAAGAATTAGGAGTCGGGGTAGTACTTACCTCGCCCAAGAAAGGTCAGTTGAAATATGTTCTCCAGATACATTTTCAAGCATCCAATAATGTGGCCGAATATGAGGCACTCGTGCATGGACTGAAAGTAGCAAAAGAAGTTGGGATACGTCGGATACAGTTCGGATTTAGTAGTGCAACAAGTATCTGGTAATTGGGATGCCCTAGATGCAAACATGGCCCTTTATAGATTCCATGTCCAGAAGATATGCGGGTACTTCGAGGAATGCGAATTCCATCATGTACCTCGGCTTGAAAATGAAGCAACCGACATACTGTCTAAGCTGGGCTCATCTCGGCAGGCCATCCCGCCAGGAGTTGCTTTGGAACACTTGAGAAAACCATCTATTACACCTTCACCAGAATCCGAATCAATCTCTATCCCGGCAAACCCCGGATCAGAAGCTACACCTATGGACATTGACTGGGGGAATATCTGAGCGAACCCAGGGACTGCCTCACAGAACCCGAGGATTGTTCAGCTTGATCTAGCAGGAGTTATTTCGGTGGATGCAATGGAAATTGACGAGGTACTTTTCCCAGTTCGTGCTATACCAACATGGGCAGAGCCAATATTCGAGTTCTTGAAGGATGGAACTTTGCCAAGCGATGAGATACTTTCAAGGCGAATCCAGAGGAGAGCAGAGGCATACACCATTATCACCGCTGAACTATACAAGAGAAGTTTCACAAGTGTTCTACAGCGATGACATCCTCTGAGATATACATTAGGGAGAATGTGGGCATCATGCATCGCCCAGAGCCATAGTGGAAAAAGCTTTTCGGCATGGATTTTACTGGCCAAGTGCCTTGGAGCAAGAAGAAGAACTAGTAAGGAAATGCAATGGCTGTTAGAGGTATGCCACCAGGACACACATGCCAATGTCGGAACTCAAGACTATACCACTCACTTGGCCATTTTCTATGGATGGAACTTTGCCAAGCAATGAGATACTTTCAAGGCGAATCCAGAGGAGCGCAAAGGAATACACCATTATCAACGCCGAACTATACAAGAGAAGTGTCACAAGTGTTCTGCAGCGATGCATTGAACCAGAAGAAGGGCTTGACATCCTCCGAGATATACATCAGGGAGAATGTGGGCATCACGCATCGCCTAGAGCCTTAGTGGCAAAAGCTTTTTGGCATGGATTTTACTGGCCAAGTTCCTTGGAGCAAGCAGAAGAACTAGTAAGGAAATGCAATGGCCGTCAGAGGTATGCCACCAAGACACACATGCTAATGTGGGAACTCAAGACTATACCTATCACTTGGCCATTTTCTTTGTGGTGCTTAGATATGGCTGGACCATTTAAGATGGCTAAGGGCAACATGACTCACATCTTGGTCATGGTTGACAAATTTACAAAGTGGATTGAAGTGAAGCCAATTAGGGAGTGTGATGGAGCTACGGCCATGAATTTCCTCAAAGATATTATTCTGAGATATGGCTATCCTCACAGTATCATAACTGATAATGGCACCAATTTCGCCAAAGGAGCATTTGCCAGGTTCTGCCAAGATAAAAAGATCCGGCTAGATGTCGCATCAGTAGCCCACCCCGCATCGAATGGACAAGTGGAAATATCCAACGGACTAGTACTATCCGGGATAAAACCCCGGCTCATTGAGCCGCTGCAAAGATCAACGGGGTGCCGGATAGAAGAACTACCAGTGGTATTGTGGAGTTTAAGAACAACTCCGAATCGATCAACAAGCTATACGCCATTCTTTCTAGTATATGAGGCAGAATCTGTATTACTAGCCGACAAAGAGCAAGACTCGCCTAGGGTCGCCCAATACATAGAATCCGAAGTGCAAGAAGCCTGGAAAAATGATGTTGATCTGCTGGAAGAAGAGAGATAACTTGCCTTGTCCAGATCCGCCTTTTATCAGCAAAATCTCCAACGCTACCTTAGTCGGAAAGTAAACCCCCAAGTCTTTCAGGAAGGTGATCTAGTACTTTGGCTGGTACAGCGCACTGCCGGCATGCATAAGATATCCCCTCATGGGAAGGGCCATTCATTGTAAGCAAAGCACTGCACAATGATGCCTATTACCTCATTGATGCACAACCACAGGAGAAGAACAAGGCAAACAGGTCTGACAAGGAATCCAAGCGTCCAAGGAATGTATCTCTACTTCGCCTGTTTTACACATAGAAAAAAGTGTGTGTATCTTGAACTCTCATATGTTGGCATGTATGTTGGCGATGAGCTTATCAATGACACTTCGGCACCCCGAGTAGAAACTCAGGGACTGCCTTAATAATAATTGTCTTTTCTACATTTACTTTTTTATACTTCGGCTGGCTTAAGTTACTTACACCTTAACCGGATGAGTAATGTGTAGGCACCAAAAGCTAACTCTTCAAATTGCTGCTGTCCAACAAGAATTAGCTTCATGGCAAGCAAGAGAATAAGTTTGGAATTGCTAAGCACATGAAAAATGACTAAGGAAAGGAACGTAATCGAGCCGATGTTTGTTATTCAGACTAACCCCTATATTTACTTTATTTCTGTTATGCTGAATTATTTTGAGCTAATCCCAAAGTTTCGAGTATTGTTAAGTCAATTTTTTGAACCTCGGACTCGTAAGTCAAACACCGAATCAAGGTAGATGCGAGCCGAGTAATAAAATTGGGAGAACAAGAAAATGAAACTCGAGGACTTCGCCCAAGTTAATGTGACATAAAATACTTAGCGGTAGCAAAATATCACATAGTGCATAATACATTTGCACCCGACATACCGGGGATTTAACAAATTTCAAAGTGTTTTTGGCTCAAGGAGCAGCAACATCCAAAGTATCTGTGGCAGGAGGAGTCAAGTCGACATCGGTGGGGGGGGGGGACTTCGGTTTAAGCCTCATTGTCTGAGTTGGCTTAAGCTTCCTTGACATATTTAGTTTCCTTGGCAGTCCGAAGCTTCTTGCTCTTCTCCATCCGAACCATCTTCAACATAAGCATCATCAACGACTTCAAGGAAACTCGGCCCTCATTCCATTGATGGCAATAAGCATATTGGATGAGATTGTAGGCGCAAGATTTGTGCTGAGCAAGGCAATTTGGGTCATTCGTCCATCTAGATCCATTGTGCATGCGGATGAGAACCTTCAGGTCAAGACCTTCATACCAAGATAACACGAAGCTCAAGGCCGTGTCGGCTCCAGCGCGCATAGCAGATTCCCTCCATAAATCCACTTGAGTCTCGCTCTCCATCAATTTTTCAATTAATGGGGCAGGACCTTTGGGAGTGGGCTCTGAGGGCCAAAGGGCACTAAAGACCCGGACAGCAGCATCCGTGATATCCGAACCTTAGCTCTTCATGGGTTCCACCCGAGCTGTGAGGCTCACAAATGTGTCCTCCATGTCATAAGGAATTGGCTTGATAGAAGGACCAAATGGAGTGCCTCTCTTCAACTGGAACTTGTCAGCGGCAGTGGAAGCAAGGGCGTTGGTCTCCAGAAAGTTGCCTAAAAATGAGACAGATAAGATATTCACTAAGGGCATAAGTCTCGGATAAACAAATGCCGGTGCAAGAGAAAAATTGACAAGAGATATAACTGTTGATCCGAGTTAGCTCCATGAGCCACGCAGCGTTCCTTTTTTTTGAGTTTTTCATACTCGGTGTTCACCAACTCAAACTTGAGGTCGACGTCCTTCAACATTTCCTGGCTCTTTTCAAGGTTGGTCTTCAGCCGCTCTAGGTGAGTGAATATTTGAAGTTACTCAAGATCTGGGCCAAGTGGAACTTAACCTAGCTCTAGGTGAGTGGATATTTGAAGTTACTTAGATCTAGGCCAAGTGGAATTTAACCCGGCTCTAAGTGAGTGAATATTTCAAGTTACTCAAGACCCAGGCCAAGTGGAACTTAACCCGGCTCTAGGTGAGTGAATATTTGAAGTTACTCAAGATCCGGGCCAAGTGGAACTAAACCCGGCTCTAGGTGACTAGATATTCGAAGGTACTAAGGAATTACGCTGGTTTTCTAAGAGCATCCAGCCGAATAACAAGTTACTCCCCTAGAGGCTTGGGGACTAGAGGATATATCTATAAGTACTTGTGCATATGTAAGGGTATGAGGGAAAACTTTACCTGCATCATCTTACTAGCAAGGCCAATAGCTTTGGCGGCTGTGTTCATCTCTGCACCAATCTTGGCTGGACCGAACTTCAGCGGGTTACCAGAGTTGACATCTATATATTCAGCATTGTTCCAGCTATCCGCATACTCGGAGAGTGAGCCGTAGCTCTCCCTGCTAAGAGTCTGGGCCACCACCAAGCCCTTCGTGTGGGCAGTTTTCTGGGCAGTTTGAGCTGCGGCTGGGCTAATGTGCAGAGTAAGCTGTTTCTCAGCGGAAGAGCCAGAGGCAGTGCTTCCCTTTTGCATCATGGACACAGGAGTGCGCTGCCTAGACTCGGCCACTATTACTTTGGGGGGTTTGTTCTTGGTCGCCTCGGAAGCCCTTTGGCCCTTGGGAACCTCGACAACCTTTTTGGTCTTGGTCATGGGTTTGACTTGCTGCTGCGGAGCCGAAGGTTGCGCTCTGGTTGAGGAAGCGGGCGTGGCGGATTTGGCCTTCGGGCTGGGCCGGGTTTCGTCATCTCGCCGAGTCTGGGGAGACTCGGACGAGGCAGGAGGGACTGTTGTAGAAGAACTTGGAGTTGGTGCTAGAGCTGATTCAGGTTGAACATGGGTCGGTGCCAGACTCACCGGCACCTTGGAAGGAGTTTTCTCGTTGCAAATGTTGCTGGCACCACTATCATCTTGTTGCTGCTGGGTAGAAGAGGTACTGGGCCAGTCTAGCATAGGCGCATCCTCGAAAACACCACCTCCCTTTGCGCCGATGTTGCCCTCCTCTTGCCGAGATGGGCTGAGATTTGGCACGGTCATGGAGCTCTCCAGAATGGGGCTCAGGGGGCGTGCATCATCATGTCAAGGAGAAGGTGGAGAATCTCGGAGAGGCGAGGCTATGCTTGAGCCACTCTGAGAGATCTTGTTAGGGGCTTTGCCAAATAAGACAGGAAACAAGTACAAGTTAGAACAAAAATAGAGAAACAAGAAATACATGTAAAGGGAGAAACGCAAATTGAGGAACAAGGAAAAAATAGAAGAGCTTACTCTGATGCATTAGGGGGTTCCCTGGGCTTTGGAGCTCGCAGGACAGTGGCCTTAGTCGTAGGTTTGCTGGCGGCCTTATTGCCAGATTTCTTCTGTCTCTTCTTTGTCCGGGGTGGCTCGGAAGTAGGAGCCGAGGTAGCTGCACGTTTCTTTGCCAAGGGAGGCACTACCTCGCCCATGGCAAGGGGAGGATCATTGTGGACCTGACCGGATGGGTTAGCTGAAGCCGAATCAAGGGGAAAGGTATATGAGATAGGCATAGGACAATATACCTCCACGATTTCAATATTAGGGTCTTCGTCATCATCCAACCAATCCCTTAAGACATAGGTCTTACTAGAAGGTCGTCTGATGCTAGGATCTGGAGTGGGAAAGAAATCCTCGGAATTCGGCTCCTCCATGTCCGAGGCATCTTAGTCCTTCCCCCAGTTAACTGACAGTTCCGTACGATCCTCAACTATCTGCTGAACAAACATCTGAAAGCAACATTGCAAATGGATCAAGTAAATGATACAGTTCGACATAAAACATAACTCGCAAAAGGGGTCAAATTAGAAATATATCGTGGGAGGTAGCTTATCTCAGCAGAAGTGCTTGTACCCCCATCCCAATCCTCATTCATGTCCAAGGTTATCTTGAAAATGGCCTTGATCCAACGGAAGATCTAAGTGTTGTTGAGCTCAAAGGATGAGGTTCGGTTGGGGTCGATGCCCGCTCATATGGCAAAGCTTGTGCGTACTCTCCTGCAGAGGGGAGATTTGGCTACGAATGAAATAGATCATGATATCCTCGCTGCGCAACCCCAACTTATTCAGCTCCTCGATCCGTTTCTCCACCTGATTCACCAAGGAAGTGATCTCCTCAGGATTCGTCCCCATAAGGTCCTGTCGGGGACACTGAGTGAGAAGGGCAGCAGCCGAATCTTGTCCACCTCGGTATCATTATTCACATAGAAGAATGTCTTGGCCCACCCCTTGCACGAATCCAAGCCGATGACTCAGGGAAAGACAGAATTCTTCTGAGGGGAGATGAAAGCAACTCCGCAATGAGTTAGAGATTTGTCAGCAGGGGCAACAAGTGGATCTGGGATGACATTGTCCCTAAAGCCAAAGAAATTGTACCATATATGAACGGAGGGCTAGAAACCAAGGTAGCTGCGGTGACCCAGCATACCACTGCATGATGTAGTACACTATAGTCGTTGACATAACACCAATGAAACACCGTTCACTAGTATTACATCCCTCAGAGTGGTACAACAGAAACACATCAGGTCCAAGACATGACTATAGATTACAACTCGACTCTTTACAAAATATCCAGAGAGCACTCTAGGTTAAAGAGAGAGAAAGAACTTCTTACAAAGAAGAACCATAAATAATAACTCAAAACTATCTAGTAACTAAGACTAGTATCTAAACTATTTGGCTTGCCATTGCTACTATTGCAATGCTCTATAGAAATAGGTTTTATGGCTAGAGAATCTACTCCTATCTAAACTAACACTTTATCTTCACTCCAGCTAATGTATATGTTGACTTCATTGACTTTATTGAAGAACTTGAGTTGTCGATGATGGTTTCTTGAGCAGAAATTAATGTTGACGTCATCTTCAATGGCTTAGAACCTAGCAAGAGTTAAGAAGGTACGGTTGAGTACGAGCGTACTCAGCAAGTTCACTAAAAAGGAGTGTATGATGCACTATCTCTACAACCAAAGACGATAGGTCATAGGCAATGCGGGTTTTTGTAAACATTTCTTCAAAGGTTGCTTTTATTCTAAAAACTATGTCCGACAGCTTTCACAGGTTGACCAGAACCTTTGTGGGGTTCCTTTGCTTCCGCGTTCGTAGCTCCTTCCCGGAACAGGGAGTAACATGTCACAATTCTTACACTTTTTTCTGCAAAGATGCCTCACTTTTCCCACAAGAGACCTTAAGCTTTGTTGCACAACCAGGAGTATGTCCGCGTTCAAACTTCCATGGTTTGAGGCCCAACTTAAGATCCAAGCCAATCGCTACCCTCTTCACGATCCCATATGTCTACACGATCCTCCGGGCCGAGCTCCATCTCTGTGAAGCAACCAATTTAGGGCAAGCTATAACCCTGATGAGTTCCTGAAGACTCTATGAGCTGGTAATGCCCCTGGCAAGCTCCATAAAGGTCTGACTATACCTTCGACCGCCACTCATAGATAATCTAGACACCAAAATCGTGGGGCCTAAGGGTGCCCACCCATATGCTGGATCCACACAAGGAATCCCAGCGTCACGATAAGTTCATCTTGCCTCCATATGAAAGGAAGAAGATACAGCTGACTTCTCTGTCCCATTCCAAATCTCATGGTTAACGTGTAATATATGGCGCTAGAATCACTGGCGACATTGGTTGTTAAGTCCTAGATATTATGTTCCTTCACCACTAGAACTGTATCAGTAGATTATTACCATCTTGTGAATAATCCATAATCATATTATTATGAAAATAGTGTTTCTGACCTTTTTGGAATGCAGGTGATGACACAGTTGAGTTACAAGCATAGAAAATAATGAAAGGACATGAGCAAGTTGTGAACTTGCCTTTTGTGATTGCAATATTATGCACTCACGGTCTTCGAGATAATAGAAGATCCAAATTCTATAAACAACATCATTGGTACGGTAAGGACTAATTTTTTAAGAAGCAAGATGCAACGATGCATAAGTAATGTAATGCAGTTTGATAAACGCGAATTCTAGAAATAGTCGTATCTAATCTAGGGTTTAGAGTTTATGATGAGTTCTTTGGAATGTGTTGCACTTTTATACCAGTTTCACACTTGTGCTTTTTATTAAGGCTTGTGAGAGTGTGTGTGTGAAACAATAAGTAAATACCACAAGCAGTATACAATACTAAAGCATTCAAATGGATCATAGTATTTAAAATATTTCTTAAACAAGATTAAGAATCAATTAGAGCTTTTAAAGAAGTGTTTAAAGATTACTTTTAATGTTTCTTAAAATAATAACATTTGAGGAAAGATTACTTTTACAAAGTAAAAGGAATTCAAACTTAAAGCTAACACTTTAAGGTTTTCTTATTAGCTAAGATTATTAAATAGGAAAACATTACTACATTAAATAACCATAGTATAAGTGAATGCATTTACTTTTTTATCTTATAAATCAATGGTTATATTTAATAAGTAAATAATTGGTATTACTTCAATTACTTTGGAACTTGGTTTAAATCTTTAAGTGGTTTTATCAAACTGGGGAAAGAGTTAGTAAATAAAAGTTTGGTGACATTACAAGTGCATAAGATTCTTGTGATAGACAATATACCATTTCAGTTGATTTTATAATTGATAAAAATCTTTTAGGAAAACTAAAATACCCTTAATTTGAGATGATAGTTTTAGTAGATATATTTTAAAATGGTTTGACCTATTTTACGTCACTTAAACATTAATTGACTTGTTGTTACATTTTTGGCCTTTAAACAAATAATACTAAAGAGAGTAGTAAAGGTTTATGTATTTTTAATGAATTAAAATAAAAGAAAAGGGTTTAAATAAGATTTATTAGACCTTTACCTTTTATTTTACTTCATAAGTATGATTTCATATTTTTAGTGGGTAGATTTGATTTTTGTGATCATTTTGGTATATTATAAGTATTTTTGTGACATTTAAATAATATGATATGATTTTTACAAGTTTTATCACTTTATAAATAACTAATAAATAATAAACATTGGTTAAGTGATACAAAAATAATTTAAACAAGTTTGGAAATTTAGATTTTGTTTTTATAAGACTTTTGGTATATTATTTATATTTTTCTTATTTACTAATATTAAAATATGAATTTTTAAAGTATTATTACTTATAAAATCTTTATTAAATAGTAATTATTTAAATAATTAACACAATATTGTTTTTTATAAAGTTAGATTATATACTTTATTTTTCTAAACAGTTTGATATATTATATACATTTTTCTGAATTATAAAACAAAAGATATTCAATTTCTAATATTAGATCAATCTCTTAAATTCCTAAAATTTATTTATTTTTGAATTTATACAATTAATACATTTTCTAACTAGATTTAAAACTGAGGAATACCGTTTTACACCAGGCACACACTTAGACTCAGCCACAGACATGTGGGCCAGTGTGTTGGGTCCGCAGCATAGAAAACAAAAAAATTCCTACAGTGTGAACTACACGCCAAGATCTATCTACTAGGTACAGAGCAATGGGTGGACATACATCCAACGAGAACTTACCCTCGAAGACAACGAGTTTTGTTAATGAGTAGGAACTCGTGGTTTATGTAGTCGTACACTTGCCGATCTCAAGATCATGAGGAAGTCCGAGCAGGTCCGGCTCCAGCACGTCCTTCAGATCCAGCTCCAGCACCACCAAGTCTAGCACCGCAAAGCAGTGGTGCATCCGTGATCGCACACACGTCCGGTACCCCGACAACCTCCATCCCTCGCTCCAGCAAAGCAGCAGAAGCAGCAACTCCTTTCCAGATAAAGCCACCGGGAACATGTATCTCGCTAATCCGAGACCATGGGGAATAATACTAGAGGGGGAGAGAGATCCTTCACAAGGAGGTGTGTGTGAGAAGTGAGGATAGGGTGGCCTTTTATATGAGGATGGGGAGGTGCCCCTCCTTCATGGCCGACGCATGGAGGAGGTGCCTCTTCACCTCCTCCATTCATGTGGTGGTAACCCCTCCACATTAAAATGCCTCTTCACATTCCCTTTTAAAGTCTCCACTTTAAATGCATTAAATTTATCCAAATTTAATGCTCTCTCATTTAATAAAACTCTTTTATTATTTTTATTCAGAATTTTGTTAATTACTTTAATTAACAAACATTCACATAAAACCCCCTGCAACATTTCAATATTACATGCAGAACCAATTTCAGCAATTTCACCCGAAACAGTTTCGGTGTCTATTGAAATAATTCTAGCGCTTTCTTAAATCTTTATGAGGAACATATTTGCTCCAAATGGTGTCGGTATCCCTTAAGTGTGTCACCCTACTGTTCGCGAATAATGCAGACATGATCGAGACCCCTCTCCGATCAATAATCAGCAGCAGGACCTGGAGATCCGTACTGACTCCTACACATTCAACGATGACTTCTGTGATCGTGAGAACCTTTAACGCTTGTAACTAAATCCCTTTCTCTCGCGATATATTACATGTCCGAGATTCGATCATCGGTATCTCCATACCTAGTTTGATCTCGTTACCGACATGCACTCTTTTCTCGTTCCCGTGATATAACATTCTAGTGATCACATCACTTGCTTGCAAGCTATTTCAATGTGATATCACCGAGAGGGCCCAGAGTATATCTATTCATCATCGGGATTGAAAAATTCCACTCTTGATCCATGAGCCTTGAAGAATTTAATAAACTCACATTCTATTTTCAATATGGATGATGGTTAAGGACTAAGAGATATTCCCTTCATGTTTTATGACCAGGAATCATATCTCACTCAGAATGAGCTATTGAGATTTCTTCCTAAGGTGACCTTGATAGTTTATAAAACTAGGTTTCTATTAGGGTTTATGACAATCAGGTAGACAAGGCTTTCATCCATAAACACTCATCTAGTTCTCTAATTACCTCTTGGAAACCTTTAGCTATCCAAGAGGTATTGTTCAGTAGTTACCTAGGAATAGGAAATGGCTTCACTATCCATTTGATTCTAGAGTCTTGAATAATACAATAGACATGGGTCTTTTCATGGTTTGATATAATGTTGGTTAAGGCTTCTAAGGAATCCTTACCTTAATACCTCACTAAGGATACCTTGAGATAAGGAATTCCTTTCCTAAATATACTCTATATACCTCTCTTATCTTATTGACAAAGATTACATCTTCCTGAATAAGACAATCATCTGACTCCACCATATCCATCATCATATGATGACATGGTCATGCCACTTCAACATTACTCCATTCTTACTCCTAGTATATAAATCCTCTTAATTAACTACCATTGATGCACCTATCAATGTAGCTACTGCTAACTCCATCTATTAACTTTCTTAACTTCATGTTGCAACTACTTCCAAGGTTTGCAAGACTACAATCCTTACTATACGTACAAAGGATATCAATCCTTTGAAATAGGTATAGTACTACTCCCATACAACTCATCAAATACTTCATCATACTCTAGCTTGACTTCTAATGATCAAGCTAGATGATTCAGCTTACTAGGACTTGCCTAACTTGGTATATTCATAACTCTTCTTCAACACCTAATCATCTATTATCAAGTGACTTGAGAATAATGACCACCATCCTTTGATCATACAAAGCTTAGGCTTCTAATTGTTTGATCAAGATCTATACTCAACTAAGTAGTAAACTTGTATTAGTCTCTCTATAGACTTATCTTGTTAAGCAAGCTTACTTCATATCTATATCTACTTGGCTTAACAAAATTATTATTAGATACACAAATACTACTAGCTTTCTCATAGATTTGTAATTACTAGCTTAACTCTTGGGTTTAGGTACGAATTCTAGTTAACTCATGAGTGAGTTAACTCCTCAAACATCAAATGGTTTGATCTCCATCAAGGATCACATTCCATTGATGATGGCACACTTTACCTTAACTAGTTCCTTCTTCTTATTAATTTACTTAAGGTCTTTGGAAGGTTTATACAATATGTCAAAGGCTATGAGTCAATAAGTTCTAGATCAGGAATTGATCACCCAATATTGATGATCAATTGATACTAGGACTTGGTTAAATAGATATGGCACCTCTTAATATCATATTAAGAGTATGTGGCACCTCTTAATACAATATTAAGAGTATGTGCTGGATGGTCTTGGCTTGACTTCCTTTCTACTCTACCTGTGACAAGAGTTAGTGTTTAGAAACTACCATGATTCTCATGGTAGGAATAACTATGGCAAGCAAGTCTATCAAGGTTTAGTTATAGAGTTTCTTTTACTTAAGTTACATACTTAACTTGGTATTCGGGGTCTGTTGTAGATAATACCTTGATATCATCTTTAGAGTATTAAGTATTCATCCTTGAGTTCTTGTATGGAATACCATGTAATGATCTCTAGAAGATCAAGTACTCCTTATTAAGTAGTGTGTGGTGACTTAGTTTTTATTACATTTGATCTACCCTTAGATCAAATTATATTACCCAAAGATAAGGTTTTATCAAAGGTCATATTGAAACTTATCGTAGTCAACTTGATGATCTACTTCAGTTCCACCAAGTTAAGAGAAGCTTCAATCACTTTGACAAGTTTTATTCAAAAGCGCGAAAATTATCCGAATTTTCTATGCATGAACGCAATGCACACACCTGTGTTCAGCTTATTTCTAAGCTCTAATGCTGGGGTGTTACAGACTCTCCCCCTTAAAATAAACTTCGTCCCCGAAGTTCGTACTCTCTTGTTTCGGAATGAGGAGTTGATTTGTATTGATCACGACATTTCTTAATTCCATTGTGATCATAATTGGGAATAATTGTGGTATCCCGTATCCACATCTTTTTCCTTGAATTCTCTTCATACTTGACAACAATATCCACTATTAGTTCTAATCTATCCTATAGTTTCTTCTACTATAATCTTTTGGATTCTGACCTTACATTCCTACTTAGAATTGGTTGTGGACACATTTCGTCCATTCCAATCCAGTTTTCCTACTATTTTACACTAGACTATTTTAGTAGGATCTACTCCTTATGAAGGGCAACTTACCAGCTGTTTCCCCTTTATAACTAGTCCACTAGGTTTAATATATTATGTCTACTTGGGTCATTCATCCAAACATATTGTCGGAAATACTTTATAATGAGGACTTCTTTTAACCTTATGAGAATAAGGCTTAACCTCATCATAACTTTGTACTTCTTCTACAACCTTTAGTCAGAAAGTTAGACAACAACACTTTAGTGTTTATTGTTTACTCTCCCCCTTGGGGTTTCCTAATGGTCTCTAATCTGTATGTATAATATCCATTAGCTCAATAATAAGGATATTGATCTCTATCCAGCTTATATTTTACCTCTAGAAAGTCTCATGAAAGAATCTACGGTACACCCACACAATTGTGGATCTCCGAAATGAATCTTCCAACATTACTTGTCTTACTCTTAACCTTCTGGACATTTTCTCTTTGGTAGGCCTAATTTCGCGAAGCATCTCGAAAGACTATATTTAATTTCATACTTCCTTAGGTCTAACTTAACTTAGGCCAAGTTTTATACTCTTTAAATTATACAAAGATGACCTAATTAGCTAAACCAATAGGTGACCAGCTACGGATACCAGCTGCGAATCCTCCTAGGTGTATGGATTACCGTACGGGTTTTCGACTTCTTACAGACATTCTCTCTGAGTTGTCAGAGCTTGAATACCACTTTTGCTTCAAAACTTCTTCTTTGCACCCTTTCATGTTACTTCCATGAACTTGGGACGACTATTTCATTAGCTTCTTAGCAACATCACCCACTTTGAGTGGACTTTCATTCATCATTTAATGTTGCTCCACACCCTATTCATAATATAATTATACCTATGACTTCTATCATAGACCTACACTGTTCTTTACTTACTGTTATTACTAGATTAGTTACCAAATACTTGTCCTAATTACAGACTTATCATGGTCTCGGAGCTATTCTCACCACGAACTTGTCCAGATTTACCTAGTCATCATGATTAAAGAGCTAATCTCACTATGACAACTCTTCTTCTTGGCTTACTATTAATGATTCTTTACAAAATTATACTTCACCACATGGAATTCTTAAGTGAATGCCACATGATTTACTTCCAATTGTATCCTTACATTCTTTGATGGTCTACCCTGTATGGTATAATGGTATCAACTAATGGTAAGATTTTGCTACTTCCCAGAGATTCTAAATCTAGACTCCATCACTTGTGGCACCCCGCTAAAACCACTACTAGAAAATCGCTTGTTATTTCATTTTTGTTGCATCATCTTTAGCATGCTCATGTGCATCATGCCACCTTGCATGGACCATGTTACAAAATGTTACATTGGTTGTGTTGCATTGCTTTGCATTGCACTTGTTAGAATCTTGCTTGTGTGTCTTGATATCACATTACTCCCTTCCCCTTTTAAAACCGCTCTATTTGGTTTTCTACAAAGTTGGGACCCAAGTATAGGATCCGCTATTTGTAAATGTATTTGTTCTTTTTCTAAAACCCTAATCCTCAAATACTTGTAAAATGCCCAAATGGATTTTATTTGTGGGCATCCCCTTTCTCTTTCTCTTTTCCCTCTCATCTCTCACTTGGTGAAACCCCCTTTATTCAACATCTTGCAAAAGTTTCAAAAGAGTTTATTTATTGGCTTGTTTGAATCTGAAACAAAACAAAAGCAAAAAAAATCAGATAAAATAAAAAAACAGAAATAAACAAGAGGGAGAGAGATGGAGTAGCAGCAGCCCAGCCTGCCTTACCAGCAGCCAGCGTCGCAGTCCCCCGGCCCATCTCCTTCCTCTCCACCAGCCGGCCCATCTTCCTTCCTCTCCACCCGCCCATACCGCTTCGAGGGAGAATTTTCTCTGTCGCCGTCTTCCTCCTCACAGAGCGCATCCAGAGCTTCCCCTGTCGCTGTCCAAGCGATGGACGGACCAGCGCGCTCCCCGAGGCCTATAAGGGCAGTACCAGGAGGTGTCCCGTTGAACCCTAGCCTCCATCTTCTTTCCGCCGCCACCTCTCTTCCTTCCCCTTCCTCTCTGCCATGTATCTTAACGGGAGAGAGAGAGGGCCGAGCACGTCCTCACCGCCGCCCCCGCCGCCGTGGTTGCCCTCAAGCCGAGCTGGGCATGTCCTCGTCTCCGCCTTGTCCTCCTCTTCGTCCCCGCGGAAGGAATCGAGCTGGGAGCCCTCGTACGCGTCGGATTTGTCCGCAACCACAACTTTGGTCACCGGCGGTCATCGTCGATTCCGGCCGCCACGGCCTCCTCCGACTTCCTCTACCTTACCAATGACACTCCCGGTGAGCTATACCTTCGATTCCCCCTCCTAATCAGCATGCTAGAGCCGCTCATCCTCCGGTCCAGGACGTGCCCATCGCGGACGCCATGAACCAGACCTCTGGTGCTTTGCATATTCAGAACCAGGTGTCAGTAAAGTGCCCAAAAGCGTCGCTAGATCAGTATAGAGTCTGTCGATTCCTATTTTGTGCAACATCTGAGGAGTAGCACAGTGGTTCTGTCCTTACACTAGCGAACCAAATCCCCACGTTCGAATCCCCCTCTCGATGTTCTTTTGCTTTTATTTTTAATTTGGCCAGGTGCGACGCAAGCAGTTTTGTGGCTAAGTTACCCTAATCTGTCACAAACTCTAGCCCAGCACAGTGGTTATCACCCGGTGTTGGCTCCTTTCCTTACCGTGAGGTTGTGGGTTCGATCCCCATCCCAACCCTTTTTCTTTTCTTTAACCCCCGCGAGCAGCAGGCCCACCTGTCATTGACCTTGGCGGGAAGCCCACCGCTATAAAAAGTTTCCATAACAATTTTGATAATTAATAAATTCTAGAAAAGGTTTTATAAAGAATAATGCATATCCTTATATTGGTAATTCCAAATCACAACTATGATATATGTTTTTGAATCAGAAAAATGTGAGGATTTCAAATATGCCATCCAAAATAATGTTTGGGCATTTTTTTAAAATTTCGAAATTATTTAAATTGCAATAAATGCCTTTTTCTTAATTAATTAATAACTTTAATTCTACAACTCCAAATTTGAAAAATAATATATCTAAATCGATCAGATCGACGAGCCCTATCTTACTATGCTATCCATACATCCTTTCGCATCTTATTTCATGCATTTATAATACATTACCGCAAGGAAATCCATTAATAAAATGGACAAATAAAATTGGAATTGTTTCCTTATTGCTACAAATGTCTTACCAATGTCATATCATCTGTGCTAGGCAAACGACATCAGTCCATCATGAGATGCATCATTAACTTGCCATGTCACGCATCATATCATGATCATGCTGATTCTTCCGCATTAATTGTAATTGTTGCATCGCTTGTTCCTTTTAGTGTTTTGCTTCTCCCCGGATAGGACGATGAGATGTTGTGAGCTTCGACAAGTTTTCCGGATATGTACCTTCGGCAGTGTTTCCCAGGCGAGCATCTCTCCCCCTTCTACCTATTTTCCATTTATAGTCTTTATTTCCTCCTGTTGATCTATTGCTATCCATGTCGCTATGCTTTAGTTTCCGCACCCCGGTTATATCCCGTGCAGCCTCTATATTGCCTTGGACACCTCCTATTACCTGTGTTTGGTAGATAGCTGGCCTTGCGAGTCGTAGTCGCTTGCTCAGGTGTGATCACATGTTGTCAAGTACCACAATTGTTGGAACGCTGGCAGATGTTTATCGGTGGAGATGCTTATTGGTGAAGATGATCACGACTTTAATTACAACTATTAATATGCTAGCTATAACTAATGCAAAGGCATCGGTGGGCAATATATGTTATTTGGTTCTTCCACGCTCACTTGTGTCCCGTAGGACCCCGAGTACTTGATACCTGTTCCTTGATTTTTCGCACTATCCACATCCGGGAGGCCTTATGGACCCCCCCTGAGCCAGAGCTTGATTCATTTCTATTTCTTGGGGCCACAAAGTAGTTTGGGGATTTATTACTATCCTGTACTTATGCCATGTTACTGCTTTATTTACGATTGTGCGTGGAGCACCTGTACTATTTAGGATCGTGACACGTTTTTGCTGTATCGACAAGCCCAGTCACACTTTCGGGTTCCCAGTCGTTTACAGCCGTCCACACAAACCCTGGGTCCGTTCCGGAGCCGGCCAACTTTGTTGCGGGTAGCTTAGTGGGGTGGCCCCCTGAAATATTGATGAATCCTGTGATCACTTTGTCGTGAATGCCTCGTTGGGTTTTGAGTTGGTTTTTCCGAGGTTGATCGAGTGTGTGTTGCTATTTGTGCACCCCTGCAGGGTAAAACTTTCTGAAAGCCGTGTCCGCGGTTATGGACGACTTGGAGCACATTATCTTGATCATAGACAAGCATAACTAAAGTAGTGCTATAAACTTGACTTAATATATGACTAGTAATCAGATTCAACTATAACAGAATGGATATTAAAAATGCCAACAACTGCTGGATCTGGGTTGTTTGTTATATCTGCCTAGTAAGTATTGCAACTCCAATGGAATGTGATAAAAGTGCCAACCACTGCTGGGTTTTGGGATTCCTCAGGACAATTATATCCGACTAGTAATTGACCCAACTACAACGGAATGGAGATTAAAACTGCCCACTACTTATGCTTCAGGATGACTGATGCTATCTTTATCTGATTAATAATTGCTGCAACTATAAGGGAATGAGTAAAATTGCCAACTGTGTGAGTTCCTTGGTCCGACTTCCTCGTTTGGTCTCGAGGGGGAAATTCCAGGATGGGTTTGTTTGGTGTTAGCTTCAGGTTGGATCCGAATAGGTCTTTCTTATCCCTCTCTGATAACCGCCAGTGGTATCGAGTCTCTATAGGTTGTTTAGTGCCGCTGCGCTGCCGCTTCAGCCCACCATACCTATGTAGGCGAGAGCCGCCGAATTCTAGCCTCGCCATGTACTGGCCTCAGTACTGACGCTCCTCTTTTCCCTTTGCCCTTTGTCGGCACCCCTTTTGTTTAGTAGGTCTGAGATCGTCGTCGTTAGCAGGGTTACCCTTCCGGCTTGGCCTGGGCAGGGTTATGGACGCCATTGGTTACTCTTCAGGGCTCTTAGCCCCATTTGCATCTTGTTCGTAGTCGGACGCCCTATCGATTTCAAGGTCATTTGGATCTTTGTATTGTATATCTGTATTCTTGACTCGTGGAGTCGTGTTGTATATATATCTATTATGTGGGTCCCATCGAGGACTGTTGTGTAATGTTATTACTTTGTTTTCCACCCGCACGAAAGTGCCTGGTGGGCGTCCTTGAATCGTTTCTATGCGGGTTTGGCGGAAAGCGCTAAAACTTGCATAGGGCCGATTTGAGGGTGTTACATCACTAATACTATTCCACATGATATCGTAATCTTCTTTGATATTTTCTATTACTTAAGATATCTTAGTGGTGTTATACCTATTTGGAGCTACAGTCAAATGACCTTTTTCTAGAGAATACATATAACTAATTCTTAAGAAAGATGACCAAAAACATCCAACTTAAGTGTGACAAGGTTTATCCTCAAGTGGATATCCATCACAAGTCTTGGTTTAGATAAGATGGCTCCTATAGTCACTATCCAACATACAGATCTTCCTAAAAGGGTTTGATACGTCCAAAACGTATCTACTTTCCTGAACACTTTTGTTATTGTTTTTCCTCTAAACTTGTGTGATTTGGATGCAACTAACACGGAGTGACGCTGTTTTTAGAAGAATTGCCTTGGTGTCTAGTTTTTGTGCAGAAAATGAACTATCAGGAAAAATCCCAGAAAATATGCCAAAAATCCTAATTCACCAGAAGACTCCCGGAGCCAGAATACGAGACGGAGTGGGGCTAGGGCCTAGACACACCACCTGGCCACGCGGGCTGGGCCTGGCCGCGCCAGGGGGTGGTCTGGCCGCCCCAGACACCCCCTCGGTCTCCCTCTTTGCCTATAAGATGCCTTCTGACCTAAAAACTCAGGGGGGGGGGGGGGGGGGGGGTCGACGTTTTTCCAGAAAGAGTTCCGCTCCACCGCCACAACCATATTTCGTGATTCGGAACTAGAAACTCCGTTCTAGCACCCTGCCGGGACGGGGAATTGGAGGAGATCATCGCCATCATCACCATCGCTTCTCCATCGACCATCCATGTTTCCCCCATCTATGAGTGAGTAATCCCCCGCTGTAGGCTATGGGGATGGTAGGGATTGGATGAGATTGTTCATGTAATGGCATTAGATTGTTAGGACATGGTGCCTAGTATCTTCCATTAGTGTTTTTTGACTTTGTTGCGACTTGTTATGCTTAATGCTTGTCACTTGGGCCCGAGTGCCATGATTTCAGATCTGGACATGTTATTGATTCATTATGATAGTATTGTTTATGGTCTTACCTGCAAGTTGTATACACACGTTGTTGTCCGGAACCAAAGGCCCCAAAGTGACATAAATCGGGATAACCGGAGGGAATGGCTTTGATGTGAGGATCACATGTGTTCATGGCGTGTTAATGCTTTGCTCCGGTGCTCTGTGTTGTGGTGGGGTCATGGCAGATGCCATGGATAGGCTAAAGGTGGGGACTGAATGCACTAGGGGAATCCAGGGAGGGATAGTGTGGTGATTCCACACACAGAAGTTTTATATTCGATTCACCTTCACCAATTACAAGTGCTCCTAGAGCTGTATTGGGGAGAGGAGGAAGAAGGAACTCTCTTACTCTCGCCACAAGCTAACCCTCGGAGCAATCTCTCCTGTATCAACTAGTAGAACCTAAACCCGTTCAAGACCAACCCCTTCTACTGAGGCCCTAGCCCTCCTTATATAGGGGTGGCTAGGTCTCCACTTAGGGCATAGGTGGACCCATATTCTAGGGAATATGCCTCCTCCCAAAGTAGTTAGCAGACCGGGTCACTTCTCCCCCGTGTCACCCATGCAGAGGCTACGTGAGCCTCTGCGGCGCCTACATCACTCGACATTGGCTTCGTCACCTTTGTTGGCCACGCCTCGGTGGTCCGGCCTCTATCCGCTTCGCTCACTCTCTGCGTACAGTTGCCACCTTTGACCAGTGAGATACCTTCCTTCTCTTACAAGCTTGATATAACCCGGATCCTACATAGTTGATCCGGCCAAACATGTTCCTGCATACAAGTTAGATACATCTCACCGACTTACGGCTTAAGTCGGTTGAGACCAAGTTTGGTGGACGTCCTCCGGTCTGGGTTACCCCGTGATTCGGCCTGCCTTGAGGTGACCCGGCCAGCATCCGCTTTGGCCTTGCCGAACCTCGGCTAGCTCGGCCTTTATACCCCGGTGTGACCCTACCTGGGGGTATCCCCCCAACATTAGTCCCCGAAGCTAGTGCGGTCTTAGATGCCTTGGCCGCTAAGGCCACAACATGTTCAATTTCACTGAGCTATGGGCTTTATTTCCGAGTTACCTCCTTATCTCGGATTCTATGGATTTACTTTCCCTTGGCACATTCCAAGTTTTCACTTGCTGGCCGGGTTACCACATTCTCATCCGGGTTGGTCTTCCTTCTCTTGTACGCTTTCCCACGTGGAGGCTAATCATCACATTGCCTCATTTTAAGGGCCAGCCATAGTAACCGCCACAGTAATTGTCAGTTATCACTGTAGCGCACGTCACATCATGCCTGCCTCCTCGTTAACTGCATCATAACGTCACGTCATGGGATCCGTTGCGCCTTGTGGCCTTCTCTGTGGCTCATTGCTTATTGGTCAATCCGGTTTGTACACGGCCACACGATGTGGCCCACCCGCAAACACGATCCCACTACCTCCCTGAGGGAGCGGTTAAATAGGGGAGGGGTGCGCCCCTTGGGTCCTTTCCCAAGTTCCGCGCCCCTCTACCCTTTCTTCTTCCTCGTCTTCCCCCGCGACAGCGCCGCCGCCACCGTGTTTGAGTAGCAGCACCGCCGCCGCACTGCTTCCACACGCATCTGCGTCGCCGCCGTCGGTGCGCACCTCCTTCGCCACGGGTCCTCGTCTGTCTAGGCCGCTGCCACCCTCTGCCGCTAGCGCCAGTGAGGGCAGCGACCTCAAGATGATAGAAGAAGAACTCATCATCGCCGAGCAGGAGATGGAAGAAGATGCTGCGACGGTGGACCACGGTGCGTGGGCCGGATCCTGGGTCTGCCAGGATGACCTGGACTGGCTCTATCGCACCAGGCGCATCCCCGCAGGCGTCACCGCACGCCTCGCCTCTGCCGAACTTTCCCCCTCACCCAATCCGGGTGAGTATGTGGTGTTCCTGTCACATTTCCAGCAGGGATTTGGCTTTCCAGTTAGCGATTTCTTCCATGACTGGTTGAACACCTATGAACTCCAGCCGCACCACCTTCCTGCCAATGCTATCACATCTTCTCTGCTTTCTCCTCCACGATCAAAGGCTATGCCGGATTATGGCCCACAAAGGAGCTATGGATCCGGTTCTTTGGCCCTCGTCGGAACGTAATTCCGAATGATCTAGAGCTAGAGAACAAGCAACTTACGCAGTTCGGCGCTGCGTCCATTTCTCCCCGGAGGCTCTCCGTCTTTCCCCGGGTTACCGGGCTGGACTCCTGCAAGGGATGGGCCCGGACTTTCTTTTATGTTCGGAACGACGGCACCAAAGACCTGATCTGGCTGCGCCCCTATACTCCGGGTCCTCCTAACCCAGAGTTGTGGGACGTTATCCCCAAGAAGCCCACGGTCTTGGCCAACTAGGTCAACAAAAGGTTCGTAGAGCTGAAGGAGCTCGGGTTGCGCAACGAGGACGCCATGATCACATTCGTCCGCAAGCGGATCTCCCCCCTCCAGAAGCGCACTCACAAAGTGTGTCACATGAGCTAGGGCCGCGACCCCAACCGTACCTCGTCTTTTGAGTTGAGCAACACAGAGATTTACCGGCGGGTCAAGGCCCTCTTCGCCACCCACAAGGACTTCTCCTCTGAGTGGACGTGGGGGTTCGAGCACTATTGTCGAGATAGGCTTCCTCCCATGGTAAGCTTCGTGCCGCAAACTTTCTTCGAATTAAATCTTATGTCGGTTGCTGTTGTATATTTAACTTTGTCTTCTTTTCTCTCCCTTAGCAATTCCTTCAACAAACTATCGAGGATGGCACCGATCCCACCCTCAAATGGGCTCCTGACCGGGATACCTCGGACAAGGAAGAACCGGATCAAGAGATGTTCCTTCCAATGACCGATGCGACGAAGAGACCCACCGGTAAACTCTCTTCCATTAGAGATTGGCCCGACAATGAAGATGACTCGGATGTTGAGGTGATGGAAGCATTTGATGCTGTCCCGCTTTCTTATGCTTTTCTGGCATCAGCTAAGCCTGCAGATCCATGAGGACCCTCCCCCTGCCGTGGGTGACCCTGTGCCGGTTGCATCGAAGAAGAAGCGGGGAGCTGCATCAACTTCTTCCTCTGGACCTTCTCAGCCAGCCAAAAGGCGAAAGAAGTCCGCGGACAAAACTGCCTCCAAGCCTGTGACCAAGGCCCCAGCACGAAGGGCTCAGAAGCCCAAGGAGCCCCTGACCTCGGATGAGTAAGCCTCTTTTCCCTTTGCCACTTACTTGTTCTTGCATTGTTATAGTTTCTCATCCGACACTGTTTGATTCGGCAGGGCCGCGGTGTAGGTCCCCCAGATTGGATCTAGCATTGCTTCGCCGTTCCGACACAGCCCTTCTCCCTCTCGTGGCGACGATTCACGCCCGTTGAGCCCTATTCCGGAGGGTTCATCGGCTGCTCCGGGTTCCACTTCACCTCGTCAAGAGGGAGGCAACCTTGGAGAGGGGGAGACTGGCCCAGCCGAGGCAGCGGCATCCACCACTTCGGCTTCGCCGCAACCAGGTACTACCGAGGCTACCTCAGCACCTCCACCGAAGAAGAAAACAGCACCAGCACCAGCACCAACTCCAGCACCAGCAGCAGCACCAGCACCAACTCCAGCAGCAAGAGCAACAGCAGCAACACCAAGAGCAACAGCAGCAACACCAAGCCCCTCCGCCTTGTCCGAGACTTCCCAGTCTCGGCGAGAAAGTACCCAGGCAGCTCCCAAGGGTAAATCTGCTGCAACCACTTCCTCCTCTCAGGAGCCCAACGGCAAAAAGGCCCCTGACGCCACCAAGGTAGCGTCCGTCGAGGCCGGACAGTGCACTCTCGCGTCCATGCTTTCCAAGAAGCCTCCAGCACCGAAGGACGCCCCTGCCGAGCCAGCTGATGCGCAACAACTTGTTTTGTACACCAGCCCGGCCTTTGCCCTGGTTGAGAGGGGGGAGGCGCATGCAAAGGGCTTAGTGGCGCCCCATATGCCCAGCGGCGAGCGATACCCTCCGACCCTGATTGAATTTGTCAATAATTGGAACAAGGCGGAGTTCGTCCACAACGATGATCTTCTGGAGAAGTTCGGCCCTGCTGAATTTTCTGCTCAAATGAACATAGCCGCTAAGGCAATTAACCTCGTGGGTCGGATGATGGAGGTACGTTACTTCCCCTTTTCCTTAGCAAGTTGTAGATATTAGTGATATAACCATTAGTCCCCGAGCCTCCGGGGGAGTAACTTGCTACTCGGCTGGATGCTCCTTAGAAAACTAACGTAGCTCCTTGATAATTTCGAATATGCACACACCTAGAGCCGGGTTAAGTTCCACTTAGCCCGGATTTTGCACACTTTGAATATGCACACACCTAGAGCCGGGTTAAGTTCCACTTGGCCCGGATTTTGTACACTTCGAATATGCACACACCTAGAGCCGGGTTAAGTTCCACTTGGCCCGGATTTTGTACACTAGGAATATGCACACACCTAGAGCCGGGTTAAGTTCCACTTGGCCCGGATTTTGTACACTTCGAATATGCACATACCTAGAGCCGGGTTAAGTTTAACTTGGCCCGGATTTTGTACACTTCGAATATGCACACACCTAGATCCGGGTTAAGTTCCACTTGGCCCGGATTTTGTACACTTCGAATATGTACAAGGCTAAGTTATATTTTTGTACTCTTTGCAGGTGACCACCAATCGCCGAAGCGCTGAGTTTCAGCGTCTCCTGGACACTCACAAGATGCTGCGCGCCAAGCATAAAGCACTTCTCGCTGATCATGACAAGAGGGGTAAGTTTCTTCCTCAGCATTTTTCCATTTTCCTTCATCTTCTTCTGTCGAACTAATCCATTATTCGGTTTTCGCAGCTAGGGTGGAGGCTGAGAACACGCTTATGAGGAAGAATCTGGATCAGATCAAGGGTAAGTTATATCTGCTCAACCTTGCTATGCTTTCCATCTCCTTTCCTCCTTGGCTCGGAAAACATTCATACCTCGGCTTTGCCGGGTCAACAAACTATTTCAGCATCTCTTGAAGATAGTGTGCCCGTGCCTGATATGATGCTGCATTTTCTCGAACAAGCAGGACATCATCATGCCGAGCTCAAAAAGAAAGATGATGAGCTTGCCCTCCTCCGGACCAAGGATGATGAGATCGCCAAGCTTAAGGCCGAGATGAAGAAATTGAAAGCACATCACCAATCCGAGCTCCAAAAGGCTGACCAGGACTATACCGAAGAGCGCGAGCGCCTCAATCTTCAGATTGCCAAGGACCAGGACCTACTCAAAGAGGCCGACATCAAGCTTGAGTCGGCGAATGCTGAACTTGAGCAACTCCGGGAGAGGCGTGACAACTGCATCAAGGAGTTATCCCGGGTTCATAGCCATATCTCCAGTAAGTTCTTTTCCTTCAACCGACATTGATCTCTCCGGGTCTGCTCCCTTTACTCATTCCTCCTGTGTTATTTTTCCCAGACAAGTTCCCAGAGAGCGATGTTATTGCATCCAAGGCTGTTACCAAGTTCTGCCAGCAGAGGGGTACTCCGTCTGGTCCTGGCTCCATTCCTCTTGATCTAGAAGATCTGATAGTCAGCTTGTCCTCTAGAGTTGAGACTGTGAGGAACTATGGCAAGGATGTTATGGATGTGGTAATCCGGATCTTCAACGCCTTTTGGCCTGAAGAGGATACTCCGGAGAATCTGTCTGTTCTCTTTGCCAGGCTTATGGACTGCGAGACTCAGCTCGATCTCTGGAGAGAATCTGCTGGGCGCGCCGGAGCTGAGATAGTTCTCCACTACGTGCTCACGTGGTACGAGAAGATTGACCTCAATCTCCTTGCACGCATGCGCATGGGATCAAAGTGGTCCACTGACCCGGATTGGGTGGCTCAGCACAAGGCTTGTGCTCACAGCTTCATCCAATACGCCCCCATTCACCAGTGGAACGAAGGACCGAGCTTTCTAGATGCTGTCGATGATGAGAATGCTGAAAATGCCGAAGATGGCTCGGATGAAGACGAAGATGACGAGGCTTCTGACGTTGAGGAGGGCGAAGATGACGCCGAACTTCCTCCTGCTACCCCTTGATCAAAAAAACTTTTAAATTTCATCAGATCCCCGGTATGCCTGGTGCAGTTGTATCAAGTGCACAAGTAATATTTTGCTACTAAGTTCCTATGCTGGATTGACTTGGGCGTAGTCCCCGAGTTTCGTTTTCTCGTTTTTCCAATCTTTTGGCTCAGCTCGCGTCTACCTTGGTTCGGTTTTTATGACTTACGAGTCCGAGTTTCAAAAATTGTCTTAACAATACTTGGAAACTTTAGGATTAGCTCAAAGTAACTCAGCATAGTAAATTTAAAGTACACATAAAGTTAGGTCGAATAACAAACGTCGGCTCGATTAAGTTCTTTTCCTTAGTCGTTTTTCATGTGCTACGCAATTCCAAACTTGTTCTCTTGCTTGCCATGAAGCCAATTCTTGTTGGACAGTAGCAAGTCGAAGAGTTGGGTTCTTGGTGCTCACACATTACTAATCCGGCCTAAGTAGAACAACTTATGCCTGTCGACGTATAAATAATAAATACAAAATACAATACTCATTATTAAGGCAGTCCCCGAGTTACTGCTCGAGGTGCCAACACTTCATTGATAAGCTCATTGCCGGCATACATACCGACATATGAGAAGATTCTGATACATACACTTCTTTGCTAAGTGTAGAAAGGACGAAGTAGAGCTACATTCCATGGATGCTTAGATTCCTCGCCAGACCTGTCCGCCTTGTTCTTTTCCTATGGCTTTGCATCTATAAGATAATACGAATCATTGTGCAATGCTTTGCTCACAATGAATGGCCCTTCCCATGGGGGGATAACTTGTGCATTCCAGCAGTACGTTGTACCAACTGAAATACCAGATCGCCTTCCCGGAAAACCCGGGGGCTTACTTTCCGGCTATGATGGCGTCGGAGATTTTGCTGATATATGGCGGATCTGGACAATGCCAATTCTCTCACTTCTTCCAGCAAATCAACATCATTTTGCTGGGCCTCTTGCACTTCCGCTTCTGTGTATTGGGTGACCCTAGGCGAGTCATGCTCTATGTCAGCTGGTAATACAGCTTCAGCCCCATATACCAAAAAGAATGGCGTATAGCCTGTTGATCGATTCGGAGTTCTTCTTAAACTCCACAGTACTGCTGGTAGTTCTTCTATCCACCACCCCGCTGATCTTTGCAGCGGCTCAATGAGCCAGGGTTTTATCCCGGATAATTCCAATCCGTTGGATCTTTCCACTTGTCTGTTCGAAGCGGGGTGGGCTACCGAGGCAACGTCCAACCGGATCTTCTTATCTCGGTAAAACGCGCAAATGCTCCTTCCGCAAAATTTGTGCCATTATCAGTTATGATACTGTGAGGATAACCGTATCTCAAGATGATGTCTTTGAGAAACGTCACGGCCGCAGATCCATCACATTTTTTTATTGGCTTCACTTCGATCCACTTTGTAAATTTTTCCACCATGACCAAAATGTGAGTCATATTTCCCCTTGCTGGTTTAAACGGGCCAACCATGTCCAAACACCACACGGCAAATGGCCAGGTGATTGGTATGGTCTTGAGCTCCGACATTGGCATATGTGTCTTGGTGGCATACCTCTAACAACCATTGCACTTTCTCACCAGATCTTCTGCTTGTTCTAAGGCACTTGGCCAATAGAATCCATGTCGGAAAGCTTTTGCCACCAAGGCTCGGGACGAGGCATGATGCCCGCATTCCCCTTGATGTATATCTCGGAGGATGTCTAGCCCCTCTTCTGGGTCAACACATCGCTGAAGGACATTAGTCACACTCCTTTTGTATAGCTCGGAATTGATGATCGTGTATTCCTTTGCTCTCCTCTGAGTTTGCCTGCATAGCACCTCCTTAGTGGGTAAGGTTCCATCTTTCAGGAATTGAAATATAGGTAGTGCCTAAGCTGGTATTGCTCGTACAGGGAACACATCCTCATCAATTTCCATCTGATCGACTGGCATAACCTCAATCGGATCGCGCTAGGCAGTCCCCGGGTCTTGCGAAGCAGTCCCCGGGTTCGCTGAGGCAGTCCCCGGGTCTCGTGCTCCACCTCCCATGTCAATGTCCATGGGCACCGCTCCGGACTCTGTATCCTCCGGGACATAGATGGAGTCGGTTTCTAGGGATGGCCTGATAGATGGTTTTCTGAGGTGTTCCAATGCTACACCCGGTTGAATTACTTGTCGGGTTGATCCGAGCTTCGACAGTACGTCGGCGGCCTCGTTTTCCACCCGGGGTACATGGTGAAATTCACATCCCTAA
Source organism: Avena eriantha (assembly GCA_910589775.1). Taxonomy (NCBI): domain Eukaryota; kingdom Viridiplantae; phylum Streptophyta; class Magnoliopsida; order Poales; family Poaceae; genus Avena; species Avena eriantha. The sequence goes on along the minus strand of OU342746.1, from coordinate 303,908,240 downwards.
AAGTAACCAGATATCTTCTGCACATGAAATCTGTACAGCGCCATGTTTGGATCAAGGGCGTCCCACAGTCCCGACACTTGCTGTACTACCAAATCCGAGTCGCCAAAGCATAGGATCTGACGTATCCCAATTTCTTTTGCCACTTTGAGCCCATGCACAAGTGCTTCATACTCAGCGACATTGTTTGATGCCGCGAAATGGATTTGCAGCACATATTTCAGCTGGTCCTTCTTTGGTGAGGTAAGTACAACTCCGGCACCTAGCCCGGTTTTTGTTTTTGACCCGTCAAAGTGCATTCTCTAGTAGTTCGGATCTGGTAGCGGCGGTTCATATTGCACCTTGGCCCAGTCCACAAAAAAGTCAGCTACAGCCTGAGACTTGATTGCTTCTCTTCTGTCATATTGTGGTGCATAGGGAGCTAGTTCAATTGCCCATTTTGCAATCCTACCACTTGCATCCTTGTTACTCATTATCTTGGATATGGGAGCCTCACATATTACCCTGATGGGATGCTCCTCAAAATAGTGCTTCAACTTTTTAGCTGCCATATACACCCCATACGCCACTTTCTGATAGTGTGGGTAGTTCTGCTTTGAGGCAGATAATACCTCGCTCAGATAATACACTGGCCTTTGCACCGACTTACCCTCTTCGTTGTGCTCTACCACCATCACTACACTTACAACTCGGTTGGTTGCGGCTATGTAGAGCAACATTGGCTCCTTTGATAGTGGAGAGGCTAACACTGGTGCAGTGGCTAACATCTTCTTTAAGTGGGCAAAGGCTTCATTGGCCTACGGCGTCCAAACGAACTTATCCGACTTTTTCATGAGTTGATAGAGAGGCAATGCCTTTTCTCCCAACCGACACACAAACCGACTTAACGATGTCAGGCAACCAGTGAACTTCTGGACATCGTTAAGACACTTCGGCAGTTCCATTCGCTCAATGGCCTAGATTTTGGTTGGATTAACTTCGATACCTCGGCTGGAGACAAGAAATCCAAGTAACTTTCCAGCCGGGACACTGAAGGTACATTTTTCCGGGTTAAGCTTCATCCGGAACCTTCTTAGGTTCGCGAATGTCTGCCTGATATCATCAAGGAGCGTTTTGCTTTCCTTGGTCTTGATAACCACATCATCCACATACAATTGTACATTTTGACCAATTTGGTCGTGTAAACATTTTTGCATACATCTTTGGTACATTTCCCCTGCATTACGTAAACCAAATGGCATGGTGCGATAGCAATAAGCCCCATACGGGGTGATAAATGCAGTCTTTATTTGATCATCCGGATTCAGAGGTATCTGGTGGAAACCAGAATATGCATCAATGAATGACAATAGTTCACATCCAGCGGTTGAATCTATGACCTGATCTATCCTGGGTAGTGGAAATGGATCTTTTGGACACGCCTTATTCAGGTTCGTGTAATCGATACACATATGCCAAACCACTGCCACATTCGGATCATCTTTCTTCTTTTCCACCAACACCGGATTAGACAGCCAATCTGGGTAAAGAACTTCCATGATAAATCCTGCAGCCAACAACCGAGCTATCTCATGCCCGATGACTTTCCTCCTATCTTCGGCGAAGCGGCGGAGAGGTTGCTTCACCGGCTTTGCTCCGGGTCTCACATTCAAAGAGTGCTCGGCCAACTCCCTCGGAACACCTTGCAAGTCCTATGTGGACCAAGCAAAAATGTCTCGATTCTCACGGAGGAAGCTGACGAGCTCGCTTTCCTATTTGTCATTTAACCCGGCACCAATTGTTGCGGTGCGCTCTGGGAACATATCATCAATAGGCACCTTCTTGGTATCTTTCGTGGCTTGAAATGAGACACTTTCATGCGGGTTACTCAGCGCCGGCATATACTGCTGCGCGGACTGAGCCAATGTCGCTACCTCCTGGATTTTTCTTTTCTCTTGCGCAATCACAAGTGACTTGGCTAGGTTAGACCCGGCTGACGCACACTCAATGGAACGTCGGAAATCTCCAGCAATGGTAATCACTCCGTTTGGCCCGGGCAACTTCATCTTCAAGTAACTGATGTGACAACTTGCCATGAACTTGTTCAGTGCTGGTCTTCTGAGTAACGAGTGATACGCACTTTCTAAGTTCACCACTTCAAACTCCAAATTCTCAGTTCGGCAATTATCTCTCGTGCCGAACAATACGTCAACCCGGACCTTGCCTATGGGCTCACAAGAAATGTCTGGCACAATACCATGGAAAGTAGTCCTTGTAGCCTGGAGCATGTTCTCCAAGATACCCAACTTGCGCATTGTATCCGCATACATGATGTTAATGCTACTGCCATTGTCAATCAGTACCTTTGAGAACCTCACATTGATGTTTGGCCCAATGAATGTCGGATCCAGCACTAACGCATATGAACCAGGACTTGGCATAAGCTTGGGATGATCTTTGATGCTCCAGGTAATTTCCTGGTCTAACCAAGGTATATACCTCGTCACTGCTGGCATTACCGCATTCACCTCCATATGTCGGTGCTGCAAGCTCTTTCTGTCTTTTTCCTCAGTGGTAAACACACAGTAACTCTGATGATGCTCTCTATACTCATTTCTCCCCTCATTTCCGGGGTACCTCTGATCCGGCTGATGCTGGTTTTCTACTTGATGCACTGCATCCCTTCTCTCATGGTTATTATACCTCGGCGGAGGGGGAGGCAACATTAGCTGTTGCGTGTTCGCTCCAGAGAGCAATTGCTGCCGGGGTAACTCCTGCCGAGGTTGATCATTCTGAGGTGCCTGAGCATTCCCCGACCCACCTTGTTCTATTTTACGCATCCACTCACATTGCCTTGTTGTATGACCCGCAGGGTTACTTGGATTTGGCGTGTGAAATTTACACGGCTGATCCAACATTGACTCATAAGTATACCTCGGAAGGTCCTTCTTTTCTTGCCACTGTTTCTTTTTCTTTGGCGTCCAAGTTTTCTTGCCATCATTCCTCGGTGTCCATTGTTGCCCTCCAGTTTTCTAACGTTGACTGCTCCCTACTCCGGGCTGATCTTGATTCACATCAGCAACTTATTGTGAACTATACCGATGATCCGGTCTGTCATCTCTTCTTTTTCCTCTGTAGTCATTCCCCCGGGATGATCCAGCTCCATCTCAAGTTGCCTGTAGAAATTTTCACAACTGTCGCATAGTTTATCAACCAATCCTCCGTCTTAGTACTGCCATCATACGTCTTTGTGCCTCTAGGTAACTGGAAGTTAGGCACCGGTGGCTCCTTCATTATTCGGGGCCCAAAACACGCAGGACCCGGTGGACCTTGACATTCAATCTATTCCGACCTATACAGCCGATCCAGCTTTAATCTGGCATCATTAGGCATCAAGTCCCTATTGCCCAATCTTGACCCTATCACATGATAGTCTGGCCTTGGGTATCCTGTGTTCACCATTTCCGAATCTCCATCGTTATACCGATCCTGCTCTCATGGAGCACCTCTCTGTTGCATACCTCGGCCGGCACTTTGCTCTTGCCTTGGTATATTCCGCTGCTGCGGTTGTCCTGCTCCTGCCGAGTTTCGCTGTCCGGCATTGCCATTTACAGTATTTCCTTGACCGGCGTTGCCTTGGTCATGGTTACCTCGGCCAGCTTCTCCTCGGCTCACACTTCGTCGATCATCATTTCTCTGTACTTCTTTTCCTTTCCCTGCCCTTGTCGGGTCATACGTGACGATCTATTTGTTCCTCCTGGCCGAGGTTACCACCTCTTCTCTCCTAGGACCACCACGAGGAGACGATGCGGCTCCAGCGGATTTCTCCGAGTTACCCACCGCCGAATGAACGATGTTGGAGGCCCCAGCTCTTTCCAGGTTTGCCCTGAGCAATTCCTTGTTTTGCCTGTTCGCGATCCGAACCAACTCATTGACCCTATCTTGCTGTCTCTGACGGGTTTCACCCGTTAGACCCTCTAACTCGGATGCCGCTGCATCTGCTGCTCTAAGGTTCTTTTCCTGGGTACTATACCTCGGCAGCCCCACGGACAAACAGTTCTCTGACTCCTCAATCCTAGTATCTCCCTCTTTGTTCATTTCACTCATGAGGTTTCTCCCCTTTACTTTCACAGCATCAACTTTATTTGCCTTTGCGTACTCACACAGCGTCATGTTCAACGACTGCTGAGCCGCGGCTATCTTTTTCGCATCCTCTAGTATTTTTTGCCTAGTTTCCTCTAGCTCGGCATGTGCCTGACCCGGATCTAATACTGCTGCTACAGGGTTTGCCAAGCTATCCATCGCTTCCCGCAACACATTCTCTGGCCTCTCTAGTGGAGGACCTCTACCTTTCCTCGGTGCCTTGGGCGTTACTTTCGGATCTGGTGCCGGATCTTTGCTCGTGCCAGCGCCAGGCGCAATCATCATCACCTCTGCGCGGTCCGGGGAGCGAGTGGTACGCGCCCCGTGAACCACGCTAAGGGGCGGCTCGCCTGCCTCGACGACGTGCCGCAGATGAACGCATGACACATCCACAACAACGTAGACCTTATGCACGCTGAGCTTGACGAAGAGTCCGTTGCGCGGAAGAGGGCGCGTGCCGAAGCAACCTGCGTTGTCGCTGACGAAATCCAGCGCTCCAAAGTGCTGAATGAGCCCGGAGACGATGCGTTCACCGGTGCCGATGAGGTTTCCCGTCCGGATCTTGACCCCTGCTAGCGCTGCTAGCCCCACGGTGGGCGCCAACTGTCGTGGTGGTGTTATGGCAGATGTCATGGATAGGCTAAAGGTGGGGACTAAATGCACTAGGGGAATCCAGGGAGGGATAGTGTGGTGATTCCACACACAGAAGTTTTATATTCGATTCACCTTCACCAATTACAAGTGCTCCTAGAGCTGTATTAGGGAGAGGAGGAAGAAGGAACTCTCTTACTCTCGCCACAAGCTAACCCTCGGAGCAATCTCTCCTGTATCAACCAGTAGAACCTAAACCCGTTCAAGACCAACGCCTTCTACTGAGGCCCTAGCCATCCTTATATAGGGGTGGCTAGGTCTCCACTTAGGGCATAGGTGGAGGCATATTCCAGGGAATATGCCTCCTCCCAAAGTAGTAAGCAGACCGGGTCACTTTTCCCCCGTGTCACCCATGCAGAGGCTACGTGAGCCTCTGCGGCACCTACGTCACCCGACATTGGCTTCGTCACCTTTGTCGGCCATGCCTCGGTGGTCCGGCCTCTGTCCGCTTCGCTCACTCTCTGCATACAGTTGCCACCTTTGACCAGCGAGATACCTTCCTTCTCTTACAAGCTTGATATAACCCGGATCCTACATAGTTGATCCGGCCAAACCTGTTCCTGCATACAAGTTAGATACATCTCACTGACTTACGGCTTAAGTCGGTTGAGACCAAGTTAGGTGGACGTCCTCCGGTCCGGGTTACCCCCTGATTCGGCCTGCCTTGAAGTGACCCGGCCAGCACCCGCTTTGGCCTTGCCGAACCTCGGCTAGCTCGGCCTTTATACCCAGGTGTGACCCTACCCGGGGGTATCCCCCCAATACTCTGTTAAAAGAAGCACCTTAATTGCCAGTAGTTCCCTTGAGGCCCCGCTGCAAACGGGCTAGCAGGACAAAAGATGTTGTGCAAGTTCTCATTGCGAGCACGTATGACTATATATGGGACACATGCCTAGGATTATCTAGTACTTGGATGCTTTATCTTATTTATTTGCAATTTCCCTATGTTCTGATTGCTATATGATTTGTCTTGTCTATGCAACGCCCGTTCATCCATCCCTATGCCTACCGCACTCGAATCCTACCGTTTCTGCTATTGTTACTAATGTCTTTACTTTACTACTGCTATTACTTTACTATTCCTAGTACAAAACTGTTGCTACTGATAAACTACTGTGAGCAAGATAGTTTCCAGGTGCAGCTGAATTGACAACTCGGTTGTTAAGGCTTATAAATATTCTTTGGCTCCCCTTGTGTCGAATCAATAAATTGGGTTTCACTTCCCTCGAAAATACTGCGATACACCCCCTATACTTGTGGGTCATCAGGGTTTTAATCCTAAGGTCAAAGCATATGCTCTGATACCAGCTTCGGTGACCTGGCATACCACTGCATGATGTAGTACACTATAGTCGTTGACATAACACCAATGAAACACCGTTCACTAGTATTACATCCCTCAGAGTGGTACAACAGAAACACAGCAGGTCCAAGACATGACTATAGATTACAACTCGACTGTTTACAAAAGATCTGGAGAACGCTCTAGGTTAAAGAGAGAGAGAAAGAACTTCTTACAAACAAGAACCAGAAATAATAACTCAAAACTATCTAGTAACTAAGACTAGTATCTAAACTATTTGGCTTGCCATTGCTACTATTGCAATGCTCTACAGAAATAGGTTTTATGGCTAGAGAATCTACTCCTATCTAAACCGACACTTTATCTTCACTTCAACTGATGTATATGTTGACTTGATTGACTTTATTGAAGAACTTGAGTTGTCAATGATGGTTTCTTGAGCAGAAATTGATTTTGACGTCGTCTTCAACGGCTTACAACCTTTCAAGGGTTAAGAAGGTACGGTTGAGTATGAGCGTACTCAGAAAGTTCACTAAAAAGGAGTGTATGATGCACTATCTCTACAGCCAAAGACCATAGGTCATAGGCAATACAGGTTTTCGTAAACATTTCTTCAAAGGTTGCTTGTTCTGAAAACTATGTCCGACAGCCTTCACAGGTTGACCAAAACCTTCGTGGGGTTCCTTTCCTGTCGCGTTCGTAGCTCCTTCCCGGAACAGGGAGTAACATGTCACAATTCTTACACTCTGCAGAGGTGCGTCACTTTTCCTACAAGAGAACTTAAGCTTTGTTGCACAACCGCGAGTATGTCCCCGTTCAAACTTCCTTGATTTGAGGCCCAACTTAAGATCCAAGCCAATCGCTGCCCTCTTCGCGATCCCATATGTCTGGACAATCCTCTAGGCTGAGCTCCATCTCTGTTAAGCCCCCAATTTAGGGCAAGTTATAACCCTGATGAGTTCCCGAAGACTCTATGAGCTAGTGATGCCCCTGGCAAGCTCCATAAAGGTCTGACTCTACCTCTGGAAACCACTCATAGATAATCTAGACACCAAAATCGTGCAGCCTAAGGGTGCCCACCCATATGCTGGATCCACACAAGGAATCCCAGCGTCACGATAAGGTCATCTTGCCTCTATAAGAAAGGAAGAAGATATAGCTGACTTCTCTGTCCCATTCCAAATCTCATGGTTAACGCGTAATATACGGCGCTAGAATCACTAGCGACATTGGTTGTTAAGTCCTAGATATGATGTTCGTTTACCACTGGAACTGTATCAGTAGATTATTACCATCTGGTAAATAATCCATAATCATATTATTATGAAAATAGTGTTTTGCGACCTTTTTGGAATGCAAGTGATGACACAGTTGAGTTACAAGCATAGAAAATAATCAAAGGATATGAGCAAGTTGTGAACTTGGCTTTTGTGATTGCAATATTATGCACTCACGGTCTTCGAGATAATAGAAGATCCAAATTCTGTAAACAACATCATTGGTCCAATAAGGACTAATGTTTAAAGAAGCAAGATGCAACGATGCATAAGTAATGTAATGCAGTTTGATAAACGCGAATTCCCGGAATAGTCGTATCTAATCTAGGGTTTAGAGTTTATGATGAGTTCTTTGGAATGTGTTGCACTTTTATACCAGTTTCACACTTGTGCTTCATATTAAGGCTTGTGAGAGTGTGTGTGAAACTATAAGTAAATACCACAAGCAGTATACAATACTAAAGCATTCAAATGGATCATGGTATCTAAAATATTTCTTAAACAAGATTAAGAATCAATTAGAGCTTTTAAAGAAGCGTTTAAAGATTACTTTTAATGTTTCTTAAAAGAATAACTTTTGACGAAAGATTACTTTTACAAAGTAAAAAACATTCAAACTTAAAGCTAACACTTTAAGGTTTTCTTATTAGCTAAGATTATTAAATAGGAAAACATTACTACATTAAATAATCATAGTATAAGTGAATGCATTTATTTTTTATCTTGTAAATCAATGGTTATACTTAATAAGTAAATAATAGGTATTACTTCAATTACTTTGGAACTTGGTTTAAATCTTTAAGTGGTTTTCTCAAACTAGGGAAAGAGTTAGTAAATAAAAGTTTGGTGACATTACAAGTGCATAGGATTCTTGTGATAGACAATATACCATTTTGGTTGATTTTATAATTGATGAAAATCTTTTAGGAAAACTATAATACCATTAATCTGAGAAGATAGTTTTAGTAGATATATTTTAAAATGTTTTGACCTATTTTACTTCACTTAAACATTAATTGACTTGTTGTTACATTTTTGGACTTTAAACAAATAATACTAAAGAGAGTAGTAAAGGTTTATATATTTTTAATGAATTAAAATAAAAGAAAAAGGTTTAAATAAGATTTATTAGACCTTTACCTTTTATTTTACTTCAAAAGTATGAGTTGATATTTTTAGTGTGTAGATTTCATTTTTGTGATGATTTTGGTATATTGTAAGTATTTTTCTCACTTTTAAATAATAAGATATGATTTTTACAAGTTTTATCACTTTATAAATACCTAATAAATAATAAAAATTGGTTAAGTGATACAAAAATAATTTACAAGTTTGTAAATGTAGATTTTGTTTTTATAAGAATTTTGGTATATAATTTATATTTTTCTTATTTACTAATATTAAAATATGAATTTTTAAAATATTATTAGTTATAAAATCTTTATTAAATAATAATTATTTAAATAATTAACACAATATTGTTTTGTTATAAAGTTAGATTATAGACTTTATTTTTCTAAACATTTTGATATATTATATACATTTTTCTAAATTATAAAACAAAAGATATTCAATTTCTAATATTAGATCAATTTCTTAAATTCCTGAAATTTATTTATTTTTGAATTTATACAGTTAATACATTTTCTAATTAGATTTAAAACTGAGGAATACCTTTTTACACTAGGCACACACTTAGACACATCCACAGACATGTGGGCTAGTGACCACGTCGGTAGCCACGTGGGCAAGACTGGTCAAACCCGGCTGACTCGGCGGGCGGTGACGTGTGCGTGACGTCAGCTAAACATCACCTCGTCGGCCACCACCAGATGGTCACCGGCGATGGCGGATGTGAGCGCATGCGCGGCTACTGAGGTTGGCGTTGGAACCAGGAGACGATGGTGAACAGATTAGTGGCGGCGCCACCTAGGAATGGTCACCGGAAAGCGGCCACCGACGACGGATAGCGGTGGCGGTGTCGGGTGCTCGTGGAGGCGGTGCTACGGAGGGCTAGGGTCGAATCGGAGAGGATCATCGGAACCTGGAGCTCACCTGGAAACTTGTAGAGGCGACGGCAAGGAGAGGCGAGCTCGGACGACGTCGCCATGGTCGACGACGAGCGACGGACAGAGGTGTCGATTGGATTGACTAGGGGTTCTCCGGCTTCCGTGGAATAGCTAGTGAGATCAAGAAGGGTATGGCGAGCACGGGGTGCCCTCCGTTGGAGATCTAGTGGTCGGAGACGACGAGGACAACAAACTCCGACGAGGTAGGTTTCGGTACAGAGAGAGAGGAAGAAAGCAAGCGAGGGGAAATGAGGATGAGGATGGCCCGGAGCGTCTCGGTGGCGATCTTATCCCTCTCCCAGGCGTCGGTGGTGAGTATCACGGCACAGAGGTGACGTCGACGACGGCATCGGGTGGCGGCGAGTCCTCCAGCGAGCTGCTTGTGACGTTGCGAGGTAGACGATAACTCGTTCTTTGCAGAAAACCCCCTAGCAAAATCTTCGTCTCAACCCGCGATCCTTCCTTCGGTCCCACGCGACCGTGAGAGAGATGGACGAATCGGGCTGGTGTTGGGCTTCTGTTGGGCCACGGTTGAGTGTGCGGTTTGTGCTACCTGCTGCTCGCGGGCTTGGAATAGGAAATGGGCCATGGTGGGCTAGGCGGTTAACTCACTCCTTCTTCATTTTCTTTTTATCTGTTCTTGTATTCTGCTTTCTTTTCTACTAAAATTTCCTTTCCAAATTTATTTCTACAAGGTTTAAGCTTTTAAAAATTCTGGTAGAATATTCAGAATAGTGTAAAGATTCATTATAATTAATTTCTCTATATAATTTTTGTTATATGAAAAGGGAATACAACTATATGAGAGGTTCCCTTATTAAATAGAACAAATAAGGCTTACACTTTAGGGATTTATCTAAATACATTATAAAGGATTAATCTTTGTGGTTCATAATAGGGTGATTTAAATTTCATGGTTCTCCATATTTGGTAATTTTCCAAATCCAATTCTACTTGATTTGTAGTGTTAGAATTACCATAGAACCATCTTGGTTAATTCTTTATGTATTAATAACAATAATTAATGAAGATGTCCACTTTCTAGTAATTAGCATGAGGTTTGAAGAATTTAACAAACTCACATTCTATTTTGGATATGGATGATGGTTAAGGACTAAGAGATATTCCCTTCATGTTTTATGACCAGGAATCATATCTCACTCAGAATGAGCTATTGAGATTTCTTCCTAAGGTGATCTTGATAGTTTATAAAACAAGGTTTCTATTAGGGTTGATGACAATCAGGTAGACAAGGCTTTCATCCATAAACACTCATCTAGTTCTCTAATTACCTCTTGGAAACCTTTAGTTATCCAAGAGGTATTGTTCAGTAGTTACCTAGGAATAGGAAATGGTTTCACTATCCATTTGATTCTAGAGTCTTGAATAATACAGTAGAGATGGGTCTTGTCATGGATTGATATATTATTGGTTAAGGCTTCTAAAGAATCCTTATCTTAATACCTCACTAAGGATACCTTGAGATAAGGAATTCCTTTCCAAAATATACTCTATATACCTCTATTATCTTATTCACAAAGATTACATCTTCCTGAATAAGACAAACATCTGACTCCACCATATCCATCATCATATGATGACATGGTCATGCCACTTCGACATTACTCCATTCTTACTCCTAGTATATAACTCCTCTTAATTAACTACCATTGATGCACCTATCAATGTAGCTACTGCTAACTCCATCTATTAACTTCCTTAACTTCATCGTGCAACTACTTCCAGGGTTTGCAAGACTACAATCCTTACTATACATACAAAGGATATAAATCCTTTGAAATAGGTATAGTACTACTCCCATACAACTCATCAAATACTTCATCATACTCTAGCTTGACTTCTAATGATCAAGCTAGATGATTCAACTTACTAGGACTTGCGTAACTCGGTATATTCATAACTCCTCTTCAACACCTCATCATCTATTCTCAAGTGACTTGAGAATAATGAGCACCATCCTTTGATCATACAAAGCTTAGGCTTCTAATTGTTTGATCAAGATCTACACTCAACTAAGTAGTAAACTTGTATTAGTCTCTCTATAGACTTATCTTGTTAAGCAAGCTTACTTCATATCTATATCTACTTGGCTTAACAAAATTATTATTAGATACACAAATACTACTAGCTTTCTCATAGCTTCATAATTACTAGCTTAACTCTTGGGTTTAGGTACGGATTCTAGTTAACTCATGAGTGCGTTAACTCCTCCAACATTAAACGGTTTGATCTCCATCAGGGATCACATTCCATTGATGATGGCACACTTTACCATAACTAGTTCCTTCTTCTTATTTATTTACTTAAGGTCTTTGGAAGGTTTATACAATAGGTCAAAGGCTATGAGTCAATAAGTTCTAGATCAGGAATTGATCACCCAATATTGATGATCAATTGATACTAGGACTTGGTTAAATAGATATGGCACCTCTTAATATCATATTAAGAGTATGTGCTGGATGGTCTTAGCTTGACTTCCTTTCTACTCTATCTGTGACAAGAGTTAGTGTTTAGAAACTACCATGATTCTCATGGTAGGAATAAGGAAAGCAAGTCTATCAAGGTTTAGTTATAGAGTTTCTTTTACTTAAGTTACATACTTAACTTGGTATCCAGGGTTTGTTGTAGATAATACCTTTATATCATCTTTAGAGTATTAAGTATTCATCCTTGAGTTGTTGTATGTAATACCATGTAATGATCTCTAGAAGATCAAGTACTCCTTATTAAGTAGTGTGTGGTGACTTAGTTTTTATTACATTTGATCTACCCTTAGATCAAATTATATTACCCAAAGATAAGGTTTTAGCAAAGGTCATATTGAAAGTTATCGCAGTCAACTTGATGATCTACTTCAGTTCCACCAAGTTAAGAGAAGCTTCAATCAGTTTGAAAAGTTTTATTCAAAAGCACGAGAATTATCCGAATTTTCTGTGCATGAATTCAATGCACACACCTGTGTTTAGCTTATTTCTAAGCTCTAATGCTGGGGTGTTACAGTAACCCTCAACCCCAGAAGCGAAAGAAGAGAGTGAAGTAATGTCGTTAGCCGGAAGATGGTGTGGTTGGAGAGCGAAGGTGATGATGAACTCACGGAAGAAATCACTGATGGGAAGGCCAAACCCATGTTTCAAATGCGAAAGGAAAACAACAAACTCACCCGGATTGGGAGATGGAATGACCTCCTAGCAGGGGAGGTGACAAGAAACCCTGGTAGGGATGCGGCAGGTCTGGTACATCTAGTCGATGTCAACTTGGTAGACCCAAGAACCGGCCCAGGCACCACACTTGTGGACCTCGCCGCCCTCTTCATGTTCTTCAATGACGATGACCTCCTCTGATTCAGTCATCTCTTGATCTTTGCCTTCGCGGATCCAATATGAAGCAAAAGGCACAGGTTTGGATTAGCGTGGACCTGTGGTGGCTATGAGAAGCGGAGCGGTGGTGCGGGTATGGCAGAGAAGAACAACCGTAGGGCGCAATAGTAGCGACGATGTGCTAATTAGCAACGGCAGCGACTGCCGTGTCGCGTAGAAGAAGAAGCAGAAGGGGCAAAGGCCCGTGCGAAGGGGGGAAATGGCTAAGGGGCCTCCCTCATCCCCTATTTAACCACGCCCCTAAGAGGGGTAGTGGGATCAAGCGGTGCGGTGGGCCAAACCATGTGGCCGTGTATCTGTGGGATCAGCCAATCAGAAGCATGCCACAAGAAGGGCCACTTGGCGCAGTAGATCCCACGACGTGATGTGGCGTTCCGGTTATCGAAGAAGTGCTAGGATGTGACGTTCGCATCAGTTATTCCTAACAACATGCACAATAACAGGCACAGTAACTGGCCACAGGCCCTTAGAATGAGGCAAAATAATGATTACCCTCAACGTAGGACGTGGTGAAGCGTACACGAGAAGGAAGGGATCTAAGTAGGTAACCTGGATCTGAGAGGATAACCCGTCCAGCGAGGAATACCTCGGAATGAGCCAAGGGAAATCAAAAGGAACACCAAGTTACAAAAGTAGATGAGTTGACATAAGAGTAACTCGACAATAAGCAGAAAAGAGGCGCACCGCTTTACTATTTTGGGAGAGCCATATTCGGGGAATATTCCTTCCACGTATTCCCTAGATTGTAACCTGGGCTCCCCTATATAAGGAGAACCATGACCTCCATAGAAAGGGTCAGCCATTTTTACTAAGGGAAAACCCTAGAGCACTAGTAGAAAATGGGCCTTTGGTTCGGGCCATTAGTCCCGGCCGTGGCTGGGGCCGGGACTAATGGTCCGAACCAGACGACCCGAGGAGGCCGAGGCACTATGTCCCGGTCCGTAAGGAACCATTAGTCCCGGTTTGAGATACAAACCGGGACAAATGGGTCTAGGCCGGCGTGCATGCTCCTGGCAGAACCTTTAGTCCCGGTTTGTATCTCAAACCGAGACTAATGGCCTGGCCCTATATATATGCACCTAGCCCTCCACTCTCTCCTGTTTTTTTCCTATGTGAGAGGTGGGTATAACTTTGTGCTAACTTTTTTCTTCATATGCACTAGAGGTGTTCGGTGAAATGCCTATTAGAGCGATGCCACTTGAGTTCACACAAGACAAAATATGATATGAGGTGCCAGAGCGACACTTAAGGTTTCTCCTCTTTGTTTTGAAGTGTCCTAAAAGGTTAACAACTATTTTCTCGTTTTGACTGCGGTACTAATTTAAGCATCGTGATTACGTCTGATATATATGCATGGTTGTATGATGCAGATGAGCCACCCATGGATATACGGTGACCGACGCTCTGACGCTTACAGAGAAGGCATGCGTTCTTTTCACCTTGTGGCCGAGGCGAACAAGCGGCGGGATGGTTTATGTGTTGTCCATGTGTTGAATGTCGGAATGAGCAGGCTCACACTTCCTCAAGAGTCATTCAGAGCCACTTGCTTCGGTCCGGTTTCATATCCGGCTATAATGTTTGGACCAAGCACGGAGAAAGAGGGGTTATGATGGAAGACGGCGATGAAGAAGAGAACGATGATGACAACTACCGATCTATGTTCCCTGAATACGATGATACCGCAGTTGAAGATAATGAAAAAGAAGGGGGTGAAGAACGGGAACCAGATGAGCCCGTTGATGATTTTGGTCGGGTCATTAGTGATGCAAGGCGAGACGGCGACACAGAAAAGGAGAGGTTGCAGTTCGAGCAGATGTTATAGGACCACAACACATTGCTGTATCCAACTTGTGAAGATGGCCAGAAGTGAAGGGTAACGGGTAGGCTACACTAGCATAAAATCAAAAATTTCTACCGCGTCAACCAGGAATACTATTGTCATAGATCACGGGATTACCGCTAGACGCGCAGGTGCGGAACTCGATGAAGCACGTTGCGGCAGTGTAGATGTTCTACGTCTCCTCCTCGTCCTCGTCCCATGAGCAGCTCCCCTTTGCACGGCTCGTCCAAGTGCTACAGATGCAGCACCTCCGAGGTATCCACACGTCCGGAGTGGAAGTCGTCACACGCCAGACTGCTAGGTCTGCGCGTGCAACACAGGCGGAAGAGGAGTGGCGGCTGGGTGGAATGCTCTCACCTTTTCAGCTCGCCTCACTCCCTCTTATATAGGCATCCCTGGTGGGCTTCTACATTAGCAGCCCATTAGCAGCCTAAGCCTGGTCTAATTCGGATCCAATCCTCATTAGGCTTCCAGCCCCTAAAGTGTGTGACCCTATAGGTTCATACACGTATAGACATGACGCGAGTACACTTACTCCGTCAATAGTTGGTAGCGGCCTCTAGCAAGACGTGCCAACTCCTAAACGCATATAAAGATCATTCGGACGAACCATCACAAGGTTGAGTACATGTCTTTCCCTTTGCCTCACGATATTTGGTCTAGCTCTAAGCTGACCTCTCTTTCTCGATACTGTGATTCAGAATCCCTTTACTAGGTTAACTCTTAACCATATGTAGCACGGCCATGCATTTCTGGATCCGATCACTCGAGGGGCCCAGAGATATCTCTCTCAAGTAGAGAGGGGCAAATCCCATCTTGATTGACCGATGCCTTGCAGCATGTATCAGGACAAACCCGAAAGCTACCTTTATAACTACCCAGTTACGGAGTAGTGTTTGATAGCCCCAAAGTAGGTCGATCCACATCTCAAGTACATGCGACAATCTCAGGTCTAAGGACAAAACGTACACGATGTGTAGAGAGAGCTGCAAGTATTATTGCTAGTCTCATGTTGGGTCAGTCCAACCCCATGTTCATAACATGTGTCCACATCATTGGTTTGACATCTCCATGTCAATGACTTGCGAAACATAGTCATTAACCAATCGATGTGCTAGTCTAATATTCACGTGTGTCCTCGCATGAACTCCGACTAGGGACAATTATTAGATAACCATACAAGTAAAGAGTTTCACAAACAATTCACATAATTGCCAATCAATACAAGTTGCCTGGTATATGGATATTCAAGGAACATTATAATAACTCATGGATACACATGAAATACAATCATCTCTATGATTGCCTCTAGGGCATATTTCCTTCAAGAAGAAGCTGGATAGCACACTGGAATTGTTGAAGTGGAAGGCAGAGACCGGTATGACTGACTCGGGATTTGAAAAGTTGCTGGTAATAATGAAGAAGCTGCTTCCAAGAAATAACCAATTGCCCTGCAGTACGTACGAAGCAAAGAAACTTGTCTGCCCTCTAGGATAGACGTGCAGAAGATACATGCATGCCCTAATGACTGCATCCTCTACCGTGGTGAGAAGTACGAGAATATGGATAAATGTCCGGTATGCACTGCATTGCGGTATAAGATCAGAAAAGATGACCCTGGTGATGTTGAGGGCGAGCAACCCAGGAAGAGGGTTCCTGCCAAGGTGATGTGGTATGCTCCTATAATACCATGGTTGGAACGTTTGTTCAGAAATAAAGAGCATGCCAAGTTGTTGCGATGGCACATGGAAGACCGTAAGAAAGACGGGATGTTGAGGCACCCTGCTGATGGTTGGCAGTGGAGAAAAATCGAGAGAGACTTCCCGGACTTTGCTGGTGATGCAAGGAACTTATGGTTTGGTCTAAGTACCGATGGCATGAATCCTTTTGGGGAGCAGAACTATAGTCACAGCACCTGGCCCACAACTCTATGTATCTACAACCTTCCTCCTTGGTTGTGCATGAAGCGGAAGTTCATTATGATGCCAGTGTTCATCCAAGGCCCGAAGAAACCCGGCAACGACATTGATCTGTACCTAAGGCCATTAGTTGATGAACTTCTACAGTTGTGGGCCAAACCAGGTGTACGTGTGTGGGATGAGCACAAACAGCAGGAATTTGACCTACAAGCGTTGCTGTTCGTAACCATCAATGATTGGCCTGCTCTTAGTAACATTTCAGGACAGACGAACAAAGGATACAATGCATGCACACACTGTTTAGATGAGACTGAAAGTATATATCTGGATAAATGTAGAAAGAATGTGTACCCATACAATCGTCGTTTTCTTCCACCCAGTCATCCCTTAAAGAAGAAAGGCAAGCATTTCAATGACAAGGCAGAAACCCGGACGAAGCCTGTCCCCCGTAGTGGTGCTGATGTATTTGGTATGGTCAAGGATTTGGATGTAATCTTTGGAAAGGGTCCTGGAGGACAACATGTTCTGAAAGACCCCATTACCGGACACGCACCCATGTGGAAGAAGAAATCTATATTTTGGGAGCTACCCTATTGGAAAGTGCATGAGGTCCGCTCTGCAATCGACGTGATGCACCTGACGAAGAATCTTTGCGTGAATATTCTAGGCTTCCTGGGCTTGTATGGGAAGTTAAAAGATACCCCGGCAGCACGGGAGGACCAACAACATCATAAAGGACGAGACGGCAAGCATCCAGGGCAGTTTCAAGGGCTTGCCAGCTACGCTCTTACCAAAGAAGAGAAGGAAATCTTTTTTGAAGTCCTTTTCAGTATCAAGGTCCTGTATGGCTTCTCGTCAAATATAAAGGGAATAGTAAATATGAAAGAGAAAAAATTTCAAAACCTAAAGTCTCATGACTGCCATGTCCTTATGACGCAATTGCTTCTGGTTGCATTGAGGGGAATTCTAGCAGAAAATGTTCGACTAGCCATTGTGAAGGTATGTGCATTCCTCAATGCAATTTCTCAGAAGGTAATCGATCGAGAAAGTCTATTAGGGTTACAGATTGATGTGGTCCAATGTCTGGTCAACTTCGAGTTGTTGTTCCCGCCATCCTTCTTCAATATTATGACGCACCTCCTAGTTCACCTAGTCGAAGAGATTAGAATTCTCGGTCCTGTGTTTCTACACAATATGTTCCCCTTTGAGAGGTTCATGGGAGTCTTAAAGAAATATGTTCATAACCGTGCTAGGCCAGAAGGAAGCATCTCCAAGGGCTATGGAATAGAGGAGGTCATTGAGTTTTGTGTTGACTTTCTTCCTGACCTTAAGCCGATTGGTGTTCCTGAATCTCGCTATGAGGGGAGGATGACTGGAAAAGACACACTAGGAAGGAAATCAATGGTATGTAGGGACGGGCATTCTTTCACTCAAGCACACTACACAGTTCTACACAATTCCACCGGGGTGGCTCCGTATATCGAGAAACACAATTCAAGCACGCCGGTAGGCTGCCCGACTCGCTCTCTGGCCGCCACCACCCCAACCACCGCCGCCGCCACTCACTCTAGCCGCCACCGCCGCCGCCACTACAGCCGCCTCGTGTGCGCCGCCAGCCAACAGAGGTACACCGACCTGCCTCCCCTTCGCTCCCCCGTCCGGCCGGCTACGCGGCGGCGCGGCGCTGCTGGCCACTGTGGGCGAGCAGGCCGGGCCGGCGACAGCCATCCACGCCGGCGGCGGTGCGGGCGATGCGGCGCCCCCGGCCAAAGTTCTCTGTTTTCCTTTTTTTTATTTTGTAGTAGTTAATTGTAATAGTATTTTGTAATATTTAGTAGTTAATTGTAGTAGTTGTTTGTAGTAACTGTAAAAGTTAATTGTAGTAGTATTTTGTAGTAGTATTTTGTAGTAGTTAATTGTAATAGTATTTTGTAGTAGTTAATTGTAATAGTATTTTGTAGTAGTTAATTGTAATAGTATTTTGTAATATTTGGTAGTTAATTGTAGTAGTTGTTTGTAGTAATTGTAATAGTTAATTGTAGTAGTATTTTGTAGTAGTTAATTGTAGTAGTTGTAATATTTAGTTGTAATAGTATTTTTGTACTATATAGTTAATTTTATTTTGTAGTGTAATATTTTTTAATTGCTAGTGTAATAGTAGTGTATATATTAGGGTGGTAGTGGTCGCGGGCCTCTGGACTTAGGGTTAGAGTGGTGGTGGTCGCGGGCCCCCAGACTTATGGTTACGGTGGTAGTGCTCGCGGGCAGCCGAACTTAGGGTTAGGGTGGTGCTCCTCGCGGGCCACCGGACTTAGGGTTGGGGTGGTAGTGCTCGCGGGCAACCGGACTTAGGGTTAGGGTGGTGGTGCTCGCGGGCCACCGGACCTAGGGTTAATGTGGTAGTGCTCGCGGGCCCCCGGACTTAGGGTTAATGTGGTAGTGCTCGCGGGCCCCCAGACTTAGGGTTAGGGTGGTAGTGCTCGCAGGCCCCCGGACTTAGGGTTAATGTGGTAGTGCTCGCGGGCCTCCGGACTTAGGGTTTGGGTTAGGGCATCACTAGAATTTTGCTATTGTTTAGTATTATTGTAGCAAATTGCGTGTTCAGATTATTGTTTAGTATTATTTTATGCAGCAATATTGAATGAAAAATGTTATTGTGTGCATTTTGTAGAAAACTATGGATCCAATCCAGAGAGACCTAGCACAGGAAGAAATTCTCGAGGATATGATCAATGAAACCCCCCCCCCCCATGTTGATCCACCCGAATCTCCGTCGATTTATCTGAACACCTCCGGTGAGG
Source organism: Avena eriantha (assembly GCA_910589775.1). NCBI lineage: Eukaryota > Viridiplantae > Streptophyta > Magnoliopsida > Poales > Poaceae > Avena > Avena eriantha. Next base: position 303,888,863 of record OU342746.1, on the reverse strand, counting down.
GAGAGGAGGTCGACCGAAATGATCAAGGAGAAGCCGACGGCTCCGGTGGTGGAGAAGCCGACGGCTTCGGTGGTGGAGAAGCCGACGGCGAGGTATATATATGAAGTCTGGTGATCAATAGATGCATTAACTGAGTTGTATATATATATATATATAAATTGACGAATGTTTCTTCTCTTAGGCCTCCACATCGAGCAAAAATATTCCAAACGAGGCCCGGCCAAAAAGTTGGACGCATCTACGCGTTATACAATTACGCGGGTATCACCACGGGGTGAACCGGTGGAACCCGAAAAGGCTAAAATTGTATTTAAACAACAATGCGGAGTTATGGTTAGGGATCGCATCCCGAGCACCGTTCGAGAGTGGAATAAGACCAAAGGGGCGAAAGAGGGTGAGTATGTCTTCGACAGGTGCAAAGAGGGTCTTTGGAATGACCTCATGACACATTTCACCCTGCCAGAATTTGAGGATGATGCCGACACAGCTGCATTGAGGAAGAAAGTCAAGCAGTGGACTCTTACGAAGATGGCCGAACTATTCAAGAACTGGAAGAAAGCATTATGGCAAAAGTATCAGAAGACGAAGAAGACTCTTAAATTTGAATGCTATCTAACGAAGCAGCAGGCTAACTGGGATGCATTTGTGAAGTACAAGGAGTCACAACCTGCTATGGAAATGTTGGAAAAAAACAAGAAAAATGCCACGATGAAGAAATATCACCATCACCTGGGGCCAAGGGGCTACGCGGGTGGGATGCTAAAGAGAATGAGTTGCTTGCTAAAGGGATCACTCCAGAACCAATACGCGAAGAATGGGATCTGAGGGCAAGGAATTGATTCCTTGAGCATGGGAGTGAGTATGACGAAAGTACAGGGGACCTTATTTGCAGTGACGGGATTAGAATACCCCGGGATACATGGCATAAAGTGGTGTAGGAGATTAAAGCGGGGACAACAAAGTTCTGTCCCGATAGAGAGAAAGACTTGCTGACAAAGGTCCTCGGGAATGACGAACGCGGAGGACGTGTACGAGGCCTTGGCCCTAGTTATACGTAGGAGATGGGGTTTCCCAAAGACAGAGATACTTATAGGAGCCGAGAGAGAGCAAAGAGGCGACGGCAGGAGGAGGAGGGAGACATGTTCACCGAGTTGCTAGGAACACTTTGAATGCATCAGCAACAGATTGACGAACTTCGAGGAGCAGCGCGCCTGCAAGATCCTGTACTCGATATTACCGCCGTCCCATCTCAGCGGAGAAGCAGCTGGCTGAATCGGAGGTCCCTTCTGACGATGCACGTATGGTAGATGGCGGTCCCGGCTACCCCGTGGTTGGAATCAAGGAGCAGGCATCTTGTGAGCTCCATCAGAAGGTGAAGAACCTATCCATCAAGGTGGCGGTCGGATGTGCTTTACCTTGTCCACCTGGCGCACGCTGGCATGGCCGTGAGATTCCAGCTGGCTATGCTAAAGTTGGTGTGGATGAAATCACAATGGGGTGGGACTCAATGGAGCTTGACATCCCTGGACCTGAAGGTGAGAGGACACTCGGAGAAGTACTGGGTGGTATCATTCTATGGGACAAGAACAACATCAAGCTTCTACGCTGGACGCCAAAGCCAACACCGCCTCCGTGTGGTCGCATGTCACCTTCACCTCCATCACCTCCAAGAATCCCACCCCATGACTACGACCACCATAGCCTGAGTCCATCTCGATCTCCGTCGCAGCCTCCGATTAGTACTAAACGACACAGGAGCCCAAAATGACAAATGTCGCCCCTCCCAAGAGTACCTCATAAGAATCTTCCTATCAAACCTTACGATCGTACTGACGAGGAAACCAACATGATCGTAAAGGCCGAATGTGTTGCGTAGCTTCAAAAGAAGAAACCCGAGCCCGCCCCGGTATACACCGAGAAGCAAAAAGCATATGCACTTTCTTTTCTGAACACAAAATCGCAATATGACTTGCACCATAAGCCAGATGACTATCGACGCACACTTCAGAAGGAAATGAAGAAGAGCAAATCAAGTAGAAGTGCAAGCGGGAGCAAATCATCAAGTAGAAGTGCAACCAGGAAAAGAAAGGACGTCCCCCAGCTCGGGGAATAGGCCAAAAAATCGACCCCACCCCTCAAGGTGGTATCCTATGACACTCCCCAGCAGGATATGGAAGAAGCTAAGAAGCTTGCTGCCACTATGAATGTGACTGTTGAGGAATTGCTAGGTTCCTAGGACGACAAGTTACCCAAGGCTCAGGTAGTCCCTACATATGTCCCAGGGAAGCCTCTGGTCAGCTTTGAGCAGTTCCAACAACTGCCAACACAAATGCGGAGTTTACATAAATGGTACTTGAAAGCCGTAAAGGAGGAGAGAATAATGATCGTGGCGAAAGTCCCACATGACTACTACTTCCGAGAAGAAGAGGTCCATGTTGAGTTTCCAGAACTCTTCCAGTTATACACTTTCGACGCCCTCGACAAAAGTCTCATGAGTTGCTATTGTCTGTAAGTTGTTGAATTCATTGTCTATATATAAGCTGTTCATTTTTTTTCAGTTGTTCAGTTCATTGCATGTAATTATCCTAATTATATCCTTTTGTACTCTATTATTATGTAGAATGAAGATCATGGAATGTAAAAGAAGGTCAATCTTCAGTGTTGGGTTCATTGACCCAGATAAAATACATTGTCGGACGCTAAAGGAACAACCCGAGGACACACAGGAAAACCTTCTAAGGTTTCTAACGGAGCAAAATTTCTGTGACCACATACTGTTTCCTTACAATTTCGCGTGAGTTTCTTACTCTATTGTACACATTCTCTTTTGCTTACTCGATGTTAAGTGTAATTGATGAGTTACTGATGTATATATAAACGTGTACAGTTTCCACTGGATTCTCATGGACATTCAACTTGATAAGGGAAGAGTTGATGTCATGGACCCATTAAAGAGACCCCTGGAACAGTTTAGTGACATGCAGGACATGCTCCAGAGGTAATTTTCGCGCTACAGCGGTCTCTTTCATTGATTTTCGGAGATATCACGTAATAAATAACTCATTCATTTTCTTTACCGGGTAGGGTTTGGAACCAGTTCAAGAGTGCGGTTACGGGTGACTTTAATGAGAAGCTGACGTTTAAGCCGGTCTCATTAAGTAGTAAGCGCATCTCTTTACTTCTAGTTTCAATACAATTATGATGCTGGATTATTATTTTGATTGAATTCTATTCTCGTAAAGTGCGCGAGGCAGCCACAGGGGACGAATCTATGTGGATTCTACGTTTGTGAGTTCATTCGCACGTTTACCAGTGAGCTGAATGATTATAGAGTCGATGTAAGCAATACATTCATAACATTATTTTTATTACCGTCACTTTTTGTTATCATGATTGATATTCATATTGATCTCCTTTTCTTATATAGTTCGAGAAAATGCGGGATCAGCTCCTACCACAGCAATGCGTAGTAGCAATTGCTGAAGAACTGGCAGGATTCTTGATGAACGAGATGATAGATAACGCCGGAGAATTTAGTGTGAATAGGCGCCGATGATCCCCGACCGTGTAATTGAATAGACGGGCTCTAGTCCCGATAATTGTGATCTCCATGTGTAACTATCATGTATATATTTGTATGCTCGATCTTAAGAGAAGTTATCTTATGTATGCACGAACATGTACGGTATGTGGTAGCATAGAAAACTATTTTGAAATGAAAAAAAAGAATACAAATTAAATTCTCTGCCGTGGCAGAGAACCATTTGTCCCGGTTCGTAATACGAACCGGGACTAATGGGGGGCACCCAGCGCCCGCAGAGACAGCCACGTGGATTCCCATTGGTCCTAGCTGGTAAGAGGGCTGGGACTAATGGGTGGGCCTTTAGTCCCGCCCCTCCAGTCCCGGTTACCAGGACCGGGACTAAAGCCCCTTACGGGCCGGGACTGGAGGCCCGTTTTCCACTAGTGGAGAGAGAGGTGGGGTAGTAGAGAAGTTCATTCTCCCCCCACGAACAGCTCAAGGAGCCTTTGTAATCACCACTAGATTGAGAGAATACAAGCATCTGTGTGTGGAATCACCACACCATCCCTCCTTGGATACCTCTAGTGCACTTTGGCCCCATCTTTAGCCTATACATGGCATTTTCCATGCCACCACCTCGACACCCATGGATATCATAATTAGCTTAGTGAATCTCTCTTAATTCCCCCTTTGACCGTGCAGGTTGTAAGCTAATGCTTGTAGTCACAAAAGTAACAGTAGACATACTCCCATACACGTCCTAAGGGTATGTCCCTATCTTTAGATTGAAGGCAAACGATATGTGGCCGACTACACATACCATCTAAAGAGAGAGATCAAACACAATATCATAGATCAATGGATCATGTACCAAATTAATAGATCATCTTTATTTCATTTCATAATAATGCTAGGGTTTCTCCATCTCCCCAAGAACAAAGGGAACTACTCACAAATGGAAGCAATCAACAACATCATCATATTCAAATGGATGGATAAAAGTATGAAGGTAAATCTAGTGCAAACCACAATTGTATTTGGAGTTACAACAAGATCTAAAGTATGGAAGAGGGGAATGGTAGTGGTGATGGAGATGCAATGTTTGATGATGTGATGTCCTCTGATGATCTGTGAAGCAGCAAAGATTTTCCCTTCTCCTAGTTCCTCCTCCAGATCTCTGTCTGGCGTGGTATTTCGAGGCTGGACGTTTCTAAGAATGTCAGATCTCAGATCCGTCTTTGCGTGGTGAGAGTATTTGACGAGGCGGATGCACTGATAGGTGGTACAGGATGACAGTACGGCCAAGTACCGCTCATACCATAGGTCATTAAACTCTCTTTAGATTTCCTTTGCTTCCTTTCTTCTCCCAGGTGCAAGGAAAAAATATCATACTATGCCCAATTGATGTATTCACAAGAAACTTAGTAATTTAGGATCCTATTGAAACAAGGACTGTCGGGGGGATGACCCCCGGGTAGGCTACGCCAGGCCTAACTGGTCGGCTCCAAGAATGCCTGGATGGATGCGTGCAAGACAGTGGGCCACAACCGGGTGGACCGCTCCAACCGGTCCGTCCTCAAGATTCCCCGACTGGCCCGTCTAGCCGGATGGCCAGAAGAACCGGCTGGGTGGACGCTTCCACCTGGCCGCCTCGGATTCAGTGGCTAGGCTATGGAGGGGGTGACCGTCCTCGCTAAGCATGCCCCTGACTCCTTGCATCATCAAACAGGCTAGCGCGCCGCCCCTGCCGGTGCTACAAGACAAATGTGCCAAAGTGCCAAAGCTAGAAGCTGAGCAAGGCGTTGTTGGCTGACCGCTAAAGCTCTAGCTGACCGTTAAAGCAACGGGTGACGCCCAAAGCACCGACAATGGGACACTATAACACTATCCTCTGTACTGGAGGCTTGACTAGGTCCTGGCCCATCGGCTGGACCCCGCCAGCCTGCCCGCTGTGTAAACCCGAAGCCCAAACATTAAATCCTAGAACCCACATTATAACCTACCTATCCCGGCCAGTATGTAACATAAGGTGTAGCTAGTTATCTAGGTAGATTCAAGTTCACTCTAATAGTCTACTAGTTCATCTTCTTCCTCTAGCTCTCGATAGCAGTTAGGGAAACTTCTCAAGGAGCACTTGTACTGGGCACTTGCCCCCGATATAGTAGATCCTTGCAGGACTAGGAGTATTACCTCGTCAAGTGGGCTCTGGACCTAGGTGCATCACTTTGTTTGTACTATCTGTGCCCTTCCCATTGCGAGTAGCCACTGGTAGCATCCTGATTGTCCCTTCTCATGCCTTCCCTGATGGCACTGCCCTGTTCCACACCACGACAGTTGGTGCCCACCATGGGACACAACGCTTCGGCTGGGGTCATCTGTCGCACGGGACTTTCGCTCGTCGCTGGTGAGCAAGCCGCCTCCGGCCTCGTCCTCGCTATCGGCTCCTTCGACTGTTTCATCGACAATGCATCATGCTTCGCTAGGGAGACCTTCCCCAACGACGGCTCTGTCATGCACTTCGGTGACCACCGCGTCTATATTGCCACCGTCGCCGAGGCCTTCCCTCGCGAAGTCATCACCGTCTCTGGTGCGCCGCCCAACTTCATCGCTCTGCGCGTCGCCAGCGGTAGCATGGAGGTCATGATGGCCGGCTCAGGTGAAGGCCACCGCCTGCCTCTGGAGCGCAGCATGGGAGGCAACAACTCACTTTGCATGAACAAGACCAATATCTGTTGGCCACCTCCATCTAGCACCTCCGCAACCCCGTCGTCCCCGAGGCGGATCTGGCAACGGCTACAGCTGCGTTGGAGGCCACCCACAAAAACCTTCTGCAGGAAGCCAACAAGGTTGCCACCGCCCAGCGCCAGCTAAACGTGACCATGCGCGAGTACAACACCGCCCATGGCTTCGCTCGCCTGCCCGATGCCAACCAGCAAATTCCGTCCCAGGGCCGAAACCTTGGTTCGGAGCTAGACTGTGCTGCTGACCCGCGTACTCCCACAGTTCAACTTGTTTACAGTACTCCCGCCAAGAACATGAGGGCTGCAGAGGCAGCCGCCGCTGAGCTGAGCCACCTAGAGGGCGAAGAGCTACGTCGCCAGCAGGCCCTCGTCCATCTCCTTGTGGCCACGACCAACAAGCAGCAAGCCGAGGAAGGTCTCAGCCTTGGAGGAAACAACAAGAGCCAGCCACCTCGTCAGACAGTGGATCTGGTAGCTGGCGGCAGCAGGGCCTCCTCTCCAAATGGAGCGAGGCAGAATAGTTGTTCATGCGGCAGACTGGCTGGTCATGGACATCACCTGCATGACACCGCTACGGTCACCAGCAGGAACCGCGCTCTGGCTGATGGAGCTAGACAAGGGCAACATCACCATCTGGCCGACGAAGCCCAAAGAAGCCTCGTGCCGGCCAAGTCCTGCTTGATAGGGCGAATCAGCCCACGCGAGATGGAAACGCGCGATGCGCACGCACACATTGACCTCCTAATATAATCACGCATGCTGGAGGAGAATCTCCCAGCCGGTCCAAGATGCTTCGGACCGCGCATCCGAAACGAACCGTTTCCAAAGGGATTTTTGCTCCCAAGGGACACTCCAAAGTACGACAGCTCGGTCAAGCCATAAGATTGGTTGGTGGATTACGCCACCGAAGTGGGCATAGCCACCGGCAACCGGCGAGTGGCAGTGCGCTACGTCCCCCTCATGGTCATCGACTCCGCAAGAACCTGGCTGAACAGTCTCTCGACAACAGCATCAACGTCTGGGTCGACTTCGAGGAAGCATTCATTCGCAACTTCACCAGCACCTACAACCGGCCTCGGCAGCCTCGCGAGCTCACCCTCTGCTCTCAGGGCAAGGACGAGTTCGACCGCTCCTACCTCACCCGTTGTACAAGCATGCAAAACTCCTGCGAGGGGGTGCGCGACCACCAGGCAATTGACTTCTTCACCAATGTTTGTAGATACGATACCATCCTCAAGCATAAGCTCAGCCGGGTGGAACCTGAAACCATAGCTTAGGCCATGACCATTGCGGACAAGTACGCCACTGATGATGCGACGATCAAGAAGGCCATCATGGTAGATGACCAAGGGAAGATGATTGTGCATAACTCCACGGACCAGCGCCAACCTGATGGGCATCATAACAACTCCAGGCGGCACGACCATGACAACTACCACAACAAAAGAAAGGACGACCAGCTGCACAACCGGTACGGTTCTAAGCAAGTGGCAGCCGTCCAAGAGGATCCGGCTGCGGGCAGCATTCGGAGGCAGAAGCCCGATGACCGGCCACTACGACCCAAGTACACCCATCGAATCGATCCTTGATGGGCCGTGCAAGTTTCACAGTGGAGGCAACAAGCCGACTACGCACACGACGTGCCAATGCAGCTGGACCAGAAAGATGGCCGAGGTTACCGGACTACTGATGTCTACGCACTTCTATTCTTGTAGACAGTTGTTGCGCCTCCAAGTGCAGAGGTTTGTAGAACAGCAGCAAGTTTTCCCTTAAGTGGATCACCCAAGGTTTATGGAACTTAGGGAGGAAGTGTTCAAAGGTATCCCCTCTCAAGCAACCCTGCAATCAAGATACAAGAAGTCTCTTGTGTCCCCAACACACCCAATACACTTGTCAGGTGTATAGGTGCACTAGTTCGGCGAAGAGATAGTGAAATACAAGTGGTATAGATAATTATAAGTGGTAACGGTGATACAAAATAGCTTGATGGCGTGGAAAATACTAAAGTAAAACTGAAATAAAGATGGAAGCAAGCCAACATGTAACATATCTAATTGCAAGCGGTGTATCAATGCTTAGAAACAAGGCCTAGGGATCATACTTTCACTAGTGAACACTCTCATATAAATATATTCTTCTTTATGATACTACTCTTAACTACTCTCCGTTTGAACACTCTAATCGATGGTGGGGCTATAATAACACACCTCAAAGTAAGCCTTTCCCATCTAGATAACCCCACACTGTCACCTTGAGCACTAGATGGTCCCAACAAACACCACAATTTCATAAAGACATCCAACTCCAAATATAACTCATAACGAGTATTTGTAATCTCTAGCCTAAGTGACACCATGGTGTGCACGCTGTCACTTTCACACACATGGGGAGAGCAGAGATCTAATAAAGCACTTGAGTAGCAAGGTAGATCTACTTGATTACAAAGCTCATGATCACAATATGATCATGCATAGAGAGAGAGATGAACACATAGCTACTGGTAGAACCCTTAGCCTTGAGGAAGAACTACTCCTTCCTCATCATGGGAATCAGCAACGACGATGGAGATGGTGGTGGAGATCGATGGAGATGGCTTCGGGGGCACTTCCCCGTCCCGGCAGGGTGCCGGAACAAAGACTTTCTGTCCCCCAAATCTCCCCTTTGGTGGCGACGGTGTTGCGGAACTTTTTGTGGATGGAGGCTTGACTTTTTAGGGTTTTTGCATCGGGAGGCATCTTATAGGCGAAGAGGCAAGGTCGGTGGGTGGCCAGGGGGCCCACACCACCTGGTGGCGCGGCCAGGGCTAGCCCGCGCCACCACATGGTGTGGCCGCCCTGTGGCCCCTCTCCGTCTCGTCTTCTGGCTCCATGAGTCTTCTGGTAAAATATCGACTTTGGCTTTTGTCCGGTCCAATTCCGAGAATATTGATTTTCTGACTTTCCTGGAACCAAAAACAGCAAAAAACAGGCAACTGGCACTATGGCATCTTGTTAATAGGTTAGTCCAAGAAAGTCTATGAAAAGTACTCCAAAGTTGGAACAAAACACAAGAAAGTAGATAAAACCAAGCATGGAACATCAAAAATTATGGATACATTTGCAATGTATCAACTACCACCACCACCTATGCCAGCGGATGGTCCATGGGACAACCATGAGCGCCAAAACCGCCAGGACAAAGACGGGGGTGATTACCCTCACCTGGTGGGCAACTACCACATTTACACCAACGAGCTAGAGACCAAGCATAGCGAGAGGCATCGCGAGGCGGAGGTGAATGCAACCGTTCCCCATTTCCTCAGTACCTCAACTGATCCGAGCAAGAGATCACATGGAGCAGGGAGGACTAGCCGACGGTGTTACCTCACCCGGGAACTTACGCGATGGTCCTAGATACCATCATAGTCTCCAAGAAACACTCCTGCAGGTTCTCACGCGTCCTCATGGACGGAGGTAGTAGCATCAACCTCCTATACCGCAGATTGTTGGATTGACTGGGCATCAACAAGGCTCAACTGGAGCGGTCCAGCACCTCCTACCACGGTGCAGTCTCGGGTTCGTCGAATTTGCCCATTGGCAAGATCCGGCTAGACATCATCTTCAGCATGGAGGGCAACTTCCGCCGCGAGCCCATATGGTTCGAGGTGGTTAACCTCTCCAGTGCGTACCACGCCATCTGCGGATGCCCGGCTCTCACCAAGTTCATGGTGGTACCGCACTATGCGTACCTCCATATGAACCATATGAAGCTCCCACGGGCCCCAAGGGAGTAATATCCATTGTTGGATGCTACAAGCGGTCGGTGGAATGTCCCACAAACGGCTCCAAGCTAACTGAGGCCATGATCATCGCGAAGGAGAAGCGCATCATCATGCATAACATGGTGACCCTTCAGGCGGAAATGCCGGCTAGCGAGCCAAAGCCAGCCGAAGAGGCACAGTTCAAGCCATCCAAGGTGAGGTCCAGCCGGACAAGTACGTCCAGGTCGGAGATGGCCTTGATAGCAAATAGGAAATATCGTTCATCGACTTCCTCCATGAGAATCGGGATATCTTCGCATGGTCCCCCAAGGAAATGCCTGGTGTTTCGAGGGAGCTCGTAGAGAACTCTTTACATATCAGGCCAGATGCAAAACCGGTCAAGCAATCTCTATGCCGCTTCGTAGAAGAAAAGTGGAAAATGATTGGTGAACTAATCACGCGGCTCTTTGTAGCCGGATTCATCATGGAAGTGTACCACCTGGAATGGCTGGCAAATCTGGTACTGGTGCTGAAAAAGAACAAGACTTGGCGCATGTGTGTTGACTACACCATCCTCAACAAGGCATGCCCCAAAGATCCGTTCGGCCTGCCAAGGACAGATCAAGTGATCGACTCCATGGCTGGCTATGAACTTTTGTGGTTTTTGGACGCGTATTTCGGGTACCACCATATCTGACTGAACCCCGTTGGTCAATTAAAGACAACATTCATCACCCCATATGGGGCTTACTATTATAGCACCATGCCATTTGGACTGAAAAATGCAGGGGCAATGTACCAGCGCTGCATGTAGAAATGCCTGCAATCGCAGATCGGAAGAAACATACATGCCTACATCGATGATGTGGTGGTCAAGACAAAAGAACGACGAACACTCCTAGAGGACCCGAAGGAGACCTTCGCCAACCTCTGCCATTTCTAGAGAAGTTGAACCCGGAGAAATGCGTGTTCGACATTCCAGCCAGCCGCTCCTCAGTTTTCTCATTTGAGAAAGAGGAATTGAGGCCAACCCGAAGAAGATCGGCATGATCGAGCACATGTAGCCGCCACAGAATCTATGTGACATGTAGAAGTTCACCGGCTGCCTGGCCTCCCTCAGCCGGTTGGGCGAGAAAGCACTCCCACTCTACCAACTCATGAAGAAAATGTACAAGTTCGTCTGGAAGGCACAAGCGGACGAGGCCTTCCACGACCTGAAGTGCATGCTCTCCTCCCCACCAATACTGGCAGCTCTCACTGCAAAGGAGCCAATGCTAATGTACATCGCAGCTACCAACTGGGTCATCAGTGTTGTACTCGAAAGGCGCAGTCGGTACAATGCTCGGTATTCTACCTGAGTAAGGTACTCTCGCTCTCGGAGCAGAACTACCCCCACTACCAGAAACTGGTGTATGGTGTGTACATGGCCGCCAAGAAACCGAAGCACTTCTTCCAATAGCACTCCATCCGGGTTGTGGCGTTGGCACCACTTTCGGAAATCATCGGCAACATGGATGCCATGTGCCGGGTAGCGAAATGGGCAATAGAGCTTGCCACCCATAGCATCTGATACAAGCCAAGAACGGCGATCAAGTCTCAAGCCCTGGCGGATTTCCTTGTTGATTTGGAAGAAATCTAGTACCTGTCGCCGTGCCCTTACTCCATGCACTGGAAGCTACTATTCGATGGCTCCAAAATGTACGGGGGACTCAGAGCTGGAGCCGTCATAACCTCTCCGAAAGGAGACCGGCTGGAGTACATGCTGCAGATCCATTTCTGTGCATCCAACAATGTTGCCAAGTATGAAGCACTTGTCCATGGCCTCAAGATGGCAAAAGAGATCGGCATCCGGCGAATCCTCTACTTCGGTGACTTGGACCTGGTGGTGCAACAAGTGTCAGGAGATTGGGACGCCAAGGATGCAAACATGGCTCTATATACCCGTTTCTTCATCTAGCAGCTATGTGAGTGCTTCGAGGGGTGCGAGTTCCACCATGTTCCTCGAGCCAATAATGAGGCCGCCAACACACTTGCCCGTGTCGGCTCAACGAGGCAAGTAATTATGCCTAGAGTCTCCCTCGAGCACCTCCGCAAGCCATCCATCACGCCATCTCTAGAGTCCGACTCCATCATCCTAGATGCGGACCCGAGGACTATCAGCTGCAAGCGACCAATGGACCCGGGGACTGCCACCTCAAACCCGAGGATTGCCGCACCAATCTCAGGGACTACCGCGTCGAAGGAACTGACACCCCTAGCCGGCTCTAGCATCCCGGGGACTTCCGCCTCCTTCCTTCCACCCAGCAGGCCGCTTGATGAACCCGAGCCGTCCATGCGCAAGGAAATCAAGATGATTATGGAGACCGTGTACACCATCCAGGAAACCCCCGCATGGGTAAAGTCGTTCATGAATTTTTTGGCCAAAGGGGAACTGCCCGACAAAGAGGTCGAGGCAAGGCAAGTGAAGCACATATCAAGTGTGTACACCATCATCAACAACGAGTTGTACAAGCGTAGTTTTGGAGGAATCTATTAGCGTTGTGTGAGCCAATACGAAGGAATCCGGCTGCTGGTGGACATTCACCAAGGCGAGTGCATCCACCACGCATCATCACGTGCCATAGTGAACAAAGCATTCCGCGACGGCTTCTACCGGCCTATCGCGCTAGAGGGCGTCGAGCAAATGGTGAAGGCATGAAATGGATGCCAATGTTTCAGCCAGCAAAAGCACACTCCGGCTGTGGCCCTCAACACAATCCCCATCACCTGGTCGTTTGCTATCTGGGGGCTGGACATTGTTTTTTGCACCTTCAAGACAACGCGATCTGGCATGACACACCTGCTGGTGGCGGTGGACAAATTCACCAAATGGATTGACGTAAAGCCCATCAAGAAGCTAGATGGACCAACGTTGATCAAATTCTTTACAAACATCATCACGCGCTTCGGCTACCCCAACAACATCATCACCGACAATGGCATGAACTTCGCCAAAGGGGCCTTCGCACGCTTCTATGGAGAAAAGTGCACACCCTCCGTTGCACACCCTCAGTCAAATGGGTAGTGCGAGCAAGCAAACGCCCTGGTCCTAGCCGGAATCAAGCCCCGGTTGATTGAGCCACTGTTGAGATCCCCCGGATGCTAGATAGAGGAGTTGTCGGCTATGCTGTGGAGCCTACGCACCACGCCAAACCGCTCCACCAGCTACACACCCTTCTTCCTCGTCTATGTAGCGGAGGGGGTCCTCCCAACTAACATCAAGTTCGACACACCTCGCAAGTTGTTATAGACAGAGCAGCAGGCCAAAGAAGCACGTGAGGACAATGTCGACCTCCTCCAGGAGGCGCGCGAGCTAGCCTTGTCTAGATCTGCCATTTAGCAGCAGAACTTGCACCACTATCACACTAGCCGGATCCATCACGTCTTATTCCGAGAGGGTGACCTCGTGCTGCGACTGGTACAAAACACCAACGGGATGCACAAGGTGTCTCCCCCTTGGGAGGGGCCATTCATCATCAGCCGAGCGCTGCAGAACAACTCATACCACCTCATCGACACCCGAAAACCGAGAAAGAACAAGATGGACCGTTTTGACAAAGAAACAGAGCGCCCATGGAACGCGAACCTGCTTCGCCCATTTTACACTTAAACAAGAAGTGTATGTATCTTACTTTTATTTAATGAACAAGCTTAGGAGCCTTGACATAGTCTTGGGGACTCCGTAATCATTTGGCATTTCATCCTGCATCATTTGTCATTTCTTGCTGTATTATTTTTTACCTCGGCTCCGGCGGTCTCTCCCGGGGACTCGCCGGCTGGCCTAGATGGCCGCACATTCCAAGTGGCAAAGTAATGTATGTGGATCTAAGGGCTTAGTCTTTGGTTCTGGCTGCAGACCGCAACCCGGCTGCTAGTTCGGCAAGAGCACAAACCCCGAGGACCCCTACACGACAACTCATGAGGAAGACAAAAAAGTCTAGACGTACCGGTTGCGCCCGCTCGCTCGACACCAATAACAGAAATCTGAAGTACCGTGCAGTACACTTACTAGCTACTCATCCGGTTCGGGCTGCATACCGCAACCCGGCTCGCGGCCAGCAAGGATAGATCTTAACGTCTAATACTCACTGAGAAAAGGACAAAGTTGTTTGCCTAGCGTGAAACGGAAAAGTTTCCAACCTTAACAAATGAACTATAAGACACATTATCCTCATACATGTCTAACGCAGAAACCATTGTTTATGTATGTTTTTGCCCGAGTTAAAACCCTGCCAAGTACTAGGGCCAGGTGTTGATCACCCCCCGCAGACAGTAGAAGACAGAAAGGAGCTTCGACCCAGCTAGATCCTCCAGCCGGCCCAAACCTCGGGGACTACACCTAGTGGGTGCGCTCCCGTGACCCCACACAAAGACCTGCAAGCAGCAACAATAGAAAGGAGCTTTGACCCGACTAGATCCTCTAGCCGGCTTGAACCTTGGGGACTACACCCAATGGGTGTGCTCCTGCGCCCCCACACAAAGACCTACAAACGACAACAACAAAAAGGAGCTTCGACCCAGCTGGATCCTCTAGCCGGCCTGAACCTCGGGGACTACACCTAGTGCGTGCGCTCCCATGCAGCCACACAAAATCCCGCAAATGGTGAAAGCAGATCAAACAATCAGAAAGTGCAAGAAAAAGAGTACAAGACAATAGTATAACACAAAAGGGAGACAGAACTCCCATTAGAATTCAGAGTACCACAAGTTGTTCACGCATACAGAAAAAAGACAAGTTTCAGACAGCACAAATAATCCTGGCATTCCAAGGATCAGGCCTGAGGCTCAACAGAAGGATTAGAGGCATCTATTGGAGGTTGGTTACAGGAGGCAAGGTCGCTGACGGCCGGGTCGGAGTCTGCCGCATAATCTAGCGACGGAGCCGGAGCCAGTGCCTAGCAAAACCACTCTGGCTTAGCTGGGTCGCTATAGTCCTGGTCAAGCTGGACGAAGCTCGAGATCTTTACACTGCAAGAGCGGATATCAGGAACCTCAGCGTGAAGCTGGTTGTAGCTGGTCCCTTGCCGGAATCCTTGGGAAAGGCTCTGAAGATCTGCACCCGGATATCAGGACTTGAGCAGCACAAGCACCATCTTCGAGGGCTTGTTCGTCTGCGGTACCAAAGTTGGCAGGCCATCGCATGGCGGTACCTAAGTTGCCTGAAATTACCGCGTTTCGAAAAGTTGGGCCGCCAACTACCGAGAGGGGCCATTTCGATGCAAACTCGTCTCACCCCTACCAAATCCAAACATGCCGTGAAACTGCCCCGTGAAGTATACGGTCGGGACCCTCATGACAGTAATATTTCCGTGACGCGAGCGCCAACACGGCAACCACATAGGCAAAACGAGATACTAAAGGAGCATCGTGCGTTGACCAAATTCACAAATCCACCCCTCCCTCCTTTCGCATGAACCCTAGCACCGACAGCGTCGAAATCCCCTCTCCAACAAGAATGATCTCTTCAGGCATTTGACTTCTGGTGCCAAGTTGTTGCGCCTACTCGCTGCTACTGAGCTCTAATGCCGAATGCCGTGCTAGCCTTTTTGACGATCTAGCCCGCCTCTACCGCCGACGAGCTGAGCAGCGTGGAGGATGGCCGATCCATTTGCCGAGGAAGAAGTACTTCTGGCTAATTTCGGGTGAGCTACTCTTCTCTTTGCTATTCGCACTACCTATAACTGCTAGCTGGCTATTGACATTACAGAGATATATCGACCATAGAATTGTTTGCTAGCATGACGCTGACAAACAATTCTTATCTTTTGTCTCCAATTTTCTGTCAACTAGGATCTCCGTTGAACCCAACTACATGGTTCTGGTCACCATCTGTGGCTACCTCATTAAATTAGCACATGGGAAGAGCACGTCGAAAGAGGCTCAGAATCTGAAGATGGAAGTAGCGCCTGAGCAGTTATGCACTATCCCTGGTTTGGTTGTTGTTGTGCATGAACTTGCTGAAATGAGGCCGGAGCAGACTGCACGGTTCAGCCTCCTTGATGAACGAGGCTTCAAGGTTCCTATAGCATGTGACAGTCAGCTAATTGTGTTGATGAAACAACATGTGAGGCTTCGCGTGGTTATGCTGGTGTGTAACATAGTGGATGAGGAAGCTCCTGCTACTGGGAGTCGCCCAGCTATTATTGGACAGGGAGGTCTAACTCGAACCCCTGCTGTTGTTGAGCAAAATGTGGTTCCTCATCCGCGACATGCTTCTGTCAGGCAACCTCCTCGTAGGAGTCCCCGTATTGCCGTTGTGGAAAACTCTGCTCTAGAATCTGCTGGTACTGGTCATCCCCTTCCCCGTGCCCGTGTTGCTACGGCTGCTGCTCACCCAATCCATGTCGTAGTTGAGCAAACTAAGGCGTCCGGGCTGCCCCACTATTGTTGCCAAGACCGCCGCCTTGTGTGCTGCTCCTCCTCGAAACCGTCCTCAAGTTGTGCGAACCCGTGCTCTGGAATCTGCTGGTACTGGTCGTCCTCGTGTTGTTGTTGATCTAGATGCTGTTAACCCAATCCCTACTGCTTTTGAGCAAACCAAGGCTTCCGGAGGCTGCCCCACTATTGTTGCAAAGACTGAACCATTCTCTCCTCCTCGAACCCGTGCTCGGGTTCAGCGAGCTGCTGGTCTGAAGCCAGCTCATGGTCTGGACTCTGCTAGCACTCGAAACACTTTTGTTGTGGGAACTGCTCTTGATCGTCGAGGTGGCATGGCAGCAGCTGATCCTATTGTGGCTGCCGTTAGAAGGGGCCCTGCCTGTCCACCATGTAATGTAGCTCCTGCTACTAAGGGCCCTCGCCTTGCTCCTGGTCATGGTACTTCCACCGAGGTTGATCTAGCTAACAATGACGCTAGTGATGGCGGCGGTGGCATTGGGGCTAGGTCTGATGTTGCCGCTCCATCTCTCGAACCTCTCGGAGGTTTCTATCCTGAAGAACCTGATGATGGAAAAGTAATCGTTCGTATCGGTGTCGCGGATTATACTGCAAAATTAGATGATGGCACCAAAAAATTCTATGAAGAGTTTGATGTAATCCTTGGCAGATACGACCCTGAAGTGGTAGAGTTATCTGACATGATGGCATCGTTACGTGTGAAGGTGCTGTGGGGGTCCTCCCAGGAAGCATGTTTGTTATATTATGGTTACATGAGCAAAAAGGCTATCGAAGTGAAATATACCAGGGATTTTAGTTGTACCGTTTACAAGGAAACATTATAGAGGTGAAGTTTACTTCCACTTGGTAGTGCTCACGGTTGGAGAGGAATTGGAACTCGACAATAGCGATGATGGACTTTTATAAGGCAGGGTGACCTGATCCATGGCATCACTAGGGCTGGTGCGACTGAGGGTGGCTTCGAATAGAGGAGAGTCTTACAGAGGAGCGTCATAAAGAGGAGCAGGAAGAGCATCCCCAGAAAGGGCACCCTAGAGAAGAACATCACCAAGGAGACCACGCCAGAGAAGAGGACACCCAAGAGTCGCACGACAACAGGCACCACGCCGCAGAGTACACCCCTGAGATCCAGTCAAAATGCCACACCGAACGGTAGCAGCACAAACGCTAAGAGGGCTAGATGGATGGTGAACACTCCCAGGAGTGGTAGCAAAGAGGCGAAGATGGCCAGCACAGAGGCTACCACACCCAGTGGGAGCAGAAAAAACACTAATTTGGAGCGGAACACGCCGCTGTCAGGGAATTATGCCAGCACGAAGGAGAACACGCCCAATAGTAGCAGCAAAAGGGTAATTTGGAGCGGAACACGCCGCTGAGGTCAGGAAATAATGCCAGCACGAAGGAGAACATGCCCAATAGTAGTAGCAAAAGGGCTAATTGAGCGGAACACGCCGCTGGGGTCAGGCACTAATGCCAGCACGAAGGAGAACACGCCCAATAGTAGCAAAAAAGGGCTAATTCGACGAAGAACACGCCGTAGAGGTCAGGCAATAATGCCAGCACCCTGGAGCCAACACCCGTGAGGGGAGGCAGTAAGGAGATCACACCCAAGAGCGGCAGCAAAAGGCCTAGTTCGATGGGGAATGGAACACGGATGTCAAGCCCTACTGATACCATCAGGAAAGATTACATCAGGAAGGAGGATGTACACAGGAAGAGCAAGAGGGTTCTGTACACTCAAGATGAAATTGATTCTGACTGCAGTTTGTCCACTGAAGTACCTGGGATGCGTGCAAACGTAAGACCACCCCATGTGGTTGCAGCAGAACCAACTGAGTGTCTTGGATAAAACAGAGTTGCCCGTGAGGTGGACTGGGGCAATGTTCCTATCCATCCGGGTGGAGACGATGGTGTAGCCCCACCCATGGGAGTAAATATCATGTGTGCAATACTAGGCATTAGAGACGATGGTGAAGATTCTGAATCAGATGAAGAAGCAGGCACAGTAGAGGATCAAGAATCTGGTGATGATGAAATAGACGAGGAACTTAACGATGAGGCTGGTATTCCAGTTGATGATTTGCGTGTTGAAGTAGAAGAAATGAAACATGACCACGAGTTGTCGGAAATATGCCCTAGAGACAAATAGTAGTAAGGACTATTATCATATTTCATATAGTTTATGATTAAGTTTTATATCATGCTATAACTGTATTGAGTGGAAACATCAATACACGTGTGATATACAAACAACCAGGGGTTCCCAGTGAAACTCTAGTCACTGGTTCATTGGTCAACAGATGATCATGTTTCCTAATCATGTGGCATTTATGCCAGTTGGAAATGAGGTCATCTCATTCGGAGAATGAGATGATGAACCAATACCCAACCTAAACATCGTGACCCGATCATGTCACGAATTTCAAGTTACGATGATTAGAAATGGATCATCGTAGACTATTCCTTAGACCGTGAGGCTATATCAATAACTGTCTCCCGAGGGTGCTTAGATATCATCAAACGCCATCTGGTAAAACGGTGGTTATAAAGGTGTGTTCAGGTATTCGGAGGAAACCGTAGAGGCAATATATGTCGAGAGCGGGATTTGTCCGTCCATGTGACGGGAAGATACTCAAGGGCCCACTCGGAGAAGTTATATCCAATAGCTGCGCAGCGTGTGATTGGATCACGTGGATATCACTTGTCGGGACGAGTTAAGTAGCATTGTTCAGTAACGAGATTGAAACCGACATGGTGATGTCAATGATCAGATCTCGGGCAATGCAAGTATCGAATGACAAAGGGAATAAGACACGATTGTCCAGGTTCAAACAACGAAAGATCTGCGTGGAGCGCACAGGGGTCACATGGCCATCCAGGTCCCTCTGTTGATCATTGGTGCGGGAGTGTCCCGACCATGTCTGGAGTGTTCCGGAACCATAGGGTATCACGCTTAAGGGCTTGATGATGCTTAGAGAGTGTTTATAGGATCGGTAGAATCACCGAAGAAAAGAAGGGAGAAAACCAGAAGGGTTTCGGTAAGTCCGGAGGATGTCCGGAGTGGAGGTGGAAGGTGTTCCATGGCCACGGAGATTAGATAATGTGTGAATGAATGTTAAATATTGATTTAATCATTTATTCATAATTATTTAATAAAGAGAAAATAAATTAAAAGGTCAAAAGGCTTAATGGGCCAATTTCCGGAGGGAGAGGGCCCATTAGGGAAAGGAGAGAGGGAGAAGGGGCAAGGGGGCTGGCCGGCTGGGCCAAGCCCCCCTGCACGGGGCCCACTAGTGGCCGGCGGCCACCTCCTCCCCCCTCCTCTCCTTTAGTCCCACCCCGGGACTTGAGGGGAGGTAGTACCTCCCCTCCCCTATATAAGGTGGGGTATTTGGCCTAGAAAATACAACCCAATAATCAATAAAGGTCTCCCCACTTTTGGGAGGACCTCCAATTGATATTTTCTCTCTCCCCCTCTCTCTCTCGTGACCGTGGTCCCAAGTCTGGACTACGCGAGCGAGAGACATCTTCACCGCGGAGCGCCGTCGCGCTGCGGGATTCGGATCTGGGAGCTCTACTTCCGCAACTGTTGCTGGATCGGGGAAGCGGGAGTCATCGTCAGGCACCGGACGTGTGTAACTCCCACGAGGTGTCACACTTGAGGCACTCAAGTCGTTGGAGCCCGAAGGAGCGCAATGACTTCATCACGACCTTGAGGTCGGCTTCGGCTCATCTACATCAACCACGCTCTCCTGAGCGTTGACAAGGATTTTCGGTCTTCGAGGGTAAGTTCACGAAAAGCCCCTCCCATTACTGTATTACTAATAGATAGGTCCTGGCAGCTTCAGGGGTTCAGGGGTGTAGAGTAAAAAAAAATTTTTGTATGCGCGGAACACCTACAGTGGTATCAGAGCTAGATCTATGCGTAGTAATGCTAGTACGGGTAGAACACACGAGATGTAGCGTGTGGGCGTTGATCTTTTAGTTGTTACCCTCCCACGTGTACTTGTGTATACCGCAGTAATGCTTGATGAAGCGGCCCCCAACCAACTTTACGTGTTCATTCGCGAGACTGGTCCACGCTTGACATACGGCTTGTACCGTATAAAGTGGCTTAGGCGGGTGTCTGTCTCTCTCGCATTAGTTGGTATACCATTTGCAACGGAGGGCCCTGAAAGGGGTGTAGTATAGACAACTACTTGATCAGCGTTGTGCTGAAAGTTCGTAGGTAAGAACAGTTCTCGTACGAAAGCCCATTCAGCCACGTAAAACATGCAAAGATAAAGTAGAGGCGTCTAACTTTGTTTTGCAGGGGGGCGTTGCTTTGTGATATGGTTGTGGCAAAGGTAAAGTAATTATCTTTTGTTGCATAGTAGTAGATAGTCACGAAGGTGACGAACTACCACGCCGGAATGACACTGGTACCCTAGTGTCTACAGCGCCGGAACCCTGGCACCGGAACCCGGTGACGACGGATGGAGATCACGACGTGAAGGACCATATCACATAGCATTTACATTCAATGTTATTGTTTGTATGTCTTATTGTGTGCTAGTATTAGATACTCGACGGTAGCCTAATAAGATGATCCCTATTAAAATAACCAACGATTGTGTTCCCCCTTAGTGTGCACCACCAAGAAAGTTCTTCTATATGAGGCAGGCCGTGATGATCGGGTGTCAGACATATCTACGTTCGGATACAGTGGGTGCAAGCCATGTTGCACAGCGAATACACTAAGGTTGAGTTGGCGAGCCTAGCACGCTAGAGAAGCGTGGCCTCAGAACGCGAATGGTCAAAAGATCGAGCATGAGTCACATGAATGATGTGACCGACGTTTAGCGTCCACCCTTGAACCCACATTGATGGTCATGATGATCGGGGGAGATGTGGCTGATAGGGGTCGTGTTATCACTAGGAAGCCTCTTTGGGGATAGGTGTTTCTGAGTGGAGTTATTATTAACTCATTTAATTATAAACTTAGTCTAAATTCCTTTTGCAATGATAAATGTAGATGGCTCACCGTGAAGCTTACTTTGAGATTGAGGATTGGGTAAAGGGTGAAAAACTTAGACTTGATGGATCCGACTTCCCTAGTTGGCTTGTGCGCCTAGATGATCTCCTTACTAGGAATCATGAGGTAGACTACATACGCCGCACGATGGATTTGACTGAGCCAGAATACTATGAGACCCCACAAGAGCTGGCAGACCGCTACTATCACCAAGATATGTCCACCTGCATTCAGATAATAATGCGTTACGGGATGGTGAATGAACTGCATCCGCTCATGGGTGATCTTGACCCATATTCAATGGTGGATCAGATGAGAGCAGAGTTCATAGGCCATGTGCGCATGTGGAAGCACGAGTTGCTTGGAGAGTTCCTTTCCATACAGATGGAGGAGCATACGTGTCTGAAGAGTCACTTGGAGCGCATGCTTGATGCACACATAAGACTGGTTAACTTCGTGGATTAGTGGATGGCTGATCCATTTGCGATAGACGTACTGCTTCGGTCATTGCCTCCCATCTACAAAGGACATGTCCAGAGTAGCATCATGAGTGGTGATACGAAAGCATTGGATTTCCATGAGTTCATATTACGTTTTCAGAACGTAAAGGTTGAACCAATCGCCGGAGAGGTCATTGATGACCAAGGAATATATTTGATATACGGTTTTATAAATGTTATAATCTTGCAAACACATTGCAGTGTTAAGTATATCAGATACTTGTTCTGTTTTACTGAAAATAGGTCCTTCTGCATAGAGGTGCTTGCTGGAGAGGAGGTGACGTTGCGTGTTGATGGCAAGCATGATGATGATGGCCGACGACACACTCCCTCGACATTTATCATTTAGTTTGTGTTTAGGATGATTTTTTGTAATCAAGAGATTGTGAACTTCTTTAGTTTGTCTCACACTTCGTGAGATAGTTATTCATATCAGTTTGTAACAAACAGTTGTTCTGCTTTTATGAATGACTTCTATTCGTGTTCATATCTTGTTTGATTATATGTGAATTATCCTTATTGTTTGAAACTAATTGATAATGTATGAACATTTGTAAAACATTAAAATGCCTTGTTTAAAATACCCAACTTAATGATATATTCATTAATGAATGAAACCATTGTTTAAATTCAAAGTTATGTGATAATATGTGAAAGTCATTCGATTTCTTCTCACATATAAATCATGCCTAAGATCGGCAAAATAACTTGAACACCGTGTATTACTTGAATATAAAGTGTTTAAAGAATTGTTAAAAGTAAATACATATTCGATGTATTGTGTTTTAACGCAAAATGGTAATTATCATTAAATGATTGTTTAAATGTGTAAAGTAAGTTTACCAAAGGAAACATGAATGTGAAACTATTTGATTGGATCAAAGTGTTTCTTCAAGAAAGGGTATAAATATAAAAGAGAATCCAATTGCTATGATTTGATCAATAGTAATGAAATTCAACTTTATAAGAATGGCATGAAAGAAATTGTGGAATGCAAAGTTTTTTGAAACGTCAAAATACAAAGCATCACAATATGATATAAGATATCAAAAAGGGGTTAAATAGAAGGCACCGAATAAATCGTTGTAGTATATATGTAGAGACCATTAGTTAGAAATAGTTAGCACTCAATTAGAATGTAGTGAACCATTTGAATTCGTGAAAGTTTTGAGGTTATTCGACATAACCAAAACAATAGCGAATAAGTCCTTGTAGAGTATTCATTGGAAACTTTGAATACAAAACGCATAGCTCAAACCAAAAGAAAAGCAAAATTTGTATTGCTTGGATTTTGGTGCATTCTTGAGAAAGCTCACTTCTAGTGATGTTTATCAATTATGGAGCAAATGCAAATTAGTGTAAAACACGATGAGGATTCAAAACCCTGCATCAGAGTGTTGAGAAGCGCAACGGACAACGTTCCTGAACGATTCTCTTCACAGAAGGAAAGAATCAATGATTTTGATCATTGTGTTTTCCCTCCACTGTTTTTATTCACTATAGGAAGTAGGATTCAAAATGTAAATCCATATCTTGTATGGAGACATTTGTGAATCACTTGTCATGATTTTTGGAATATGACATACCTACGGACTACAAAGGAAATAATGGTAAAGTAAATTATGAGAAATCCTAATAACAAAATTCCCTTGAGATTAGAAAGGAATTCGTTGCTGAATCTCACAAGTAAAGGAGTTTCTTGGAATTTTCCCAACTGACTGCAAAGCCATAGTAGGAAAAGGGGTAAATGACAAAAGCACAATTTATCAAGAATAGGATGAATTTAAAATGAATTTGATTCATGTGTGCTAAAATGTCTAGTGGATTTAAAACTAGTAAAGTACTAGTATCTCATAGTAAATCTCCAAGTTTGATATTTGATCAAAGGATTTTGAAGTTATTCAAAATAGTAAACGAGATATGAAATTTGCATAAAATTGAGTGGGAGCTATGAAAGTCTTCCTGAAATAATATGTGATTGACATATTTTTAAGTGGGAGAAACATCAGACTCAAACTGAAATATGTAGGAACATAGTTTGAGTAAGAGTACTGACTCATACCCAAATATGTTAGCAACATTGTTTGAGTGGGAGCTTATAGGAGTAATTCTTAAATTAAGTTAAGGATGAAAGTGCAAATACTTATAAATGATGATTTATAAGATGTAGAAGTTGATAATAGGTGTATTATGATATTATGTAGTATTCCTTAAGGGATTCTGAAAAGTGTTTCGGAATAGAAGTTAATTAAGGAACTGGTCCTTAATAACTCAAATTAGGAATAGTATTACATTAATGGTTGAAAGAAAGAAAAGGATGATCGTCATCCACTATGTTGAGACATAGGTTCTATCTTAGTAAACCATGATGATAACTTAGCATAATATGTGATCCAAAGTAAGGAACGTTTGAAAGTGATTAAGTTCGAATCACGGAACGTTGAGCTAAGTTTGTCCGCAGAGAACTATGGACATATTTTCCAAATCCATAAAGGATAACATATCTTAAAACATAAAGGGTTATGTTATAAGGGAATATGTTGGAAACTCCTGTAGATACCAATTAAAGTCAAATAGGAAGCGAGGTGAACAAAAACATCGAAAGTTGCATAGAGTGCACTAGTGTTTCGATGAATACATTTATAATAATAAATAAGGGTACCATCTAAAGTGTTGTATAATGTTATGGCGGGGCTAATTCGCTTTTAACGTAGAATGATGTGTCCCAGGGTACAGTGCCCATGAGAAAGCCCTTGAGGTTGATCTAACGTCACTGTAGGCTCCTAGAATCAGGCCTCGTTCTGCTGCCATAGCGACGATGCATACACACAGATGCTATCATGTGATGATAGAGTATTAATGTCAATCAAGGTGACATTAGTAAGTTGCAAAGGATTTGGGACTGTAAAGTACAGACCCAAGACTCGACCTCTTCCATGAGCAAGCATGTTTAGTGTACCGGATATATGGTGCCAATGATTGAGAACAAATGCAGCTAGCGTATTTGTACTCTAGTGCAAGTGGGAGACTGTTGGAAATTTGCCCTAGAGACAAATAGTAGTAAGGACTATTATCATATTTCATATAGTTTATGATTAAGTTTTATATCATGCTATAACTGTATTGAGTGGAAACATCAATACACGTGTGATATACAAACAACCAGGGGTTCCCAGTGAAACTCTAGTCACTGGTTCATTGGTCAACAGATGATCATGTTTCCTGATCATGTGGCATTTATGCCAGTTGGAAATGAGGTCATCTCATTCGGAGAATGAGATGATGAACCAATACCCAACCTAAACATCGTGACCCGATCATGTCACGAAGTTCAAGTTACGATGATTAGAAATGGATCCTCATAGACTATTCCTTAGACCATGAGGCTATATCAATCACTGTCTCCCGAGGGTGCTTAGATATCATCAAACGCCATCTAGTAAAATGGTGGTTATAAAGGTGTGTTCAGGTATTCGGAGGAAACCGTAGAGGCAATAAATGTCGGGAGCGGGATTTGTCCGTCCATGTGACGGGAAGATACTCAAGGGCCCACTCGGAGAAGTTATATCCAATAGTTGCGTAGCGTGTGATTGGATCACGGGGATATCACTTGTCGGGACGAGTTAAGTAGCATTGTTCTGTAACGAGATTGAACTCGACATGGTGATGTCAATGATCAGATATCGGGCAATGCAAGTATCAAATGAGAAAGGGAATAAGACATGGCTGTCCCGGTTCAAATGACGAAAGATCTTCGTGGAGCGCACAGGGGTCACATGGCCATCCAGGTCCCTCTGTTGATCATTGGTGCGGGAGTGTCCCGACCATGTCTGGAGTGTTCCCGAACTGTAGGGTATCACGCTTAAGGGCTTGATGATGCTTAGAGAGTGTTTATAGGATCGGTAGAATCACCGAAGAAAAGAAGGGAGAAAACCGGAAGGGTTTCGGTAAGTCCGGAGGATGTCCGGAGTGGAGGTGGAAGGTGTTCTATGGCCACGGAGATTAGATAATGTGTGAATGAATGTTAAATATTGATTTAATCATTTACTCATAATTATTTAATTAAGAGAAAATAGATTAAAAGGTCAAAAGGCTTAATGGGCCAATTTTCGGAGGGAGAGGGCCCATTAGGGAAAGGAGAGCGGGAGAAGGGGCAAGGGGGCTGGCCGGCTGGGCCAAGCCCCCCGCGTGGGGCCCACTAGTGGTCGGCGGCCACCTCCTCCCCCTCGTCTCCTTTAGTCCCACCCTAGGACTTGAGGGGTGGTAGTACCTCCCCTCCCCCTATATAAGGTGGGGTATTTGGCCTAGAAAATACAACCCAATAATCAATAAAGGTCTCCCCATTTTTTGGGAGGACCTCCAATTGATATTTTCTCTCTCCCCCCTCTCTCTCTCGTGACCGTGGTCCCAAGTCTGGACTGCGCGAGCGAGAGACATCTTCACCGCGGAGCGCCGTCGCGCTGCGGGATTCGGATCCGGGAGCTCTACTTCCACAACTGCTGCTGGATCGGGGAAGCGTGAGTCATCGTCAGGCACCGGACGTGTGTAACTCCCACGAGGTGTCACACTTGAGGCACTCAAGTCGTTGGAGCCAGAAGGAGCGCAAGGACTTCATTACGACCTTGAGGTCGTCTTCGGCTCGTCTACATCAACCACGCTCTCCTGAGTGTTGACAAGGCTTTTCGGTCTTCGAGGGTAAGTTCGCGAAAATCCCCTCCCGTTACTGTATTAGTAATAGATAGGTCCTGGCAGCTTCAGGGGTTCAGGGGCATAGAGTAAAATTTATTGTTTTTATGCGCGGAACCCCTACACGAGTATCATATAATTTCGGTCGGCACCGAGTTCAAGAGCATGCATGAGTTCAGGATGTCGTTCCGGCATTTTTGTATCAAGGGGGAGTTTGACGTTTATCGACTGAAGAACTCTGCTGAGAGATATGAGGTCGTTTGCAAGTTAACGTGGATGAATGGACGGGCCGAGGTACATTGTCCATGGAGGATCACAGCAAGATCCTTACCTGCGTCGACTGCAATTAGGGTATTTAGGCAATGAATGCAGCAAACCATTAGAACTCTCTCTCTCTTTTGACTCTATAACTACAATTGATGTGCGATATCATTCTGGCAACTAGTCGACTCCGCTTATCTTTTAAATGAATCTGTGTTGCAGGTGAACATAATGGGCCCTCCACACATGTGTCCGACAGGCAGCAAACTGAAATCCTCAATGGCTGATATGGAGTGGGTGGCTATGCAATCTATGTCCATACTAAAGGATAACCCTAAGGAGACCGCGAAGAATATTCAGACTAGCGTCGATTCTAAATACAACATTGTCCTTCTGTATTACACGGTTTGGAAAGGTAAAGAGAAAGCTCTGGGGGTCTTGCACGGGGATTGGACCAATAGCTTCAGGATGATGTACAACTTCAAGGCGGAGGTATAAGCTAGGTGTCCGGGGAGTGTTGTGGAGATTGACATCGAATCAGAAGGTGGGAAAATATATTTCAAAAGATTTTTCATGGTGCTTAAACCTTGCATCGATGGATTCAAGGGCGGCTGTAGGCCGTATCTGAGTGTAGATAGCACTGTCCTAACTGGCAAATGGAAAGGCTACCTTCCATCTGCCACAACACGGGATGGTCACAACTGGATGTTCCCAGTGGCATTCGGGCTGTTTGAAACAAAAACAGAGGAAAACTGGGTCTAGTTTATGAGTCATCTCAGGAGATCAATAGGCCACATGGATCCATTGACTATATCCATGGATGCATGCAAAGGGCTGGCGAATGCAGTGAAGGAGGTGTTCCCGCGAGCTGAAGGTAGAGAATGCCATGCCCATATGATGCTCAACTTGTACTCACACTACACAGGCAGCGTATTTCGTTACATGTTTTCTGCTGCTAGAGTTTACAAACCTAGTAGCAGCGATTATTTCATGAGCAAGATTTTTGCCAAAGCCCCTGAACTTCCAGAGTACTTAGCCATCCATCATTCGTAGCTATGGAAGAGGAGTCAATTCAACCCTGACATCAAAGTAGATTACATAAACAACAACCTTGTGGAATGCCTGAATAACTGGGTGAAGGACATAAAGGTGCATCATGTTCATATCTTGATGGACAGCATACGTGGTATGATCATGAAGTTGTTAAATATAAGGAGAGAGATCGGTAGGAGACTTAGAGGAGATATGCTACCGCCAGTTGTACAGCAACTGCACAAGAGAAGCCAAGGACTTACTCATCTTAAGGTTCTCCCGTCAACCAGCAGAAGCTGTGAGGTGGTCGATATGTCCAAGAGTGGCAAAAGGGATGTTGTGAACATCCAGCTGCGAGAATGGACCTGCTTATAGTGGCAGCATACCAGGAAACCTTGCGACCACGCCTTGGCCTTCTTGGTGAAGAAAAGAACTCTACCACATTTGGATCAGTATTTTTCAGACTACTACTCTATGGAAAAGTTCAGAGCTGCGTACACTGGATCCGTCGAGCCATGTATAGACCCATCTCAGTGGCCTCAAGTCCAACTATCTTTCGAGCTTTGCCAGCCAGTTACAAAAAGGGGCAGAGGAAGACCCCAGGTGAATAGGTTTAAGAATGTTCTCGAGAAGAAGGGTTCGGCTTTCTGTGCTACAAAGAAGGGCAAAAACAGATGCAAGACCTGCCATCTTATAGGCCATAGAGCAGCTGGATGTCCCCTTAATGCTCCCAAACCTAGGTATGAGATGGTACATTCACACAAAAAAATTGTTAATAGTCTGTAGATATAAGGTAGTAATCCATGTACTGTTTTTTTACAGGAAGCGCAAGGTAAGAAACAAGACAGCCGACTCAGTGATTTTGCTGCAGGAAGAAAACCAAAACGAGTGGAGTGATGATGCCGGACAAGATTCTGGTGCTGATTAGCCTGACTTCCCTCGGCCCGGAGATGCAGGGTACGTGAAGGTGAGAAAATTGGTACCCAGGAAGATGAAGAAGGCAAGAGATGAAGAAGCCAGTGGACGTGAAGGAAATAGGAAGAAAGTTGGAACCCAAGCAGAGAAGGAGGGCTAGCAGTGTAGCAGCATAATGATGTATTGAACTTGAACCTATATATGTAGTTCGGTTAAACTCTGGAGCTGTGTGCGTGGAACTTGTCGGGCGAAACAATATGCCTCTCGTACTCGGAGTAAAATGTATCGCGGCTTTAGGATTTGATACAGCCGAGGCCACTAGTTGAATCCAAAACTGTGACTGTGCCACTACTATCTGAACAATCGCGATAGCTGAGCGGTTAAATCCTCTCCAAAATCGATGGGTGTTGGTGGCACAGACATGATTTATTTATAGGCGCTTAATAAATCCCTATTGTTGGCATTACACTTATGATAAGTTTCTAGGCTGGAAAACAATTTCTTAAGCTGGCCGCTACACTCCACGAAGCAGCAACTTATTTTAGCTGCTGGACAATGACATGGCAACATAAACTGCAAATGCAACAGATAATGCCCAGATAATGAGGAAATTGTGTCCACTATCTGGCCTAATCTTGAGCCCGTCTGTCTCACCACCTCCCTGCCCCTGCCTCCCCTGCACCTGGCGAAGCTCCCTGATCTCTCGCTCTATCGCACGAATCTCCTCTTTCTTGTCCCACATAGCATCACGCAGATCCTGAACAAGCTCTCTGTGAAAACCTGTTAGTGGCTTTTCGATCCACACAAACTTTCCACAGCCAGTCCCCCTCCCTTCGTGCATAGTATATCGAAGGAAACAAAAAAAAGAATTACATTACGCTTTCCGGATCCGGGTTACCATTGTACCTACAGTAGGAACTTATTACGCTTTCCAGATCCGGGTTACCATTGTACCTACAGTAGGATCTTACCGCTCTGATCCTGCAATTGCTGAATTTTCCTGCAGTATTTTTGTTGGTCCACGAAATCCATCTCGGCATCTTCTCACCACACAAACACAGCATATCGGGGTAGTAATCGTAGGGCACCCTCCGGTACCTGATGGGGGCACCCGCCTGACGGCGTTGAGCCGACCCTGATTCCGCCCGAGACGAACTGCACGAGCTGCGAGCCATGAGCGAGGGGAGCGAGGGAAGAGGAAAGAGGAGCCTTTGGATGTCAGGGTAGTGGTGAAGTGTGATTTATCCCTACTTAATAACTCGGGCAGAATCCTACCATCCACATTCGGTTGACAGGTGGGGGACCTAGCGTGTAGACTTGTCAAAAAAAAACTCGCGCCTTCGTGGTTCAAAAGCCCTATCGCGCGCATTGGATGAAAAAAATTTGTACCTTGCCCGCGTACATATCACTAGGAGGTCTTGCTCAGGAACCAGACACGCCTGGCCCACAATCTTACTCCCTCCTAGGAACTTGTCATGGCTCGCGTCGGCAGATCCATCCCGCTCCACCGCTTCTGGTAGGGCTCGCCGCGGCGGATCCACCCCAAGATCCTACCGTCGCAGTATCAAATGGCCATGGTTTCTCGAGAGGAGCGATGACGCTACGTATGCGAGCTCGGCCCCTCCTACCTGTAGAAGGACTGATGCGGTGTCGAGCTCGAGCAGGAGCCGCCAGGCGCGATGGCGCTTGGTCCACGCCAACCCCGTCACCTTCGTCATTGTCGATTCCGATGTGTAGGGCGACGGGGACGAAGCTGTGCAGAGCGCCATTGTTGCCTCCTTGGCGAAGGTCAAGCCACGGGCGGGAGTGGATGTCGTCGGGAAGGGCATGGCGGTGTCACCAATCGAGGTGGACTCCGACGACAACTGTGTGATGTGGATTTAGATGTTGTTTAGGATGGTTGCAATTTCGGTTGTGTTTAATGCTAGTACAATTATTGTAATGTGTTTCTCGAGCTATATTAAGAAATATGTGCAATATCAGCCGGTGAGTGCTTCCATTTTAGAAATTGTGCCTGTGCCATTTGCATGTTGCATTATCAACATAGATTACTTGTAAACAATCCAACGAAAATCATCAGATTACAACCATCGGACGGGAGTGGCAGGATGGAAGAGAAGTTGGGACAATGGCTTCGAGGGGAAGGACACTGGTAGGTGGGCCCTCGGAACACGTGACACTGACATGCAGAAGAGGGAGCACACGGTATTGCCGGTCTGTCCAGACCAAGCGGACTTTGCAACGTGACAACAGCAAGCTGTTTGGACCAATATAATAACTCGTCGAAGTATTAAGGAGTACTGAAAACTACAAATGGGGTACATTCGTACAACACATATGCTCTAAGCACGTGAGAAGCATCGCTTAAGTCTAACATTAACGACAGCACAAGTACTACATTTGTCTGTCGGTCTTCTCGATACAAATGTAGAAATGCATCTGCCTGTTCGGTCCAGCACCAACAAGGTACTGAGATGGCACGCATAGGATCGACCTTAGGTCCACATACTCCACCTCCCGCGGCGTCGGGCAGCTCGGCGCCTCGGCTACCACAAGAATGCTATCCGACGACGGCGGCTGGGCGTTCGCCCACATGCGCACCGTGTATACAGGCCAGGCGCACGAGACCGACCTGACACATACGGAACCCACGACGGTGGGCCCAGCTCTGGTTCCCGGAACACCGGCGGTGATGGTCAGGACGAAAATAGAGCCGTCCCCCTGGAAAATTAGCAGGCGGCGTGCCTAGTCAGTGAACGGCACCTGCTCTTGGAGAAGTTGGGCTTGCCCGTATGAGATCCTAATCAGTTCGATCAAGTGCACATCTGCAAGGTGGACGACGAGCTCTGCCGGTGGGCCGGTGTAGTTGCAGCTCGGCTCCGTGTAGGCGCACGCGTCGTGCGGGCACGCGAGCTCGTGGAGCGGGAGCTCGTGGTAGGAGTAACGGCGAAAGCATCCTGGGTGGGAGCACACGAGCGGGAACGCCGCTGCAAAGTTGCGTGCGAGGATCTCTAGATTCTTGGGCTCCCACATCTGCCACAACTGAAGTTCGTCGAGAAATCGGAAAAAAGATCAGCAGTTAGATTGGCGAATAGCAAGAATGTGTAGGATAAGTTCAAAAGCATGTAAAATGATTTCTTACCATGAAGGTAGCGACCGGAGAATTGGCGGATGTCGTCGGCTTGCGGCTACGGCAGGATGGAAGTGAAGTGGGGAAAGTGGCCTCGAGGGGAAGGAAGAGAAGTACATGGAGGAAGAGAAGTAACGAGGACGTGACACTGGGATATGGCCCACTGAACTCGTGAGTCGTAACACTCGCAACATGCCAGTTTGTCCAGAGCAAGCGTGGCCAATCATACCGCAGAACAGCCTACTCGAGGATCGCTCTCACGAAGACCATCCCAATCGTCCAAGCGCCCCAATCGAACGGTATGTAACAATCGTCAAGCAGAACAACTGTGTTATGGCGTGCCTTCTAGAAGACTCGGTCTAACGGTGGATCCATTGGGGGCAGTGCTAGTTTTAGTATAAGAACAAGCATGAAATGACTCAAATGGAGCCATGTGTGGTTTTAGTATAATAACACACATGCAATGACTCTAATGGTTGATCCATGTGTGGTTTGTGGAAAGAACACACATGCAATGACTCTGGTTGATCCATATGTGGTTTGTGGAAAGAACACACATGCAATGACCACTGGTGGATCCATGTGTGGTTTGGGGAAAAGAACACACATGCAATGATTGTAATGGATCCATAAGTGGTTTATGGAAAAGAACACACATGCAATGACCACTGGTTGATCCATATGTGGTTTGTAAAAAGAACACACATGCAATGACTCTAGTGTTGGTTTTAGTATAAGAACACACATGCAATGGCTCTAGTGGTTGATCCATGTGTGGTTTGTGGAAAGCACACACATGCAATGACAGTGGTGGATCCATGTGTGGTTTGTGGATAGAACACACATGCAATGACTCTAGTGCTAGTTTTAGTATAAGAACACACATGCAATGACTCTAGTGGGTCCACATGTGGTTTGTGAAAAGAACACACATGCAATGACCACTGGTTGATCCATAAGTTGTTTGTGGAAAAGAACACACATGCAATGTGTCTAGTGGATCCATGTGTGGTTTGTGGAAAAGAACACACATGCAATGAGTCTAGTGCTGGTTAGTGGTTTTAGTATAAGAACACACATGCAATGACTCTAGTGGTTGATCCATGTGTGGTTTGTGGAAAGAACACACATGCAATGACTCTAGTTGATCCATACGTGGTTTGTGGAAAGAACACACTGCAATGACCATTGGTGGATCCATATGTGGTTTGTGGAAAAGAACACACATGCAATGACCACAGGTTGATCCATGTCTAGTTTGTGGAAAGAACACACATGCAATGACTCTAGTGTTGGTTTGTGGAAATAACACACATGCAATGACTCTAGTGGTTGATCCATGTGTGGTTTGTGGAAATAACACACATGCAATGACTGTAATGGATCCATAAGTGGTTTATGGAAAAGAACCCACGTGCAATGACCACTGGTTGATCCATATGTGGTTTGTGGAAAGAACACACATGCAATGACTCTAGTGGTTGATCCATATGTGGTTTGTGGAAAGAACACACATGCAATGACAGTGGTGGATCCATGTGTGGTTTGTGGATAGAACACACATGCAATAACTCTAGTGCTAGTTTTAGTATAAAAACACACATGCAATGACTCTAGTGGGTCCACATGTGGTTTGTGAAAAGAACACACATGCAATGACCACTGGTTGATCCATAAGTTGTTTGTGGAAAAGAACACACATGCAATGAGTCCATGTGTGGTTTGTGGAAAAGAACATACATGCAATGACTCTAGTGTTGGTTTGTGGTTTTAGTATAAGAACACACATGCAATGACTCTAGTGGTTGATCCATGTATGGTTTGTGGAAAGAACACACATGCAATGACTCTAGTGTTTGTTTTAGTATAAGAACACACATGCAATGACTCTAGTGGTTGATCCATGTGTGGTTTGTGGAAAACAACTCACACATGCAATGACTCTAGTGGTTGATCCATGTGTGGTTTGTGGAAATAACACACATGCAATGTCTCTAGTGGTTGATCCATGTGTGGTTTGTGGAAATAACACACATGCAATGACTGTAATGGATCCATAAGTGGTTTATGGAAAATAACCCACATGCAATGACCACTGGTTGATCCATATGTGGTTTGTGGAAAGAACACACATGCAATGACTCTAGTGGTTGATCCGTGTGTGGTTTGTGGAAAGAACACACATGCAATGACTCTGGTTGATCCATCTGTGGTTTGTGGAAATAACACACATGCAATGACCACTGGTGGATCCATGTGTGGTTTGTGGAAAAGAACACACATGCAATGACCACTGGTTGATCCATGTGTGGTTTGTGGAAAGAACACACATGCAATGACTCTAGTGTTGGTTTTAGTATAAGATCACACATGCAATGACTCTAGTGGTGGATCCATGTGTGGTTTGTGGAAAAGAACACACACATGCAATGACTCTAGTGGTCGATCCATGTGTGGTTTGTGGAAATAACACACATGCAATGACTCTAGTGGTTGATCCATGTGTGGTTTGCGGAAAGAACACACATGCAATGACAGTGGTGGATCCATGTCTGGTTTGTGGGTAGAACACACATGCAATGACCCCTGGTTGATCCATGTGTGGTTTGTGGAAAGAACCACATGCAATGACTCTAGTGTTGGTTTTAGTATAAACACACACATGCAATGACTCTAGTGGTGGATCCATGTGTGGTTTGCGGAAAAGAACACACACATGCAATGACTCTAGTGGTCGATCCATGTGTGGTTTGTGGAAATAACACACATGCAATGACTCTAGTGGTTGATCCATGTGTGGTTTGTGGAAACAACACACATGCAATGACAATGGTGGATCCATGTGTGGTTTGTGGATAGAACACACATGCAATGACTCTAGTGCTAGTTTTAGTATAAGAACACACATGCAATGACTCTAGTGGGTCCACATGTGGTTTGTGAAAAGAACACACCTGCAATGCCTCTAGTGGTTGATCCATGTGTGGTTTGTGGAACGAACACACATGCAATTACAGTGGTGGATCCATGTGTTGTTTGTGGATAGAACACACATGCCATGACTCTAGTGCTAGTTTTAGTATAAGAACACACATGCAATGACTCTAGTGGGTCCACATGTGCTTTGTGAAAAGAACACACATGCAATGACCAGTGGTTGATCCATAAGTTGTTTGTGGAAAAGAACACACATGCAATGACTCTAGTGCTAGTATTAGTATATGAACACACATGCAATGACTCTAGTGGGTCCACATATAGTTTGTGAAAAGAACACACATGCACTGACCACTGGTTGATCCATAAGTTGTTTGTGGAAAAGAACACACATGCAATGAGTCTAGTGGATCCATGTGTGGTTTGTGGAAAAGAACACACATGCAATGACTCTAGTGCTGGTTTGTGGTTTTAGCATAAGAACAAACATGCAATGACTCTAGTGGTTGATCCATGTGTGGTTTGTGGAAAGAACACACATGCAATGACTCTGGTTGATCCATATGTGGTTTGTGGAAAGAACACACATGCAATGACCACTGGTGGATCCATGTGTGGTTTGTGGAAAAGAACACACATGCAATGACCCCTGGTTGATCCATGTGTGGTTTGTGGAAAGAAGACACATACAATGACTCTAGTGTTGGTTTTAGTATAAACACACACATGCAATGACTCTAGTGGTGGATCCATGTGTGGTTTGTGGAAAAGAACACACACATGCAATGACTCTAGTGGGTCCACATGTGGTTTGTGAAAAGAACACACATGCAATGACCACTGGTAGATCCATAAGTTGTTTGTGGAAAAGAACACACATGCAATGAGTCTAGTGGATCCATGTGTGGTTTGTGGAAAAGAACACACATGCAATGACTCTAGTGCAGGTTTGTGGTTTTAGTATAAGAACAAACATGCAATGACTCTAGTGGTTGATCCATGTGTGGTTTGTGGAAAGAACACACATGCAATGACTCTGGTTGATCCATATGTGGTTTGTGGAAAGAACACACATGCAATGACCACTGGTGGATCCATGTGTGGTTTGTGGAAAAGAACACACATGCAATGACCATTGGTTGATCCATGTGTGGTTTGTGGAAAGAGCACACATGCAATGACTCTAGTGGTTGATCCATGTGTGGTTTGTGGAAATAACACACATGCAATGACTGTAATGGATCCATAAGTGGTTTGTGGAAAGAACACACACGCAATGACCACTGGTGGATCCATGTTGGTTTTACTATAAGAACACACATGCAATGACTCTAGTGGTTGATCCATGTTTGTTTATGGTTTTAGTATAAGAACAAACATCCTCTCTCTCTCTGTCTCTTGTAGAAGCCCAAACCTTTGCCCACTCTGTCTGCTATGCCCTGATTGGTTGTCACAACTGTCACGCGGATCGTGCGCACCAACCGTTGATCCTGTGTGATCCAACGAGGTTCGTTGCACACGTCGTGCCCTTCACAGGACAGCCCGAGACAGCACAGACGTCACCCTCAACGAGACTTCTACAAGAAGGAACACGATGCCGTCCATGGAAAGAGTGGTCGAGTGGTCATGTCATGTTTAATCTAGTCTGCAAAGGCTACAAGTCTACTACACGGCAACTAGTCATCCACGGACCACCGGCTATACCATTTTTACTATGCAGCGTGCCTGCACTCTCACTTCCGTCAGGCCCCCACCACACGAACCTTCCACGCGGCAGCCGCAGCCGGAAGAGTTGTCAACCGGGGCCCTCGAGGAGGCCTAAACGTCCCCACGTTAAAAACCTAGCCTATCGGGTCCTCCATTCGCACTCATCCACTACTCTCTCTTCCCTATCCAGCAAAACACCACAATCTTGAATGTCCTTGCACGAACCTTCTCCATGAAACCAATGCGTGGGGGTGAGTGTCCGGGCATCGCCGCCGAGGTGGTGCTTCACGCGGTAGATCTGGAGGAGCATCACGCAGCACAGGCCGAGGAGGACGTGCAGTTCAACCCCTTGGGGGACCATGTGCACGCCGGTGCTGATGACTTCGGAGGCGCCGATGAGGGCGTGGAGTTCGATGAACACACTCCGCTCGTGTACCCAGAGGTACATCTATTTCTACATGTTTCATATTTTCTGCTCGAGCTTAATCTATCCAGGCGTCATAAAAAAATCTAGTCCTAATGATTAGATGCAACGTACGAACCGGTACATGGAGAGATCTAGTCTGTTCTGAATGAATCCACATTATTTATTTATTAATAAGTTACCAAGAACACAAACCACATTAATTTAGGAGCGAGCTGGGGAGACGGTCGTAATGAACTGCTGAACCTGTATAGACATGTTATTACATCAAAAGTAACTTGGAATGGTGGAAGGAATATATATTTATTATTTTTCTCATTTCGGTTTGTATTTCATACATTACAGGTGTATTCAAGTGAGATGGACTCTGACAAGGAGACCAGGGACAACAAGAGCCGCCATGTCATGAAGAAGCTCAAAAGCGGGATAATCCCTTTCCGCACTCGACTTGGGGAGCTCAGGTGCCCTTTCTGTAAGAAAGGAGTCAACCCAAGGATTGCCAGCTTGATTCTACATGTGGTTGGCATCGGTAAAAGCCTGGCTAGTAAACACAAGTCGGCGACCAAGGCTAAGCACGCTGCTTATGACAAGTTCCTGAGGGAGTATGTCAAGAACGGCCTAGTGTCCCCTTACTTAGGAATCAGCAACTCCTAGCCGACCAACCCCGTCACTGTGTTGGCCCGGCCACTAATAATATTTAGTTCTCTTACCGCATCTAGACCCTTAAACTATGTGGATTTCAATTTTCGTACCCTTCAAAATATATTCAAGTTCATCTGTTTATGTTGTTAAAGTGTCGGTGGCATACTCGTTATTTTGCATGGATGGAGGGGTGCCCCCGACAGATATAAGGGTTATCCTGTCCGCTAGATCACAGAGGATCAACGGTTGGTGGGCAAAACTGAGTACAACTGAATCGCCATTGTTAGACACGAGGGAAAAAACGTGACTCACGGTACGCGTGTGCGGTGCACGGGGCGGTAGCGGACACGTGTGGCCGTGCACGGTGCATTAGCCTACGCGGTGCACGGTAGTGCAACGAAACGCCGCTTCCCTTCTCCTTTAATAGAGGCCTCCCCACTCCCACTCTCACTCCCACTCATCACGCACTCGCTCACTCAACTGTTTCCACTGTCCCATCACCTTCTGCAAATGCCCAACAAAGCCCCAACCACGCCGGTGATGGAGAAGATCGGCGCGGTGGCCATCGGCGCCTCCAAGGCAGCCGGCGAGGAGCCCCCCGTCCCCGTCCCCGCATCTACCGTAGCCTCCCGCGAGGAGGCCCCCGCCGGTCTCGGACAGATCCCGCTCGGCTGGGACCCCTACGAGGAGGTTGTCTACATAAGGCCGGAGAACCCCTACGACACCAGCGTCGCCGACCTGTGGTCTGAGGTAACTAGGGTTTTCTCCCCTTCCCTTGTTCTTCCCCCGTTCCCATCGTTGGATGCTAGATCATATGTTTTTAGGGCTCGGTTGTTCGTATTTTTTACAGTAGCTAATCCTATTGTGTTAGATCTCGATTTTCGATGAATCCCCCTGTTCGTAGTTGGGATCAGTATTCGATTTGGTTTGAGATTTGGGGAATAATCGGCAGATCTCATTCGGTTAATTTATGCAAAAAATCAATCCCGATAATCAAAGTATCTCAATCATGTCCTTATTTCACTCTTCTGTTTTTTTCCAACATGAGGATAGCAGTGACCTCCGCAGCGACGACGAGTCGCAGGACACCAAGACTCGTCATGTGCTGAGGAGGCTAAAGTCCGGTCAGTACAAAAACTTCTTCGCCGGCGACGTGTACAGGTGCCCTGTCTGCCCCACCAGGAGGCTCCACGGCATGGACTTCAACTCCCTCGTGAAGCATGCCGAGGACGTGAGGACCCGTGGCGAGTCCGTGAATGTCCACGGCTTCAGGGCCAAGCACCAGGCGCTCGGTCTTCACCTCCGCAACCTCCAGAAGGTGCTTATCAAGGAGGGTCGCATGCCCCCGATCAGACCCAAGGTGCCCAAGGTCAAGGGGATGGGCAGCAAGAAGTGGAGGAGGCGCCAGAGGGAGGAGGCGGATGCCCTCCTGGTAGAGGCCACGAGGGGCCACTGATCAGCTGTTGCTGCTGCTGTAAAGAAGCTTCTTTTGTCTTGTCTGTGTTGAAGCAGTCTGCTGCTGCTGAGCAGCCTAATTGTCGAACCTCGTTAAGTACCGTACTATATAACCCATATTAGCTGCTTTATCTACATCTGCTCTGTTTACTGAATTTATTTATGGTGCTGGTTTGTTTTGCTGCTCTAGATTTGCTACCAGACGGCCAAGCCTTTGACCAGACGGCACCCCCCTCCGAGCGCATGTGAGGGCTTCGGAATATCGGGAGGGCAAAAGTGAGGACAAATGAGACACAATGTTGCTATAGCTAAATCTGACAAAAAGCTGAATTTGGCTTTACCATGCAATTTGGCTAGAGCTCCACAATGTAGCTATTCTAAATCCCTAAACTATGTGGTGCATTGAAACCTAATGCTTTTCCACCGACACGGGTGTTTCAAAGTTGCTTGATCG
Organism: Avena eriantha; assembly: GCA_910589775.1. NCBI lineage: Eukaryota > Viridiplantae > Streptophyta > Magnoliopsida > Poales > Poaceae > Avena > Avena eriantha. The sequence continues at coordinate 303,849,268 of OU342746.1, read as the reverse complement.
TGCAGGCTTACACAAGTTGCCTACAGAGAAACTTATAGAAGCATGGGCAAACGAGCTTCATTTTGGCAAATTCGGGACAAGCTTTGCGCAATCGGTAGGCCTGATCGGCTGGGCGGCTGCCCCGGGGTGCAGGGATGCTAGGTGCATGTCTATGCTTACACTTCTTAAACTTGTTAGGAATTAATAATAACTGTACACTCCCTTCTGTCCTGTCACGTTACGTCGTGTCAGCACCGCGCACCAGCTGCGGATCGGCAACGGGATGGTAGTCTATGTGACCGGTCTCTGCCACGCCAAAGCCACGTCGCACACTCGTCCCATCACCTACCGGGACGGACGCCGAATTTAATCGCTAGGTTTGGAAACCATCGGTGCTTGCCCGGTCAAACTTGCTTCTGCATGGGTATGACCGGAATATTGGTAAATGGAATTTAAGCATCGCCTTCGGTCTCCTCAGCACATCACTGTGAAAAAATCCCCAACTCATTCCTTTCGCCGGTGCCGCCACCGCAAGAACCATCGACGCTGCCGCATGCACCGCCTCCGCCTGGCCATACCACCGCAATAGATCACTCCACCTCCACGCCCAGTCCCAGCCACCGCTACCGAAACTAGGCCACCGCCGCCGCATTAGCTCCTGCCATGGACGCAGAGTATGGCGTGTTCGGCGACGGGAGCGACTACATCGACGAGTACACCGTCACCGCCCATGGCACCACCAATCTGACGATCGTCCACACAAATGCGTCAGCGGAGGTGGCCAAGGTCATCGCAATGTACGAGCAGTGGCTACAAGATCCGATGGACAGGTACAAGATCGTCGGCCTTGACCTCGAGTATACCAGAGATAGGAAGAGGACGGCGCTTTTGTAGCTGTCCATGCACAACCACTGCCTACTATATCACGTATGTAGGGCCAAATCTATATGCTCGGAGCTTCGCGAGTTCCTACACAGGAGGGAGATCTACTTCGCCAGTGTCGACATCAAGAACGACACTCCGAAGCTAGAACGGGATCTCCTCGTTCATGTCATCAATCACGTCGATCTCCAACGTTTGTGGAGGTTCCTGGATGGCAGTACGGGGAAAGCCGACATGGCTAGACTCGCTTCCGACATCATCGACCGCGAGTACGCCGGCATGAAAATCGAGTTCCCGAAGCACCTGCACGAGCGATGGGAGTGGAGGCACCTGGATTACGATGTGATCAAGTACGTAGCCAGGGACGCGTATGTCTGCTACGAGATGCTCAACAGGATCTGGCGGGTGGGTGAGTGTGCTGTTCACCACTACTAGTTTCGCATTTTGTTCCTAGTTTTATCTCGTCTGTATTTTATCTCGCCTGTATTTTCTAAGCATTCTGTGTGTAAGAACCAAGATCGTATGATCCCTGTGCTATTAGCTACTTAACCTGTATGAATTACATTCCCCCTTTTGTATGCTCAACATTCATTCTTACAAATTCTGTCTGTGCCATTTGCATGCGGCAGAATCTAGGACTGACATGCATAAGGTGTGATACAGTCATAAGTCATAACCAAACCAGATTATAGACAAGGATACAGTCACAAACCAGATTATAGTTTGACAAAGGTAATACACAGTAGTTCGTAATTGCTCACATAGTGTACTTATGAAATAACATGTTTTCATAAACACAACAATCATGCACTAATAGTCTACATCCCAGCCTGTTGGAGAAGGCAACCGATCCCAGGATGCCTTCGCTCGCTTGCCCCGGTTTGTAGATTCATCTACGATCCGGCATCTGGGACAAACAACCTGCCTTGGTGGTGGTTCAATGATGCGATGCCTGGAACGAGATTTTACAATCTGGCGGTACAGCTCGTGGCTAACATACCCGTCAATTGCAGTGTACTTCAGATTAGGTTCAGAAAGTGTCTTATCCTCCTAGTAATCGTGACCTAAACGCCTCCACGAACATCTCGGCAATCTGTCCTTCATGTCATCGTACCATGGGTCTATGAGTTCAGAGGCAAGAGCATCCATCCCGGTCTTGCCGCCCTTCATCCATGGGATCCAGTAAATTTCCTGGATGTCCAGTTAATGTTGACAGTCAGGCTTTCAAGCAGTTTACTGTCATTCGTGATGTCAACACTGGTAAATGGTATGTGCTGGTTCATGAGAAAGTCATGAAACAGATCCCTAATGCTTTCACCCCACCTGCATGAAAATGAATTCAGACAAATAATATAGCAATAACTTTTGCAAACAGACGGTTCAGGAACAAAAAGACAGCAAAGTCTACCAGATCCCGTCAGCCCCCTTCTCGCAAAAAGGCTGGTAAACAAGGACGTGCCCCTTCGCGGAGAGTTGCACCACGGCGATCCTACGGCAATCGCGACTGTACTCGAGGTCGAGACCTACGAACCTGTTTTCTTCGAACTGCAGCCAACTCATGAAATTATTCAGAGTGTTCCTCACCTTTCGAGGTTCGGTGGTGTAGACGACATTGATCTTCTTCCCGCCATGTACTTCGATGTCGAAGTGCGCAGTTTCTTGCCTGCCGTCGTTTCGGACGTCCGGAGCGTCCATGACTACAGGCAAGAGGGAAAGGATATGGAGGAAGAGGGTGATGCGGTGGTGGAGGAAATGTATGAGGCCGTGGAGGAGAAAGACGATGATGCCGTGGAGGAGGAAATGAGACGGAGAAGTGAAAGATTGGAACCGCCCTTACCAATATCTGGAACGGTGCACGACCGTTCGTAGTAGGGTAAAGGTGGCGAAAAACGGCGGTTTTACACGTCGATGCTAACACTTCCTAAAATTTGTTCTGCGCCACTTGCATGCGGTGGAATCAATTCAAACGTAGGCACGTTTACGCGTGCCGACCTTCACCCACTGATAGGCGGGCCGCACATTTCCCTTTTACGATTTATTTTTTCACTTCCTCTAGATGGTTCCGGTGCCCGCCCTCAATAATTACGCCCCCCTTCTTTTCTTCCACGTGGAGGAGAACCGGCGGCGGCGGCGGTTCCTTGTAGATTTGTTCCCCACTCGAACAACTGCGCCCATCCCTGATGTTGTGGTGGTGTCACGGCAGATGCCATGGATAGGCTAAAGGTGGGGACTAAATGCACTAGGGGAATCCAGGGAGGGATAGTGTGGTGATTCCACACACGGTAGCGTTGTATTCGATTCACTTCCAAGACTTACAAATGCTCCTAGAGCTGTATTGGGGAGAGGAGGAAGAAGAACTCTCTTACTCTCACCGCTAGCAAAACACAACTCTCTAGGAGACCACCAAGTCAAGACCAATCAACCAGAGATCAACCAGCCCCTTCTACAGAGGCCCTAGCCCTCCTTATATAGGGGGGCTAGGTCTCCACTTAGGGCATACGTGGAGGCATATTCCCTGGAATATGCCTCTTCCCAAAATAGTAAGCCGACCGGGTCACTTTTGCCCCGCGTCATCCATGCAGAGGCTACGTGGGCCTCTGCGGCGCCTGCGTCATCCGACATAGGCATCATCACCTTTGTCGGCCACGCCTCGGTGGTCCTGCCTCTGTCCGCTTCGCTCACGCTCTGCGTACAGTGGTCACCTTTGACCAGCGAGATACCTTCCTTCTCTTACAAGCTTGATATGACCCGGATCCTACATAGTAGATCCGGCTACACCTGTTCCTGCATACAAATTAGATACATCTTACCGACATACGGCATAAGTCGGTTGAGACCAAGTTAGGTGGATGTCCCCTGGTCCGGGTTACTCCGTGATCCGGACTGCCTTGAGGTGACTCGGCCAGCACTTGCTTTGACCTTGCTGTACCTCGGCTAACCAGGCCTTTATACCCCGGTGTGACCCTACCCAGGGGTATCCCCCCAACATTAGTCCCCGAAGCTGGTGCGGTCTTAGCTGCCTTAGCCGCTAAGGCCGCAGCAGGTTCAATCTTACTGAGCTCCTTGCTCCTTCTCCAGGTTAACTCATAATCCGGATCTCATAGGTTTATTTTCCCTTGGCACATTCCAAGTTTTTACTTGCTGGCCGGGTTACCTCGTAGTCATCCGTGTCATTCTTCCTTCTCTCGTACGCTTCCCCACGTGGAGGCTAATCATTACTTTGCCTCATTTTAAGGGCCTGCTACAGTAACCGTCGCAGTTATTGTCAGAAGTTACTGTGGCGCACGTCACGTCGTGCCTGCCTCCTCGTTAACTGTATCACAATGTCTCATCGTAGGATCTGCTGCGCCCTGTGGCCCTTCCTATGGCTCGTCGCTGATTGGTCAATCCGGATCATACGCGGCCACACCATGTGGCCCGCCTGCAAAGTGCGATCCCACTACCCCCTTAAGGGAGTGGTTAAATAGGGGAGGGGCGCGCCCCTTGGGTCATTTCCCCACTTCCGCGCCCCTCTGCCTCTGCTTCTTCCTCATCTTCTCTAGCGACTGCGCCGCCGCCACCTCATCTGAGTAGCAACACCACCGCCGCACTGCTTCCACACGCACCAGTGTTGCCGCCACCTCCGTGCATCTCCTCCGCCACGGGTCCCCGCCAGTCCAGGCCACTGCCTCCCACCGCCGCTAGCGCAAGTGAGGGGAGTGACCTTGAGATGACTGAGGAGGAACTCACCGTCGCAGAGCAGGAGATGGAAGAAGACGCGGCGAACGCCGACCGCGGCGCGTGGGCCGGATCCTGGGTCTGCCAGGATGACCTGGATTGGCTCTACCGCACCAGGCTCATCTCGGAGGGCGTTGCCGCACGCCTCGCTTCCGCCGAGTTTGCCCCCTCACCCAATCCGGGTGAGTATGTGGTGATCCTATCTCACTTCCAACGCGGATTTGGTCTCCCAGTTAGTGATTTCTTCCACAACTAGCTAAATACATATGAGCTTCAGCCGCACCACCTTTCGGCTAATGCCATCACATCTCTCTCCGCCTTTGCCTCCACCATCGAAGGTTACGCTGGACTATGGCCCACGAAGGAGCTCTGGATCCGGTTCTTTGGCCTTCACCGGAGCACAAACAGCTTACGCAGTTCGGTGCTGTGTCAATCTCTCCCCGGAAGTAGTCCATCTTCCCCTAAGTCACGGGACTTGACTCTTGCAAGGGATGGGCCCGGACCTTCTTCTATGTCCGGAACAGCACCTCCGAAGATTTGATCCGGCTGCGCCCCTATACTCCGGGTCCTCCTAACCCGGATTTATGGGACAAGGTCCCCAAGAAGCCCACTGTCTTGGCTAACCAAGTCAACAAGCGGTTTCAGGAGTTGAAGGATCTGGGATTGCGCAATGAAGATGCAATGATCACGTTTGTTCGCAACCGGATCTCCCCCCTCCAGAAACGCACACATAAGCTCTGTCATATGAGCTGGGGCCGTGACCCCAACCAGACCTCCTCGTTTGAATTAGGCAATACTGAAATCTACTGCCGGGTCAAGGCCCTCTTCACCACCCACAAGGACTTCTCCTCTGAGTGGACGTGGGGGCTTGAACACTTCTGCCGAGATAGGCTTCCTCCTGCGATAAGTCTCGTGCCCCAAACTCTTTCCGAATTAAATTGCATGTCGGTCCTTGTTGTAGGTCTAATCTTGTTGCCTTTTCTTTCCCTTAGATGTTTCTTCAGCAAACCCTCGAGGACGGCACCGAGCCTTCTCTCAAATGGGCGCCTGATCGCGATACCTCGGACGAGGAGGAACCGAATCAGGAGATGTTCCTGCATATGGAAGATGCGACCAAGCGACCCACCGGTAAACTCTCTTCCATTAGAGATTGGCCCGACGATGAAGATGATTCGGACGTTGAGGTGATGGAGGCATTTGACGATGTCCCCCTTTCTTATGCTTTTCTGGCATCAGCTAACCCCGGTGGCAGATCCATGAAGATCCTCCCCTTGCTGGGGGTGATCCTGTTCCGGTCGCACCGAAGAAGAAGAGGGGAGTTGCATCAACATCTTCCTCCGGACCCTCTCAGCCAGCTAAAAGGCAAAAGAAGTCCGGGGACAAAACTGCCACCAAGCCTCCAACCAAGGCCACAGCACGGAGGGCTTGGAAGCCCAAAGAGCCTCTGACCTCGGATGAGTAAGCCACTTCACCTTTTGCTATTTATTCATTCTTCCTTTGTAATTGTATCTCATCATTTATGATTTGATTCGGCAGGGCTGTGGTAGAGGTTCCCCAGAGCAGATCGGGTATTGCTTCACCGCTCCGGCATAGCCCTTCTCCCCCTCGTGGCGACGATTCACGCCCGTTGAGCCCCATTCAGGAGGGTTCAGCGGGTGCTCCGGGTTCCAGCCCACCTCGTCAAGAAGGGGGCAACCTCGGAGGAGGGGAGACTGGCTCTGCCGAGGCAGCAGCAACCACCACTTCGGCTCCACCGCAAACAACTTTGTCCGAGATACCCACAGCACCCCCACCAAAACGAAAATCAGCACCAGCACCATCTTCGGCTCCAGCACCAACAACTACAACAAAGGCACCAAGCCCCTCTGTCTCGTCCGAGTCTTCCAAGGCTCGGCGAGAAGACACCAGCAGCACCAAGGGAAGCACCAAGGCAGCTCCCAAGGGCAAATCTGCTGCAGCAACTTCCACCTCACAGCAGCAACCCAAGGGCAAGAAGGCTCCTGATGCCGCCAGGGCAACGTCTGTTGAGACTGGACAGCGCACACTTGCGTCCATGCTCACAAAAAACACTCCACCACTGAAGGACGCCCCTGTCGAGCCAGCTAATACGCAACTTTCTTTGCACACCAGTCCGGCCCTTGCCCAGGTTGAGAGGAGGGAAGCTCATGCTAAGGGTCTAGTTGCACCCCACATGCTTAGCGGCGAACGATATCCTCCGACCTTGATCGAGTTTGTGAACAACTGGAACAAGGCAGAGTTCGTCCACAATGACGATCTCCCGGAGAAGTTCGGTCCTGCCGAATTTGCTGCGCAGATGAATACCGCTGCCAAGGCAATCAACCTTGCAGGTCCGATGATGGAGGTGCGTTACTTCACCTTTTCCTTAGCATGCAGAAGATATTAGTGATATAACCATTAGTCCCCGAGCCTCTGGGGGAGTAACTTGTTACTCGGCCGGATGCTCCTTAGAGAATTAACGTAGCTCCTTCATAATTTCGAATATGCATACACCTAGAGCCGGGTTAAGTTCCACTTGGACCGGATTTTGTACACTTCGAATATGCACACACCTAGAGCCGGGTTAAGTTCCACTTGGCCCGGATTTTGTACATTTCGAATATGCACACACCTAGAGCCGGGTTAAGTTCCACTTGGACCGGATTTTGTACACTTCGAATATGCACACACCTAGAGCCGGGTTAAGTTCCACTTGGCCCGAATTTTGTACACTTCGAATATGCACACACCTAGAGCCGAGTTAAGTTCCACGTGGCCTGGATTTTGTACACTTCGAATATGCACACACCTAGAGCCGGATTAAGTTCCACTTGGCCAGGATTTTATACACTTCGAATATGCACACACCTAGAGCCGGGTTTAGTTCCACTTGGCCCGGATTTTGTACACTTCGAATATGCACACACCTAGAGCCGGGTTAAGTTCCACTTGGCCTGGATTTTGTAAGCTTCGAATATGCACACACCTAGAGCCGGGTTAAGTTCCACTTGGCCCGGATTTTGTATGCTTCGAATATGCACAAGACTAAGCTGTCTATTTTTGCTCTTTCAGGTGACCACCAATCGTCGGAGTGCTGAATTTTAGCGTCTCCTTGATACTCACAAGATGCTGCGCGCAAAGCATAGTGCGCTGCTCGCCGAACACGATAAAAGGGGTAAGTTTTCTCCTTGTGAATTTTCCATCTCTCTTCATCTTTTTCCACCGAACTAATCCCTCATTCGGATTTCGCAGCTGGTGTGGAGGCTGAGAATATCCTTATGAGGAAAAATCTAGACCAGATAAAGGGTAAGTTAATCTTGCTCCACCTTGATGTGCTTTCTATCTCCTTTTCTCCTTGGCTCGGGAAATATTCATACCTCGGCTTTGCCGGGTCAACAAACTATTTCAGCCTCTCTTGAAGATAGTGTGCCCGTGCCTGACATGATGCTGCATTTTCTCGAACAAGAGGGGCAGCACCAAGCTGAACTCAAGAAGAAAGAAGACGAGCTTTCCCTCCTCCGGACCAAAGATGAAGAAATTGCCTGGCTTAAGGCAGATATGAAGAAGCTTAAGGTGCAGCACAAATCTGAACTGGAGAAGGCAGGCCAAGACTTTACTGAAGAGAGAGAACGCCTCAATCTCCAGATCGCCAAGGACCAGGATCTTCTCAAGGAAGCCAATGTCAAGCTTGAGTCGGCAGATGCTGAACTTGCGCAGCTTTGGAAAAGGCGTGATGACTGTACCAAGGAGTTGACCCGGATCCACAGCCATATTTCACGTAAGTTATTTTCCTTTATCCTGCATACTTCTCCGGGTTGCTTCACATGTATTTTCCTTACTTGTTTCTCTTGTCCTGTTTTCAGGAAAATTTCTAGAGGGCAATGCCATTGCGACCACTGCTGTTGCCAAGTTCCGCCAGGAGAGGGGTACCCCCATTGCTCCTGACGCCGGTGAAATTCCTTATGACATGGAGGACCTGCTGGTCAGTTTGTCTTCTCGCGTGGAAATAGTGAAGAACTATGGCAAGGATATCCTTGACGTGGCAATCTGGATCTTCAACGCCTTTTGGCCTGATGAAGATACTCCGGAGGGGACCGCAGTTCTCGTCGACAAGTTGATGGAATGCGATACCCAGGTCGACCTTTGGAGGGAATCCGCTGGACGTGCCAGGGCTGATACCGTTCTCCACTATGTTCTCATGTGGTATGAGAAAATCGACCTCAACCTCCTAGCACGCATGCGCACCGGATCCAGATGGTCTAGCGACCCGGAGTGGATTGCTCGGCGCAAGGCTTGCGCTCATAGCCTTATTGAATATGCCCCCATTCATCAATGGAATGAGGGTCCAAGCTTCCTTGGCACCGCTGACGATGAAAATGCCGAAGATGGTTCGGGTGAGGACGAAGGAGACAATGCTTCGGACGTCGAAGATAGCAAAGATGACACTGGCACCGAATTACCTCCTCATGCTGCTCCTTGAGCGAAAAAACTTTGAAATTTATCAGATCCCCGGTATGCCGGGTGCAATTGTATCTAAGCACATTAGTTATATTTTGCTACTAAGTTTTTATGCCGGATTAACTTGGGCGTAGTCCTCCAGTTTCATTTTCTTGTTCCACCAATTTCTTGGCTCAGCTCGTGTCCACCTTGGTTCGGTTTTATGACTTACGAGTCCGAGTTTCAAAAATTGACTTAACAATACTTGGAAACTTTAGGATTAGCTCAAAATAATTCAGCGTAATAAATTTAAAGTAAGCACAAGGTTAGTCCGAAAAACAAACGTCGGCTCGATTAAGTTTCTTTCCTTAGTCATTTTTCATGTGCTACGCAATTCCAAACTTGTTCTCTCGCTTGCCATGAAGCCAAATCTTGTTGGACAGCAGCAAGTCGAAGAGTTAGGTTTTTGGTGCTCACACACTACTAATCCGGCTTAAGTAGAAGCAACTTACGCCAGCCGCATATAAATAGAAGATATAGAAAACAACCAATATTATTAAGGCAGTCCCCGAGTTACTGCTCGAGGTGCCAAGATTCCATTGATAAGCTCATTGCCGGCATACATACCGACATATGAGAGACTTGGATACATACACTTCTCTGCTAAGTGTAGAAAGGACGAAGTAGAGCTATATTCCATGGACGTTTAGATTCCTCGCCGAACCTGTCCGCCTTGTTCTTCTCATGTGGTTTTGCATCGATAAGATAATAAGAATCATTGTGCAATGCTTTGCTCACAATGAATGGCCCTTCCCATGGGGGGGAGGGATAATTTATGCATGCCAGCAGTACGTTGTACCAACCGGAGTACCAGATCGCCTTCCCGGAAAACTCGGGGGCTTACTTTCCGGCTATGATAGCGTCGGAGATTTTGCCGATATATGGCGGATCTGGACAATGCCAATTCTCTCGCTTCTTCCAGCAGATCAACATCATTTTGTCGGGCTTCTTGCACTTCGGCTTCTGTGTATTGGGTGACCCTAGGCGAGTCATGCTCTATGTCGGCTGGTATACAGCTTCTGCCCCATATACCAGAAAGAATGGCATATAGCCCGTTGATCCATTCGGAGTTGTTCTTAAACTCCACAATGCTGCTGGTAGTTCTTCTATCCAGCACCCCGCTGATCTTTGCAGTGGATCAATGAGCCGGGGTTTTATCCTGAATAGCACCAATTCGTTGGATCTTTCCACTTGTCCGTTCGATGCGGGGTGGGCTACCGAGGCAACATCCAGCCGAATCTTCTTTTCCCAGCAAAAACGCGCAAATACTCCTTTAGCAAAATTTGTGCCATTGTCCATTATGATACTGTGAGGATAACCGTATCTCAATATGATGTCTTTGAGGAAAGTTACGGCAGTAGCTCCATCACATTTTCATAATTGGCTTCACTTCAATCCATTTCGTAAATTTGTCAACCATGACCAGGATGTGGGTCATGTTCCCTCTTGCTGGTTTAAACGGGCCAACCATATCCAAGCACCATACGGCAAATGGCCATGTAATTGGTATGGTCTTGAGCTCCGACATTGGCATATGTGTCTTTGTCGCATATCTCTGACAGCCATTGCATTTTCTCACCAGATCTTCTGCTTGTTCCAAGGCACTTGGCCAGTAAAACCCATGACGGATAGCTTTTGCTACCAAGGCTCGGGACGAGGCATGATGCCCACATTCCCCTTGATGTATATCTCGGAGGATGTCAAGTCCTTCCTCCGAGTCAACACATCGCTGGAGGACATTAGTCATACTTCTTTTGTATAGCTCGGCATTGATGATCGAGTATGCTTTTGCTCTCCTCTGAGTTTGCCTGGAAAGTACCTCCTCAGCGGGTAAGGTTCCATCTTTTAGGAATTGGAATATGGGCAGTGCCCAAGCTGGTACCGCTTGCACTGGGAACACATCCTCATCAATTTCCATCTGATCCACCGGCATAACTTCTATCGGATCACGTTGTGCAGTCCCCGGGTTTGTCGAGGCAGTCCTCGGGTTTACTAAAGCAGTCCTCAGGTTTGCCAAGGCAGTCCTCGGGTTTTGCGAACCATTCCCACATCAATGTCCATGGGCACAGCCTTTGGTTCAGGATTTGTCGGGATAAAAATTGAGTCGGACTCTGGGGATGGCCTGATAGATGGTTTTCTGAGGTGCTCCAATGCTACGCCTGGTGGAATTGCTTGTCGGTTTGATCCGAGCTTCGACAATACGTCGACAGCCTCATTTTCCACCCGGGGTATATGGTGAAATTCGCATCCCTCAAAGTAACCAGATATCTTCTGCACATGAAATCTGTACAATGCCATGTTTGCATCCAGAGCATCCCATTGTCCGGAGACGTGCTGGACTACGAGATTTGAGTCACCGAAGCATTGGATCCGACGTATTCCAATCTCCTTCGCCACTTTGAGCCCATGTACAAGTGCCTCATATTCTGCAACATTGTTTGATGCAGTGAAGTGGATTTGCAGCACATATTTCAGCTAGTCCTTCTTTGGCGAGGTAAGCACAACTCTGGCACCTAACCCGGTTTTTGTTTTTGACCCGTCAAAGTGCATTCTCCAGTAGTTCGGATCTGGCAATGGTGGCTCATATTGCACCTTGGCCCAATCCACAAAGAAGTCCGCCACAGCCTGAGATTTGATTGCTTCTCTTCTGTCATATTGTGGCGCATAAGGTGCTAGCTCAATTGCCCATTTTGCAATCCTGCCACTTGCATCCTTGTTGCTCATTATCTCGGATATGGGGGCTTCACATATTACCTTGATTGGGTGTTCCTCGAAGTAATGCTTCAGCTTCTTAGCTGCCATATACACACCATATGCCACCTTCTGATAGTGAGGATAGTTCTACTTTGAGGCTGATAATACCTCGCTCAGATAATAAACTGGCCTTTGCACTGACTTACCCTGTTCGTCGCGCTCTACCACAATTACTGCACTTACAACTCCGTTGGTTGTGGCTATATAGAGCAACATTGGCTCCTTTGAGAGTGGAGAGGCTAACACTAGTACAGTGGCTAACATCTTCTTTAGTTGGATAAAGGCTTCATTGGCCTGCGGTGTCCAAATGAACTTGTCCGATTTTTTCATGAGTTGATAGAGAGGCAGTGCCTTTTCTCCCAACCGACATACAAACCGACTTAAGGATGCCAGGCAACCAGTGAACTTCTGGACATCATTAAGACACTTCGGCAGTTCCATTTGCTCTATGGCCCGGATTTTAGTTGGATTGACCTCGATACCTTGGTTGGAGACAAGAAATCCGAGTAACTTTCCAGCCAGGACACCGAAGGTGCATTTTTCCGGATTAAGCTTCATCCGGAACCTCCTTAGGTTCGCAAATGTCTGCCTGATATCGTCAAGGAGCGTTTTGCTTTCCTTGGTCTTTATCACAACATCATCCACATACACCTGCACATTTTGACCAATTTGGTCATGCAAACATTTTTGCATACATCTTTGGTATGTTGCCCCTGCATTACGTAAACCAAAAGGCATGGTGCGATAGCAATAAGCCCCATACGGGGTGATAAACACAGTCTTTATTTGATCACTTGGGTTCAGTGGTATCTAGTGGAAACCAGAATATGCAGCAATGAACGACAACAACTCACACCTAGCGGTGGAATCTATGACTTGGTCTATCCTTGGCAGTGGGAATGGATATTTTGGACACGCCTTATTCTGGTCCGTGTAATCGATACACATACACCAAACCACTGCCATGTTCGGATCATCCTTCTTCTTCTCTACCAACACCGGATTAGACAGCCAATCCGGGTAAAGCACTTCCATGATAAATCCTGTAGCCAACAAACAAGCTATCTCATCTCCTATGACCTTTCTCCTGTCTTCGGCGAAGCGGCGGAGAGGTTGCTTCACCGGCTTTGCTCCGGGTCTGACATTCAAAGAGTGCTCGGCCAACTCCCTCGGAACACCTTGCAAGTCTTGCGTGGACCAAGCAAAAATATCCCGATTCTCACAGAGGAACTTGACGAGCTCGCTTTCCTATTTGTCATTTAATCCGGCACCAATTGTTATGGTGTGCTCATGGAACATATCATCAACAGGCACCTTCTTGGTATCTTTTGTCGCTTGGAATGAGACACTACCATGTGGGTTACTCAGCGCCGGCATGTACTGATGCGTGGACTGAGCCAATGCCGCCACTTCTTGGATCTTTCTCTTTTCTTGCGCAATCACGAGTGACTCGGCCATGTTAGATCCGGTAGATGCACACTCCATGGAACGTCGGAAATCCCCAGCTATGGTAATTACACCATTCGGCCCGGGCAACTTCATCTTCAAGTAACTGATGTGACAACTTGCCATGAATTTGTTTAGAGCTGGCCTGCCAAGCAACGCGTGATATGCGCTCTCCAAGTTTACAACCTCGAACTCCAAATTCTCAGTCCGGCAGTTATCTCTTGTGCCAAACAATACATCAACCCGGACCTTGCCTATGGGCTCACAAGAAATGCCTGGTACAATGCCATGGAAAGTTGTCCTTGTAGCTTGGAGCATATTCTCCGAGATACCCAAATTGCGCATCATTTCCACATACATGATGTTGATGCTACTGCCATTATCAATCAGTACCTTTGAGAACCTCACATTGATGTTAGGCCCAATAAATGTTGGATCCAACACCAGTGCATACGAAGAAGAACTTGGCATGAGCTTCGGATGATCCTTGATGATCCAGGTAATCTCCTGATCTAACCAAGGCATATACCTCGTCATGGCTGGCATTACTGCATTGACCTCCATATGTCGGTGCTGCAAGCTCTTTCTGTTTGTCTCTTCCATAGTGAACACACAATAACTCTGATGATGCTCTCTGTACTCATTCCTCCCCTCGTTTCGGGTACCTCTGATCCTGTTGGTTTTGGTTTTCCACCTGATGCATTGCATCCCTTCTCTCATGGTTGTCATACCTCGGCGGAGGGGGAGGCAACATTAGCTGTTGCGTGTTTGCTCCGGAGAGCAATTGCTGCCGAGGTTCATCATTCCGAGGTGCCTGAGCATTCCCCGAACCACTTTGTTCTATCTTTCGCATCCATTCACACTTCCTGGTTCTGTGACCCACTGGGTTACTCGGATTTGGCGTGTGAAACTTACACGGCTGATCTAGCATTGCCTCGTAGGTGTACCTCGGATGGTCCTTTTTTTTTTCTTGCCACTATTTTTTCTGCTCTAGCGTCCAAGTTTTCTTTCCATCATTCCTTGGTGTCCATTGCTGTCCTCCAGTTTTTTGACATTGATTGCTTCCTGCTCCGGGTTGATCCTGATTCACAGCTGCAACTTGTTGCGATGTACCGATAATCCGGTCTGTCATCCCTTCTTTTACCTCGCTAATTGTTTCTCCGGGATGACCCGGCCCCATCTCGCTGACAATACTCCTCGCTTGACTTGTTTGACATGAGCCTAGGTTGCGTCGGATCACCCAAGGCATATGAATCAGCAATTCGGATTGTTTCTGCCAAGGTGGTTGGCATATCTCTTTGCAACCTTTGCCATAGCATGCTTACATATCTGCATCCTTGCACAAACCAAGCTATGGCCTGTGACTCAATCACACCCTCACACGAGTTTCACACAGTGCACCAACGGGTTAAAAACTCCCGGTCAGTCTCATTCGGTATCTGTCTACACATTGCTAGGGTCTGTGGCCTGTTGGGCCTCTGATACGTACTTGAGAAATTGCTAACAAACATCTCCTCAAAATCGATCCGATAGTTAATACTTCCGGGTGGCAAATTGTTTAGCCATACCCTTCCTGGCCCCTCCAGCATCTAGGGCACATATCTCACAGCCCATCTCAAGTTTCCTGTGGCAATTTTCACTGCAGTTGCATAGTTAATCAACCAATCCTCTGGCTTAGTGCTGCCGTCGTACGTATTTGTGCCTCTAGGTAACTGGAAGTTAGGTACCGAAGGTTCCTTCATGATCCGGGGCCCAAAACATGCTGGACCCGGAGGACCTTGACACTCAATTTGCTCCGACCTATATAGTCGATCCAGTTTTAACCTGGCATCATCCGGCATCAAGTTCCTGCTTCCCAATCTTGACCCTATCATGTGATAGTCCGGTCTGGGATAGCCAGCGTTCACCATCTCCGAATCACCATCATTGTATCTATCTTGCTCCTGTGGAGCTGCTCTCTATTGCATACCTTGGCCGGCGCTGCGCTCTTGCCGTGGTATATTCCGCTGCTGCGGTTGACCTGCAACTACCGAATTATGCTGTCCGGCATTGCCGTTCACAACATTCCCTTGACCGGCATTGCCTTGGTCGCGGTTACCTCGGCCAGCTTCACCTCGGCTCACACTCCTTCGATCCTCATTTCATTGCACTTCTTTCCCTTTCACTGCCCTTGCCGGGTCATATGGGACTATCTGCTTATTCCTCCTGGCCGAAGTTACTACCTCTTCTCTCCTTGGACCACCATGAGGAGACGATGCGGCTCCAGCGGATTTCTCCAGGTTACCCACCGTCGAATGAACGATCTTGGAGGCCCCAGCTCTCTCCGGGTTAGCCCTGAGCAACTCCTCGTTTTACCTGTTCGCGATCCGAACCAACTCATTGACTCTATCCTGCTGTCTTTGACGGGCTTCACCCATCAGACCTTCTAACTCGGACGCAGCTGCATCCGCTGCTCTGAGGTTCTTTGTCAGGGTACTATACTTCGGCAGCCCCACGGACAAACAGTTTTTTGATTCCTCAATCCTAGTATCACCCTCTCTGTTCATTTCACTCATGAGGTTTCTCCCCTTAACTTTTACAGCATCAACCTTATTTGCCTTTGCGTACTCACGCAGTGTCATGTTCAACGACTGCTGAGTTGCGGCTATCTTTTTTGCACCCTCTAGTATTTTTTGCCTAGTCTCCTCTAGCTCGGCATGTGCCTGAGCCGGATCTACTGCTGCTGCTACTGGGTTTGCCAAGCTATCCATCACCTGCTGTAGCACATTCTCAGGCCTCTCTAGCGGAGGACCTCTACTTTTCCTCGGTGCCTTAGGTGTTACCTCCGGATCTGGTGCCGGATCCTTGCTTGCGCCAACGCCAGGCGCGTTCATCATTACCTCAGCGTGGTCCGGGGAGCGAGCGATACGCGCCCCACGAACCGCACTAATGGGTGGCTCGCCTCCTTCGACGACATGCTGCGGATGAACGTACGACACATTGAAAGCAACGTAGATCTTGTGCGCGCCGAGCTTGACGAAGAGGCTGTTGCACGGGAGAGGACGCTTGCCGAAGCAGCCAGCATTGTCGCTGACGAAATCCAGCGCTCCAAAGCGCTGAACGAGCCCGAAGACGATGCGTTCACCGGTGCCGATGAAGTTTCCCGTCTGGATCTTCACCCCTGCTAGCGCTGCTAGCCCTAGGGTGGGCGCCAACTGTCGTGGTGGTGTCATGGCAGATGCCATGGATAGGCTAAAGGTGGGGACTAAATGCACTAGGGGAATCTAGGGAGGGATAGTGTGGTGATTCTACACACGGTAGCGTTGTATTCGATTCACTTCCAAGACTTACAAATGTTCCTAGAGCTGTATTGGGGAGAGGAGGAAGAAGAACTCTCTTACTCTCACCGCTAGCAAAACAGAACTCTCTAGGAGACCACCAAGTCAAGACCAATCAACCAGAGATCAACCAGCCCCTTCTACAGAGGCCCTAGCCCTCCTTATATAGGGGGGCTAGGTCTCCACTTGGGCATACGTGGAGGCATATTCCCTGGAATATGCCTCTTCCCAAAATAGTAAGCCGACCGGGTCACTTTTGCTCCGTGTCATCCATGCAGAGGCTACGTGAGCCTCTGCGGCGCCTGCGTCATCCGACATAGGCATCGTCGCCTTTGTCGGCCACGCCTCGGTGGTCCTGCCTCTGTCCGCTTCGCTCACGCTCTGCATACAGTGGTCACCTTTGACCAGCGAGATACCTTCCTTCTCTTACAAGCTTGATATGACCCGGATCCTACATAGTAGATCCGGCTACACATGTTCCTTCATACAAGTTAGATACATCTTACTGACATACGGCATAAGTCGGTTGAGACCAAGTTAGGTGGACGTCCCCTGGTCCGGGTTACTCCGTGATCCGGCCTGCCTTGAGGTGACTCGGCTAGCACTTGCTTTGACCTTGCCGTACCTCGGATAACCAGGCCTTTATACCCCGGCGTGACCCTACCCGGGGGTATCCCCCCAACACCTGATTCCACCCCCTCTCAAATCCACCCGCCTCCTTATCACAACGCATCCATTAATCTACCAGATTCTAGACTCCATTTGCCGCTATGGGTAGAGCTTGGGGTAGCAGCAGGCTGAAGCGAAAGGCATCCGACGACGACGCGGATGGCCAGGGCGACCGCTACCGCGAGGATTGGGGATGGCCGAACCTCAGCACCACGAACGTGCACAGGATCGCCTCGGAGTTGGACATCATCTCAGCTGGCCGCCTCGCTCGCTGCATCCCTGGCTACCGCGTGACGATGCGGAACATGGACAAACAATCGTTCGGCACGCCAGGCCTTCTTTACCCCGATAACAGGAAATGGCCAGATGACCGTGATGTCCACGTAAGTTCCAGTATCTAGCTTATTCGTTCAGTCATATCGTTGATTCATATGTGCTGAACTCTCATCAGAATCCTATGTTCCTTTCGTCGAACGTGTCGTGTGCACGCGCGGTTTGAACAAATCGAACCATTTAAGACTATTCTGTACAGCGGAAGCTCTGCTCGTACCTGATATTCTGGTATTTTCGTAGTGACACAGTCTTTCTTTAGGTGATAGACGAGTTGTCAATTCGATTTTGCAATGGAATGCCTGCTAGGTGATATTTTGTTTCCTAAAATAAAAACAAACAAATTAGACGATTTAAGGCTGTTATGCCCCAAGCTATTTAATTATGATCATCGTCAGGAGTTTGTTCTAGGGGGCTCTACTCCTACTCCATATATTGAGTATCTTCGTAGTGACACATGCACAATTCAGGCGATATGTGAGGAGACACTCATATTTAGGCGATATTTTGTGTACTTTAATCTAAAGATCCAGTTGTCAAATTGTATTTGCAATGGAATCCATGCTAGGTGATTGTACCAACTGACAACAAACTCTAAAGAATATTCCTGCAAAACTGATGCTGCTGGATAAGTGGTCGCAATTAGTAGTGGTGAATATCAAGGAAGAAGAAGAGACGGAAATGAGAGATGACCAGAACTAGGTGGGTGGCAACGACGAGTGGCTGGTCCTTTTATCTTAGGATGGGAGTACTTGGACTCTAAAAAATTGCTACAGATCAAAGAGACTTGCAGTGCCATCTTTGAAGGGTGTCGGCATTACTACATTCAACAGCGGGTGGCCGCCACACATTTCCGAATTCGCTTATAGGTTCAACATGGCAGAACTTGAGCTCGTGAAGGTACAACTCCCACATAGATCGCGGGAGGGGGCGTGGAAGAACTGGGAGTACGACCTCTTAGCAGTGTTCGACAAGGCAATCGCATTCATTAGATGCCCAGAAGACAAGGAATGGATAGTCTTGTGCGACGACTTCCTGCGGCCGGAGAAGTATGTCGACGCCGTCTTCACCTACGGCTACTCTTCGTACAGACCGCAGCGCATTTATGCGGTCACTGAACCTAGCGGCGACGTGCGTGTTTGGGAGCCGTCCATTTGGGGTGAGTCATGGTATCATATAGCATGTAAAATCCAATTCAAAATTCTGCTTACTGACTGTTAGTAACACGCAGGTACCCACGCAGCCCCGCGCATAATTCCAGCTCCGGTCATCGAAGATGCAGTAGCAGATGCTGAACTTGCGACACGGCGCTGGTTCCTGGCACCTCTCGGAGAAAACACGGAATAGCACGATGAACTCTTGTGGATTCATATCAGGGGAGCACTAAACAGCGTTGGTGATACAATAGAACATATGGGGACACAACTTTCTTCATACCCATCGCTACGTGTCACGTTTTCTCGAGGTCCGCATGCCCATACGAAGACCCAGTAGAGCAAGTTTGGAGAAGAGTCAACAATCTGAAGGGACAATCTGTGTTTCTTGGGATCAACTACCCTTTCTTTGTCGGAGCCCCTGGAGTTGTTGAACCTGTAATTGCTCAGGCAGCCCTGGCCCCTGATGCTGCTGCTGCTGGTGGTGGTGGTGGTGGTGTTGGTGGTGGTGGAGCTGACGAAGAACTAGCTGCTGCTAATCCTGGTGTAGCTGACGAAATACTTGGTGATGCTGCTGCTAGTGAAGCTGACGAAATACTTGCTAATGTTGCTGCTGGTGAAGCTGACAAAATACCTGTTGAGGCTGCTGCCGGAGTCCAGAAAGAACATGCTGGTGTTGTTGCTGAGGTGCCAGCACTTCCAGTGTTGATAGCAGACTGTGTGTTTGTTGCACACTCACGCGCCTATTATGTTGACACTCCAGGTCTGACCTGGAGCCGAATCCACGTCGGGGGGAAGGGGCCTACAATTGGCTCATCAGTGGGGCCGTACTATTTGAAGGAGAATGAAAGACGGCCAAACGCAGCATTCTGGTTCGTTCCGACGATACCACCAGCTCTAGGGACCTAGTGCTCATACTGGCAGATCCGATGAACCATTTGTCTTTATATTTATCATTAGTTACGCTTATGTTTGTAAAGACTAAGCTGTGCTTATTTGTGTAAGACTAAGTTAGGCCTAGCTGCGTAATATTCAGTGAAGCCCAGCTTTCCTTTCCATGCCCATAACAACAGAATTGCAGCATAGAACATACAAATGTAATGTGCATACCACGCATTTTTGATCAGGATAACAACCACTTCAAGCAAATGATACATCGTGTACGCATTTGAACGCATCACTAGAATGTGCCACCTATTGATGATTGATGACATGGATCTAGCTTTTCTGCGCTTATTTGCATTGAATCGCTCATTGATTTGTTCACATATTTTTTGGCAATGGCTGATAAACTCCACTCTCTTGGTAACTTGCTTCGTCAGCGAGCACTTGTTGATGCAATGCAAAGTACAGAACATGGTCGTCATCGTCATTCCATTTAGGTTCTCTATGTTTTGTCATCACGGAGCTACTAATTTCAAATGAAAATCTAGTAAAGAATATATGTGTACATTGTTAGAGTATGCTACGGCCACGGTACGTACATGTTTTTCTACAATCACAAGAAGAAAACTTGATGCATTTTCAACTTGTTGGCGTTGTGCTGGACTGGGTGGATGTGGCTTTGGGGTTCGGAGAGGAAGGCGTCGTGGCTGGTGCGTGTGCAACCACGGCGACAGCGAGCTCGGATTTTGGAGGAGACCAACAGGACCGAGCATGGTCAGCATGGGTACAAATCTCACCCGGGAATGAATTCCCGTCCCCGCGTCGTGCCAATGGTGCGGTCATGGTGAGGGCGAGCTCCGATTTGGGATGGGGAGGAGAATGGGACGAGCAGGTTTGTCCAAGTCCTAGCTCCGCGCCATGGCCGTGACCACAGATTGCCGCCCCGGAGGAAGAAGCAGACGCGTAAAGGATGCATGCGCCAATGCTGCAAGCCTACATGGCAGCGACGACGGCAGCGACATAACGGCGAAAGCTGACAGGGGGATCCAACTTGACGGCCGTTAGCCTGATTTTTTGTATTGAAACGTAAAGTTGAATTCGGGACGAAAAGGACCCTCTGAGTATTTGGCACGCCAACTATAGTCATCACGGATGATATCAGGGAACTCGGGTACCGCGTTGCCTGGCCACCGCAACTTTCAGGCCGCAAAATGATATTCTCCATCTTCGAGCCCCGGCGTATAGCTCACTCCCGCAACGCCTCGAACAGATTAGTAGCAGTCTTGAGCTGGGCAGCCAGTGCATTGATGGTGGCGGGTTCGGTGGCATCAGGCTAGAGATAGGCAGAGACATCCAGGCCAGCTTGGCATAGCCAGTTGGCCTCCTCGCTCACCACTGCAACAAGCTCCCCGGGACATAGGTCACATCCCTCCTCCTCCTTGGGCATGCGAGTGAGAGATTGATCAGTCACCTCAGGATAATGAGCTGCACCCAGTCAGATAGCAACTATTACAAACTGGCTACAACGAATGGAAGGGATTCAACAGAGAGAAAGGATAACTTACTAATGACAATCTCAATGATCTGCCTCAGCTCCTCCTGCTTCTTATAAAGGCCCTCGAGGTTCTTGAGAGAATCGATGCGGATGTCGGCAGTCTTCTTGGCTTGACCCGTTGTAGTCTCCATTCTCTTCTGGTGCTCCACCAGGTCATTGATTTTACGTTGGCGTGTATCATTAGAGGTCTGCAGCTGGGTCACCTCTGCCTTCAACCGATCCACCTCCCGCTCCATGTCCACTATCATGGCTGCATGAGGGTACTCGATAGTCAACAAAAACCGCGAAAAATCGCACAATTGGGAAGACATGGCAGAGCGAGCAATCTTACGCCCCAGGTCTTGTGTATTCTTGGTCATCTCAGCAGAAGCTTTCTGCGGAGAAAGGAAAGAAATGAAAAAGGGAATGAGCAAAACGGCTAAGGAAAAGGAGAAAAAAGCATGAGAAGGTGCTTACCTCAAGAGAAACACCCAACACCTCCACCAGGCGATGCGCCCGGTCGAGGGAGACAGGTGGCGACTCAGAAAGCTAGGAAAGGATGTCACCCGGGATCAGTATAGTTGGAGATGGCCTATAGAAGGTGATCTACATGTCAGCCTTGTCATCAGCGGCGCCCCGCTTGTTGCTTCCCTTTACCGCCCGCGCAGAGGCATCTGATGCCACCTCCACCGTCTCCTCCACCTGGTAGGTGGCCGAGCCCGTCTGAGCATCGCTCGAGACCGGGTCCGTGCCCTCTTTCAGCCAGAGTGGAGGAACATCGGCATTGCTCCCAGCCGCGAACATCTGAGCCAGTCTAGATGCGGCTGGGGCATGGTGCAGAGTTGCAGAGGCAGCCGATGGAGATGGCTCCGGCATAGCCGCGGTGGCTCTAGCCAGCATGGAAGCAGAGGGCATAGCCGGCCCAACTGGCCCCTCAGCTATAGCCAGAGCAGATGCAGTAGCGACGATGCTAGAGCCGTCTAGCGACATCGCCTCGCTGGACGAAGAAAATAAGGCTAAGCAAAGTGAAGGATAGGTCAACAATTGTATTGAAAAGAGCAAAAGAACATACCCAGGAACGATTGGCGTGACCGCCATGGGCCTTGGCCCGTGAAGCTTCTTCCTGCCACGGGCAGCTGGAGCGGTGCTAGACGATGCCGCTCGCTTCCCCTGACCCTTGCCCCCACCCGTCCTCACCATGTGCGGCTACACGAATATAAATGAAATATTAGCATCCGGTTGAGGAGATAGACCGGCAAATGAGCACAAGGAGAAAACACTCACTGGGTGGATCCTCACATCCCTCGTCGGCCTAGGTGGGGAAGCGCTCTGGCTCCATCGGCGAGTACTTCAGCGGCCTGAGGTAGGCCGAGAAGTTGGGGAGCTCACGGTCGCCCATGCTGTCCTCTACTAGCTATGCCATAAAAAGCTACTCAAAAGGGGTGGATAAGAGATGAGAAGAAACCCTTCGGGAAGAATTCACCCGACAAGAACAGAAGACTAACCTTTGATGGCAGGCGGCCACGGTGGAATAGCTGGACGGAGTAGCACCACCCCTCCTCCAAGTCCTCCTTCGAGATGGTGGCGAGCCAATCTCGAAGGGCCTTGTAGGGCACCTCCAACTGGGAAACCCGTGTGGGGTTGTTGGGGCCAAATAGGTGGCACATCTTGTGTGACCACTTCTATAGCGGGAGCATCCGACGAGCCATCCAGGATAAGGCAATGTCCATGCCGGTCAGCCCCTCCGTCTCCGCCAGCACCTTCAGTCGGGCGGCCATCCGGTCCATGTACGCTTGGGAGCCCAACCCCTTCGCGGTCCAGGCCTTCCGGGTGGAGGCGACATTGGCAAAGACCGGAAGCCGGATCAAGTCGACCTCCTGGTGTTGCGTACATAAAAGTACGAGTGTTGCCACAGCTTCACTGTGTTGGGATCTCGAGCCCCGGCATCATGGACGATGGTCGTGGTAGATCACGCAGTAGCCAGCCTCCACCAATGATCCGTCCTTCTGCAACGTCTAGGCCTTGAAGTTGAAAAACTTCAGGCAGTTCGTCGTGTCCAGGCAAACCCCCAAGTAGGACTCACAGCAGGCCACGTGGTGCGGTAGCTGCGCAATGGCATTCACCCCCAGATGGTGAAGCTGGAGGTCGAACATGCCGAAGAGCTCGAGGAGGAAGTTGCTCACCGGTAAGCCGAAGCCACGGGCGAAGTGTGCTAGCAAGACGATGGCCTCGCCGGGCTGTGGGTTAGGGACACGCTTCCCTACGATGCGAGGTGATGCTTCACCACCCGCTTCGATGAGAGGAACCTCCCCCACCGGTACTTGCGGATGAGTTCCTCGATGACATAGGAACCACACCACCCACCACCCTGCTCTAGAAGCATCTCCTCCTCTGTGGTTGCCGTGACGGAAAAGCGAGGTCCCGTCATCGCGAGGAAACGCAGCAGCGCCGACAACCAAAATCTGGTGGCGGAGAGCAAGAAGGAGGCATGAAGCTCACAAGAGCCCAATGAGCAAAGAGCAGGGAATAAGACCAAGTGGGGAAAGCCCCAACCCCGTGGCCCTAGTTATCGTCGCAGGTCGAGCGCACCTCCTGCGCTCCCTTCCACCATGTGGCAGGCAACCGCTCCACCACCCCACGATAGTTTAGCAATGGATCAAGTGCGCCGGGGCATTCCCCATAGAAGATCCCGTAGGCGTTACTATAGGAGGCGAGGCATGCACACGATCCCCAAGAAACTGCAGCGGCAAGACGTGTGCATGGCTACCAAAAACTGTCACTGTGGAGCAAATAGTCAATGTGACGCAGCGTGTGTTAGAACCAGGAGGCGTGGTTGGGGTCAGCACTGACCTCAGCGACCAGGTAATCCATCTCCCTTCTCTGACTGTGGCAGCCAGTTGGTACAATCCCCGCTCACACCTAGTGGGTGGGCGACTGATTCCGTAGCCGGTAAATTCCAGCCAGGAAACAACAACCACCTCGAGCCGGCAAATGAGAAACACCTCAAGTTAAATCTACAACCAGTTCTTTAATCACTAACCATTTTAGTTCAATCAATAAGCACGCAAGAACTTCTCTGCAAGGCGAAGTCCCAACGCGCTTGGGGACTAGTGTTGGGGGCATGGCCCTCGGGTAGGCTATGCCAGGCCTAACTGGTCGGCTCCAGAAATGCCTGGACAGATGTGTGCAAGACAGAGGGACACAACCGGGTGGACCGCTCCAACCGGTCTGCCCTCAAGAATCCATGGCTGGCACGTCTAGCCGGATGGCTAGAAGAACTAGTTGGGTGGCCGCTTCCACCCGGCCGCCTCGGATTCGGTGGCTAGGCTACAGAGGGGGTGACGCTCCTTGCATCATCAAACAGTCTGGGGCACTGCCCCTGCCGGTGCTACAAGACAACTTTGCCAAAGTGCCAAAGCTGGAAGCTGAGCGAGGCACTGTCGACTGACCGCTAAAGCTCCAGCTGACCATCAAAGCACCGGGTGATGCCCAAAGCACCAGTGCTGGGACACTATAACGATGTCCCCACTATACTGGAGGCTTGACTGGCTCCTGGCCCACCGGCTGGACCCCACCAGCTGGCCTGTTGTGTAAACCCAAAGCCCAAACAGTAAACCCTAGAACCCACATTGGAACCTACCTCTCCTGGCCAGTATATAAGGGAGGGTGGAGCTGGGGTTCTAGGTAGATTCAAGTTCACTCTGATAGTCCACTAGTTCATCTTCTTCCTCTAGCTCTTGATAGCAGCTAGGGAAACAGCTCAAGGAGCACTTGCACTGGGCACTTGCCCCTGATATAGTAGATCCTTGCAAGAGTAGGAGTGTTACCTCTCCAAGAGCGCTCCAAACCTGGGTACATCATTGTGTCTGCAGTATTTGTGCCCAACCCGTTGCGAGTAACCACCGACAACATCCTGATTGTCCCCTCTGATTCCATCCCTGATGGCACTGCTATGTTCCACGCAACGGCAAGGACAAAAGGTGCACGTGAGCGCAGTAAAATACCAAAAATCCTACTCTACTTTTGAAAAAGCATATGGTAAATATGCTTCAAAAAATGGACTCATCAACTTCCCCAAGCTAGACTCTTGCTCGTCCCGAGCAAGTGGTGGCTTATGGACAAGGTCATCATGTTCATGAGGCAGAAATTGTTATAATAAATGAGGTAATTTAAAGCAGAATTGCAATATCAAATATAGAACTTCATCGTGAGTTATATCACACTCTCACACATCACATAACTTAGAGGCTTCCACACCTTTTTACATCAATACCTTATAAGAAGTTTTGAAGATTAGGCATATTATAAAATCATCAAATTCAATTAGATGAGCATTTGATTTGAGTAATAAGTAATTCATGATCATTGCTTGAGTATCTTTTTTCAACTTGCACTTTTGTTTTCTTGTTGTTCAACAATAGCACTAGCTTTTTCTTTTTGTTCAACAATAACATTGGATCATGTTAATACTCTCTATGGTTCTTGTTGGTTCAAATTGATGACTGTAACATGCTATGAAGATTTCATTATCATAATTTATTAATACTTTGTTGGTGTGGAAGACCCTAAATTCATAATAGTGGTACAAGTATCATAGCACTCAACCTAATTCATACATCTAATACAATAATCATGAATCAAAATCACTTCAAATATCATAAAGTCTCAAAAATCATCGGATATAAATCTTTCCTTGGACCAAAAGAAGCCGATGATGCAACTGATGCAAATTTTGGAATACCTAATATGCATGCAAAGAATTAAACATGCTAAAATCTGGAAGATAGAGCACAATGTCTCATTCACTCATCAATCCCACCTACGGATACATATCCTCTAAATGTCATGAGAAGGGTAAAGTAAAATCCATTTGGTCGAGTCCAAAATGGATTCTAATTTGTACATTTATTTCAGACATGACATCATAATATTAAGGAAACATGGCTTCCCAGTCTGCCAAGCTCAGAGAGATAAAAATTGATCAAAGTTGAGATAAGTACTAACAAACTAAGAACTAATATGTCTACTAATCAAACACACTCTTCCAGACTGAGTTACTAATGCAGATTAATATAAATCAAAATCCATAAAGCCCCTTGTCGTCGGATTGATGACAAGTACGCCATGTGGGGGTCCTCGAGGCATGCCGAAGAGAGGGGTGTGAGATGTACGGTGTTCCAGGATAGGGAGCACACAAGTTTACCCAGGTTCGAATCCGCCAGCTTTGGATGGATACTACTCATGCTAGCAATCTAGTAATATGGCAGAGCCAGAATATGGGTTACAAGGGTTTCGCCTGCGCGAGTTGAGATTGTAGACTATTGTAAGTTGCCCTATAGGAGTACCCTAGGACGACTTATATAGATATACAACCTAGGGTTTACAGGAGAGACCTATCCGACTATGACTAAGAGTCAGTTATAGAGTACATCTTGAACTACATGTAACATAATAGGCCTAAGTCGGTAAGTCTTCTGGGCCTTCCTATAGCCGGACTGGACTCCGTCTCTTCTCCCTGACTGGGCCGCCCGTGAAGGAAAGCTCTAACCCAAAGTGGGCCACCCTGGTTAGTGAGGCACAGCGAGGATACCCAGAAAGTATATCCCCAACAGCAGCCCCCGGAGGCCTCCAAGATCCAGAGTCGGATTTCATCATCGTCTAGCTTGATCTTCGGCTTGCAGAATCTTGAAGGGTTGCTGAAACATCAAAAGAAAGGATAGGATCCAGATCTCAAAACGAGTCGGACCTATGAATATATTATTCGGTTTTCCAGCTTGAAATTCAAACTAAGCCGGAACTTGGTCTCTGCCATAACCTGACACCAGTCATGGTCAAGTCACGTCACGGACAAACATTCCCGTCAGCACGACCATTGGTGGGTCCACCCTTTGTGGAACTGAGGCATCATTTTAATGCGTGCACGGAGATCGAGGCAGCATAAACATCGCGGGGGAGTTGCCCGGCTCCTTCCACGACGCGTGGCACGGATACTATTTACATTGCATGAATCTTGGCGCAGGTGAAGGATATAAGAGGTTGAGATCTATCTCTTTCCTCCCCACCAGTGCCAGTGCCTTCTTCCTTCCTCTCGACGCTTCCTTCAAATAGAGCTCCTTTGCCTCCCCAAAAATCCTCTAGCACTTCCCATCCTAGGTCACCGGCACACCGAAAAATGGCTGAGGCCTCATCTTCCGGCACGACGGCTATAGCAGCGACGGAGTCGGCAGCAGATAAGGAGAGCTTTCGCGGGGTCTGGATCCCCTGCGTATTGGATGACGCCAAGCTCCGCGTCGCCGAGAATGAAGGGCTCCTCCGCGTCAGCGACTAGTGGAGCGGCTACGGCCAAACCGTCCCCACTCCCCGCGCCGATGAGCGGCTGCACTTCGGCACCCACCTCAACAGAGGTTTGAGTTTTCCACCCTCAGACTTCTTCTCTGAGGTGATAGATTACTATGGAGTTCAACTCCACCATCTCCCCCTGAGCTCTATCTTAGATATGAGTGCTTACGCTTCTTTGTGCGAGGGGTATCTCGGCATTAGGCCGAGTCTCATTCTCTTCCGGTTTTATTCTCATACCCGGAGAAACTCTATCACCGCATTACCGGGACTCTTAGCTTTTCCGTTAGGAGAGAATGCGTCTATCCTCGGATTAAGGCTAGTGAGTCGGTGAAACAGGGGCCATCCACCTTTTTCTATCACAAGGATATTCCTGCTCCTGGCAAAGCTACTGCTTTGCCAGCTTTTGTTGATGGTGCTGCTATGCCCCAAGAGTCCAGAGACGCAGATGCGTCGACTCTCAGTGACGATCTGCTTCTCGCCAAGAGGCGGATTGAATACCTGATGAAGCACAAGGGCCTTAAGGGGTCCGACTTGATTCACTGCTTGCTAGCACGCCGGATCTATCCTCTCAAACACCATGGTGACTGTCTTATGCACTCCATCACTTCGTCCAAGAAGGACACTCTCCGGATCTACCCTCGTCCTTACTCAGAGAAGTACTATGAGTCCCAAATCAGATGGTTGATAAGGGAGCGGATCGAGAGGAAGATATCGAAGCCGTCTTTGGACATGCATATGGCGGATAACCCTGTGGTTCCAGTAAGCTTTCAGCAATAACTCGAATTATGTGCTCATCTTTACATTATTTGTCTCTTTTCGCAATACTGAGGTATTTCTTCTTTTCAGCTTGCTGACCTCCCCGAGTCGGAGCTTGCTCCTCTCGAGGGATATCCTCCTGAGATCTCTCAGGATGATGGAGAATTGGTTCCACTACCGGAGACCTTTACCCGAAACCGTAAGGCTCCGACACTGGCTATTGGCACCAAGGAAGTTCCCATTGTAAAGAGGTAACTTTCCTCACAAGGTCCCTGTATTTTATTTCTTAATTCTTTCCGAGGTATAACATTCTTTCCCCTTTCCCTTGGAAAGGAGGTCCGTCGAAGCCTCTACGCTAGTCAAAGCTGAACTTGACTTCTCCTGCCACAGCGCCTCCGACTCTTGCCCCTTAGCCTTCTACAGCGCCGGAGATTACTCCATCTCTAACCGTCGTAGAAGATCCGGCTCAACAAGAAGAGCCCGCGATCCTCGGCTCGCAAACTTACGTCACCATGGGTGACTCAGGTTTTGATAAGGGTGAACCCTCTACAGGTAATGATCCCTCAGCAGAGGTCTTTGCTGAAAACCTCCTCAACAATCCGGGTCTTGCCAAACTTGGCATTTACTCGGAAATCTGTGGAGGAGATCTAACGGTTAGCCCAGCAATGCTTGGAAAACCGGAACATTACTGCCGAGGAGGAGGCACAAGAAGCGGGGGACATCAAGTACTCCGAACTCCTTGAACAAATCCATCTTCACCGAACGAGAGGCTGAGAGCCGGTGTGGTTCCTCCCCCACTGGTAATCCCGCTAACTCTCGCCGAGAAGGTTAGCACTGAGGTGACCATGAGCTTAAGCACGCTCACGCATGAACATCATGTAAGTCGAATTTCCAGCTCAAATTTTTTACTTTATTTCATATCATATCCTCTAGCCCCCAAGAATGAAGTTGGATAGACAATCTGGATTTATGCTTCCATTGGATGCCAAAGAATGAACTAGTGTAGCCCCCAAGGCTCGTGCTGATATTAGTAAAAAATATTAGCCCGAGTCTTTAGTAGACTTCTGACTCTAGGTATTCTGACTTACAGAAAGTTAATTCGTATAACCAGGAATTGTTGAAGAATATCTGCAACAAGCGGAGATAGATCAGAGCTCTCTGACTTGAAAATGCTCAGTTAAAAGTGTCAAGGGATGAGGCTGAAGGTAAACATTTCAGTCCTTTAGCCTTGCTCTTTCTTGCATAGTCCAATTATTTATTCAATTGTTGTTCTTTCGCTTACAGCACTGGTCAAACAATCATGTGTTATGATTGAAGAAGCCGAGAATCTGAAAACCCTGGAGGTGGAGAACACTGACTTACGTCGGGAGCTGGACAGTTGAAGGCGGATCACGAACAAAGCATTGCTGAAGTTCTCGAATCCTCTTCTATGGCCACCGAAGAACGTGATCGAAGGATCGTGGCCCAGGATCAAAACATCTTGGATATCAACGATGCATTGTTCAGAGAGAAAACATCGCCGAGGCACTCCGGGCTGAACTCTAGAGCCTTAGGGAAGAGAAGACCAAAGTTGACGATGTCATCTTCGGTATGTTTCCTTCTTTCTTACTTTCTGCTTTTCCGACTCTAGGAGTTCAGATATATTTACTAACCTTTGCATTACATGCGTAGGTCCTCTAAACTTATTGGACTCTAGCTCCGCCAAGTCTTGCACCAACCAGCTTACTCAAGTCGGTGATTTGCTTCACGATTTCCGCCAATCTTTCGAGGATAATGGCGAAGTACGCAAGGTTCCGGACATGCACAGAATGTCCGGCTTTGAAGTGCGAGACAAGGCCAAGGAGATGCCCTAGCTCATCCAGGACTGGAACATGTCCTATGTGCGAACCGCAGCATAGAATGCTCTCACCATGGTTATGAGCCACCAAGGAAGCATGGAAATCTGGCAAGTAACCAGAGGGTATTCGAGTATGGATGAAGATGGAAAGGAGCAAGATATCAAGGCCATCATGGACTCCTATGTCGGATATGGATGTCACCTAGTTGATCTAACCAGCTACGACACTAATTTCTTCACTAGCGTGGAGACGCATCCTCCACCTGCCGAGGTAACAACTCAAGTCTTCGACGACGAACAAACCGTTTCGGATTTGAACGTCTCAAAGAGATATCGAGGTGAGGTTGATGTCTCCAGTGAGCCAGCATCTCCTACCTCTCCTCTTGCATCGTAGATCATCAGAAAAAACTGTGTGTTATTCTAAAAACAATTCGGGTTGTAAATAAGTAGTTAAATACTTTTGTTGGTGCTAAGATTTGCTACTTCTATTTAGCACTTTTGGCTTTATATTTATCGTGCCTGAAATATTTATATAAGCACTTTTTGTTTTGACTGCACTTATCATTTATCTAGCTTTCCGCCTCATCCCTTTCGTGAGCCAGCTAACCTTCAACACGGAAACTTTGTCGAGCAACGGAGCTTAATTGCTAAACCAATTTAAACTCGGAATCAAAGCCGGCTTCCAGTACCAACAATTCACTACTCAGAAAATGCCCGCATCCGGCAATCAGATAAATAACCAAGTACAAACTAAAAGATTTAGATTTATACCCGAGGGTAGCATTTTTAGAATCAGAAATCTTAACCAGAACAACCATGAGCATAAAGTACTTTCAAGTATTCTTGGATTTTCGACCGCGACATGATCATTCAGAAATAAGATGGTAATATAAAACTTCTCAGAAAAAATTGAGGCAACCAAAACTTTATTTCTCATTGGACATGTACACATATATGATTACAAAGAAAGAAAATTTAAGTAAAAAGGGACGCAACTGAGCAATATTCCATGGTCTGTCTAATTCTTCCGGATCTGTACTGCCTCCAGCTCTCTTTCTTTTCTTAGTAGCAGGTATTTATTTGATTGGCCTCATATCAGTTATATAGTATGAACCATTGGGCAATACTCGGCTAACTAAAAAGGGCCCTTCCCATACTGGGGAAAGTTTGTGCTTTCTTTTCTGCACAAGCCGGAGAACCAAATCGCCCTTATTGAAAGACTAGTTTCTAACTCTCTGGCTATGATACTTGCGTAACTTCTGCTGATAGGCTATTGATCTCATCTCAGCAATGACGTGAACTTCTTTGATTAAATCGAGATCATTTTGTTGAGAAATTTCGGCATCCTCTTCAATATACGCAGCAAATCGGGGAGAAGTATGAATCAAATCACTAGGAAGAAATGCTTCTGCACCATAGACTAAGAAGAAATGTGTGTATCCAGTTGAACTGTTTGGAGTTGTTCGTAAACTCCATATCACAGAAGGTAATTCCTCTGCTCAAGCCCCCGCAGCACGTCGCAGTGGCGCTTCGAGTCTTGGTTTTAGGCCTTGTAGGATTAAACCATTTTCTCTTTCGACTTGTCCATTACCCTGTGGATGTGCGTCTAACGTAATGTTAAGCTGGATATTTTGTTCATCACAGAATTCAGCAAGCTCTCCTAGAGAAAAGTTACTCCCATTGTCCGTGATAATGCTAAGAGGATAACCGTATCGGATTATAACATCCTCGACAAATCTTCTCGCTATTGCTCCATCACAACTGGTGACGGGTTTAGCCTCAATCCATTTTGTGAATTTATCCACCATCACTAAGAGATGAGTAAATCCACTTGGAGCTCGTTTAAATGGTCCTACCATGTCATGCCCCCAGACCGTGAAAAGCCATGTTATAGGTATTATTCGTAGCTGATCAGCCAGAACATGAGCTTGTTTGGTGTACTTTTGGCAGCCTTTGCACGTCTTGACTAGCCGTCCGGTATCTGCCTTGGCTGTAAGCCAAAAAACCATGTCGGAAAGCTTTTACCACTAAAGATTTGGCTACAGCATGATGGCCGCATTCGCCTTCATGGATTTCTCGTAAGATTTCCACTCCTTGTTCCGGAGATACATAGCGCTAAAAGACCCCAGACACACTCCGCTTATAGAGCTCAGCAGTTACTATAGTATAGGTCTGTGCTCGTCAGACGATATGCCGGCTCAGAACATCATCTTCAGGTAATTTGCCATCTACCAAGTAATCAAGGTAGGGTTGAGTCCAGCTAGGAAGCTATAACTGCTACTAAAGGTGAGTCAGATTTGGTCGGATATTCCTCGTCTACTCCTTTTATAGAGGGAACCTTGAGGTGCTCTAAAAAAGCACCATCCGGGACCTTTTTCCGTGCAGAGCCTATTCGAGATAATGCATCTGCTTCCTCATTTTCTGTTCGAGGGATGTGTTGAATCTCAAACCCTTCGAATGATATAGATAGTTCATCCACGACAGCTCTATATGTTGCCAAGTGCTTATTTGCATTGCAGACATCCGACACTTGTTGAGAAACAAGATCTGAATCTCCATAACACATTAATCATCGGATGCCAATGTCCTTAGCAATCCGGATTCCATGCAGCAGTGCTTCATATTCAGCAATGTTATTCGTTGTTGTGAAGTGAATCTGCAACACATAGAAAAATTTATCTCCTTGGGGTGATTTGAGCACCACGCCAGCCCCCGAGCGCCTTAGATCCATCAAAGTGTAGGGTCCAGTATTCCGACTCTAGGAGGGTCATATTCGCCGTTGTCTCTGTCCAATCGGTGACAAATCAGTGAGGATTTGGGACTTGATTGCTGTACGCGGTTTGTACTCAATGTCAAAAGTTGAAAGCTCTATGCCCCATTTTGCGACACGTCCTGTAGCCTCGTTGTTGTTGATTATATCTCTCATGGGAGCTGTGCTCACCACGATAATTGGATGCTCCTGAAAATAATGTCGTAACTTCCGAGGCGCAAAAAACACACCGTAAGCCAGCTTTTGATAGTGCGGATACCGCTGCTTTGATTCAGTTAGGACTTCGCTGAGGTAATAAGTCGGACGTTGCACCAGGTGTTCCTGTTTTTCCTCTTGTTTCTCCAGTACCATGACAACACTGACGACTCTGTTTATCGCAGCGAGGTAGAGCAACATTGGTTCCCGAGGTTCCGGTGCTGCAAGGATAGGAGCAGATGAGAGTACTTCTTTCAGGTCTTGTAGTGCGGCTTCAGCTTCGTCAGTCCAAACGAACTTTGTGGTCTTTTTCAGGAGCTTGTAGAGTGGTGTAGCTCTATCACCGAGCCGGCTTACAAACCGACTGACTGCAGCAATGCAACCAGTTAGTCTTTGAACGTGCTTCAGGCGTGTCGGCCTGGAAATATTAAGTATAGCCTTAATCTTGTCTTGGTTCACCTATATGCCTCTTTGAGACATGATGAAACCTAACAATTTCCTGGCTGGTATTCCAAAGAAACACTTCTTTGAGTTAAGCATTATGTTGTATTTGCGTAGATTGGTGAACGTTTCCTCCAAGTCGGAAATTAAGGTTTCCCTCTTTTTGGACATCACCGCATTGTCGTCCACATATGCATGTACATTGCATCTGATTTGATCGTGGAGGCAACGCTGCATAGTGCGCTGGTACGTAGCTCCTGCGTTCTTGAGCCCAAAGGGCATTATAACAAAACAGAAGTTTCTGAAGGGGGTTATGAATGAAGTTTTGACTTTGTCTGATTCCTCCATCCGAATTTGGTGATAACCAGAATATGCGTCGAGAAAACATAGGAGTTCCGAGCCTGCTGTAGAATCGATAACTTGATCAATTCTAGGCAGAGCGAATGGATCTTTGGGACAAGCCTTTTTCAAGGCAGTATAATCAACACACATCCTTAAATCAGCGGTGTCCTTTTTAGGGACCATTACAGGATTGGCCGACCACTCAGTGTGGATGACCTCTTTTATGGATCCGGCTAACTCGACCATGGCTAATTCCTTAGCTATTGCTTTTCACTTTTCATCATCGAACATCGTAAGGACTATTTGATGGGTTTAGCATTCGGGTGTACATTTAGAGAGTCCTCGGCAAGTTCCCTAGGTACTTCGGTCATGTCAAATGGCTGCCATGCGAAGATATCTTGATTTGCTTGGAGGAACTTGACAAGCGTCCTTTCCTATGCGCTATCTAGGCCTACACCTATCTGGGTCACCTTGGAGGGGTCATCATCCTTCAATGGTGTCTTCTTCGTCTCTTCCGATGCCTTGAACTCCGGAGTTGGCTTTGTCACCTCCTTCTTCGTCGCGGGCATCTCGGATAGATCAATGGTCTTCTTGATCTCCTAGTACTCCTGGGCATGCAACACGGCTTCAGCAAAGGCAAAATTTTCGTCCTTGCACTCTTGCGCCTTCTTTGGATCTCCCCTGATGGTGATCATGCCTTTGGGACCTAGATTTTTCATCATATTGTAAATGTAACACGGACAAGCCATAAAAGCCTAGTAAGCTGGACGTCTGAATATAGCGTGGTACGTGCTCTTGAAAGAGATCACTTTGAAGGAAAGTGCCTCCGTCTAATAGTTCTTTAGATTTCCAAAGGTAACATCCAAAGTGATCTCTCCTAGGGAATTTGCTTGTCTTCTTGGGACGACTCCATGAAAGATTACAGAGCTGTGGTTCAGCTGTGTCTTTGAGATTCGCATCCGGCGTAGCGTTTCAACATACAGAATATTAATGCTGCTGCCGTCGTCCATGAGAGTCTTGGAGAAACCATAGTCGTCAATAGGTGGGTTGACAACTAAGGCATATTTTCCTCGCATGTGCAACTTAGGCGGATGATCAACATGGTCAAAGGTGATTGCCAGTTCTGACAAATCCAAGAATTGTGGGACAGCTGGAATAGTTTTGTTGAGCTCATGCAGAACTGCTTTCTTGACCTTAGCTGGTTGAGATCCAAGGAAGGTGACATAAGTGTCTTTCTTTGTTGGGAAGTTCTTTTTTCCATCCGTCTTGGGATTTGAAGGGTCATCTTCCTCCATGTCAGAATCTTCCTTGGTCTCCTTCTCTTTTTCGGGATTCTTTTTTCCCTTCTTCTGCTTAGCCCTGTAGCCAGCGGTATCGTCTTTCTTGATGTCGTCACTGAAACGACACTCGGTGTTTGTGTGAGACGAACCCCCACTAGCATCTAAGTGATGCACACATGGGTTGTTGGCAATGTCGGCCCAGGAATAGGTTTTGCCTGGTTGTTGGTCTCTTCTACCCTGGACTCTTGAAGTCCCACGACCGTGTCCGCGGCCAATGCCACGCCCTCCTTGTCCTCTAGACCCAAAAGTAGCAGTGACCACTTCAGTTTCCATGTTGGGATTTTCCTCCAAGGTATTCTTGCGCTTCTGAGCTTGTCACTTTGGTTGTTTTGCCGACCGTGGCATAGCTAGGGTGTTCAGTAATCCCTATGTCTTGTCGTTAGCGTCTGCATACTTGCTCGCTGTTTCTATCATCTCTCCCAGATCAATAACCTTGTCGCACTTCAAGTGGTGATGTAGTAAACCAATTGGGAGTCCTGCAATGAAAGCTCCAATCGCAATTTGATCATTTACTCCTTCACATGAGTTCTTGGTGTCGATCCATCATCCGAGGTAATCTCGGCAAGTTTCTCCGGCTTTCTAGGTGTAACGCTGTAGGTCTCCTATCGTACAAGGCCTCCAATATGTGCCTTTGAAATTCCGAAAGAATGCGCTTTGCATATCATACCAGTTGTGGATGGTATTTTCCGGGAGTTCATTGAACCATGATCGTGCCATCTTCCGCAACATAAGTGGGAGATATTGGGTTGCGGCCAAGCTATTTCCGCCTTTGGCGATGCAGCAAGCCTGGAAAAAATCCTGGAGCCAAGTATCTGGCCGGGCCACACCGTCATAAGGTTGGATGTGTCTTGAGATAGCAAATCCCTCCGGGAAGTTTGTTTGTCGAATACGCGGTCCGAAGCACTTTGGACCTACGTAGATATTATCCGACTCGTAGCCTCATGCCTCTATGTTAGAGTTGATCCGGTGTCTTGCGTCACTTGGTGACAGGTAACGCCGTCTTGGTTATTCGCTATAGCTGTGGTGCCTTGGAGCCGGACTTCGGCTTCTACCACCACCTCCGCCACAACGCCCTCCTTGGCCTCCTTGAGAACCATTGTGATGGCTGCTTGGTGGAGAGGGTGGTGCAGGTGGGTTGTTTCCAGCTGATCACCGGCCTCCATTCGGAGCATCATTATTCCGATTCCGATGAGGTTTTTCATTGCGACGAGCCCCCTGCCGGCTTGACTCGGCACGATGTCTGTCGTTCCTTCGTCCATCACTCCCACCATGATGGGGTTCAGCCAGACGGCTTGCATGTCTAGGAGGTGGCATCCTTTGACGGTCCTCATCCCAACTTTTCTCTTTGTCTTCTTCCCTGCGATTATTCGACTCTTGCCAGGAAGGGTTTCTCGGATATAGTGCAGCAATCGCTTATTGCTCCGCGGCTGGAGCGACGTTGCGCCAGTCACGTGCAGTTCTGTGGTGCTGCCCTGAAGATCCGGTTCTTGAGTAGTTATCTTCCCGATGGTCAGAACGGTAATGCTATTCCGGAAGCTCACTTGCCCCATGGTGGGCGCCAACTGTTGTCAGATTGATGACAAGTACGCCATGAGGGGGTCCTCGAGGCGTGCGGAAGAGAGGGGTGTGAGACATACGGTGTTTCGGGATGGTGAGTACACAAGTTTACCCAGGTTCGAATCCGCCGGCTTTGGACGGATCCTACTCCTACTAGCAATCCAGTAATACGGCAAAGCCGGAATATGGGTTACAAGGGGTTTGCCTGTGCGAGTTGAGATTGTAGACTATTGTAAGGTGCCCTAAAGGCGTACCCTAGGATGGCTTATATAGATATCCGACCTAGGGTTTACAGGAGAGACCTATCCGGCTACAAATAAGAGTCGGTTACAGAGTACATCTTGAACTACAAGTAACATAACAGGCCTAAGTCGGTAAGTCTTCTGGGCCTTCCCGTAGCCAGACTAGACTCCGTCTCTTCTCCCTGACTGGGCCGCCCGTGAAGCAAAGCTCTAACCCGAAGTGGGCCACCCTAGTCATTGAGGCACAGTGAGGATACCTGAAAAGTATATCCCCAACACCCCTAGTTATAGAACCTAATTTATTTATAGATCTAGCTGCAAGCCATATATCGGAAGAGCCTCTATGATGCTTTTGTTCAAGTGATATTGTTAGGAGCAAATAAGTTCTACATATACTCATTGAACCCCGATTCAGTATACCACGATGTGTTTCTAGTTTGTGTTCAAGTGATATCGTTCAGAACATATAAGTTTTATAAATACTCATTGAACCTTAAATCATTATACCTGAGATCACAAAAAATAGATTGTTACTACAAACTGCAAGCATGATACTTTCAACGAAAATTAACCATTCTTACCAATTGTCTCCTTGGTGAACATCACCTAACTTCTGTAACAACATCAAGTAGCTTAGTAGCACCATGTTTCCCTATTAGTGAGAATATATCTAACTTTGTCATCTACCATTAGAAATTAATGATCATTTTAAGCACGATGTAGCTTCAATGCTTATCTACTAACCAATACTCCTCCAACACAAGAATAACTAATATAAAATTGTAACAGATAGAAACAATCTAACTTTTTCATGCGCTAGATGAAAGTAGTTCATTCGTTTAGTTAATGTAGCAAAAAATTATCAATTTAGATATGCAATCACAAGTTCACAACCTATGAAAAAGTTCATAACCAATAAATTAACAGTTGAAGGATAGGTGATACAAAATTCAGGGACAATTATGCCCATATTATCTAAAATTTGCAAATTAAAAAGAAGAAGAAAGAGAGTTGGGGAGATGGCCGCACAGTGGTCGAGATTAGGCCGAGGGGGGAGATGAAAGGAGTTCTAGCTGAGCGGGCTTAGTGTGGTGGCAGCCAGAGAATCATAGGCGGCAGCCAAGAACCCTAGCCCGTAGAGTTTGAAGAGTGTTTTAGGGTTGCATGGGGTCTTAGCCTCCACCTCATCTCTATATATATAAACACGACAGGTACAATACAAGGTACATGGACACGAGTACGGGTCGCATGCGACTCACATACATAGCTATACAAGACCGATCTTAACACTCCCCCTCAATCGAAACCGCTATAATACAAGGTTAAGATTGGTTCTAAATCGGTCTAACATCTGTCGTGTGGCTGGTTTAGTAAACATGTTATCCAACTGATCATCAGTGGACATGAACCTGACCTCCAATGCCCCAGCAGCAACTCGCTCTCGCACAAAGTGGAAATTAATCTCAATATGCTTAGTGCGGGCATGGAGAACTGGGTTTGCCGTTAGGTATGTAGCCCCTAGATTATCACAACACAAAATAGGTGTGTGCTGTTGTACAACTCCAAGTTCCTTGAGTAACGATTCTACCCATATGGCCTCAACAGCTCCATGAGCTAACGCCTTGTACTCAACCTCAGTGCTGGATATCGAGATTGTAGGCTGCTTCTTTGAACTCCACGATATCAAGTTTGGTCCTACCAAATATGGCATAGCCTCTAGTGGAGCGTTGATCATCCACACATCCAGCCCAATCTGCATCAGTAAATATGCTGACACCTGTAGAAGGAGACTTCCTGAAAAACAGGCCAGTACTAAGCGTACCCTTGACATATCTCATGATACATTCAATAGCTTCCCAATGTACCTATGTTGATTGTGAGAGAAACTGACACAATTTGTTCAAAACAAATGAAATTTCTGGTCGAGTTAGGGTCAAATACTAGAGACCCCAACTACATTTCGGTACCGGAAAGCATCATCAGCACTCAGTAGTTTCCCACTATCGCGAGCTAGCCTCTCCGAGGTAACTAGAGGGGTAGAAGTGGACTTGCAATT
Source organism: Avena eriantha (assembly GCA_910589775.1). Lineage (NCBI taxonomy): Eukaryota > Viridiplantae > Streptophyta > Magnoliopsida > Poales > Poaceae > Avena > Avena eriantha. The sequence continues at coordinate 303,810,232 of OU342746.1, read as the reverse complement.
CTCCATGTTGACATGATGAAGGAGGTTAGGCGCATACTTGCATTGTGTCACACTCATGCCCCTGAATTGTAGGATGCATCCAATTTAATAAAATAGTCCAAGGGGCCAAGGTCCTTGATGGGAAAACTATCTGCTAGTGACTGTACTAGACAATCAACGGTAGCAGGAGTAGAACTAGCAATGACAATATCGTCAACGTAGACCAACATATAAATCTGAACACCATGCTAGGAGAAAATAAATAGGGAAGTGTTGGCCCTGGAAGATGTGAAACCAAGCTGTAGACAAGCACTGAGGCGAGCATACCATGCTCTAGGAGACTGCTTAAGACCATATATAGAATGCTATAACTTGCACACATGAGTAGGATGCTAGGAATCCTCAAATCTAGGCGGTTGCTGCATATATACCTCCTCTGTTAGAAACCCATGAAGAAAGGCATTGCTCATATCAATTTGATGGAGAGTCCAACTGTGAGACACAACTAGAGACAGAACCAAGTGAATAGTGGTATGCTTCACAACTAGGCTAACCATGTCTCCATAGTCAATACCATGTTGCTATGTAAAACCGCGAGCAACTAACCGAGCTTTATGCTTATCAATTGAGCCATCGAGGTGATGCTTGGTCTTGAAGATCCACTTGCAACTAACAAGATTGAGCCCTAGAGGCCGAGGCACCAATGTCTAGGTGTTATTCTAACGGAGCACAGCAAACTCATCAGACATGGCACTACACGAGGCATGTTCTCGAAGAGCTTCCTAATGCGAGACATGAGCACCAAAGAAGGCACGTAAACGCGGATCATACTGAATAGTCCCTTTGTTGAGTTGTTTCTCTTGGAGAGTGTTATCCCGGAGCCTAGTGGTCATAACGTAAACTAGTGTAGGATTCGCCGCGGTGATCTCGTCACGCGAGTCAGTAGAAGACCCAACCTGGGGTGTCGCGATTGGGATGGACCCAGTGGAGGGCGACACATACTAGGCCGATTGTGAAGGCCCAGAAGATCACGGACTAGGCGGCAACGAAGAGTCTGCGCACGCGTTTGACGGAGCCCAGGTTTGGGCTGAATCCGGCCCACCATGGGAGGGTGCAATCTCGGGATCGCCCCCATTCCCATGCACGTCGATCATGCAAGCGCTCGCTGGCTTGGTCACTGGGGTTACAAGTCGTACGTCTTCATGTACATGCAATGGAGGAACAACATATGGAACCAGCACATTAGTAGACAAATAGGCCAGGTCATAATTCTGCACATTAGCACTCGTAGCCAGTTCCGTAGATGGAAAGGTGATGGAATCTTCCAAAGTCGAGACATCAACCGTGATCCCGGGGTAGCATAAGGAAAAATAGACTCGTCAAAGATGACATCACGAGAGATGTAAATATGCCCCGTAGATCTATCGAGACATTTTTACCCCTTATGGATAGGACTATAGCCTAGGAAGGCATACATTTTGGATCAGAATTCAAGCTTGTGAGAATTATATTTATGAAGACTAGGCCAACAAGCATATCCAAATATGCAAATAAACTAATAGTTCGGAGGTACTTTGAGGAGGTGCTGATAGGCGTGTCTTGCTGAAGAATGGGAGTGGGCATATGGTTGATGAGATAGCACGTGGTTAGGAAGGCTTCGTCCTAAAAACTAAGGGGAAGAGAGGAATGTGCGAGGAGGGTGAGACCTGTTTCGACTATATGATGATGCTTACGTTCCGCAACACAATTTTTTGGGACAAGTGAGGACAGGACACACTTTGAGAAATACCCGTGTGCTAAAAATAATGGTGGAGTCTGTGATATTCACCACCCCAATGGAACTATACCGCCTTGATTTTAGAACTCAAAAGGTGTTCAACATGAGCCTAGAAGGCATAAAAAACCTTCTCAACATCATATTTGTGCTTGATGAGATAAATCTAGAAAAAACGAGAGTAGTCATCAACAAAGCTAACATAAAACCTAAAACCTCTAGAGGATGCAATAGTAGGGCCCCAAACATCAGAATGAATCAAGTCAAGAGGCATAGAAGAAACACGATCAGAGGCAGTATAAGGTAACTGACGGATTTTAGCATGATGGCAAGCATCAGACACTAGGACAGAGTTTTTGGAAGGAGAACATGAAAGATTATTATTGCTAACAATAGTTTGCATTACTTTATTTGTAGGATGACCAAGATGTTGATGCCACTACGTCGAGGGAATCTTGGCACTAGAAATAGCATGACGCAATGACGCTCGACTAAAAGAAACCGGGTAGAGGCCACCATGACTCCTACCGAGAAGAAGACTTTTCCTCGTGACCTTGTCCTTCTCACAGAAAAACGACAGTGAAATTCAACAAACATGTCATTATCGGAAACAAGGCAATAGACTGAAAGGAGATTTTTTTTGATGTGCAGAAAGTTGAAGAATATTTTTCAATAGAAGAGAACCGGCTAAATTCGAATGAACAATGTGGGAAATTGACAAACCTGCACCATTGGCCACTTGCACTTGGTCTTTCATGCCATAGAGCTCGTGAACATGGAGGCATTTGAGTTAATGTGTTAGATGATTCATGGCCCCGCTATCCATTACCCAGGGCATGTTGTCGTTCGAGCTAGTTGATAGCTCTAAATTTCAACACTTTTTATCGATGATTTCCCTTTGGTTTTTGCCGAATTTCGCTAGATTTCATATTTCAACTAATATTAAAATCACAAATTAGTGAAACCTTGGTTCCTTGTGTTGGTTTTCAGGTAATGAACACTTTTTGAAGATCTAGGAGCATTTATGGGCTAATTACATTTCAAGAAACAAATCCCCAATTGAACCCCCTCTCATTGGAGGCATTCAACGGCCATAACGACCATTGGTATGGTCGGGGGCTACCCGTACCGTCTGCCCATACCATATTCCTTTGCCTCTGTTATATCAATACAAGCAACTTTTGTGCAGGAAGGGGGGCGAAAAAACGAACACATCCACCGCAAACAGTTCTAGAAGAGAAGAGATCAGATCTGAAGAAGGAGAAGAACATTGTCTCATTCTTTGATGATCCCTAGCCTCTCAATCATCCACTCCATCATCATCCCCAGTTGTACTGAGAGAGAGTGAGATATTGGCACTTGTAAGATTAGGGTTTGGTACTTTGATCTACTTTGGTTTGCATTTGATTTTATCCTCAAACGGTATTGTGGCTTACTACTGTAAAGTTGAGATGATTTCTATTTGCACTATTAGTATGCCTTTGATCTATCTTCCTCTCATGTCTGAGTAAATCCCCATAGGCATGGGAGATGTAGGGGATTGGTAAGATGTGTTGTGCCTCCTTTGCCTCCATCCATTTGTGATTGTTTTCGTGACTATTATATTGTGAGAATGAATATCTATGTTTGCCTAATTCTTGTTGTCCAATTTAAGGGCTCAGATAACATGATCCCGAGATCTCATAGGTATGAACCTGTTTACTAGCGAATCAGTGGTCCCCGCGTGACACGACTGATATCAATGAGGAGCTAGTACTACTCGAGGATAACAAGGAACCATCAAGATTAAAGCCTTGATCTAGTCGAAAGACCTTAATTAATGTGCTGACCATTATTGTGGTAACAGACAGATGGATCATTGGGACTAGGAAGAATTTACCAACAGGACTCCTAGTCAGTATACGGGTTTCTTGCCTACTCATATATGAATAAGAAGTATCACAATAACTTATCCCATTTCATTCACGTGGCACATTCACTATTACCATGAACCATTTCTCTCTGTTCCTAACTTCTCATCTAAAGGAATCCCGAACACTTTTCTCGCTTTTTACTTACATGTTCTTTACTCTTGCATCTTCCTTTACTAAAGTTCCTCTATTGTTCACTCACACCCATCCACTCTCAACGCTTGCAGTCAATTCAGTCAAGAAAACGTGACCCTTTGGTGTGACAGAAACACCGCATAAAGATACTTCCCTAGGCTCTTTATTGGGATCGATATAAAAACTGGAATTAATACTTCCACAAAAACATGCTCTGGTGAACCTGTGCTCTTGTAGGTCATCAAGCTATTTTCTGGCGTTGTTGCCAGGGAGCTAAGCGCTAAGTGTTTGTTTCTTGACATTCATAAGTGTTTACACCATCCATGATCTCCGTTGAAGATAGAGGTACTACTCGTTCAAGAAAAACTTATTTACCTCCATATATTGATCGTATTCCAACTGAAAGATGTCTAGAATTTATTGAAAGATTTTCTAGCTCACGTACTGTAGACGTGAACAGTTTGATTCCTATGATGACATAACTGACCATCATCCAGGGGGGCGAAGAGCCTAAGCAATCATTGGGAGAATACGACAATCCATCTAGGCACTTGAGAAAAATGCATATTCTTTATCCTGATCTTGAAAGCCTGGAATTTGAAATATATCCTGAGCTAATCTATATGATGAAAGAAATTTCTTTCACATGAGAAGAAGATGAAGATCCAAGTGATCATTTGATGAAGGTATATGACCTTTGTGCTACTCTTAAACTAGCCAATCTACCAATGGAGTTTGTACTCCTTAAATTTTTTCGTTGGTCTTTAAAATATAATGCTTTTACTTGGTTATAATCCTTGCCCAATCACACTATAAAAACCTAGGAAGATTGCATCCGAGAGTTTATGCATAAATATTGCTCTTTTACTAAAATCATGCAGATCAAACACAGCATTACAAACTTTCTTCAAAGAGTAGAGGAAAACTTTTATCAAGCATGGAATATATTTTATGGAATGATAATGAAAGTCCCAAATCATGGCTTTAAGGAGCATTTTATTATCCAATACTTTTATAATGGACATCATGATGATTCAAAAGAAATGATTGACTTAACTGCAGGAGGAGCTATTAGCAACTTGATGCTACCAGAATGCATTAAGATTTTCGAGGTAAGATCAATACAACCCTGTTGAGGATGTTAAACCACGAAAATGTATGTTTCATATACCCAGGAACTTATGTCTAGAGTTAAAAAGTCCGTGAAGAAAAAGGAATATCAGTGGAACTTGTTAAAGGAAATAAAGTGGATGTTCTTCAAACTTTGGTTGTAGAAGATGAAATGAATCTTGTAATCCAAAAGTTTAGACATTAACATAATCAATTCTATGAGAAATAATATAAACGTTTAATGACTTAAGGTAAAAGTATAAGAGAGTTAACAAAAAAATTATGATCTAGGTCATGCCACTAGGCATTTGGGTAAATATTTGAGTATGGTTAGAACTCAATGCGATCAGATAGCTAAAACTCAAGCTTTGATTTTAAATCAAAATAATTATAATCGCAATACTATTTCTACTAACATTGTCACTAGACTTGGTACAGAGACACATGAACCTCAAGGGCCACCCTGGTATCAAGAAGAACATGCCCGAAAAGCGCGAGAGACTCAAGAATGAGTCAAGAAGAAGAGGACCTTGTCGATCCACAAGGTGATACTAATTACAAAGCTCAAAGAAGAGAGCATGAGGCTTCTAGTAAATACAAAGAAGAGGAAGAAGTAGGAGATAAAGACAAACAATATGATTCATACACTGAGATGGTTTATCCAAGATAAGAAACCGAGTTTAGAAAGGAATAAGAAGAGCAGGTTATCACCCCAAGTGAGAAACAAGCCGACAAGCAAAGGCCTACAACAAAGAAGAAGACTAAAAAAGATGTTGAACTAGTACAAAAGGTAAAAGACAAGGTAACACCAACAAGGAAGAAAGTTCCTTATCCTAACCATGTTTAGTATGAACCGTATAGAGCTATTTATGATTGTTTTGGTGAGGCTCTAGGAAATCTTCGTTTAGAACTTCCTCTAGCTGATGCAATTCAAGTTCCTACTTATAAAAAATTTATGTGAGATATTCTTAATAGAAAGAAAAAGGTAACTAAAATTGTAGCAATGATGGCAAGCTTTGGTGACAAGTTGCCTGCTAAGCTTGGGGACCCAGGTATACCAACTATCTCTTGCGCAATTGGAAAAACTAATATCCTTAATGCTCTTTGTGACTTAGGTGCAGGTGTTAGTGTCATGCCTTATCCTTATTTAAGAAATTAAACCTTGGAGAGTAATCTACTACTTCAATTACCTTGCAAATGGCTGATAAGACAACTAAACAACATGTCAGTATGATCAAAGATGTTTTACTTACAACTGATCAACATGCTATACCCACTAACTTTATTATACTTGATGTTCCTGAAGATGATAAACTTTCAATCATCCTTGGAAGACCTTTTCTTAGCACTACGGGACCTAACGTGGACTGCTCTAGCAGGACCATTGTCTTCAATATTTATGATGATTATATTTTTTGTTATTTTCCAAAGAAACAAGAGAAATGTGGGAAATATATACCCAGGGCACCGCCTAAGCGTATTCAAGCGGTAAGTGCCCTTGATGAAGGGAATCCTGAAGTAAGCGCTAAAACTCTAAGGTTGGTTAGCCTAAGCCAACTATCCTTAATAAAATGCTTAATGGGAGTCAACCCATTCTTAGTAGCAAGGTTTAATAATTTTATTTTTTTGCTGTTCTAATAAAATTGTTGAAGTCATAAATTTGTAGAGAAATTATACTATTGTGAAGTTTAAAGATGAGTTGGAAAGGAAGTTTTTGAAAGGAAGAAAGGAAATAGGGCCCAGAGCTCATAACGAGCACCAGTACGAGTGGAGGAGCCTGTACCACCCGCTCGTACTACTGAAGCAAATAAGTTGACAAGTTTCTATCCGAGGTTGTTGCCGTAACGAGCACTAGTATGGTCGGAGGTACTCGTACCATCCGCCCATGCCAAACTATGACGATTTGCTCCAACATTACTGACGAGTTAACGACCACTGGTACGGTTGGAGGTACCCGTATCGTCTGCATGTACCAGACCCTCCAGGTTTGGTGGTGAAACCCTAATTTTGATCCAATGGTGACGACCACCGGTATGGGCAGGACGCGCCCGTACCTCCCGCCCGTACTGACTGCATCGCCAGGTTAAGACAACGGCGGCTGGCTCACAACCAGCCTTTGTCTTCTTCCTCTCTCAATCTTTCTCCCTCTTCCTCTCTCAAACTCAAACCCTAACCCTCTAGAACCTTTGATTTTCACCAATTTCTTGCATTTGAGTGGGGGAATCTTCACATCATCCATGCTTTATTTTCTGAAATCCATGGTTGATTCTTCACATTGACTATCTAGATGAGTTCAACATATTTTGATATTATCTTTGATTCCTCACGTTAGGATTTGTAATTTTTACATGTAATCATTTGTTTGTATGATAGAAACCTGACGCTCATAGTTTTTCTTTGAAATTTTTCAGCACAATAAATATTGGGAAGATTTGCGGTCCGGCAAGGTCTCGGAAAAGTCATGGACCTCGGGCACCCCCAATCCACTAGGATCAAAGAAGTCAAGGACTACGAGAGGGTGAGCGCAAACAAGGTTATACCAACTAAGTGGGTGAGACGTGACTTCCTCTCCCACCAGGGCCTGAAGCATGACTTCGAGATGATGGCCTAGAATGCCGCCATGGTCCCTTTCTCCTACCTCTCCATCGAGAACTTCGAGATCACCACATACGAGTTCCTGTCATCATTCCACGATTACCTTGAGACCTAGGAGCATCACTGCACTGTAAGTTTCATGCTCAACATGCAACCCCATAGCCTAGATGAAAGTAGTTCATTCATTTAGTCAATGTAGCAAAAAATTATCAATTCAGATATGCAACCATAAGTTTATATCCTATGAAGAAAGTTCATAACCAATAAATTAACACATGGAGGACCCGTGATACAATATTCAGGAGAAATTATGTCCATATGTAGTAAATTTTGAAAATTGAAAAGAAGAAAAAAGAGAGTTCGGGAGAAGGAAATGACATCTTGACCTGGGGCGGATTCTTCACTCGCCATATCTACAACAAAGCCCACTTAGGACGTCTACATGTTTCACACAAGTTGAACGAGAAGGGAGAGTTGGAATTAAAGCAGAGGAGCAGATGAGAGGGGTGGATGCCTAACGAGGAAGTGCCTTTCCTCGTCTCTAGGCAAAGACGGGCCAGAAGGTTTAGGTGGAGTCGACCCACCTAGGCGCCTCCCTCTCCATCTATTGTTGGCCTAGAGCCATCGTCCCCATGACTCCTCTAAAGGCTCAACTCCAAGCCAAAGACCCTACCTCGAGAGGCGTCTCCAAGTCCCCCGCCTCATAAGTGTCTCCTACAGCGCCTCGTCAACATTGGCTCATCCTCCCGCATGACACCTGATGAGTCCAAAATTGTAGCATTTTTCCTTTTATTTTGCATAAGTAGAGTGGGGTTTTTAGTATTTTACTGCGCATCTGCCCACCTTTTGTCCTTGTTTCAACTGGATCCCGAATTACTAAGTCTCTTATGAACATATCAATTGGAACTATCATATTGTGTAGTAATATGGTATTTCTAAGTGATAAAAGTTATTTAGTTGATTTATTCTCGCACCTGGGAGATTTGCAAACATGGAGGGAATCTCTAGAGCGTGTAACAACCACTGGTACGGGCGGAGCTTGCCCGTACCGTGTGGCAGCGCATCCACCTCGTCAAATACTCTCACCTCGCAAAGAGGGATATGCGATCTGACATTCACAGAAACTTCTAGCCTCGAAACACCACACCAAAGAAGGATTTGGAGGACTTGGAGAAGGGAAAATCCTTGCTGCTTCACGGATCATTGGAGGACATTGCATCATCCCCTTCATTATCAAACGATGCATCTCCATCACCATTTCTATTGCCATCTTCCATACATTATACATTGTTGTAATTCTAGATTCAATTGTGGTTTGCACTAGATTAATCCCCGTACTTTTATCCATCCATTTGATTATGTTGATGTCTTTAATTGATTCCATGAGTGAGTAGTCCCCTTCGTTCTTGGGGAGATGGATAAACCCTAGCACTATTATGAAATGAAATAAAGATGATTTATTACTTGTGTCCATGATCTATTGATTTATGTAATTGTGTTTGATCTCTTTCTTTAGATGGGATGTCTAGTCGGCCACATATCATTTGACTTCGGGACTAAAGAGAGGGTGAAATCCTAAGGACGTGTATGGGAGTATGTCCAGTGTTACTCATGACTACAAGCATTAGCGTACAACGTGCATGGTCTAAGGAGGAATAAAGGAATATTCACTAAGCTAATTATGATATACCTGGGGAAACCCTTAATTGTGGTGGTCTTTATCGGTGGCTGCTCTGAGGCATCGCAGTGTTTATTAAGAGATGATCTCATCACCTGGCTCAAGAAAGCGAATACCTACGAGCCTTGTGGTGAACATCTTATTATGGAACTCTCTCCACACATGTCATGACATAATAAATAGGCTATCCTAATTATGATTAACTACAACTTTCTAGTGGTGTATCCTACATCCTTGAGAACGCTCTACCCCTATTGAGTTCAAGCACCATTTCCAACGCATTTGTTACGTGCTTTCTTATACTTGTTCTATTTACTTTTCTGCATTCAACTAAAAACATTTCAAACACTCTTTACTCGAAATCAAAGGTAGCTTACAAGTATCCTTTGGTAGACAGTGATGAGGAGCATAAAGACCTTAACCAAATAGCTATCTGTGGGTTTGATACTCTTATTTCGAAACTAGCTACAATAGATTGTGAACTTGTAGTCATCAAGGTATTTTCTAGCGTCGTTGTCGCGGAGCTAAGCGCTTTTGGTCTTTATTCTTAGTTGCTTATTCTACTAATTGTTTACTAGTTTTAGGTAAAAACCATGACTGCACTCGGATTGATGAATCAACTCAATGCAACTAAATACCCCGGGAAGTTCAATAGAGGACATGTAAAAGAATTCCCGAATGAGAGCGAACTATAATTCGAGGTTAAATCCTGTTTTATTGCTACTATTAAAAACTTTTACAAGAGATGATTTTGATGAGGATCCCTATAATCATCTAATGCATTTTACCGAGTTATGTTGGACGCTTAAATTGAGAGGCTATTCTGATGATGAAATTGAAACTTAAACTGTTTAGCAAATCTCTAACGAACACTCTTTATCTTGGTATATAATATGCCCTGTAGAGAAAATTGACACTTGGGAAAAACTCAAAGGAGAATTTGTATTTCGATTCTTTCCAAAAGTGAAGACCGCTGAAGTAAGAAGGACAATCACAAATTTCAAGAACCTCCCAAGTGAAGGCTTGATAAGAGCTTTCAAAAGGTATAAATCTATTCTTAATAAATGTCCCCATCATGATTTACCTGAATGGTATGTTCTACACATTTTCTATGGGGGACTTAATCAAGAAATTAAGCATGAGCTAGACACCAATTCTGGAGGTTCTTTTATGGAGCTAACTATCACTAAAGCTTGGGAACTCCTAGAACGTATTCATCACAATAGAGAAACTTTGGGATTTGACTTAGGCGGCAAAGGAGGGATAAAAATTGAATATGATTGTCTCAATGCTTATAAATAATCCGATAAGGTAAAGGAAACTGCTAACGAACTTCAACTCGATGATGATATTATTTTTCAAATTCTTTAGTCCTTTACAAAACATATTGAAGCTCTAAAGAAAGATTGGCTTCAATGCACTCCACCGCCTGAGCAAGTGGAATAGGTTGAGACAAAAATTGCAGCTCACGTAGATCCATTGAGGGAGTTACCCCCTTATTTTGAACCCCTTCATTTCCTAAGGATGGCAAGAAAATATATGATGGCTCAACAACATGAAGAACATCTTGAAGAAGATAAAATGTTCCTAAAAAATTAGAATAAGAGGCACAAGCAAGAGGAACTAAACAAATAAGTATGCTGGAGACAGGTGAACCAACTAAGGAAGATATCCTAACCATGTTCGCACATTGCAACGTGATAGAGCTTGATACTGAAGCTTCACAATTCATTGAAGGAAAGGTAAAAGCTAAGGATGTTGGTAAACCTATCCTCCCTTGTACCTTTGGTATTGAAACAACTGTTAATGTAATCCCTTACAATTTTTATCTCAATATCCAAAATGAACTCATGGGAGCTGAATTAGAGGACATTGGTATGACAATAATGCTTGCAGACAAAACACTCAGAGTTCTATGGGAATAATTAGAGATGTTCCAATTTGTATTGGACCTTACAAGTACCCTGTTGATTTTTTACTTGTTGATATGCCTACTGATGTTTGTTGTCCAATTATTTTTGGGAGAACTTTCTTGAACACTGCAGGGGCAAATACTGATTAAAAGAAACTATATCTCTCAAGTTTGGTGAAGATAAAATGAATTTCCATTTCTCAAAGTTCTAGCATAAGTCGGCTATTGAAGAGTTTGACGAGTATGAATATGTGCAATAAGAAGAAGGTAACATTATTAATCTTGCCTCCGTATTCATTGAAACTCCCGATGATAATTTAGCAAGGGGCCTGGTTGACAATAATAATATACCTGAAGATATAGATAAAATGGAGATTAATGATTATCTTGACTCAACCCCTAAAGTAGATCCTGAAATGAATCAAACTTATGGAGTACCTATAAGGAAAGGAGATGCGGCCCTTCCACCTCCTACACTCAAAACCCTTCCTAGGGAATTAAAGTCTAGGTTTCTTGATGATACTAATAATCTTCCTATTATTGTAAGTTCTAATCTTGCAGAAAAGGATGAGGAAAACTTAATGATGGTCCTCAAAATGCACTGAAAGGACCTTGGATATTCGATGAACAAATTGAAAGGGATTATCCTCGAAAGCCACTCATAGAATATTTATGGAAGAAGGAGCTTAGCCGATCGCAGACTTTCAAAGGCGGCCTAAACCGCATATGAAGGAAGAAGTAACAAAGGAGGTAATTCACTTATTAGATGTAGGAATAATCTTCCATGTGGAGGAAAGTGATTGGGTGAGTCATGTGCATTGTTTTCCTAAGAAAGGTAGGTTTCCTGTCGTTCTAAATGAACATAATGAGATGGTCCCAACTCGAATTGTCATTGGTCATAGGATGTGCATTGATTATAGAAAAATTAATAAGGAAACTATTAAGGATCACTACCCTTTACCGTTTATGGATCAAACTTTAGAGAGGCTCGCTATGCATTCTCATTTTTGCTATTTAGATGGTTATTCCGGTTTTTCTCAAATAGTTGTTCATCCCGATAACCAACTAAAGACAACCTTCACTTGTAATTTTTGGCTTATATGCTTATGGACGAATGCCTTTTGGCCTTTGCAATGCTCCTTCTACCTTCCAAAGGTGTATGGCAGCTATATTTGCTATGTTTAAAATATAATGGAAGTTTTCATGGATGATTTTTTGATATATGGAACCTCGTTTAACCATTGTCCCCATAACCTTCATAAAGTTTTACAGAGATGTGAAGACACTAACCTAGTCTTGAATTGGGAGAAATACCACTTCATGGTTCAATAAGGCATAGTGCTTGGTCATAAAATTTCAGGCAAAGGCATAGAAGTCGATAAAGCTAAAATTGAGGCAATAGAAAGGCTTCCCCCACCTCGTGATGTAAAATGTACTAGAAGTTTCTTCGGTCATGTTGCATTTTATAGAAGGTTTATTAAGAACTTCTCTAAGACTGTTCGGCCACTTACTAACATTTTACAAAAGGATGTTATGTTTAATTTTGATGAAATAGCCTTTCCGCTTTCAACATATTAAAACAAGCCCTTCTTAATGCCCCTATTATCAAACCACCCAATTGTAAGAAACCTTTTGATCTATTTTGTGAGGCTAGTAATGAAGTTGTTGGAGAAATCCTTTGCCAGTATGATGATGAACACAATATCATTCATCATGCTAGTCGCATTAAATGGTTCTCAAAATAATTATTACATGGCAAAAAAGGAACTTTTTGTTGTTGTCTCCTCTTGTGATAAATTTAGATCGTACATAATTGATTCAAAATTAAGAGTGCATACTGATCACGTTGGCTTGAAGAAATCCTTGAAAGGACTGATGTTAACCCAAGGATGATCTGTTGGACTTTTCTTTTGCAAGAATTTGACTTGCAGATCCTCCAAAGAAGGGAAGAACAGGTAGACATATATATGAATATCGAAGAGATCAAAACACCAGAAAAGGTGTCATCCATCTACATACCATCAATGACTATACTCCCCAAAAGAAAAAAATTGGTTTCTCTTTGGAATGGTTTTAGCGACTTCTTGTGACCAACCTTGTTCAAATTGAAGAACAAGAAGAAGTTAACTCAAACATTAAAGGGAGAAAACACACCTAAGTAAACTCCTTATCACCAGTTTAACAAGGTAATCAAAATTTTGACTTACCTATGTTCTACTTGCTATTTTTCTTTGCATTTTTTGAAGCCCTTGCATTTTTCTAAAGCTACTGGCGGGTTTTCGAACTTGGTACACGCGGGCGGTAATTTCGCACGCGCCCGTACCATTAGTCGTTCAACTGTCAATACCCTAGTTGTATTTTCAATCGATCTTTTGATTTCGGTACGACCAGGCCGTGAACATATGCCCATACCAGTGGTTGTTAGCTTCTCTGTTTTTTGTCCTCTGTTTCATTTATTTTGTATTAAAAAAAGAAGAAACTGACATGGAAAGGTCGGTAACTATCGGTACAGGTGAACCATACGAGTGGGACCCGCCCGTAGGCAGAATAGATAAAACTGACCCAAATTCAAAACAAATTCACAAAATGAACTCTGGACGAAACTAGTTTACTCCACTAACCCTTTTGGGTAGCGCCCAACACAAAGGCGCTATACTCTACTGTGTAGCGCCTAGCCCATAGGCGCTACACGCCTACCAGTGTGGCGGTTGCGTGGCCTGGCCAGGCCCCACCCGAGACGTATAACGCCTAGGCGCTAAGCCATGCATGTAATGCCTAGGCGCTAAGCCCCTAAGTGTAGCGCCTTGCTCCTAGGCGCTACACTTTGGGACTTAGCCCCACGCGCGCATCCTCCCTCCCCACCCCGACACGGTCCACTCCAGCTCATCCCAGGCAGAAGAATAGCACGACAGCGACCCAGGTTCCCCTCTCTCCTCCCTCTATCAAATCTCTCAGATCTGAAGCTTCTTTTTGGTGGATTTCGACCTATCCCAAGCTATTAGAGGTACCCTCTCTCATTTCCCTCCATTTTGACTGATTGAAATCTTTCATTTTGGTGGGATGTGGGTTGAAACCCTAGAAATTCGATTTGGTAAGAAATGTTTGGAAATTTGTTGGGTGCATTGGCCAATGTTGGGTAGAATGATGTCTATGAAACAATTAATTAGGTTTAGGGTTATTGGAATGTTAGGGTTAGCTTTATTGGAATGTTATGGTTAGGGTTTTTGTTATGTAAGGGTGGATGTTCTTGTTAGGTGTGGTTTTGTTAATGTGACTAGTATGTCCAACTTTGAGTATGTCATGAACTTTGAGGGTGTCGTGAACTTTGAGTATGTAAAACCCCTAAAGGGAAAAACACCATGCATTTGGTGCTTCTATTCGAGTATGTCGTGAACCTTGTGTTATTTTGCATGTGTCAACCATGGTGGATTTTTAAGGAAATATGCCCGAGAGGCAATAATAAAGTGGTTATTATCTTATTCCATGTTTATGATCAATGTTTATTTTGCATGCTATAATTGTATTAATTGGAAACGTTAATACATGTGTGTTTAATAAACAAAATACAAAGTTCCTAGTACTGCCTCTCATATAAACTAGCTTGTTGATTAACAAGATGATCAAGGTTTCCTGATCATGGACATTGGATGTTGTTAATAACAAGGGCACAACATCGGTGGAATGATGTGATGAACATTCATCCGAAGTATAGCATTACGATCAAAGTCATTATGTTTATATTGCTATACCATCATACGAAGTAATCTTAGTCCTTAGACCATCAGATTATGTTAATTGCTGACACCGGAAGAGTATCTTGATAACATCAAACGTTACACTGTAACAGGGTGACTATAAAGGTGTGTTCAGTGCTACAAAGGTATTATGTTGAGGCTCATGGATCAAGAGTGGGATTTGTCCATCCCGATGACGGATAGATATACTATGGGCCCTCTCGGTGATATCACATTAAGATAGCTTGCAAGCAAGTGATGTGATCACTAGAATATTATATCACGGGAACGAGAAAAGAGTGCATGTCACCAACGAGATCAAACTAGGTATGGAGATACCGATGATCGAATCTCGGACATGTAATATATCGCGAGACAAAGGGATTTAGTTACTAGCGTTAAAGGTTCTCATGATCACAGAAGTCATCGTTGAATGTGTAGGAGTCAGTAGGGATCTCCAGGTCCCGCTTCTGATTATTGATCTGAGAGGGGTCTCAATCATGTCTACATTATTTGTGAACCGTAGGGTGACACACTTAAGGGATACCGACACCATTTGGAGCAAATATGTTTCAGATAAAGATTTAAGAAAGCGCTAGAATTATTTCAATAGACATCGAAACTGTTTCGGGTGAAATTGTTGAAATTGGTTCTACATGTAATATTGAAATGTTGCAGGGGGTTTTATGTGAATGTTTGTTAATTAAAGTAATTAACAAAATTCTGAATAAATATAATAAAAGAGTTTTTTTAATGAGAGAGCATTAAATTTGGAGAAATTTAATGCATTTAAAGTGGAGACTTTAAAAGAGAATGTGAAGGGGCATTTTAATGTGGAGGGGTTACCACCACATGAATGGGGAGGTGAGGAGTCACCCCCATGGGGCGCTGGCCATGGGGAGGGGTACCCCCCCTCCTATAAAATCCCCCTCTCATAGCCCTTCTTCCTCACACCTCCTTGTGAAGGATCTCTCTCCCCCTCTAGTATTATTTCCCCATGGTCTCGGATTAGCGAGATACATGTTCTCGGTGGCTTTATCTAGAAAGGAGTTGATGCTTCCGCTGCTTTGATGGAGCGAGGGACATAGGTTGTCGGGGTACCGGACGTGTGTGTGATCATGGATACACCGCTGCTTTGCGGTGCTAGACTCGGTGGTGCTGGACTTGCTGGAGCCGGACCTGCTGGACTTCATCATGATCTTGAGATCGGCAAGTGTACGACTACATCATCCACGAGTTCCATCTCGTTAACAAAGCTTTGTTGTCTTTGAGGGTAAGTTCTCCATGGATGTGTATCCACCCGTTGCTTGTATCTAGTAGATAGATCTTGGCGTATAGTTCCCACCGTAGGAAATTTTTTGCTTTCTATGCTGCGAACCCCAACAGTGGTATCAGAGCCTGATCTATGCGTAGGTGCTTTGCACGGGTAGTACACATATATTTATATGTGGGTGATGATGATCATGCTATTGCTTCTTTCATGTATTTTGGATATTGGTGGCATAGTGGGATGAAGCGGCCCAGACCAACCTTACATGTCATCGTACATGAGACCGGTTCCACGACTAACATGCAACTAGTTTTGCATTAGTGGCTGGCGGGTGTCTGTCTCTCCTACTATAGTCAATATCTGATTTACAACGAGTTGCTAATAACTTGGTTATCCTTGTTGTGGTTCATGTTCGTAGGTAAGACCGGTTCTATCTCCGAAAGTCCTAAGTCATGTAAAACTTGTAACTGATAAATTAGAGGCGTCTAGTTTAGATCGTTGCTGGGTTAGTGTCTTGATATGGTATTGTTGTAAGTAAATGTATGATAGATACTCTTACAACACACTCAACGTGTAAGTGCCATAGACCTTGGCCTTACACACAAAGGAATGATAGAGATCATACCATGATGCAAATGATAGAGATCAAATGCATGGACCATATCATCTCACTTTACACATTAGATGTTAGCATCTTATACTGCTAGTTTGGCGCTTTTTGTAGCACTGTAAGATGATCCCTCATTTAGATATCAAGATAAAATGTGTTCTTCCTTAAGTATGCACCGTTCTGTGGATCGTGTTTCGAGACATCACGTGATAATCGGGTGTACTCGACTCTACACTTTCATATAACGGGTGTAAGACAGTTTTACGCACGCGAATACTAAGGTTCTTACTTGATGGGCCTAGCATGTACAGACATGGCCTCGAAACACGGACCGAAAGGTTAAGCATGAGTCATATAGTTGATATGATGGCCATATTGATGCTCACCTTTGAAGCTACATTGACTCACGTGATGATCGGACTTGGTGTAGTGGATTTGGTTCATGTACTCACCAAAAAGGCACGAGGGATGTTGTTCTTGAGTGGGAGTTCATTTCTAATTTGGATTAGTCGAACTCAATTTGTCATAAACTAAATCAAAGTGAATTTGCATAATTTGTTGTAGTCATTGACATCTGTTTACTACCTTATGCTTAGTTTTAATTAAGATAATAGAACTATAGAATTCTGGATATTTACTTTACGAACTGGTATCGTATTGTTTTGAATGTCAATTTAAAGTTTAGAAGTCCTCTTGCAAACTTTCAGCAAACTCTATTTACTCCATGAAGTTTAATAATTAATATTAAATCAAGAGTAAGAATTCCAATGTTAGTATCTTAAGTATCATGCTTGCCTCCATGATTCTTGATATTCAAAAGTTGTTTTAATATCGAGGTTATCTAGGAGCTGAAATAATTGTTTCAGAAACTATCATGTGTGGAAGATATTGTGTTATCTGAAACAATGTTTTTGGTTGCATTATGATAGAGTATAATTTAGCAAAATACATGTTCTCATATTGTATGAGAATTTGTGAAGGATGGAGATGATAGGCATCCAGATCTCCCAAAAAGGATTTGGGAACTAACATTATACCCACGATTCATCCTTATAGGATATAGTAGCTTGATCATGAAAGTTGTCATGATAAGGATGGATAGAAGATGTAAGTAAAATGTTTACTACACTAAAAGATTACTAAAGGATGGATTTTTGAAAGAATGCCAAACATTTGATGATGGTGATCCACTTCAAAGTGCAAGTCCAAAGGTATTAGTGTTTGACTATATGTGCTTTGTACTATGTGTCATGTGAATGACACCACTATTGATGTTGATAGATTCTTTTAAAAGGAAAGGAATTGCTGAAAGAGAATCTATAAAATATTTGGCAGAAAAGAAAAAGTTGGAGATGTCCAACTTAGGTATATAGAGGATATACATGTTATGGTTGCATTCCTTGCTTGTTAAACAATGTGGTTCTTAGGTATTGGATACCAAATTGGTTGGTATTAAGTGTCATACAGGACAACACAATTCATGAACTGCAATGGCCTAAGTAACTAGCAAGAGAATAAGTGATGATGTTCATCGAAAACAAATAAAGTATATTGTGTTTTTCGTTGTTATCAAACCTAGCCTTCAAGATTTGTTTTAATAATTGTTATTTTGTTCCGGTATTATGAGAATAATGGTTGTTCAAATAATTATCGTATTCCATAAAGGATGGATGAACTTTTACAAGTCTAGTGGGAGAAATCACATCCATAAACACTATTGCTAAAATGTCGCAAGACAAATGATTGAAAGATCACTTATGAAGTGACATCGCTGTTTAAATTATATTGGAAAGAGAACATGAAGAAACTCCATGTTGATGGATATTTGGATTCTTTGATTTTGATCAATTGACGCTTGTGAAACTTTCCTCGAGATAATTGAGACTCCGTCCATAGGCCAAAGAGGAACGGATGACTAACTTATTGGATATTATGCATGTTGATGTATATAGTCCATTATGTGTAGCCATATGGGATGGATCTTTTTGCTTCATATGCTTTCCCCAGAAATTTAAGTGAATATATATATATTTACTTAATAAGTAAGAAGTATGAAACTTTTGAAAATTGTTCAAAAACTTTCAAGATGAAGTAGAGAATCATTGTAACAAGAAAATAAGAGTTTATGATTCGATCATAAAGGAAGATATTTGAGTTACATGTTTAGCGAAACACCTAAGATTTGAGAAATTGTTCCATGATTTATGTTTCCCGATAAACCATAGGAGTATGGCATATTTGAGAGATGAAATCAAACCATGTTTGACATGGTAAGATCAAAGGTGTCATTTATAAAACTGCCATTATGTTTTAAGGATTAAAGCTTTAGAGACTACCGCTTTTACACTGAAAAGAGCACCATCATGATCCGTTGAAATGACACCATATGAGTTATGGTTTGGGATAAAACCCGAATTGTCTTTTCTTAAATTTTGGTATGCCATGCATAAGTAAAATGTTTACAACCAAAGTCGGATAAGCACGTCTTTGTAGGTTATCCCAAAGAATTTGTTGGGAATTTCTCCATAACACCGAGGACAAATGAGTTTGTTACTTGGAACGTCAAGTTTCTTAAGAAGGAATTTTTCGCGAGAAGTTAAGTGGGAGGACAATAGAACTTTGATAAGGTTGTTGAACCTTAGCTATATGTGCTAAGTAGCACAGCGCCGGAAAGTGTCCCGGTGGCGGCGACAATGCTCATGGCTCCCGTGATTACAAAGATTATAATCTCAGAGATTAAAGTTCCTATTGAACCGTGTGGGTCGGTAAGAATCAAATAGTGAGATTTGATAAACAAGTCGTTATTGTTTTGACAATGATGAACCGACTACATGCCAAAAAGTGATGATGGGCCCTGACTCCATAAAATGACTAGAAGTCATAGAATCCATGATAGTATCCATACACGAGAAATCAAGTTTCTGAACTTGGAAGACCCTCTGAAAAGGCGTAAAGCCTATCGGTCATGTTTGGATCTATAAAGAAATAGACATGGATGTTTAACATTTATGAAATAGTCGACATGTCGGAAAGAAGTTTACAGCAATGTTCAAGGAGTTGACTATGACAAGATTTGATCTTTCATAGCGATATTTAGTCTTGGCGGATTAATGTAGCAACCACTACATATAATTTGGTATATGGTAGTTGAATAAACAAAACAAGGTTCTTCTAATAGAATGGTTACCTAGGACGTGTACAAGACACTGTCTGAAGGGTTTTGTTAATTCAAAGGGTGCTAAAAGGGCATGCAAACTTCAATAGTTGAAGTAAGCATAGCGGAGTTGGAATATTCACCATGATGAAACTGTTAAAAGAGTTTAAATTCATCGAAGATGATGAAGATGCTTGCATTTGCAAGAAATTAAGTGGGAGCACTGAGACATATTTCTAATACATTATGGAGAGGACATATTGTTGATTGGAAATGATGTATGTTGTATTGACACAAGTTAAGAATTTCATTAAAATAATATTTCGATGAAAGACTTGGGCAAAACCGTAATATTTGGCATCAATATCTATATGGATAGATTGAGGCGCTAATATGGTTGTGCCAGACATACATATATGAGATACTGAAAGGGTTCAATGTGGAAACAACAAGAAAGGTTCTTGCTGCATGGAAAGGATTGTATCAAGATTCAAGTGTTTCAACACTTGGTGAGTAAAATCACATGAAGATTTTGATCGATTATACCATGATATGTATATATCCAGAATGTCCTATACTCTAAATGTTATGAGCACATACCAGAATGATTCATAAGATGATCATTGGACAATAGTAAAGATATTCTTATGAGCTTTGGAAGAACTAAGAATATATCATGTATAAGTGACAAATAGTTAAAGCTAGTTCATTGTAAAGTGTTACATTGATACTAGTTTTGTCACAAGATAAAAATTAAATTTATCTCAATTTAGACTATGGGTGGCACAATGTAATGGAAAGGATGTTCCATGATGGATTTGGATAAGTTCCAAAGTTGAAACATTGTAATGGATACTACAACAAACGGCTAAGTATATGACTGCTATAGTAGCAGCAAAGGAGGGCATTTGTGTTAAGAAGTTTGTTATCAAACTAGGTGTGGTTCAAAGTGGGCTAATACTATGAAGATATATTGACAATAATATCGACATGTTTTAACCCGAACAAACTAAAGGTCTCACCAAAGGACCAAATTTATACAATGCCATCTCATTTGAGAATGAGTGATGCGTATAGACGCAAAGACATGCAAATACACACGGACCTGAAAGTGCCAGATCCAGAGATTATGTTAACCACTAGCAATCGCGTATATGCAACACCAGAAAGCCAGAGGTGTTCAATACACAAAGTTTTTCAAACTAGATTATTGACTCTAGTGCAAGTGGGAGACTAAAGGGAATATGCCCGAGAGGCAATAATAAAGTGGTTATTATCTTATTCCATGTTTATGATAAATGTTTATTTTGTATGCTATAATTGTATTAATTGGAAACGTTAATACATGTGTGTTTAATAAACAAAATACAAAGTTCCTAGTACTGCCTCTCATATAAACTAGCTTGTTGATTAACAAGATAATCAAGGTTTCCTGATCATGGACATTGGATGTTGTTAATAACAAGGTCACAACATTGATGGAATGATGTGATGAACATTCATCCGAAATATAGCATTACGATCAAAGTCATTATGTTTATATTGCTATAACATCATACGAAGTAATCTTAGTCCTTAGACCATGAGATCATGTTAATTGCTGACACGGAAGAGTATCTTGATAACATCAAACGTCACACCGTAACAGGGTGATTATAAACGTGGGTTCAGTGCTACAAAGGTGTTATGTTGAGGCTCATGGATCAAGAGTGGGATTTGTCCATCCCGATGATGGATAGATATACTCTTGGCCCTCTCGGTGATATCACATTAAGATAGCTTGCAAGCAAGTGATGTGATCACTAGAATGTTATATCACGGGAACGAGAAAAGAGTGCATGTCGACAATGAGATCAAACTAGGTATGGAGATACCGATGATCGAATCTCGGACATGTAATATATCGCGAGGCAAAGGGATTTAGTTACTAGCGTTAAAGGTTCTCAGGATCACAGAAGTCATCGTTGAATGTGTAGGAGTCAGTATGGATCTCCAGGTCTCGCTTCTGATTATTGATCTGAGAGGGGTCTCGATCATGTCTACATTATTCGCGAACCGTAGGGTGACACACTTAAGGGATACCGACACCATTTGGAGCAAATATGTTTTAGATAAAGATTTAAGAAAGAGCTGGAATTATTTCAATAGACACCGAAACTGTTTCGGGTGAAATTGCTGAAATTGGTTCTGCATGTAATATTGAAATGTTGCAGGGGTTTTATGTGAATGTTTGTTAATTAAAGTAATTAACAAAATTATGAATAAAAATAATAAAAGAGTTTTATTAAATAAGAGAGCATTAAATTTGGAGAAATTTAATGCATTTAAATTGGAGACTTTAAAAGAGAATGTGAAGGGGCATTTTAATGTGGAGGAGTTACCACCACATGAATGGGGAGGTGAGGAGTCACCCCCATGGGGCGCCGGCCATGGGGAGGGGTACCCCCCCTCCTCCTATAAAAGGCCCCCCTCACACCCCTTCTTCCTCACACCTCCTCGTGAAGGATCTCTGTCCCCCTCTAGTATTATTTCCCCATGGTCTCGGATTAGCGAGTTACACGTTTCCTGTGGCTTTATCTAGAAAGGAGTTGCTTCTTCCACTGCTTTGCTTGAGCGAGGGACGGAGGTTGTCGGGGTACCGGACGTGTGTGCGATCACGGATGCACCGCTTCTTTGCGGTGCTGGACTTGGTGGTGCTAGACTTGTTGGAGCTAGATCTGAAGGACGTGCTGGAGCCGGACCTACTGGACTTCATCACGATCTTGAGATCAACAAGTGTACGACTACATCATCCACGCATTCCATCTCGTTAACAAAGCTTTGTTGTCTTCGAGGGTAAGTTCTCCATGGATGTATATCCACCCGTTGCTTGTATCTAGTAGGTATTGCCTCGCGTCGTCGATGTTCCACAGTTGTTGGGAGGTTGGGAAATGTTTAATAGTGGTGTTGATCATGATTCTAATTACAGTTTATTAATTAATGTTGATAGTAGATTAATGCAGAGGCACCGGTGGGTAATAGTCAATATTTGGTTCTTAACCGCTCACTAGTGTCCCCTAGGACCCGAGTTCTTGACACCTGTTCCGAGATTGAGCGCGCTAACCACAGGTGGGGTGTGTGGGCACCCCCATCGGCTTACTACCTGATTTCAAAGTATTGTACCGGGGGCCACAAGTAGTTTGGGGCTTTATTACTATTTTGTACTTATGCCATGTTTACCGTTTTATTTAATTAGTGTGTGAAGCACCTGTACTGTTTTGGATCGCGCCACGTTTTCACGGTATCGACAAGCCCAGTCCCCTTTTTCGGGTTCCCAGTTGTTTACAGCCGTCGTCGCAAACCCTGGGTCCGTCTCGGAGCCGGCCGACTTCGTTGCGGGTAGCTTAGTGGGGTGGCCCCCATGTACTTTCTTTGGGTCTGGGAAACGTCATGACTTAGGCTCCGCCGACATACCGATGGGTGTATGTTAATTGATCTGGCAAAAAGGGTCGAAGTGCGTGTGGATACTTTGGTGCATCCCTGCAGGGTTAAATCTTTTCGAAAAGCCGTGTCCGCGGTTATGGACGACTTGGAGCACAGTTTCTCGATCATAGACAACTATAACTAAAGTTTACTGTTATAATTTGACTTGTGTGTGAGAAGACTGGTAAGTGGGATAACTGCCTTGGAAAGATTAAATAAAATTGCCAACCGTGTGAGTTTCCTCGGCTGGACTTCCTCGATTGGTCTCGAGGGGGAATACCAGGATGGGTATGTTTGGTGTTAGCTTCAAGTTGGATCCGAATAGGTCTTTCTCACCCCTCTCTTATAGCCGCTAGTATTACAGAGTCTCTATAGGTTGTTTCGTGTCGCTGCGCTGCCGCTTTAGCCCACCATACCCATGTAGACGAGAGCCGCCAAATTCTAGCCTCGTCGTGTACTGGCCTCAGTACTGATGCTCCTCTTTTTCCTTTGCCCTTCGTCGGCACCCCTTTTGTTTTAGCAGGTTTGAGATCGCCGTCGTTAGCAGGGTTACCCTTCTGGCTTGGCCTGGGCAGGGTTATGGACGCCATTGGTTATTCTTTAGGGCTCTTAGCCCCATTTTGCATCTTGTCCATAGTCGGACGCTCTATTGTTTTAAAGGTGATTTGGATCTTTGTATATTATACCTATATTATTGACTCATGGAGTCGCTGATGTATATATATGATCTATGGGTCCCATCGAGGACTATTGTGTAATGGTATTACTTCGTTTTCCAACCGCACGAAAGTGCCTGGTGGGCGTCCTTGAATCGTTTCTATGCGGGTTTGGCGGAAAGGGCTAAAACTTGCATAGGGCCGATTCGAGGGTGTTACACTAGACCTCTCATCCTCCTACTAGATCTTGACCTCCGTGACAGCTCATCTTCAACAACATTTGCCTTTCCTTCGTTACGGAAGTCTTCTAGTGAGAAGCGATGAAACTCTTTCCTTGGCTTCAACAAGTGAGCGGAACGAATCCAGTATTCCTCCTCCGTCTCATTCTCCATACGAGGCATCTACATGTATCAAATGTATGGCTAAGGAAATGTATGGTAGACTTACCTCCACTATCAGCAAACAGAGTCCTAGAGAGGACATACCACATGTACACGAGCATGTATCTCGATCACCTCAACCTTGGCTAGCTCCAGGAAATGCGCAAAGTTCTCCACAATTCACATGTATTTCGCGTCTGTTGGGACTCTATCTTTACTCTTGTCTTCAAGTTCCCAAGAGCCATACCAATAAGTAGCTACATCTCATGGCGCCACCCGTCAGAATCTGTGTTCATACACAAAGGGTTCCCCATGATAGGAAGTTCAAAGATCATGGAAACATCCTGAAGAGTGGGGGTGATATCGCTAGTCCGGAGGTGGAAACTGTGTGTCTACGGCTCCATCGGTCGACAAGTGCGGTGATGGCAACCACGTTGAGGTTTGGTGTCGACCGGCTCACAAGCGTGATGAAAGGAAGGAGGCCTAGCTGCTCGATGTACTGAGTGTACTGGTTTTCGTACGGCATGTCACTCGAGGACGCGCCATGAGACCGAATCTTGAGGGGTTGAAGCTTCTGCATACATACAAGTCAAAACATTATGCTTCTTTACAGGTCCAACACAATTGAATCAATAGAAAAATTATGATTTGATTACCATATGTTTCTCCACCATCAAGTATCTGTGGTGTTGAACATCATAATAATCGTCAAGTAGACACACCACCCTAAATATATATTGCAACCATCAAGAAATATGTGAGTGGTTCATCCTATGTGGCCATTGTTTCAATTTCTACAAGAAACTACAAAGCATATGGGAGCATATTATTCATACATTTATACAAATCCATATGCAACCATCTAGACCTAGGGTTCATAATATACAATGCAAATAAACAACACACTTACATTCCCCAACAAATACAACTCATATACAACTCCTAAGTACACAAAACATGCACAAATCGATCAAAACATGAATCCATCTAGACCTAGGGTTTCAAACAAATCAGGCTAAATTGTGAAAGATTCATTGGATGAAAATGATGGGATTGGAGGAGAATACCTTGAGGGGAGATTGGGGACCAAATCCATGGACAGATCCTTCAGATCTGATGGTTTTTGTGGGAGGATTTGAGAGGGAGGGGAGAGAGGAACCGGGGGCACCTCCCCTCTGTTCTTGCATCTAGGAGTGGACTGTGTCGTGGTGGGGAGGGACACCGCATGCGTGGGGATAAGTCCTGAAGTGTAGAGCCTAGGAGGAAGGCGCTACACTTAGGGTCTTAGCGCCTAGGTGTTACATGCGTGGCTTAGCGCCTAGGCATTATAGGTCTCGATTGGGGCCAAGCCGGGCCACATAGCCGCCACACTGGCAGGCGTGTAGCACATGTGGGCTAGGCGCTACATAATAGAGTATAGCGCGTCGGTGTTGGGCGCTACCCAAAAGGGTTAGTGGAGTAAAATAGTTTCGCCCAGAGTTCATTTTGTGAATTTATTTCGAATTTGGGTCAGTTTTGTCCATCTTCCCCTGCCCGTACCACTTAGTCGGTACAGTTTTACCGACTTCGGTCAGGGTAATTTCTAGGAAGGACCCTAGTATGGGTGCGCGGTACGGTCACACCTGCCCGTACTAGTGGTCGTTACCGCCTCTGGCTCTTCCTTTTTCTCCCCTTTTCTTCCTAATTTGCTGTGATTCTTTTCTTGTCTGCCACTTTTTCCTCTAGCACGAGTTTTTACCTATTTCTAACGCTTCTTAAGCCTCTCCGGAGGTTCTTTTTCTCTCTTATATCAATAGATCAAATCTCCTTAAAGTGCTACCTTGTTCCATGCCAAGGCAAACCTCTAGGCCTCATGGCTCCTTTGTGGGATATCTTTCAGACGTCATCCATTGAAGCCGATCAGCATGAATCACAGGCTCTAAGCCCCAAGAACAAGAGGTACGCCTACGACTCCGATGATGATGAGGAGGAGTTTGAGACCTTCATGTACCAAACGACTAGAGGATGGAAGCATCCGGATTATCTTGCGATGGTGAGGTCTGAAGATGAGGAGGAGGCAAGGAAACCCCATGGTAAGGGGTGCACAAAGTCGCTCAAGTTCATCACCACCAACTACAATTCACCCAAGCGTAAGAAAGCTAACCGAGTTGATGCAGGAACTTATCAGGAGTCCAAAATTGTAGCATTTTTCCTTTTGTTTTGCATAAGAATAGTAGGGTTTTTAGTATTTTACCGCGCATCGACGCACCTTTTGTCCTTGTTTCAATAGGATCCCGAATTACTAAGTCTATTATGAACAAATCAATTGGATCTATATTATGTAGTAATATGGTATTTATAAGTGATAAAAGTCATTTAATTGATTTATTCTCGCACCTATGAGTTTTTTTTGACAACTCTACTGTAGGAGAATCCCCTACGATGTATTTTATATTAAAAGCTAAAGAAATAAGGGACAAAGTCCCAGGAAGATTACATCAGGGAGGGAAAAAATGATAACAAAAAAAGGAAAAAAAGGACAAAGTCTATTATATTCTCGCACATAGGAGATTTTCAAACACGGGGGAAGCTCTAAAGCGCGTAATGACCACTAGTACTGGTGAAGCTTGCCCGTACCACCCGCCCGTACCGTGTGGTAGCACGTTCGCCTCGTCAAATACTCTCACCTCGCGAAGAGGGCTCTGAGATCCGACATTCACAGAAACTTCCAGCCTCGAACCACCACATCAGAGAGGGATCTTGGAGGAGGAACTTGGAGAAGGGCAAATCCTTACTGCTTCACAGATCATTGGAGGATATGGCATCATCCCCTTCATCATCAACCGATGAATCTCCATCACCATTGCTATTCCCATCTTCCATACATTAGATCTTGTTGTAATTCCAGATTCAATTATGGTTTACACTAGATTAATCCCCATACTTTTATCCATTCATTTGATTATGATGATGTCGTTGATTGCTTCCATGAGTGAGTAGTCCCCTTCATTCTTGTGGAGATGGAGAAACCCTAACACTATTATGAAATGAAATAAAGATGATATGTTACTTGTGTCCATGATCTATTGATTTATGATATTGTGTTCGATCTCTCTCTTTAGATGGTATGTATAGTCGGTCACATATCACTTGACTTCGAGACTAAAGAGAGGGTGAAATCCTATGGATGCGTATGGGAGTATGTCTAGTGTTACTCGTGACTACAAGCATTGGCTTACAACCTGCACGGTCTAAGAAGGAATAAAGGGAGATTCACTAAGATAATTATGATATCCATGGAGAAACCCTTAATTGTGGTGGTCTTTATGACTGGCCTCTCTGAGGCATCGCAGTGGTTATTTAGAGATGGCCTCATCACCTGGCTCAACAAAGCGGCTGCCTATGAGCCTGTGGTGAACATATTATTATGGAACTCTTTCCACACATGTCATGACATAAGAAATACGCTATCCTAATTATGATTATTTATAACATGCTAGTAGTGTATCCTACATTCCGGAGAACGCTATAGCCCTATTGAGTTCAGACACCATTCCCAACGCATTCTTTATGTGCTTTAGTTTACTTGTTTTATTTATTTTTCTGTATTCAACCAGAAACCTTTGAAACATCCTTTACTCGAAATCAAAGACAGCTTACAAGTATCCTTTGGTAGACAGTGACGAGGGGCATAAATAACTTAAACAAATAGCTCTCTGCGAGATTGATACTCTTATTTCGAAACTAGCTACAATCGATCTGTGCACTTACAGTCATCAACACCTCTGCCTAGAGTAGTGCTTCCATGCACCCTTTCCCACGCCTGGCCATGAAGTGGTCGAGATTAGGTCGAGGGAGGCAGCCTAACAGAGTTGCGGCTGGGCGGGCTAAGTGTGGTGGCAGCCGGAGAATCATAGGGCGGCAGACAAAAACCGTAGCCCGGAGCTCTCAAGGAAGACGAATATAGAGATGAGGGAAAGAGAGGGCCAGCTCGAGAGAATGCCAATTTGGAGCCCGTCCACCATGCTAGACTTTATTTTTTCTATTTAAATATTCAAATTTAAAGAATAAAAAATCTAAAAGATACCAAGATGTAGATAATGATTTATAATACATCGTGTGCAAAAATTTATGTTGAAATAATATGTATTCTTGCCTCAGCAAAAAGGAGAAATTTTTAGATCCCGGTGTGAACAGTGCAATTTGGAATGCGCCTTCGTTTTTCCAAAATTTGTCATATCTTTCTTTTTTGCTACGCCCGAAATACAATGTATTTTTTATCGAAAGTTTGCAGACTTCTATTTCATATTTTTGGCTACATGTAGGTATTTGTTTCAAGTATATTTGGTGCTTTTTGAAAAATTCGAAAACCAACACCCCCAATCAATTTTCCGGCCAGCTCCAAGCATCCAACACACACGTAGAGAAGTGACAGCCAGGCCCAACAGACAGCAATCAACGGACATGGTAAAAATACCCCTGCACGGTCTAATGTGGAATAAAGGGAGATTCGCTAAGATAATTATAATATCCATGGGGCAACCGTTAATTGTGGTGATCTTTATGAGTGGCTGCTATGAGACATCGTAGTGGTTATTTAGAGATGACATCATTACATGGTTCAAGAAAGCGGTTGCCTATGAGCCTTGTGGTAAATATTTTATTATGGAACTCTCTTCACACATGTCATGACATAAAAACTAGGCTATCATAATTATGATTAATTACAACATGCTAGTAGTGTATCCTACATCTCCGAGAATGCTCTAGCCGTATTGAGTTTATACACCGTTTCCAACGCATTATTTATGTACTTTATTTTACTTGGTTTATTTACTTTTCTGCATTCAACCAAGAACCTTTGAAACACCCTTTAATCAAAATCAAATACAGCTTACAAGTATCCTTTGGTAGGCAGTGACGAGGAGTATAAAGACCTTAACCAAATAGCTCTTTGTGGATTCGATACTCTTATTTTGAAATTAGCTACAACCGATATGTGCACTTGCAGTCATCAGCACTTCTGCCTGGGATAGCGCTTCCCTCCTACCTTCCCCATGCATGGACACGCGGTGGTCTAGATTAGGTCAAGGGAGGTAGCCTAATGGAGTTGCTGCTGAGCGGGCTTAGTGTGGTGGATGCCAGAGAATCATAGGCGGCAGACGAAAACCCTAGCCCGGAGCTTTCGAGGAAGATGAATAGGGAGATGAGGGAAAGAGAGGGCCAGCTCGAGAGAATGTCAATTTGGAGCCCGTCCACCATGGTGGACTTTATTTTTTCTATTTAAATTTATAGATTAAAAATCTAAAAGATACCAAGATGTAGATAATGATTTATAATAAGTCGTGTGCAAAAATTTATGTTCAAATAATATGTATTCTTGCCTCTACAAAAAGGAGAAATTTTTGGATCTCGGTGTGAATAGTGCAATTTGGAATGCACCTCCATTTTCCAAAATTTGTCATATCTTTCTTTTTTACTCTGCCCGAAATACAATGTATTGTTTTTTGAAATTTTCCAGACTTCTATTTCATACTTTTAGTTATATGTAGGTATTTTTTCCAAGTATATTAGGTGATTTTTGAAAAATTCGAAAACTATCACCCCCAATTAATTTTCTAGCCAGCTCCAAGCATCCAGCACACGCGTAGAGAAGTGACAGCCAAGCCGAACACACAGCAAACAACGGACATGGTAAAAAGACTCTTGCATGGCCTAAGGAGGAATAAAGGGAGATTCACTAAGATAATTACGATATCTAAGGGGAAACCTTTAATTGTGGTGGTCTTTATAAGTGGCTGCTCTGAGGCATCCCAGTAGTTATTTAGAGATGACCTCGTCACCTAGCTCAATAAAGCGGCTGCCTACGAGCCTTGTGGTGAATATCTTATTATGGAACTCTCTCCACACATGTCATGACATAAGAAATAGGCTATCCTAATTATGATTATTTATAACATGCTAGTAGTGTATCCTACATCCCGAAGAACGCTCTAGCCCTATTGAGTTCAAACACCATTCCCAACGCATTCTTTATGTGCTTTAGTTTACTTGTTTTATTTATTTTTCTGTATTCAACCAGAAACTTTTGAAACATCCTTTACTCGAAATCAAAGATAGCTTACAAGTATCCTTTGGTAGACAGTGACGAGGGGCATAAATAGTTTAACCAAATAACTCTCTGCGGGATTGATACTCTTATTTCGAAACTAGCTACAATCGATTTCTGCACTTGTAGTCATCAACACCTCTGCTTGGAGTAGCGCTTCCCCGCACCCTTTCCCACGCCTGGCCACGCAGTGGTCGAGATTAGGTCGAGAGAGGCAGCCTAACAGAGTTGCAACTGAGCGGGCTAAGTATGGTGGCAGCCGGAGAATCATAGGCGGCAAACGAAAATCGTAGCTCAGAGCTCTCGAGGAAGACGAATAGAGAGATGAGGGAAAGAGAGGGCCAGCTCGAGAGAATGCCAATTTAGAGCTCGTCCACCATGCTAGACTTTATTTTTTCTTTTTAAACATTTAAATTTAAAAATCTAAAAAATATCAAGATGTAGATAATGATTTTTAATACGTCATGTGCAAAAAATTATGTTGAAATAATATGTATTCTTGCCTCAGCAAAAAGGAGAAATTTTAGATCTCGGTGTGAACAATGCAATTTGGAATGCGCCTCCATTTTTCCAAAATTTGTCATATTTTTATTTTTTTGCTGCGCCCGAAATACAATGTATTTTTTATTGAAATTTTGCAGACTTCTATTTCATACTTTTGGCTACATGTAGGTATTTTTTCAAGTATATTTAGTGATTTTTCAAAAAATTGAAAACCATCACCCCCAATCAATTTTCCGGCCAGCTCCAAGCATGCAACACACGCATAGAGAAGTGACAGCCAGGCCCAACAGACAGCAATCAACGGACATGGTAAAAAGACCCCAGCACGGTCTAAGGAGGAATAAAGGGAGATTCACTAAGATAATTATGAGATCCATGGGGAAATGATGGTCTTTATGAGTGGCTGCTCCGAGGCATCGCAGTGGTTATTTAGAGATGACCTATCACCTGGCTCAAAAAAGCGGCTGCCTACGAGCCTTGTGGTGAACATCTTATTATGGAAACAGGCTATCCTAATCATGATTAATTATAACATGCTAGTAGTGTATCCTACATCCCCGAGAACACTCTAGCCCTGTTGAGTTCAGACACCATTCCCAATGCATTATTTATGCGTTTTTTTTGCATTCAACCAAAACCCTTGAAACACACTTTCCTCAAAATCAAGGACAGCTTACAAGTATCCTTTGGTAAACAGTGACAAGGGGCATAAACACTTTAACCAAATAGCTTACTGTGGATTCGATACTCTTATTTCGAAACTAGCTACAATTGATACGTGCACTTACAGTCATCAACACCTCTGCCTGGAGTAGTGCTTCCATGCACCCTTCCCCACACCTGGCCATGCTGTGGTCGAGATTAGGTCGAGGGAGGCAGCCTAACGAAGTTGCGGCTGGGCGGGCTTAGTGTAGTGGCAACCGAAGAATCATAGGCGACAGACGAAAACCCTAGGCCAGAGCTCTCGAGGAAGACGAATAGAGAAATGGGGGAAAGAGAGGGCCAGCTTGAGAGAATGTCAATTTGGAGCCCGTCCACCATGGTGGACTTTATTTTTTTATTTATATATTTAAATTTAAAGATTAAAAAATCTATAAAATATCAAGATGTAGATAATGATTTATAATACGTCATGTGCAAAATTTTATGTTGAAATAATATGTATTCTTGCCTCAGCAAAAAGGAGAAATTTTTAGATCTCGGTGTGAACAGTGCAATTTGGAATGCGCCTCCATTTTTCCAAAAAAAAATCATATCTTTCTTTTTTGCTGCACCCGAAATACAATGTTTTTTTATTGAAATTTTGCAGACTTCTATTTCATACTTTTGGCTACATGTAGGTTTTTTTTTCAAGTATATTTGGTGCTTTTTGAAAAATTCGGAAACCATAACCCCCCCCCCTCCCCCCGCCGCTCCCCCCCCCCCAATCAATTTTCCGGCCAATTCCAAGCATCCAACACACGTGTAGAGAAGTGACAGCCAGACCCAATAGACAGCAATCAACGGAAATGGTAAAAAGACTCCTGCACGGTCTAAGGAGGAATAAAGGAAGATTCACTAAGATAATTACGATATCCATGGAGAAACCCTTAATTGTGGTGGTCTTTATGAGTGGTTGCTCTGAGGCATCGCAGCGGTTATTTAGACCTGACATCATCACCTAGCTCAAAAAAGCGGCTGCCTACGAGTCTTGTGGTGAACATCTTATTATGGAACTCTCTCTACATATGTCATGACATAAGAAATATGTTATCCTAATTATGATTAATTACAACATGCTAGTAGTGTATCCTACATCCCCGAGAACGGTCTAGCCCTATTGAGTTCAGACACCGTTCCCAACGCATTCTTTATGCACTTTATTTTACTTGTTTTATTTATTTTTCTACATTCAACCAAAAACCATTGAAACACCCTTTACTCGAAATCAAAGACAGCTTACAAGTATCCTTTGTTAGACAGTGACGAGGGACATAAAGACCTTAACCAAATATCTCTCTGTGGGTTCGATACTCTTATTTTGAAACTAGCTATAATCGATATGAGCACTTGCAGTCATCAACACCTCTGCCTGGAGTAGCGCTTCCCTACACCCTTCCCCACACATGGCCACGCGGTGGTCGAGATTAGGTCGAGGGAGGCAGCCTAACGGAGTTGCGGCTGAGCGGGCTTAGTGTGGTGGCAGCTGAAGAATCATAGGAGGCAGACAAAAACCCTAGGCCAGAGCTCTCGAGGAAGGCAAATAGAGAGATGAGGGAAAGAGAGGGTCAGCTCGAGAGAATGTCAATTTGGAGCCCGTCCACCATGATGAACTTTATTTTTCCTATTTCAATATTTAAATTTAAAGATTAAAAAATCTATAAAATACCAAGATGTAGATAATGATTTATAATACATCGTGTGCAAAAAATTATCCTGAAATAATACGTATTCTTGCCTCAGCGAAAAGGAGAAAAATTTTAGATCTCGGTGTGAATAGTGCAATTTGGAATGCGCCTCCATTTTTCCAAAATTTGTCATATCTTTCTTTTTCGCTGCGCCTGAAATACAATGTATTTTTTATTGAAATTTTGCAGACTTCTATTTCATACTTTTGGCTACATGTAGGTATTTTTTCCAAGTATATTTGGTGCTTTTTGAAAAATTCGAAAACCATCGCCCCAATCAATTTTCTGGCCAGCTCCAAGCATCCAACACACGCGTAGAGAAGTGAAGCCAGACCCAACAGACAACGGACATGGTAAAAAGACTCGGAGCAGTGATAGATGGGCCCGTACTCTAGAGACACCGGATATGCAAGTTCCCTTATTGCTTGTGCATGGCTACCTGGCTTAAGCTATAGGATAATTCATCCTTTAAAGATCTTTTTATTGCGATGTGTTTTGTGAACGTGCACTTTCACCATGTCATCAAATGTTTTGGCCAACTACGTGCCCACGGGTCTAGTATATCAGTATTTGAACCTATGTTAAAATATTCTCCATAATTTTTACGTGAGTGATTTTCTAGTAAACTGAATGCACGAATAAACTGGATAGCAATGCAATATGGAGATAGGAGACTGTGGTGTAGCTGATGTTATTATTAGTATAAAATTTGAAAATTCTAAAACACCATTACAATTTTTTTGAGAGAGAATTACACATTATTAGTATATGTATTTTTAACATTTTATTTGAAATTGTGTCTATATTAACCATGGTATGTCAGCACAAGATAAGGATGATATTGACAATCCAATAATGCAAAAGTTAATGGTCTATATATTGAAGTGGCATCGCAAAAAAAAAACATTTTGGAATCACCATAATTGACTGTCCTACCCGCCAAATGTATCAATGATGCTTAATTTGCCACCAGACTGTTGTGTATCTTAGCGATAAGATACCAGATAACTTCTTTCAACTTTGTTTAATTCTATATATCGGTTTATATTATTGGCAAAAAAATAGTTATAGATAAAACACAATGTGCTCTTATCTACATATTTGCAGCATTAACTTTTGCTAATATTTACGAGTTAAATTTGGGTTGCACGAAAATGAAAATGAAAATGCATGACATACCTCTTATCGTCCATTCAGATCTCATAACCTATGTAATTCTGAGGAGCTATCTAACATTTAGAACCATAGTCTAGGTTTTGCAATATCGTATTTTATAGTGGACTTTTCTAGAAAAAGATCTCATAAGAAAACATCTCAATAGTAAGCATGTCCTTTCCCATGAAAAAAATATATGTTTTGTGATTAAAACTGTTGAATGGGTTATCTTGCAAAATGTACATGCCCTTTACTGAACTACTATATAAACCCAACAAAACCTAAATCCCCACACCTATATGCCTCCATTCCACCTCGCCGCCGCCAACTCTATCCTAGATCTCTCCATTAGCGCTACCAACTCTATAGATTGTACCCAAATTCTTCTGATGGCCTCTCCATCTTCGTTTATGTTGGCACCTTGCTACCATTCGTACATACGGGCGTTGGCATCACCATCCTCGAGCCACCATATCTGCAAAAGGATCTACGACAATTCTCGATGCCACCCACCTCCGACTGGCGTACTATCACCCCTTACCAGATCTAGGGTGGGCTCCGTGAATCCCCATGGTCTGAAGTGAGATGATGGATATCGATGCCACCACCAATTTTCCTCAAAACCACGGGATCAAGCGCGACAAATCAGGTACGTCCTAAAAACTATGAGATTAAGCAAAGAAGATTATACCCATGCTTAGTAGATATCAACTAAATTTTTAAAATTAGTTTTCGAAATCAATATTGCTATAGTCTTCATGGTGAGACAACTGTATCCCACTAGATCTTTAGATAGCAACATGTTCGGTAATCGGTGTTGCTCACCTCCCTCCGCCGTACCAACATCCTCGTCAGATCTCGAATAGGCCTCGATGAATCCGCATGGTGTAAACCTAACTAATGATAAAGATGGATCACAATACCTGATCTAATTTCCTCAGCCGACGAGATCGAGCACGACAAATCAGGTACCTAATTAGCAGATCCAAAACATTTGCAACATTATTATTTGAATATAAATGCACTCATATTTTTAAGTGATCACAGGTCACAT
Organism: Avena eriantha; assembly: GCA_910589775.1. NCBI lineage: Eukaryota > Viridiplantae > Streptophyta > Magnoliopsida > Poales > Poaceae > Avena > Avena eriantha. The sequence continues at coordinate 303,774,685 of OU342746.1, read as the reverse complement.
GATCTATATATAGATGCAACGTCCTCTACGCTCACCAGATCTAGGGTGCATCTGAGTGAATTCCCTCTATGTAATCTAAAGGTGAAGATGATTAGTAATTCCCAACTAGATAGCCTCAAAACTAGAGGTCAAGCATGTCAAATCAGGTACCTACTTAGTAGATCCCATAAGCATTTGCAGAATCATGGGGGGAAGAGACCATATAGATTTCTAGTTCCATTACCTAAAATGGTTAATTTCTGACACTTATTGACAGAGTCAGATCCACATCCTCTAGGGAGTAGCTACAGCGGGAGTACCGCCGTCCATTTATGGGGCCATGATGCCAATATCAGGTGAGTTTTGACTTACCATGTCCAATTTTCTCGATACCGATTAAGTATAAATAGGTCTCCTTTGCTTAGTGATTATCTCATATTTAGTTAACAAGAAAGGGCAATAAGGTTTATTTGTAATGTCGATGATCCAAGTTATTTTGGTTTGATGATGAGAGCTGAGAATAGATGACTAAGGTAGACCATGCATCTCATAGGATTATGATGCCATTCCGAGGGGTGTATGCGTATATGAATTTTTCTTTTCTTTTTTGACGGAATGAATTTTTCTTCTTCTTAATACAGTTCCATATGCTACGGAGTATGACTTTCTTCCCTTTTAAAGCACATGACGGCTGTTTAATATATACTGCTTTTTTTGAATATTTAATATATGTTGCTGATTGCTGATCTAACTTGAAAAGGCACTTCTCTTAGTTACAATTTTGGTTGTGTTGGGTCTGGGATAAGGCCCAGTTCTGTTCAGTACCTTCGTACACAAGCACACATGCCTTCATATGGGCTTAAAAGTGTGTGGCGGGCTCTGTGACCGCGAGAGGGAGGACGTTGAGTCTGAGTCTAGAAAGCTTTGGGTTAGGTCCTGATTAGTAGTACAATGGTGCCAATCAAATGAGTTCTGCTTGCTCGCATTGTAACAGGAAGATGGCCTGCAGAAGATGCCTTTGAAATATCCAGGCCCCTAGGTTACCAAAAATCTATGGACATCTCTGGAGCGACCCGTTATTTCAGTTATGGAGGCCACCCAAGTTCTCAAACTTTCAAAGGGTATGTTGCTATTCGCCATTATGCCTTTGCCGACCCTTTCTTTATTAGTATGATGACAAGATCATCTTGCAATGGTTTGATGTGATTTATAATCTATACCACTTGGTGTGTCCCCGTACTCCAGCACCGGAGGTGGGCTTGTATGCTCCTCCGACACTAATAGGTTGAGAAGGGGAAGGGACAGTGTATGAGATAAATGATGCCGAGGCATCGTAGAAAGAATGATTCCGTGGTACAATCTGCGGACTAGATGCTTTCTGCTATATAGGAGTTGAGATTTTAGGAGCCAATGTTGCTCGGTGCACAGAATAGCAAAGCCATGCTATTTAGGCCAGAATGATCACCCAAGATGACAATCCTATATCAAGCATCCCTGAAGTTACATCGAAGAGTACTTTAAATATGACCTCGCGGAGTTTAAGATAGCAATGAAAAAATGACCACAAATCCCTAATCTTCCTACTTTGTCATGGTAAGCGACTGCTCCTCCGCACTCAGCTGCTCCGCAGCAGAAAGCATCATATCGACAACTTGCACAATATTTCTTTGCAATAACCCGAGCTTCATTTCCTCATACTCTGGCCCCTCCGCTGTTCTCTCCATAGTGCAGAAGAAGCAATAACATGTCCCCCCGGGTACATGGGCCCAGACCATGGAAGCTTGTGCTGATTCCCTTAATATGGAGCTGCAGTCCTTCTGTACATCAGAGTCCCAGGATTCAGAGCTGGTGATAAGACCTGGCTGCAAAATAGCATAGAATTAAGCAACTCAGGGGTATCAAGTTAACTGGATCGAAAGCAATACACTCAGGGGCAACAACAAAACAATCACCTCTGTGTGAATTGGATGAGATAGTATTGCATAACTAGCTGATTGTTTTTTGATAGTTTGTTAAACAAATAGTCCTTTGATGGTTGCTTGTTTTTAATATTTAAAACACTTCCAGTAGGACCAAGTTTTTTGAGATAACTAATCCCTGACATCATCAGAAGGGCTCCTAGTACTCACATTGTTAAGAGCTTTCAGTGCAGCTCGCTCCTGCCGCCTCTCTTTCTTAACGTCCATCAGATGCTGTACCTCAGCAGAGACATCCTCTCGAACTGCCGTGCACTTCTTTGCCCTTCTATTACCAACAAGATGGCGCTTGAGTCCTGATAGTCCGCCGCTGTACCCAACCACGGAGCAATACCTGCACTGCCAGCGCTGTCTGTTTGGGTCGACCATTATGCCGTGCTTCCATCCCTCTTTATCCCTGATTTTCCAGAAAGCATGATGATTCTGCAAAATTATAAAGTCGTGGATAATTTTACAGAAGAGTCCTGGCAAAAGAAATGTATGGGTATATTCGGATTGCCAATGCATGCCATAATAACTCAAGGCCTTTAAAGAAAATGACTATTTCAACGGAAGCATCATTTGTCATAAATGGTAAGAAGGTTGTAACAGCTATGGAGTAATAAATAATAAAATATCTCATAGGTGCAAAATAAATCCTCCTGACAAATCAAACGGAGGTGCAAACTAAATCCCCTTTGGTTTCCTTTTCTGTATTCTGAAATAAAGTCCAATTCCTCCATACCTTAATGTAAAATGGAGTCCAAAAGAAACAAAGATATGTTAAAAGCTAAGAAAGACTACCATGCCACAGTTGGAGCCCAAGTGTAGAAATAAAACGTTGAGATATTTGTCTACTTTTGGTTCTGTGCATTCTCTTCCTTGATCATGTTAATGATTTCAGGGTAAGCTTTTTCAGTCCACGGAGTTAAATCATAGAATTTTATCTCAAATCTACAAAGGCTCTGTAGATCTTCGAGAAGAAAACAAGGACAGAAAAAGAACTTGTCATACGCGAATCCATCAATACAGATTGGATCGCAGAAGGTAACAGCCCATATATACAACTTATCTACCGATAGAATCGTACAGTCAGAATGCAGAAAACCCTCCTAAATGTTATTTTCCATCTACAAGAGTAGTATATGTCTAGGCGTGCTCTTCCTCGATAAGATTAAAAGGAATGCACAGAAAAGGATTATACCTGCTTCTCCGGCACATCTGCAGGCATGGTCTCTGGAACCGGCTGCCGGCTCCTCTTGTAGGTCTGCACAGAATCCTCGGACGTTGAGTCCCTGTAATGAACCTTCTCTTTCCCCTTTTGCTGCTGGGGATCCATCTTCATCTACAGGCGCGTTTCAACCAAGACAGGAGGAGCCTGCATCAACTCCAACGGAACTTGTCAGTTCTCGGTGCTACCCAACAAAACATAAAAACGAGATGTGGTATGTAAATAACATGTGAGGTAGTGTTCACCCTGAACGACAAACCTTCGGATCTCAACGGGAATCACACCTAAATTTCTTCCAGCTCTAAGTGTGATTCTCGTTGAGATCCGAAGGTTTCTTGCTCAGGGTGAACACTGCCTCACATGTTGTTTACATACCACATCTCGTTTATATGTTTTGTTGAGTAGCACTGAGTACTAACAAGTTCAGTTGGAGTTGATGTAGGCTCCTCGTGTCTTGGTTGAAACGCACTTGTGGAGGAAGATGGATCCCCAGGAGAGAAAGGGAAAGAGAAGGTCTATTCCAGGGACTCGACATCCGAGGATTCTGTACAGGCCTACAAGAGGAGCCGGCATCCGGTTCCTACAAGAGCCTAGCTCTTGCCTCTGCATCAATCATTCCAGAGTTTAGAGTAGCTTATTACAATTACGGATAGGATAAGATTGAGACATGTATCAACCATCAAAAAATGAAAAGAAGCACAAAGCTATCCATCTTGAATTCTACTAATATGACGCCACCTAGTAGTCTTGAAATAGAAGTCATTTGTGACCATGAGCAAACTGTTGCATCCAGTATCCACATGCTTCCGCTGATCCGCCGTGAGGAGATGAGACCACAGATGTAACCAGGGCACAGCCCGTCGAATAACCTACAAAAAGTTGGTACCCTGTTGTTTGTTAAAGATAAAATCATTTATGCACGTCCATATGGACCAACATAAAGCTGAAACACCAATATGTATTCTAGCCTTGTTCCTCTTATCAATCCTATTCAACCAATTATCAAACATATTGGCGATGTTAGTCGGTGAAGGTATATTATATGTGAAGTAAATCATTCCCCAAATAATTCATGCAAAAGGACATGAGACAAATATGCGTTCCACGGTCTCCTCGGAGTCACAAAAGCAACACTTTTTACACCGATTTCAATTCCGTTTAGCTAAATTATCTTTTATCAACTGGACCTTTTACTTAGGAATCACATAATTTTTTAATCTTAAGCGGTATGTTCAACTTCCATACGTATTTCCGTAAAAACCTTGTATCGCCATCCATTAGATCAAGATACATGGATTTAATAATAAATAAACATGTAGGTGTGAATTGCAAACAAATTTTTCTAGAGTATGATACAAGTGAACCGTAATTAATCACTAGCATAAATGTAACCACTCAGTTCCATTTGTTTCCATTTAACACTCTTCTAAAACCAATATTCAATGGTATTTGAGCAAAAACATCGGCAACTAAAGCATCCTTCGTTTGCACAATGTTATGTAATGATGGATATTGATTTGCAAGAGGTGCATCACCTAGCCAAATGTCCTCCCGAAAGCGGACAGATGAACTATCACCCACCTCAAAAGAACCTCTAGGAAAAAAATCATTTTTGGCTCGCATAAGGCTTTTCCAAAAAGACGAATATGTTAGTTTTTCCTCAACAAGTGACATAGTTTTGTTCTGCAGGTACTTATTATGTATCAACTGCAACCGAGAATGTGTGCTCTATGATGCTACTCTGCTTGAATCTAGAGATCATCTTTTCTTTGAGTGTGATTTTTTCCAACATTGTTAGGAACTGTTTGGATTGACTAGGACACCTCACTTCATTTCACTTAGCGCTTTATCCAGGCTTGGAGGATGTTTCCTGGTCCTTGCTTCATGGAAGTAGTAGTGTGTGTTGCGTGAAACATTTGGGAAGAACGCAATGAACTCATCTTTCAAGGGTAGCAGGCATCTTTCGGATGTTGGCATGTCAGATTTCAGAATGATCTCATGCTACATCGTTATAGGGTTAAGGCTTCCTTAGTTGAACCTCTCATTGATTGTCTCCTTAATATTTTAAAAATCTGACTACGTGTTTCTTTCTCTGCTTATCCGTTTTCTCCTCTCTAATATCATCTCTTGTTAAACTCTCACTTTGTACATCTCTTTCCTATTTAATATAAAATTTACACCGTAGGGGGCCTCCCCTATGGGAAGCCAACTCTGGCGTGCACGTCATTTAGCATGCATGCATGCACCAGCCGATAGCGGGCGAGTGATTTAGGATTTGTGTGAACATGAAATCTCTCCGGGCAACTTTATGCCATTCTTGCATGCGAATTGTACTATGCATGCATCCACTTGGACTCTCTTTCCTATCTATTAGTACACATATTTAATTTTCAATCCTAGCTTTGAAAGGTTTGTATGTGTTAAAATAATTATCAAAATAACCATTTGTTGAAGCTATGAATTTATTCTCACGATGTCTTTTAAACAAGTTTTGTTTTGACAAAATTTGAAACCTGAATTTTCAAACATAATGAAACCTCATGATGGATTTCGAAACACATTCAAACATGATGATGCACAATAAACCTCTTCGCTACAAACACAACCAACTCTAAGTGAATTGCCAGTTATTTTCTAATTGTGATGAACCAAGTTTGAAACACACCGAAACAAATTGCTTAAAAAATATTTTTGTCAATTTTCATAAAGTTTTTCAAAGTTTCACCAAGTTTCAGAAGTCTATTTTTAAATATATTAAAATATATCCAATATTAGTCTTATTTTGAAATTCTCTAAGTTAGGCACCCAAATATTCAAACTTTTCTGAAACTGATATGGCTTAGAAGCTACAAAAATTTCAAGTTCTAGAACTATGTCCTTCAAAGTGACAAAGAGGAGAGAAAACTGACACAAATAAACAAAAAGTAGCAGGAGAGAGTGTGGGTACATGCAAGGTATATCCCGTGCATACCGTGCATGCTAGAATTTCCGCACTCGCCTCCACTATGATAATGTGCAAAAAAACTGCAACCCTTGTATATTTTTGATTCTTGGTTGGAGTTATCAATGGTTACTTCTACATAACAGTTTGATTCATGAGATGGAGAGCATTTTTGCATTAGTAAATAAGTTATCCACTTAAGGTAGCAGTCGTAGGGTTTCTGCAGCAGATAACAAAAAAAATTAACTTCAGTATATCTAGAAGTAATGCATTAACGGAGGAAGACATCGGTAACGTACCCTTGAAAACCGAGAGAGCGTTACGCTCATGCAGTAGCATGGATGATGCGGTCGTACCCGTCCGACCTCAAGGTCGCCAAGCTCCTCGCACGTTACCCCTTGTCCAGGTCCTTGCACGACGGCCCGGTTGTTGCAAGCGCAGCTTCCCCGAGTTATCACACACATATGGTGCGATGCAACGACTCCCGGACTCCTTGATCCCTACTAGGGTTGCGGAAGTAGACCTCCTGGTGAAATCCCAGCAACACATTGGTGTGCCACAGATGCGTCGACTTTGTGCGTACAATCCTTTCTTGGGACCGTGCCACGACGAAGGCAACTAGAGAGAGGGAGGGATATTCTAGCCAAAGAGAATATCTTATTTGGTTGTGTTTTAATCCTCTCATGGGCACCCCTTTATATAGGGGAAGGGAGGTGTGCCCTCCCCTTTAGGTTCCCCATGTAGGACTAAATAATAAAGGAAAAAACCAGGAAAAAGGACAAACAACCGGGTGGGCCAAGTCACCCTAGCCCAGCAAGCAGCAGGAGCCAGCCGGGTGGGCTGCCACGGCGCCCCGCGCGGCCCAGCGCAGCCAAAGCCCGTGGCGGTGGTTGGTGACTCGGGTGGGCCAGCCAGCGCTCACCTGTCCTATCGCACGCTACGGCACGCTGCAGCCCGGCGGCCAGGCCCCGGGTGCGCCGACTCGAGGCTTGCATGCGGCCCAGCAACGTGGGGCGGTGGCAGCGAGGCCGCCAGGCCCGGGTGGGCTGGCTACCGTCCGCGGCCCACCTGCGCGTGGAGCAGCGCCCAGCGCCATGCCTCTCTGAGCGACGCGCATGATCTGCCGCACTGTCCGCCTGGGTCGGTCAAACAACGGCCCAGTGGCTTTTCTGGCTGCTGTTTTTGCTGTCCTTCCTAGGTGACTTTCTCCTGGGCCAATTCCCTCCGGGGTTTTGGCCTAATGAGAAAGTTTCTCTATAAATTTTAATATAAATATTTATTTAATATATATTAATTCACAATTAACATATAATAAATATATATTAAATCGTCATTTATCCCGAAACACCTTCCGGCCTTTTTCTTTCCTTCTTCTCTCCGAAAAGATTCTGATTTCTCTCTTTCATGATTCTATTTTACAGGAGGATCTTCAAGCGTCGTATCACCCTTAAGCGTGTTTTCCTACGGTTCAGGAATGCAGTAGACATAATCTCTATCAATGATCAACAGCGATACCGGGATGCCCGTGTTGACCCCTATGCACTCCACGAATCATCGTCGTGTCAAACCTGAAACGATATATCCAATTTTCTTATTCACGATACAAGACTTGTCTAAGATTCGATCATCGGTATCACGATATCTTGTTCAATCTTGTTTCCAACAAGTATTGTTTTACTCGTTCCCGTGAAATACCATTCCCATGACCTAGTCATGTGTTGCCTAACATGGATGTAATTCACCGAGTGGGCCCAGTTGTATCTTGCCGTCACACAAGAGAACAAATCCTGATCTTGAAGCATATTTTCTCTACATGCTCCTTCGGATAACCCAACATGCACCTTTATGATCACCTAGTTACAGGTGACGGTTGATACAGTCAAGCAACCTTTGATAATAGTGATTGATAAGATCTCACGGTCTAAGGATTAGGACAATCTATTTTTTGACAATTGCAACGTGAACTAAGTGGCATGATCGTGTTGCAACAATCATTAGTGGGAAGTATCCGTCACATCATTCCAGATGATATTACTTTATTGTCAGTGACTTTTGTTTAGCCCATGATCAGGAAACCTTGATCATCATCTACCCAATGAACTAGTTGAATAGAGGCTACTGGGGACCTGGATTTGTTTTACCACACCTGTATTAATGTTTCCACATGATACAGTTATAGCATGATATAAAACTATTATAAACTAATGAGATATGACAATAAAACTCTTTTATTATTTGCCTCTAGGGCATATCTCCTTTAGTAGTGCTCTTCGGAAAAAAACATGATGTCCTTTAGAAGTATCCATTTACTATTACAGCCAAAAAATTGACCAGCAACGTCTCCTCTATTTTTTCCTTAAAGATTGAGAAAAATTATCAGTTACTTACAACCTTTAATTTTGCAACACTATGATTTGGCAGGACAAATATTGCACCACTTTCCATCAAAAGAAATCTTGCATCATTGGATCATTTCTCACTATGCTAGAACCACGACAAAATACACAAATCTAGGTAGTGACAAAAATGAAACACAGTGTGAGCATCACCCATACCAGCATTCAAATATTTGTGAGAGGATTATGGGAACTCGAAAATGTGATCGTGATATTTAAAATAAACAAATATAAAGAAACACATAAAGATGTGAATATATTTAACGGTAAGATTAACTAAAGTGAAAATTTTGTGTTCATTTCTTGTCAAATATGATTTTTTGCCGATCTTACAATCGTCTTGTGAGTCGTGGAAGTCAGTACAAATGGAGGTAGGAGCCCGAGAGATCGATATAGTCGTGGATTGCAAAGACATAGCGGTTTACCTGGGTTTATGCAACCACGATGGGTAATAGCCCTACATACTGCTATGATTGTATTGATATGATGTTTACATAGTATAAGAACTAGATTTTACCTTCAAATGTACGCTTGCGAGAATGATGATCTAGAATGGCTTACCCCATGGTGTGAGTTTTCGACAAAGGTCTCCGACCCATTATGTAGAGTCGTGATCTTTGAAAGAAATTCTTCAATCCTGGAATGATACAATATGATGTGTTTCCTCTACCACACTAGGGTAAACCTTCTAGTTACTATAGTATCTCATAACCAAGTACCCATCTTGGATTGACTTCTTGAGAGTCCTAGTAGATCCTAGGAACCTGTAGATCGATATGATATGTCCACATATATATGGTATACCTTTCCGATTGTTCTTCACTATTCACTAACAAGGTCCCCTCTATTACCCAAAATAAGTTTATGGCTATCAGTAAAGGGATGGGCGAGAAAAATCTTTCGATTCAACCTTCTCCCTCTAGTTGAGTCTGCAGACATATTTGGAACATTCACTAGAGACGTGAAATTTCTTGGGGTCGCCACAAGTGCTTTCTCGAGTCAAAAACATGCTCCAAGTGAGATATCTAGAGTATGGAATTTGAATTGTGTCCCTTGTTCCTCGGGAGGGATAAGCCTTACAAGCAGGTATTGCTTCCAATATCTTAGGACATTCGTGGCTATAATTTTGTTGTGGTGCTTTGTGGTGAAGAGGTTGAGATGGTGAAAGTGCATCTAGTGCCCTCCTAGTGGGTTTTAGATGATTGACGACAATACAATTAAGGGAAAAATATGTTTCTCTAGTTTACAAAGGAACATAGTCCTAGAAGTTGGTTTGACCATGGTGAATACAATCCTTAAAAAGCATTGAAGAATGAATACGGTACAAGTTGAAGACTCAAGACACGGACACTAGCTTGAGGAAATGAGTTGATCCAGCGCGCTCGAACATTTGGAAGCTGGACAAGGTTGAAGGTCGTAGTCTTCTTTTTAAGCTTTGACTCATGATATGAACAATCTTACTATTAATTAGGTTAGATCATCAAGGTTGAACGTGAAATATGTTTTGTCTGTTCAATCTGTCCCAAAAAATTCAAAACAATCTTGTGGAAATATCTTGAGATATCCGTCAGCTTTAATAGCCTAAGACCCTAGCTTGAACACATGGTTGACGCAAACCGTGGCCTCAGTACACTAGTGTTGAGTCTAGCGTCTCATGTTGTGAATACCCGATGCATGGGAGTTAGAGCTTCATGGCCATAACTGAAACTCTAGGTGGTAGATGCATGTATACTCATCATTAGATTGAGGACAAACTCGACTCAATACTAGACTGTTATCTTGTTCATACACACAAATATCTAGCTAGACCGGGTAGCTATGTTGTCACACCAATAAATAGCACCTGGGTGGGGTTAGCAAGTTGAGATGAATTCCTATATGTCTATGATCTAATCTTTCAGTTTCCCTCCTTATCTCTCACTTGTTATTGCGAAAAATCCTTTGAGAGTTGGAGTATGAGCTTAGTTGAGCACTAAACAAGAGTGAGTTACAGCCGATGAGATGTGCTTGTTACTCCTATAGATTTGGTATCTTCTAGAAGATTAGGTGCCTCCATCGAGCATTTGATGTGTGGACTTGCCACGGTAAGCTTGTGATGGTCTGGAGATCACCTCGTAGATCTGTCACTAGAGATCGGATGAAGCGGGTGAACTGCACCAACAGAGAATAAGGCTTAGTCATTGGTTGTGATGCTGGTGGACTTGGGTGCACAACAATTTACAAATGGGTGTATTCGCCTCCAATCTTTATTTTTTTATTCTATTTGTTGATCCTTATTGTATGCTGCTTTGTTACTCTTGCTTGATGCTCTAGATTTTCTTGTGTAGATTTATCATATCCTTCTTGTTTTATCCTTTATTATATGTTATTATCTTTATATTTTTGATGCTTTGATATGTCATGTCATCTTCTTGAAGATACCAATTTTATTTGTTTTAGTCGTATTGTTCATAAACTCATATTTACCTGACTCTAGTCATCATATATTACATTTTATATAGTTCGAAGGGTTTAATAGGGAGTGAAAGATCACGGATGCCGCCTAGAGGGGGGTGAATAGGCGGTTAAAAACTTCTACGAGATGGGCTTAACAATGGCGGAATAAAACTAACGTTTTCTTTTGTTAAGCACAAAGCCTAGAGACTAAGGTTCACCTATGTGCACCAACAACTTATGCTAGGCAAGACAAGCAACAATATGATAGCAAGATAATTACTTCAAGCACGATGGCTATCACAATGTAAAGTGCATAAGTAAAGAGCTCGGGTATAGAGATAACCGAGGCACGCGGGGACGACAATGTTTTACCGAGTTCCTCCCAACAAGGGAGTACGTCTCATTGGAGGGGTGGGCGGTACTAAGACCACCAACGCCACCAAGGCCTCACCCTATTCTCCTGAGAACCCACCACGCGGGCAAGCACCCGTTCCACTATGGGACACTTGATGGTGGTCACCGAACCCGTACAAGATTGGGGCTATCTCCACAACTTAATTGGAGGCTCCCAATAGTCGCCACCAAGGCCTCAATCTTGGGGGAGCTTCACAACTTAATTGAAGACCCCAAGCACATGCCACAAAGGCCACACAACCGTCTAGGGTTCCAAGAACCCAAGAGGGACAAGCAACGATGAATATCACCGAACAAATCCTCCGGAGAGAACACACACCGATGCACCAAATGTAAAAGGCAAGGACACCACAAAGATGCTCCAAATCTTCACTCTCAAGTTCCAACAAGGCTCCTAGAGCACTTGGGAGAACAAGAGAGGAAGAACACAAAAGGGGAACACGAAAAGCCCCAAAGATCTAGATCCCAAATATTCACTCACAAAGAGATGAAATGGTTAGGTCAAAATATAGATCTAGATCTCCTCTATCTTTCCCTCAAATATGGGGCAAGAATCATTGGAGGGGAAGAGATTAATCAAGAAAGAGAGTAGAGCAAGTGAGGCACAGAGCTTGAGAAAATATTAGAGGAAGAACAACTCAAAAAGACAAAAGGAAGAGCTATATAAAGGGGCGAAGGGAATTAGCCCGTTGGGGGCAATTTTTCCCGGCCAGGCCCGGTAGTACCGGATGGCAGCCCAGCAGCGAGGGAGGACGGGACAACGCGGGCGAACAGGAGCGAGCGAGCCACCCAGCGATCGATCCAAGGAACCAGCGAGCGAGCGAGAGGGGATCGGGGGAGGGAGCCTGGGCGCGCGAGCGAGGGAAAACGGGGCCAGCTGGCGCGCGGCGGTAGCTAGGCTGGGAAGCGGTGGCGGCTGAGCGAGCGAGGTGGGGAGAGTGAGAGGCGGGCGGGCGAGCGAGGCTGGTAGGGCTGTAAAGCGAGCTGGGCCGGACGGTAGTACCGGCCCACCTGAGCGGTACTACCGGGCCAGGCCGGTGGCACCGGTCTGAGCCACCAGACGGGGCAGAGGCGAATGGGCGCCGCTCAGGGGCGGGCGGTAGTACCCAGCGGTACTACCGCTCGGCCCAAAAAGAGAAGGATTTTCTTTTTCTTTTAAAACAAAAGGCAAATATTCAAACAACGATATCTTTTGACTAGTGACTCCGATTGACCCAAATCCAATTGCGTTGGAAAGAGGACGACAAGATATACCCAACTAAAGTGAGAGGGTATCAAGTAGTATAATGTGAGATACCTCACTCGGTGAGAATTCGAAAAACCGCCAAGATCAAAATCGCAACAAGATATAAAAGGGAGATCCGATTTTGATGAACAAGGGCTTGTTATGAAGATTACCACAAGCTTTATATCCTCACATGGATAAGACAAATAAACAACCAAATACGATGATGCAAGTATGCAAAGGTTTGAGCTCTCTCCGAACGACATGATCGAGTTACTCACTCAAGAGCCCCTCTTGATAGTACGACTATCTATCCTAAACCCGGTCAACACGAGACCGGCAAAAGGGAAAAACCTATCAAGAATACCTTTTCCTTGAGCATCCTTTGGCCTTGTCTTCATCGATCCAAAAACACCGAGGATGGCAAGCACCAAACATGAGATCTTCTAGGGATGACGCATATTGAGCTTCCACAATGCATCTTCTTTTTCATTTCATCGACCTTGAAGCCAACACATGCTCCAAGTGATGCCAATGGACAAATTCTATAAGTACACCTTAATACACACATTAGTCCATAAAGATTGTCATTAATTACCAAAACCACACATGGGGGCCCACATGCTCTTTCAGGGAGCATAGAGACATAGTTCTTTTTCCATGTCATGCATCTATCCATGCCCATTCTTTTCCATATTAACTACCCTCTTTGGCTTAGTTCTTTTTCCTTGAGAAGTCATTGTAGCTGACAATGGAGGCTTCATCAACCCATAAATTTATTACTCCCGCCAATATGATTTAATTGGTGTACATGAAATGCTTAGGCTTTCCTAAACCCATGAAAATTAAATCGGATCGTATAGGTTTATGCTTTTCTAAACCTGTGACAATTAAATCATATTGGAGGTTGTACGTGAAGTGCTTCGGATCTAGGGCCACTGATGGAGCAGGGTTTCTCGTGTCCATCTTGCCAAATGGAGTGCTAGCTAGTCGGTTGAAATGCATGGTTGTGTTCGTCACTCCGGCGGGGTGGCGTGCCCATCATAGAGTTCTTCAAGTACGTGCTTTCACTCATTCCAAATTCTTCAAGGATATACTCAAGTTCTACCATGTAAAGTTTATGAACCTTAATCATATTTCCATCTTCTTCATAACGATCTTATCACAACTCTACAAGGATTAGTTACGGATGATCTACCACTTCACTCCCCAACTAATATGATTTGGAAAAATGGGGTAATATAGGACCCCCTCCCTTCACCCCTAGATGTTTCTTGGTAGTGTTGCTTCTCTGTTCAAAACATAGAGGAATATTACCTTCTCATCAACACCTACACATGGTCATGGTGGCACCATAAGGGTTTCCTTCTTCACTAGGATCTACTGGTGCAGCTTCTGCTTCGTTGGTGCACCTAGTGGTCCTCAATGAATGAACCCCATCCTATACTTCTCATACTAGAGTGTGAAGATCGAGGAACTCGTGGTATTTTAACCATAGGTTCTTACTAGTTGTGATGGTGTTTATGATATATTCAAATGGTGTATTATCTCATGGGGCATGGGCTACCTCAGTCAAAAATTTCCCATCATGGACCACCCTAAGACAGGGCCCCTAAGAAGGTATGACAAGCTCAACATAGACTTTGTTGAGTTTAAAGTAATCTTGGTTATTGTTTATCCTTTTCTAATAGATAATTGTAGTAACTAACGGATTTCATCATACTGAGATGTTGAAGTCTCGGAAATTGTATCCCTCCCTATCATGGATTAGAATGCTAAGGTGATTGAATTGCTTTCATATGTATGGAACTATCAAGGCGACCTTCATGACTATATTGTCCTTGATCCGTTTTGAGAAGAAATAAGTTGCAACAGAAAGGAAGGGCTTCGAAAGATCCAAACCACATACTTGTACATAGTAACGAGTTTGCTTGCAAATATATCGAAGTAGTATTTTAATAGAATACTAACTAAATTGGTACATGCCAGTGTGCTTGTGTAAGTCATAAGTAATTACTCCATGTTGCTTAAGTATAGTTCCATCCTGATTGATTTGAGCATAGTTCAGCATGTTGCTTTAACTTGGTGAATCTCCACCATGAGATATTCCAACTTTGAGATGTTAAATGTCCACCATTTATTTATGCTAATTTAATAATATAATGGACATGCATGGTTATAAAATATAAATTAGATGCAACATAATGATAATCTCATGTGGGTTTAAGGTACCCCATGATCGAAACCTGCTATCTTGTGAGTTGTCATATTGCACTTATCAATTGATATTTTGTTGGCATACTCATTTGTGTGATGTAGCGACCCTAGTATGTTATTACTCTTCAAAATAAAGAAAGTACATATGATGTAACATGCTATTGTTTTCTATTAAAAAGGCTCACAATGAGGAGACGTTGAAGAGGAAAATGCTAGTTGTTGCAGATAAACTGCCAGATAACTACCATGTTTAACGCAAATCACAATGGCCCACATCCTTACTTTATGAACCCTGTTACATCATACCATCTGAGTGACTATGGATAGAACTAGGCATCTGGAAATCTTACAGGGATCCATGAAGCAAGCATAGGCATATTCGCTGATGACAGCAACAAAAATGTTTGGTGATATGAAGAAGAAATAAGGAAACTAGAATATGATCTCGTAGATACACAAGCTAACCCAATGAAGTTTCACTCGAAGCATGGTAGCACGAATCAAAAGGTTCCAAAGCATTCATACGAGGCAGACATTATTAGGATATCCAAGATGCTATTAGTTATAAAATGGAGACTAGCACGGTGGATATGGTAATAGTATTTGGCTCGTGAGAATGCTACAAAACATTTTTGGGATATCCACCATGCTACTACTTCTCCCTACCATGCTCAAGCAAACCTTCATTAAGTTAGCTTGTGTATCTACAAAATCATATTATGGCTTTGTTTTTTATTTTTCATCTCTCCAACCTTTTTTCCACTATCATCGGGCAATGCGTTTGCGCTTGCATCACGAACCCTTTGAAGACTTATGGATTCATGGTTCTATCCATAGTCATTCATAGGGTATGATGTAACATGGTTCATAACGGATGGATGTGCGACTTGCGAGGCTATTGCGCTTTGCTTTACAAAAAGATAAATATCTCTTGGTTTCTATGGCACAATATAACATTTTTATCTTCAATGTCTCCTCCTTCCAAGCCTAGTTTAAAAATAGCAACATAAATTAGAGGCTAAAAAGTGTGTGTTCACTTTATTTTGAAGAGTATACAAGGCCCGATGCATCACAAAGTTGAGTTTTCCAGTAAAAATGTCAATTGATGATTGCAATATGACAACTCACAATATAGTGGGCTTGTACTATCATGGGATATACCTTAAATCCATAGGTGTTCATCATTATGCTGCATTTTATTTATCTTTTAATTGTAACCATATCCATTATATTATTAAATAAGTATAGAAGAAATGGTGGAGATTTAACAAATCAAAGTTAGAATATCTAAACATTAAAGATTCAGCAAGTTAAAGCAGTACACTCAAATAGGCTAAAATCAATCAGGATGGAGCTATAGGTAAGCAACATGGGGTATTCATGTGATGACTTGCACAAGCTCACAAACATGTCTCACCTCGGTTAGTATTCTACTCTGAATACTATTTCAGAACATATTGTGAGATTTATACACGTGGTTCCACCATTTGTGTTCACTCGGCCACAAAGTCCATGAGATCTTGATATGCAACTAGTTGAGCATTGACCTAGATCAACTAACCACTTTGATATCCCTTCTAAATGAGTTAGTGATTCCTAATAACCTCTCCTGGTAGCTAATTGGATGGGAAGATTATTGGAGACCTTGAAAGTGGCCAAAGGTTGAGATACACTAGTAAAATAGTTTACATGACATTGTGGATGGGTCAATGTCGATCCATGGGTCTATGTTGGACCTAGTTGATGAATTATAATGTTATAAATCTCCCTCTTGCCTTCTTCTTTAGGTTTCCACGTCATTCATGGCCCATGGTTCGCCGATGACATAAAGGGGAGAGGTTCCCTTGGTTCAGGAACGAATGGAACCATCGGGTTGGTGTCGTGGTCCTTGAGTTCTTGAAATGCCATGTTAGCTTGCTCTGCCGACTCAAATTGTCGCTAGAGAAGTTTAAATAATGACATGCCCAGTCACCTAAACGAAAGATGAATAGGCTCAGTGAGTCCATACACCCAATGAGCCTTTGTACCTTCTTCATATTTTGAGGGGACATCATCTCATCGATGGCATTTATCTTTGTGGAGTTAACCTTGATACCACCATGTAAAATCATGGACCCAGTAGTTTTCTAGCACTTACCCTATAAATGCACTTTTGGGATTTAGCTTTTTCATTTAGTTCTTCATTGTCCATGGGAAGTTCTCTTCTCTTGCTCTTTCATTTTTTTCTCCATGATCATATTTTGTGCCTAGTTACCATTCTATACCCAATAGTATTCTGCCTAGTTGGTATTGTTCTTCTAGCTTAGCTTGTATGCAAGTGGTTTTATACCGCCATATCATGTGAATCCAGGTTGCTCCAAACTCCATCTATAACAAACTTGTTACAAAATGTGCATGGTGTTTCTGATAGTTTTGTTGCTTCATGTTAATATTGTGTTAATCACTTTCGAACATCCATACAAACAAATTAACATCAATTTTTCACATTAATTATTATCTAAAATTGTTCACCAAAGAGACATTTTTATAAGGTGAGGCCTCGATTTTACGAGAACGTATCTATCACTCCCAGCCCGAGTACTACATGTGCCCTCTCATTATTTTGCATGTCAAAAAATTATTCATAAATGCGAATAAATTTGTGAAACTAATATTACAGGTGTCTATACTGTCACAAAATTTCTGCAGCAAACTTAATATGTAGTGAGAAAAAAATAGAGAAGTTCGGCATTGATAATGCTAATAGGATGAATTCACAACCCAATTCGTACTAGCTACTATCCATAGCTATATTTGTGTGTGTTTGTTTCTACAGTTTTGTTTGGATTTTGGATTCGAATTTCTGACATTACTAATAAATTTTATATCTATTTCTCATTTTTTTATTAGATGTTTTCCTGACTTGTAAGTGTTTTAGAATTTGGGACCACGAGGAGTACTCTCGGGCTTGGGAGTACATAGTCACTTGGGGATACTTGACATCGTGACCACAAAGATCAAAGGAAGGAAATAAACAATATTTTTTATCATTTCAATAAAGATCATGGTGTTAAATGTGGGTTACTTTATATCTATATTTTTAAATACTAACGGCATAGTTCCTTCCGGTTCACATATTTCTTTCGCATGTGCGATGATAGCTCTGGAGGAGAGATTGTGGACAATATCTGGATCAAACACATGTATAGAGAAGAATAAGCAAATAGATGGCAAGCAATGGTAAGTTGGTTTGGTATGTTGGATACAGAGCTGATATGTCATAAGCCTCACAAATGTACGGCAATGTATGGTGAGAGTTCACCGTACAGTACCCTGCTTCAGTTCTTGCCTCTATGAATCAACCATTGAGATGTATTTTCCTTTGAAAAGATGCGTGTTTACGTTTTCTTCTTAAAATATGATGGGCAGACTTTCAAATTTGGATGATTCTCTCAAAAAATATTTAACTATTGATATAGGTGATGCTCGCACCGCCCTTCGTGTTTGTTGCTACTTGGAATTCTGTATTTTGTTGTGGTGCTAGCGATTGATAATTTATATAATGAAATTGTGTCTTTGTGGATACGAGTGTTTCAAATTTTATTGTGGAAACCAACTAATTACGCTACTCGGCCTTTGAAAAGGCAAAAGAGGAGTATATTTCTAGTTACATAATTGGTTGGAATCATGGACGAATACTTCTGAAAAACATATACATTAGTAAAGATGTTATCCACTTAATGTAGTACTCCCTCCGTCCAAAAAAGGATATCGTAGATTTTTTTAGATTCGTATGTATCTAGCCGTGTTTTAGTGTATAGATACACGTGAATCTAAACAAATTTTTGACATCCTTTCTTGGACAGAAGGAGTACTACATTAAGTGGATAGCATCTTTACTAATGCAATGGTGCTCCGCATCTTATAAATCCAGTAGCCGTTGATAAAACTAAGAACTAATAACTTCTAGAAATGTAACTATATCATGTCGCTTTGACAGGAAAAATATTTCATGAGTTATCACGGTAAAATAGGTAGTTCGGACATCATCTGGCATTTAAACATTTTAGTACGGAGCATGTGAAGTTGAAACAATGTCATGCACCCTATTTAGAATAAAACGCATGCAAAAAAGAGTTTGAAAGAAAATGCATCAAATAGTCATGATTAATTCATACCTGGCTCTACATGTCGAGTCATTGGATACGTTTAACGATTTGAAAAATAGTAGTATGATCAATGCCAAGAAAACTCTAAAGGACACCTGCTCCTATCCTAAAAAAACCTAAACCGAAACTGCATTTTCTTTCTTTCTTCAAAAGTCAATTGCGCAATTGAGCATACATGTTAGATTTCCCTTAGTCCTTCCGCTAATTCTGTGAACTACCAGTATAGTGAACGACTGACAACAGATACATGCAAAGATTATCAAGTACTGAACTCCTGATTAAGACCATTTACATCAAGATTAACAGAAGTATCAACATGTGCTAGTTTCATAAAACTACTCCCTCAGTCTAGAAATAAGTGACTTGGGTTTTTGAGATTCGCATGTCTAGATACATGCTAATTTAGATAAATCCAAATCACTTATTTCTGGACAGAGGGAGTATTAGTTTTCTTTACTATATCATGAAACCTGGAGAATACTAAGGAGGATTTATCCCAGCATAATTTTATGATTCAGCAGCAAGCAACGACAATGATCTACTCCCTTCATTTTAAATTATAAGATGTTTTAGTCTTTTCTAAAAACGTATGTATGTAGACGCTTTTTAATGTATAGGTTCGAAGCAAAATGAGTAAACTTATACACTAAATAGGCGTCTAGATACATGTGTTTAAAAAAAAAAGCTAAAACATCTTATATTTTAGAACATAGAGAGTATAACTGAGAGACGGTACAACAATATCCAAGGTACCTGTTGTGATATCCCCATGCTTGTACACTTTGGAACCACTTTCAGCATCCCGGCTACACTACCCTTCCTCATTCAGTTTCTAAGTAGTCCTGCTGAACGAAACAGCTCACATTAGCCCTCCAGTTTTCCCACCATAGGGGATTGGATTTCAGATCCTTGCACTGTAAAGACTTTCTTGGACTGAACACTGTTCACAGGTGTGCTCAAACAAGGTCAATTTTAGCACATCCCTGGTATGAATATACTCCCTCCGTTCCAGGTGTTTTAGCTTTTGTGAAACGAATGTATTTAGACATCTTTTAGTGTGTAGATTCGGAGTGAACCAACAACTAAAAGATGTCTAGATACACTCGCTTCACAAAAGCTAAAACATCTTATATTTTGGAACAAAGGAAGTACGTCCGAACGGTAACAGACAAAACCCATACTTAACAGGTTGCAACCAATATAAAGGGGGTGGAAACAAACTGCATAAAACATAAGAGATTACATAATGACATGCTCTCTACAAGAATATTTTGTTGCACCACCCCACAAGAGCCTATAAGGAGAAATAAATGCCTGTTGTTACACCAAGATAATCAGCTTTGTTGTTGATCATAGAATGGGAGACCAAGCACGGTTGATATGGTGATAGTGTTCGCCTCATCTGAATGCCTCGGAACCTTTTGCTTCTCGCTACCATGCAGCGAGGGAACCTTCATTGGATTAGCTTGTGTATCTACGAGATCAGATTCTGGCTTCCTTTTTTTCTTCTTCATCTCGGCAACCCTTTTGATGTTATCGTCAGGGACTGCGCCTACGCTTGCATCACGAACCCTTTCAAGACTTGTTGATGCCTGATTCTGTACATAGTCAGTCGGAGGGTATGATGTAACAGGATTCATAATGGATGGATGTGCAGCTTGCAGGGTCATTGTTCTTTGCGTTACAACAGGGTAGCTATCTGGCAGTTTCTCTGCCACAGCTAGCCTTTTCCTCTTCAATGTCTGCTCGTTGTGAACCTGGTTTATTTGGAAACAGCAACATAAATTAGCAGGCTAGATCGACACCTTGTGTATTTTACTCCCTCTGTATCCAAATAGATGTCGGAAATTTGTTTAAATTTAGATGTGTCTAGACACTATTTAGCATCTAGATTCATCCAAATTTTGACAAACTTGAGACATCTATTTTAAGACGGAGGGAGTACTTTATTTTGAAGAGTAATAACAAATGAGGCTAGCTACAACACACAAATAAGTTTGCCATTCTAACCATGTATATCCATTATATTAAAAGTAATACATAGAAAAGAAAAGATGGTGATTCATCAAGTGAAAGCAGCACACAGAGATAGGATCAAATCAAACAGGATGGAACCATATGTAAGCAACATGCAGTAATTTATGTGATGACTTACACACACACAGACATGTCTCAGTTCAGTTAGTATTTTGTTTAGAATACTTGTAAGGAATATTTGCGAACATTTCCAAAGCTTTTGAGAAGTTAATGCTCCATCAGTGCAAACAACCAGGTAATGTGTTTGAAGTGCTATGTGTTTGGGGTTCACAAAAAAAGCTATATCTTGGACGTATATCATCTTTTTTTTAGGGAAGTTGGACGTATATCATCTTTATATTTTGCATTTAAGATGTACAATCTGAAAGACTCAAGAATTAAATTGTGATATATATAGATATAAATGATTCACGTGATGTAATCTTCGTCAAAATCCAATGGTCTATTTATAGTCCGAACACACGGATCGATCTGCATGGCACAATCATGAATGATCGATCACTGCCACGGACCAGGTAGACTCGGATGGGTAAAAAGCATCATCTCTGACGGTTATCCCACCAGGGAAGCTTATCAAAGCAGGCAAAAAAATACAACCGTCAGTATGACTTATCGCTGATGGATAGGCATAACCCCGTATGTGATGATCAGTCGTCGCTGACAGGTTAATATGGCAATCCATCTGTGATATCTTTTACCATAGCTAGGTTCAGCCTCCTGTTCATGATAAGTTGATCTGTAACACTGGATACAATAGCTAGCCATGGAGGTCCAGCAATTGCTTACCCAGTGTGAGGGTGTGCTATTCCCAAAATATTACTCCCACCACTCCCTCCGTTCCTAAAAAAAGGGCACGAAACTTCTCTAAAATTTCCATAAAACAGAGCACACCCCTATTTCCCCCTCTAATCTTCCAAATATAACCCTCCGCATAGCACCCGCTCCTTTAATGACGCGCTAGCCTTAATTGCATTCTGAACCGCTCACCTCGTCTCGCCATTATACCCTCACGCATGCGTGCATGGAGATGGAAATAGCCAGCGCCAATCCGTGTAGAGTTGCCTTTGCTCAGATTGGCCATGCTTGCTCAGAATGGCTAATGCTTGAATATGCACAACACGTCACTTCAGAATAATGGCATTCGTGGAACTGTGAATAACTGCTCAACATGGGATTTACCAGGGACAAGAGGGTAAGTGTGCAGTTGCCTTGGTCTTTCCAAAAATTCACGCCCTTTTTTTTAGGAATTGAGGGAGTAGTAGTAGTTTAAAGTTCACATATGATAACATAATTTATTGTGTTTTCTCTAGGAACATGATTCACACAAACATTTTGTTAAGAAATAACACAAGCATCAACATCTACAGCAAGCTATAATTTAACTTGGTGTTGAAAGACCAAACTTAAGTTGACACGAGACCCAAACAGCTTGATATCACAGCGGCTAGAAGAAACATAGTACAAAAATCTCATCTCTGGCATGTGTATATTGTCAGCACCATGGCACAAGCAGGCGACAGTTATGCAGCGGCATAGCCATGCACCATGTCTGAGTGACAATTAATTTCTGGGACTACCGTGAAAAGAGAGAGTACAAATAGTAGTGCCCTCGCATGGTTGAATTGGCATGATTTACTTGTTTGCCTGTAGGGAATAAAAGAAACCGAGAATATAGGGATAGCGAAAACAATATTGACGGGACATAAAAGGATAGAGTAAACGGTTATTTCATCTCAAGCTGGACTCAACTCTATGTAAATTCTTCAAACTAAGTGGATTGCACAATATAGAAATCCTTGTACCTTATGCCATAATTGCAGAAGATTTTTCACTTAAGTATATTAAATTTCCAACAGATCTTATCAATGAATCAAATTTAATACAGTGTGGCATTAAATAAAATTCAGAAACCTACTATGTTTATTACAAAACTATTTATAACATAGAAAGCATATAAAGTAATATAGACCCTGCTAGTTTAAAGCAAATACTAATGATTACCTTCTGCTGGTTCTGTAATATTCTCTTGCGCTCCTTCGATCTAGATATGGCATCTTTGATTCCAAATTTATCCATGCAACCTTGTGGCCATAGCTCTGCAAGCTAGTGCCCAGAAAATGAAATTGTATAAGCATACTGAAGATAAATCCAGGTGTGCATGAGTTAAAGCGGCACCCGCTAGAATAATAGCGCCATCAGAAGAAGAACCTCACTCTGCTACTGAAAACACACCACAATAATTGGAAATCCACTTAGCAAATGGAGTTGCGAAAATCCACAAAAATATTGACAGTGCATACACCTGAAAACTGCCTATTCTAAAAGCAGTTACATGCATTATTCGACATATTTGGATTAATGTTAGACCATACCATCCCGCAATGCGAACTGAAACAACAAGCAGAGGGGGCATCACATGTAGCTAAGTTAAATTTGTTTGCTACATTAAATATAAAACCAACTTGGTCTTGCTCTTCCCAAATGAAAGCAGTAGAAGAAAATTCACAAATGCTGATAAGCAGTGGAAGGACTTTTTTTTTTTGCTCGCAAGTTCCAGTGATTCCTTTATTTTTTTAAGCTCAAAAATAATATTTGCAGGTTTCAAAAAAATCTGAAAACAATTCTGGATGTAGTCAATGATGTACAAGCATGTAAAATCGTAACGCTAAATTCTTTGAATATTGTGCTACAAAAAAATGAAAAACTCATCACAAAATTGCGGGTCAGGGCATCTCTACATAGTACATACAAAATTAAAAAAAAAAGGTCCAGGGGGTCAGAGCTAATACCTCTACATATAGTTTCCTGCTTTGAGGACCCTTGTCTTCCTCCATATCCTGACAAGCGCGTAGGCAGACATTTGTGAGCTAAACCAAACAAGGACGAAGGAAGCTAGGATCTAACTGAAGTCGATTATGTTTAAAGCAACTCTTTTATGGGTTTCGCTATTAAAATGGTACAGGGTAAACAAAATCAAAAGTATCTGTATTATTTTTAATCATCATCATCGTTATAAAACCAATTTACTCTTGTATACTTTAAATAGCATCCAAATGGTAAATCTAACAAGCTCTAGCAAGGCAACCTCGGTACTAAATCCCCACAGGCATCCTTGTAAATACACACAAAAAATGATCATCAAGAGTGCAATTTGTTCAAACACCAAAACGATCATATGATTACAGATTTATACCTCAACATACAGATCATACAGATCACATATCCTGTCCTCCAGTGCACTATCCATTGCAAACTTTCCTTTTAAATCTCTTCCTTCGTCAGTAGCAGCCTGAAAATCGTCAGCTGAACCATCCTGTTGTTCATTGACCTGGTAGCACATAAGCAACAGAACATCTAAGATCTAACATCAAAAGTCACAAACATGAATTTGCGAACATCAATAAGATAATGGAAGCCTCATACTTATTACACAACAATATATCTTTACCTTGGCCTTGGCAACAAGGCGTTCTTTGACCATTTCATTGATCTCCATTTTTACACGCTGCAACATATCGGTCTTTTCTTGTGTAGCAGAGAGTCCTGATTCTACCAGGTCTTTCATGTTTCTCTATTCGCAAGTACATGAGTTAGAGACGGGAACAAGCGATGCACAAAGGGTGGTAATGCCATGGGCATGTAGTTTGAATGGGTCATTTTATCACTCTACAGGATCAGTCAGTATACCAACATAAGCATGATTTAGAAACTACAGAGTAATGGAAAAAAAGATATTCCTGCTAGCAACATGTCAGTTTTTAGACCGCAGATGCATCCAAACAGTAGATTTATTACTCATATAAGTGGTAGTTGTAGTGTTCGAAAGGATCTTCTGAGCTAAGATATGGTTCATTTCTCTGATTAGCACAAACTTCCACAAGGCTAAATAAGTATTAAAGGTAAACATAGTAAGGATTCATTGCAGCTGTGCTTGAAAAGGCTATGTTCAATCTTAACCATACACTAATTTTATGAGAAATGTCAAACTGAAACGTACTAGCAAATTTAATTGGCAATTACTGCCTATAATCTAAAATACATGATGTTTTAACTTTTATTACTCCCTCCGATCCAAATTAATGGACTCAGGTTTTTCTACTCCCTCCGGTCCATATTAGTGTTCTCAACTTTGTCTAGATACGAATGCATCTAGTCTAAATACTTAACTAGATACATACGAATCTAGAAAAAATTGAGAACATTAATATGAACCGGAGGGAGTAGATTCGGATGTATCTAGCACTAAAACATGACTAGATACATCCGAATCTAGACAAATCTGAGTCCATTAATTTGGATCGGAGGGAGTAACTACAAACTTTGTAACTTTGACTACTAAAGACTAACACATACAAAACTGTTTACATGATCATGTGAAAATTAACAATAGACCCCTCATGAAAAGCACTTCCACTACATAATATCTTCAAAAAAATTGCTATACAATATGACAGTGTTCAAAACAAAATACAATTTAGTTTCTGAACAAAGCAACATATCTACCTAAAATTCATGTACCAAGGACATGCTTGTTTACTTCCAGCAAACCACAACTCACCTTCAATGTCCTACGCTGCACAAGGTGTCCAACTATGCCCATGAGACGATTTATCAATTCATGTTCTTGGCTTTTTCCATGATTTGTCTGCAAAACGGTAGTGTTAACAGCCGGCAATACTGTGCCATTCAAATTCAGTCAGCACCGATTTAAAGTTCAGATCAAAGGGTTTTCCATAGTTTAATAAGTTCAATTTATTTTAATATAATATTTTATTTACCAAATGACCTACTGTCACACTAATTCGTATGCTGATAAAACTAACTGGGTTACCACAAGAAATTTAAATAAGTACCATTATCGTAGGGCACCTTGTAAAATATAACTTCAGAGAACGAAAAACTGGGGCATGTGTATGTGTCTTCTGTCTATGACATTATTTTTCTAAGCTATATTGGATTGAAAATTTCCTGAACTTTGCTTGTCAAAACTCAAGTACATCAGTATTTAGTAACTGCATGGAGCAGAAACATTCATAGTTTCAGATAAACTTGAATCACAAGTAAATATAGTGGATTGTGTGGTACTACTACATACCGATAGTCTTGCAACCTTGGAAAGCTTTGCCTTTACTTCTGGAGGCAACCGCCGTTTAACTGATGCCTGACCATTTGGGTCAACCTCATTACTATCGATAGCTGGTGGTTTGTCTGCAAGGAAAATTTCAAGCATCTGAATTTACTTTCAGCACTAATCCATGGCCTACCGCGATACTCAAGGGGAATGTGATATAATACTGACATTGAGCAACAAACTTTTCGAAATCCCGAATGGCTCGCTCGAGCCTGGTGCCTTTAGGTTTGGTACCTGCACTCTCTCTGCCAGTGATGGGGTACTGAAAAATCAAAACAAAATGTAACTTAGCATGCATGCCTCAGTTTGATGGTTATTTTTTTATGCAAATGTGTTAGCTAGTATGGCAAACAGGATAAAAATCTTACCATTGCTTGTGTAGGACAAGTAGCACCAGGCAGTGTGATGCCAGAAAAGTCACTTATTCCATGTTTCTCTTTGTGATATATTTTATTGGTCAAATCTTGATTTTCGCCACTATAAGTCTTTTCTTGTTTAAAGTCAAGTTGTGCTGAAGGATCTTTATCCCTGTATGCTGAAGCATAGTCATAACAAAATCAGTAGGCTGGAATGCTACAGCTTTATGTTTTTCTAAGTCTTTTAGCTTTTTTTAAGGGGAATATGAAATGTCCTTACAAGATATCTTTGTACGTTTTGCAGCATCAACACCTGTGGCAAAGTCAGTCGATCTCTTTTTTGGGACTCCACTTCCACCAGTAGCAGATTTCTTCCCAGCATGTGCAGCACTGCTAGCTTTCCCGGGCATGTTGTTGATGTTCAAATAATCACCTGTAGCACCCTGATTAATTTCAATATGATCACCAGATGGGTCTTTGCTTCTCCTTTTCTTTGGCGCGACATCTGCCGATGTACCAGGTTCACTGCAAAAGAAGGTTTATGTATCCATGCTAACATATATGTAGCACACGGGCATACATAAAAATGTGTTGCTGCCAATTTTGATCTGCTGATTCGATTAAATTGGCACAGCATCCATGCTGCCATATAAAAACTGTGCATATTATTTTCCTTGTGCTTTCATCTGTTGTTTGTGTTGTTCCATCTAGTGCTGTAACCGGCACAATCATGCTTTGCTTCCAGTTTGATCAGTAGCTTTGTTTATTATAAGCTGGTCATTACATGCCACTGTTGTGACATGCAGTATTTTTATTTCAGACAGCGCGAAGTTGTACAGTTTATGCTAAAAAGGTAAAAAAGTAGTCACAAGTGATTCGCAGATATGGTGTCTGTGATAAAACAAATAGTATGCTAAATGGACATGGTCTACTAGACTCATGGTGAAAGGTTGTTGCAATCAAACAGGTGACCGCTGTGCCATCAGTAAGATGTCATACTAAATAAAAACTAAACATATAATGTCGGTATGGATGTAATCTACCAGCATTAACAGAATAAGCAACATCATGAATTTTCTATTAAATCCAAAGAATTTTGAGGAATCTTACATCTGTTCCAATGTCCCTTTGTTAACAAAAAACCCACTGTGCTTAGTCTTCAAATTATCGACTTCAAAATACTCATCCTGAAAAGGTAAGAAACATGAAAGCAATCCCTAAGAAGTAAAAATTGTTTCTCAGTGCATATAATAAATACAAAGAAAAATGTTTCACAATTTCACCTTAAAAGGATAAATTCTACAAGTTCAGTGTAAGTAAGTAATTAGACACAGGGTTTTAAATATGCTGTGAATATTCAGTGCAATCGTTTCCAGACATATATTATGTGCATACACTATACAAAGAATGAACTATTACTGTAATGTTGAGGGGCCATGTCAATGTCATATGAAACTAACAAAAATAAATTTTCATCCTAGCACTAAACCAAGAGTTTGGGCAGATAGAACGGATAGCAAAAACTGAGTGCACACTACAGTATAGATATGGACTTCACCAGTAAACAAAAACTTTGTTGCATTAGCAATATTATATTATATATCATATAAAGTCTGCAAATATACACAGCAAGTCAAATGGTAGAAGTTTGCCAGTGAGGTGCACATCTATGACACAGGACTAACAAGAATTGAACAACCAACCAATTCAGCATCATCAATAAAAGAATCATCAGTGTCATATTGGTCATCATCCGGCACATCATCAAGATCTTCTTCATCGCTGCTATGTTTACCCTGGCAATTCAAATACAAAGTCAAAACCCAGTGAATGGCAAATATGGAGTCAAATAATGTTATCCATTTGTTACCATGTAAAGGCGCTCGATTTTCTCAATAACTGCATTAAACCGATTTGGCTGTGCTGGATCCTCTGGGTTGTTTTCTGCAGTGGGTGCCTGATTTGAACAAATATAATAAGCTCAGTGTAAAATACATACAGGACTTCTGAACAATCCAGCATATACTGTGTGGAAACAAAATGCTTGATGAAGAGGAGTATCTGAGGGATGATAAGGTCATGCCATAAAAAAATACCATGAATTACAAAGACAGCATGAGAAGACACTGAAGTATGGCACTATTAACTTCTAGGGCAGACTATTTGGTCAGAGAGAGGTACACATATTGTCCCTGTACCCTCACCCTACAAGGATAATTTCCTGTAAAGAAGCTCAACGCGGACACTTCTCTACTCATATCAAACATAAAGGCCTTGACGGATCGTTGTAGTCGCAATTTTGCATCTAGCCGCAGAGCAAACCTGAGCAGCACAAACTGTGGTACTCAATCAATCGACAGACAACGACATCAGCAAAGAGTACTGCTTACCACACCGGACGGGGGCAGTTGTGCAGCGACTGCAGGCTCTGCTGGTACAACTGCTAGCGGCTGCGGCGATGTGGCCGCCGCTTGTCCAGCCTCCTTCTGCAGCTTCTTCCACGACACGATGGTGGTCTCCCCGGGCCGGAGCTCCACGGAGAACAACTGCCTGCGGGACCCAGCCACGGCTTCCGGGGCCGGGGCCGCCGCCGCCGCTATCACAACCGCGTGGGCAGGCGCCTGCTGCGGCGCGGGAGGAGGGGACGGGACCGCAGAGGGCGCGGCGGCCGCGGCGGAAGAGGAGGGAATAGCCGTGGGGTCTTCCATGGAGAAGCGATGAGGGGGAGAATCGGGGTGGTAACGGTCACAGCATCAGATCGAGGCGCGGTGGCTAGGGTTTTGGAGGGCTGGGTTACGGATTGGAAGGGGGCGAGGGAACGAGAACGCCCACGGTTTTGGCTGGGGAGGAGTGAGGAGGCGAGAAGCCGGGAAGGCCGTCGGATTCGATCGGGGAGGACGCGGAGTGTGAATGCGGAGAGGAGGGACGGGGCGGCGGGGTGGGAATTGGTAACCGTCGAGCTCCAGCTCTCTCGTCGCCGTTCGCCCGTGCTCTCGCCGCCGTTTAGCTTGCTTGTTTCCTGTTTTGGAAGGAGGGAGCAGCGGCGTGGGCTTTGGACCTGTCGCTGACTTGGGTGGGTGACGAGGATCTCCTCGGTCCACGGGTGCTTTTGCTCTGTTCAAAGTTGTATGGGCTCAGTATGGGCCCACCTTGTTAGCCCGTACTAGCCGGGTTAAGTATAATTTGGGCCTGAAAATCCCAAGTAATTAGATGGGTCGCATCATTTTGGCAGAAAACGAAAGTTTAGCTGAACATTAATTTTCTACTCAAATCAAATAAGGAAAAAAGGGAACCTCAATTACAACCCTTGAATTCACAGTTTTTTTTGGAGTTTAATACACATGCTTTTGCTCGATTTACCCATGGTATGGGCTCTTGCTCGTTGCTAGGCACATTAGCCATGTTATTAAATATCAATTCCAACCTTTCAGAGAAGATTGCATTTTAGAGTTGGAATCTTCGATTTGATAAGGTGATCAAATGGTTTAGATTTTTCCAAACTTTTGAAAAAGCTTGTATCTACAAGAAAATGAGTGAGAACTCTGTAGCATTTCTGATACTCCCTCCGATCTATAATAAGTGTCGCTCACCTAGTACAAAGTTTGTATAGCTTAGTACAAAATGAGTGACACTTATTATGGATCGGAGGGAGTACTATATATACATGACATGTTATTGATTAAAAATGATATAGAACTACTCAAAAATGTAAAAGATTATTTGAATAAAAAATTGAATAAAAGATCTTGGTGAAGCGGCTTATATATTGAGTATTAAGATCTATGGAGATAGATCAAGACGTCTAATAAGCCTAACACAAAGTACGTACCTTGACAAAGTTCTAAAAATGTTTAGAATAGAAAATTCAAAGAAGTGAGTCATTACCCATGTTGCAAGGTAAGACGTTGAGTAAGACTCGGTGTCCAGCTGAAGCAAAATAAAGAGAAAAGATGAACTATTCCCTATGCCTCAGCCAAAGGCTCCATCGTGACCATAATGTGTACTAGACCGAATGTGTGTCATGTTGTTAGTTTAACCAACGGGTACCAAAGTGACCCAGAAGTGGAACACTGGATAACAGTCAAGAATATCCTTAAGTACCAAAAAAGGACTAAAGATATGTTTCTCGTCTATGGAGGTGATGAAGAGATCGTTGTAAAGGTATATGTTGGCGCTAGATTTGACACTGATCCGGATGATTCTAAGTCAGTCCAGATACGTGTTTATTTTGATGGAGGAGCAATAAGCTAAAGGAATTCTAAGTAAAGTATGACAGCATCATCTTCAACTGAAGTGGAATATATAGCAGTGATGATTGCAATTATGATGCATATTTAAGCATACAAAATATTCATATTATCACTTATCTCATGCTCCATCTATCTACAATTATGCATGTTATGCATGATTACAAGTTCTTATTTATTTTCATACTAAGTGTTGCACAACTATTAGTTTTTATTATGATTTTATTATTTTTTCTTGTCTTTGACATGTGTGTAGGAGATATGGATGATTATGAATGAAACAAGGAAAAGGAGCAAAGATAGGGTAATATGAAAGGGTTGCAGTTAGCCATATGTGGGGTGAAAAAAGTGGATTTTTCTGTTAACTCCAAATAAAGATCGAAGACCATGGTATTGTAGCTATCATCTATACGAATCCAACTAAGGCAAAGAATACCCATATTGTGTTAGGAATCTAGGCATTTTTCCGATTATATTAATCCAGGAATAAATCATGAATATGATGTGGACACGCTGATACTTGATTATGTAACTATGCAGTACTAGGCAAATCGTAGAGACATCTACAGAAATCACTAGTACTATGCACATCGGAATTAGCAGAAGAGGGATAAGCATGTAGTACCCTCCAGTAGGCCAATTGGCCGAAGCGGCAGCGGTCGCGGCAGCGGAAGCGGTAGCTTCGTCGGCTGTCCTGTTCTCAGTGGCAGCCGGATCACCAATGGTAGCCACGGCGATGAAGAAAACGTTGATGTAGTGGAAGCAGTCGAAGATTAGCGAGCAGTCACGTAGGAGACGCTCCCCAAAAACCTAATTTCCCCTCTCCCGTACAGGATCTCGAGAGGGCGTGGTTTCGGAGGCCTGCTCACCCGTCAGCCGTGTACGCAGCGGACGGGGTGGGATCACCAGAGGCAGCAGCAGTGAGAGGAACGACAAGAGGCGGAGGCAGATGGTTCTGTTCTATGTCTCCCGGAGAGGACGACCTTCTCCATATATAGGCACATGCCAGGACGGTTCAACGGAAAGAAACGCCCGCAATGAAAGACTGAAACGCCTGTAATAAAGTACTAGTAACGCCAGCACTTAAGACAAAACGTTAACCCCAGCACTTAAGACAGAACGTTTAAGCCTCATTAGCATTTCAGTTACAACCGTTTGTATCCCGTTTCCGTGCGACAAAAAGAACACATCGGCTCGGCTAGATTCCCGCAACCCGCGGCGCGCGCGCGCGCGTCGGAGGAGGAGCGCGCGTGTGGAGCTCCTCTTCTTCTTCTCACACCACATGCAAATGGTAGAAGAGCTCACCTTATATGTTGGTGCTCATGTCTCTCCACTAGCAATGTGGGACTAAACTCCCTCCCACTTGCCTTGCCAAGCATGAATGGGCCCTTAGGGATTTTTCAGAAATTGTTAGATGGGCCTAGAGCCCACCCTATATTTCAACAATCCCCCACCAGATCCCTAAGGCCCATGGTATTGTCCTCTGTTCCCAACACTGTTTTGATATACCGGTATTTTCAGTGGAGACCTGTTAGGGTTGAACATCCACCTAGAACAAATAGCTACACTTCTTTACAACTGAGCAATGGACTATGCCTTGAATTGTCAGTTTGGCGTAAAGGAGTTTCACTAAAAGTCTTACCAGTACTAGGCTGCCGAAGGATGACCCCTCGGGTGGAGCATATTAGTCATACTCCTGGCCTATTCATGAGCTACTAGAGAACACCCCAATCTCATAGACTGTGACCACCAGTCGGGCTCACATAGGTGTGTTCCTCCAAAGATTGCTCTGTAGGATAGCATCTTGCTTATAGAAGCTTTGGAACACATTAAGACAAAAATCAACCTGCCATACAGTTTCTAAGAGTATTGTATATCCAGCGGAGTGGGTTAGTAAACTACTCTCCTCAGTTAACCACTAGCTTGTTTTCCCAGATCCTACTTCACGGGATCTCCGATCACATAGGTTGGGTTACTACCATGGCAACTCATGTGGGTCTCATTCCCATCTCCCTCGATGCATTTTCTATCACAACACGTGATAGCCCTTTAGTAAAGGGATCTGCCAGATTCTTAGCCGACTGGATATAATCCAATGCTATCACTCCGGAGTTTCTTAAAGTTCTGACAGCTTTTAATCTCATTCTTATATGTTTGTTGGAATGCTTGTTGTTCTTTGAACTTTTTACCTTGACAATTACAGTTTGATTGTCACAGTTCATAAGAATAGCCGGTACTGGCTTTTCAACCACTGGCAGGTCCATCAAAAGATCTCGAAGCCATCCTGCTTCGACACCAGATGTGTCTAATGCTGTTAATTCTGCTTCCATTGTCGATCTCGTTAGGATCGTTTGCTTGCAAGACTTCCAGGAAACAGCACCACCTCCAAGAGTAAACACATACCCCGCTGTGGCTTTCATCTCATCAGCATCAGAGATCCAATTCGCATCACAATACCCTTCAAGTACTGACGGTTGCCCGGTATAGTGAAGTCCGTAGTTCATAGTACCTTTTAGATAACGCATAATTCTTTCAACAGCACGCCAATGATCATCACCCGGATTAGAAACAAACCGGCTCAGTTTGCACACAGCAAACGTGATGTCAGGCCTTGTAGCGCTAGCTAGATACATGAGTGAACCAATGATCTGAGAATATCTCAGCTGATCCTTACTTGTGCCTTCAAACTTTCGGATTCGCACACTAGGATCATATGGTGTTGGAGAAGTTTTGCAGTCCGAATATCCAAAACGACTCAAAACTTTTTCAACATAATGGGATTGCAGAAGCGTAATCCCACCCTCATTATCTCTCAGCAGCTTAATGTTTAAGATAACATCAGCCACACCAAGATCCTTCATCTCAAAATTCTGAGATAGAAATGACTTAACCTCCTCGATGACTTGGAGGTTTGTCCCAAGTATCAGTATGTCGTCGACATACAAGCACAGTATAACTCCTTCGCCCCCACCATAGCGATAATATACACATTTGTCGGCTTCATTAGCAACAAAGCCGGCAGATGTTAAAGTTATGTTGAACTTCTCATGCCATTGCTTAGGTGCTTGTTTCAGACCATATAGAGATTTCAGTAACTTACACACTTTTCCTTCCTGACCATCTATCACAAAGCCATCGGGCTGTTGCATATAGATTTCCTCGTCTAGCTCTCCGTTCAGAAAAGCCGTCTTAACATCCATCTGGTGGACAAGAAGACCATGCGAGGCCGCCAATGAGAGTAACACTCGAATGGTGGTCAGTCTGGCCACAGGTGAATAAGTATCGAAGAAATCTTCCTCTTCTTTCTGGGAATAACCCTTAGCCACAAGTCTAGCCTTGTATTTTTCAATAGTACCATCCGGCCTAAGTTTCCTTTTAAACACCCACTTACATCCCAATGGTTTACAGCCATAGGGACGATCAGTGATTTCCCATGTTCCGTTAGCCATGATGGAATCCATCTCACTACGGACCGCTTCTTTCCAGTAGTCAGCATCTGGAGATGCATAGGCTTCCGAAATGGAAGTGGGAGTATCATCCACGAGGTATACGAGAAAATCATCACCAAAGGACTTTGCAGTCCTTTGTCTCTTGCCCCTACCAAGGGTTTCCTCGTTGTCCTCCTCAAGATTTTCATCAGGTGTTTCTTCATAATATTCCATTGGAATGGCAGGCTCAGGAGTCTCTTTTGATTCCTGTCTAGAAGTGCTTGGCATATCTCTCATAGGAAAAATATCCTCAAAGAATGTAGCATCTTTAGACTCTATAATTGTACCGACCTCCACGTCAGGTACCTCAGATTTCACTACTAGAAATCTATAGCCGACGCTTTTCTTAGCGTAACCCAAATTAACACAATCCACAGTCTTTGGTCCAAGCTTGCGCTTTTTGGGGATTGGCACATTGACTTTCGCCAAACAACCCCATGTGCGTAAGTATGAGAGTGTTGTTCTTCTCTTCTCCCATTGCTCATAGGGAGTAACCTCATTATCTTTTGTCAGAACTTTATTCAGGACATGACATGATGTCAATATAGCCTCCCCCCACCATGCCTTGGATAAACCCGATGTATCTAACATGGCGTTAACCAAATCTGTTAGAGTACGGTTTTTCCGTTCGGCAACCCCATTTGACTGAGGTGAATAGGGAGGCGTCCTCTCATGAATAATACTGTGTTCCGCACAAAAAGAGTCAAACTCATTAGAGAAATACTCTCCACCACGATCTGACCGGATTCGTTTAATCTTCTTTTCAAGTTGATTCTCAACTTCTGCTTTATAGATTTTAAAGTAGTGTAGAGCCTCACTTTTAGTGTTTAACAGATATACACAACAAAATCTAGTGGAATCATCTATTAGTGTCATGAAGTATCTTTTTCCAGCTTTAGTCAACACACCATTCATCTCACACAGATCAGAATGTATGAGTTCTAACGGTGCCAAGTGTCTCTCCTCTGCAGCTTTATGGGGCTTGCGAGGTTGTTTTGCTTGCACACACGAATGGCACTTAGAACCTTTGGCTAAAGTGAAACTCGGGATTAAATTCAGTTTTGCTAACCGCGTCATAGAACCGAAACCAATGTGACAAAGACGTGAATGCCAAACTTCTGTTTCATTAACATTCGAATGAATATTGTTCACGACTTTATTACAAAAATCCGCAAGGGAAAAGCGGAACAGACCTCCGCATTCATAACCTTTTCCAACAAACAGTCCATATTTCGTAACAACTACTTTATTAGACTCAAAGACCAACTTAAAACCTTCTCTGCAGAGAAGGGAGCCACTAACGAGGTTCTTCTTGATGGCGGGGACATGCTGCACATTCTTGAGCTGCACGATCCTTCCCGAAGTAAACTTCAGATCGACCGTGCCAACACCATGAACAGAAGCAGTCGCGCCGTTCCCCATCAGTATGGAGCCTTTCCCTGTGACCTGATAAGAAGAAAACAATGAGATGTCAGCACACACATGAATATTTGCACCTGTGTCAATCCACCAACCGGTAGACTGGCTAACTGAAAATACAGTAAATAGATTACCATACCCAGATGCTCCACTTTCATTGTTGCTCACGATCATGTTGGCAGTCTTAGAGTCCTGCCCTGGCTTCTTGAACTTGTGTGGGCACTTGTTAGCCCAGTGTTCCTCCGAACCACAAGTGAAACAGCCACTCTTCTTCTTATCCTTCTTGAAGGTCTTGTTACCCTTCTTCTTGAAGTCGGTATTCTGTTGGACACCCATCTTCCCTTTGGACTTGTTGGAGTTGAAGTTCTTCTGTACCACATTGGCAACTGAGATCCCTTCTCCTTTTCCATGCGAGTCCTTTGCCCTGGAATTCTGCTCAACACTCAGATGGCCGATGACATCCTCTACTGAGAATTCACGCCTCTGATGTTTCAGAGTGGTGGCAAAGTTCCTCCAGGAATTAGGAAGCTTAGCGATTATGCATCCCGCGACAAATTTGCCCGGTAACTCGCACTTCAAGAGCTCAAGCTCCTTTGCGATGCATTGTATTTCATGAGCCTGTTCCAATACAGAACGGTTTTCAACCATTTTGTAATCGTGGAACTGCTCAATAATATACATCTCGCTCCCAGCATCAGTTGCACCGAATTTGGATTCGAGTGCCTCCCACAAGTCCTTGGCGACCCGCACATGTAAATATGCATCAACCAACTTATCTCCAATCACGCTCAGAACGGCTCCAACAAAGACGACGGTGGCCTACGTAAACGCCTTCTCCTGATCAGGAGCAATCGTTCCAGTGGGAGTGACACCGGCGACCCAGAACACGTTCATCGCCGTGAGCCATAAGGTGGTTTTGGTCTGCCAACGCTTAAAGTACGTCCCCGTAAACGGGGCAGGTTTCAGTGCAGCAGCAAAACCTTGAATCGAAAAATGCCTACACATATTAGGTTTTTGGATTGTTAGGAATCTAGGCATTTTTCCGATTATATTAATCCAGGAATAAATCATGAATATGATGTGGACACGCTGATACTTGATTATGTAACTATGCAGTACTAGGCAAATCGTAGAGACATCTACAGAAATCACTAGTACTATGCACATCGGAATTAGCAGAAGAGGGATAAGCATGTAGTACCCTCCAGTAGGCCAATTGGCCGAAGCGGCAGCGGTCGCGGCAGCGGAAGCGGTAGCTTCGTCGGCTGTCCTGTTCTCAGTGGCAGCCGGATCACCAATGGTAGCCACGGCGATGAAGAAAACGTTGATGTAGTGGAAGCAGTCGAAGATTAGCGAGCAGTCGCGTAGGAGACGCTCCCCAAAAACCTAATTGCCCCTCTCCCGTACAGGATCTCGAGAGGGCGTGGTTTCGGAGGCCTGCTCACCCGTCAGCCGTGTACGCAGCGGACGGGGTGGGATCACCAGAGGCAGCAGCAGTGAGAGGAACGATAAGAGGCGGAGGCAGATGGTTCTGTTCTATGTCTCCCGGAGAGGACGACCTTCTCCATATATAGGCACATGCCAGGACGGTTCAACGGAAAGAAACGCCCGCAATGAAAGACTGAAACGCCTGTAATAAAGTACTAGTAACGCCAGCACTTAAGACAAAACGTTTATGCCTCATTAGCATTTCAGTTACAACCGTTTGTATCCCGTTTCCGTGCGACAAAAAGAACACATCGGCTCGGCGAGATTCCCGCAACCCGCAACCCGCACCCCGCGGCGCGCGCGCGCGTCGTGACGAGGCGTGGCGAGGCGTGCGTGCGTCGGAGGAGGAGCGCGCGTGTGGAGCTCCTCTTCTTCTTCTCACACCACATGCAAATGGTAGAAGAGCTCACCTTATATGTTGGTGCTCGTGTCTCTCCACTAGCAATGTGGGACTAAACTCCCTCCCACTTGCCTTGCCAAGCATGAATGGGCCCTTAGGGATTTTTCAGAAATTGTTAGATGGGCCTAGAGCCCACCCTATATTTCAACATATTGGAGTTCGTGTAAAAAATTGCGAACAAAATATGAAAAGCATTCGACGGGTTAACGGCCGCGAGTATGGGCGCGGCTGGTCGTATCACTCGCCCGTACCGCAGGTTATAGGAGATGGAAATCACCAAAACCGACACGTTTCTTCATTGTTTTGTCTTCCTTTTGTTTCCATACCTTTATTAAGTCATAAGAAACGTATTGGGGACTCTTGGGATCCTCCTAGGCCTATATAGAGGAGTGAGGAGTCAAGGGAGATCCCATCCTCTCCATAGATATCCATGGCGGAGCCTTGCCGCCCCCATAGCTGCCACAACTCCATCAAGATCTAGATCTTCATCGACACCTCCACACCATCTAAGCAAGAAGAGGAGGAGAAGGAGGCCCTCACCACCACCACGCACCGGACACCGACTTCATCACCATCTCCATCATGCCTCCATATCCCTCTCTCTTGTATTTAGTATTTGTAAGATTGAACATGATGATGATATCAATGGATTATTCTTTGTGTTATTATTCATCTATGTTTGAGTAATTGATTCGGTTCTAGGTTGAGGTATGATCTAGTATGCAGCCCTAGAGTTTGTAGCTTTATCTATTATATTACTCTTCCTTCTAATGGCAAGGAGGAGATAGATGAGTTCATGTGATCCATTGGTTTGGCGTGTATTACTTACTTGCGTGTGTGACCCAGCGCGAGGCTCTATGTAGTATACACATGTGACAACCCGGAACCATTGTGGGTCATTTATTCATCTAAAGAAGTACATTGTGTAATTCTAATATATGGCTACATCCACTACAAAAATACCCCTCGTATTCGACACTTTTTTAGGGCGACATAAGCTAAAAGAACCGGCAAAATTTGGATACGTGGCGAATGTGTTATTCGCGGCGACAAGTAGCACGGTCGATTTTTTGTTGTGGCAAATTTATGTACGGCGTTATATTGTGTCGCGCTAGCTGTCCATCGGTACCAGCGTTCTGAGGCGCCTCAGTAATGCGAACCAGAGTAGTACTGATTCCGCCACGAAAAAGATGTGACATGGACTGTGGGTCCCACATGTGTGACTGCTCATGTCTGTGTCACTGACGAGTGAACCCCACCGAAGTCCATTCGTTGTCGTCTGAGTATTATGAGGAAACAAGCCTCCTCCCCACGACCGTAATTTCTCTCCCAGATCGCGCAATTCGTCATTTCTTCAACCTCTATATTTCTCTCTCCACGAAGCTTCAAGCGACGGAGGCCGCGATAGTCAGCGACAAGAATCGGTGGATGCGTCAGGCGTACCGCTACCGTTCCATTAGACAAGCGTGATGCCAGTACATGCGGTTGTTATTTTTTGATTTCATTACCATTGAATTTTGCATTTAGGGTTTTTTGCTTCTTAGTTCATCCCCAAAATTTATCGACCTTACCAATGCACTTTTTTTCAAGTACGACGTTCCTGGAGTACCAGAGCACATCTATGAACTGCAATGGCACGGGGAACACGATGAAAACGTGTTATGGCGATACGTGGCCTACAATAGAAACTTCATAGAGGACACTAGCCGCAAGTTCCTCTTGTGTCATCGTCGGGGTGCAGCTTCATGTCGTTGGGGTGTGATGGGTTGATCCAGAGCACCTAATCCACCTCCAACAATCGTTGCGCAAGCTCTGGTTGGGCAATATGGAGGACAACAGACGAAGATGGCAGGTCGCGTACGACGAACACATGGAACTTGTAATCAGTGAATTGCAGAATCAGGCGAATGATCGCGTTGCAGCGTTGAGGGGGCGATGCGCTAGATTGGCTAGCAGGGTGCAAGCCATTATAAATAGGTTGAACAAGCTTGCTGATAGATGTAGTTAGAGTTAATTATGTTGCTAATATTAGTTCTTAGTACTGATGAATCTTGTAGTAGATCGAGTGTAGTGTTATTTTGGTGGCTTCTTCATTTTGGGCAGTGCAATGCCACAACTCGTGCACAAGTACATGTGTACTGCTATCTTCCCATATATTCAAATTACTACTTTCCCTTTTTTGGTGTGTTCTTTTGTTGGCTTGCTAATCAATATGAATGTTAATCAAACAGAATATTGAGGAATATGCAACATGTTTGACTTGCCAAAAAATCGATAAGGCAAAGGTTAACGTAGTTAAGAATCATACTAGTTCTTTCCCCTTCGGCCCACATAGGTCGCTGATAACCCCCAAGTGTAGGGGATCACCGTAATACAATTCGATAAGTATTTGAGCGTTAAACCCACAAGGAGCTGAAGGTAAACTATCTGTTCTCTAAAGCCCTATAACCCACTTATATGTCCTTCTATGCAAAGTTAGGATCTAAAGTGTGTGTATGTGGTTGTTTTTGGTATTAACAAGAAAATAATAAAGCAGTTGAAATAAATACTATAAGTAAAATAATGCAAATGAAGTAGATCTAGTGGAGTGGATGTGGATAATCTATGGGAGCAAAGTTTAGGAAAATTTCTATTTCATTCATTTGGTTGTCACAATTAGTGAAGCACATATATAGTCTTTTATTGTTTCTTTTAGGAGGATCCATAACTAGGTGTAGCCATAGATATGAGCAAATACATCAGTAGTGATTGATCCCAAGGCCAGTTAAGAACAAACGAGGGAATATTAAGACATAAAGTCCAACCACCGCATTTAGATCTAAGGTCCCCATGATAATACCCCCGTTAATTAACCATGAATTAATACTACATATATTTTTAAGACTTGGGATTCGGCTTCTGTCAAACTCCGTATATCCCTCATCCTATCAACATGAAATAGCTACAACCTTGTGCATCCCCAACATATGTGTGCACTCATTTGTTACTGCATCAAGATCATCATAGAAGATAACATATACTTGTATGCACCAAAAACAAACTAGATCACAATTGCCATAATAATTCACTACTCAAACATCAATATAGTCATACAATAGATCATAGGAAAATAATATATTGCATCATACATCATGTTTGCCAAGAGATTGTAGTGGGGATGATGGGATATTGCAGTAGATGGTGATGGAGATGAGCATGCCCATGGGGGAGAGGAGGCCATGGCGTGGTGGAGAGGCGGCGCCCCGGAGTGGAGGAGAGACGGCGCCCCGGCGGCTCCCTAGGGCATGGAGTCTCATTGCCCCTTCTTATTCCTTGGACATGGTGATGGTGTGGAGGAGATTCTCCCCCTCCTCGGGGGCTGCCAAGGAGCGGGATTTTAGTGGCTATGGGTGGATGCCTCCAAAAGTAGGGTTTCTCTCAATATATAGTGGTCGAGACGTAATCTTGGCCATAGGATGGATGCCCCTTAGATCCAAGGGTTCTTGGACATCTCTAGAACCTTTCTAGGATTCCTCTCTGTCATTAATGAGCCATCAAGTCGTGGTTGGACCGAAATCATCAAAGATGTAAGGATTTTGAGTCAACCACGTCACATATTTTCGGAGTCCCGAAACTGCTCCTGTCCTTCGCAGTAATATGGCTATAAAAATGCATCCAGACTCCGATTAGAGCGAATTTTATATTTAAATTGTTGCGCATAAAATTCCCCACAACTTTCCTTTCTAAAAAATTTCCATTCGACGTCATCTTCGGGATAGTGTCTGGCAATCTTCGAAAAGAGTTCTGCAGAGACAAATTCCAGATTTCACCATAATGAGTGGTTTCCTTCCATATTTGTGTATTTACTATACAACAAAGTGTAAACCAAGAACTTGTATACTTTTGCAACTATTAGTAGATTAGTCCTAATAAATATAATACTATTGCAAAATAATAATGATTTTAAAGCAATAAACGACAAAGTTCATGGATGCATTCTACATGCATCAAGCATCCCCAAGCTTAACCTATGCTCGTCCTCAAGCATAAAGGTGATAAATTTAACATGGAATTTGAAGTTTTTTGCTTTGCTTCTTTTTTATTGCCACACAAAGTTCACTAGGTTCAATCTTTAAGGAATAGCAACAAGCAAGTGAGCTATAAAGTGATATCTTTCACACTCTACAAACATGCTCAATAATAAGTAGAGTTGTGTTCAAACAAATGAGAAGGTAAAACAAACCTTCAAGCATACTTAGATGAACCTATAAAATTGTTGGAAGACTCTTTCCTATCATTGGCATGGGGTTTTTATGTCTTTGTGCTACTTCTTAGTTTCATGCCCTTGATCTGGAAGACTCACTTCTTAGTTTTATGTCTTCCATTAAGATATTTTTATATCTCGTACTGAAAGTAAGCATGGATTAAACATGTACAAAGGCCTATTTAGATTTCAAACTCTATTTCATTAAGTTTATGATTGATCAATAGTTCATCATTAGTGTTTGGTTCCATTTACCCCTATCATTAGCATCTTTCCAGTTCAAAGAAGAGAATAATTATAACAAGATAGACATGAAGTTCAAATTTTGTCGAACACTTACACCATTTTGTATATGGCATCAGTTAACGGTCTTGCCCTCCTAGTAACTAGTATAAACCTTATTCATGGGTCTTTAAATCATGTCATATGCTCTAAAACAACCTTTGCTTTTCACTTTCCATGGCTAGCCGAATCCTCGGGTGCCTACTTTTCCAACACTTTTCCCTAAATCATATGTACTGAAGTACCCATGACCCTCGGTTTACTCGTTGATTACTAAGTAGAACAAGAGTATCTCATATCCCCTTGTTATCATTCCTTCCACTTTTTATATTACAAAACCATTTTATGTTTCATAAATCATTACCACCTTTGGTGGTTGTGCCTTCAAGTTCATGGTCACCCCACAACCAACTTCTCTATGACAACCATAACCATAAGAGCAATATTATTTCAAAGCTAAATAAAACAAGTCACATGAGAAATATACTAGCAATAGCAATTCTGCTATATAGGTATATATGGTGTACGTTGTGGGAATTGGTTTTAAGAGTATTTGGATAAACAAGCTTTGCTTGTATAGGAATTTTTGGGCTAGCAAAAAGATCTACAAGTATGCCATTAGATCCATAGTGCCCAACATTTATCATCACACAATGCTCCTTAGTATTAAACATCTATGTACATGAGCAAAAGGTGTCACTAAATAAGGCACTATCAAATTATCATTCATTAAAGTATTTGAGCTAGCAACACTAAGCATGACTTTGAATTTCACCTTTTTTCTTTCATTCCCTTTTATTTTGATAACACACAACTCATTCTCATCAAGGAATTTAATCATGCAATAGATTGTTTCAGTAGATATTTCCTAAGCATGCAAAACATCTATCATGGTGATTTCATTTATTCTCAAGGCAACATGCAAAACAATGCATAAAACTAGACAAAGACTCTCCAAGTTTTTACGATCATTCTATGTGATACGTCCAAAACGTATCTACTTTCCCGAACACTTTTGCTATTGTTTCTCCTCTAAACTTGTGTGATTTGGATGCAACTAATGCGGACTGACGCTATTTTCAGTAGAATTGCCTTGTTGTCTACTTTTTGTGCAGAAAATCAACTATCAGGAAAAATCCCGGAAAATATGCCAAAAATCCTATTTCACCCGAAGACTCTAGGAGCCAGAATACGAGACGGAGAAGAGCCCTGGGGTGGCCACACCACCTGGTGGCGCGGGCCAGGCCAGGCCGCGCCAGGGGGTG
Organism: Avena eriantha; assembly: GCA_910589775.1. Classification (NCBI taxonomy): domain Eukaryota; kingdom Viridiplantae; phylum Streptophyta; class Magnoliopsida; order Poales; family Poaceae; genus Avena; species Avena eriantha. The sequence continues at coordinate 303,731,387 of OU342746.1, read as the reverse complement.
GTGTGGGCCCCCAGGCACCCCCTCGGCCTCTCTCTTTGCCTATAAAGAGCCTTCTGACCTAAAAACTTCGGGGGGTTCGACGTTTTTCCAGAAGGAGTTCCGCTCCGCCGCCACCACCAGATTCCACGAAACAGTACCAGAAACTCCGTTTTGGCACCCTGTCGGGACGGGGAATTGGAGGAGATCATCGCCATCATCATCACCATCGCTTCTCCATCGACCATCCATGTTTCCCCCATCTATGAGTGAGTAATCCTCCGCTATAGGCTATGGGGATGGTAGGGATTGGATGAGATCGTTCATGTAATGACATCAGCTTGTTAGGGCATGGTGCCTAGTATCTTTTATTAGTGCTTTATGACTTTGTTGCGACTTGTTGTGCTTAATGCTTGTCACTAGGGCCCGAGTGCCATGATTTCAGATCTGAACATGTTATTGATTCATTATGATAGTATTGTTTTTGGTCTTATCTACAAGTTGTATACACACGTTGTTGTTTGGAACCTATGGCCCCGAAGTGACAGAAATCGGGATAACCGGAAGGGAAAGGCTTTGATGTGAGGATCACATGTGTTCGCGGAGTGTTAATGCTTTGCTCCGGTGCTCTATTAAAAGGAGCACCTTAATTGCCAGTAGTTCCCTAGAGGCCCCGCTGCAAACGGGCTAGCAGGACAAAAGATGTTGTGCAAGTTCACATTGCGGGCACGGGTGACTATATATGGAACACATGCCTAGGATTGTCTAGTACTTGGGTGCTTTATCTTATTTATCTGCAATTGCCCTATGTTCTGATTGCTATGTGAATTGTCTTGTCCATGCAACGCCCGTCCATCCATCCCTATGCCTACCACACTCGAATCCCACTCTTTACTGCTATTGTTACTACTGTCTTTGCTTTACTACTGCTGTTACTTTACTATTCCTACTACAAAACTGTTGCTACTGATAAACTACTATGAGCAAGATTGTTTCCAGGTACAGCTGAATTGACAACTCAGTTGTTAAGGCTTATAAATATTCTTTGGCTCCCCTTGTGTCGAACCAATAAATTGGGTTTCACTTCCCTCAAAATACTGCGATACACCCCCTATACTTATGGGTCATCAAGACTATTTTCTGGCGCCGTTGCCGGGGAGCATAGCTTTATTTATCAAGTTCACTTGGATTCTCTATTGTTCGCTGCTATCCATCCATCATGGGTAAATCTCGTGATGGCAAGGTTCCTATTTTACCATCCACTACAAGAAGAGGTATGGTTCTGAACACCTCTGCTGCTCTTGATTCACCGTCTGTTTTGAGTAAGTTCCTTACACCACCACATACACATGCTACACACACTACTACTACTTCTGAATCTGAAACTTCTGATGCTTATGATGTCGCTTCTACTGTGCTCGATAAGAGTGGTTCATTAGGTCCTTTCCTAGATGCTACGATTGCTAGAACTATAGCTGGAAATATCGAAACTCCTAATGAAGACACTACCACACATGTTAGCTCACCTGAGTTTAGTGAGAGTTATGATATTGAAGATGGTTATGTTGAGATGACCGATGAGTTTATTAAAGAATGTAAGAACACCCATGATAGGAGCGCTGCTAAGAGTCTCCTTGAGAGGCGTACTATTAGACCGAAATTATATCCTGCTGCTAAGTTTGCTGCTTCTCCCATAAACATTATAGATGAAGATTATGATTTCTCTCTCGATCTATCTTACATAGCTATTATCGAGAAAGAACCTCTTTGTGGGACTAAGAATGAAAGTGAGGTAGCACATATGCATGAACTTTCTACCATGAGTGGCTTGTTTTCTGATGATATTAAGATGCGTACTTACTTTGTTGCTAAGATTTTTCCCTTTTCACTGAAAGGAGAAGCTAAAACTTGGTTTAGTAATTTACCTCCTGGATCTATTGATAACCCTGTGTGCTTGATTAGTACTTTCCTGCAGAAGTATTTTCCTCCCAGTGCTAGACATGCTATTTTGCAGGAACTTTTTGATTTTAAACAGGGAGAAAAAGAGGTATTGCCTGAATCTTGGGCAAGGTTTTGTGCTTTGATTCATGCACAGGCTGGAAGTCCTTTACCTAAGAATGAGCTTCTTGATATATTTTATAATGGACTAACCGAAGAATCTAGGACATACCTAGATAGTTGTGCTGATTGTGTTTTCAGGAATAGGACTCCAAAGGAAGCTGGGGAATTAATGGCCAAAATAAGCAAGAATTATGAAGATTGGACTCCTCCTAAACAAGTTACACCTGAAGTAATTGTACCTGAACCATCTATTCCTGTGCCTATTCCAACATTAAAGAAGAGGGGCGTTATTGAATTAAATGATGAAGTGATGAAGGAAGCTAAGAAATGTCTTAAGGAGAAGGGAATTAAAGCTGCAGATGTTAAGAATTTACCTCCTATAGAAGAATTATGTAAGCCTATTCCCTACTCACCCACTATTGAGGTACACTCTCTCCAACACTTTGATGAAGGTGATATCCCTTACTTGAAACCTCCTGATCAATGCTTTTTATTGTTAAGCAAGATAACTTTAATAAAAGGGTGCAAAATCATCTAATGGAAAACACTAGAGCTATTGTTGAGTTGAAAGATATTGTGGAAAGAACCTCTAATGATGTTAAAATGATTGTTAAACACTTTCAAATGGTTCAAACTCAAATAGATCAACTCGTTAAAGTGCAAAACGACTTGCTAGTTAATGATGCTAAAGAAAAACATGCTTATGAAATTAGAACTAGAAGTGGAGCTGCTACCCAGGATCCTCTATATCCTGAGGGGCATCCCAAAAGAATTGAGCAGGATTCTCAACAAGCTGAAAATAGTGGTTCTACTCGTAAGAAAAGGAAAAAGAAACATAGAACTGTCGTAGAACCCTCTGAACTTGCTATAGATCCTAATAGTATATCTATCTCTGATGCTGAAACTGAAAGTGGTAATGAATAAAATGAAGTTCCTAGTGAAGAAAAAGTTGAAGTAGAACCTGAAAACCACACTAAGAATACTAAATACACTAAAGAAGATTTTATTGCTAAGAAACATGGTAGTGAAAGAGAACCTTGGATCAAAAAACCTATGCCTTTCCCTAATAAGAAACACAAGTCAAAGGAAGATGAACACTACAATAAGTTTTGCGAGTGGATGAAGCCTTTATTCTTGCAAATTCCTTTGACTGATGCTATTAAATTGCCTCCTTACTCAAAGTATATGAAGGACATTGTCTCGAATAAAAGGAAGATCCCTAATGAAGAAATTTCTACTTTGCTTGCTAATTATTCCTTCAATGGTAAGGTTCCTAAGAAACTTGGAGACCCAGGGATTCCAACTATCCCTTGCTCTATTAAGAATAGTTATGTTAGAACTGCTTTGTGTGATTTGGGAGCTGGAGTTAGTGCTATGCCTTTCTCTCTCTATAAGAGGCTTCAACTAGAAAAATTGATACCAACTGATATATCGTTGCAAATGGCTGATAAATCTACCACTATTCCTGTGGGTATATGTGAGGATGTACCTGTTCAGGTGGCTCACAATTGCTTGATATTAACTGATTTTGTTGTGCTTGAAATGCCTGAAGATGATAATATGTCTATTATTCTTGGGAGACCTTTTCTTAATACTGTAGGAGCTGTTATTAATTGTAATCAAGGAAAGGTGACCTTCAATGTTAATGACAAGGAACATACTGTCTATTTACCCAAGAAGATTGAAAGGACTTATGGCTTGAATTCAATTGAACATGTTGAAGGCATTCAAGTTGGAGAAATATATTGTCCCATACCAAGAGAAAAATTTGAAACTATTATGATTGGGACCATTGCTATCAAGGTTGAGGTAACATAATCATTAGTGGAGTACAAAGTTTTGTCTCATATGCAATTGTTTTGGTAGCAAGACTTGATCAACCTTGCTAACAAAAGGATTTCATTGAACAAAACAATGTTTTCACTATGATTATCTCCATTTATTTCTATCCTTTGTATTTTAGTTTTTGCTTTCGTTTAGTTTTCTTTGTGTTGTTAGTTGCTTGCATGTTATAACTTCTATAGTTCTAGCTTTGTTTTGTCCTTGCATCATGTTTCAGAAACAAAAAAAAATCTGTCTGTCAGAAAAATCATTCTTCTATTTCTGAAAATTGCCCAAAAATAAAGTGTCTCGAAAAATTCCAGAAAATTCATATTAAATTTTTACGTGAAAAAAGGGGCAGAGGAGTACCTGGTAGGTACCAGGGAGGCCCACTAGGCAGGCACACCATGTGGTGGCGCGATCAACCCTGGGTGGCGCCATGCCCTGGTGTGGGCCACCCCTGGCCCCCCACTACTTCTCTCCCTGCCACTTTCTTCTCTCTCCCGAGTAAGCTCCAGTTCATAGCTCAAAATCGCGTTCTTTCTATGCTTGCTCTCGATTTCTTCGATCTCCTTGCTCAGCCCATCTTTCTTGCTGAAATTTGGAGCATTTGTTCCCTGGTATGTGACTCCTCCCCTTGTCCAAGTAGATTTGTGTTTAGTGGTTTATATGTTGAGTATTTTTCTGCTGTAGGTGACTGGTTATGAGGGCTTTTAAGCTTGTTTGATGCTTAGAGATATAGTTTTGATGCATGTTTAGGCCTCTTGCAAGTCCCTATGAGTAGAATCCTTCATTATATTTACTTTGCAATCACTTGTTTAATAGGTGTTTAAATTTCAGATTACCAAGCATGAACAACCGTACTTTGGAGAGATATTTGAGAGTGATGCACCCAGGAAGTCGAGGCACTCAAGAACAGCCTCTCAAGCTAGGCCATCATACAATGAAGACCTCATTGCAACAAGCATTGGCAGTGAAAGGGGTGATGGAGACGCTCACCCATCTTCTTTTCCTTGTTTTACTTTCTTGCAAGTTGCAGGTATTCTTGATGATTTCTTGCTACTGATTGAGAGGGTTGGTTTGACCTCTTATATGCAAGATGAGAGTGCACAATACGCTGTGCTCACCAAAACTTTTGTTGAGAGCTTCTCATTTACTAACACACCCTATCAATCTACTGTCTCCTTTAAAATCTATGATATGGCCTTCACCATGCCTTTGGAGAGATTTTGTAGTATTTTAGGTGTGCGTATGACAGGGACCGTGAAGAAAATTCAAGGGCGACCCGCTGATTTGTTGGAGCTATACCGAGGGGTGACCAATGATGATGACCATGTGGCGCAGCGCGGAAAGATAAGAAATATCCAACTCCTTGCTCTTAGATACTTTGCATATTATATTGCTACTAGTGTGTTGGGTAGGGAGAACACTAGTAATATCTCCAACTATCATTTAGCATTCCTTGCTGCTGCGCTTAACAATGATACCCGGTACAATCTTGGCTCGCTTATTGCTCGCCGCCTAGCTGCTAGGGGGCATCATTGCCTCGCATGTAGTCAATGCATTAGGTCTTTCAGTGGATCCCGATGATGCTATGCTAGCACCATAGAGGCTCGACCTTGTTGCCATGAAAACTCATCACTTTGTCACTACTACCTCTGATTTGAACAATCGAGTATATAGGATGCTTTTCACTGACGGGGATGAAAGGGAGATCCTTTTGCCACAGCCTGCTTTGTTTAGTGTTGACAGGAGACCGTGGTCGCGCTCCAAGGAGGAGGTGGACGAGAAGCTTCGCTTGCTGGGGTTCCATGAGCAGCACCAGGAGGATGTGCCCTCCTACGATTACTCTGTGCACTACGGAGGGACGTACTCGAGCTCGCACCAGGACGAGGGTACCTCCTCGTCATACCACGGTGACACTTCATCCTGTCCGGCTTGGGATTGATTCCCACTTAGGCCAAAAGCCTAAGCTTGGGGGGAGGTACGCCGACACCGCACTCATCTCCATATCATGTTGCGTCGGTACTTTGTATATTCATGTTTTCGTTCTCTTTTTAGTTTTCGTTCTTCTTTGCTTTTGTTTTCTAAAAACTCAAAAAGACCAAAAATATTTCTGTTGTTTCTCTTTGGTTTCCTTCTTCTTTTTGCCTTGGTTTGCTTTTCCCTTTTTGCCTTGCTTGAACTATTCAAAAACCCAAAAAGATTTTGCTTTGTTTGTTTTTCCCTTTTGGTTCTTGTTTAAAAATCAAAAACACTAAAAATACTTGTCATTCTTCTTTGGTTTTTGCGAGTTTGCTTCAGGGTTCGGCAGTTCTCAGTGGATTATTGGTTTCATATTATTATTCAAGCCACACAAGTGAAGAGCAATTATGAGGATTAATGACAACTTGAGGCATGGTAAGAGGCTAGTAATGAACTCTATTTGTCTTCATTTTTGTACATATACTCATCATTGTGAGCTTGCTTAGTCCGTTCATGAAGAGTGTATGTTTTCTTTAGATGCTTAATAGTTCTTGCTTTCTTATGATTAGCTCCAGCTCGCTAATAGTTTGTAGCATGTCTCATGAATGTTTGATTGCATTACTCTATTCATAAATTGGTATGACACTGTGGTATCCTCCTCTGAATGTTTCATTTGAATTGACTTGGCACATGCTCACGCATGCACATGATTGTAATAATCAGTTAAGCCTCGATGAATTATTTTGCCTCGAGGATCTTGAATCACTTTCATGTCATGAGTAGTCTTGTTTTGTTGCAAGCATGATAATGACAACTATTGCTCTCTCGTTTGTCGCTCCCTTACTTTTGCTAGCCTTCACTTCCACTGAGTATGTTTTACTCAAGTTTCCAACTCCCTAAACCAAATATTTCCAAAGTGTCCACCATCCCTACCCATTAGCATCAATTGCTACCTCCGTGCATATTCAATATGCCTTGTTTTCTTCCGAATAAAATGTTTGCTTGTTATGAGAAAGTTAGTTAGTAAAGCTCTCACGAACTTGATGGCACACTTTATTTTCTTGCACTTAATAAACCTGAACCATTGCGTCCTTCTTTGTTGTCCATATGCTTGCGCTTTATGAGTTGAAGTTAGCAGAACCATGTATCATGGGGACCGCTTTCAACACTTCATAGGTACTTTGTACCTAGTTGATATCATGTTCTTTTGCTTATGGATCCTGGCGGTGTGAAATAAAAGTGGAACTTGTAAGATCATGGAGTTTGTATGTATGTTAGAGAAACGCCTGGGCCGCTAGCCTAAGCCATGCCTAATCATGGTGGAAACTTGCAGCATAACCATAATGAGCATTCTATGAAGCATCCTCAATAAAAATCTATGCACATAGTAAATAAAAAGATCGCCGAGATGTTCATTGTCTGATTGCCTTGTATTTTGATTATGGGATAGCTCACGTGTCATGTACAAGGGGTACCCCGTTGGCGGTTCTCTATGATACGTATATACTTACAATGACAAGAGCTTGCTTGTGACTGAAGTTGAGTAGCATGAGGACCGGTCTTCGTAAGTAAGGGGCATGAGACTTCGATTTATAACTTGTCAAGCATATCCTCTTAGTTGTGTCACTTTCACCTTAACCACATTAAAGATGCTTATGATAGGGGCAATGAGAGCTCAAAGCTAACGAGTACCGTACTTTCAGCATTTGGAAGCCTTTCAAATTACTCAAAACCTTTTTCTTCTACTTGTTGAGTCTCCACATATTCTTTGAGCACCTTCTTGAGAGCATAGTTGTCATTCTTTATGTTTGTTCCATTACTTGATTACTTGTGTTATGACTTTGATGCTTGTATCCTTGATATCTTTACTTCTAGTCATCACTTGAACTTCAAAGGTGCCTTGGCACTCATAATCAAAGGCAAGCGAGATACCACTCTATCATACCTTTTTATGAGCATGGTAATGTTGCTTATGTTTGTGCCTCATGCTACTTATTATTCTTGAGTTGGAATCTCTTCATAGCTTGCAATGACTATTAAGTAGACTTGGTTGCATACTCTTTATTATGAATTGTCTAAGTAGTTGATCACATTGCTGAGAATATTTACATCATATGAAGCAAATGTGTTCATGAAAGTTCTTTTATCGCACTCAGTTTTCAACTGAATTGCTTGAGGACAAGCAATAAGCTAAGCTTGGGGGAGTTGATACGTCCAAAACGTATCTACTTTCCCGAACACTTTTGCTATTGTTTCTCCTCTAAACTTGTGTGATTTGGATGCAACTAATGCGGACTGACGCTGTTTTCAGCAGAATTGCCTTGCTGTCTACTTTTTGTGCAGAAAATCAACTATCAGGAAAAATCCCGGAAAATATGCCAAAAATCCTATTTCACCCGAAGACTCCAGGAGCCAGAATACGAGACGGAGAAGAGCCCTGGGGTGGCCACACCACCTGGTGGCGCGGGTCAGGCCAGGCCGCGCCAGGGGGTGGTGTGGGCCCCCCAGGCACCCCCTCGGCCTCTCTCTTCGCCTATAAGGAGCCTTCTGACCTAAAAACTTCGGGGGGTTCGACGTTTTTCTACAAGGAGTTCCGCTCCGCCGCCACCACCAGATTCCACGAAACAGTACCAAAAACTCCGTTCTGGCACCCTGTCGGGACGGGGAATTGGAGGAGATCATTGCCATCATCATCACCATCGCTTCTCCATCGACCATCCATGTTTCCCCCATCTATGAGTGAGTAATCCCCCGCTATAGGCTATGGGGATGGTAGGGATTGGATGAGATCGTTCATGTAATGGCATCAGATTGTTAGGGCATGGTGCCTAGTATCTTTTATTAGTGCTTTATGACTTTGTTGCGACTTGTTGTGCTTAATGCTTGTCACTAGGGCCCGAGTGCCATGATTTTAGATCTGAACATGTTACTGATTCATTATGATAGTATTGTTCTTGGTCTTATCTACAAGTTGTATACACACGTTGTTGTCCGGAACCCATGGCCCCGAAGTGACAGAAATCGGGATAACCAGAAGGGAAAGGCTTTGATGTGAGGATCACATGTGTTCGCGGAGTGTTAATGCTTTGCTCCGGTGCTCTATTAAAAGGAGCACCTTAATTGCCAGTAGTTCCTTAGAGGCCCCGCTGCAAACGGGCTAGTAGGACAAAAGATGTTGTGCAAGTTCTCATTGCGAGCACGTATGACTATATATGGAACACATGCCTAGGATTGTCTAGTACTTGGGTGATTTATCTTATTTATCTGAATTGTCCTATTTTCTGATTGCTATGTGAATTGTCTTGTCCATACAACGCCCGTCCATCCATCCCTATGCCTACCACACTCGAATCCCACTCTTTACTGCTATTGTTACTGCTGTCTTTGCTTTACTACTGCTGTTACTTTACTATTCCTACTACAAAACTGTTGCTACTGATAAACTACTGTGAGCAAGATTGTTTCCAGGTGCAGCTGAATTGACAACTCAGTTGTTAAGGCTTATAAATATTCTTTGGCTCCCCTTGTGTCGAATCAATAAATTGGGTTTCACTTCCCTCAAAATACTGCGATACACCCCCTATACTTGTGGGTCATCAAGACTATTTTCTGGCGCCGTTGCCGGGGAGCATAGCTTTATTTATCAAGTTCACTTGGATTCTCTATTGTTCGCTGCTATCCATCCATCATGGGTAAGTCTCGTGATGGCAAGGTTCCTATTTTACCATCCACTACAAGAAGAGGTACGGTTCTGAACACCTCTGCTGCTCTTGATTCACCGTCTGTTTTGAGTAAGTTCCTTACACCACCACATACACATGCTACACACACTTCTACTACTGCTTAATCTGAAACTTCTGATGCTTATGATGTTGCTTCTATTGTGCTCGATAAGAGTGGTTCATTAGGTCCTTTCCTAGATGCTACGATTGCTAGAACTATAGCTGGAAATATCGAAACTCCTAATGAAGACACTACCACACATGTTAGCTCACCTGAGTCTAGTGAGAGTTATGATATTGAAGATGGTTATGTTGAGATGACCGATGAGTTTATTAAAGAATGTAAGAACACCCATGATTGGAGCGCTGCTAAGAGTCTCCTTGAGAGGCGTACTATTAGACCGAAATTATATCTTGTTGCTAAGTTTGCTGCTTCTCCTATAAACAGTATAGATGAAGATTATGATTTCTCTCTCGATCTATCTTACATAGCTATTGTCGAGAAAGAACCTTTTGTGGGACTAAGAATGAAAGTGCGATAGCACATATGCATGAACTTTCTACCATGAGTGGCTTGTTTTCTGATGATATTAAGATGCGTACTTACTTTGTTGCTAAGATTTTTCCCTTTTCACTGAAAGGAGAAGCTAAAACTTGGTTTAGTAATTTACCTCCTGGATCTATTGATAGCCCTGAGTGCTTGATTAGTACTTTCCTGCAGAAGTATTTTCCTCCCAGTGCTAGACATGCTATTTTGCAGGAACTTTTTGATTTTAAACAGGGAGAAAAAGAGGTATTGCCTGAATCTTGGGCAAGGTTTTGTGCTTTGATTCATGCACAGGCTGGAAGTCCTTTACCTAAGAATGAGCTTCTTGATATATTTTATAATGGACTAACCGAGGAATCTAGGACATACCTAGATAGTTGTGTTGATTGTGTTTTCAGGAATAGGACTCCAAAGGAAGCTGAGGAATTAATGGCCAAAATAAGCAAGAATTATGAAGATTGGACTCCTCCTAAACAAGTTACACCTGAAGTAATTGTACCTGAACCATCTATTCCTGTGCCTATTCCAACATTAAAGAAGAGGGGAGTTATTGAATTAAATGATGAAGTGATGAAGGAAGCTAAGAAATGTCTTAAGGAGAAGGGAATTAAAGCTGCAGATGTCAAGAATTTACCTCCTATAGAAGAATTATGTAAGCCTATTCCCTACTCACCCACTATTGAGGTACACTCTCTCCAACACTTTGATGAAGGTGATATCCCTTACTTGAAACCTCCTCATCAATGCTTAGAAGAATTTGATATCTTTATTGTTAAGCAAGATAAGTTTAATAAAAGGGTGCAAAATCATCTAATGGAAAACACTGGAGCTATTGTTGAGTTGAAAGATATTGTGGAAAGAACCTCTAATGATGTTAAAATGATTGTTAAACACTTTCAAATGGTTCAAACTCAAATAGATCAACTCGTTAAAGTGCAAAACGACTTGCTAGTTAATGCCGCTAAAGAAAAACATGCTTATGAAATTAGAACTAGAAGTGGAGCTGCTACCCAAGGTCCTCTATATCCTGAGGGGCATCCCAAAAGAATTGAGCAGGATTCTCAACAAGCTGAAAATAGTGGTTCTACTCGTAAGAAAAGGAAAAAGAAACATAAAACTATCGTAGAACCCTCTGAACCTGCTATAGATCCTAATAGTATATCTATCTCTGATGCTGAAACTGAAAGTGGTAATGAAGAAAATGAAGTTCCTAGTGAAGAAAAAGTTGAAGAAGAACCTGAAAACCACACTAATAATACTAAATACACTAAAGAAGATTTTATTGCTAAGAAACATGGTAGTGAAAGAGAACCTTGGGTCCAAAAACCTTGGTTTATAGAATTGAAACATAAAGAGGGTTTTTATCTCTTCCTCTTTCATAGTATTTGCAAGCATCAAAAGCAAACTTAATCTCATGGTTTTGAATAGATTCACCGTATAAAGAAAAGTCATCTAATGAGCAGAATGGAGCATCTAACTTAATTATATCACTTTCATCCTCAATATATTAGACATAATTGTTCCACATAGAGGACTACTAGGCAATGAAAGATCATCATCATTATAAGAAGAGTTGTTCATGGGAATTTGTGTGTTACCCTTGTTGGGAGTAGGAGATGGGTAGCTACTCCATTCTTCCTCCACTTTTTCTTATTTCTCTTCTTTCTCCTTTTCTTTGGGATGCATGGGCATTCCTGATACATTGCAAATGTATCTATAATTTTTGATGTTCCATGCTTGGTTTTATCCACTTTCTTGTGTTTTGTTCCAACTTTGGAGTACTTTTATTATGATTTCTTGGACTAACCTATTAACAAGAGCCACAGTGCCAGCTGCCTGTTTTCTGTTGTTTTTTGTTCCAGAAAAGTCAGAAAATGAATATTCTCGGAATTGTACGGGACAAAAGCCAAAGTGCCTATTTTTCCGGAAGGGATCAAGTGTCAGAATATGAGACGGAGAAGGGCTGGGGGCCGGCCACACCACCTGGCCGCGCGGCTAGGCCTGACCCGCACCAGGGGGTGGTCTGGCCGACCCCAGCACCCCCTCGGCCTCTCCTTCCGCCTATAAGTTTCCCTCGGGACAAAAACCCTAAGTACCCGATCAAAAATCCAGGAAAGAGTCTGTAGCTGCCGTCGTCTCTGTCCCTACATTGGGGGGATCTGAAGCTCTTCCCGGCACACTGCCGGAGAGGGGAATTCACCCTGGAGGCCTTCTTCATCACCATGCAAGCCTCCGGTGTGAGTAGTTCATCCTTGGACTACGGATCCATGTAGTAGCTAGATGGCTGGTTTCTCCTCCTTTGTGCTTTCATGTTTAGATCTTGTGAGCTCCGTTCATGATCAAGATCATCTATTTGTAATTCATACATGTTGTGTTTGCGGGGATCCGATGGATATTGAGATGCTATTTCAGATTGATTATTGATTCTATCATGTCTTTGTTATTTGAGATCTTGCATGCTTTCCGTTGTTAGTAGCTATCTTGGCCAAGTAGATGCTAGCAACTCCAAGAGTTAGTATTTATGCTCGATAGTGGGTTCATGCCTCTGGTAATCTGGGGAAGTGACAGAAATCTCTAAGGTACTAGATGTGCTGTTGCTACTAGGGAGAAAACAACAATCCTTTGTTCATAGAACAATCGTATTGTTTACTTTACACGCTGTTCGTAAAGAAATAATCTGTTGCTTGCAACTTAATACTGGAGGGGGTTCGGATGATAACCTGAAGGTGGATTATTAGTCATAGATGCAGTTGGATGACGGTCTATGTATTATGTTGTAATGCCCAATCAAGTCTCAAAGGAGTCAGGATGATTAGTATATGCATGTATTGCTTTCTCGGTGTTTGTCAATTGCCCCGCTGTAATTTGTTTACCCAGCATGTTATCTATCTAAGGAGAGCAACCTCTAGTGAACTATGGATCCCGGTCCTTTACTTTACATACAATCTACAATCTTTTACTGCTTTGTGTTTACTTTTTGCAAACTTTTACTTCTTTCCATTCGATATGTTTAATCCTTTGTTTTCCGCAAAACACAGTGAGATTGACAACCTCATCGCAAGTTGGGGACAAAGTTCTGTGGTTGTGTTGTGCAGGTCTCCACGTTGCTACTAGCACCGGTAGTGCGCCCTGCCAAAGCTCAGCTAGTAACACCTTTGAGGTGTTTCCTTGCTCCTACTGGTTTGATTAAACCTTGGTTTCATAACTGAGGGAAACTTGCTGCTGTGCTCATCATACCTTCCTCTTGGGGTTCCCAACGAGCTCTACATCAACCATGCACCAGCACTTTTCTGGGAGCCGTACACAGAGTCATCAAGCATTTTTCTGGCGCCGTTGCCGGGGAGTCAAGGACATCTTCACAAGGGGAGTCCCTCATAACCAATATCTTTACTTTGTTGTTTTTGTTTTGCTTAGTTTCTTTTTGCTTTGTTTGCTTGTTTTGTTCTTAAAAAAACACAAAAAAAATTAGTTTTACTTGTTTGCTTTCTTATTTGAAAACACAAAAAAAATTATTTCCTATCTTGAGTTGCCACTATGTCTAGCCTTGCTCCAATCACTATGTCACCCGAGGAAATGATTCTCATTTTAAACAAGGAATCGAGGGAAGTTTTAAGGAAGCTTGGTCTAGAATCTCTGATCTACATGAAAAGACTGAGCCTAAAATGATTCAAGGATTGTTCCTTAGCAGTTTTTACCTTGGGATTGCTCTTTGCTATAGATATGCTTTAGATGCTATTGCGGGAGGAGATTTCCTCCAGAGTAATGAGGATGATGCCATTAATGCTATAAAGAAATTAATCCTCACTTACAACTTGCCTAGCCAAATTGATACTTCTTTCGCAAAAATATTTGCTAGGTTGGACACTCTTGAGGCTAGCACTACTAGATTAGAAGGGTGCTATAATACGCTTAGGGAGCAACATGATTATGTTTCAATAAACTCTGAACCATCAAAGTGGTTCCCTACAGTAAAGATTGAGATAAACACTAAAACTTTTCAAGCTCGATGTGATATCATGTCTGAATTTTGTCTTATGCCCAAAGCTATTTATGAATCTCTGAATCTTTGGGGGCTCGTTGAAGGAGGAAAAGAAATATCTCTCACCAATAATACTACCATATTACCTCTTGGAATAGCTAAAGGAGTGTGTACAAAGATCCTTGGGAAAATGATTTCTATTGATTATCTTGTTATTGAATGTGTAGGAAAAGGACAAATTACACTTGGAAGGTCCCTATTAGGACTCCTTGGAGCAATAATAGATGTGGGAAAGGGGACCATGCACCTTTCTTCTCCACCAAACAATCATATTTTCCCCAAGGTTAAGAATAAAAATAAGAGAGGTAAGGGCAAGAAAGTTGGCCTTAATGCTTCTTCATTTGAGAACACTTGATTCTTTCTTTAGTTCTTATGTCTAACTTAAAGGCGTTAAAGAAAAGTACTTGTTGGGAGATAACCCAAGAGTTTTAGTTGAGTCTTGGAAGTTATTACCTCTGTAATAACCTCTCCTTATCCTTTTTATTTGCTTTTTGTGCCAAGAGTAACCTCTAATGAGAGTGAAGTAATGATTGGAAAAGTTGTTGTCCCGAAACAGATTTCTGTGCTTCACCGTAAAAATTCCTGAGAGAGCTCTGTACGTCAGATTGAGCTGTAATATTTTGTTCTTCTGCCCCAGGTTGTTATCTAACTTCCATTAGTTCAACACTTTTTGATTTGAGCAACAGAAGGTCTTCGAAAAAATTCGTCTCTACCTGCTGGTCTGTTTTGACAGATTTCTGTCATTTTCTGCATTTGCTTCTTGTTAGTTCCTTCTTGAGTTCCTTTGGGGAATTGATCTTTTTGAGGGAAGTTCTACAGTAGCTAGTGTTCTAATGGAAGTTTATTTGGTGTTAGAACTGAACCTTGAGACTTATTTATCTTAAGTGCACTAATGTTGCTAATGAGATTGTGTGAAGTTTTGTATGAAGGAAAAATTTCAGGTGTATGGAAGGAATGAGTAACGAGATGAAGGATGGACTAAAGCTCAAGCTTGGGGATGCCACGCGTGTCACCCCAAGAAATATCCAAAAAGTACAAGTGTCAAAGCTTGGGGATGCCCAAGGCATCCCCTTCTGCATCAATAAAAATTCCAGGTTTCTTCCAAACGCTTCATTTTTATTGTTTCGTGCACAGTTGTGTTTCTCTTGGAGCGTCTTCTTTTTCGTTTTTGTTTTGTTTTTTTAGTTTGCTTGGTTTTCTTAGTTTTCTGAATAAGTTGGTTGGAACCCCTCTTTCACACTTTGGTTTACAAATAGTTTGGTTTGGTTTGGAAAAGAGTAGGAAAGTTTATGCTTATGTGGTAAAAAGAGCTCGTTTTTGACTGTGGCCTATGCTTTGTCATGCCATGCTCGATATTGTTTTGGATTTATGCTTAGTATTCCTTGCTGTAGCATGAATTGTTATAAACAATTGAGATTGCTTAATGTGCCTTGGATGAATCATGCGTTGTTTTAGCATATTAAAGCATAGTATAGTGGTATTCTCCTTTGATGCTTTATTTGGGTTGACTTGGCGCATGCTCACACCATGTTATGACTATATCAAGTCACCATAGCCTTTATGATCCTTTAGTTTTCAACTTGTAGTATCACTTTATGCTTTGATCAATGATGTTTTGTCGCTCTGCATGATTATGGCCATTATTGCTCTCTTAGTTTGTCGCTCCCAGTCTTTTGCTAGCCTCCACAACCAGGTATGAGTTCCACTCATGCATCCAACTCCCTAAACCAAGTTATTCCAAAGAGTCCACCATACCTACCTACTAGCTTATGCTATTCCAAGTATATTCATGCTTTTGTTTACCTTCCAAATTAAACTTGTTATGAGAAAACTAGTGATTAAAGCTCTCACGAACTTGATGGCACACTTTACTTTATTACCTCTAATAAACTTGAACCATTGGGTCCTTCTTTGTTGCGTATATGCTTGCGCTTTATAAGTTGAAATTAGCAGAACCATGTACCATGGGGAACGCTTTCAACATTGCACTTGTACTTTGTACCCCATTGATATTATGTTCTTTTGCTTACGGATCCCGGTGGTGTGAAATAAAAGTGGAACTAGTAAGATCATGGAGTTTGTATATGTGTTAGAGAAATGCCTGGGCCGCTAGCCTAAGCCATGCCTAATCATGGTGGAAACTTGCAGCATCACCATAATGAGCACTCTATGAAGCATCCTCAATCAAAACCTATGCAAATAGCAAATAAAAAGATCGCTGAGATGCTCATTGTCTGCTTGCCTTGTAATTTTGATTATGGGAAAGCTCCCGTATCATGTGCAAGGGGTACCCCGTTGGCGGTTCTTAATGATACACATATACTTACAATGACAAGAGCTTACTCGTGACTGAAGTTGAGTAGCATGAGGATCGGTCTTCGTAAGTAAGGGGCATGAGATTTCGGTTTATAACTTGTCAAGCATATCCTCTTAGTTGTGTCACTTTAACCTTAATCACCTTCAAGATGCTTATGATAGGGACAATGAGAGCTGAAAGCTATAAGTACCATAATTTTTGGAAGCTCTTTATGAGACTTGAATCCCTACTTCCTTTTACAAAGGCTTTTCTTCCACCATTATATTAAGTCTCCACCTTCTATCTTTATGCACTACTTTGAGAGCATAGTGGCCATTCTTAGTTCTATGTGCATTGTCCCAAGACTAGTTGATTGATGCATAACTTGTTATTGCTTGTTTGAAACTATTGTATCTAGTCACTCTTATGAACTTTGAAGGTGTCCTATGCATTTATATTTGCTACTCTATTGAGGGACAGGCTGAATACTATTATGCTATGTTTTCTTTATGTGAAACAAACAAACGTCTTGCAAAGCATGTTATTCATGAATCTTTTGTTTGTGCCTTTTCATGTTGTATCATAGTTTCTTTACTTATTGCTAGAACTTTGTCTTTCATGTCATGATTGAATTACTATGATCCCAGCTTTGAGTTTTGCAAATACTTTGATCAAGTTTTGATGGTGCATGTCACCTCAAAAATTATTTCTTTTTATCACTTACCTACTCGAGGACGAGCATGAGTTAAGCTTGGGGATGTTGATACATTGCAAATGTATCTATAATTTTTGATGTTCCATGCTTGGTTTTATCCACTTTGTTGTGTTTTTTCCAACTTTGGAGTACTTTTATTATGATTTCTTGGACTAACCTATTAACAAGAGCCATAGTGCCAGCTGCCTGTTTTTTGTTGTTTTTGGTTCCAGAAAAGTCAGAAAATGAATATTCTCGGAATTGGACGGGACAAAAACCAAAGTGCCTATTTTTCTGGAAGGGATCAAGTGTTAGAATACGAGACGGAGAAGGGCTGGGGGCCGGCCACACCACCTGGTCGCGCGGCCAGGCCTGGCCCACGCCAGGGGGTGGTCTGGCCGACCCCAACACCCCCTCGGCCTCTCCTTCCGCCTATAAGTTGCCCTCGGGACAAAAACCCTAAGTACCCGATCAAAAATCCACGAAAGAGTCTATAGCCGCCGCCGTCTCTGTCCCTACATCGGGGGGATCTGAAGCTCTTCCCGGCACCCTGCCGGAGAGGGGAATTCACCCTGGAGGCCTTCTTCATCACCATGCAAGCCTCCGGTGTGATGCGTGAGTAGTTCATCCTTGGACTACGGATCCATGTAGTATCTAGATGGCTGGTTTCTCCTCCTTTGTGCTTTCATGTTTAGATCTTGTGAGCTCCGTTCATGATCAAGATCATCTATTTGTAATTCATACATGTTGTGTTTGCGGGGATCCGATGGATATTGAGATGCTATTTCAGATTGATTATTGATTCTATCATGTCTTTGTTATTTGAGATCTTGCATGCTTTCCGTTGTTAGTAGCTATCTTGGCCAACTAGATGCTAGCAACTCCAAGAGTTAGTATTTATGCTCGATAGTGGGTTCATGCCTCTGGTAATCTGGGGAAGTGACAGAAATCTCTAAGGCACTAGATGTGTTGTAGCTACTAGGGAGAAAACAACAATCCTTTGTTCATAGAACAATCGTATTGTTTACTTTACACGCAGTTCATAAAGCAATAATGTGTTGCTTGCAACTTAATACTGGAGGGGGTTCGGATGATAACCTGAAGGTGGATTATTAGTCATAGATGCAGTTGGATGGCGGTCTATGTATTATGTTGTAATGCCCAATCAAGTCTCAAAGGAGTCAAGATGATTAGTATATGCATGTATTGCTTTCTCGGTGTTTGTCAATTGCCCCGCTATAATTTGTTCACCCAGCATGTTATCTATCTAAGGAGAGCCATCTCTAGTGAACTATGGATCCCGGTCCTTTACTTTACATACAATCTACAATCTTTTACTGCTTTGTGTTTACTTTCTATAAACTTTTACTTCTTTCCATTCGATACGTTTAATCCTTTGTTTTCCGCAAAACACTGTGAGATTGATAACCTCATCGCAAGTTGGGGACAAAGTTCTGTGGTTGTGTTGTGCAGGTCTCCACGTTGCCACTAGCACCGGTAGTTTGCCCTGCCAAAGCTCAGCTAGTAACACCTTTGAGGTGTTTCCTTGCTCCTACTAGTTCGATTAAACCTTGGTTTCATAACTGAGGGAAACTTGCTGTTGTGGTCATCATACCTTCCTCTTGGGGTTCCCAACGAGCTCTACATCAACCACGCACTAGCACTTTTCTGGGCGCCATACACAGAGCCATCAATTCCCAAGCTTATACTTTTGTCTTCTTCTTCACTAACACATTTATCATGATTTCCTGCATTCAAAAAGTTAGTGCCCAAGGGAAAATTCAAGCTTTCAACATATTTGACTAGCATATCATACACATCATTGTGAGAATTTTCCATTAATTTTTTTTGGGTTTTAATTTTATATGCAAGGTACTAAAAATAAACTAGCAATGCAAATAAAATAGAAGCCTAGCGCTACACTCTCCGGCAATGGCGCCAGAAAAGTATCTTGATAACCCCCAAGTGTAGAGGATCATCGTAGTACAATTCGATAAGTATTTGAGTGTCAAACCCACGAGGATCTGAAGGTAAACTATCTATTCTCTAAACCCATATAACCCACTTATATGGCCTTCTATGGAAAGCTAGGATCTAAAGTGTTTGTGGTTGTTTTTGGTATTAACTAGAAAACAATAAAGGAGTTGAAATAAATACTATAAGTAAAATAATGCAAATGAAATGGAGCTAGTGGAGTGGATGTGGATAATCTATGGGAACAAATGTTTAGGAAAATTGCCATTTCATTCATTTGGTTGTCACAATTAGTGAAGCACCGATGCGAGCGCCAGAAAACTTCCTGAAAGTTGTCATTGGAGCTTCTTGCTACACCTTAATGGTTGAGATTCTAAGTGAAGAGTGATGTAGTAAATGGAAGTCTTCCCATGAGAGAAACTCGAGGGTTTAAATATCGAACTCTCGGGGAGCTATGTGTAAGAGAATGATCCTCTTTGTTCTTCATCAAGCAACCTATAAAATAGTTGTAGATTATTTTGTGCCATGAACCTCACCAAGTGGTTGTCAAGCACAAGGTGTATGAAAGCAAAACTGAAATAAAATACAATAAAAGTAAAATGCAATGAAATAGTAAAGTAAATATGCAATGGTGGTAAATGCAATGGAATATGGTGTTTTGGGGTTTTGGTTGGTGTTTGCAAGTATGAGAAATGTTTTTGTATTTCGAATTTAATTAGTACTGAAAATAAAAAGTAATGTAGATGTGTTGGATAGTGTTTTATTATGGTTTAAAATGGACCGGGGTTCATGGTTTCGCTTATGCACTCTCTCTTTGAGTTGTGGTGGACACTGGACACTCTAGTTGACATAATATTGGTGCAACATGTTAAAGTATGGATAGCAATTTATATGGGCATCACGTCCTAACATAGATATGTTATTTTACTAAAAATTCACTTATACTCCACTAGAAAGGGGGGTCTCCAAGAAATATAGTGTTAAGATCAATTTCAGAGTATAGCATTAGGTTCTATGACATGAAGTTAAAATAAGAACATACTTGATCTAGTCTAAGCATGGTATTTTCTTTATCCCTAGTGAGGCAACTAAGTAAAGATAAACACCCAAGTGATTCGCAAGTTTTACTATATTACCCGCAAGATCACCCCTGTTCCTCCAACTAATGCACATGTTCCCCCACACACGCTCCCATATACAAGTTTGATCAAAACAAGTAAACAAGAACGGGGTACATAATATGCATCTATTCATATACTTCCAATACTGAACAATTGCAATATAAAATATCAACTATATAAAGATCCACCACATAGGTAATACAAATATGACATCAATCATGTTATGTAGCTCATACGGTTCTAATACAATCGAGATCATGAGAGAGATACAATAACTACTGCCACAAACCCATAGTCCAGGGGTGGACTACTGCCCCTTCATCATGGTGAAGGTGCTGGAGTCATTGGAGGAGGTGGAGATCACATCGGAAGCGCCCCACCAGAGTTTTCCCCCTCCAATCTTCTGCCTCCTGCCTCTTTGTTTCGTGTTTCTATCTTATGCAGCGCTCTCTTTCGAGAATCGTTGGGAGACCTTTTTTATACGCGGTTTTAGGTCAGAACCTTCGCCTGGGAGAAAGAATCGACGACATCAGAGACTCGAGGGGCAAACGAGCACATCAGTCGCGAATGGTTAGCTCGTTCCCTCCTCGGTCTTCTTTTCTCGCGAATCTTTGGCCCATTGTCCTTGGTTCTGATAAATACTAGGTCCCATGAAGTTTCAGGTCAATTGGACATCGTTTGGGTACCTGAAAGTCAAAAACATTGAAATAGGGGTTTTCTGCCTCGACAGAGTTAATTCCAAAATAATATGGGAAGTTTGAATTATTCCCAAATATAATTATAAATCATGAATATACCCCATGTATGATGCAAATATGTTGGAATATCAAGTATAAAGTGCAAAGTTCATGGATGCATTTTACATGCATCAGCATCCCCAAGCTTAACCTATACTAGCATCCCCAAGCTTAACCTATACTCGTCCTCGAGTATGAAGGTGATAAAACTAACATGGACTTTTTACTTTAATACTATTTTGGATATCAAAACTGGTTACTATTGCTACACAAAGTCAAATGATTCATTCTTTAAAGGAATAGCAATATGCAAGATAGATAATGAAGTGATATCTCATATACCATGAAAGGATGATCAATAGAAATTCACAAAGTGTAACATAGAATAAAGAGCTATGGACCAAATGAATGCAAAAATGCAAAAGCAAAAGTAAAGTAAAAACATCCTATAGTGGTCATAGATTTTTCTTCTCAATTTTGAATATTAAGGTGGACACTTTGGAAAGATAGATAATAAGCAGATATTAATCACGAATAAGTTTCATATAGCTTCCAAACTCTTCCTCTTATGATCATGTTTGAACTATGGTATTCATTAGCTTTGAGCCCTCATTGCCCCTATCATAAGCATCTTGAGTGGTTAAGGTTAGTGTGATGGCAAGTATGAGTTATATGCTTGACAAAGTATAAGTTGAATGCATCATGCCCCTTAAATACGAGTACCTACACCACATGCTACTCAACTTAGGACCCTAAGCAAGTTCTTGTCATTGTAAGTATATATGTATCATCGAGAATGCCAAATAGGGTACCTCTTGCCCCAAAATGACAAGACAAATAGACAATGGGCATCTTAGCAATTCTTTTTATTTACTATTGGAATAGCTTTTTATTGAAGATGCTTCATAGAATGCACACTATGGGATGCTGTAAATCTGTACCATGAATGATGCATGGCTTGGGTTAGAGGTCCATGCGTTTCTCTCACACATATACAAACTCCATGAGCTCACAAAGGTTCCAATTTAATTCACAGTGATAGACATCAATAACAAAAGAACATGATATCAACTAAATGTGAATAAGTGTAATGTTGAAAACGTGCCCCATGAAAGCATGGTTATGATAACTCCCAACTCATAATTTGTCAAGCACACAACTTCATAAGATAGTCACAATGGTTCAAGTTTATTATGTGCAAGAAATAAAAGTGTGCCATCAAGTTTGTGAGAGCTTTACTAACCAATTTTATCATAGCAAACATAACCATAATCATCTTAATTTGGAAGCTAGATAAATCAATAAAACATTATAAACATACTTCGAATAGCAATTATGCCAATAGGTAGGTATGGTGGACACTCTGGAAAACTTGGTTCAAAGGAGTTGGATAACAAGTTTTAACTTGTTGGTTTTATTTTTGGGCTAGAAAGAGGGTGAAAGTTGACCGTCTACATGCATGCATAAGATTCCATAGTTCTAATCAGTCCATGTCAAACAATGTAAACTAATAGCAAGCATCAAAACATGAATAAAAGATAACTCTACACAATGCATTTGCAAATTGATACTCGTCCAAAGCATATGAACCATGCAACTATGTGTAATATTTTTAAATCAACTTCAACATCCCAATCCCAACTTTTAATAGCATCCAACTTTACTTAAACCAAACCGCCAATAGATCTCCCATAATATATATCAAAGTGGTGGTGACGAGGGTTAAACTCATCAATGCCCAATGTTATGGACTTGGGTTTTGGAGAAGGAGAGAGCGCTAGAGGCATCAATCGGCTAGCAAAAAAGCACATAGGGATGCAAGGTTTACCCAGGTTCAGGCCTCGTAGAGGTCCCTACTCCTGCTTTTCTGCTCTTGGAATTATCGAGGGAGTAGAAAGTTACAGGGAGTGCGTAGATGCAATCTGGCGATGGTTGTGGAAACTAGGGTTGTGATCCTCCTCCTCGCCGCCCCTCCTAGCCTTTATATAGATATGATAGGTCTCGGGTAGCAGGTCGAGTCGGTTACAGATTAGGGTTTGTCCCTTTAAACTTTCTATCTTAAGCTTTGTCTTGTGTTGCAAGCAATCAGAGTCTCCATGAGTCACCCGAATCCTGTATTGGGCCCTAGTAACGCCGTGGGCTTCTGCCATACCTGGACCGTATATGCAAAACTCGAGTACCTGTAAGGTATGCCCATGTCAGGTGGTCTTACTCAAATATAAATAAAACAAAACAAACTAAAACAAATAAAAGACGCTCCAAGTTTATGCGATAGTAATGTGTTGCTCAAAAAACAGAAAGTAGACATGTGCAAACTGAGAGTGTGGTTGGTCCAGTGGGGTGCCTTGGGCATCCCCAAGCTTATAGTTTTCACCATCCTTGGATTGCTATTGGTGAATCTCCTCTAATCCCTGTGAAAAAACATCAACGCAAAATTTTCTCCCATCTCTTTTTTGTGGGGTGACATTAGTGGGTACAAAAGACACATTGGTTGCTGCAACAAATCCTTAAACAAATGTATATATGAAATGTATAGTAGTTATATAATATTGTATGCTTTCTCATGAACTCAAATCAATCAAAAAGATTCAACTTAAAAGATTAAAGAATGCATAAAACAAAATAGGACAGAATCTGTCTAGAATTTTAGCAACAACAAAATGCAATTAATTACCCTACTTAGGCATGTCCAAAAATCACAAAATTTAATGAGCATACATAGGATTAAAAGTTGTAACTATAGTTCCAATATGAGCTCAATCGTAGTTACAGAACAAATATGAAAAATCATACGGTACAGAGACTCGTGCAGAAATCTACAACTCCATATATGTGTTCAACTTTTTTCAATCCAAAATGGGTAAAACTTGGTACTTTATTGAAAACTACAGAACTAAAACAAAAACTAAAGTATCTTGCTACACCAATAGGACACAAATAAAATCAAAATAAAAACATTCGGGTTGCCTCCCGCAAAGTGCTTTCTTTAAAGCCATATAGCTAGGCTTACTTACTTGAATTTCAAGAGGGGTGAAGCTCATGAGGGAGCTTGAATTTTGGAGTGTCCCTCTTACTTGGAAAGTGCTCCATACACTTCTTATGTGGAAATTGAAACTTTACATTGCCTTCCTTTGAATCAATAATAGCACCTGTAGTACGAAGGAAAGGTCTTCCCAAAATAATTAGACACTAGAGGTTTTACTCCCCATGTCCATGATAATAAAATCAATGGGAACAAAAGTCATGTGAAGCTCTACCATTACATTACTAACTTTGCCTATAGCATGTTTAATGGTATCATCAGCAATTAGTAAGTCCATGGAGCATTTTTCTATATTTTGCAATTCTAGCAATTCATATAGATCTTTAGATAAAACAGAAACACTAGAACCTAGATCAAGTATAGCATGGTGTGTTTCTTTTCCAATAATAATTAATACCTTGGGGATCCATACATCCCCAAGCTTAGGTGGTATCGTAACATCTTAATTGTACCTAGAAATCTTTTCTTTAAGCACATGGTTAGCTATATAAGAACCAAAACCCGCTTGGTGAGAATTTATGGAAGGATCACTAGCAAATTTTTGTAGCACATTAATGAGTTCATACAAGATACATTTATCTAAATCAAGTAGTGGATCCTTAAACTCATTAAGCATCTTAACTTCTTCTACCTTTTTCTCATTCATAATCATGAGATTTTCATTTTCCGCTCTCTTTCTTTCATTAATAACTTCTCAAGATCTATCTATTACATCTTGCACATAGTTTATAATTTTCCTCATGTTTTTTAGCAATGATAGTTTCTTTCAATGATGTTACTTCCCTAGTGAGCTGATATACCCTCTCAAAAAAAGCATCTTGTTTCTCAAATTTAGATATAATTTCTCTGTTCAACTCTTTTTGGGTAGATATAAATAATCTAATAGTGTTTTCCAAGTCATTAGAAACATTACCACTACTAGCATATTTGTTGGTAGCAAAGGTCAACAAAGGGTGGACTATTGTAAGAGTTGTAGTTATTATTACCATAGCTACCACTACCAAAATTCCTAACAAAGTTCACATCCATACTTTCAGCATTGTTACCAACTAAGTCTTACAAAGGAACATTCTCAACATTTTGTTTAGACATGTAAGCAAGAATGGCATCCATTTTATTAGATAAAGTGTCTATCTCTTCTATGGAATTTACTTTCTTGGAAGGAATAGGTGCTATTTCAGTATGCCATTGACTATAATTTTGCAATATACTTTCTAATATGACTTTTGCTTCTACAATAGTTTTACTCATAAAAGCACCTCCAGTAGCAGAATCTAGTATGTTTCTAGACATGTAGTTCAAACCATTATAGAATGAATGCAATATGGTCCATTCATTGACTCCATGTGATGGACAAGTCCTAAGCATTATATTAATTCTCTCCCAAGACATAGCTACATGCTCATTTTCATTTTTCCTAAATGATAAGATGTTATTCCTATTTTCAAAATTTTAACGAGAGGATAATATTTTTTATGAATGCTTCTTTTAAATCATCCCAAAATTTTATACTAGCGGTGGGTAGTGATAGTAACCATGCTTTAGCTTTTCCTTTAAGTGAGAAGGGAAACTATTTTAGTTTGAGGATATCATTTTCAACATTTTTAAATTTTTGCATGTCACATATTTCACAAAAGTCATGAATATGCATAGAGGCATCCTCATTTGCACTACCTCCAAATTGTTCCGTAGTTATCAAGTTTAGCAAACTAGGACTAACTTCAAAGCTCTCCGCTATAATCTCAGGTGTGGTAATGGGCTTAGCAATAAATTGATCATTAGGTGTATTTGTGTAGTAACACAATTTAGTTCTTTCTCCCATTATGCAAGTAGTAAAGTGATACTAATTTTTATTTGTTTTATGTTTTTGAATTAAAACTACAAGTAGAATGATACTAAAACTAATACTACTGAACTAACAACTAACAAATGAAATACAAAACTGAAAACTAAAAGACAAACCGAAATACAAAAGTAAATACAAAAACTGAAAAATAAAAAGTAAATGCAAAACCAAATATAAAAAGAAACTAAAAATGTAGAAACTAAAATGTAAAGATGAAAGTAAAGACAATAACCAAACAAAATAAAACTACTTTGAAGATTTAAAGAACAAGAATATACCCACATGGGTGCAACCTCCCCAAGCTTAGCTGTTTACACAAGTTGGTGATGAAGTTGAACTTTCTTGTGAGCTGTCCTTTTACTAGCTCCCCAGCAACGGTGCCAAAAAACTTCCTTGATGTGAGCGCCCAAAAACTTCCTGACAGTTGTCGTGGGAGTTTCTCGTTGCACCTTAACGGTTGAGACTCTAAGTGAAGAGTGATTTAGTAAATAGAAGTATTCCCCACGAGGGAAACTCGAGGGTTTAAATATAGAACTCTCCGGGAGCTGTGTGTAAGAGAATGATCCTCTTTGTTCCTTGTCAAGCAACCTACAAAATAGTTATAGATAGTTTTGTGCCCTCAACCTCACCAAGTGGTTATCAAGCACAAGGTGTATGTAAGCAATACTAAAAAAAAATACAATAAAAGTAAAATGCAATGCAATAGTAAAGTAAATATGCAATGATGGCAAATGCAATGGAATATGATGTTTTTGGGTTTTGGTTGGTGTTTGTAAGTATGAGAAATGTTTTTGTATTTTTGTATTTAATTGGCACTGAAAATAAAAAGTGATGTAGATGTGTTAGATAGTGTTTTCTTATGGTTTAAAATGGACCGGGATTCATGGTTTCACTTGTGCAGTCTCTCTTTGAGTTGTGGTGGACACATGACACTCTAGTTGACATAATATTGGTGCAACATGTTAAAGTATGGATAACAATTCATATGGGCATCACATCCTAACATAGATATGTTATTTTACTAACAATTCATTTATACTCCACTAGAAAGGGGGGTCTCCAAGCAATATAGTATTAAGATCAATTTTAGAGTATAGCATTAAGTTCTATGACATGAAGTTAAAATAAGAACATACTTGATCTAGTCTAAGCATGGTATTTTGTTTATCCCTAGTGAGGCAACTAAGTAAGGTAAACACCCAAGTGATTTGCAAGTTTTACTATCCTACCCGCAAAATCACCCCCGTTGCTCCAACTAATGCACACGTTGCCCCACACACGCTCCCATGTACAAGTTTGATCAAAACAAGTAAACAAGAATGGGGTACATAATATGCACCTATTCATATACTTCCAATACTGAACAATTGCAATATCAAATATCAACTATATAAAGATCCACCACATAGGTAATACAAATATGACCGCAATCATATTATGTAGCTCATACGGTTCTAATACAATCGAGATCATGAGAGAGATACAATAGCTACTGCCACAAACCCATAGTTCAGGGGTGGACTACTCCCCCTTCATCATGGTGAAGGTGTTGTAGTCGTTGGAGTAGGTGGAGACAACACCGGCAGCGCCCCGCCGGAGTTTTCCCCCTCTAATCTTCTGCCTCCTACCTCTCTGTTTCGTGTTTCTGTATTCTGCGGCACCCTCTTCCCAGAATCATCGGGAGACCTTTTTTATACGTGGTTTTAGGTCAGAACCTTCGACTGCGAGAAAGAATCGACGGCATCGGAGACTCGAGGGGCAAACGAGCACATCAGCCGTGACCAGGGGGTGGGCCATGGCTGGTTAGCTCGTTCCCTCCTCGGTCTTCTTTTCTCATGGATCTTTGGCCCATTGTTCTTGGTTCTGATAAATACTAGGTCTCGTGAAGTTTCAGGTCAACTGGACATCGTTTGGGTACCTGAAAGTCAAAAACATTGAAATAGGTGTTTTTTGCCTCGACAAGGTTAATTCCAAAATAATATGGTAGTGTGAATTTTTCCCAAATATAATTATAAAACATGAATATACCACATATATGATGCAAATATGTTGGAATATCAAGTAATAAAGTGCAAAGTTCATGGATTATTTTACATGCATCAGCATCCCCAAGCTTAACCTATACTCAATCATATCACTAATGAGCATAATGAATCATCTAAATCAATTATATCACTTCCATCCTCCAATATATTAGACATAAGTGTTCCACATAGAGGATTACTAGGCAATGAAAGATCATCATCATTATAAGAAGATTTGTTCATGGGAATTTGTGTGTTACCCTTGTTGGGAGTAGGAGATGGGTATCTACTCAATTCTTCCTCCACCTTTTCTTCTTTCTCTTCTATCTCCTTTTCTTTGGGATGCATGGGCATCCCCAAGCTTAACCTTTTGTCATACTCTTGACTAACACTTTCATCATGATTTCTTGCATTCAAAAAGTTAGTGCCCAAGGGAATATTCAAGCTTTCAACATATTTGACTAGCATATCATACACATCACTGTGAGAATTTTTCATTATAATTTTTTTGGGTTTTAATTTTATATGCAAGGTACTAAAAATAAACTAGCAATGAAAACAAGAATAGAAGCCTAGCTCTACGCTGCCCGGCAATGGTGCTAGAAAAGTATCTTGATAACCCCAAGTGTAGGGATCACTGTAGTACAATTCGGTAAGTATTTGAGTGTCGAACCCACGAGGAGCTGAAGGTAAACTATATATTCTCTAAAGCTCTATAACCCACTTATATGTCCTTCTATGCAAAGCTAGGATCTAAAGTGTGTGTGTGTGTGGTTGTTTTTGGTATTAACTAGAAAACAATGAAGCAGTTGAAATAAATACTATAAGTAAAATAATGCAAATGAAGTGGAGCTAGTGGAGTGGATATGGATAATCTATTGGAGCAAATGTTTAGGCAAATTCTATTTCATTCATTTGGTTGTCACAATTAGTGAAGCACATATATAGTCATTTTATTATTTCTTCTAGGAGGAGCCATAACTAGGTGTAGCCATATATATGAGCAAATACACCACTAGTGATTGATCCCAAGGCCAATTAAGAACAAACAAGGGAATATTAAGACATAAATTCCAACCATCGCATTTAGATCTAAGGTCCCCATGATAATACCCCATTGATTAACCATGAATTAATACTACATATATTTCTAAGCCTTGGGATTCGGCTTATGTCAAACTCCGTCTATCCCTCATCCTATCAACATGCAACAGTTACATGCATCAGTCGCTCTCATCCTTATCTGAAAAAACCCACCCCACCAACCCTAACTCTAGCCCCAGCTCCGCGGCGGCACTGACCCCGGCCGTGCTGACCTGTGCGGCACGCCGGACTACACCGTACACCCCAGCGGTGCGCTGGACCTCACCGTCCTTCACGGTTGCAGAAAACTTGCCCACGGAGAAATAGTTATGAACATAGTTCTCTATTTCAGCACCACTACCTATCGGCTTTAAGATGAAGTACAGTGCATGGTGACATGGCATACCAATAATCTGCCACTTCCTGCATGAACAAGTCTTGTTTCCAATATCTATAGTATACCTCCTTTCAGTTCCATGCTTGTCTTTTGCATAAACCTCAACCAATGTACTAGAACTTCTGACCATCCTCATAATTATCGTTCTCATTTCTCTGGTTCTTGCATTCAGTAACAAAACCACCTTTGGAACTATTTTATGGCCTATAAATTTTCTTGCACAAATTTGTTGCCTAAAATCTATTTTCACCATTATGCACTGTCTTATTGCATCTAACAAAATAACAATTGCAAGTGACTTCATGTTCCTAATATTAACATTGAAACTCTCTACCAAATTATTGTAAACATAATCCACTTTTCTTAACTCACCAAACCTGCTTCTGGCCCATAGCTTGTTGTGATGTTCTTTAAGGTATTCTTTCACCTTCGGCACTATATACATGTTCTGCATTTAAGTAGCATGTGTGCTTAGGGTGTATGTGTATGCTGATCTCCACAAGTTGTATTCAAAGATCTTTCCTTTGAACTTCTTCATGAAGTTAGTAGCGAGGTGTCGCATGCATTCCATATGCTCAACCCTAGGAAACACAGCATCAACAACATTCTCAAACCCCTTGCATGCACCAGTGTGTATCACCCAGCCTTCAGGATGACCAATTACTACATGTAGTCTATGCATGAACCATGTCCAACTTTCATTTGATTCACCCTCAATAACAACATAAGCTATGGGAAAAAGCTAATTATGCACATCCACAACACAAGCATTAGCAAGTGCTAATTTTTTTAAATAATACATTTTTTTATTAAATTTCACAAATATTACGCAAAAAGAGGAAATTACACATCTAACGCACTGTCGTTTTTTGAAAAAACGACCAGCCCATTTTGTTTTTTGAAAAGACGATTGGCCGGTCGGAATACTAGCAGCCAACTGATCGTTTTTTGTAAAAACGACTTGCTGTTTCGTTTTTTCAAAAGACGACTAGACTTGATTGTTTTTTGGAGAAACGACTCGCCAGATCGTTTTTTCAAAAAAAGACAGCTGCATGGATCATGCACTCGACGTTGGGCTAATTTATTTGCGCCGTTCTTTTTCCCGCTAGTAGTTCTCCTGCCACTTGTTCGCGCCGTTTATCTCCCGCCACTTTTTCGCGCCGTTTCTCTCCCGCCACTTTTTCACGCCGTTTCTCTCCCGCCACTTCTTCCCGCTGTTTTCTCTCCCACCACCTCTCCCGCTAGTATTTCTCCTGCCACTTTTTCGCGCCGTTTCTCTCCCGCCACTTCTTCCCGCTGTTTTCTCCCACCACTTCTTCCCGCTGTTGCCCCTATAAATACTGGCACCTAGATGGTATCTCTTCACCTTGTTATTCCTCCCATTTCCTTCCCCTCTCCATCATGAGTGTGCCATGTTCGGACCTAGACTATAGGCCTACAAAGACGAAAGATGCCAGGTTGCCGCAAGGGGTGACACACGAGCGTTGTTGGTGCGGCCATCTCGCGAAGGTCAAGGAGTCGATCGATTTCTCCACCTGCATGGACATGAAGTTTTTCATGTGTCCCAACTACGACGCAAGCCCGCCCCGGCAAGCAAGTTCGTCATACGAGAGGCCTACGGTATGTTCCCAGAGCATGGTTAATATGAACCATTCATGTTATCATGAGTTCTTTTATTCATTCCATTGATTTGCTTGCAGTCTCCTCCTCCACTTTGCAAGTGGTACCATTGGATTGACACGGAGCAGCCAACCTAGGCCAAGAAAGAGTGTCATGACAAGAAGCGAGCTGTGTGGGCTGCCTTTCATGAAGAGGAACGTGCTGAAAGGATGGCCGAAGAGAAGAAGAAGGAACGGGAGAGAGAAATGAAAGAATTCCGAGCAGAGCAAGCTCGAAACCGCGAGCTGAACAGGAAGAGAAGGGAGAAAGAGGAGCGCCAGGAACAGGTGCGCAAGGAGGCCCGTGAGGAGGAAAGGAAGAGATTAAGAGAAAGAGCTGTCGAGGCGCGAGCGGCAGAGGAACGTGGGGACAAGACCGGGAAGTACCCGCGCTGGACTCAGGGAAGGTAGACGTATGTCTCAGTACCGATGTATCTTAATTCCTGTTGTAGTGTCTTGATGTAACTTCATTTCAGTTGTAGTGTCCCGATCTATCTTAATTTCAGTTGTAGTGTCTTGATGTATCTTAATTTCAGTTGCAGTGTCTTGATGTAACTTCCTTTTATTTGTAGTGTCTTGATGTATCTAAAATGTTTCCCACCGAAATGCTTTTCATCAAAAAACATTCCCGCCAAAATGCTTCCCTCCCCCCCTATGCAGACAGGCTTGCACCCATTTGACCCATTTAGCTTGCTCTTCTATCAGTCTCAAATAAAAATCAGGTTTAATCCTTGACTTAGTCCATAATACATGCACACCGACAGTATGGGTGGGAGGGAGCCCTAAACGAGCACATAATCAATCCTTCAACTCAATAATGGATATTGTTTCAGGATCCTTGAGCACTTCATCAATACAATAAAAATTGCTCAAATCAACTCCATACTGGTTTGTTTTGACGACACTGTCACCATAGTAGAACCTAAATACTACATTATTGGGCATAACTTCAGACCTAAAAAAATACCACAATTTATCAAATGCCCACACAATGGAAGATTTTAGCCCGCAAATATACTTACAATCCTATGCCGAATAATCTTGCATAGCCAGCAAATATAATTATAATCCTATAGCCGAATAATCTGGCATAGCCCACAAATATACTTATAATCCTATAGCCGAATAATCTGGCAGCTAACATACAACATCCAGAACTACCGAGAAGATAAACAAACACAAATGATTATAGTTAGCAAGAAATTAGGGTTTACCCTTGAAGCGTGCGAAATCCTGCCGTGCAGCTG
The DNA here is from genome assembly GCA_910589775.1 of Avena eriantha. NCBI lineage: Eukaryota > Viridiplantae > Streptophyta > Magnoliopsida > Poales > Poaceae > Avena > Avena eriantha. Next base: position 303,699,136 of record OU342746.1, on the reverse strand, counting down.
CCTCCACTAAACCGTGCAGCTGCCTCAAGCCCCAGCCCCAGACTCCATCGTGCAGCTGCCTCAAGCCCCCGCCCCAGACTCCACCATAGCCATTGCTCCTCAAGAACTCCAAGAAAACCCTCCATGAAAACGCCTCAACTCGCTTCACCAGACTATCCCACAAGTAGATCGGAAATCTATTAGCTTTCTAATATGTTTCAGCAGCAAATTTAGTGGAAAATGGAGCAAAATGTAGCAACAAATCGGTGCAGCTCCATGGGAGAAGAACTAGCAGTAGGGGAGAAGAACACGCGGGGCTGAGGAAGAGGAAGAAGGAGGCAGGCGTGGTCTGGCGCGGGGCGGGGGATAAGTAGGCGCGCGTCGTTTCTTCAAAAGACGAGCCGGCCACGTCGTCTTTCCACGCAACGATGGTCCCGTGTCGTTTCCACAAAAGACGAAGCCCCCGCGTCGTCTTTCCACGCAACGACGCGCGCATCTGTCCTCCTGCAGCCCGGTAGGGTGGGTCCCGCGGCGCTGCTTTCGGCGCCTCAAAAGACGGCGTGGGTTGATCGTTTCCTCAAAAAACGACACTGCCTCTTCGTTCGTTCAAAAAACGACGGTGCGTTAGATGTGTAAATTACTTTTTTGCGTAATATTCGTGAATATTGAATAAAAAATGTACTATTTAAAAGAAATAGCATTAGCAAGTTGTCCCCTAAACTTCCCTATTAAAGAATTTGTGTTTACTGCCAAGTATGGCCTACAGCCGTCTAGGAACCCCTCTCAGCATGCCTTCATGTAGACAAAACATCTCCTGAAGCATTTCATATCCGCCTCCTTATACTTGACCCCCCTTGAGACCTTTTCTCTTCCTTCCACAACCTCTTAATCAATGTCAACAATACTACTAGGTGATGTTTTCTCTACCTCACCTTTGAAACTATACAATATGTGAAAACCGTCATTCCACTTGCCTCGAATAAAATCTAGAGCCATCTCCATCCCATCAAAGACTATGTGGTAAGGAATCAGAATGTTAAACTTTTTTTTAATCTTTGTTCTGAGTTCAGTAGGTCTAATGTTATGATCCTGCCTCACCCAGTCAAGTACATTAGCAACAATCCACTTGGTTGTCACCAATCAAATTTTATCACTTAAAGAAGTATTAGGGCAGTTGTGTTTCTTCATGTCTACCTTAATCTGCATTCGATAAGAATAAAAATAAATCAGAGGACATATTAGCAGAATAAATATGAGAAAGACTGATACTAAATGTAGCTATTGGAACCTGAAATGGGTGTCCACCCCCCATTGGAGATGCATGCAATCTCCATTTACACACCTCACTTTCCCTACAATGCACCCTAAATCTCTTTTGGTCACTCTTTTCAATGATAAATTTGAACCCAACTCTTATTGCATAGGTATTAACTACATATATAAAATAGTCCTCCATAGTCTCAAAGACAATCCCCTCATCAATTGTAGGATTATCCCTATCAAAGTGTATCACTGGCCTGTCCTCATCTTCACCATCGCATTTGCATCCCATTTCCGCATATTCACATTCCTCTTCCTCATTAGTCCCATAGTCATGCTCAAAGTTCGAATCAACCAAATATTCCCTACTCTCCATCCTATCAGGTTCAGCAGCCACATCTAGACATGCTTTCTCAACATCATCATCATCTTTGAGCACAAAATCATCCCCACCGCCACCCATTTCAATGTCTTCATGCTCGCTTGACAAAACATCATGCTCAAGAGCAAGCTGGGTAGTCATGCTCAGTATCACTACTCTGTTATGGTCGGTTCAGTTGTTCGTGTTGCACATGGTCTGTGATCATTCATGGCCATCTCTTCCCTTAACAATGTGCACAGACATCAGCACAGTCCTCGTGCCGAGGTGTTTACCCCACATCATGGCCATAGCCTCCTTAGTCCTAATATCGCAAAAAGTCTTTGAATTTATGTAGTAGTAACTGCTTATGAATTCATCGTGCTGGCTAATCGAAAACTTGCCAAATTGCATGTTCAAGTCACTTAGAGTTAGGTCCTCCACGTCTACTGTCACTCGATAATCAAAACCATTGGTAACTGCAATTCTACCGCCGGACAAGGTTTCATTCTGACAACCATGCCGAATCTTCAACAGAAATCTGGATGCGGCAGACGTCCTACGGTTACCAACACATATCCTCGCCATCACTATCGTGGCGGTGTCACGGCAGATGCCATGTATAGGCTAAAGGTGGGGACTAATACACGCTAGGGGAATCCAGGGAGGGATAGTGAAGTGATTCTCCACACAAGAACTTGTATTGATCTCCTTCCAAGGTTACAAGTGCTCCTAGAGCTGTATTGGTGAGAGGAGGAAGAAGGAGCTCTCTTACTCTCACCCACAGAACTCACCTGAAACCCTAGACCTTAACAGAATCGTACAGAGATCAAAACAGCCAACCACTTCTACTGAAGCCCTAGCCCCCCTTTTATAGGGGAGGCTCGGTTTCTGCCTAGGGCATACGTGGAGGCATATTCCTAAGAATATGCCTCCACCCAAAGTGGTAAGCCGACCGGGGTGCTTTTTCCCCCACGTCACACATGCTTTAGCTACGTTAGCCACTGCGGCGCCCTCGTCAGCTGACACGGGCGTCGTCATGCTTGTTGGCCACGCCCCGGTGGTCCTGTCCTTGCTCGCTTCGCTCAGGCAGTGCGTACCGGGGCTCCTTTTGACCAGCGAGATTCCTTCCTTCTCCTAGAAGCTTGCTGCGACCCGGATGATGGTTCATCCGGCCACACCCTTTCCTGCATACAGGCAAAACACACACTTCCGACTTACCGCTTAAGTCGGATGAGGGCTAGTTAGGCGGACGCCCACAGGTCTGGATTACCCCGTGATTCGGCCTGCCTTGAGGTGACCCGGCCAGCATCTGCTTTGCCCTGGCCGAACCTCGGCTAACTTGGCCTTTATACCCCGGCGTGACCCTACCCGGGGGTATCCCCCCAACATTAGTCCCCGAAGATGGTGCGGCCTTAGCCGCCTTGGCCGCTAAGGCCACACTAGGTTCCGTTTTGTGCCCCTGTCGTTGTTTGCCGAGTTACCTCTGTACCTCGGACGGCTTGGATTTACGTTCCCTTCGCACATTGCAAGTTTTCACTTGCCGGCCGGGTTACCACAGCTCTATCTGGGTCTTACTTCCTTCTCTCGTACGCTAACCCATGTGAAGGGTAATCATTAAGTTGTCTTATTTTAAGGGACGGTACAGTAACCGCCGCAATAATTGTCAGTTATCACTGTGCGCGGGTCACGTCACGCCTGCCTCCTCGTTTACTGCATCAGCGCGTCACGTCACAGGACTCTCTTCGCCCTGTGGCCTTCCGTGTGGCTCCTTACTGATTGGTCCGAACGGGTAATACACGGCCACAGCGTGTGGCCGGTCCACAGGGTGCGATCCCACTCACCCCTGATGGGGGTGGTTAAATAGCGGAGGGGTGCGTCCCTTAGGATTTTTCCGCCTCCTCACCCCTCTGCCCACTGCTATTCCACTTCGTCTTCCTCGCGACCGCGCCGCCACCAGCACTGCCAAAAAGCAGCGTCGCAGCCGTACTTCTCCGTTGCGCCTCCGCATCACCGTCACTGCGACGCAAATCTCCCGCTACGGGTCCTCGTCAATCCAAGCCACTGTCCCCCACCGCCTCTAGCGCCAGCGAGGGCTTCGAGGAGAAGATGGCGGAAGAAGAACTCGCCATTGCTGAGCAAGAGATGGAGGAGGACGCCGCTGCTACGGACCGCGGCGCATGGGCCGGCTCCTGGGTCTGCCAGGACGATCTAGACTAGCTCTACCGGACCAGACGCATCCCCGCCGGCGTCGCCGCTCGCCTCGCCTCCGCCGAGCTAGCTCCTTCACCCAATCCCGGGGAGTTCCTATCTCATTTTCAACGGGGCTTCGGACTCCCGGTGAGCGATTTCTTCCATGATTGGCTCAGTACCTACCATCTTCAGCCGCACCATCTTCCAGCCAATGCCATTACTTCTCTCTCTGCCTTCGCTTCTACGATCGAAGGCTACGCCGGATTATGGCCCACGAAGGAGCTGTGGATCTGGTTTTTCGCCCTTCGTCGCAACGTTATTCCCGACATTCACACTGATCCGAAGGACAAGCGGCTCACTCAGTTCGGAGAGGCCTCCATCTCACCCCGGAGGTTCTCTGTTTTCCCCCGGGTCATAGGGCTAGAATCCTGCAAAGGTTGGGCCCGGACGTTCTTTTACGTCCGGAACACGGGCACCGAAGATTTGATCCGGTTGCTCCCCTATACACTGGGTCCGCCGAACACGGATCTGTGGGACGCCGTTCCCAGGAAACCTACGGCCCTGGCCAACCAAGTGAATAAGAGGTTCGCGGAGCTGAAGGAGCTCGGGTTGTGCAACGAGGATGCAATGATCACTTTCGTGCGCAACCTAATCTCCCCTCTCCAGAAGCGCACCCACAAGGTGTGCCCTATGAGCTATTGCCGCGATCCCAACCGGACTTCATCTTTCAAACTGAACAACACGGAGATCTTTCGTAGGGTTAAGGCTCTCTTCACCACTCACAAGGACTTCTCCTCTGACTGGACTTGGGGGATTGAGCATTTCTGCCGTGACCGGCTTCCTCCCATGGTAAGTTTCATGCTGCAAACTTACCCCGGACTAATCCCTTGTCTGTTATTGTTGTATTTTTGACTCGTTTGTTTACTCTTTTCCTCAGCTATTCCTTCAGCAGACGCTCGAGGACGGCACCGATCCGACCCTTAAGTGGGCACCAGACCGGGTGACTTCGGACGAGGAGGAGCCAGACCAAGAGATGTTTCTCCCCATGACCGACGCCACGAAACGACCCACGGGTAACTTCACTTCTGCTAGAGATTGGCCCGATGATGAAGATTACTCGGATATCGAGATAATTGAACCCTTTGAGGCTGTCCCCCTTTATTTTGCTTTTCCGCCATCAGCTCACTCCGGTGGTCATATCCACGAGGACCCTCCCCTCGCTACGGACGAGCCAGTTCCGGTGGCGTCGAAGAAAAAGCGCGGGGCTTCCTCAAGCTCTTCCTCCGGACCTTCCCAGCCCGTTAAAAGGCGAAAGAAGGCCCCAGCACGAAGGGCTCGGAAACCCAGAGCAGCCGAAACCTCGGATGCGTAAGTCCTTCTTTCTTCTGTAACTCGCTCTTCCTTACTTCGTCATAATTTTTCTTCTGACGTTACTTGATTTCACAGGGCTCCGGTGGAGGTCCCTCAAAGTGGATCCAGTATCTCATCACCTCTCTGGGCTAGCCCTTCACCCCGTCGTGACGACGAGTCACGTCCGCTGAGCCCTATTCCGGAGAGCTCTGCGGCTGCTCCGGGTCATCTTGGGGCGGGGGGAACTGGCCCAGCCAAAACAACGGCAGCCACTACCTCGGCAAAGCCACAACCATCGGCCACTAAGGCTACTTTGACTCCAGCATCTGTTCCAGTACCAGCAGCCAAACCAGCACCAACTCCAACCTCGGCAGCAGCACCAACTCCGGCAGCGAAAACATCAGCGCCGGCACCAAGTCCAGCAACGAAAGTACCAGCGCCCAGTTCCTCTGCATCTTCCGAGTCCTCTCAACCTCGGCAGGGAAAAACCGCCGCTACGGCTTCTTCTTCCCAGCAAGCCAAGGGCAAGAAGATTCAAGACGCTGCCAAGCCCAGTGCTGCCGAGCCTGGGCAACGCACCCTTGAGTCCATGCTCCCCAAGAAGACATCAGCGGCAAAGGACGCGCCTGCCGAGCCAGCCGAAGCCCAGCAGTTGGTTCTGCACACCAGCCCCGCCCTTGCCTTGGTGGAGAGGAAGGAAGCACGTGCTAAGGGTTTGGTGACGCCTCATATGCCCACAGGTGAACGGTACCCCCCGAGCCTGATGGAGTTCGTCATGAACTGGAACAAGGCCGAGGTAATCCATGAATCTGATTAGGTGAATACCGCCGCCAAGGCCATTAACCTCGTTGGGCGAATGATGGAGGTACGTCATTTCTCCTTTGCAGATTGTAGATAATAACCATTAGTCCCCGAGCCTCCGGGGGAGTAACTTGTTACTCGGCCGGATGCTCTTTGATAGAACTAACGTAGATCCATGATAACTTCGAACATGCACACACCTAGAGCCGGGTTAAGTTCCACTTGGCCCGGATTTTAGTACACTTCAAACATGCACACACCTAGAGCCGGGTTAAGTTCCACTTGGCCCGGATTTTAGTACACTTCGAACATAAACACACCTAGAGCCGGGTTAAGTTCCACTTGGCCCGGATTTTAGAACACTTCGAACATGCACACACCTAGAGCCGGGTTAAGTTCCACTTGGCCCGGATTTTAGTACACTTCGAACATGCACACACCTAGAGCCGGGTTAAGTTCCACTTGGCCTGGATTTTAGTACACTTCGAACATGCACACACCTAGAGCCCGGTTAAGTTCCACTTGGCCCGGATTTTAGTACACTTCGAACATGCACACACCTAGAGCCGGGTTAAGTTCCACTTGGCCCGGATTTTAGTACACTTCCAACATGCACACACCTAGAGCCGGGTTAAGTTCCACTTGGCCCAGATTTTAGTACACTTCGAACATGCACAAGGCTGACTTAAGTTTCTGTATCTCTTTTAGGTGACCACCAACTGCTGAAGTGCCGAATTCCAGCGCTTGTTGGATACGCACAAAAATCTTCGCACGAAACAGGCTGCACTCATCGCGGAGTACGAGAAAAGGGGTAAATTTCTTTCTCATTCCTTTCCTCATTTTTCTTCCACTTCGCTTGCCGAACTAGTCTAATTGTTCGGTTTCCGCAGTTGGGGTGGAAGCTGAAAACAAAATAATGCGAAAGAACTTGGAGCAGATCAAGGGTACGTCCTTCTTGTCTGTTTTTACTGTGCTTTTCATCATTTTACCTCCTTGGCTCGGCAAACATTTATACCTCGGCTCTGCCGAGCCAACACACGGTTTCAGCATTGCTTGAAGAAAGTGTGCATGTGCCTGACATGATGCTGCATTTTCTCAAACAAGCAGGACAACATCAAGCCGAGCTGAAGAAGAAAAATGATGAGCTCGCCCTCCTCCGGACCAAAGATGATGACATACCCAAGCTCAAAGCTGAAATGGCTAAGATGAAGGCGCAGCACCAAACCGAGCTGAAAAGGGTTACCAGGACTACACCGAAGAACGCGAGCGCCTCAAACTCCAAAGTGCTAAGGATCGTGAGCTTCTTTAGGAAGCCGAGGTCAAACTTGAGTCGGCAAATGCTGAGCTCGAGCAGCTTCGGAAAAGGCGTGATCCTTGCATCAAGTAGTTGACCCGGATTCACAGTCACATCTCACGTAACTTCTTTTCCTTTATCCGCCTTATTTCTCCGGGTTACTTCATATGTCTTGTTTTCTCAACTTTGTCCTTTGCCTTGTTTCCCAGGCCACTTTTCGGAGGGTACTGCCATTGCAAGTGCTGCTATCGCCAATTTCCGCCGAGAAAGGGGTACTCCGGTCACTGCTGAGGGTGAGAGCATTCCCTTTGACATGGAGGACCTGTTGGTCAGCCTTTCATCTCGCCTGGAAATTATCAAGAACTACGGCAGGGACCTCCTCGATGTTTCAGTCCAGGTCTTCAATGCCTTCTGGCTCGCCGATGATGCTCCGGAGAGAGTCATGCAGCTCGCTGAAAGGCTTTCAGAAATTGAGACCCAGCTCGACCTCTGGCGAGAATCAGCTGGACGCGCTGCTGCCGATACCGTCCTTCACCACATTTTGACGTGGTACGAGAAGATAGACCTCAACCTCCTCACACGCCTGCGCACCGGGTCCAAATGGACAGATGACCCGAAGTGGGTAGCTCGACGCCAGGCTTGCGCCCACAGCCTCATTGAATATGCCCCCATTCATGAATGGACTGAGGGTCCGAGCTTCCTGGAAGCCGCAGGTGAAGAGGAAGTTGAGAACATTGGAGATGACTCGGGTGAAGACGAGGAGGGCACAGCCTCGGATATCGAAGAGGGCGACGATGATGCCGAACTTCCTCCTGCTGCTCCTAAGTAAAAACACTTGAAAATTCATGAGATCCCCGGTATGCCGGGTGGAATTATATTCCAAATACATGTGATATTTTGCTACTGAGTACTTATGCCGGATTAACTTGGGCGTAGTCCCCGAGTTTCTTTTTCTTGTTCGTTCAATCTTTTGGCTTGGATCGTGTCTACCTTGATTCGGTTTTACAACTGACGAATCCGAGCTTGAAAAATTGTCTTAACAATACTTGGAAACTTTTAGACTTAGCTCAAAAATAAAACTGCATAGTAACTTGAAAATAAATACAGGGTTAGTCCGAAGAACAAACGTCTGCTCGAATAAATTCTTTTCCTTAGTCATTTTTCATGTGCTACGCAATTCCAAACTTGTTCTCTTGCTTGCCATGAAGCCAATTCTTGTTGGACAGCAGCAAGTCGAAGAGTTGGGTTTTTGGTGCTCACACACTACTAATCCGAGCTAAGTAGAATAACCTATTCCAGCCGACGCACAAATAACAAAAGACAACAAATATTATTAAGGCAGTCCCCGAGTTACTGCTCGAGGTGCCCACATTTCATTGATAAGCTCATTGCCGACATACATACCGACATATGAGATAACCCGGATACGTTTACTTCTTAGCTAGGTGTAGAAAGGCCGAAGTAGAGCTATGTTCCATGGTCGCTTTGATTCCTCACCGGACCTGTCCGCCTTGTTCTTTTCCTGTGGCTTTGCATCTATAAGATAGTAAGAATCATTGTGCAATGCTTTGCTCACGACGAACGGCCCTTCCCATGGGGGGCGATAATTTATGCATTCCAGTAGTATGTTGTACCAACCGGAGCACCAGATCGCCTTCCCGGAAGACCCAGGGGCACACTTTCCGGCTATGATAGCGTCGGAGATTTTGCTGATATATGGTGGATCTGGACAATGCCAGTTCTCTCGCTTCTTCCAACAGATCAACATCATTTTGCCGGGCTTCTTGCACTTCGGCTTCTGTGTATTGGGTGACCCTAGGCGAATCATGCTCTATGTCGGCTGGTAATACAGCTTCTGCCCCCATATACCAGAAAAAACAGCGTATAGCCTGTTGATCGATTCGGAGTTGTTCTTAAACTCCACTGGTAGTTCTTCTATCCAGCACCCCGCTGATCTTTGCAGCGGCTCAATGAGCCGGGGTTTTATCCCGGATAATACTAATCCGTTGGATCTCTCCACTTGCCCATTCGATGCGTGGTGGGCTACCGAAGCTACGTCAAGCCGGATCCTCTTATCCTGGCAGAAACGAGCAAATGCTCCTTCCGCAAAATGTGTGCCATTATCAGTTATGATACTGTGTGGATAACCGTACCTCAAGATGATATCTTTGAGAAACGTTACGGCCGTAGCTCCATCACATTTTCTTATAGGCTTTACCTCGATCCACTTCGTAAACTTGTCCACCATTACCAGAATGTGAGTCATGTTTCCTCTTGCTGGTTTGAACGGGCCCACCATATCCAAGCACCATATGGAAAATGGCCAAGTGATTGGGATGGTCTTGAGTTTCGACATTGGCATATGTGTCTTTGTAGCGTACCTCTGACAACCATTACATTTTCTCACCAGGTCTTCTGCTTGCTCTAAGGCATTTGGCCAGTAGAATCCGTGTCGGAAAGCTTTTGCTACCAAGGCTCGGGATGAGGCGTGATGCCCGCATTCCCCCTGATGTATATCTCGGATGATTTCAAGCCCTTCTTCCGGGTCAACACACCGCTGGAGGACATTGGTCACACTTCTTTTATATAACTCGGAATTGATGATCATCTAGGCCTTTTCCCTCCTCTGTGTTTGCCTGGACAACACCTCCTTAGTGGGTAACGTTCCATCTTTCAGGAATTGAAATATAGGCAGTGCCCAAGCCGGTATTGGCCGCACGGGGAACACGTTCTCGTCTATCTCCATTTGATCCACCGGCATAACTTCAACCGGACCACGCTGAGCAGTCCCTAGGTCTTGCGAAGCAGTCCTCGGGTTTTGCGCACCACTTCCCGTGTCAATGTCCATGGGCACAGCTCCGGACTCTGTGTCCTCCGGGACGTAGATTGACTCGGACTCTAGGGATGGCCTGATGGATGGTTTCTTGAGGTGCTCTAATGCTACACCCGGTGGAATCGCTTGTCTGGTTGACCCGAGCTTCGACAGCATGTCGGCAACCTCATTTTCCACCCGGGGTACATGATGAAATTCGCATCCCTCAAAGTAACCGGAAATCTTCTGCACATGAAATCTGTATAGTGCCATGTTTGGATCAAGGGCGTCCCACACTCCGGACACTTGCTACACCACTAAATCCGAGTCGCCAAAGCATATAATCCGACGTATACCAATTTCTTTTGCTACCTTGAGCCCATGCACAAGTGCCTCATACTCAGCGACATTATTTGATGCGGTGAAGTGGATCCGCAGCACATATTTCAACTGGTCCTTCTTTGGCAACGTGAGTATAACTCCGGCACCTAGCCCGGTTTTGGTTTTTGATCCTTCAAAGTGCATCCGCCAATAGTTCGGATCCGGAAGTGGTGGTTCGTACTGTACCTCGGCCCAGTCCAAGAAAAAGTCCGCCACAGCCTGAGACTTGATGGCTTCTCTCCGGTCATAATGCGGAGCATAAGGAGCTAGCTCAATTGCCCATTTTGCAATTCTGCCGCTTGCATCCTTGTTACTCATTATCTCGGATATAGGGGCCTCACATATGGCCCGGATGGGATGCTCCTCAAAGTAGTGCTTCAATTTCTTGGCGGCCATGTACACGCCATACGCCACTTTTTGATAATGTGGGTAGTTCTTCTTTGAGGTTGACAACACTTCACTCAAATAATACACCGGCCTTTGCACTGACTTACCTTCCTCATCGCGCTCCACCACTATCACTGCACTTACAACCCGGTTGGTTGCAGCTATATAGAGCAACATTGTCTCCTTCGATAGTGGTGAGGCTAGCACTGGTGCCGTGGCTAACATTTTCTTTAGGTGGGTAAAGGCTTCATCAGCCTGCGGTGTCCAAATGAACTTATCCGATTTTTTCATGAGTTGGTACAGAGGTAAAGCTTTCTCTCCCAACCGACATACAAACCGACTTAACGAGGCCAGGCAACCTGTAAACTTCTGGACATCGTTAAGACACTTCGGCAGTTCCATTTGTTCGATGGCCCGGATTTTGGTTGGATTAACTTCGATACCCCAGCTGGAAACCAGAAAGCCGAGCAATTTTCTAGCCGGGACACCGAAGGTGCATTTTTCCGGGTTAAGTTTCATCTAGAACATTCTTAGGTTTGCAAACGTTTGCCTGATATCGTCAAGGAGCGTTTTTCTTTCCTTGGTCTTGATAACCACATCATCCACATACACCTGTACATTTTGACCTATTTGGTCGTGCAAACATTTTTGCATACATCTCTGGTACGTTGCCCCTGCATTACGTAGACCAAACGGCATGGTGCGATAGCAATAAGCCCCATACGGGGTAATAAACGCAGTCTTTATTTGATCATCCGGATTCAGAGGTATCTGGTGGAAACCAGAATAGGCGTCAATGAATGACAACAGTTCACATCCAGCAGTTGAGTCTATGACCTAATCTACTCTTGGCAGCGGAAATGGGTCTTTCGGACACGCCTTATTCAGGTTCGTGTAATCGATACACATGCGCCAAACCACTGCCACGTTCGGATCATCCTTCTTCTTTTCCACCAGCACCGGATTAGACAGCCAATCCGGGTAGAGGACCTCCATGATAAATCCTGCAGCTAGCAACCGAGCTATCTCATCCCCAATGACTTTCCTCCTATCTTCGGCGAAGCAGCGGAGAGGTTGCTTCACCGGCTTGGCTCCGGGTCTCACATTCAAAGAGTGCTTGGCCAACTCCCTCGGAACACCTTGCAAGTCCTGTGTGGACCAAGCAAAAATGTCCCGATTCTCACGGAGGAAGCTGACGAGCTCGCTTTCCTATTTATTGCTTAGCCCGGCACCAATTGTTACGGTGCGCTCTGGGAACATGTCATCAACAGGAACCTTCTTGGTATCTTTCGTGGCCTGGAAGGAGACAGTTCCATGCGAGTTACTCAGCGCCGGCATATACTACTGCACGGACTGAGCTAATGCCGCCACCTCCTGAATTTTCCTTTTTTCCTGCGCGATCACAAGTGACTCGGCTAAGTTTGATCCGGCCGACGCACACTCCATCGAACGTCGGAAGTCCCCGGCAATGGTAATCACTCCATTTGGTCCGGGCAATTTCATCTTCAAGTAGCTGATATGACAACTTGCCATGAACTTGTTCAGTGCTGGCCTTCCGAGCAATGCATGATACGCGCTTTCTAAGTTCACTACTTCGAACTCCAGATTTTCAGTTCGGCAATTGTCCCTCGTGCCGAACAAGACGTCGACCCGGACCTTGCCTATGGGCTCGCAAGAAATGCCGGGCACAATGCCATGGAAAGTTGTCCTCGTGGCCTGGAGCATGTTCTCCGAGATACCCAACTTGCGCATTGTGTCTGCGTACATGATATTTATGCTACTGCCGTTGTCGATCAGTACCTTTGAGAACCTTATGTTAATGCTAGGCCCAATGAACGTAGGATCCAGCACCAACGCATACGAATCAGGGCTCGGCATGAGCTTGGGGTGATCCCTAATGCTCCAGGTGATTTCCTGATCAGACCAAGGCATGTACCTCGTCACTTTAGGCATTACCGCATTCACCTCCATATGCCTATGCTGCAAGCTTTTTCTATCAGTTTCCTCTGTGGTAAATACACAGTAGCTCTAGTGATGCTCCCTGTACTCGTTTCTCCCCTCATTTCCGGGGTGCCTCTGATCCGGCTGATGCTGATTTTCTACCTGATGCACTGCATCCCTTCTTTCATTGCTATCATACCTCGGCAGAGGGGGAGGCAACATTAGCTGTTGCGTGTTCGCTCCGAAGAGGAATTGCTGCCGGGGTAACTCCTGTCGAGGCTGATCATTCCGGGGTGCCTGAGCATTCCCCGAACCACCTTGCTCGATCTTGCACATCCACTCGCATTGCCTCGTCGTATGACCCGCTGGGTTGTTCGGATTTGGCATGTGAAACTTACACGGCTAGTCCAACATCGACTCGTAAGTATACCTTGGACGGTCTTTCCTTTCTTGCCACTGCTTATTTTGCTCCGGAGTCCAAGTTTTCTTCCCATCGTTCCTTGGGGTCCATTGACCTCCAGTTTTCTGGCGCTGGCTACCCCCTCCTCCGGGTTGGTCTTGATTCACAACTGCAACTTGTTGCGAACCGTACCGGTGGTCCGGTCGATCATCTCTCCTTTTTCCTCTGTAATCATTTCTCCAGGTTGATCTGGATCCATCCCTCTGATAGTACTCATCGCTTGACTCGTTTGAGGCGAGCCTTGGTTGGGTCGGGTCACCCAACGCATACGAATCTGCGATCCGGATCATCTCTGCCAATGTTGCCGGCATTTTCCGTTGCAACTTCATCCATAGCTCGCTTCCATATCTGCACCCCTGTGCAAACCATGCTATGGCCTGTGATTCTATCACGCCCTCGCATGAGTTTCTCACCGTACACCACCGGGTCAAAAACTCCCGGTCCGTCTCATTGGGTCTTTGTTTGCACATAGCTAGGGTCTGTGGCCTATTTGGCCTTTGATACGTACTCGAAAAATTGCTGATGAACATCTCCTCGAAATCTATCCAGCAGTTGATGCTTCCTGGTGGCAAATTGTTCAACCACACCCTTGTCGGGCCTTCCAACATCTGGGGTACATACCGTACGGCCCATCTCAGGTTGCTTGTGGCAATTTTTACAGCCGTAGCATAGTTTATCAGCCAATCCTCTGGCTTGGTACTACCGTCATAGGTCTTGGTGCCCCTGGGCAGCTGAAAGTTCGGTACTGGTGGCTCTTTCATGATCCGGGGTCCAAAACAAGCTAGACCCGGTGGACCTTGACATTCAATCTGTTCCGACCTATATAGTCGATCTAGTTTCAACCTGGCATCGTCCGGCATCAAATCCCTGCTTCCCAATCTCGACCCTATCACATGATAGTCCGGTCTCGGGTATCCCGCATTTGCCATCTCCGAATCACCGTCGTTGTACCGGTTTTGCTCTTGCGGCGCACCTTTCTGTTGCATACCTCGGCCGGCACTGTGCTCTTGCCTCGGCATGTTCTGCTGCTGCGGTTGTCTTGCTCCAGCTGAATTTTGCTGCCCGGCATTGCCGTTGACAATGTTCCTTTGACCGGCATTGCCTTGGTCACGGTTACCTCGGCCTGCTTCGCCTCGGCTCACACTCCGTCGATCATCATTTTTCTGCGCTTCTTTTTCTTTCCCTGCCCGTGTCGGGTCATACGGGACAATCTGTTTGTTCCGTCTGGCCGAGGTTACCACCTCCTCTCTCCTTGGACCACCATGAGGGGACGATGTGGCTCCAGCGGATTTCTCCGGGTTACCCATCGCCGAATGGACGATCTTGGAGGCCCCAGCTCTCTCTAGGTTTGCCCTGAGCAGTTCCTCGTTTTGCCTATTCGCAATCCGAACCAGCTCGTTAACCCGGTCTTGCTGCCTTTGTCGGGCTTCACCCGTCAGTCCCTCTAACTCGGATGCAGCTGCGTTCGCCGCTCTGAGGTTCTTGGCCGGGGTACTATACCTCGGCAGCCCTACGGAGAAACAGTTTTCTGATTCCTCGATTCCAACATCACCTTCTCTGTTCATCTCGCTCATGAGATTTCTCCCTTGAACCTTTACAATATCAACTTTGTTCGCCTTGGCGTACTCACGCAGCGTCATGTTCAACGACTGCTGGGCCGCGGCTATTTTCTTTGCGCCCTCTAGTATTTTTTATCTAGTTTCTTCCAGCTCGGCCTCTGCACGAGCCGGATCTACCGCTGCTACTACAGGGTTCGCCAGGCTATCCATTGCCTCTCTCAACACGTTTTCCGGCCTCTCTAGCAGAGGACCCCTACCTTTCCTAGGTGCCTTGGGCGTCACCTCCGCATCTGGCGCCGGATCCTTGCTCTCACCCGCACCTGGCGCTGTCATCATTACCTCTGCATGGTCTGGGGAACGAGCAGTACGCTCCCTGCGAGCCACAGTGAGGGGCGGTTCGCCTGCTTCGACGACGTGGCACGGATGAACGCAAGACACGTCCACCGCAACGTAGACCTTGTGCTCGCCGAGCTTGAGGAAGATGCCGTTGCGCAGGAGAGGGCGCGTGCCGAAGCAGCCTGCGTTGTCGCTGACGAAGTCCCGCGCTTCAAAGCGCTGAACGAGCCCGGAGACGATGCGCTCGCCGGTGGCGATGAAGTTTCCCGTCCGGATTTTGACCCCTGCTAGCGCCGCTAGCCCCACGGTGGGCGCCAACTATCGTGGTGGTGTCACGGCAGATGCCATGTATAGGCTAAAGGTGGGGACTAATACACGCTAGAGGAATCCAGGGAGGGATAGTGAAGTGATTCTCCACACAAGAACTTGTATTGATCTCCTTCTAAGGTTACAAGTGCTCCTAGAGCTGTATTGGCGAGAGGAGGAAGAAGGAGCTCTTTTACTCTCACCCACAGAACTCACTTGAAACCCTAGACCTTAACAGAATCGTACAGAGACCAAAACAGCCAACCCCTTCTACTAAAGCCCTAGCCCCCGTTTTATAGGGGAGGCTCGGTTTCTGCCTAGGGAATATGTGGAGGCATATTCCTAAGAATATGCTTCCACCCAAAGTGGTAAGCCGACCGGGGTGCTTTCCCCCCCGCGTCACACATGCTTTAGCTACGTTAGCCACTGCGGCGCCCTCGTCAGCTGACACGGGCGTCGTCATGCTTGTCGGCCACGCCCCGGTGGTCCTGTCCTTGCTCGCTTCGCTCAGGCAGTGCGTACCGGGGCTCCTTTTGACCAGCGAGATTCCTTCCTTCTCCTAGAAGCTTACTGCGACCCGGATGATGGTTCATCCGGCCACACCCTTTCCTGCATACAGGCAAAACACACACTTCCGACTTACCGCTTAAGTCAGATGAGGGCTAGTTAGGCGGACGCCCCCAGGTCCGAATTACCCCGTGATTCGGCCTGCCTTGAGGTGACCCGGCCAGCATCTGCTTTGGCCTTGCCGAACCTCGGCTAACTCGGCCTTTATACCCCGGCGTGACCCTACCCGGGGGTATCCCCCCAACAATCACCATGGGACTAGAAATGCTAATTGGGAGATGGAGAGAAGGAATTACAATTCTTAACCTTCGGGGAGGACGTACGATAGGCTCAACAGGCTCCAAACCTCCAAAGCTTTGCACAACATGTCCTCTTCTCATGTTTCGTCCTCCTCCATGCTCTCTAGCCTTGAAGGGTCCATCTCCATGCTCTCCGGCCGTGCAGGACCAATCTCCATGCTTTCCGGCCATGCAGGATCCATCTCTGGGTGGGATCCAGATCATAACCACTGTTGTTGGGCGAGAACCCAACACCCGCCTCACGGTTTTCGTTTCCAGACATGCCTGGGCAGGGACGACGATAAGGAGATAGGGCAAGGAGACAAGGTAGGGCGGGGAGGAGAGGGCGAGAGGACGATGGCCCAAGGGGAGGATGAGAGTGGTGCACAACAGAATGGAGTGGCGGCAGGAGGATTAGAGGAGTGGAGCTGGGAGCGAAAAAATATGGAAAATCATACAATAATGGGGGCACTAATCCTTGAACTTGGGATGCGCACCGTCGACAGTGGAGGTGGTGGGCCTGCCAGTCAAAAAACATGTCATGTCTTCTTCCCCTATTTCTAATGGTATTGCTATAATTCGACGGCTTGTTGTGTGACAGACATAATATCAGAGCGAACAAAGGCCACAAATGTAAATGTCTTTAAAATGGAACCCATTTTGTTTGGTCTCCCACCTGTCCTAGTACATTGCCCGATCCGCTGGGTAGCCACGACCGGTCTTTTTAATATATTCGCACTCTTAATCTAGGAAGGGAAATAAAGATTGGCCGGTTAGTGTAATGAGTTTCGAATTATTACCCTCTCAGGAAATAGGAGAGTTTTATTTTCACACGTGCCCAGACTCCATACCTACTATCACTCCCCCTCTCCTACTAACCCCACTTCACTTCCGCAGCTCTGCCCCGACGCATCACCTAGGGTAAGCTTAGTTATGGCCCTGCCTAAGTAGCCCCTACTACTGCCGAAACTTCGGTATTTGGCCCATCTGAGGCAGGCCATGAGTATCTACTACAAGGCCAGTCTCCCATTGCCATCCGAGATGGATGGTTTCACACAATGTGCTGCATCGGTGGCAGTAGCAAGGGCCAAGCGACTGATGTGGAGAAAGCGCATGACGGCATTATCGTGTGCTCTATGCAAAGGAAACAGGGTACGTCTCAATGCGTTCCTAGGAGCATGCCCCCGAGGGAACAAACCCTTGAACAGGGAAGCGCCAAGGTCAAGCAACTCTCGCATCCATGCTTTGGCGCGGTGATACCTTCGATCCGGATTCACAGATGTAGTATAATAGCTTTTTTCCCTAGAAGACCTAGGTTTAATCGAACCTCAGAAAACACTGCTAAAAGGTAATAAAACAGGACACGTCTACAAGACTTTGTTTGTTCGTTTTACCTTAATTGACCGGACCAATCTAGTTTACTTTATAATGGGTTTGAATCAATGGATGGATATAGGTGATGGCTATGAAATACCACCTCTTTTAGCCATATAAAATGTGCCATTTATCTCTCATATTATGTTTCTTCTAGCTATAGTTATGCCTTATATGCATGACTTCTAGTTCTCATTTACTTTCATATGAGCTTTGCACATTTAGTAGTTTAGGTAGAATTTTATCACTTTCCTTGTCTATGACATGTGTGTAGGTGTTGATGATGATTATGGATAAAACAAAGACAAAAGGAACAAAGAGAGCATAGTATGGAGGAGCTGTAGGGACCAGACTTAGCCATTTGAGAGGTTGGAAAAGTGAATTTTTCCAACTTCTCAAAATAAATATCCAAGACCATGGAGTTGTAGCACTCGATGAGACGAATTTTTCCAACTTTTATACGGCTGGAACTAAAAGTTCCCGCCGTATAGTTTGGTCGTATAGTTGGTAAAAAGGTCGCAAACGATGGGATTTCACCCCAGAGAAGCTCTAGAACCTTCCCTAAGTCATATGACGGTACTGGGGGAACCCTAGGGCACCCCCAAGGCCTATATAAAGGAGGGAGGACCAATGAGAGAGCCACCAAGCCATATCCTCCATCGTGGCGGAGCCCTGCCGCCGTGCCACCGCCATAGCTGCCTCCAATCAGATCTACACCATCACCATCACACAAGAGTAGAAGGGACTAGGGTCTTGAAGGCCTCCACATCGATCTACATCGTCATCTTCATCAACAACGTCTCCATCACCGATCCCCTTTGGTTACTTGTTGTAATTCTAGATTGAATCTTGGATTTGCACTTGTCTTCAATTGTATCGTCATACTTCATCTATATTATATCCATGATGTTGATTGCCTTCATGTGTGAGTAGTTTCCTTTGTTCTTGGGGAGATCGAGAAACCCTAGTATGAGATTGAATTGAGATAAAAATTATTATGTGATATTGTTCATTATGTGTTTGTGTTAGATTTCCTTCATGTGTGAAACGCGCCACTCAATATTTGCCTCACTGAGGACTAGATGGAGGGAACTACTTGTTGGTAGATGGAGGGATGATAGCACTTATGACCCACAAGTATAGGGGGTGTATCACAGTATTTTCGATAAGTAAGAGTGTCGAACCCAACGAGGATCAGAAGGTGTTGACAAGTGGCATGGATCAGGAATTCTCTGTAAATACTTAGCAAACAGAATTTTAGGTTGTTTTTGATAATGCAGATAAATAAAGTACGAGTAAATAAAAAACAATAATAATAATTGGAGCAAGTGGCCCAATCCTTTCTTTAGCAAGGGACAAGCCGGTTGTATTACTTAAGATGACCAAACGTTCTCGAGGACACACGGGAATATCGTCAAGTGCTTTCGCTTCATATAGTTGATTAATCTTCTCTTGTTAGATAAGTGTTGTGTGGGTGAACCTATGCTAATGTACTGACCTTCCTAGGACTAATACATACTTGTGATTATACCCCTTGCAAGCATCCGCAACTACAATAAAGTAATTAAGATAAAAACCTAACCACTGCCTTAAACTTTGAGATCCTACACTCCCTTGTGCAAAGGTTTCCTAATGGGGGTTCAGGTTTCTGTCACTCCGGCAACCCCACGATTAGTAGCCAAATACACAATGCATTCCCCTAGGCCCATAAAGGTGAAGTATCATGTAGTCGACGTTCACATGACACCACTAGAAGAATAACACCACAACTTAAATATCAAACCATTGAATCTTTCTCAACACAATTCCACTACTAACAACATGACTTCTCCCATGTCCTCAAGAGAACTAAACGAACTACTCACGAGACATCATATGGATCAAGATCAGAGATGAAATAATGATTAATAATCTGAACATGAATAATAATTCAATGATTCCACTCAATAGCATCAACTACAACAAGTAATCAATACCGAGAAAGTTTCCCCTAAGAACTATGCAAGATTCAACCCAATTGTTACAACGGTACGGAGTGGTGATGATGGTGGAGATGATGCTGATGATCCTGATGAAGTCTAGCTTGGTGACGGTGTTGATGGCGATGATCTCCCCTCCCCGGGAAGGAATTTCCCCAGCAGATTTCTGCCTGCCGAAGAGCTCTTTCTCTCTCTGTAGTTTCCGCCCTATAGAGGCGGCGGAACCTTTCGGTGGTCGCTCCCCCAGTCTTAGGGTTTCGAGGGGATTATATACGCCAAAGGGCGATGCTAGAGGTGGGTCAGGGTGGCCACACCACCTGGTGGCGCAGCCAGGGGTGGCCCGTGCTAGGGGGTGGTGTGACCCCCCCTGTGGCCCATCTCCACTTCCTCTTTTAGCCTCCTTCGTCTTCTAGAAAAATAGGAATTTCCTTATATTTTCTAGGATTTTTTGATCTTCGCCAATTTTGCACGTGGACAGTGCCTTTTCCATCAGAATCCTAACTTTAGTGGTTCATCCTCCAAAATTCATTAACCATGTATAAATAGATGAAATAACATAAGTATCATCTTTTAATATGAAATGTATCAATGAATAACAGTAGATTATGATATAGAATAGTGATGCAAAATGGACGTATCAAGCACTTACGGTGACTATAAAGCTATTTTCATTCCTTACGTATCAACTTGGAAACCGAGGAGAACTCACAGAATATTATCCATGCCATGGGATACATTCTACGAGGTAAAGTCCCTTAAGAGCACAATAATTCGATTGATATCAATTGCTGTCTCCTGTGGTTATAACGGATGATGTGTGCAGTGGTTGCTGCCTGTTCGTCCATATATGGAGCTCCTGCCACACATATCATAAATGGTCTTATTCATTATAATAATTTTGATCACTCTTTCTAATTACTAGCGGTGGATCCACTACTCCCTGAGAACTCTTTCCATCATCTTGTAGACCTTCATAATCATACTTGCATGCTCTTGTTTACTTACACCTTTAGTTTACTTATTGTTATCTTATTTGAAAACCCCAAAAATATATTTTACACAAAACTCGCATTTTATCTTGTTACTTAGAACTTTATTTAGCATTACTATTTCAGTATTTAGTTCAAAGAGTTATTAGACTTCAGACTCCTGCTTCCTATGTGATCGATATCTTTATTTCGAAACTAGCTACAAACGATATGTGCACTTGCAGTCATCAAACTATTTTCTGGCGCCGTTGCCGGGGAGCTAAGCATTGTATGTCTTTTAGCTTTTGTTTATTTATTTTAGTTTTGCTAGATTTTGTTTTAAGATTTCTTTATTTGCTGCATTTGTATTTTTATTTTGTTTACAAACCAAAAACCCATAAAAATATTTGTTACTAATCATGTCTTTCGAGATAACTACCTTTCAACAGATGAAATCTATAATGGAGGAGTCAAAGGGAAGGACTTTGGGAGATATTTATAAGAGGCAAGGTATATTAAAAGAATGGTTGACTTGGGTGGACAAGTATTCATCCATACTATGTGCCTCTTATCAATTATGTTGTGATTGTTGCGAATCTCCAGATCACCTCAATTATCAATGTAAGTATAATTTTGATACCGAACTAGCAGACTATAATAGAGATGAGTTTAAATGCCTTGCTAGGGAGGACACATTACAATTTGTGCTTTTTACTGGTTACAAAGAGTTGTTATTTCGTTTAAGAGATATACTGGTAGAAAGTAAACCACTTGATATGATCTATAAAGAAGTTCATCATATATCCTGCTATTGCCAAGATAACTTTCTTGATAATGCATTTATTGTTGAGCGGATTAAAGCTACCATGGAAGAATCTAACCTTTTGCAGGGTGCTCCAAAAGATAATGTGGAGGGAACTTCGCTCAAAGAGCCTCCACCTAAACCATCAGAACATGTTGTTGATACGTACATAACGTATCTATAATTTTTGATGGTTTTATGCTAATAATATGCTTTTGACACTCCTTTTTGTATAAAGTTTATGATTTATTTGGACTAACCTACTAATAGTTGCAAAAGTGTAAAATGTTCTTGTTTTATACTTTGATGTGTAGGAATTACCAAGAATACAAGTGGAAACCTTGTTGGAGTCAAATTGGGATTTTTCTAGAAATCTATCTCCGAACTCTTTTTGAAGATGGTCACGTTTTGGGTTGAAACCGGCGTCAAACGGAAAACTCTTCAACTACAAAGTTGTTGGAAATTTCACGACAAACATTCTGGACATAAAATTTAGCTGATTCCGTGTCTGGACGGTCCATCTAGGCCCGATTTACTGCAGTCCAAGATGGGGTGACGGGAATCCCAAAAACTATATAAAAGGATGAAACCTAATTCGCCCAGGGCATCTCCACCCACGAATTTGCAGTCACCAAAGCCACGTTTTTGCCTCCCCATGGATCCCATCTCCATAGTGGAGGGCTCCCAAGAAGCCATGAAGGAAGGGGGCTAAGGGGCGGTGCTCTCCCATGATACCAGCGACGGGGAAGGAGTCCCCCACGTCGCCGCCGGCGCCGCCTTCTTCACCATCTTCACCGCCATCTCCATCACCTAATCCTCCTAGCATGCACTGGTTCATCCTCCCACACACCTATGTACCATCCTATGTAAACATGGTGGTTGATGCTATAAGTTATAATCGTATGATTTATGTCATGTTTGTGTAGTTTCTTTGTTCTTAGATTGAATGGTTGAATGTCTTTGGTTCATTAGAGTTGTATGTTGATATGGTATAGTCCTTTGGTGTCCATTATATTTATGCGTGCATGGATTAAACACCATAGGGTTTGTAGTATGTGTAAAAGGAAGGGGAGAGTTCTGCCGGAGTGACA
The DNA here is from genome assembly GCA_910589775.1 of Avena eriantha. Taxonomy (NCBI): domain Eukaryota; kingdom Viridiplantae; phylum Streptophyta; class Magnoliopsida; order Poales; family Poaceae; genus Avena; species Avena eriantha. The sequence goes on along the minus strand of OU342746.1, from coordinate 303,676,660 downwards.
GAAACCCGAGGACGCGAACCGAAACGTTGTACGTATGAGAGTAAGAGGACCATTAAACTTAAGGCTATGGTTGGGGAAACCTTAATGCATTGATTAGTACTTACGGATGTTTGCTAACAATCGAATCATATAGTACATGTAATTCCAAGTAGTGAAGCGCATGTATATTTAGCCTCTCCCACATAGAAAACTACATCGAAGACAATGATCCCGATCTATTCGCTATTTAAACTTGGACAAAGCCACCACTATTTCACACTCATGGTCCTGTTAGTTTAGTGTATTTTATTGCTGCAGCAACTAGCTTTACTTTCTTGTTATTTATTATCATGCAAAGCTATCTCTATTACTCGGTTTTATTTCCTAGATAACACAAACGTTTAGTGTGCGTAGAGTTGTATCAGTGGTTGATAGAACTTGAGAGAATATTTATCCTACCTTTAGATCCTCGTTGGGTTCGACACTCTTACTCATCGAAAAGGCTACACACGATCCCCTATACTTGTAGGTTATCAGTTGTTAATAACCCATAGTTCACTAGTGGTGGCTCTCCTTAAGATAGATAACATGTTGGGTGAAAAAATTACAGCGGGGCAATTGACAAACATCGAGAAAGCAATCATGCATATACTAATCATCTTGACTCCTATGAGATTTGATTGGGCATTACAACATTATACATAGACCATAATCCAACTACATCTATGACTAATAATCCACCTTCAGGTTATCATCCGAACCCCCTCTAGTATTAAGTTGCAAGGAACAGATAATTGCATTACGCATTGCGTGTAGTAAACAATATGATTGTTCTATGAACAAAGGATTGCTGTTTTCTCCCTAGTAGCAACAACACATCTAGTACCTTAGAGATTTCTGTCACTTCCCTAGATTACTAGAGGCATGAACCCACTATCGAGCATAAATACTCTCTCTTGGAGTTGCTAGCTCTACTCGGCCAAGATATCTACTAACAACGGAGTACATGCAAGATCACAAATAACAAAGACATGATAGAATCAATAATCAATCTGAAATAGCATCTCAATATCCATCGGATCCCTACAAACACAACATGTAGGATTATAAATAGATGATCTTGATCATGAACGGAGCTCACAAGATTTAAACATGGTAGCACAAAGGAGAAGAACCAACCATCTAGCTACTACATGGACCCGTAGTCCAAGGCGGAGGCTTGCATGGTGATGAAGAAGGCCTCTAGGGTGAATTCTCCCCTCCGGCAGGGTGCTGGGAAGAGCTTCAGATCCCTCCCGATCTGGGATGGAGATGACGGCGGCTACAGACTCTTTCGTGGATTTTTGATCGGGTACTTAGGGTTTTTGTATCGGAGGCATCTTATAAGCGAAAGGGGAGGCCGAGGGGGTTCCCTAGGCGGCCACACCACCCCCTGGCGCGGGCCAGGCCTGGCCGTGCGGCCAGGTGGTGTGGCGGCCTTGTGGCCCCTCTCCGTCTCGTATTCTGGCTCCGTGTCCCCTTCGGTGAAAAACTGACTTTGGCTTTTGTCCCGTCCAATTCGGAGAATATTCATTTTCTGACTTTTCCGGAACCAAAAACAGCAGAAAACAGGCAACTGGCCCTGTGGCATCTTGTTAATAGGTTAGTCCAAGAAAGTGTATAAAAAGTACTCCAAAGTGTGGACAAAACATAAGAAAGTAGATAAAAACCAAGCATGAAATATAAAAAATTATGGATACGTTAGCAACGTATCAACATCCACAAGCTTAACTCCTGCTCGTCCTCGAGTAGGTAAGTGATAAAAAGAAAGAATAATTTTTGAGGTGACATGCACCATCATAAAATTGATCAAAGTATTTGTAAAACATTGATAGATGGGATCATAGTACTTCAACATAGCATGAAAGATAAAGTTCTAACAATAAGACATAGCAACTATGTTGCAACATGAAAGACACAAACAAAAGATTCATGAATAACAATGCTTTGCAGGACATTTGTTTGTTTCACATAAAGAAAACATAGCATAGTGGCATTCAGCTTGTCCCTCATAGAATAACAAACATAAATGCACCGGACACCTTCAAAGTTCATAAGAGTGACTAGATACAAATAGTTTAAGAACAAGCAATATCAAAGTTATGCATCAATCAACAAGTCTTGGGACAATGCACATAGAACTAAGAATGGCCACTATGCTCTCAAAATAGGTGCATAAATATAGAAGGTAGAGACTCAACATAAAAGTAAAAGAAAGGCCTTCATAGCAGGAAGTAGGCATTCAAGTATCATGAAGAGCTTCCAAAAATTATGGTACTTATTAGCTTTCAGCTCTCATTGCCCCTATCATAAGCATATTTAGGTGATTAAGGTTAAAGTGATACAACTAAGAGTATATGCTTGACAAGTTATAAGTTGAAATATTATGCCCCTTACTTACGAAGACCGAACCTCTTGCTACTCAACTTTAGTCACAAGTAAGCTCTTGTCATTGTAAGTACATATGCATCATAGAGAACCGCCAACGGGGTACCCCTTGCACATGATACAGGAGCTATCGCATAATCAAAATGACAAGGCGAGCAGACAATGAGCATCTCGGCGATCTTTTTATTTGCTATTTTCATAGGTTTTTATTGAGGATGCTTCATAGAGTGCTCATTATGGTTATGCTGCAAGTTTCCACCATGATTAGGCATGGCTTAGGCTAGCAGCCCAGGCGTTTCTCTAACACAAATACAAACTCCATGATCTTACAAGTTCCCCTTTTATTTCACACCACCGGGATCCATAAGCAAAAGAACATGATATCAACTAGGTACAATGTACAAGTGCAATGTTGAAAGCGTTCCCCATGATACATGGTTCTGCTAACTTCAACTTATAAAGTGCAATCATATACACAACAAAGATGGACGAAATGGTTCAAGTTTATTAAGTGCAAGAAAGTAAAGTGTGCCATCAAGTTCGTGAAAGCTTTAATCACTAATTTTCACATAACAAGTTTAATTCGGAAGGTAGATAAAAACATGAATATACTTGGAGTAGCAAATGCTAATAGGTAGGTATGGTGGACTCTTTGGAATAACTTGGTTTTATTTGGAGTTGGATGCATGAGTGGAACTCATACTTGGTTATGGAGGCTAGCAAAAGACTGGGAGCGACCAACTAAGAGAGCAATAATGGCCATAATCATGTAGAGCGACAAAACATCATTAATCAAAGCATAAAGTGATATTACAAGTCGAAAACTAAAGGATCATAAAGGCTTATGGTGACTTGAGATAGTGATAACATGGTGTGAGCATGCACCAAGTCAACCCAAATAAAGCATCAAAGGAGAATAACACAATACTATGCTTTAATATGCTAAAACAATGCCTTAATAACCTAGAATCAACTGGGCGTGTCTGCCTATGGGGCATCGAATTATCCCCTCGAGACATCACGTATGAGAAATGAAAAGCTATTAAATCGCAAGTTCTACCGGATTTCATCACGGAATGGACCGAGTTACAATGTGCGGGTCCACCTGATCTTTCAAGCGCCTAGACAATGTACTTTGATGGATAAAAAGAACATAAGGAGCAGGAGCAAGGGTCATATTAATATTACCGCAAGGCAACAAGATACGATATGTACTTCGGATGAGTTTTGCGAACGCATCCAATAATGAAGCTGAGTATGAGTCCCTGTTGCACGGCATGCGAATGTCAAAGGCTTGCGGTGCAACTCGTCTAAAAATCTTCGGTGACTCTAACCTCGTAGCACAGCAAACAATGAACAAGTGTGATGTTGTCAGCGACAATATGATTGCTTACCTAGATCTCTACAACATCATGGAAGCTTGGTTCGATGGATGTGAAGTATCGTACATAGGAAGAGCAAGTAATGAAGAAGCCGACAATTTGGCAAACATCGGGTCCTTGTGCTTACCAGTGCCACCCGGTTTTTTTTGGGAAGAAATATTCGAGCGTTCTATCAACACAAAAAGAGTTTCTGAGGTCATAGCTCCTAAGACGGGAAAAAATAATAAACCAAAAAACGATTTGGGGGCTTCATCAGCTAGTACAAGGATAGAGGAAACCCTCAAAGAAGAACTAGAAATTGATGAAGTCATGATAATTGAACCTACATGGATGCAGCCATACATAGCCTATATGACTCAGGGAGAACTATCCGAAGATGTGACAAAAGCCCAACAAATCACTCAGAGATCGAAAGCCTTCAGGATAATCAAAGGAGAATTATATAAAAGAAGTATTTCGGGTGTGTTATATCGATGTGTCACACCCGAAGAAGGAAAAGCTATACTCAAGGATATACATGAAGGAGTTTGCGGTCATCATGCCAACAGCCGAGCAATTGCCGCCAAGGCATTCAAGGCAGGATTTTATTGGTTTACAACAGTTCAAGATGCAAAGGATATAGTCAGAACATGTGAAGCATGTCAATAATTTGCAACAAAACTAGGAGCACCAGCAGCCAAATTAAACCCTATACCTCTAGCTTGGCCTTTCGCTCAGTGGGGGCTTGATATGGTGGGCAAACTTCACAAGTCATATCTAGGAGGACACGTCTTTCTGCTTGTAGTAGTCGACAAATTTACTAAATGGATTGAAGCAATGCCAGTCACCACTCAAGATGGAACTTCGGCTGTGAATTTCATAAAATCCATAGTATTTCGGTTCGGCGTACCAAACAGCATCATCACGGACAATGGAGCCAACTTTACCTCCAATGAATTTAAGGAATACTACGTGGAGATGGGAATCAAAGTAAGCTACACTTCAGTGGCTCATCCGCAAACCAATGGACAAGTGGAAAAAGGCAATGGCTTACTAACTGCTGGTCTCAAGAAAAGATCGCTTGCACCACTCGACAGAGTGAAAGGAGCATGAGTTGATGAGTTACCTACTGTTTTATGGAGTTTATAAACCACCCCCAACACTGCAACACAAGAAACACCCTTCTTTCTGATCCACGGAGCTGAAGTCGTCCTTCCAGTTGAAATTTCACATGGATCTCCCAGAGTGACTACATATGAGAAAGATGAATCAAGAGAAGTACTTGAAGATGATGTTGATGCACTCTACGAAGCTCGAGATGAAGCCCTACAAAAAGCTACTATATATCAGCAAAACTTGTGCAATTATTATGGGCGACGATTACGTCCAAGATCCTTCGCTGTAGGGGATCTAGTTATCCGACTCAAGCAAGATGGTCACCAAAAACTATAATCACCTTGGGAAGGACCCTACATCATTACAGAAGTTATTTCTGGAGGAGCGTATCGTTTACAAGACAAGAAGACATGAGTACAGTATTCCAATCCATGGAACGTTGCACAACTATGATGCTTTTATGCTTAAGAGATCTTATGTTTACTTATACATTCAATAAGGCCTACGACCCGGCTTTTTAAGGCCAAAAAACTTTGGCCTACGGCCAGATAGCAAATCCTCCAGAATAATGTATCCTCGGTTACACCATATATGTATAAAGATAAGTTTTTTCATACCTTTAATTTCCGTTCATATAAACTTGAAAGGATGACTTATGTATGTTTGCTTGATTTAACATCAATTATGAGCCTATGTCCAGATACAGGCATCCGAACATAGCCTCGGGGGCTACTCTCATCGGGAGCGCTATCGCACACCAGATAGACAAATAATGCAGGCCAAAAAGAAAGGCAATCATCGCCTAAGAAATATTTGTGAGTTTTACATTTATGTATCTTACAAAGGTTACTCCCATCGGGAGAGTTCATGAAATATCAAAATATACTGCAAAATTCAGAAATATTAGAAGCCCAGTAGGGCAGCCAAAAAAAATATAAATCTCGGATCGCAGCTAAATGCAATAAAACTCCGAATGTCGTGTTTAGAAACATAAAGGTAAGACCCCGGGATTCGTCCTTTGTGGCCTGGTAATCGCACAAGAATACGCTCTGACCGTACTTTATCCGTATCTACGATACGATGAAAAATCCCGACGGACGCGTTGGGTACCCGATAAAATAAAACTGAAACTCAGTATTCGATAAGACCTTAGTCGCCCGAATTGAATTACACTAGTAATAAATTATGAGTTTAGGCCTGGGGACTTGAATTTTATGTAGGACAACCTTGCTTTTGCCCAGGAGTAATTAACTGATTGCCGATTCGTCGGATGCATCAGGCTCATTGTACCAAATCCCTACAAAGCTTAAAAATAGTGAAAGCAAAAGAAAAAGAACTAAACATTTTCTTGAGACTCAACCCGAATCTACGGTTCGGGTAGAGTCTCGGGGGCTACTGACATAGGTATGATTACTCGGGTCCCTATGATTTGCTACCTATGGCCCGCGAAAAGGCTTGTGGTCCTTGAAGAGTCAAGATGAAGATCCAAAGAAGCAACCGACAAAGAGTATAGTTGCATTAGGAAAGAGGAACAAAGACCGACCTAGAGTTGGCATTGTAAATTATGTAACCTATCCGCATACAACTTTGAGAACCGACCTATTATATATAGGGTGGGAGAAGCCTAGGAGGGGCATCGAACAATCCCCAAGCGATTTGCAACAGAGCGATTCTCTCAATATTCAGGTGACTTTGATTCTATTGTTTCCTGACATTCGACGAAATCCTCAGCGTTCTCTTTTTCACAAAACCCTAAGTCCTTCTTCATGGACATTGCCGAGATCTCCCCTCATCACAAAGAGACTTGAAGGAAAGTCACATTGAAGGTTCGTCTTCTGACTTACGACACTTGGGAGTTGGCACGTCTTTCTAGAGGCCGCTACCATCTATCGACTTGAGACCAAGTATTCATGGGAGTGCGTTGGACTCAAAACCATGACGAGATACTTGGAGGAGTAGCTCATGTCGTGTCTAGGTGTACGTGAACCTACATGATCACACACTCAAGGGTAAGGAGCCCATGTGGATTGGATCCATGTGGAGATTAGGGTACGACCTAGCTGGACCTCAAGCATTGAGACCAACTAGGAGTGTATATAAGTAGAGTGACAAGGGATAGTCCCTGACCTAGCTGTCACTTTCTCCACTTCCATTTCGGGCTAGACAGGATCTAACAATCCTCTGTCTGAAGCTCCTTTCTGTACGTGTGGATATCGTAGAGGCGTTATACGTGCGGCGCTAGAGGCAAAAGTGTTCGTGGGGGCTCTAGTGAAGGAGTCCGTGGGATCCGGATGACTGTTTGTGGGATCGTTCGGCACTACTTCGACGCGCTACATCAAGTTCCGCATTTGCGCGTCTAGCGGTAATCTTGTGGCCTATAACCTGAGATGGATCTTGGGTGCACCACGTAGAAAAAGTTTGTGTTTGTCTCTGTGTGGCCCAACAGAACTATGCCAAACATTGCTCTGTATTCATATTATGCAAAAATACGTCGAAGACTGGTCAAATTTGAGCCAAAATTGGGCGAAAACACGCCGACCTGGGAGCTCGGCCTGGAAACGCGAGTGGGAAACTGGGCGTTCTCAGGCCGAAAACTAGCTCCGTCCGGCGCTAAATACCGCCGGATTTCGGCCTAAAAATGCCTAACTAACAGAGACTGAACTCACCGAAACTGAAAACGATGAGTTCAGTCTCCCAAAAACGTCTGTTAGGTTGATTTTGCCACCGATGCAGAATATAAACTGTAAATAGGAACTAAAAACGAAATTTAATTCTCGCGGGAGAATTCATCGATGAACACATATTTACATTAGTTGATGCTCCGATTGAGCATCAAACTTTACATAATTTCCACTAAGAACCAAAATTAACTAATAGCCACCGCCGCGTGACCTAATTTTGACCAAAATTCGGCCCTGAGGGCCTCTACGCGTGGCGACAGAGGTGGTGGCGGAGGAAGGCGAGGCGACGGATGCGTCGAGCTCCTACTCCGAGTCGAGCTCGACGATCTCGAGCTTGACGCGGCGGACGCGTTCCTCCCGGTGCACCGCCTCGTACTCGCGGACCTGGCGGACGACGTCGGCCGTCTCCCGGCTCCAGCGTGCTCGTGCCTCCGTCTCGGACACGGCCGCCACCTGCGCGATGACGGCGTCCTCCTCCTGGTCGTCGTGGACATAGTCGCCCGCGGAGAAGAGAGGCTCCCACGCCGGTGCCGCATCCTCCTCCTCCTCCGAGCCGTCGTACATCGGCGGGCGAGGGAGGCGGCACAACCCACCGGAGGAGGGGCCCTCGCCGCCGTTCGCGTACCGCGCGAGCTTCCCCGGGGTCGTGAGCCCCCAGTTCGTCCATCGGCGAGCACTGCGCTTGCGCGCACCCTCCGAAATGTTCCATTTGCGCCGCTCTGCCTCCGTGCGGAAAACAAGGGCCACAACGGCGAGTCCCCGCCGCCCAAACCACCGCCTCCCCTAGCGGAGGTTCTGCGGCTAGCCATGGAGAGGTCGAGGTGCGGCCAAGCGGTGTTGACGATGCGACGATTTCTCATCGGAGGAGGTGGAGCGAGGCGGCGGAGCGGCGGAGGGGAGTAGGGTTTGGAAACCGAACTCCCCTCCGCGACCCGTTTTAATACGGGACGAGCCTCGCGTTTCTCGGCCCCTGACAAACTTTTACGGACCAGACCACCGTTTCAAACTCTGTGCTACTACGCATTGGACCCGAATCCGTAAATCCGCCGGAAAAGTTCAGTTGCGGCGGCGTCGCGTTCTGTGAGAGATGCTCTTAGCGCTCAAATCATCAAATGGGATATGGGAGCAAGCAAAGCAAACTAGCCGACGGAAGCGACGCCAAGCGGAAGCAAACAGAGCACTTGCCGTTTCTGGCTCCCACCTCTGAACCAACCCGAAAGCCCCCTCATCAGCATTCCTCTTCCTCCCATGGCGGCCTCCTTTACTCCTCCGGTCCTTCCCCGCCACCGCCTTCCCCCAGCCACACTACGCCCACACCAGCCTCCAGAAAGCCCGAAGAAACGAGCCCTTCCTGGCCCTGGCGCCGCCGGAGGAAGAAGGAGCAGGAGGAGGAGGGATGGGGCGCGGGAAGATCGAGATCAAGAGGATCGAGAACCAGAGCAACCGCCAGGTGACCTTCTCCAAGCGCAAGAACGGGATCCTCAAGAAGGCCAAGGAGATCAGCGTGCTCTGCGACGCAGAGGTCGGCGTCGTCGTCTTCTCCAGCGCCGGCAAGCTCTACGACTTCTGCTCCCCTAAGAGCTCGTCCGTGCTCTAATTCCCACACCCCTCTGTTCTCTTTGATATGCACTGTTTCGTGATTTGTCAGTGCTTTAGTTTGGAGGTGACTTTTTCTTCAATGAAAAGAGGGTTTGCTGTTTTTATCCCAAATTCTCAATGGAATGGATTGGACGTTGGCTGTTTCGGCAAATATGCAACATATAGCTGTTCTGTCAGTAAAGGAGGATATAATTTTAGTCACTGCAATTAGGTGAAGAGATTAGATCCATATGCTCCTACTCGTACCAATAACTTACTTTGAATGGAATTGCCTTTTTTATTCCAAAACCCAAGTTGAAGGTTGAACCCGCAGTCCGCTACACCCTTTATTAGTAAATTATTCAACAAAGGTCTGGCAAGAGCATATGTTTTCTGCTCGATTCGTTTCTTGTATGTTTAAAGTGAGTGTAACTGGGTACTCTAGGATTAAACAACTCATATTTTCCTTTTCCTAGACTAGATGTAAATTTCAGAATCTAGAACCAGTATTTCTTCTTCCGTTCAAGTGGCACCATTAGCAACCTTTACACCTCTATTGATGCATCATTTTGGTGAGACGTAGGCTATCAAGAATCTTGGAGAAGTACCAGACCAACTCCGGGAAGATACTGTGGGATGAGAAACACAAGGTAATTCTTAACCTCCAAAACGTATGAATAAATGCTTTTCTAGAGTTGCTTTCTTAAAGCCAGCCCTCAAAGCCTTTTTCTGGAAAAAAATGCTTTTCCAGATATAGAATACTGCTTCTTTTTTTGTCGAATCAATTGAGTAGAATGACTTGCATAATTGCACTAAAAAACAGAGTAGAATGACTTATCATTATGGACATATTCAACGTTTCAGAGCCTCAGTGCGGAAATTGACCGAATCAAGAAAGAAAATGATAACATGCAGATTGAGCTCAGGTAAATTCTTGAACATACTTCCTTTTTTCTTCGGTATTTTGTCTACTGAGATTGTAGTCACCCATTATGATGGTATCCAGGCACTTGAAAGGCGAGGATCTGAACTCACTGCAACCCAAAGAACTAATCATGATTGAGGAAGCACTTGATAATGGGCTGACAAGCCTGCATGAGAAACAGGTAATATAATTGTTCAAAAATTGTTGGTTGACATTATAAGCATTATCACTACTGAAATTCTTTTGGTTTCTGATGTTGCTTTATTCTGTTGGTGCAGATGGAGCACTACGACAGGATCATGAAAACTGTATGACCTAGCTTTAGATACATGATTACGTGTTGTGCATTTGTGTTGATCATAATGCAGTACTTTTCTGCTTTGTCCTCATTCAGTGTTTTCTTGGTGAATTGCAGGGTAAGATCCTGGAAGATGAGAACAAGTTGCTGGCATTTAAACTGGTAAGTGACCTAGCAGAATGGCCCATTGGTTCATCTTTCTATTTGAATAATCTGTATCTATCTTTGCTCAAGTTCAGTATGTAAGCTGAAAACTATATTGGCGGATATTTTATCTTGATTGTTTTAAAATAAAAAATTTATATGAGCACTTATCAAGTAGTATGTGCATCGTATGTTTTTTCAAAATGAGCTGAATGCACACAAAGATCCTTTCATCAATACTCCCTCTGTTTGGGATTATAACTCATGCGCGGATAACTAGGTTGTGAATTTAACCAACAAAATATAAGTAGTATAACACAAAAGTTATACCATTAGAAAGTTTAGATGCTATATTTTCTAATGGTATAATTTTTGTGTTATATAACTTATATTTTATTGGTCAAATTAACAATCTAGGTATGCGCGTAGCCCCTATAATCCCATACGGAGGAAGTACTGAATGCTGACAAGCATACAGTAACACCAACACATTAACCATGCAGCCATAAAGGGTTTTCCTTGCCTGGATTTTCATTGAAAATGAGGTCAAAACGGCTAGATTACAACATACTAGATCAGAGGGGAAAGGCCACCGGACAGAGTGGGATTGAGGGACTAGAGGGTTACAACATTATGCTGTATCTGCACTAGTTGACACTGAAGGAACTGTGTACGCTGAAAGCTTACCTAACACTCTGGTTTTCCTCATTCTCATCTAGCACCAGCACGATATTGCGCTGAACGGGAACATGAGGGAGCTTGAGCTTGGGTACCATCCAGACAGGGACTTTGCAGCCCAGATGCCGATCACCTTCCGTGTGCAGCCACCCCAACCTGCAGGAGAACAGCTAGGCCTCTGAATCTTGCGCCGCTCCATCAAATGATCTTATCCACCACTGGCTTGTATATGCACCATGCATTTTGCCAATTGTATTGTATCTCTCTTTTGGTGTCTGTTCGGATGAACAACTGAATATATTATATCTGAACTCTGAAGTCGCTTGATGTGCCGATACAGTCAGGCTCTAGAACACCATCTCTGGCTGCCAGTCTACCCTCATTGTAACAATGGCACCAGGAAGTTTGTGTAATATCAGTAACTTAGTACTGTATCTGTAAGTTTGTGTAATCACCGCAACTACCGGACGGTGAATAGTGTGTACTTTGTAATGGCAAGAAAAATACTACTAGTATCTTGGAGCTTGATTTGATGTGAACTTCATTTCATTCAGCATCTCAGCACAAGACAGTATACACAGTCAATTTACATCAAGAAGAAAGTGATACAAAACTCTGAACTTCGGTTAGCCAGCAGTTGCCGAAACGTACATGTATGATTCCAGCTTCAGAGCCAAACATCGATCTCGCTGCATCATCATCATCACCTGAGCATGTCGCCGAAGTCCACGAATGGGCCGCTCAGCACCGACGACGCACTGAAATTGCCTTCACCTTCGTCGAACGGGATCCTCTGGCCGTACGGCTGTGGCCGGTCTGGCAAGTCCGGCACGTCCATGTCCCCCTCCAGCATCCTCAGTGCCTCCGGCATGGTGGGGCGGCACGCCACCGTGACGTGCGCGCACAGGATCCCCACGAGCACGAACCTCTCCATGTCCACCACGCTCATCCCCTCGCGCTCGCGCAGCAGCGCTTCGGCGAGCACCTCCCTGGCGCGCCCGGCTCTGACGAGCGCCCACGCCCAGTCGGTGACCAGAACCACCCCGGACGGGTCCGCGAGGTCCAGCGCCCGCCGGCCGCTCATCACCTCCAACACCAGCACGCCGAAGCTGTACACGTCGCTCTTCTCGGTGAGCTGCCCGTACAGAGCGTACTCCGGTGAGAGGTAGCCGTGCGTGCCTGCCACCCGCGTCGTCAGGTGCGACTGCCCCTCCCGGCTCCGCCGCGCCAGCCCGAAGTCCGCCAGGCGCGCTCGCATGTCCTCATCCAGGAGTATGTTGGTCGCCTTGATGTCACGGTGGTAAATCCCCGGCTTGACGCCGTAGTGCATGTACTCCAGCCCCCTCGCCACGTCCATGATCACGCTACGCCGCCGCGCCCACGGCATCGCCGCCCCGTCGAAGATGTAGCGGTCGAGCGAGCCGTTGGGCATGTAGTCGTACACGAGGAGCATCTGCTTGCTGCCATGTTCGTCGGGGTCCTCGGCGTCGGTGATGCAGCACCCCCGCAGCGGCACCAGGTTCCGGTGCCGGAAGTGGCTGATGATCTCCACCTCGTTGGCGAACTCGTCGTCCCCGCCGTCCACGTCCGGGTCGAGCATCTTCTTGACGGCGACCACCGACCCGTCCGCGAGCACGCCGCGGTACACGACGCCGAACCCGCCGCGGCCGATGATGTTCCGCTCCGCGAACCCGCCCGTCGCCTTATCCAGCTCGCCGATCCCGAACAGCACCGAGCCGGTGTTGGGTCGCTGCCGCGACGGCCGCCGCTCAGAGGACAGACCGCGGTTCTTGCTGCTCCTGATGGCGCCGTCGTGCCGCTTCGTCCAAACTAGCAGCGCTACGAGGAGGGCGACGAGGAGAACGGAAGCGATCGGGATGACTGTTGCTACTACGATGTTGGTGTGGGTAATGGAGCTGGGGGTAGGCGAGGATGTGGGGGCTGGTGTGGAGAGTGCGAGCCCGAAGGCGCATGCGGCGGTGGCAGGGGAGGCGGGGCCGGCTGAGTTGGAAACACCGGCGGCGTATAGGACTGTGAGGTAGAAGCAGTTGAGGGAATCGGAGCTGTTTCTGGCAGCGGCGGTGAGTCGAGCCGAGGCGCGGATGCCGGCGGCGAGGCAGCCGGAGCAGAGGGACAGCGCGGCGAGATTGGAGCCGCAGGAGGAGTTGAGGCTCCCAACGGCCGCGTCACCGACGGCGGCGACGTACTGTGCAGAGGTGGTGACTCCGGCGCAAAAGGACGGGGAGATGGCGAACTGGGACGGGACCGGGAAGCAGGTCGGCGCGAGGGAGGCCGGGAGCGAGAGCAGCGGCGAGACGAGCGCGTCGGAGAAGGCGCGGATGCAGGCTGCGGAGGCCGGAGCGGACGGGAGGCGGAATTGGCCGGTTGCGCGGAGGCGCGCGGCCAGACCGATGCCCAGCACGGAGAGGAGCGTCGTGCAGCAGGCGGTGACGTTGGCCACCGGCGGCAAGCACGGCGCGCGGTCCCACGGGAAGGTCCGCACGTAGCCCAGGTCCAGCGGGCATTCCGCTCGTAGTTCAGGTCCAGCCACCGCGTGCAGAATCGGCGCGGCAACCAGGAGGAGTCGGATAAGCCCCGCGACGATCGCCATTAGTTTCGGCGGACAAGCGAGAGAACGCGAGGAAACAAACAAAAGGTGAACTGAAATCGGCTGATCTGAATCGGGTAAGCTACGCCATTCGATTTGGAGTCTATGCCTTGTAGGGCATCCTGACAGCTCTGGGTAGGGCCCATTCGACAGTGGAGCTTGCGATCTACTCCCTCCTTGCAAAATACGGTGTATACAAGATTTTGTAAAAATCAAACGTTATCAAGTTTGACCAATTATAAACTATCAACATCTCGAACACCAAATCAATGTCCTTGGGTGATATATCATATGGTATATATTTAGTATTGTAGATATAGATAATTTTCTTAATAAATTTGATGAAAGTTGTTGATGTTTGACTTTTAAAATAACTAGCACCAAGGCCCTCGCAAATGCCAGGCCATCCCCTTTAGTATTTCAAAATTGTTAAGTTATCTTATACAGAATATTCACATCCCATTTACCTCCTTTATAATTGTAAAATGCACGATGTTTTAGACATGGATATATTCCTATATGTGTAACTTTGATTTTTTTTTTGCGTGGATGTGTTTTCAGAAAAAATAATTATTACTATAAATTATTTCTGTGGCAACATCTTGACCTTGTTAACATTATTCATATAGCTGTATTGAATATTGAACATACTTAGTAGATCAAAATAATTCTACTTGCAAGGTCGACTAAACATTCTATAATTTTATTTATCATCGAGATATAAATAAAGAACTATGGACCATGGTTCCACTTTCTAGAAAGAACCGAGAAAAAATGATAACATTTTTATGCTGGTTCGGTAAACTCGGTATACATAATTCAATGTTCTAGAGCTAAGTAAGGCAAAAAAAATAGAACTATAGCATTAGTTTCATTCGCGTCTCTTTGGTTTCTAGCTATATAAATTAATAGGGATATGTAGGGTCACATTTTTCTACAAGGCAGCAAGATTGGTCATATGGGAAGTCAAAGATACATAAATGAAAATAACAATAACATATTAAAAATGGTTCACACCTTGAATGAGACCAACTCACCAACATACAGTTAGTAGTTAATAATTCAGGTCACCAAGATTTGAAAAGGAAATTGAGTATCAAGAAAAATGTTACCGTAACATTTACCCATTAGTCCATTATAAATGTGCTAAACATAGGTATGACAACTAACTTAGGGTTAAATTACTATTAACTATGTCACTATGTCCGAGTAACCCAACACCATTGTTCATACATAATTAAGCAAATATGGTGACCTTTTTGCACCAAATAAATAATTTTAGTTTTAGACCTATCATCTAGCCATCTCTAATGACCATGGCAATGTTACCACCATGGTTCATGCATTTCCTTTAATGTACATTACTTTAGGTCACCACATTGTTTGTTATATTTTTTAATCATAATCACATAAGACACTTAATATTAGATTATATGTTAGCTTAAGATAGAATTTTGAAAGTACAACGCGCCTTACATTTTTGAAGTTTTAAGAACAAATTCACATTGAGATGTAATTACAAAATTTGGAAAATATAGTAATATTTCTCCATTTGTTTAGAATATAAAACAAATTAAACCCTACGAAGTGAACAATATAATAAATATTGACAAGGAGCCTAGCAATTTGAAGACATACAAAAAGTTGATTTGCATTTACCATAAACTTTAAAGGTAAATACTAATCGGAGTAACTCAGTTTTCTTGGCCAAATTATTAAGCATGTGTAAAACCAACAACTCGGATGCCCCAACCCATAAAGTATTTTTGATTTCATTCCTTCTTTATAGGGGAAGAAATGCTAAGCATGAAACATTATGTTGTAAAGCATGGCACGGGTGGGTGTTATGTGTCTTGAAGATGAACACTGAATTCATTTTTCTATAGTACTAATCTACTTTTTCACAAAATTCATGAAAATTATCATTTGTACATTTTATTTTACATGTAGAAGCAGAGCACGTGCATTGATATTAGTGTTTTTCATTTCGTAACATCAGGAAACATGGCCAATTTGAATAACCCCTAAAACACTAAATTCTGAGTGCTATCAAATTTAGTACTGTTCTCAGGGTAAGGTTCAAACATATGAGAATTCTAAAACTTGAAATTAGTTGTCAAACATTACTGTAGGATTTTGCTCACAAACTATAAAACGTACATCGCACCGAATATTATCTCACCACGACACTATTGTGTTAAATCTGAAAACAATAAATTATCAAATCAAGCATGCATCCCTTATTGTAATTAGAAGTACTACCGTGCTACCATATTGAGGACATTGGACAATAATAGATGCAGTATGTGTTATGCTTATCCGATTATTTGTATAGTACGCATACATTCATATTCAGGTTATACAAATAAGTTTTGTGGTCACATTGGGATGAAAAGAGCTGAATCATTAACTGACATTCCCGTTGGGATGTGTAGCCGGGAAAGACCGCATACCCACAATGCTACGAATCAAATCTGCATCACTTGATTGTGCGCACCGGATGAAGTATATCAGCTATCTTCTTGTAGGAAAATATTGAAGTGCCATCTCTTAATGGATAAGGTTTTTCTCTCAACATATAGAAATTTTTTAAGAAAGAAAAGCTAGAAATACCCAATATCTTGTTCGAACAAGATATTGGGTATTTCTTTATTTATTCATAATAGAAAGATTAGATTCCGAATTCAGTTAACGATGAGATTTGGTATGCGCTATATTACGACAAGGAGTACTACTTTACTCTGAGATGCATGGTACTTACTCACTCCAAAGAGGCGTAAGTTTTTTTTTCCGAATTCAAGCTAAGTTTACAAGCTTGCTAATTCTCACACCTAAGAACTTCTTATGTCTGAGTCGCCTCTCTCACCATTGAATTCACCTGCAATGTGGGAGTTAAACATGAGCTGAAACTAGGTTGTAACTACGAATTTAATGAGTTACAATTAATTTGCAACTAGGAGTTAATACAGATTTTATAAATTACAACTAGATTGCAACTGAGAATTAGTAGAAATAGTAGGATGACATCACCGACTGAGGCATAAGAAGTTCTCAGGCGCATGAGATCTATATGCTCCCTTTAATTAAGTTTATAAGAAAAAACCCTAGCATATACTGTGCAACATTAATTCGGTATCTTTAGATATAGTCTGAAATTTATTTTTAAACTATATCTACATAATATTATATAACTATATCTACATAATATTATAGTACTTTTCGTTTAATGGATTTAATCAAATTTTCGACTGTTTAATTTTGAAAACTAAATGTCTACTTTTTGAAACGGAGGTAATAGTGGAAATTCAAAACAGTTCATAGGAGCGCATGCTCATGCCTAAATAAAAAGATGAGCGAAATGACCTCCATGTCTCGAGCTCATATAATTTTTTGGGAGAAAAAACCTTTGCGAAAAGAACAAATTTGATGCTCTAAAAAAAGTATTTACATCGCCACTTTTTTATTTTTTTTGCCACTGACACAAGTTATGCCGTTTCTTCATGAAAATTTGCAAACATGTTTTCTATAAAATGAATATATTAATATTGTTAATATACCAATTACATCGAACCTCTGTACCAACAAAAATAGTCGAAGGCATTAAGGATGCACACAACTGGAAAGGAAAAGAGAAGAAATGAGGAAAAAAAAGACCCTGCAATGACGATCCATCACTCGCATCAACAACACTCTAAACAGCACTAAGGACAACACGGAGACTGCAAAAGAGGTTCCCAAAAGGGATGCACCGAAGAAGTGAACAAGGCACATGCGTTGTCAAACAAAGGTCTCATGTTTTCATCCTGGCGAAAGTTGGAGCTAGGCACAACCAATGAATGTGAGATCTATGGTTCTCGTATCAGCAACACTCTTACCACCACTAAGGACAACACCGAGGCTACAAAAGAGAGGTTCTCCAAAAAATACGCCTGCAAGAAGGGAACAATGCACATGCATTGTTGTTGTCTGATCAAAGATTTTATGTTTTCATTCTGGGAAACTTGGAGTCAAGTACAACCAATAAAAGTCAGACCTAGGGTTTTCACCCCGAGGGTCGAGATCGGTACTCGAGAAGCATCACCACTCGGTAGTCGAAGAGCACCACAAAAAATGAAGTCCTCTTTGCAAACATGTAAAAGACATAAACTTGAGCAGAGTCAAACACACTTCATATTTTGCGAAGTTTTAAATAAAATTTATGAATTTATTTTCTCATCCAGGAGGGCTCCCGAAAGCTAAAACGCCACATAGTCAACAATTCGAAATAGCTCCCGGAAGATCATGTCCAGGTAATAGCTACTACTCCCCGCCAAATAAAAAAAGCTACCCCTCCGACCCATATTAGTTGACTTAGATTTTTCTAAATTCGGATATATCTAGTACTACAACATGTCTAGATACTTTCGAATCTAGACAAATTTAAGTCAACTAATATGGGTCGGAGGGAGTACTACTAGCAGGTCAACTCTAGGTTAAAAAGTCAAGTGAGTGGACACTGTTCCTCTCCGAGGCCAGCTACAGTATAAGCAATGGCTAACGATGTGTGTTCACGTCGTGTTCGGTTCTAAAGAGGTTCAGACTAATTCACATGTATATATGTCCCGTCAGGAGCCGTACGTACTGATAGCAGCAGGTCGTCGCTGACGGTGAGAATCATGAGAGAGTTGGTTCCATGTGGCTAACAAGATGCACTTTTCTCACGGGGTTAGACACTTTTGCAGCGAGCAATTTGATGGATCCGATGATAACGATGCTCGATCGGGCACAAGAAGCGGCCGATAGTTTATCGTTTCTGGTCACCATGTCACTTGGTTGCCGATCTACAGTTATCATTGCCGCTGAGTATGTTTGTCAGACGTACTTACTTTGCTGCCCCTGAAAGAAAAGGATAATTGTGAGATGAGAGAGAGGAGAGCAGCTTTTGCGATTACGACGACGCGAATGAAGCTCTCTTGGCTCTGTGCAGGTTTCCATAACTTATTGGGCCAGTTATAGTGCCACCCATGGGCTTTAGTATGTCTCGGCCCCATGGCAGTTTACACTTTCTTAACGACACTTCCGCTGGCCCATGTGATCAGAACCTAACCAGTGAAATCGTGTTCTGTCGCATAATGAGAGGCATGTTCGTCTGCGGTACCAAAGTTCGTAGACCAGCACATGGCGGTACCTAAGTTGTCTGAAATTGTCGCGTTTCGAAATGTTGGGCCGCCAACTACTGAGAGAGGCCATTTCGAGGCAAACTCATCTTACCCCTGCCAAATTCAAACATTCCGTTAAACTGCCCCGTAAAGTAGACGGTCAAGACCCTCATGTCAGTCAATCTGTCCGTGACGCCAGCGCCAACGCGGCAACCTCTTAGGCAAATTGAGGAACTAAGTGGATTGGATGCGTTGACAATTTCACAAATCCATTCCCACCTTTCCCCTCGCACCGACGGCGTCGGAATCCACCCTCCAGGCAGGGCAGTCCCTTCGGACATTTGACTTCCGACGCCAAGTTGCTGCGCCAGTTGCTGTGCCTAGTCGCTGATCCCGAGCTCCAATGACGCATGTCGTAGCCGTCGTTGCGAGGCTCTAGCCCGCCTCCGCCGCCGACGAGCCGAGCAGCTCGGAGGATGGCAGATCCTACTACCAAGGAAGAAGAAGTTCTGGCTACAAGCGGGTGAGCAACCATTCTCTTTGCTATTTGCACTAATTATAACTGCTAGCTGGCTACTGAACCTAAAATCGTTTGTTAGCCCCCCAACGCTGACAAACATATTTTGTCCACAGTTTTCTGTCAAGTGGGATCTCCACGGACCACCATTACCTGGTTACGGTAAGCCTCTTCAGATACGACTGTAAGGGCAAGTGGTATGGAGACCATTGTATCACGATGGAAGAAGGGTCTACGCATATCTGCACTATGTCTGGTATGGTTGTTGCTCTGCATAATCATGATGAATTATGGCCGAAGCAGACTGCAAAGTTCAGATTCATGGATGAGCATGACATCATGGTTCCTCTAACGTGTGGCAGTTAGCTAATTGGATTGATGAAAAAGTATGATTCAGCTTAAGCTGAAATGTGATATACTGGATGTGGAAGCTGCTGCAACTGGGAGTCGCCCTTCTATTCTTGGACAGAGTGGTTGCTCGAACCCAATTAGCTCCTACTAAGCAAAAGTCTTTTGGGGTTTGCATGTTTGTGCTGAATGTAATATTTGTTTTATTTACTCTGTAGATATTGGGCAGTTATGCAATAGTCTTGTTTTTTTTTGACGGGAAGCGCCGCAAGGTTAGAAACATGACTATCAGGTCAGTCATTTTGCTTCCCGAAGAAATTAAAAACGAGTGGAAAGATGATGTTGGACACGATTCTGGTGCCCAGTGTCCCGTTGATGCAGAGTACGTGAAGCTAAGAAAATGTACCGCGACTTAGGGTTTATAAACGTCCGAGTCAGTAGTTGAATCTGAAATTATGATTGTGCCACTGCTATCTGAAAACACGCAGCACCGGTTCCACGTTTGCTGAGGGGCAGGAGGTCTCCAAATACGACGGAATGTAAGTGGCACAGAAATAAATTATTTAAGCTGCTACACTCCACGAAGCAGCAACTTATTTCAGCTGCTGCACACAATGACATGGCAACATAAACAACAATGGCAACCGATAATGCACAGACGTTTGAGCCCGTCTATCTCACCGCCTCCCTGCTCCTGCATCCCTGCGTCTGTTGAAGCTCCCGGATCTCCATTAACCGGGTGTACGTTCCACTTTATAAATTGTGGTGTGCCATTTGCATGCTGCACAATCCACGTAGATTACGTTTAAAGAAACCACCAATGTCAGAATACCACCATGATCAGATAAAAGGAAGTGATGCAGGGTTAAGACAGACTAACAGGAGAGCAATTTTTTTCCTCCCAGGACTCCGGGACCACTAGTTCAGACCTCTAGGTCACAAGTACTACTATTACAACTTTAAAAGGCACGGAACTCAAGCTAAATAGAACTAGTTATCACACATCTCCTTGATCTTCCTAATCTTAGCCCGATGCGCATCTTCCTGCGAGAGCAAGGATCGATTCGTCTGCTCCTTCCTTTTAGCATCTTCCTTGCACAGCTTCAATTGTTTCTCTGTATTTTTCCTCATGCACTTGTCAATACTCGTAGTTATGAACTGCAGGACTTTGGCCTGGTGAAGATCATTCCTTGCTTGAGTCAGTTCTTGCTCTGCTTTAGCCTTCAGGTCTAACGCCACATCCCTCTCCTTCTTGACTTTGCTAACCTTGTCTTGCGCCCTCCTGAGATCTCGGTTAAGCTTGGTCGTGTCAACTGGGTCCCATAACTTCATCTCAACACTGTCAAGAAGTGAGCTGACTACGGATTCTTTCAACTCAACAGTCATATCCCATAGTTTGTCCAACGTTTTCTGCATCGATTTGGGCCACTCTGGGTCTACCCATTTGACAACACCGCAACTTACACCTTGCATCATTGCACGATGTCCTTGACATCGTAGAAACCTCCTTCCTGCGTTTCGTCCTTCGAACGCTACAAATTTAGCAGGCACATGTCCATGTTTACATAGCAGAGGACTGTCTTCATCCACTAAACCGTGATAGTCGGAGTCATACATCGTCTGGTTGGCCTAACACATCATACGCGCATGAGTAAAAAGAGTAGATCTAGCTCAAAAAATAGATAACTGGCCACAGATGATAGAGATAGAGATGAGACAACTCACATCGAAATCACCGTCCCTGCCGTCACGACGCGTTTCCTCGCCGTCTCCCCTTGAACCCATGGCGAGAGGGGAGGGGGTGGCTGTCGGAGAGGGGATTGGGATGGAGGAGCCGTTGGCTTGCGGCTACGACAGGATGGGAGTGAAGTGGGGAAAGTGGCTTCGAGGGGAAGGAAGAGAAGTACGGGGAGGAAGAGAAGTAATGGGGACGTGACACTAGGATATGGCCCACTCAACTCGTGAGTCGTGACACTCGCAACAGGGGAGCGCCCGGTGTTGCCAGTTTGTCTAGAGCAAGCGTGGCCAATCATGCCACAGTACAGCCTACTCGTTGATCGCTCTCACGAAGACCATCCCAATCGTCCAAGCACACCGATCGAATGGTATGTAACAATTGTCAAGCAGAACAACTGTGTCAGGGCGTGCCTTCTAGAAGACTCGGTCTAATGGCCACCCATTGGGGGGCTAAGGTTAGGGCTCTCCTAAGGTTAGTATCCATATGTGGTTTATGAGAGGAACAGACATGCAATAACACTGGGTGTGGTTCATGAAAAGAATAGACATGCAATGACACTGGTGGATCCATATGTGGTTTGTGAAAAGAACAGACATGCAATCACACTGGGTGGATCCATGTGTGGTTCATGAAAAGAACACACATGTAATGACACCAGTGGATCCATGTGTGGTTTGTGAGAAGAACACAAATCCAATGACACTGGGTGTGGTTCATGAAAAGAACACACATCCAATGGCACTGGGTGTGGTTCATGAAAAGAACACACATCCAATGACACTATGGTTCATGAAAAGAACAAACATACAATGACACTGGTGGATCCATATGTGGTTTGTAGAAAGAACATACATGCAATGACTCTAGCTGTGGTTCATGAAAAGAACAGACATGCAATGACACTGGTGGATCCATGTGTGGTTCATGAGAAGAACACACATCCAATGACACTGGTGGATCCTTATGTGGTTTGTGAGAAGAACACACATGCAATGACACTGGTTGTGGTTCATGAGAAGAACACACATGCAATGACACTAGTGGATCCATGTGTGGTTTGTAAGAATAACACTGCAATGACTCTAGCTGTGGTTCATGAAAAGAACACACATGCAATGACATTGGTGGATTCATGTGTGGTTCATGAGAAGAATACACATGCAATGATACTGGGAGTGGTTCATGAAAAGAACATACATGCAATGACACTGGTGGATCCTTATGTGGTTTGTGAGAAGAACTGGCATGCAATTACTCTATCTATGGTTCATGAAAAGAACACACATGCAATGACACTGGTGGATCCATGTGTGGTTTGTGAAAAGAACAGACATGTAATCACACTAGGTGGATTCATGTGTGGTTTGTTTAGAGGAATAGACATGCAATGGCACTGGGTGTGGTTCATGAGAAGAACAAACATGCAATGACACTATTGGATCCATGTGTGGTTTGTGAAAAGAACAGACATGCAATGACACTAGGTGGATCCATGTTTGGTTTGTTTAGAGGAACAAACATGCAATGACACTGGGTGTGGTTCATGAAAAGAACAGACATGCAATGACACTGGTGGATCCATGTGTGGTTTGTGAAAAGAACAGACATGCAATGACACTGGGTGGATCCATGTGTGGTTTGTGAGAAGAACACACATGCAATGACTCTAGCTGTGGTTTGTGAAAAGAACAGACATGCAATGACACTGGTGGATCCATGTGTGGTTCATGAGAAGAACACACATCCAATGACATTGGTGGATCCTTATGTGGTTTGTGAGAAGCATAGACATGCAATGACTCTAGCTGTGGTTCATGAAAAGAACAGACATGTAATGACACTAGGTGGATCCATGTCGTCGGATTGATGACAAGTACGCCATGAGGGGGTCCTCGAGGCGTGCGGAAGAGAGGGGTGTGAGACGTACGATGTTCTGGGACGGTGAGCACACAAGTTTACCCAGGTTCGAATCCATTGGCTTTAGACGGATCCTACTCCTGCTAGCAATCCAGTAATACGGCAGAGCCGGAATATGGGTTACAAGGGTTTCGCCTGTGCGAGTTGAGATTGTAGACTATTGAGGGTGCCCTAAAGGCTCTCCCTAGGAAGGCTTATATAGATATCCGGCCTAGGGTTTACAGGAGAGATCTATCCGGCTACGACTAAGAGTCGGTTACATAGTACATCTTGAACTACAAGTAACACTATGGGCCTAAGTCGGTAAGTCTTCTGTTCCTTCCCGTAGCCGGATTGGACTCTGTCTTTTTGCCCTGACTAGGCCGCTCGTGAAGCAAAGCTCTAACCCAAAGTGGGCCACCCTGGTCAGTAAGGAACTATGAGGATACCCGGAAAGTATATCCCCAACAGCAGCCCCCGGAGGCCTCCAAGATCCAAAGTCGGATTTATCTTCGTCTAGCTTGATCTTCGGCTTGCAGAATCTTGAAGGGTTCCTGAAACTTCACAACAAAAAATATGATCCGGGTCTTAAAAATAAGTCGGACCTATCAATAGGTTACTCGGATTTTCCAGCTTGATATCAAACTAAGCCGGAACTTGGTCTCTAACGCCACCTGACACCAGTCATGGTCAAGTCACGTCATCTGACAGACATCCTGTCAGCACGACCGTTGGTGGGTCCGTAGTTCGCAGAGCCGAGGCGCCGTTTCAATGCGTACGCGGAGATCGAGGCGACGCAATCATCGCGTGGGTCCTTCCTGGTTCCTTCCACGACGCGTGGCGGTTATATAGTGTCATTTGCACGAATCTTGGCGCGGTTAGGTGGATATAAGGGGTGAGGATTCTCCTCCTCCTTTCTTCACATGTTCCCTTGCCGTTTCTCCTCCTCCAAATCTCCCCCGTGCACAGAGCTCCTCTACTTTCCCCAAAAACTCCCAGTGCCGCCCATCTTAGGTCACCGGCGCACCAGAGAAATGGCTTCTTCATCCTCTTCCGGCTTGGCGGCGGCGGCGGCGGCGACAGAAAAGGAAAGATTTCGCGGGGTCTGGATCCCCTGCGTTCTTGACGATGAGAAGCTCCGCGGCATGGAGACAGAAGGGCTCCTCCGCGCCGGCGACTAGCGGAGCGGCGCCGGGGAGACCGTCCCCAACCCACGCGCCGATGAGCGGGTCCACTTTGGCACCCACCTCGATAGAGGTTTGTTGTTTCCTCCCTCGGAATTCTTTTCCGAGGTGATAGATCATTATAGTGTTCAACTCCACCATCTTCCTCTCAACTCTCTCCTAGAGATGAGCGCCTATGCGGCTTTATGCGAGGGATACATCAGCATTTGGCCAACTCTGACTCTATTCCGGTACTACTTCCATGTCCGGAGAAATTCTATCCCTGCCGGTGTTCCTTATATCACCGGTACAATTAGTTTTTCACTTAGACGTGAGCGCGCATATCCTAAGATCTTAGCTAGTGACTCGGTCAAACAATGGCCATCCACCTTCTTTTATCATAAGGATGTTCCGGCTCTCAGAAAATCCACTGCTTTGCCGGCTTTCATTGACGGAGCTGCCACGGCCCAACCGTCTTGGGACGAGGCTCCTCTGGCTCTCAGTGACGATCTGATCCTCGCTAAGAGGCGGATCGAATATCTGATCAAACACAAAGGACTGAAGGGATCCGACTTGGTCCAATGTTGGGTGTCTCGCCGGATCCAACCCCTTCAGTACCACGGAGACCGACTAATGCACTCCATCACGTCGCCCAAAAAATATTCCCTCTGCATCAGTCCCAGAGCCTATACCACGCAAGGTTATATAAGCCAGATAAAATGGTTGATAAGGTAGCGGATCGAGAGGAGGATCCCGGAGGTTTCTCTGGACATGCACACAACAGAGAACCCCATAGTGCCAGTAAGTTTCTAACAATAAACCTTTTTATGTGTTTCAATCTTTAAGTTATATCGCAATACTGATATGTTATCCTCTTTCAGCTTGCTGACCTCCCCGAGTCGGAATTTGCTCCACTCGAGGGATATCCTCCAGAGCTTTCTCAGGAGGAGGAACTGGTCCCATTGCCGGATATTGCGCTTAAGAAGCGCAAGGCTCTGGCAGTGGCTGTCGGTACAAAGGAGGTGCCCGTCGTGAAGAGGTAACTTTCAACACAACTTTTCGCCTATGTACCTTACTCGAATTTTCTTCCGAGGTGTAATGTTTTCGACTCTATTACATTCTTAGAGCTAAGCAGCTCATCAAGGACAAGGGGAAGGGAACTTCTTCAAAGCCCCTTTGATAGACGAAGCTTACCATAGCTTCTCCTGATGTGGCTCCTCCGACTCCTGCCCCTCAACCTTCCGCAACGCCGGTGATCACTCCTTCCCCGGCTGTCGCAGAAGATCCGGCTCCTTCGATGGAGCCTGCGATCCTTGAATCGCAAACTAACGTCACCATGAGTGAGTCAAGTATAGATAAGGGTGAACCCTCTTCGGGGAATCTGCTGAAGAGATCCAGCGGCTGGCCAGGCAGTGCCTGGAGAAAAGAAATATATCTGTCGAAGAAGAAGCACAAGAGGCAGAGGACATCAAGCACTCTGACCTTCTTGAACAAGTGCGTCTTTGCAATGAGAGGATAAGGGCCGGTAAGCTTCCAACTGCTCCAGTGACTCCTCTGACTCTCGCCGAGAAGGTTGCTGTTGAAGTAAATGCGAGTTTGGATAAACTTACTCGCGAACAATATGTAAGTCAGATTTCTAACTCCTGTTTTTCCTTTATTAAATATCATATCCTCTAGCCCCCAAGCATGAAGTAGGATATATAATCCGAGTTTATGCTTCCTTAGGATGCCAAAGAACGAACTAGTGTAGCCCCCAAGGCTCGTGCTGATATTAGTAAAAATATTAGCCCGAGTCTTTAGTAGACTTCTGACTTTGGGTATTCTGACTTACAGAAAGTATATTCCTATAACCAGGATTTGTTGAAAAATGTCTGCGACAAGCGGAGAGAGATCAAAGCTCTCCGACTTAAGAATGTTGAGCTTAAAGTTGCCAAGGATGAGGCCGAAGGTAAACATTCCGAGACTCAAACCTTGTCCTTCATGTTTTCATAGTCGAATTTTTACTAAAATGTTGTTCTTTTTGACTTACAGCGCTGGTGAAATAGTCCTACGCTATGATTGAAGAGGCCGAGAACCTCAAAACTTTGGTGGTGGAGAACAAGGAACTTCGCCAAGAGCTGGATCAGCTCAAAGCGGATCATGAAAAGAGCATTGCTCAAATTCTCGAGTCCTCCTCCATGGCCACTAACGAGCGTGATCGTAAGATTGCTGCTCAAGATCAGAAAATCTCGGACCTCAATAATGAGCTGTTTAGAGAGAAGGATCTTTCCGAGGCGCTCCAGGCTGAACTCCGGAGTCTTCAGGAAGAGAAGACCAAAGTTGACGACGTCATCTTCGGTATGTTCCACCTATCTGATTTGTCTATTTTCTTCGACTTCTTTCAATGTCGGATTTTCTTTAACTATTTTGTGTATAGGTCCTCTGAACTTGAGACTCCACCTTCGCCGAGCCCCGCACCCACCGGCTTACCCAAGGCGGTGACCTGCTTCATGACTTCCGCCAATCCCTTGAGGATATTGGCGAAGCTTTCAAGATTCCGGATATGCATAGCATGTCGGATTTTCAGGTGCGGGACAGGGCGAAGGAGATGCCGCAACTTGTCCAGGATTGGAACATGTCCTACGCGCGGTCTGCAGCGTAGAATGCTCTCACCATGGTCATGAGCCACCATGGAAGCATGGAGATATGGCAAGTGACCAGAGGGTACTGCAAAGTGGACGAAGACGGACAGGAGCAAGACATCAAGGCAATCATGGACTCCTGCACCGGATATGGGTGCCATGTAGCTGATCTAACCAGCTACGACACTCCCTTCTTCACCCGCGTGGACACGCCGCCTCCGCCTCTCGAAGAATCAGTAGAAATTTCCGATGATGACCGCACCATTTCGGATGTGGACATCTCGGAACGATATCAAGGTGATGTATCCAGCGAGACGGCAGCTCCTTCCTCTCCTCCTGCATCATAGATTGCCAGAAACATTTGTATTATTCTGAAAAACATGATGGGTCTGTAAATATGCAGTACTATAATTTTGCTAGTGCTAAACTTTTGATCTATTTAGCACTTTTGGCTTAAATTTTTTTGTGTGCCTGAAATGTTTACAGAAGCACTTATATTTTTTCGCCCATACTTATCGTTTATCTGGCTTTCCTCCTCGTCCCTTTCGTGAGCCGGCTAAACCTTCTGCTCGGAAACTTTGCCGAGCAACGGAGCTCAATTGCTAAACCAGTTTAAACTCGGAAACAAAGCCGGCTTCCAGTACCAACAATTCACTACTCGGAAAATACCCGCATCCAGCAATCAGACAAAGAACCAAAGTATAGACTAGAAACTTTAGAGTTATACCCGAAGGTAGCATTTTTAGAATCGGAAATCTAAACCAGAACAAACATGAGCATAAAGTACTTTCAAGCATTCTGGGATTTTCGACTATGACATGATCGTTCGGAAATAAGATGGTAAAAACTTCTCAGAAAAACTTGAGGCAACCAAAACTTTTATTTCTCATAGAACATGTACATATATATGATTACAAAGAAGGATAAACTAAGAATAAAAGGGACGTAGCTGAGCAATATTCCATGGTCTGTCTAACTCATCCGGATTTGTACTGCCTCCAGCTCTCTTTCTCTTCTTAGTAGCAGGTCTTTCTTTGATTGGCCTCATGTCAGTTAAGTAGTATGATCCGTTGTGTAATACTCGACTAACTAAAAAGGGCCCTTCCCATACTGGGGAAAGTTTGTGCTTTCTTTGTTTCACAAGCCAGAGAACCAAATCACCTTTATTGAAAGATCTGTTTCGGACTCTCTGGCTATGATACTTGCGTAACTTCTGTTGATAGGCTGTTGATCTCATTTCAGCAACGACGCGAACTTCTTCGACTAAGTTGAGATCATTTTGTCGAGAAATCTCGGCATCCTCTTCAATATACGCGGCCATTCTAGGAGAAGTATGAATTAAATCACTAGGAAGAACTGCTTCTACGCCATAGACCAAGAAGAAAGGTGTGTATCCGGTTGACCTGTTTGGAGTTGTTCGTAAACTCCATATTACAGAGGGTAATTCCTCTGCCCAAGCCCCCACAACACGTCGTAGTGGTGCTTCGAGTCTCGGTTTTAGGCCTTGTAGGATTAAACCATTTGCTCTTTCGACTTGTCCGTTAGCCTGTGGATGTGCGACTGATGCAATGTCAAGCCGGATATTCTGCTCGTTGCAGAATTCGGCCAATTCTCCCATAGAAAATTTACTCCCATTGTCCGTGATAATGCTATGTGGATAACCATACCAGATTATAACATCCTCAACAAATCTTTTGGCTGTTGCTCCATCAAAACTAGTGACAGGTTTAGCCTCAATCCATTTGGTGAATTTATCCACCATCACTAAGAGGTGAGTAAATCCACTTGGAGCTCGTTTAAACGGTCCTACCATATCAAGCCCCTAGACCGCAAAAGGCCATGTTATAGGTATTGTTCGCAGCTAATCAGCCGGAACATGAGCTTGTTTGGCGTACTTTTGGCAGCCTTTGCACGTCTTGACTAATCGATCGGCATCTACCTGAGCTGTAAGCCAAAAAAATCCGTGTCTAAAAGCTTTTGCCATTAAAGATTTGGCTGCAGCGTGGTGACCACACTCGCCTTCGTGGATTTCTCTTAAGATTTCCACTCCTTCTTTCGGAGATACACATCGCTGAAAAACCCAGAAACACTCTGTTTATAGAGCTCACCTTTACCAATAGTATAGGCTTTCGCTCGTCGGATGATCTGCCGACTTAGAACCTCATCTTCGGGTAATTTTTCATCTACCAGATAATCTAGGTAGGGTTGAGTCCAGCTGGGAATTACAGCCAGAACTGCTATTAGAGGTGAGTCGGATTTGGTCGGATATTCCTCATCTACTCCCTTTATTGGGGGAACTTTGAGGTGCTCTAGAAAAGCACCATCCGGGACCTCTTTCCGCGCAGAGCCTATTCGAGATAATGCATTTGCTTCCTCGTTTTCTGCTCGAGGGATGTGTTGAACCTCAAACCCTTCGAACGATTTAGATAGATCATCCATGACAGCTTTATATGCTGCCATGTGTTTATTTGCATTACAAATATCCGAAACTTGCTGAGCAACAAGATCCGAATCTCCATAACACATCAAACGTCGGATGCCAATATCCTTAGCAATCCGGATTCCATGCAGCAGTGCTTCATACTCGGCAATATTGTTTGTTGATGTGAAGTGGATCTGCAACACGTATAGAAGTTTATCTCCTTGGGGTGATTTGAGCACCACGCCAGCCCTCGAGCCCCCTCGAGCCTTAGACCCATCAAAGTAGAGGGTCCAATATTTCGACTCAGGGAGGATCATATTCTCCTTCGTCTCTGTCCAATCAGCACCAAAGTCGGCAAGGATTTGGGATTTGATTGCTGTCCGGGGTTTATACTCAATATCGAAAGCTGAAAGCTCTATGCCCCATTTGGCGACGCGTCCTGTGGCGTCACTGTTGTTGATTATATCTCTCATGGGAGCTGTGCTCACCACGGTAATTGGATGCTCCTAAAAATAGTGTCGTAACTTACGAGATGCTAGAAAAACACCGTAAGCCAACTTTTGATAGTGCGGATACCGCTGTTTTGATTCTGTCAGGACCTCACTGACAAAGTAAGTCGAACGCTGCACCAGGTGTTCCTGATTTTCCTCCGGTCTCTCCACCACCATGACGATACTAACGACTTTGTTTGTCGCATCAAGATAAAGCAGCATCAGTTCTTGTGGTTCCGGCGCAGCAAGGATAGGAGCAGATGAGAGTACTTTCTTCAGGTCTTGTAGTGCAGCTTCAGCTTCGTCAGTCTAAACAAAATCCTTGGTCTTTTTTAGGAGTTTGTATAATGGTGCGGCTCTTTCACCAAGTCGGCTTATAAATCGACTGACCACAGCGATGCAACCAGTTAGTCTTTGTACGTCCTTCAGGCGAGTTGGCCTGGAAATATTGAGTATATCCTTGATTTTGTCCCGGTTCACCTCTATGCCTCTTTGAGACACGATGAAACCTAACAATTTTCTGGCTGGTATTCCAAAGAAGCATTTCCTCGGGTTAAGCATGATGTTGTATTTTCATAGATTGGCGAATGTTTCCTCCAAGTCGGAAATCAACGTTTCCTTCTTTTTGGACATCACCGCAATATCATCCACGTATACATGTATATTGCGTCCGAGTTGGTCATGGAGGCAACGCTGCATCGTGCACTGGTAGGTAGCTCCTGCGTTCTTCAGCCCAAAAGGCATCGTAACAAAATAGAAGGTTCTGAAGGGGGTTATGAATGAAGTTTTGACTTAGTCAGATTCCTTCATCTGGATTTGGTGATAACCGGAATATGCGTCGAGAAAACAGAGGAGTTCCGAGCCTGCCGTAGAATTGATAACTTGATCAATTCTAGGCAGAGCGAACAGATCTTTTGGACAAGCCTTGTTCAAGGCAGTATAATCAACACACATCCTTAAATTAGTGGTGTCCTTTTTAGGGACCATTACAGGATTGGCCGACCACTCAGTGTGGATGACCTCTTCTATGAATCTGGCTAACTCGAGTTGTGCTAGTTCCTTAGCTATTGCCTTATGATTTTCATTGCCGAAACGTCCTAAGGACTGTTTGACGAGTTTAGCGTTCGGGTTTACATTTAAAGAGTGTTCGGCAAGTTCCCTAGGTACTCCGGTCATGTCAGATGACTGCCATGCGAAGATATCTTGATTTGCTTGGAGGAACTTGACGAGCGCGCTTTCCTATGCGCTATCTAGGCCTACGCCTATCTACGTCACCTTGGAGGGGTCATCATCCTTCAACGACGTCTTCTTCATCTCTTCTGATGCCTTGAACTCCGTATTTGGCTTTGTCACCTCCTTCTTCGTTGCGGGCATCTCGAACGGATCTATGCTCTTCTTGATCTCCTAGTACTCCTGGGCGTGCAGCATGGCTTCTGCGAAGGCGGCATTCCCATGCTCGCACTGTCGCGCTTTCTTCGGGTCTCCCCTGATGGTGATTACGCCATTGGGACCTGGAATTTTCATCATATTGTAAATGTAACATGGACGAGCCATAAAAGCCCAGTAAGTCGGACGTCCGAATATAGCGTGGTACGCGCTCTTGAACGGGACCACTTCGAAGGAAAGTGCCTCCATCCGATAATTCTTTGGAGTTCCAAAGGTAACATCCAAAGTGATTTCTCCCAAGGAATTAGCTTGTCTTCTTGGGACAACTCCGTGAAAAATCACAGTGCTGTGATTCAGCCGGGTCTCCGGGATCTTCATCCGGCGTAGCGTTTCGACATAGAGAATATTGATACTGCTGCCACCGTCCATGAGGGTCTTGGAGAAACCATAACCGTCAATAAGTGGATTGACGATTAAGCGTATTTTCCTCGCCTGTGCAACTTAGGCGGATGATCAGGGCGGTCAAATGTGATTGCCACTTCCGACCAGTCCAAAAATTGGGGGATAGCCGAAATTGTTGCATTGAGCTCATGTAGAACTGCTTTCTTAACCTTTGCTGGTTGAGATCCGAGGAAGGTGACATAAGTGTCTTTATTGGTCGGAAAATTTTCTTCCCTTCCGGCTTGGGATTTGAAGCAGCAGCTTCCTCCATGTCAGAATCTTCCTTGGTCTCTTTATCTTTTTCGGGATTTTTCTTTCCCTTTTTCCGCTTAGCTTTGCAGCCCGCGGTGTCATCTCTTTTGATGTCATCATTGAAACGACATTCGGCGTTGGTGTGGGACGATCCCCCATTGGCGTCTAAGTGATGCACACATGGGTTATTGGCAATGTTGGCCCAAGAGTAGGTTTTGCCCGGTTGTTGGTCTCCTCTACCTTGGACTCTTGAAGTTCCACGACCATGCCCGCGGACTCCGCCGCGCCCTCCTCGTCCTCCAGACCCAAAAGTAGCTGTGACCACTGCCGTTTCCGTGTTGGGTTTCTCTTCCGAGGTATTTTTGTGCTTCTTAGCTCGTTGCTTTGGTTGTTTTGCCGACTGTGGCACAGCTAGGGCATTGAGTAATCCCTCTGCATCGTCGTCGGCATCTGCATACTTGCTCGCTGTTTCTATTATCTCTCCCAAATCAGTCACTTTGTCATACTTCAAGCGATGGCACAGTAGACCAATTGGGAGACCTGCAATGAAAGCTTCAATCGTAGTTTGATCATTTACTCCTTCACAGGAGTTCTTGGTGTCGATCCATTGTCCGAGGTAGTTCCGGCAAGTTTCTCCGGCCTTCTGGGTGCACCGCTTTAGGTCTCCGACCATACAGGGCCTCTGATATGTGCCTTCGAAATTTCGAAAGAACGTGCTTTGCATGTCATACCAGTTATGGATGGATTTTTCGGAAGTTCGTTAAGCCATGATCGTGCCGTCTTCCACAACATAAGTGGGAGATATCGGGTTGCGACCAGGCTGTGTCCGCCTTTGGCGATGCAGCAAGCTTGGAAAAAATCCTGTAGCCAGGTATCTGGCCGAGCAATGCCGTCGTAGTCTTGGATATGTCTTGAGATAGCAATTCCTTCCGTGAATCTTGTAGCTCTGATACGTGATCCAGAGCATTTTGGGCCCACATAGATATCATCATTTTCGTAGCGCCGCGCCTCTATGTTGGAGTTGATCCTATGCCTTGCATCGTTCGGGGATAGAGATCGTCCCGAATGTCGGTTGTGGCTGCGGTGCCTTGGAGCTGGACTTCGGCTTCTACCACCACCTCCTCCGCCACGTCGTCCTCCTTGTCCCCCTTGAGAGCTGTTGTGATGACTTCTTGGCGGAGTGGGTGGGGCAGCTGGATTGTTTCCGGCTGTTCACCGGCCTCCGTCCGGAGCGTCATTACTCCGGTTCCGGGGAGGGTCTTCACTATGACGACCCCCCTGCCGGCTTGTCCCGGCATGGTTTCCGTCGTTCCTTCGTCCGTCGTTCCTACTATGGTGGGGACCAGCCAGACGGCTTTCATGTCTAGGAGGTGGCATTTTTTGACGATCCTCCTCCCGACATTTCTCTTTATCTTCTCCCCTTCGATCGTTCGACTCTCGTCGGGGAGGATTTCTCGGATACAGTGCAGCAATGGCCTCTTGTTCAGCCACTGGAGTGACATTGCTCTAGTCACGCGCAGTTCTGTGATGCTGTCCTGATGATCCGGTTATGGAGTAGTTGTCTTCCCGTCGGTGGAAACGGTGACGCTGTTTGGGAACACGTTGGGGCCTTATATCATGCCAGGCTGAATCCGTGTCACATTGGTCGGATTTGGAGACCAGTTTTCCACTTCCAGATTTCGCAGCCATCTGTTGCTCCAGACCCTTGGTGAGTAGCTTGATACCCAATCGAACCTGTTCTAGGCCTGGGTTATTTGACAGGATATCTCGAGCCGCGATAGTGTTCTGTACCGGTGTCGGATACACCAGATCTCCTTTGCTGTCGAGACGAGGCATCCCTGGATCTCCTTCAAAGAGGACCCTGTTTACTTCCGGAAATTGACCGTCGCACGTGTAACGTTTCCGTGTCTTCTGATGCAACCGAGACATGTAGTCCTTAGTTGCCATGCGTTTCTTTTCCTCCTGAATGTTTTTGGCTTCATCGAGGAGTTGTTGATGACACGCTTCTAGGGCTTGGGCCCTTTCGTCCAGCTCTTCAGCAGTAAGTTCTGCAGCTATAGGGATAGGTGTGGTTAATGCAGCATCGATGAGTTTACACGCACCTTCAGTGATCACGTGTCCATCCACCGATTCTTCTTTTTTCGGCTCGTCTGGGATAAGTGCTCCATCCGAGTCTTCCTCATATTCCTCGGCAATCACCTCCTCTTTCAGAGGGTGTTTTGTCGGGGTCTTCTTCTTCTTGTTCTTCTTCTTTGCCTTCTTGGCAGCGCCGGTAGCAAAGAAGGCTTTGGGTCCGTTTCCCGGAGTCAAGCTCTGATCGGTACTTTCGGACATCTGGACTTCGGGATTATCTCCGACTTCCATGTCATCCTGCGCTTTGGGAGAGTGTTCCCCGGATCCTTCATCCATGGCTTCTCCTTCCTCTGTAGCTTTGGAGTTATACTCCTCTTCATATTCCGCGGAGAACTTTCGGAAATCTACTGACATCATCGATTCATCCGAGGATGTGGGTACGTCGGCGTTTGTTCCAATTGCCTCCAGCACAGAGTCGGTGTTTTCTCCAGTATCAGCAGAGCCGGATCCGGATCCAACATATCCGACGAAGTGCGACGCGTTCCTCCTGAGGTACCTGCGGCTCTCGCGATCAGCTTCGTCGAAACTTTTGATGGTCTCGAGAATTGCGTCTACGCTTGAGTTTTGCATTATCACGCGTCGCAGCGTGTACCTTAGGAAGGGCCTGTCTGTGTCGGCGTCATCAGAGCCGGAATCAGTGTCGTTGATATGCTCCTCCTAGATTTTGACTTCCACGGGTGGGTCGATATGGGATTCGGCCTCTCCAAGGAGATCCACTCCAGATTCGACTTGGGCCGCCACGTCTTCTTCAGGCTCGGATTTCTCCACTATCTCTGCAATTGGTGCGGGCTGGGTGGGATTAGGGTTTCCTGAGATCCGGAACTCTACCACTTCCGCGGACAAAGGGGACCCACAAGATTCTTCTGCCTCTATCATCACCGCTGGGGTGGGTGGGACAGGTTCAGCGAAACCGATGTAAACATCGATCTCGCCAAAAGACATGATGGCGTAGGTAGTCATAACCTCCCTAGCCGGAATCCAGGTCCCATCGAGAACGATGAGAGGGACGTCGCTGGCGTAGAGGATGCGACCAACGGCGATAGTCTCGCCGATTCCGATTCTTGCAGATTCCGCTCGGAACACAGATCCGAAGCTCCCCACGGTGGGCTCCAATTGTCGTCGGATTGATGACAAGTACACCATGAGGGGGTCCTCGAGGCGTGCGGAAGAGAGGGTGTAACACCCACGAATCGGCCCTATGCAAGTTTTAGCCCTTTCCGCCAAACCCGCATAGAAACGATTTAAGGACGCCCACCAGGCACTTTCGTGCGGGTGGAAAACAAAGTAATACCATTACACAACAGTCCTCGATGGGACCGACAGAACAGATATATATACAACAACAACTCAACGAGTCAAGAATACAAATATACAGTACAAAGATCCAAATCACCTTGAAAAACGATAGAGCATCCGACTACAGACAAGATGCAAATGGGGCTAAGAGCCCTGAAGAATAACCAATGGCGTCCATAACCCTGCCAGGCCAAGCCGAAAGGGTAACCCTGCTAACGACATCGATCACAAACCTGCTAAAACAAAAGGGGTGCCGACAAAGGGCAAAGGAAAAAGAGGAGCGTCATACTGAGGCCAGTACATGGCGAGGCTAGAATTCGGTGGCTCTCGCCTACTTAGGTATGGTGGGCTGAAGCGGCAGCGCAGCGGCACTAAACAACCTATAGAGACTCGATACAACTAGCGGTTATCAGAGAGGGATAAGAAAGACCTATTCGGATCCAACCTGACGCTAACACCAAACAAACCCATCCTGGTATTTCCCCCTCGAGACCAAACGAGGAAGTCAAACCGGGGGACTCACTCAGTTGGCAGTTTTATTCATTCCATTATAGTTGCAGCAATTACTAATCAGATATAGATAGCATGAGTCATCCTGATAGCATAAGTAGTGGCCAGTTTTAGATAACATTCCGTTGTAGTTGGAACATTTACTAGTCAGATATATTTGTCCTGAGGAATCCCAAAATCCAGCAGTGGTTGGCACTTTTATCACATTCCATTGGAGTTGCAATACTTACTAGGCATATAGCATGTCACAAAACAACCCAGATCCACCAACTGTTGGCATTTTTAATATTCATTCCGTTATACTTGAGCTGATTACTAGTCACATATTAAGTCAAATTTATAACACTACTTTTGTTATGCTTGTCTATGATTGAGATACTGTGCTCCGAGTCGTCCATAACCGCGGACACGGCTTTCAGAAAGTTTTACCCTGCAGGGGTGCACAAATAGCAACACACACTCGATCAACCTCGGAAAAAACCAACTCAAAACCCAACGAGGCATTCACGACAAAGCGATCACAGGATTCAGAAATATTTCAGGGGGCCACCCCACTAAGCTACCCGCAACGAAGTTGGCCGGCTCCGGAACGGACCCAGGGTTTGCGACGACGGCTGTAAATGACTGGGAACCCAAAAGTGTGACTGGGCTTGTCGATACCGCGAAAACATGGCGCGATCCAAAACAGTACAAGTGCTCCACGCACAATCTTAAATAAAGCAGTAACATGGCATAAGTACAGGATAGTAATAAAACCCCAAACTAGTTTGTGGCCCCAAGAAATAGAAATGAATCAAGCTCTGGCTCGGGGGGTCCACGGCCTCCCGGATGTGGATAGTGCGAAAAATCAAGTAACATGTATCAAGTACTCGGGGTCCTACGGGACACAAGTGAGCGTGGAAGAACCAAATAACATCTATTGCCCACCGATGCCTCTACATTAGTTATATCTAGCATTTTAATAGTTGTATTTAAAGTCATGATCATCTCCACCAATAAGCATCTACACCATCAACATCTGCCAGCATACCAACAACTGTGGTACTCAACAACACAAGATCGCACCTGAGCAAGCAACTACGACTCGCAAAGCCAGCTATCTACCAAACAACAGGTATTAGGAGGTGTCCAAGGCAATATAGAGGCTGCACGGGATATAACTGGTGTTCGGAAACTAAAGCATCACGACACGGATAGCAATAGATCAACAGGAGGAAATAAAGACTATAAATGCAAAATAGGTAGAAGGGGAAGAGATGCTCGCCTGGGAAACACTGCCGAAGGTTCATATCCGGAGAACTTGTCGATACTCGCATCCACTCATCAGCCTAATCCGCGAAGAAGCAAACACTAGAAGAAACGCCGAATGCAATATTTAATACCACGACAGAAGATCCGGCATGATCATGATATGATGCAAATGCGGTGTAATTAGGCAGTATTAAGCGGCACCGGGGTCCCGACAATTAATTAGGCGGTTCAAGTTATTTAGAAAACCCGCAATTTAAATGTTGTATTAACATGGTGAAACATGGCATCGGTTCGCTACGCAATTTAAATGGAGTCCGGAATTAGACAAAGATATCCCGCATAAACACTCCATATTTAATTATGAGGTGAATCGGCAAAATGCCCCAACCCACAGACAGGTATGCATGCACGAACAATTTAATATGCGACATATTTATATATAGCATTTATAAAATAGGGCTTGTGAAAAGATTCACACATGGGGTTCGCAAGATCTTGGGGGTCGATATGGTTCGGGGTCCGGTCTCAGGGATCCAGGGTTCGACGGGGATTGATCTCGGCGGGAACGTTCTCGGACAACGGAGTAGATCTTGGCGTTCCGGGACGAAGGACTTGGTTCGGCGTCGGTGGCTCATCGGGTTCGCCCTGGTCGGGGTCGATCTTGTCATCATGAAGATCTTGTCGGGTCCGCGCCATCGAGTCGGTCTTGGCGTCCAGGGTGAAGTACTTGTCGTTTCCGATGGTCTTCGGGTTCGAGCCGAAGATCTTGGCGTTTCACTATTCACGTGGGCGGACGGAGATCTTAGTCTTGGGCGTCGTGGTCTTCGCGGTCCGTGTAGGAGATCTTGTGTTCTCCCCATACGTGGCCTTGGGTGTGGCTCCAATTGTTCATCGAGGTGGATCTTTTCTCACAGCATCGGTACTGATCCACGGGCAATTCTGCGTCGAAGATCTTGACGTCATCTGGTTTCTGTCTTGCGGATGAGCCCACTTGGCCTTGGTGAAGATCTGGACAGAGGCATCTGCACATGGGTGCTTGCGTGCGGCAAACTCGATGGTGGCCGAAAGAAAACCACAAAAACAAACAAAAGACAACGGGAGCCACCGTCTTGGGGTCAAAG
This sequence comes from Avena eriantha, assembly GCA_910589775.1. Lineage (NCBI taxonomy): Eukaryota > Viridiplantae > Streptophyta > Magnoliopsida > Poales > Poaceae > Avena > Avena eriantha. The sequence goes on along the minus strand of OU342746.1, from coordinate 303,638,141 downwards.
GACGCACGCAGAGCGGCTTCCACCTACAATAGTAGGGGAACGCGGCTCGATGGACCAGATGGTGGCGGTGACGTCGAGGTCCAGCAGCGAGCAGTGGGCGCCTGTGGCAGCCGTTGGGGGCACTGAAGGGGAAGCTCGGCGGGCGACGGCTGGAGAGGGGAATCCTGACGACGGGGCGCTCGCGCGGCAGGAAGAGATGCTAGCGGCGACGCGCGGTGGCGGGGTGGACCGGTGCGACGCGGGAGGGGCGAGGTGGAGCTCGGTTGGAGGCTGCCGGAGGAGCACGACAGCGGTGCCGGGACCGAGCAGGGAGGCGGGGGGCTTGGTGGTCGACGGCGGCCGGAGCTGCAGCAGAGAGCGGCGGGGAGAGAGGCCGAGGCCCAAGGGGGACACGGGGCGGAGGTCCTCGATGCGGCCGCTGTGGGGCTGGGTAGGCGAGCGTGGCGGCGGCTGGTGGCCACGAGGGTCGCGGCCGAACGTGGGAGGAGGGCGGTCGGCGATGAGGGAGGGCCCGAGGCGGACAGGCGCGGGGTTGGGGTCGCACGGGAGGGAGGAGGCGGAGGTGCTCGGGACGGGGAGGACTCACAGGTGGTGGGGGCGGCGAGCGGAGCGCGGGCCGGGCGGCGACCGGAGGAGGGCGCGGCGGCGGGGATGCGGGGTCGGAGACAGAGGAGGGCCGGTGGAGGAAGGCTCTCGCAGGGGTTGGTGAGGAAGAAGAAGAAGAAGAAGAAGAAGAAGAGAGAGAGAGAGAGAGAGAGAGAGAGAGAGAGGGAGAGAGAGATGCGGTGGGTGGTGGGCCTGGCGTCGGGGTGGACCCGAGGCGGTCGGTGGGAGGACAGGTGGCAGGGTGTGGTGGCTGGCTGGGGTGAGGTGGAGGAAAAAGGGAGGGGGTTGGTGAGGTGGAGGGAGGGGATTGGTCAGGGTGAGGTGGAGGGAGGCTGGGTAGGATAGGATTGGGTAGAATTAGGAATTAGACAGGCTGGTTAGCAGGGTAATTTTGGGGGTGGCCGGCTCGGTCGGATCGGCCCGGTTTGGCTGCCCCCTAAAAATAAAATAAAATATTTATTATTTAAAACGGGGCTTTTGAAAACCGTTTGTAGACGAACAAAAATATTCCGGAGAAACGGGTTTTGATTTGAAATAAAAGCAGGGGATATTTAGAAAACAAAACTAGGATTTTAGAAAATAGTTTTAGACAAACCATGCATAATGATGACGATGCTCAAATGCAATGTGGCATGATGACATGAGCATGCCGACATGATGATGCAATGCACAAAAAAAAACACCGCGATTTTCTAGTAGTGGTTTTTGCGGGATGCCACAGAGGGGTGTGAGACATACGGTGTTCCGGGACAGTGAGCACACAAGTTTACCCAGGTTCGAATCCGCCGGCTTTGGACGGATCCTACTCCTGCTAGCAATCTAGTAATACGACAGAGCTAGAATATGGGTTACAAGGGTTTTGCCTGTGTGAGTTGAGATTGTAGACTATTGAGGGTGCCCTAAAGGCTCTCCCTAGGACGGCTTATATAGATATCCGGCCTAGGGTTTACAGGAGATATCTATCCGGCTACGACTAAGAGTCGGTTACAGAGTACATCTTGAACTACATGTAACACTATGGGCCTAAGTCGGTAAGTCTTCTGGGCCTTCCCATAGCCGGATTGGACTCCGTCTTTTCTCCCTGTCTGGGGCGCCCATGAAGCAAAGCTCTAACCCGAAGTGGGCCACCCTGGTCAGTGAGGAACTATGAGGAGCTGTGGTTCAGACATGCAATGACTCTAGTTGTGGTTCCTGAAAAGAACAGACATGTAATGACACTAGGTGGATCCATGTGTGGTTCACGAGAAGAACACACATCCAATGACACTGGTGGATCCATGTGTGGTTTGTGGAAAGAACAGACATGCAATGACTCTGGTTGTGGTTCATGAGAAGAACACACATGCAATGACACTAGTGGATCCATGTGTGGTTTGTGAGAATAACACACATGCAATGACTCTAGCTATGGTTCATGAAAAGAACACACATGCAATGACACTGGTGGATCCATGTGTGGTTTGTGGAAAGAACAGACATGCAATGATTCTGGCTATGGTTCATGAGAAGAACACACATGCAATGACATTGGTGGATCCATGTGTGGTTTGTGAAAAGAACAGACATGCAATCACACTAGGTGGATCCATGTGTGGTTTGTTTAGAAGAACACACATGCTATGACTCTAGCTATGGTTTGTGAGAAGAACATACATGCAATGGCACTTGGTGTGGTTCATGAGAATAACAGACATGCAATGACACTGGTGGATCCATATGTGGTTTGTTTAGAAGAACAGACATGCAATGACCCTAGCTGTGGTTCGTGAAAAGAACAGATATGCAATCACACTGGGTGGATCCATGTGTGGTTCATGATAAGAACACACATCCAATGACACTGGTGGATCCTTATGTGGTTTGTGAAAAGAACACACATGCAATGACACTGGGTGTGGTTCATGAGAAGAACAGACATGCAATGACACTGGTGGACCCATGTGTGGTTTGTGAAAAGAACAGACATGTAATCACACTAGGTGGATCCATGTGTGGTTTGTTTAGAGGAACAGACATGTAATGACACTGGCTGTGGTTCATGAGAAGAACACACATGCAATGACACTGGTGGATCCATGTGTGGTTTGTGAGAAGAACACACATGCAATGACTCTAGCTGTGGTTCATGAAAAGAACACACATGCAATAACACTGGTGGATCCATTTGTGGTTCATGAGAAGAACACACATGCAATGACACCGGCTGTGGTTCATGAAAAGAACAGACATGCAATGACACTGGTAGATCCTTATGTGGTTTGTGAGAAGAACTGGCATGCAATGACTCTAGCTATGGTTCAGGAAAATAACATGCATGCAATGACACTGGTGGATCCTTATGTGGTTTGTTTAGAAGAACACACATGCAATGACTCTAGTTGTGGTTCATGAAAAGAACACACATGCAATGGCACGGTTGGATCCATGTGTGGTTTGTGAAAATAACAGACATGCAATGACACTAGGTGGATCCATATGTGGTTTGTGGAAAGCACAGACATGCAATGACTCTGGGTGTGGTTCATGAAAAGAACAGACATGCAATGACACTGGGTGGAGCCATGTGTGGTTTGTTTAGAAGAACACACAAGCAATGACACTGGTGGATCCTTATGTGGTTTTTGAAAAGAACACACATGCAATGACACTGGGTGTGGTTCATGATAAGAACAGACATGCAATGACACTGGTGGATCCATGTGTGGTTTGTGAAAAGAACAGACATGCAATCACACTAGGTGGATCCATGTGTGGTTTGTTTAGAGCAACAGACATGCAATGACACTGGGTGTGGTTCATGAGATGAATACACATGCAATGACACTGGTGGATCCATATGTGGTTTGTGGAAAGCACAGACATGCAATGACACTGGGTGTGGTTCATGAAAAGAACAGACATGCAATGACACTGGGTGGATCCATGTGTGGTTTGGTTAGAAGAACACACATGCAATGACACTAGGTGTGGTTTATGAGAAGAACAGACATGCAGTGATACTGGTGGATCCATGTGTGGTTTGTGAAAAGAACAGACATGCAATCACACTAGGTGGATCCATGTGTGGTTTGTTTAGAAGAACACACATGCAATGAATCTAGCTGTGGTTTGTTTAGAGGAACATACATGCAATGACACTGGGTGTGGTTCATGAGAAGAACACACATGCAATGACACTGGTGGATCCATATGTGGTTTGTGGAAAGCACAGACATGCAATGACTCTAGCTATGGTTCATGAAAAGAACAGACATGCAATGACACTGGGTGGATCCATGTGTGGTTTGTTTAGAAGAACACACATGAAATGACACTGGTGGATCCTTATGTGGTTTGTGAAAAGCACACACATGCAATGACACTAGGTGTGGTTCATGAAAATAACAGACATGCAATGACACTAGGTGGATCCATGCGTGGTTCATGAGAAGAACACACATGCAATGACACTTGTGGATCCATGTGTGGTTTGTGGAAAGAATAGACATGCAATGACTCTGGTTGTGGTTCATGAGAAGAACACACATGCAATGACACTGGTGGATCCATGTGTGGTTTGTGAAAAGAACAGACCTGCAATCACACTAGGTGGATCCATGTGTGCTTTGTTTAGAAGAATACACATGCAATGACTCTAGCTGTGGTTTATGAGAAGAACAGACATGCAATGACACTCGGTGTGGTTCATGAGAAGAACAGACATGCAATGACACTGGTGGATCCATATGTGGTTTGTGGAAAGCACATACATGCAATGACCCTAGTTGTGGTTCATGAAAAGAACAGACATGCAATGACACTGGGTGGATCCATGTGTGTTTCAGGAGAAGAACACACATCCAATGACACTAGTGGATCCTTATGTGGTTTGTGAAAAGAACACACATGCAATGACACTGGGTGTGGTTCATGAGAAGACCAGACATGCAATGACACTGGTGGATCCATGTGTGGTTTGTGAAAAGAACAGACATGCAATCACACTAGGTGGATCCATGTGTGGTTTCTGGAAAGAACAGACATGCAATGACTCTGGCTATGGTTCATGAGAAGAACACACATGCAATGACACTGGTGGATCCATGTGTGGTTTGTGAAAAGAACAGACATGCAATGACACTGGTGGATCCATATGTGGTTTGTGGAAAGCACATACATGCAATGACCCTAGCTATGGTTCATGAAAAGAACAGACATGCAATGACACTGGTGAATCCATGTGTGGTTTGTGAAAAGAACAGACATGCAATCACACTAAGTGGATCCATGTGTGGTTTTTTTAGAAGAACACACATGCAATGACTCTAGCCGTGGTTTGTGAGAAGAACAGACATGCAATGACACTGGGTGTGGTTCATGAGAAGAACACACATGCAATGACACTGGTGGATCCTTGTGTGGTTTGTGAAGAGAACACACATGCAATGACTCTAGCTGTGGTTCATGAAAAGAACACACATGCAATGACACTGGTGGATCCATGTGTGGTTCATGAGAAAAACACCCATGCGATGACATTGGGTGTGTTTCATGAGAAGGACACGCATACAATGACACTGGTGGATCCATGTGTGGTTTGTGAAAAGAACAGACATGGAATCACACTAGGTGGATCCATGTGTGGTTTGTGGAAAGAACAGACATGCAATGACACTGGTTGTGGTTCATGAAAAGAACACACATGCAATGACACTGGTGGATCCATGTGTGGTTCATGAGAAGCACACACATCCAATGACACTGGTGGATCCTTATGTGGTTTGTTTAGAAGAACACACATGTAATGACTCTAGCTGTGGTTCAGGAAAATAACACACATGTAATGACACTGGTGGATCCATGTGTGGTTTGTGAAAAGAACAGACATGCAATCACACTAGGTTGATCCATGTGTGGTTTGTTTAGGGGAACAAGCATGCAATGATGCTGGGTGTGGTTTGTGAACAGAATAGACATGCAATCACATTAGGTGGATCCATGTGTGGTTTGTTTAGAGGAACAAACATGCAATGACACTGGGTGTGGTTCATGAAAATAACACACATCCAATGACACTGGTGGATCCATATGTGGTTTGTGGAAAGCACAGACATGCAATCACACTGGGTGTGGTTCATGAAAAGAACACACATCCAATGACACTAGTGGATCCATGTGTGGTTTGTGGAAAGAACAGACATGCAATGACACTGGTTGTGGTTCATGGAAAGTACACAGATGCAATGACACTGGTGTATCCTTATGTGGTTTGTGAGAATAACACACATGGAATGACTCTATCTGCGGTTCATGAAAAGAACAGACATGCAATGACACGAGTGGATCCATATTTGGTTTGTGGAAAGAACAGACATGCAATGCCATTGGTTGATCCATGTATTTCATTGTACAAGACACTCACTTTCCATTTTTATACTACTCAGTTTTGCCCTTGGTTTTTTGATACTACTCAGTTTTTCCCCCCTCTCTCAATCTTTCGTAGAAGCCCAAACCTGTGCTCACTCTGTCTGCTATTCCCTGATTGGTTGTCATAGTTGTCACGCGGATCGTGCGCGCCAATCGTTGATTCTATGCAATCCAACGATGATCGTTGCACACGTCGTGCCCTTCACAGTACAACATGAGACAGCACAGACGTCTCCCTCAGCGAGACTTCTACAAGAAGGAACACGATGCCGTCCATGGAAAAAGTTGTCAAGCGGTCATGTCATGTTTAATCAAGTCTGAAAAGCCTAGTACTGCTACTACTATGCCACAACACATGCGTCATCGAGTGCACGGTCGTTGATGGACAGCTGCAATTTATTGCCACTTGATTTTAATAAGACACATCCCATTTTTTACGCAACAGCTCTGAATCTCACTTCCAACTGGGGGCCCACCGTAAGAATCTTGCACGCACTAGCCGGAGGCCGAACAGCTAAGCTCAACGAGACCTAACGTCTCCAGCTTCATCGAGTCACTCGTAGCCATCAACACATCCCTTTACCCGATCTATCACAACCCCACAAATCTCACCGTACAGCCACCTACCTTCCCCTCTACATTTTCACTTTTAACTATCGCCAATTTTAGGGCCGTGTCAAACTTCGTACATAGAAATTGTGTGTGTGCCTTTTGCATGCGTGTCAATACAGAACTGCCATGCATGACCCGGGAAAAAAAGTGACGTACCGTGCACGTGTCACGGTGCACGGTGCAGTAGACTGCACGGCGCGTTGCACGGTGGTGCAATGAAACGTACCTTGCTTCCATCCACCTTAACTATAGAGCCCCTCTCCGCACACCCACTCCCACTCTCGTTGTCGACTCGTGTACTAACGAGCTCGTTAGGGAACCCCAAGAGGAAGGTATGATGAGCACAGCAATAAGTTTCCCTCAGTTATGAAACCAAGGTTATCAATCCAGTAGGAGCAAGGAAACACCCGAAAGGTGTAGCTACCTGAATGTTGGTAGGGAGCACTACCAGTGCCAGCAGCAACGTGGAGACCTGCACAACACAACCACAGAACTCTGTCCCCAACTTGCGATGAGGTTGTCAATCTCACCGGTTTTGCTGAAAACAAAGGATTAAATGTATCGAATGGAAAGAAGTAATAGTTTGCAGAAAGTAAACACAAAGTAGTAAACAGTTTGTAGATTGTATGTAAAAGAAAGGACCGGGGTCCATAGTTCACTAGAGGTGGCTCTCCTTAAGATAGATAACATGCTGGGTGAACAAATTACAGCGGGGCAATTGACAAACATCGAGAAATCATACAAGCATATACTAATCATCTTGACTCCTTTGAGACTTGATTGGGCATTACAACATTATACATAGACCGCCATCCAACTGCATTTATGACTAATAATCCACCTTGAGATTATCATCCGAACCCCCTCCAGTATTAAGTTGCAAGCAACAGATTATTGCTTTACGAATTGCGTGTAATGTAAATAATACGATTGTTCTATGAACAAAGGATTGTTGTTTTCTCCCTAGTAGCAACAACACATCTAGTACCTTAGAGATTTATTTCACTTCCCTAGATTACCAGAGGCATGAACCCACTATCGAGCATAAATACTAACTCTTGGAGTTGCTAGCATCTACTTGGCCAAGATAGCTACTAACAATGAAAAGCATGCAAGATCACAAATAACAAAGACATGATAGAATCAATAATCAATCTGAAATAACATCTCAATATCCATCGGATCCCCGCAAACACAACATGCAGAATTACAAATAGATGATCTTGGTCATGAATGGAGCTCACAAGATCTAGACATGAAAGCACAAAGGAGGAGAACCAGCCATCTAGCTACTATATGGACCCGTAGTCCAGAGATGAACTACTCACGCATCACACCGGAGGCTTGCATGATGATGAAGAAGGCCTCCAGGGTGAATTCCCCTCTCCGGCAGGGTGCCAGGAAGAGCTTCAGATCCCTCCTGATATAGGGACAGAGATGACGGCGGCTACAGACTCTTTCATGGATTTTTGATCGGGTACTTAGGGTTTTGTTCCCGAGGGCAATATATAGGCGGAAGGAGAGGCCGAAGGGGTGCCTGGGGCAGCCAAACCACCCCCCTGGCACAGGCCAGGCCTGGCCGCGCGGCCAGGTGGTGTGGCCAGGCCCCAGCCCCTCTCCATCTCGTATTCTGGCTCTAGATGTCTTCCAATAAAATAGTGACTTTGGCTTTTTTCCCGTCCAATTCCGAGAATATTCATTTTCTGACTTCTTGGAACCAAAAACAGCAGAAAATAGGCAGCTGGCACGGTGGCTCTTGTTAATAGGTTAGTCCAAGAAATCATATGAAAAGTACTCCAAAGTGTGGACAAAACATAAGAAAGTAGATAAAACCAAGCATGGAACATCAAAAATTATAGATACATTTGCAATGTATCAACATCCCCAAGCTTAACTCCTGCTCGTCCTCGAGTAGGTAAGTGATAAAAAGAAAGAATAATTTTTGAGGTGACATGCACCATCATAAACTTGATCAAAGTATTTGTAAAACATACGAAGCTGGGATCATAGTACTTCAATCATAACATGAAAGACAAAGTTCTAGCAATAAGACAAAGAAACTATGATGCAACATGAAAAGGCACAAACAAAATATTCATGAATAACAATGCTTTGCAAGACGTTTGTTTGTTTCACATAAAGAAAACATAGCATAATAGTATTCAGCTTGTCCCTCATAGAGTAGCAAATATAAATGCATAGGACACCTTCAAAGTTCATAAGAGTGACTAGATACAAATAGTTTAAAACAAGCAATATCAAGTTATGCATCAATCAACTAGTCTTGGGACAATGTACATAGAACTAAGAATGGCCACTATGCTCTCAAAGTAAGTGCATAAAGATAGAAGGTGGAGACTCAATATAATGGTGGAAGAAAGGCCTTCATAGAAGGAAGTAGGGATTCAAGTCTCATAAAGAGCTTCCAAAAATTATGGTACTTATAGCTTTCAGCTCTCATTGCCCCTATAATAAGCATCTTGAAGGTGATTAAGGTTAAAGTGAACAATCTATGGTGTACATGCTTGACGAAGTATAAGTTAGAAATCTCATGTCCCTTGAATACGAGGGCCGCTCCTCATGCTACTCAAGTTTAGTCACCGGTAAGTTCTTGTCATCGTAAGTACATGGGTATCATAGAGAACCGCCAATGGGGTACCCCTTGTCCGATGATACGGAAGAATCCCCATATCAAAATGACAAGGCAAGCAGACAACGAGCATCTCAACAATCTTCTTATTTACCATGGGAATATGGTGCTTTTTTCTCTCTTTCCTATTTTCATAATATATTTTTTCTTTTTCTCTTTTTTTCTCAATATAGGACTCTTTTTTTATAAGAAGAATGCTTCATAGACAGCTCATTATGGTTACGCTGCAGGTTTCCACCATGTCAGCATGGATTAGACCAGCGGCCCAGGCGTTTCTCTAACACATATACATAACTCCATGGACTTACAAGCTCCCCTTCCATTTCACACCGACGACATCCATAGACAAAAGAGCATGATATCAACTAGGTACAAAGTATCCATGCAATGTTGAAAGCGTTCCTCATGACAGCATGGTTCTACTAATTCCCAACAAATAAGTGCAAGCATATACGACATAGATGAACAATGGTTCAAGTTTATTAAGGGCAAGAAAACTAAAGTGTGCCATCAAGTTCGTGAGAGCTTTAATCACTAGTTTTCTCATAACAAGTTTAATTCGGAAGATAGATAAAAACATGAATATACTTGGAATAGCATATGCTAGTAGGTAGGTATGATGGACTCTTTGGAATAACTTGGTTTAGGGAGCTGGATGCATGAGTGGAACTCATACTTGGTTGTGGAGGCTAGCAAAAGACTGGGAGCGACAAACTGAGAGAAATAATGGCTATAATCATGCAGAGCGACAAAACATCATTGATCAAAGCATAAAGTGATATTACAAGTTGAAAACTAAAGGATCATAAAGGCTTATGGTGACTTGAGATAGTCATAACATGGTTTGATCATGCGCCAAGTCAACCCCAATAAAGCATCAAAGGAGAATACCACTATACTATGCTTTAATATGCTAAAACAACGCATGATTCATCCAAGGCACAATAAGCAATATCAATTGTTTATAACAAGTCATGCTACAGCAAAAATACTAAGCATAAAGCCAAAACAATATCAAGCATGGCATGACAAAGCATAGGCCACAGTCAAAAACAAGCTCTCTTTACCACTTAAGCATGAACTTTCCTACTCTTTTCCAAACCAAACCAAACCTTTTGAAAACCAATGTATGAAAGAGGGGGTCCAGCCAATTTATTCAGCAAACTAAACAAACACAGCAAACGAAAAAACTGAAACGAAAACGAAAAAGAAGACGCTCGAAGAACAACACAACTGTGCATGAAACAATAAAAATGAAGCGTTTGGAAGAAACTTGGGATTTTTATTGATGAAGAGGGGGATGCCTTGGGCATCCCCAAGCTTTGACCCTTGTACTTCTTGGATATTTATTGGGGTGACACGCTTGGCATCCCCAAGCTTGAGCTTTAGTCCATCCTTCATCTCATTACTCATTCCTTCCATACACCTGAAAATTTTCCTTCATACAAAACTTCACACAATCTTTATTAGCAACATTAGTGCACTCAGGATAATAGGTCTTAAGGTTTAGTTCTAACACCAAATAAACTTCCATTAGAACACTATCCACTGAAGCACTTCCCTCAAAAAGCTCAATTCCCCAAAAGAACTCAAAAAGGAACCAACAAGAAGCAAATGTAGAAAATGGCAGAAATCTGTCAAAACAGACCAGCAGGTAAAGATGAATTTTTTCGAAGACCTTATGTTACTGAAATAAAAAAGTGTTGAAATAACGAAAGTTATATAACAACCTGGGGCAGAAGCACAAAAATTCACGCCTCAAAAGGACGTTCGGAGATTTTACACGAATTTTTACGGTGAAGCACACAAATCTGTTTCGGGACAGCAACTTTCCCAATCATTACTTCTCTCTCATTAGAGGTTACTCTTGGCACACAAAGCAAATAAAAAGGATAAGGAGCGTCTATTACTGAGGTAATAACTTCCAAGACTCATCTAAAACTTTTGGGTTATCTCCCAATAAGTACTTTTCTTTAACGCCTTTAAGTTAGGCATAAGAAGCAAGCAAGAATCAAGTGTTCTCAAATGAAGAAGCAATAAAACCAAATTTCTTGCCCTTAACTCTCTTACTTTTATTCTTAACCTTTGGGAAAATATGATTGTTTGGTGGAGAAGAAAGTTGCATGGTCCCCTTTCCCACATCTATTATTGCTCCAAGGAGTTCTAATAGCGACCTTCCAAGTGTAATTTGTCCTTTTCCTGCACATTCAACGACAAGATAATCAGTAGAAATCATTTTCCCAAGGATATTTGTAAACACTCCTTCAGCTATTCCAATAGGTAATATGGTAGCATTATTAGTAAGAGATATTTCTTTTCCTCCTTCAGTAAGCCCCCAAAGGTTCAAAGATTCATAAATATCTTTAGGTATAAGACAAAATTCAGACATGATATCACAGCGGGCTTGAAAATTTTCAGTATTTGTATCAATCTTTACTGTTGGGAGCCACTTTGATGGTTCAGAATTTATTGGAACATAATTATGATGCTCCCTAAGCGTATTATAACAATCTTTTAAGCTAGTAGTGCGGGTCTCAAGAGTGTTTAATCTAGCAAATATGCTTGCGAAAGAAATATCAGTTTGGCTAGGCAAGTTGTAAGTAAGGATCAATTTCTTTATATCATTAATAGCATCATCCTCATTACATTGGAGGAAATCTCCTCCCACAACAGCATATAAAGAATATCTATAGCAAAGAACAATTCCAAGGTAAAAACTGCTAAGGAACAAGCTTTGAGTCATTTTAGGCTCAATTTTTTCATGTGGATTAGAGATTCTAGACCAAGCTTCCTTGAAGCTTTCCTCAATTCCTTGATTAAAACTGAAAACCATTTCCTCGGGTGACATAGTGATTGGAGCAAGGCTAGACATAAAGGCAAATCTTAAGATAGGAACTAATTTTTTTGTGTGTTTTCAGTAAGGAAAGCAAACTAGTAAAAGTAATTTTTTTGTGTTTTTGATAAAGAAACAAGCAAACAAAGCAAAAGAAACTAAGAAAAACAAAAAATAAAAAAGTAAAGAGATTGGTTATGAGGGACCCCCTTGTGAAGATGTCCTTGACTCCCCGGCAACAGCGCTAGAAAAATACTTGCCGACTCGTGTACTAGCGAGTTCGTTGGGGAACCCCAAGAGGAAGGTATGATGAGCACAGCAGTAAGTTTCCCTCAGTTATGAAACCAAGGTTATCAATCTAGTAGGAGCAAGGAAACACCCCAAAGGTGTAGCTAGCTGAACGTTGGTAGGGCGCACTACCCGTGCTAGCAACAACGTGGAGACCTGCACAACACAACCATAGAACTCTGTCCACAACTTGCGATGAGGTTGTCAATCTCACCGGTTTTGCTGAAAATAAAGGATTAAACGTATCGAATGGAAGGAAGTAATAGTTTGTAGAAAGTAAACACAAAGTAGTAAACAGTTTGTAGATTGTATGTAAAAGAAAGGACCAGGGTCCATAGTTCACTAGAGGTGGCTCTCCTTAAGATAGATAACATGCTGGGTGAACAAATTACAGCGGGGCAATTGACAAACATCGAGAAATCATACAAGCATATACTAATCATCTTGACTCCTTTGAGACTTGATTGGGCATTACAACATTATACATATACCGCCATCCAGCTGCATCTATGACTAATAATCCACCTTCAGGTTATCATCTGAACTCCCTCTAGTATTAAGTTGCAAGCAACAGATTATTGCTTTATGAATTTCGTGTAATGTAAACAATACGATTGTTCTATGAACAAAGGATTATTGTTTTCTCCCTAGTAGCAACAGAACATCTAGTACCTTAGAGATTTCTGTCACTTCCCCAGATTACTAGAGGCATGAACCAACTATCGAGCATAAATACTAACTCTTGGAGTTGCTAGCATCTACTTGGCCAAGATAGCTACTAACAACGGAAAGCATGCAAGATCACAAATAACAAAGACATGATAGAATCAATAATCAATCTGTAATAACATCTCAATATCCATCGGATCCCCGCAAACACAACATGCAGAATTACAAATAGATGATCTTGATCATGAACGGAGCTCACAAGATCTAGACATGAAAGCACAAAGGAGGAGAATCAGCCATCTAGGTACTACATGGACCTGTAGTCCAGAGATGAACTACTCACGCATCACACCGGAGGCTTGCATGATGATGAAGAAGGCCTCCAGGGTGAATTCCCCTCTCTGGCAGGGTCCCGGGAAGAGCTTCAGATCCCTCCTGATCTAGGGACAGAGACGACGGCGGCTACAGACTCTTTCATGGATTTTTGATCGGGTACTTAGGGTTTTGGTCCCGAGGGCAATATATAGGCGGAAGGAGATGCCGAGGGGGTGCCTGGGGCGGCCAGACCACCCCCCTAGCACAGGCCAGGCCTGGCCGCGCGGCCAGGTGGTGTGGCCAGGCCCCAGCCCCTCTCCATCTCGTATTCTGGCTCTAGATATCTTCCAGTAAAATAGTGACTTTGGCTTTTGTCCCATCCAATTCTGAGAGTATTCATTTGCTAACTTCCTGGAACCAAAAACAGCAGAAAACAGGCAGCTGGCACTGTGGCTCTTGTTAATAGGTTAGTCCAAGAAATCATATGAAAAGTACTCCAAAGTGTGGACAAAACACAAGAAAGTAGATAAAACCAAGCATGGAACAACAAAAATTATAGATACATTTGCAATGTATCACTCGCTCACTCTCCCCACGCAACCCTCTCCACCATCCCATCAGCATCCGCAAACTCCCGAGAATACCTCGTCTGCGCCGGTGATGGCCGAGGAGGATAAGGTGGCCATCAACGCCTCCGAGGCCGCCGGCGAGGAGGCCCCCGTCTCCTCGCTGGTCCCCCTCGACGCGTTGAAAGCAGCCGTCGTCCCTGTCCAGGCCCCAGTCGAGGCCCCTGCCGATCACAAGCAGATCAAGCACTTCTTGGGCACCTACGATCCAGATAAGTACATCGCTCCGATGAACCCCTACGACACCGACATCGACGACCCATGGTCGAAGGTAACTAGGGTTTGCTCCCCTCCCCTGGTTCTTCTACCGTTCCCATCGTTGGATGCTAGATCTTGGTTTATTAGGATTCTCTTGTTTGTATTTCGATTGCTCGATCTTCTTACATCATCTACTCCCCCATTTTCCTTTTCTTCCAATAGATTTCCAGCAGCGACGTCTGTAGCGATGATGAGTCCATTCACACCAAGGCTCGTCAGGTGCTGAGGAGGCTGCGGGCCGGCTAGTATGACACCTTCCTCAGGCACGGCGACTACAGCTGCCCCTTCCGCAAGGGGATCACCTACTGCTTGACGAGTCACGCCGGTGGCACTGACTTGAACACCTTACTGAAGCATGCAGAGGCCGCGGGCTCTGGCATCCACAAAGGCGGCAAGCACGAGACCGTGAACATCAACGCCTACATCGCTGAACACCGGGCTCTCGGCATTCACCTCCGAAACCTCCAGTGGGTGGCCATCAAAGAGGGCCGCATGCCTCCAATCAGGCCCAAGCCCCCCAAGATCAAGGGGCTGGGCAGTAAGAAGTGGAGGAAGCGCCGGAGGGAGGAGGCGGAGGTGCGGGCGCTTGCAGGATGTGCCTGCAGCTACGGCGGCTGCTGCTGCTAAGCAGCTTCTTTCTAGCTATATCCTATTTCTGGCCGAATGCATCGAACCTCGTTAAGCAACCTACTTTCTATCGCTATATCCTATTTAGCTGCGCACAGCTATATCTACATTTGTTTTGTTTTCTGAATGAATGTTTTCTGCCTGGTGTGATTTGCTGCTCTATAGTTGCTACCTGATCGGAGGCAAAAAGAGGTCCAAAAGGGAATGAATTATCGAAGTGAGAATCTTCTCTAGATTTGCTACCAATTTGGGCAAAATGAAACATATCTGTTTAGCGAGAGAGGAAAAGGGCACTCTTTCAAACTGCCAGTTAACAAGCTACCATCTTGACAAGCTACGAGACACATACATAAACATAACACAAAGAGGGTTAAATTTATTTTACTAGTATTACTTGAGCCGCTAGATATCTTGACAAGCTAACTGAGTTCCACAAAACAAAAACATAACACTGACAAGTAAAATTTAATTCACTTCTCATTAGACCACTTGTGGCGCTTGCCATCGTTCCTAGGCGACAAACTGTGACCATTCCAGGTACTCAACAGCTCACGAAATGCTTCGTCCCACCTGGGATTTGACTTGACTTCCGTATCTTCAGCGTCCTGTGGCACAATTAGCGGTGCATCATAGGCCTGATTGTTGCCGCTATAAGATGCTGCCTCTCTGTTTGCTGCTTCAGCTGCAGCCTCTCTGTCAGCTGCTTCTGCTTCAGCTGCAAGCTCTCTTTCAGCTACTTCTACAGCCTCTCGGTCAGCTGCTTCAGATGCAGCCATTTTCTTTGCATATGCAGCTTCAAACTCAGCTATTCTGCATTTTCTACAAAGGGCTCCCCTAAGCTCGTCTTCCCTCTTGCAAATAGGGCAAAACACAAGGTAACGTAGAAAAAAATGGATCTTCTTGTACAGCTGGTAGGTCACGTAAGCATCTATGGCTGCATACTTCAGGTTTATATCGGTCAACAGCCACTCGTCCCAGAAATCGTGCCTATCCGTAGGGAAATCTTCCTTCATTTTGTCGTACGACTCATCGAGGATCTTAGTTGCGAGTGATGCCATTCCATCCTTCCTCGAGCCCCCTAGGATCTTGACAAGACTCTGAATATCGATCCAGTTGTGCGTAGGAATTATAATTCTCTCTTGATAAAATTTTGAAAAATCAGTTGTTTTGTCGACAGTGCAGAAAACGATTCCCTTTTCTACAAGGAACTGGCGCAGCGCCAGCCAATTCCTGTTAGTCCTGAAAGTATGTAGTTTGTCATCACCAAAATTTTGTAAATACAAATATTTTGTCAATGCAAGATCATCATCTGAATATAATTTTGAAAAGTTTAGTAAATGCAAGATCAAGACTCTCAACATTGTCTTGTGATAATTTATTCGGTTTTGCTATTTCTCAGTTGACTGAACGAGTTGCACATTTCTTTTAACTACGGTTGCACTTTTCTTAGGTGATTGAGACTAAAGAAAATCTCAGTCGATTGAGACATAGGAAAACCCTAATTTATTTGGTCCTAAATAAAATCCAGTAGTTGCAAGATGAGCAAGTGGATAAAGAACAAGATAGAAAACCATAAAATCGGTTAGCTACAAAGAGCAGATCTACAAACCGGGAGAGGTGGTAGATGAGGACGTGTTTCCGCATGGCCAGTTGAACGACGGCGACTTCACTCCCTTCATATGGGTGCTCCGGGGTGTACTCGAGGTCCAATCCCACAAACTTGCCATCGTCTATCTCAAGCCAACCCTCGTACATCCTCAAGACACGCACCACTGTCTCCTCCTTATTGGTGTAGACAACTTCTATCTTCTTATTGTCATGGGTAGTGAAGCTTGTCTCTAGAGTGCGACGACCATCCATGGTGGCAAGGAGAAGGCGGGAAGAAGAAAGATGACAGGAAGAAGAAGAGTGGTTTCTGCGAGGCAAGGGAACAGTGGAACCGTCAATGCGCTTTTAAGGTAGTGGTTAACGACGGGGACGGAAGTCCAAGGAGAGACGCGTGGCGGTGGCCGTTCCAGCTTCTGAGTAAACAAAAATAATTATAACGATGATACATGTGCCCTGTTTTGTCACGTCAATACACTAGGCAGGGCTTGTTGTCCTATCCACTGTGCCAACGCTGCAAGCCTACGTGAGAGCCACCCCGCCTAAGCGACGGGAGCGACATAACGGCGAGAACTGATAGGAGGGCCCAATTTGATGGCCGTTAGCCTGATTTTTTGTATTGAAACGTAAAGTTAAATTCATGCCGAAAAAGACCTCTGAGTATTTGGCACATCAACCGTAGTCATTCATGCTGATTTCAGGGAACTTGGGTACCGCGTTGCCTGGACAACCCAACTTTCGGACCGCAAAATGATATTCTCCATAAGGAGCCCTCCTCCCTGGCGGCGATTCCTATTTCCCGCTCGCTCCGGACGCGAGCACCGCACGCACCGCCTAAAGGAGTCAACAGTGGGCAACAGCCTGTTTAAGCTACACCTTCTAGTTGATTTCTTTTAACTCATTGTGTCTACTTTGTTTTTGAGATGAAGTAATATATGACCTCTGCATCAACTAGATCTGGAGTGTGCCTTGGCGCATGATCCCTTGATTTAGAACAATTTTACGCTTTGCATAAAAGCGATATCGAGAGAGCGGAAAAATGTTTTTTTTCATTTTTACCAAATGGAAGGTGTAACCTACCTGGCTACAACCTACCTACAGGGGCATGAATAGTAAAGTAGCTTCAAGGCTCAACTTTCATAGGGGATTTGTAATGAGATTCCAGTTTAATGTCGGTATGAACAAAATTCAAAAATACATGTTTTATGTATGAGTCGTTGTGGACTGGAAAGTGGGGTAAGACCCGTGTAATGTTAATTAAAGGCCTTAATGCACCTATCACTGACAACTACAGATTCACGAGTTGATGGTGTTGGAGAAACTCCATGGAGGCTCAAGAGTATCTACAGATCATTACAAAAGCTAGGACATGATGACAAATATTTGTAGTGTTAGCATGCTACCTTGTCTCTTCATCGGGGAATTTAATGAGGTTCTTCGCGCTGACGAACACGATGGGATTGGACATCGTACACACACTCAGATCCAGGGTTTTAGGGAGGCACTATATGTATGCAATCTCATTGACCATGTCTACAAGGGGCACTTTTGGACACGTGAGAAGAAAGTTGTGGTAGGTATGTACATGAGAGCCAGGCTTGATCGTGCTCTTGGATCGACATAATGGAGTGTCATGTTTCCTCTTGCGTGTACCACACACGTCGACACAGCCACATCCAATCATAGCGCATTCTTTCTCTTCTCGAATGTGACTCACTCTAGACCTTTGGGTATT
Organism: Avena eriantha; assembly: GCA_910589775.1. Classification (NCBI taxonomy): domain Eukaryota; kingdom Viridiplantae; phylum Streptophyta; class Magnoliopsida; order Poales; family Poaceae; genus Avena; species Avena eriantha. The sequence goes on along the minus strand of OU342746.1, from coordinate 303,619,911 downwards.
AAACCACAATTCCGCTATGAGACTATGTGGGAACACCATGATGATTTAAAACCGACAATTGTTGCCGAGTGGGATAATAATTCAGCAAATTCATCTGTTGGAGACCTGCGCAACAAGTTGGCTGATCTTGGATGCGATCTTGGTAAGTGGGGGACTGAGACATTTGGGAGTGTTTGTAAAGAGGTTCGTAATTTGAAACGGGAGATGGAGCAACTAAGAAACTTGCCTTTGACGGTTGGTACAAGTCATAGGGAGCTGAAAATTGGTGAGAGACTAGTGGAACTGTATCACTGTGAGGAAATTCAAAGTTTTTCCACCAACAGGCGAGAACGAGGAAGAGGAAAATTTTGATAAAAGCATTACAACGCCAAAATGGCCAGCTCACATAGGACGAGGTGGCAATGCAGTCTCTTACTTCTGATTTTTATTGGAACTTGTATATGATAGAGGGAATGCACAACATGGAGAGGGTATAAACCCATGTCCCTGTTAAAGTAATGCTGACTATGAATGAGGCATTGGCAGCCCCATATACTCGATATGATGTGAAGAGAGCTCTTTTCCACATGTTTCCTACCAAGACTCCCGAGGCTGATGGCTTTCCAACTCACTTTTTTCTAGTGTTGTTGTATGTGAAGAAGATGTCACAAGAGATGTGTTAAGCATCATGCAAGGTACTGAATCTGAAGAGAGTATTACTTAGACTATTTTAGTATTAACTCCAAAGGTTAAGAATCCAACCCTTCTATCCTAGTTTCGTCCAATTAGTTTATGTAATGTTTTCTAAAAAACCTCCTCAAAGATTTTAGCTAATAGACTGGAGGTTATTCTCCTTGACATCTAATCAGAGGAACAATCTTCTTTCGTTTATGGTAGATTGATTACCGACAATAAATATCAACATATGCATATTTGCAGTTCATGAAGATACATAGATCGAAGAATAATAGCTATTGTGCCCTGAAGCTTGATATGATGGAGGCATATGATCACGTGGAGTGGGACTATCTCGAGACCATCATGGCTAGATTGGGATTTGGACAGCAACAAATACAAGTGGTAATGGGGATGGTCAGATCGATCTCTTGTTTGTCCCTTTTAATGGCAATAAGCTTGAAGATTTCAAACAACAAAGGGAATTTTGCAAGGTGATCCTATCTCACCCTATAATTTTTATTAGCTGCAGAGAAACTTCTGTTCCTTTGATAAGTCATCGCAGCTTGGAGGTATTAAAATAGCGGAAGAGCTGTCTAGCACGTTGGATATGTATTGTGAAGCTTCTGGTCAGCAGATTTATAAGGACAAGTCAACTACATTTTTCATGAAGGGGTGCCCTCAAGGTCGTCGTGATTTGATCAAAGGCATACTTGATCTTAACAATGAAGCTCTGAATGAGAGATACTTGGGGATTCCCACTGACATGGTATACCCTACAGGTACTCGAGTTTGGTCTATACGGCCTAGATACGGCAGAAGCCCACGACGTTGCCAAGGCCCAATGCAGAATTTGGGTGACCCACGGACTGTTCGATTGCTTGTGAGTCAAGATGAAGTTTAAGATAGAAAGTTCAAAGGGGCGAACCCTAATTTGTAACCGACTCGACCTGCTACCCGAGACCTAGCCTATCTATATAAAGGCTAGGAGGGGGCGGCGAGAAGGACACACGCAACCCTAGTTTCCACAACTCTCGCCAGATTGCATCTGCGCGCCCCTGTAATCTTCAATTCCTTCGTTAATTCCAAGAGAAGACAAGCAGGCGTAGGGACCTCTACGAGGCCTGAACCCGGGTAAAACTTGCGTCCCTGTGTGCTAGCCGACTGATGCCTCCAGCGCTCCCTCCTTCTCCAAAACCCAAGTCCATAACAATGGGCATTAACGAGTTAAACCCTCATCAATTGGCGCCGTCTGTGGGAACTGGGAGTGCTGATGTCACGGCTTCTTCGGCCCCATCAACCGTGATCTACAACTCCGCAACAGCGGAGATTCGCCAGCTCTTCGGCGCGTTCGACTTCACCATCCACACGCCGGCCACTCGCCCGGCTTTCGAGTTTGTGGGCGACGGAATCAGTTTGGCAATTGGGAGCTTCCGCTTCCAAGTTGGTCAGATGGGCATGCTTCGCATGCCTGACCAGCCAACGGCACCCGTGATTGCTCCAGCATCGTGGTTTCCGCCACCAATCGGCACCCTCAACGACCTTAACGCCTCAGCAACAGCTGGGAGCACGGATAGCGACAGCAGTCGCGGATCCGATCTAGGTGACCTGGCCACTGAAGACGGAGCCTACGGCTCTGGATCTGAAAGTTGCAGGAGCAACAACTTCCCCAACCACTTCATGTGCGCAGTCATCAACGCAGGCGACACTACCGCCAATCGCAAAAACGTTGGTACCGGATCAGGCACCGGACCGCCCAACAGCAGCACACCCAACGGCACAGGACCACCCAACGGCAGCATGCCCAACGGCGGCCCCACGAACGGTGGTAGCGTCGCACCCGTCAACAATGGAGCGGCAGGAGAACCGCCAACCATAGTGAATGGACACACTGGAGAGCACGTGGTGATCAAAATCAACGACAACAAATGGGCCCGCTGTCGAGAAGCTCTGCAAGGCAATCCTCTGCCCCTCAACTCCCCGCAAGACATGCTGATGGGCTACCATTGGCTACTGAAGGAGGAATACAGACACCAGCTACATGCAGTCGCGCAAATCGAAGCACGTAAAAAGGCGGTGGACGAATCAAGCCTTCGGCAAGCCGGGCTCTCCTCCCATGGAGGATCCTCCTCCAAAGGCAACGAGTACCTGGCCAACAAGAGAAGATCTCGACTGGCCCAACTTACCGAGGAGGAGCGCGCGGAAGCCGCGAAAGTCCTCAACTTTGGCTCCATGACGGTGGATACACGGGGAAACGTGCTCCCGAAGACACCGCAAGCCATGGTAATGGCGGCCACCATGTACCTCCTCAATAACCAGCCGCCGGCTGGAGATCCACGAGCTACCATGCACCGATCTACAGTCGCATGCCTGGGGCTAGTCGAGGCAGCCCTCAACAAAGAGCCTGCACTAGAGCCAAAGAAAAGCAAGGCTCTGGCAAAACATTACTCCTCGCCTTCGTCCAGCGACAATAGCCATGATCTGTCTCGGCGTCGCCGCTCACGACGACACGATCACGACTACGATGCACGTGATGACCTCACGCAGCGCAAAATCGACAAATCAAGGGAAAGACGCGCTCGTTTGACTGACTCAGAAGAGGACGAGACTGAGCTCTGCGGTGCCAGATGCTTCCGTAGGGCCATCAGGCAGAAGCGAATGTCTAAAGGATTCAAGCTACCGTCAGAAAACCCAAAATTTGACGGTCTACAGGACCCGAAAATCTGGTTGGAGGACCACATCTCCTCCGTAAAACTACATGGCGGGAGTTGAAGCACGACCATGCAATGCCTGCAGCTACAGCTGCAGGGCGCCGCCCGCGCATGGCTCAACAATCTCCCATGCGGATCCATTTGTAGCTGGGAAGAGCTGGTCTACAGCTTTGTGCGCAATTTCAAGGGCACCTACAAAAGGCCCACATCAATCAAAGAGCTGAGAAGCTGCCAGCAAAGGTCGGGCGAATCGCTACGCTCGTACATCCAGAGATGGTCCATCATCAAGGACTCCGCAGAAAACATCTCGGAGGACCACGCAATCGACGCGTTCAATGGCTGTGTTCGCCGCATAGAGCTCAGGGAGGAGCTGGGTCGCTCGAAGCCCAAAACAATCAACCACCTGATGGAAATCGCGAATCGGTGGGCTGACAGAGAAGACTCGATGAAGAACCGCACATTCTCTGACGATGACGACGACCTTGGGCGCAGATGCGATCGCCGAAGCAAACGTCGAATGCGTATCTATGATGACTGTGACGAAGTCAACATGATCGCAGCCGGCTACGCCGATAAACGCGACGACGACCGCAACAGCGGATACCGCAGTGGTGGATACCGCGACAGCGGAAAAACCACGCAGGTGTGGCAACGCCACACTCGCGAAGAGGCACCCGCAACATCTATCGTGGACAAACTGTCTGGACCCTGCAATGTTCACTTCTACATCGCTAAGCACGATGGAAAGAAGAAATCTAGCCACCTTCTCAAGGACTGTCATGAGTTCCTCCAACTCCATGAAGGCCTGGCCCGGATGAATCGCGACACAGTCAACAGGGGCTATGGAGCCGCCCCAGGGGCCATGGCACATGGAGCTCCTCCACCACCACCCGTGGCCGTGCCGGTCCAGCATCACGAAGGCGAACCATACCCACTAGCCGTGGGCAACATGGGGATGATCCAAAAGGGGCGTCCCTCAAATCGGGTGCAGAAGACCATCACTCGCCAAGTCAACTTGGCGATAAACTCTCCACCTTCCACCATGGAGTACCTCAGTGGAAGCGACTCCTGCATCACCTTTGACAGGCGTGACCACCCGCGCCAAGTTCCTCGTCCAGGCCACTATCCCCTCGTACCCGAGGCGCATATTGGGGGTTTCGACATGAGTCGTGTCTTCATGGATGGCGGCATTGACATTAACCTCATGTTCGTGAGTACCTTGCCGGCTATGAGGATACCTCTGACGTGTCTGAAAGTTTCAGACACGACGTTCCACGACATCATCCCAAGGAAAGGCATATATCCCCTAGAAAAAATCAACCTTAACGTCATCTTTGGCACGCCGCAAAACTTTCGGCGAGAGTGCATCAACTTTGAGGTCGTCGACTGGCCTTCACAATATCACTGTATCCTCGGATGTGTCACGTTCGCGAGGTTCATGGCAGTGCCATACTACGCCTACCTACAGATGAAGATGTCGGGTCCAAACAGTGTAATCACAATGAACGGCAACTTCGAGAGGTCCGACAGCTGCGACAGGGAATTCAACAGAATCTCCTAGTCCTTCGGCATGCAGGAGGAACTCGCAAGACTAAAGGAGTCGACAGACAATAGTCTGCCTCCCCTGAGCAGACCAAGTTCACCCGACCTATCCTTCGACTTGTCGGTGCACACGAAGAAAGTCTAGGTCCACCCAACGGACCCAACCAAGACGGCCCTCATCGCCAACAACTTGAGTTTCGCATAGGAACTCGCTCGTCGAATTCCTCCGTGAGCACTGGGAGATCTTCGGTTGGTGTCCAGCGGACATGCCAGGAGTCCCCAGGGAATTTGCCGAGCACTCACTCAACGTAAATCCATACACAAGGCCAGTCAAGCAGACAATTCAGCGATTGTCTGAACCATGAGCAAAGGCAGTCGGAATGGAGATAAACAGACTCCTCGACGCCAAATTCATACGGGAGATCAAGGAAAGCACTTGGCTCGCCAACATGGTGCTTGTGCCTAAAAAAGACACGGATATCCTACGGATGTGTGTGGACTTTACCTCCTTGAATAAGCATTGCCCAAAGGATCACTTCCTATTGCCGCGAATCGACCAGATCATCGACTCCACCGCGGGATGCGAGCGTCTCTGCTTCCTCGATGCCTACCCATGCTACAGTCAGACTCGAATGAAGGAGGAGGATCAGGAAAAAACAGCGTTTACAACGCCCTTTGGTGTGTTCTGCTACAACACAATGCCTTTCGGGCTAAAAAACGCAGGAGCCACCTATCAGCGATGCATGCAGGCCTGCCTCAAGAACCAACTTGGGCGCAACATCCAAGTCTACGTTGACGACATCGTCATCAAAACAAAAGAGGAAGCCTCGCTAATCGATGATCTACGTGAAACCTTCGCCAACCTCGACCGCTACCGGATCAAGCTCAATCTGAACAAATGCGCCTTCGGTGTACCATCTGGGCAATTACTCGGGTATCTCATCTCCGCGAGAGGGATCGAAGCAAACCCGAAGAAAATAAAAGCCATACTGGCCATGGAGAAGCCAAAGAACATAACTGGCGTCCAGGAGCTGGCTGGGCCAATCGCAACGGTCGAATGGGAGAAAAGGCACTGCCCTTCTACCAACTTCTCCGCAAAACTGACAAGTTCGAGTGGACAGACGAGGTGCAAGAAGCATTCGAAGACCTTAAACGTCTACTATCCACCTCGCCAGTACTGATGACTCCACGTGAAAAAGACCCGTTGTTGCTCTACATCTCCGCCACCAACCAGGTTGTCAGCACGGTGCTCGTGGTGGAACGAGTCGAAGAAAACAAGGTCCACGGGGTCCAGCGCCCAGTCTACTACCTCAGCGAGGTGCTCACGCCAACAAAACAGCAGTACCTGCACTACCAGAAGCTAGCGTACGGCGTCTTCATGATAGCCAGGCGACTGCGCCACTACTTCCAGGAGCACCCAATCGTGGTGGTCAACGACGCCCCGCTTGGGCATATCCTCAACAACCCTGATGCCACCGGGCGAGTCGCGCTTTGAGGAATCGAGTTGTCTCCCCGAGACATCACATATGAAAAGCGCGACGCGATTAAGTTGCAAGTCCTCCCTGATTTCCTCATGCACTAGATGGAGAACCAACTCCCCGAAAAGCCAGATATGTCCTATCTCTGGACAATGCACTTCGGTGGGTCCAAACGAAAGGACGAGGCCGGCACAGGTGTCATACTGACATCGCCCCAGGCAGCTAAGCTGAAATACATTCTGTGAATGCAGTTCATGACCTCCAACAATGAAGCTGAGTACGAGGCCCTAATCCATGGGATGCAGATGGCGAAAGCCTGCGGCGCCAAGAGGCTCATCATCAATGGCGACTCCAAACTGGTGGTGAACCAAACGATGCACGAGTGCGACGCAATGAGTGACAACATGATCGCCTATCGCGACCTCTACGACACACTCGAAGGGGACTTCGACGGCTGTGAGCTGCGGCACGTAGGCTGCAAAAGCAATGAAGAGGCGGACACACTCGCCAACATTGGCTCCACCTGCGCCCCCATACCACCTGGGGTATTTCTCGAGCGCATCTACGAACGCTCCATCAAGCTAAGGCTCCAGAGAAGAAACCAAGCGCGTCAACGGACTCAGGGGCTACGCCACCCAATGAGCCAATGGAACTCGATGACTTGGAGCTCGACACAGGACTCGAAGGACCAATGGGCGTCATGATGATCGAGCCATCCTGGACACAACCCTACATCACATATCCTCTCAGCAAAAGGCTGCCTGACGACCCGACTGATGCGCGACACATTGCGCGACGATCCAAGGCATTCGCCATCATCAACGGTGAACTATACAAGCGCAGCATCACATGAGTACTCCAACGGTGCGTCTCCAATAGGGACGGAAGGGCCGTCCTCCTCGACATCCGCGAAGGGACCTGTGAGCACCATGCTGGCAGTCGTGCCCTCGTCGCCAAAGCTCTATAAGCTGGATTCTACTGGCCCACGGCCATGCGTGATGCCAAGGACATCGTCCAGCGCTGCAACGCTTGCCAGCGATTCGCGGAAAAATCGCACGCACCTGGCACGGAACGCCGGCCAATACCATTGGCTTGGCCCTTCACGCAATGGGGACTCAACATGGTCGGCAAGCTCCTGAAATCCTCAAGAGGAGGTTACGTACACCTCTTGGTTGTAGTCGACAAATTCACCAAGTGGATTGAGGTCATGTCGGTGACAAACCAATCAGGAGCCAGCATCGTCAAGTTCTTTGAGTCCATTGTCTACCGCTTCGGAGTGCCACATAGCATCATCACGGACAATGGGACAAACTTCACCTCCAAGGAGTTCCAGGAATTCTGCGAAAACCTGGGAATCAACATAAGCTACGCCTCGGTGGCTCACCCACAGACCAACGGTCAAGTCGAAAAGGTCAATGGCCTCGTCTGCGGTGGAATCAAGAAACGACTCCTCCAGCCACTCGAAAAAGCCGCCGGATGCTGGTAGGATGAGCTGCAATCCGTACTCTAGAGCTTGCGCACAACTCCAAACAACGCCACAGGATACACTCCGTTCTTCATGGTGCACGGCTCTGAAGCGGTGCTACCCACAGAAGTACGCTACAAAGCCCCACGGGTGGTCGCTTACAGCGAGCAGGGGTGAACTCTTGCACTCAAAGACTCTGTCGACCTTCTCGACGAGGCATGAGAAATTGTAGCAGAAAGATCAACGATCTACCAGCAAAGCCTCCACAACTACCACAGTAGAAGGCTACGCCCAAGATCCTTCGTCGAAGGAGACCTGGTCCTGCGACTCAAGCAACAAGGGCATCTCAAGCTCGAGTCTCCCTGGGAGGGACCTTACGTGATTACATAAGTAATCCTAGGTGGCGCCTATCGCCTTAAAGATTTCAAGACAAGAGTCGCATACTCCAACCCTTGGAACATCACACAGCTGCGTCATTTCTACCCCTAGTCATTTTTTACATTACAAATAAGGCTATTCAGCCAGGCTACTTAGCCACATATTGTACCTCGTACTATGTTGTGAATAAATAAAGCTAAGTGCCCCGAAACTCTGTGTTTTCCCTTATTTTTCTGGCAATCTTATCACTCGGGGGTTGCGCCACCCTTTACATCCTCGTTCTACGAACAAGTCGAAGTATCCCGAGTAGTTGGCACAACATCAATCGAATCCTTGATAAAACACCAACCCAGTTGCAACGCACCTGATAGGTTGGCAAGGTTCTGAGATAACACAAGTCAGGCTAACAAAAAGGAACTGCAGAGATACAAGTTAAAGTTACTGCTGCAATAGAAGAACATCCGTTTGCTCTTCGAAGAAGTCGACGATTTCTTCTGCTAGGCGATCAACTTCCTGGTAATGCGGAACCATGTTCCAGGTCATACCTTCCGGCGGAGTTGGCGGCCCAGCGGCAACAGCTGCAACGTCTACATCTGGCCTATACAGTCACACCAGCGACAAAGCAGCCTTGGCACTAGCCACTAACTGCTGACGCACACACTCACGAACTGCACTCAGATCTTGGAACTTCGCCAGAAGAGCCAACAGGCTTGAAGAGACGGCGTCCAGTGGGAACATCGTTTGATAGATATGCCTAAGGCACGACTGCGCCTTCTTCAAAAAGTGAAGTACTCGAGAAGCACGATCATGCAGGGTCGCAAGTGCGATCGCACGATCATGGTCCACCCAAAAGTACCCACTCACCTGAAGATGCTCCTGGGTCAGGTCATTCATTCGAATGGCAATCCGGTCTTTCTCATCCTGCAGATGACGGGCACTGACAACTACACCAAGCAAAAAAGGGCAAAGTATGAAGACAAGGCATTGCCGCGACTAACTAAAAGAAAAGATAAGAGGGTAGAATGCTAACATTTGAACTGATCGCTCAGCCGCGCCACCTCCTCCAAGAGATACTGCTCGCGGGCGGTAGCCTTCTCCACCTTCGACTTCCATACATCCGCGCTACCACGGAGGATGGGCAACTCACGCTCTAGTTGCTTAATACGATCGCGCAATCGCGAAAGCAAGGACAACTCGTCCACCTTTGAGCGCGGCTGTGCCAAGGTTTCATCGGTGGATGGAGGATCATGAGGACCACTCGAAGGACCACACGACATACCCTATCATGAACCAAGCAAAAGCAAATAAGAGACAAAGAATACATTGACAAAAGACATAGATGCATTCAAGCATAGCAAAAGTCTCGACTGGGACACTTCCATAAAAGCATTGTTCCAACACAGAAGCTAAAAACTACAACTATTACAAGATAGCTAATAAGGAGCAGCCTGCTTCTTCGACTTGGACTTGGACTTCGGGGGCCTCGTTAAATCCGTGGCGGTCTTTGACGCCAGAGACTTTCCAGTGCTGACCCCTGATGTCATAGCCTTCGCCGCATTCTTCGCTCGCTGCAGCTCCTCGGATTATTTGACGACTGTACTGATGAGCTGTGACCCGTATTTACCAATGCCAGTAGCGATGGGAGCAAACACTACCTGTTGGCCATCTGCGTCGACGGGTATCGCCTTGGAAATCGCGGCGGGATCCACCTCCGCGCCATGGGCTTGCACCATCGCGAGTGCCATGGTCGCGCCGACGGACCGCTGGGAGTTCCTGAAGTCCATGGGAATACCCCCAGCAAGGGATTCCACCAGGTCCTCCAGGTTGTCCAGCAGCTCAGCCTTGGGAGTTAGATCCCTGCGTATGCGACTGAGCACATTCTTGGCCTTCGTCAGCATCCCTTGAAGAGAAGTGTTGTGGTCTTCGACTGTGGCGACAGCACTAGCCAGTGCATCATCGCGACGAAGGGCCTAGGCGTCAAAGCTCAGGCCGCCGACATCTACATACAGCAAAGTGTTAGTACAATAACATGATGTCGAAGCAAGAAACAAAGAAAATTCAGCTGAAAGAGTACCTGAGAGGGACTTAGCAATCGAGAAAAGCTGCTCCTCGAGCAACTTCTCCCTCTCGGCATTGGAAGAACGCAAGTCCTCTTCGCGCTTTCACAAGTCCCCCTCGTGCTTTTATGATTCCTCCAAGGCCACGATTGCTTCGCCGCGACTCTTCACCGCCGCGGCAAGCGTCTTTTCAAGTGAAGCAGCATGACGCAGAAGTTCATTATGCTCAACTGCACAGAACAGGACGCATCATGAATTGCATCTAAAAACTTCACCAAGACAAAGACAAAGGCAAAAACTAACCTTCAACAATGCGATGGCGATTGTCCAGCCGCACATGCTGTCGACCCATGTCTAGGACTTGCTCCACCAGGCGAGCAGCTTCCTTCACGATGAGCTGCATTAGAAGAAAACAATGGTCAGCAACAACACCAAGTATGAATTTGACTGCCAAAACAAACAAAAGGACGCTTGCGTGGTCCTCCAGAGACTCCAAAGATGACTGCCACGTAGTCTTCCGGGTAACAATCTAGTGTTCCCCATCATGCGGGGAACTCTAAGAATTGTGCTCAAAGTGGGCTGCCAATGGAGGAGAAGAAGATCGTTCGGCCACTTCCTTGGCCTTGGAGTCTACAACTCCAGATTCCTTCACAAATTGGACGTCGCCAGAAGACGACGCCGCCGCTTGACTACAAGACACATCCAGCAAAAAACTCAGGGAACACAACTCCAAAAAAGAAACCAAGGCAAAGTCAAGAACTCACCAGTCAAAACTATCAAGGTCGAAGGATTGCTCCTCCGACTCTGACGACTCCTTTGGCAGTCGTAGCTTCTTTCGGGCAGGAGGAGCCATGGAGCGCACATGAACGGCAGGGATTGGCTCCTTTGCAACAACAGAAGGGCCTTCTAGCATCGTCGGTGATGAGGCATCTGCATCCTTGCTACGGGAACGCTTGCGAGTGTCCGGGTCGCTGAACTCGGGGGCTCCCTCCTCCTCTTCGATTGGGACGGTTGATTCCGACTTGTCCTCTTCATCCACTTCGTGTGGGATAATCCCTTTAGGTTGAGGGGGCAAGTTGGGAGACACCTGCCAGTCCTACATTCATAAGATACAACATTTTATATAAAAAACATCATAAAGGCAATTGCAAAAGGAAAACTACTTCGCAGAATAATTCTACCTCAGGAGGAGGGTTAGAGGCGTCGAAAGGAGGCACGACTGGTTCGCCTGGGAGAACCTCCTTGGATGTGTATTTGGTCACCAGTCGCACCCTCTTATCAACCTCACCCGCGGAAATGCCATCGGCAGATATGCGAGTGGCATCATTCGCACCAGCCCAGCGGAACATGGGGTGGACTCTGGCCTACAGAGGCTGGACACGATGGCGCAACCATGTGCGAATGAGGGTGACGCCTCCCTCTTTACCCATGCGACTTTTGAGGTCGCAGACATGCTTGTGCAGCACCTCCGTTTCCTTGGACTCACCAGGCATCACTATGTTCTTCCAAGAACGCCTCCTCTTGCACGATGTCGTGAGATCGAAGGGCGTGAGTACGTAGTGCTCTCCGTCGGCCTTCTGGTCGCGGATGTAGAACCACTTGTCTCTCCACCCTTAGATGGACGCGGTGAGTTTGATATCGAAATAAGTGCCGGAAGAGTCGACATGGATCCCGTAGCCTCCTACGTCGTAGACTATAGAACCGGATGCCGACTGGTGTTTCAACTTAAAAAGCCTCTTAAAGAGGCCAAAGTGCGGCTCAACTCTAAGCCAGCACTCGCAAAGAGTAATGAAGCAGGATATGTGGAGAATAGAATTTGGGGACAACTGATGCAGCTGGAGCCCGTAGAAGAAAATGAGGCCCTTGAAGAAAGCATGCAGGGGCAGAGAAAGACCTCGGATGATGAACGCAAGGAACATCACCCGGAAACCAGGAGGAGGATAAGGAATTACCTCCTCACCGGGCACTCGCGAGTCGTCTTCCACGGAGGGAAGAACTCCATCTCGACGATGAAGATGCAGCACATCGGGCTTGATGATGGACGCACGCTAAGCACCGTTGGTGACGCGGGTTCCCGCGCCCTTCTTCTTCCTAGCGCTGATGGCGCTGGTGCCCACAGTGGCAGAGCCACCCTTCTTCTTGGTGGCGGCAATGGCGACGACAGACCCAGCGACGGCGCCTCCCTTCTTCTTGCCCATCTTCCAATGGCGGTGAGCACGGAGGAAGAAGTTGGGGAAGATACGGAGCTAGTCCAGTGCTGCAACGAGAAAGTCCGCAAGGAAGCAGAGACCAGTAGCAATGGCAATGGAGGCAGGAACAACGAAGATAGATGGGGAAATTACCGCAACTATGCTACTACTTAACCTCATCGTAGACACCATCCAACGGCCAGCAGAAGCCCTACTACACGCGTGGCGCACATCGCCATCGACACGTGGCGAAGCTGAAGCACGAACCATCCCCCACTATTCCCATTACGCGCGGAAATCGAGGAGACGCAGTTAAAACAGAAGATTACGCACGCCCGGTCAAATCGAAGTCAGAAAGTTGGACCCACCGCTCGTCACGTCCCGTCAAAGCCGCTCACGCGGGCAACCAAGGTCATCACATTGTCAGCACTGACGTCATTGATTTTAGCAGCAGAAGATTTCGACTACTTTAGTCCTTGCTCGAGTCTTCGACTCAACCAAGCACTCGGGGGCTACTCCCATAGGGAGCGCTGGTCGTGTACCCTACGATTATCTTCATGCAGATATATGAACATTCAGGACATACCCACCACTCGAATCTACGATTAGATTGAGGACTATGGGTAACTCCCATAGGGAGCACTGGCACCAAATTCGACTGAAACAAGCAGCGAAAGGCGACATCAGTCGCAAAAAGATCTTTAGTCCCCGCTTGAGTCTTCAACTCAACCAGACACTCGGGAGCTACTCCCATAGGGAGAGCTGGTAGCGCACCCTATGATTATTTGTACATCGTACTGTGTGTTGATAACATCCACACTCGATTGCTATGGCGACTCCGCCTCATATTTTTCCCTACAAAGAGATTACGTCTCCTGGGCCACCGAATCATCTCCGTGATGACAAAAATTCGGATGCCACACTTACAGCGTGAAGATAAGACCTGAATAAGGCCTGGCAACGCATCTGCTGCGCACTACCAAAAAAAATATCTGTGCATGCAGGTACGATGAACATGCCTTGATGGACACATTGAGTGCTCACACTTATACACTGGAATTCGACTCATGTAAGACCTCCACGGCCTGAGTCGAATTACGCTAGCACTTTTCCAAATTCGAGTCCGGGGACTCAAGTTTGAGTAGATTGCGTTGTTTTGCCCTAAGGCAGTTAACTGATACCGATACATCGAGTAAATTAGGCACGTATATCAACAATCCCTATGATAATAAACATAACACTCGAAAAAATGCTCAGTCATGCACTCGAAAGGCTTCATAAAGTCTCCAGTCGAATATGTGATTCCACTGGACACTCAGGGGCTACTAACATGGGTATACCCTACAGGTACTCGAATTTGGTATATACGGCCCAGATACGACAGAAGCCCACGGTGTTGCCAATGTCCAATGCAGAATTTGGGTGACCCACAGACTCTTCGATTGCTTGTGAGTCAAGATGAAGTTTAAGATAGAAAGTTCAAAGGGGCAAACCCTAATTTGTAACCGACTCGACCTGCTACCCGAGACCTAGCCTATTTATATAAAGGCTAGGAGGGGCGGCGAGAAGGACACACGCAACCCTTGTTTCTACAACACTCGCCAGATTGCATCTGCGCGCCCATGTAATCTTCGATTCGTTCGTTAATTCCAAGAGCAGACAAGCAGGAGTAGGGACCTCTACGAGGCCTGAACCTGGATAAAACTTGCGTCCCTGTGTGCTTGTTTGCTAGCCGACTGATGCCTCCAGCGCTCCCTCCTTCTCCAAAACCCAAGTCCATAACAATGGGCATTGACGAGTTAAACCCTCGTCACCCACTGATGTTGGATCATCAAGGTATGGTACCTTAAAATTCTTAAGAGATCGAGTTTGGAGCAAAATCAAGGGGTAGATTGTGAAAATTCTCTTTGTTGGCGGTAAGGATATTTTATTTAAGTCGATCATCTATGTTATCCTTGTTTTTTGATGGCATGCTTTAGAAATTCAGGAGGTCCGTGTGAACATATCAATTCTTTGATACGTCAATTCTGCTGGGGTAGTACATAAGAAAACAATAAAGCCATGTTGGGTTCCCTAGGATGTTTTGACAGCGCCTAAACACTTGGGTGGGCTCGACTTCGTTCAGAGATTTGGAATTATTCATTTTTTTTTGGAAAGGAGCATATATTAATATCGCGAGATACCAATTACACCTAGCTTCTGAAACAACGCATTATCCTAATAGCAATATGGGTGCACACAACCAAAAAAGAAAGAAGAACTATAGCAAAAAGAAAGTCTTGCTACAACGATCTATGCCCTACAACAGCGACCAAACACCACCAAGGCAACACCAGAAATCCATCCTCTCCAAAAGAGACGCCACCAAGATGGGAATAGTACACTAGCACCGCCATCGCCTTGATCATCAATCATAGGTTTTCACCCCAAAGAAAGTCCATGCTAACAAAGCAATGCTTTCAACAAGGCCATTGTGAGGCACAACCAATTAAGGCTAGACTTGGATTTTCACCCTACAGCTTGAACTCTGAAATTCTTCTGTATTGTCGCCCCCACTTTCCAATATCGCTACTCCAAGACCGAGATCACCAAGCCAAAACCTCATCGCTACTAGGATTCAAACCACCATTACCAGTCTTCAGACCTCGGATTTCATGTAATTCTCCATGACTGATTTCACCATAGGACTAATGGCATGTCCTTGATGGCATTAGTATGCAAAGCTTCACAACACTCCCTCTGAAACCAAACGGTCAGATAAAAACATGATTGCACGCGATTGGAATCCATCCAATCTAGCGAACTCTGGCATGTCGTCCATTGGAGTTCACCACACTAGCAGAATCTTCCGGAACACAACACTCCGGCCAAATCAATGAAGTCATGGAGCAGGTAGATCTTCATTATGGCGTGAGAGGGATCCTAGGACCAAACCCCTTTATTCGAAGCCAAACCGGAAACCCCCTCACCACCATCCTTCACCAGCCACCAGACCCGCCGGATCTAGGCTGGAAGATCTAGGATGACCCCGGCCGTGTCGTCGGTGAGCACCTCGAGGGGAAGCACTTCGGTGGAGAACGGTGCAAGGACGGCATCACCACCACCATGCCTCGCCGGTCCACCTCTAGGCTAACCCACTACCACACCCTTGCAGACATCATGCCGATCCATGCGCGCCCCACCTCACCGCCTCTCCACGCGAAGCCTTGGGAGGAAAACACGCCCACTTTGCCCCGCCTCCTTTGCAACCGGGGCGGCGCCACCACCGCCGGTAGCGGTGGCCAGCAGGGACCGTGGCTAGGGGTTTTGGGGGAGAGGGAGTCGCCCCGGGATCGCCCGCGCGAGCGATCCGGGGGCGTTTTCCTTCTAGTCATATGTAACCTTGAGATCATAAAATAGATCCAGTCAATTTATGTTTGTTAGCCTACCAATCATGGAGAATTTACATGCGCGGAATTCACCGAGTGCTTGTTTATGAAAAGAAACTTAAGGCGATCTATTTCCCTAATGCATCATTGCTTGAGGCTGAACTTGGTTCTCACCCTTTATAGATTTGGCGCTCAATTCTAGATGGAAGGGACAACCTAGCACAGGGATTAATCAAACGGATTGGAGTTGGGATAATTGGTTACCCTGACATAAATGCATGAAACATATTACAACCATTATGGATGATCCACCACAGTTTGTCTCAGAGCTAATCGATGAGACATATGCTACTTGGAAGGAGAACCTTGTCTACACATGTTTGGGTATTCTCTAATTTGGGTGTTGGCCTCCACTTGTGGTTGGGCATGCCATATTCTTCGAAACATTCCTGTAAACATTGTTGTTAATTAATAAAGTCTAGCTGGTTGTCTTTTTTTGCAGATTCAAGGAAAAAAATAAGACAATGCCTCTAGAGATTAAATTGTGGCACTACGATGAATCATGGCATATATGTTCGTATGTATTTCTGCGAAGAGATCTAAAATCTAAGAATCAATGTCTAGCAAGTATGTAAAATTACCTTAAATATTATCTCGAATATAAATGAAATGAGTCTATCTCACTTGACGTGGAATTTTGCTGCCCAAACACGATTTTAAAGAACCAACCAAGCAAAGAACTTAAATTTTGAGGGATCCAACCCCCCACAAACCACTGGCTTCATGAAAGATGTAGGATCTTCTTCAAATTGTGCCAAGTACTCGATCTCGTGTAGTTTATTCTATAAAGTGTGGAACTCATTGATATGAACACTGAAATTCCTCCAGAAAAGTTTAAGTCGGCAATCCAAAAATATTGATTTAGGGACTTGTGCACTGTAAAATTATTTAACTTGGAGATGGCTAGGATGGAGGGAGCAATATCCTTCAACTTAAGCCGACCTAGCCATGGTACATGCCAAAATTCAGTAGTCTTCCCATCTCCGATGCTAATGGTGACGGAGTCACAAAATAAAGCCATATGTATAGCATCAAATGGGTGCCCCAAACCAACCCAAGCTCTTTCCGGTTCCTTCCAATCTAACCAATGCCATCTTAGCCTCAAGGCTCATGCAAATTTACCAAGGTCCAACACGGCAATCCCTCCCATGCTTTTCGGCCGGCATATCACCTCTTATTTAACCTTGCATTTTCCATCAGAAACTTTATCTGAAGCCACCCAAAGGAATGCCCGCTTGAGCTATAGAATGACCATCATGATACATTTACTAGGAGCCAAAGTAGTTAGGGGTAGATTGCTTGTTAGGTGGTAACCGACTTGGTGAGAGCCACACTACCTACGACGGTGATAAATTTTTCTTACTAGTTGGAAGCTTGTCTGCCATTTTGTCCGGAGTGAATTCAAAATTTACACTTCTAATCCGATGGAAGAAGACTAGAATCCCCATTTGAATGGAAAAGTGCAATCGAATGGCGGAGAATGTCATCAGTGGTCGATCCTGGAGCATCTAATAAGAATAATCATGACTTTTGGACATTTGTGACTAGCTCGATAACTTCTCAAAAGCTTTGTAGAATGCGGGAGAGGGAATCGAGATACTCTTTGATTGACGCTAATAAAATAGTCGTGTCGTTGTCATAAAGGGAGGTGTGAATAGAAGTAGCACACCCAAGGAGGCAGTGAAGGTCTCTATTGGCCATCGCGCAATCAAGAATGCATTGCAAAGGATGTATAGGGATGAAGAACAAAAGTGTCCTGGGAGGATCCCCTTGTCTCAGCCCCCGAACATGCTTGATCGGAGAGCCTTACACCACATTTAGAAGAACTCAACAAGATGCAGTTGAGAGGCGCACCACAGTCCAATTTCGAAAATCTTAGTGGAAAGCCACATATTTGAAGCAAATCTAGAAGATAATCCCATCTCACTAAATTGAAGGCCTTTTTAATACCGACGTTGAGGAAGAGAGTCGGGGATCTTACCTTGTGTAACCTTCTTGCATAATTTTGCACATAAACGTAGTTATCGTGGATTCTCCTAGTCTTGATGAAAGCACTTTTGGCTCTTGATATAAGCATGTTCATGTAAGGCACCACTATGCTAGCCATCATCTTTGCAATGATCTCCACAATGGTGTGGTTGAGACTAATAGGCCTAAACTAGGTGATGGATGCGCGCCCTCCTTCTTTGGAAGCAACATAATTGAGCCAACGAAAGCACTTGGAGTGGAGATTGGAGAACAAATTCATGATTTTCATGAGGTAATTTTTTATTGTTTCTAAACAAGATTTGAAGAATAAGCCAGAGAAGCCATCTGAGCCCAATGCTTGTTGGAAGGCAAGTCCACGATCACATCATGAACTTTTTCCTTGGTGAGTTCCTCATCAAGGTTAGCTAGGTCACATGATGGAAATGCATGTTGTCCCAATTGAAGTACTGAGAGTGGTGTGGTCCTTTTTCATTGCCTCAACAAAGTGAGAGTGGGCGACTTTCTCAATGTCCTCGTGCTTGGTAACCCACCCGACCCGTCTTTTTGTTGGAGATATACCCTAGAGGCAAATAATAAAGGGTGTTCATTATCATATCTCATTAGTTCATAATAGGTTTTATACCATGCTATAACTATATCAATTGGAAACATTGGTCCATGTGTGGTATGTAAAAAACCAAGTCCCTAGTAGCCTCTTTCAACTAGTTCATTGGTCAAGGGATGATCAAGGTTTCCTGATCATAGACATTTATGTCAATTAACAATGAGGTCATATCATTATATAAATGATGTGATGGACACTGTACCAAACATAAGTATTACAACACGGTCAAGTCATAGAATTCATCGTTGCAATAGTTAGGAAATGAACTATCCTACTCCTTAGATCATGAGATCATATCTAATCACTATCACCCAAGGCTGCTTTCAATGTCACACTATAATAGGATGATCATAAAATTGCATCTCAGATATTCCGAAGGGATAGGTTGAGGCGTATGTATCGAGATCATGATTTGTTCTACCGCGTGACGGGAAAGCTACACTAGGCCCACTTGGTGAGATTGCATACAAGAAGCTGCAGTGTATAATTAGTCATGAGGATGGAATATCACAGGAACAAGTTAACTAGCACTTGTCGGTAACGAGATGGAACTAGGTATGTTGATACCGATGATCATATCTCGCACAAGTCATGTATCAAAGTAACAAAGATAATTGGACTCAACGTTTATGGTTCAAACAACATTTAAATCATGGAATGCACATGGATCATTATGGGTATCCAGATCCCGCTGATGATCATTTATTAGAGAAGTGTCTCGATCATGTCTATGATGTTTCCGAACTATAGGGTAACACACTTAAGGGTTTTACAACGCTTGGAGATCGTTTTGGAATCATCGGGATCACCGGAAGAAAGAAGAGAGAGAACCAGAATCATTCTGGGAGAATCTGAAGTAATTCAGAGTGATTCAAAATGGTTTTTGGATCATGAGGAATTAATTAAATAAGATTTTAATATTAATTATATGAATTAAGTATTAAAAAATCTAATTTAAATTTAATTTGGACAAAACCTCCCTATTGGGCCCCCTTCCCTCCGGGAAAGGCCCATGAGGGAGGGCAGCCGTCCCAAGGGGCATGGGGGCCGACCGACCTAGGGCCAGGCACGCGGGGTAGGGCCCACCCGTCGCTGCCTCCCCTTGGTGCCGCCTCCTCCCTTTTGTCCCACCGTGCCAGCTATGCACTGGGGTTCCCTCCCCTCCCCTTATATAAAGAGGGGACATGTGGGGAGGGAAAATAATAGTAATTCCCAAGGCATTTTGCTTAGGGAATTTCTCTCTCACGAGTATGACTACATCATCCACATTCATCGTGAATATTAACGCTTTTGGTCTACAAGGGTATGTCACCGAAACCTCTTTCTGTTACAACATTAACTCATAGATAGATTCTGGTATTGACGTTGCACTAGTTAGAAAAATTATTGTTTTCTGCTGTGAATCCCTTCACTTTTAACATAAGGATACAATTCTTTCTTCATCTAGCGTTGATTTTTTATATTGAAATATTTTGCATTGGCATCCCCTTATTTTAAGTTAAATTTCTAGATCTTTCAAGCACCGCCAAGCTAATGACATGTCTCTTTTGTAATGTCATCTTTCTCGAGTGAGAGGACATACAAATCTTGCGATTCATCAAGCCAAAGGATTATCTCTCAAGCACCATGTGGAGGTGAAGCTTCACATTTGAAGAGAAGGAACAACTCCAACTTCGATGGCATTTGGCCACCCGAGTGAGCTTGTGGGAAAGAACTCATGCTCCTAGCCGTAGATATTAATATTTTACTTAGCGTAGCCGTACTTATAACAGTTGTTTGAAAATTTCGAAATACCGAGAGCACTGGTGCTCGGGAGCTACAAGCAGTTTTCGTAGTTAAGACAAGATTAAGTGGCAGGGTATGGAAAAGTGAAGGGTGCTCCTCGCCCGCTCAAACAAATTCCCAACCATGCTGATTAATTGCTTAACAACAATTTAGGGAAAGAAAAGCTTATTAGCTTGCGGAGCCTCGCTACTCACTAGTGGATACTAAAAATACAAGCTATCTCTGAACTAGGTTAACCTTCAGAAATGATCTGTTATTTCGAAACAGAATCATGCCACTCAAGTACAGCACATCGTGAGAGGGTCCGGCGCACAAATGCTGGTCAGGACAAAAAGAGGCCACGGAACGGACAGTTCCAGCCGCTGCTTTTCCTTCTCCGTACCAAAAAGCCGTTGTCGATACACACACACGATTTATAAGCGAAATGCTTCCTTAGCTAAACTACTCCCTCCGATCCAAATTAATTGACTTCGATTTGCTTAGATTCGAATGTATCTAGACATGTTTTAGTGCTAGATACATCCGAATGTAGGCAAATCCAAGTCGATACATCCGAATCTAAGCAAATCGAAGTCAATTAATTTGGGTCGGAGGGAGTAGTTTAAACTCTGATTGTTAGGTCATCATCTTGTCACATGATTCCAAGCTAGACCGTGCAGCATCGGCTCGTGTTTAATACTACTACAAATGTACGTAGCATATTCACGTTCTCACGGGGATTAGCTAATTAATTCGTAAACAGGCGCGCGAACATGCATCTCCGCGCTGAAAAGAATGGCTCCCCGCGCTCCGTCGCAAAGGTTAGTCCCAGCTGGCCACTTTTTCTGCAAATGTTCGTCGCCTTTAATTTCCTCCGTAGGTCGAGGACGCAGCCGGGGGCCGGTCAAAGGGGATCGACGAAGCAATGATGATTCCACGAACCCGGAAGGAATCAAGCGTAAGCACCGAGAGATTGTCTACTGCAGCTATCCCATTCGACGATAGCCAATTATCAGTGAGTGATACGAGGACGATCGAGAGCCATCGAACACACGATCGATGGGCGCGACGCAAGTGGGCGAAAAGGAAGATAGACAGACAGCGAACCCTATTCGATCCGCGGCTCCAAAGGGTGGACGATAGCTAGCCCGGCGCCCCACCGGTGGAGCACCCAGCCGATGGATCGATCGATCGCGCTGAGCCTTCCCTATATAAGCCCCAGCCGATCGGCGCAGAGGAAGCACCACCACAGCAAGTGAGCCCCTCTCTCTCTCTCTCCATCCATCAGCAGGGCCCTGCAGCTGTGTGGTCGGGCAGCTAGCTGCGCCCTCAAAGCAGCGATTTCAGCTTCTGCAACGAAAGGTAACTGACTCAAATCGCACATTCACCAGGAGCTGGCTGGCTGGCTAGTTGATCATGGTAAAGTTCAGCAAGCAGTGGGAGCACCAGAACGTAGGGCACTGCTGCAGATCTTATCCTAGCTAGTGTGTCTCTCGCTGATCTGTTCACCATTTTTTTTCCACGAGATGAACACAGGAGTGTGGGTAGAAGAAGTAGGTATTCTCTGTTTCCCCGTTGACATAGTGACTCCACTTGACTTGCATGCTCAGCAATTAGCTCACTCGATCCTGTCTGTGTCACGAGGCAGGAAGAAAGGTACTGGTTGGCTCCTTCTAGGAAGACCAGTACCCATGTGTGGTGTCGACCATCCAAAACACATGTCGAATACATGCATCCACTCGATCTAGTCCGACCCCCAAAAGTCGAAATGAGGTTTGAATTTCCAGTCCTAGCACTAGCACCAGCAGCTTCCCGCGTCCCCGCCACCCAGCCACCGAGCACTCACGCAGCCAGGGAGGCAGGCGGCGGACCCTGAATGCCGACAGGTCTGGCCGCCACCCACTTCGCCCAGTGCAGTGCAGTGCAGCCTCCTATAAATTGCACCCGTACCCTGCCTGCTGCTTGGCACTGGCACCCACCACCACCCGCGCTCGATCGGTACCTAGCTGCAGATCAAGCTGCGCCGATCAGTGCACTAGCTAGTTCAACCAGCCACATGCAGATCTAGTGTCACGCGCGCAGACTCGTACCGTGGTCCGCCTGCTCCTCTCTTAATTGGTTCTTACCTCCACACCTGCTCTCTGTTGGCAGCAGCAGCAGCAGCAGCAGTTAAGGTCGATCGAGATGGGACAGGCGGCTGACAACGTCGTGGCTACCTTCTACTACCCGCCGGCGGGGGCGATGGAGGTGTCCGCCGCCGAGCTCGGCGACACCGCGCTCTCCAAGTGCTTCGACGACGACGGCCGCAACAAGCGCACCGGTACGTAACATCACGACGCGGACGTGTCAAAGTGTGTGTCATTCTACTTGCTTGGTCGCTGATGTACGTACGGCTGCATGCGCACGCAGGCACGATGTGGACGGCGAGCTCGCACATCATCACGGCGGTGATCGGGTCGGGGGTGCTGTCGCTGGGCTGGGCCATCGCGCAGCTCGGCTGGGTGGCCGGCCCGGCCGTCATGATCCTCTTCTCCCTCGTCACCTACTTCACCTCCTCGCTGCTCGCCGACTGCTACCGCTCCGGCGACCAGAGCACGGGCAAGCGCAACTACACCTACATGGACGCCGTCAACGCCAACCTCAGCGGGGTCAAGGTCAAGGTCTGCGGGGTGCTGCAGTACGCCAACATCGTCGGGGTGGCCATCGGGTACACCATCGCGGCATCCATCAGCATGCTGGCCATCAAGAGGGCAAACTGCTTCCACGGCAAGGGCCACGCCAACCCCTGCAAGATCTCCAGCACGCCATACATGATCATCTTCGGCGTGGCGCAGGTCTTCTTCTCGCAGATCCCTGACTTTGACCAGATCTCATGGCTCTCCATGCTCGCCGCCGCCATGTCCTTCACCTACTCCTCCATCGGACTCGGCCTCGGCATCGTCCAGGTCATAGGTACCTTCTACATGATTCAGAATTCATGATCACCGGTGTACAGTACGTGTTGACTAATCAATGGTGCAAATGCAGCGAACGGCGGCGTGAAGGGCAGCCTGACCGGCATCAGCATCGGCGCGGTGACGCCGATGCAGAAGGTGTGGCGGAGCACGCAGGCGTTCGGGGACATCGCCTTCGCCTACTCCTACTCGCTCATCCTCATCGAGATCCAGGACACCATCCGCGCGC
Organism: Avena eriantha; assembly: GCA_910589775.1. Lineage (NCBI taxonomy): Eukaryota > Viridiplantae > Streptophyta > Magnoliopsida > Poales > Poaceae > Avena > Avena eriantha. The sequence goes on along the minus strand of OU342746.1, from coordinate 303,596,469 downwards.
CTCCGCCGTCCGAGTCCACGGTCATGAAGCGCGCCACGGGGGTCAGCGTCGCGGTCACCACGGTCTTCTACATGCTCTGCGGCTGCATGGGGTACGCGGCCTTCGGCGACGCCGCGCCGGGGAACCTCCTCACGGGCTTCGGCTTCTACGAGCCCTTCTGGCTCCTCGACGTGGCCAACGCCGCCATCGTCGTCCACCTCGTCGGCGCCTACCAGGTCTACTGCCAGCCCTTATTCGCCTTCGTCGAGAAGTGGGCGGCGCAGAGATGGCCGGACTCCAAGTTCGTCACCGGGGAGGTGGAGGTCCCGCTGTTCCGGACGTCGTGCAAGGTCAACATGTTCCGGGCCACGTGGCGGACGGCCTTCGTGGTGGCGACCACGGTGGTGTCCATGATGCTGCCCTTCTTCAACGACGTGGTCGGGTTCCTGGGCGCGCTCGGCTTCTGGCCGCTCACCGTCTACTTCCCCGTGGAGATGTACGTGGTGCAGAAGAAGGTACCCAAGTGGAGCACCAAGTGGGTGTGCCTGCAGATCCTCAGCCTCGGGTGCCTCGCCATCTCCCTGGCCGCCGCCGCGGGCTCCATCGCCGGCATCAAGTCTGACCTCAAGGTGTACCACCCGTTCAAGTCATGATTGATCCACACGTACGTACGGAAGAAGAACAACTAAGACGATGACGTCCGATCAAATATCCAGTTGATAGGATGATGAATAGCAAGCAAAATGCATGGGAATGAAGAGTGACGAGAAGTGTGTGTCACCACTCACCAGTTAATGTTATCGTGCTGTATGTATAAACTAATTTAATACTAGTAGTACGTACTACAAAAGTTTAAGAATGGGAATAAATAAATCGAAGTGTCGCTCGATCGTCACTCTAAGCCCCCGACTGTCCTAGTCGTGCATGTTGAAGTCACGCCAACCATGGCCGATTCCGGCGGTAAAATGGATCCACAACTCCTTTCCGAAGTGGTTGGAGGACCGCCGTACGTGGAATCCTTGGAAGAATCTCATTCATTTTCTTGTACGTACAAGTGAAAAGAAGGCCAGCTAACCAGCCGTGGGATCCTGCGAGAAGAATCTTGGAAGCTCCGCGATGTCGTGGCGTTCAAAGATCCCGGCACTTTGCGCGGTGTGATCGTCGCTTTCCCGGTGGGATTGCCAAGTCTCGTCGACACTCTTGGGTGGGTTCGTGTGCTGGCTTCAATAAACGGCCACCCCTCGACCACTGCAGTCGCCATCGCGTTCTCGTCAGCGGGGACCGGAGAAGATTCTGCCGTTGGTGTCCACTAAGCAAGTAGGTAACGTTTAGAGTACCCCTCCGTCCCAAAATAAGCGACTTAAGTTTGTCTAGATTCGCATGCACTTATATACTAAAACATATATGGATACATCCAAATCTAGGCAAACCCACGTCACTTATTTTAGGACTGAGAGAATACCTTTTAGCAAGTCCACCTGGCGTCAATAGCCAGAGAGTAAAAAACAAGCCTCCAGTAGCTCCCCTACACACGTCCCCGATGAATCCGCGCCCTCAACCTATCGCTCTTTCTCCCCTATGTAGGGGGAGTGAAGGACCCCTATACGATAGGTTCCACAAGGGTAAGTAAGTTGTTAGATATAAAAAATCGATAAAGTGGACTCTTTCCTATTAAAATATATGTGGTTATGATATATAGGAGATACTTTAGGGTAGTTGCTAGACATAAGCCAAATTTAGAGAAATAATCTTTTTAGAAAAGAGCCCTACATACACACATAGGGGTGAAAATGTAGGAGTATTGCTGGACTTGCTCTTAGTACGTACAAGGATCTATTACCCACTACGACTAGTCAACACAGATACGTTAAGTCCATGCTGCTAGATAGATTTGACGTCGGACGTGTGATGTCTGTTTGACTCGTTTTCTTACATATAGAATCTTCCCTTTGTCCTGTCGGTAGCGATGAAAGCTAGTAGATACGTTGTCTTCCGACATATGGGACCCATCACACAACCCACTGACGGAGACAAAAAAATTAGATTTTATTATTTTTGAAGTGTGGGGCCATCACTTAGCCCGGTGAACAGCAAGGAAATAAGAATCAACAAAGTCTATCCCCGATGCCTCACAAGCCCTGACGCGGCCGCTCTGGCCATGGCGGTCACATACTGATGATCTCTGTACCATGCTATGATTGATCGTCCCCACTCGGTAGCACGTGTATATTGGTACAGAAACATTAGATACATGGAAAGAAATGAGTTTGAGCTTAGCTTAGAGCGAATTTTAGTTGTTTGTTGAATAACTTAGATAGGATTGCGGGACCCAGCACATAGCTGTGTCAGCAGCGTTGAAAGAATGGTCAAGAAAGTTTATCTTAGAACCCTCCCAAGCATCAAAGTAGCCGCTCTAGGTGTGTCGAACGACTACACAGTCATGTCGGTCACGTTCTACAGATCTTGGCACACGATACGATTGATCGTACCCACTCGGCAACACACGTCAATTGTACATGAACATTAGATCCATGCAAAGAAAAAGACTTTCAACCAAGTTTGGATCCAATGTGAGCACTCAACGTTAGGTGCTTGATGATGAACTAGATGGAAACTAATCGAACGTATCTTACATTTCTCCAGTTAGTAAATGATCACGAATAAAATAAAATGATTAAATCACAATATGCACGGTTGTCGATGCTTCTCCATCTTTAGAGTCTACCCTCAACTGATTTATATATTTTGTATCTTTGTTATTGGCTGACGGCCCGTCAACATGTCCTCTAGCCACACGTGGTGGCCTAATGAGGCCATCGGCCACAAGCACGGTGACCCGGTGCTTTAAGGCGATCGACGATCCAAGTAAGTCGCGGAGCTCGTACTGCTTTGTGAGGGGGCCTAGGTCCACAAGATACGCCTACGCCTTGAAGAACGAGCTCTCCTAGAGCAAACGCAACAAATAGTTTTTGGTAGAAAGGCAGAACTGGATTGACAATGATCACTGTTCATTAGTGCAAAAGTGTGTTAGTAGGGCATAATTTGCCTAAATCGCTGGTTCTAACCTTACCGCGTTAGGGGTTAGTTCGTCGATGTTTGACGTAGAGGGACCAAGTTAACATGTGTATGATTACAATGGGATCAACTTCCAACATATCTAGAATAGAAAAGAATTTGCGCGTATCTGAAGAAACTGAAATAGAAGTTTACTATCATGATTTCGAGCAGAACACTACTCGAGCAGAAACTTAAATAGAACTTTACAATCGTGATAACCGACTACGCGATACTAGTAGAACTGATAGTACACGCGTCAGTTCTACACTACTTCAGGTTCAGCGCCTCCTCACGCCCACTCTTGCATCAGTGGCACCACCGCCACCTCTACCATCAACAACTGATCCTTCACCTCCATCATCAGTAGCTCTAGCATGATGAAGTGGATGAATCTGTTGTCATTAGGTAACTGGTCCCAGTAGTTAGTGTGCATATTGGCGTGGGTGAACACCACGATATCGCAGCCGCAGTGGTAGGCGCGTCCATAGAGCAGAGTGACGCCATTGGGGTTTGCGAAGCGAACCAACACCATCGAGTCCGAATTATTTTCGAGGTCGTACATGCGAAGCTTTTGATGACGGACATATCCCTCGTCGAGGGAGGCACGTGCCAGCTGCCACCGGCTCCTCTTCGGTCTAAAGGCCCAAATGTGCAGGTCATTGTCCTTGGAGCCCAAACGGCTAGCGACGAGAGCTGTAAGGTGGCCATGGGTGCACTGTCGGACAAAGACCTTTTGACAATGAAGAGGGGGATTGGAGATGGTGAGGTACGCTAGGATTGTGGGGAAGGGTAGATGCTAAATATGAAGGATATGATCGGTTATTAATGGGGAAGATGAGTGGAACCGAGGCGATAATCAATGTTAATGATCAAGACGAAGTGAATCTAATGGGATGCCTCATTGCTCGCTAGCTCTCTGCTCTGAGGACATAATGGCACAACCATAATTTTGGGGGTGCGTTAGTGAAGGAGGAGGCGATGGTGGGTGTGATCCGTGTTGTTTGAGGCAAGCGTGCCACATGATCATCCTTATTGACTAACACACCTATAAACAACTATTATATATAAAAGGTTCGCACATAAAAATTCTACGATTTTAGTTTAGGGATAAGAAAAGTCCAAGATTTAAGAAATTCCAAAGCATTGCTCCCAAATTTGGAAGGGAGGTGCCTCTTGGCATTGCAAACAACTTCTACAATTAGGGTTTCTAGGTTCTGTGAAAAAAACTTGATTTTTCATTTTTTGAATTCATAAATTTGAATTCTAAGTGGATTTTTTTGAAAGTAGGTGCAAGAATTCTGCATGTCTAAGGCCCCATTAAATTTTACTCCAATGTTAGTGAAATGGATTGTATGAGCACCTAGAGGGGGGGGTGAATAGGTGCTATTTCAAATTTTAATACTTTTTCAATTTTAGGCTTAACACAAAGGGTAAATTCTCTAGATAAACTATTAGGTGGAATTTCCCTATATGCAAACCTATCTACTAGCGAGTAAAGAGCGAGTGGAAGAGGAACGGGTAAACCGTAGTGAAGCACGCGGAGACATAGGATTTGTTTTACCGCAGTTCCTTCCTTATTAAGGGAAGTACGTCTACGTTGGAGGGGTGGGCGGTACTAAGACCACCACGCCACAATAGGCCACACCCTGTTCTCCGATGGATCCCGCCACCAAAGGCCTGATCCACCTTTCCACTATAGGGACCCTTCGAGGCGGGTATCGGTGCCTTTACACAACTAGCAGGGCACAACTCCACAATCAACTTGGAGGCTCCCGTAATGACAACAAGCTGCCACAAGAACAAGTTATCAATAACAAAGAACAAGATCTAGATATTGACAAGAATACTAGATTAGGGATTTCTCCAAATGAATGGAGAGGAGTTGAGGCGCTTGATTCGTGATGACGATGATGATTCTCTCCTCCTTCAATTCCCCCAAAGATCAAAGCCTTCGGGTGTTGAAGTGGGAGATCTAGAATGGGAGCTCTTGCAAAGGGTCTGAACAATTTCGAATGAATCAAGAGTTCTGCTCGTTGGGGAAGAAGGGATATTTATACCCCTTCCAAAACCAAGCCGTTGGAGCTTTCGGGGGTCATATTATCCGACCCAAGTGAGGGCCGGATTATCTGGCCTGGGGAAAACTCCACCCTAGACTCGGATTATCCGGCACAAAAACCGGCCACAGACAGAAGCTCATGCAGACTTGCCCTTCACACTTTCTTCTGTGGACCGGATTATCTGGCCTAGGGGAGGGCCAGATTATCTGGCTGGGGGAAAAATCCGCCCCAGCCACGGAATATCCGGGGGAAATTCTGCCCCCAGACAGAAGCTTGCACAGGAGCTCTCTTGGGTGATTTCCCTGGGCCCGGATTATCCGCCCCAACAAGAGGGCTGGATTATCCGGTCTAGGGAGAAAATCCTCCCTAGAGCCAGAATTTTTCGGGGGAAAATCCGCCCCCAGACAGAGACTTGCGCAGAGCCATCCTTGCCCAAGGTGGTCTGGCCGAATTATCCGGCCCATGGTGGGGGCGGATAATCCGGCCCCCAAAACTCTCAAACCTTCCTGCAACACTTAGCGCACATTAGAATAATCCATGGTATTGTTATCTAACACACAAAACCTGGGAAATCATGAAATGGTCTTTCAATCTCTCCCTTTTTGGTGTTAGATGACAATACTAGGATTTGCAAGAAGGATTAAAAGACCACCAACACAACATGGAAGAGACTCCCCCTCAATGTGTGCATATTAGAGATTTGCATTTGAATACAAATGCACACAAGTAGGTGAAATTCTATTCCATTGAAATAAAAAGAACATAATCATACCACCGAGATAATGAGAGAGGCGTCCTTAAAATATCTACAATTATCAACGTGATAACCAATATACGCGCCTTCCTTGAGATAGATTACCAGCATAGTAAATGAATCCATAGGCATAATTCATGAGATAAATCCAGACGTCCACCGACACAAAGTCTCAAACACACCACAAACCACAAATAAAGTTTAACGCTAAATGGACACAAGCAAGAAAACAACGAATGAAAAAGTGCAAATTCTTGTGCCCGACCCATGCAAATCCTCGAAGACCTAATAGAACTACTTCTCCCCCTTTGGCATCGAGACGCCAAAAAGGAAGAAGAGCGATGCTAGCGCCCCAAGGTATCACTCGTAGTCCTCGTCCTCGTCCTCGTTCCCATCAACAACTTCATCCTCAAGCTCCTTAGTTTCATCGTCCTCATCATCAGCAGTGGGCGCAGAAGGGAACAAGTGACGCTCCAGCTCTCCATAGTTCAGCCCAGAAGAAGAGTTCCACCGGGCATATGGTGTGGGAGGAATAGGAGCCAGGGGATCACCAGAGGCACCAGTCACATGGTGAAGGATGAGCTGCTGAGAATGAGCCAACTCATGGCGCTGCTTGTAGGCCTCATATTATATCTTGCGTGTGTCCACGCCCATGCAAAGAATGTGACGCTGGAACCAGTTCAGCTGCTTGATCTCACGAGCAACGGGAGGCACTGGAGGCCTGCAAGCATCCCTCATGAGAGCCTCAGGAGCAGAAGAGGGGTGAAAGGTCTTCCGAACCTTGTTGTAGATCTTTGCCTTATGCACAACATCAATGTTGAAAACTTCAGAGGGAAGTAGGTGCCTGATGAGCAGCATATTATAGGGTGCATAGGGAATGGACAGACGGTTGAACATAGCATCAGTCAATTCATGGTAGATGAAGTCCATCACATCCAGCTTGTACTGCACTGACTCATCCTCGCACCAGGCAACCTCATGTGAGAAGGCTAGGAGCTGGACAAGGTGACCACGAATGCTGTCATTGTTGCCTCCACTCGGAGTGATGGAGTCACGGAAGAGGCCCACCAAGGCAGCATGGATAGGAGCAAGACCAGCAAGGGTGCCCACAATGCCATTGTCCATCGTGCAAGGAGAGAGAATTGCATCTTTGTTGGGCTTCAGCTGAGTGATGATGCGGTGGCTACTGGCTCTATCCTGCTGCGGAACGAGTATCCAAGAACCTCAGCAAACACACGGAAATCAGCAGTCATAGGCCTGTCATGAGTCATCCACTTCATAGTACGATGCTCATCTCCACAGATAACTAAAGTGGAAAAGAACTGCTTCACCACCTCAGAGTCATATGAGCACTGGAGAGCCATAAAATGATGCAGCCCCATCCGCTCAGCCACGTACATGGCATCAACAAGGTGGGGCTTCTCCAAAGCCTCAACAAGAATCAGCGGGTGCATAGGCCAAATGTTCAACCTGGCATACACATCTTTATATATCCCTTTCTGTTCAGCACACCAAAAGTGAGAATCCCCCAGCACAAAATCACGGGGCAGCTCTGCAAACAAATCACGGTGACGGATAGAGGAATAAGTGACAGGATCCATAGTCTTGTAGTTGATCTTGGGCTCTTTGCCCTTCCTTTTGGACACACCCCTCCTGGATCTCTCCCGCTTCTCTTGTTCTGCCATGCGTGCAACCTCTTTTTCTCTTCTCCTCAGCTCAACCTTGTTCACAGTATGACCCTCACTGTCTACCCCGAAATAGATAGTACGAGGACGACGCTTGTAAGTCTTGGGAGCACTGGAACCACCTGTGAAGAGAACAAGGGTGATAGCATGGGGATAAACATACACACAAGTCCAGGAGAGAGCATGGAAAAAGTAGTCAAAAAGTTCAGAAGTCAAATCTACTCAATGCACACAATATGGTGAAACTGGACCAGAGTTGAATCTGCCAGGCCAGATTATCCGGCCTGGCCAGGGGCAGATAATCCGGCGCTGGCAGAAATTTTTGACTTCACCTAGATTGAATGCAAAAAAGTAGATCGGGCCTAGAAACTTCAAGACTACGAGTTCTACGCGAAACCACATCCTTCTAGACAACATTCCACCCAACAAATGACACATCTAGACAAATATGGGGAGAGAGGGAGTTACCCCCACTCATTGGAGGAAGAACGCGGAGGAGAAGGTACCCGGAGGCGCGGAGAAGAAGATCCGGGGAGGTTCGGAAAATCCGGTGGCCGGAGAGGCTCCGGGGAGGGTGGGGGACGGCAGGCGGCGGCTAAGGAGGAGGAGAGGGTTGGGGGAGAAGTGATGCTCGTTATGAGCCCTTCCCCCGATCCCTTCCCTTTAAGATGAAATCCGCCAGGGCCGGATTATCCGGCCTACACTTGGGCCGGATTATCCGGCCTCAAATCTGAATTTCTGTTATACACAGGTTCAGGCCCGCGCGTCCCTAAACAACACCCCCACAAGGTGTACAAGGGACGTGTGTGCAAGAATAGATGGCTTAGGGGTAGGGAAAGGCTTAGGATTAAGAGAGCCAATCTGAGATGGTACTATACACTCAAAATTGCAAGAACCAAATCAAATCAGAGCCAAAATTGAGTGTGATTCCCATAAGAACATGAGATGAGCAAAAACAACCAAAAAGATCCACAAAAATCCAATTCTACTCACGGGAGAGGGCGGTGGACGAAGCCACCTTGTTGGAGTGTATGGTGTGACACCGCGAAGATATATCTTGGGTTCACGACCAATACTCATCAATAAGCTCACATATCACAAAATGATATTAAGAGAAATGATTTATCTTGCTTTTGGCATTATGGGGGAGGGTTAGCCCAATTAATTAGGACCACACTCCCCCTATATCCATGCCCACATCTAGACCAAATAAGACTGAGATGTATGAGTGACTGCATGGGTAATCAAGACAAACTCCTGGAATCAATGATATTTAGCTCATTCCTCAAGTAGCAGAATCTTACTTCATCAAGTGGCTTCGTGAAAATATCAGCAAGTTGGTTCTTCATGCTCACAAAAGATAGATCAATATCGCCTCGAGCAACATGGTCGCGAATAAAATGATTCCGAATCTCAATATGCTTTGTCCTTGTGTGTTGTACTGGATTGTATGCAATTTTGATTGCACTTTCATTATCACATAAAAGAGGCACTTTGTCACAATTGACACCGTATTCCTTTAAAGTTTGCATCATCCACAATAACTGAGTGCAAGCACTAGCAGCAGCAACATATTCAGCTTCGACGGTGGAGAGAGAGATACAATTCTACTTTTTGGATGACCAACACACTAGAGATCTTCCCAAGAATTGACAAGCTCCAGAAGTGGATTTACGATCATCCTTATCACCAGCCCAATCTAAATCAGTATAACCACATATAGAGAAATTGGAGCCCTTGGGATACCATAGACCAAAGTTAGGGGAATGAACCAAATATCGAAAGATCCTCTTGACCACCACTAAGTGGCTTTTTTTAGGAGCTGCTTGATACCTTGCACACACCCTCACACTCAACACAATATTGGGTCTAGATGCGCAGAGGTAAAGAAGAGAGCCGATCATGGACCGGTATACCTTTTGGTCCACATCTTTACCATGAGGGTTAAGTTCAAGGTGATATTTTGTTTGCATCGGAGTGGCGACACCATTAAGATCCGTCATCTTGAATCTCTTGAGCATGTTTTGGATGTATTTTGCTTGATTGATGAAGGTTCCTTCTCTAAGTTCCTTGATCTCGAATCCAACAAAGAACCGTAATTCCCTGATCATAGACATCTCAAACCTATCAGTCATAAGCTTTGAAAATTCATCATTAAAAGCTTTATTAGTAGAACCAAAGATGATATCGTCTACATATAGTTGTCATACAAAGAGCTCCCCCTTAACCTTCTTAGTAAAAAGAGTGGGATCGATTTTCCCAACTTCGAAGCCACGGTCTAGCAAAAGCTCTTTAAGGTGCTCATACCACGCACGTGGGGCTTGTTTAAGGCCATAGAGTGCCTTATCGAGTTTGTAGACATGGTTCGGGAAGTTAGGATCCTGAAATACCCGGGGTTTCTTTACATATACCAACTCATGTAGATGACCATTAAGGAAAGCACTCTTGACGTCCATTTGCTACAATTTAAAATTGTTATGGGCAGCATAAGCAATAAGGATACAGATGGACTCAAGTCGAGCCATAGGAGCATAGGTCTCGCCGAAGTCAATGCCCTCAACTTGAGAGTAGCCTTGTGCCACAAATCTCGCCTTGTTCCTCACAACAATGCCATTCCCATCTTGCTTGTTTTAAAAAATCCATTTAGTGCCGATAACATTGCGGCAATCTTTGGGCTTCTCCACGAGTTTCCAGACCTTGTTGCGCTCGAAATTATTCAATTCTTCATGCATAGAAACAACCCAGTCTGGATCTTCAAGAGCTTCAAATACTTTCTTGGGTTCCACCATTGAGATGTGAGCTTGATGCTCACCAAAACTTGCCAATTCCATTCGTGTAGAAACCCTTCGTCGAAGGTCACCTACAACCTTGTCGAGGGTGTGACCCCTTAACTCAAGGTTCCGATCAGCACGAGCCTTGCGACGAAGTTCAATAAGATTGTTGTCTCTTGGTGGAATAGTTTCATCACTTGAATCTTCATTGGAATCATTTGCTCGACCTTGATTCGACTCCAGGTTAACAAAAGTAGGAGGTGATGAAGCATGTCCTTGAGGAGGGTCCGCAGCCGTAACAGGAGGCTGCTGAATAATTGGTGATTCAGGGCCGGATAATACGGCCGAGGGTGAGGCCGGATAATCCAGCCTGGGAGAACTTGTAGCAACTTCATCAGGCTGCCTGGGACTTTCTTGAACTGGCGAGGGGCCGGATAATCTGGGGCCAGCCGAAAAATCCGGCATGGAGCTTGCAGGAATTTCTTCAGCACCAGGAACATTTTGGTCATTAGGAGCGGGGTGGCCGGATAATCCGGTGTCAACTGGATAATCCGGCCTGGAGCTTTCTGGAACATCTTGACCTTCAGCAATTGATGGAGATGGTGTGGAAGTTACTCCCGTGGTTGGAACATAATGAGTATGTGTAGACGAGGGCTCTTCATGAGTAGAGCATTGTCCTTCACGATCCGCCACAAGGGGTTCCTCAATGGGGCGGAAGAATCCCACGCCCATTCTTCTTATGGCATCTTGGGGTATTTCAACATCTGCATCACAAACATCAACTTGCCCCGCACGGGAGCCGTCGTTTTCTTCGAACACCACACTACAAGATTCTACAACAGTTCCGGCGAGCTTATTGTAGACTCTATAAGTGTGGGATTCGACACCATAACCAACAAAAATACCTTCTAGAGCCTTAGATTCAAACTTAGATAAACGAACTCCCTTGATGAGAAGAAACACTTACACCCGAATACCCAAAAGTATGAGATGTTTGGCTTGTTACCGGTAAGTATTTCATATGAAGTCTTGTCCAAGATTTTACGGAGGTATAAACGGTTGGATGAGTGGCAAGCGGTAGAGATTGCTTCAGCCCAAAAATTATAAGGAGACTTGAATTCGGCTAGCATTGACCTTGCCATATCCATTAGAGTTCGATTTTTCCTCTCGGCTACACCATTTTGTTGAGGGGTGTACAAAGTGGAATATTGATGTCTTATCCCCTCTTCACTTAGGAACTCATTTAAGGTGTAGTTATTGAACTCAGAGCCGTTATCACTTCTTATAGCCATAATAGGGACGTTGTGTTGACGTTGAACCTTGTTGGCGAAGTCGATGACCGTTTTTTGAGTTTCACTCTTCAACTTGAAGAAATAAACCCAAGTGTATCTTGAGAAATCATCAACGATCACAAGACATTACTTCTTCCCACCGAGGCTTGCATGAAATGGGGGTCCGAAGAGGTCCACATGTAGGAGCTCTAAGATCCTTTTTGACGAGATAATAGTCTTCCTATGATGAAGAGAGTCATGCATTTTCCCTTCAACACAAGCCCTGCAAACACGATCTTTGGCAAAGGAGACATTTTCTTTTAGTCCAAGGATGTGGCCACCCTTGTGGAGACTTTGCAAAGTTCTCATATTGACGTGGGCTAGTCGGTGATGCCATAGCCAACCCACGTCATCCTTTTTGAAAAGACACATCGGGCCTGTAGTGGTTTTCCCCGAAAAGTCCACCACATACAGGTCATTGTCGACATATCCCACGAAAGCGACTTTTAGAGACTTGCTCCACAAGAGTACCACCAAATCAGCATCAATATAAAATTCAAAGCCCATCTTACCAAGGGCGCGAACAGAAAGTAAGTTGTACCCGAGGGTCTCAACAAGCATGACGTCCACGAGAGAGATATCGTGAGCTACCACAACTTTGCCGAGACCCAAAACCTCAGATTTTGACTTGTCACCATAGGAGACGGTTATATGATCATGATTTGGCCGCATCTCCGTGATGATCTCCTTCCTTCCGGTCATATGACTCGTGCATCCGCTATCAAATACCCATTTAGACCCACCGGAAGCATAGCCCTACAAGAAAGTTACTTCTTGGTTTTAGGTACCCATTTTTTCAATGGGTCCTCTCATGTTAGTGACAAGGGTCTTGGGGACCCAAATAGACCAAGGAATGTAACAATCATAAGAACCTACGTAACTAGCATAAACATCACCATAATAATCGCAATATAACTCAAAGTCAGGATTGTTAGCCCCTGCAAAACCATCATAATTAGACTTGTCATTGGTGAGGTCTTTGATTGAGCAGTCTTACTCTTCTTGTTCTTGTTGTTTTTATTGTTCTTTGTCTTGGGAATGTAACCAAGACCTTATTTTCTATTGTTTCTCCTTTGCTTGCTCAGTATCTCATCAAGAACCTCTTTACCTTTGTGTTGAGAATCTCTTGCAAGATCTTCTTTTCCATAAGATGATGTGGAGGTACTTGGCACATCATACAGCTTCAATTGAGTTTGGAGCTGATCATGAGACTCATTTAGAGTAGAGTGATCACTCTTCAATGCCTTGTGAGCACTGTCAAGTTTATCAAACTTCTCCGAGAGTCTAGCATGAGCAGCCCCAAATTCAATCCTTTCTTTCTTTAGTTTCTTTACCTTGGTAAGATAATTGTCATGTTCTTTGATGAGCTGAGCCACAACTTCTTCATGTGACTCCTCAATGGATTCAAGTCTCTCTTCCAAAGATACTCGAGTTTCCTCTTCTTCTTCCAATGCATTCTTCAAAGAGGCTATCTCCAAGGCATCTTCTCTTTCGATTCGGCCCTTTTCTTCAAGAAGATCTTCGGCTTGAGCAAGTTGACTCATAAGAGCATCAAAATGAAGTTTGTGCTCACCTTGCAGGTTAGTGAAAAAGTTGTCCAAGGCAATAACTTCTTCTTTCATTTTTAAGACTAGCATGATCATCCATATCCAAATTTATGTTAGTCTTAGGAAATGAAGAGCTAGAACTTGTTACCTCGGACCCTCTTGCCATAAGGCAAGTGGCGTTATTGTTGATGATGTTTTCGTTTGGCGAGTCAAAGAGAGATGATGGAGTCGATGTGGTGGATATGGCAGCCACCTCATGAGAACTATCTTCATCCTCTTCATCTTCACCTGCAGAGGAGTATTCTTCTTGTGCCATCAAGACGATCTGGGTTGCTTCTTGTAGGGGCCATTCTTTTTAATAAATGGCTTCTTCTTAGGTGCCTTGGATTTTTCTTTAAGAATGAGCCTGCCACCATTGTGTTCTCTATTTTGATAAGTGTAACTACCTCGGTGAATTACGCTCTTAGTTAATGCCTGGATGAACGAAAGTGGTTAAAATAGTACGGTAGGGCCCAGGGCCACTCACGGTAGACCTTTCGGCCGTCCTAACCACTTTCAAACAACGGGACAAGAACGAGCGGCGTAATCGGCAGGCGAAGGGATCAACTACATACACAAATGAGTATGTATGCAAGCCACATACAACAGTCTTTAGAGCCATTCCATCTAAAAGAAATAGAAATATTGCAACGCCATACGGCAAGATCCAAATGTCCTAGATAGATATAATAATTTAGGATAGCTCCTCATACATCACACATCAGAGTATCAGGTGGAAGCGGAAAACAAGATCCGAGTACGGATAAGAAGCAAATTGGCATAAGATGCCCCATAAATAAACACATCCTGCCCACAGGTCACACGGATCCCCGTTCCCAGAATCTCTACACCGAATGATCGTTGCCAACATCATCTGTCTCTTCCACCCAGTATCCATCTTGCGGGTACACCTGTTCATCTGAATCAAACAATTTATCGTGTGAGACCCTAGGGGTACTCAGCAAGTCTTTATGCCACTAAAGGGGACACAACCTGGGTGACGCAATTGTAGCAAAAAATAATACCTAACAATTCTACAGATACCCGCTAACCTTCCGCCTAACCAATGATAGACGGAAGTCCGTGAATTAAGAACAACAGTTATAACAGTATAATTAACAGGTCCATCCTCCTCCTCGCTTACCAACGAGGAAACGGACGAACAACCCCCATCATCCGTTGGCAGTTTTATTAATCATTCCATGAGTATTGCACTATTTACTAGTCAAGTACTTAGTCAATTTAAAAGCGGTACTTTAGTTATACTTGTCTATGATCGAGAAACTGTGCTCCAAGTCGTCCATAACCGCGGACACGGCTTTCAGAAAGATTTACCCTGCAGGGGTGCACGAATAGCAACACACACTCGATCAACCTCGGAAAAACCAAATAAAAACCCAACGAGGCATTCACGACAAAGCAATCACAGGATTCAGAAATATTTCAGGGGGCCACCCCATTAAGCTACCCGCAACGAAGTTGGCCGGCTCCGAGACGGACCCAAGGTTTGTGTGGACGGCGGTAAACGACTAGGAACCCGAAAATGTGACTGGGCTTGTCGATACAGCGAAAACGTGTCACGATCCAAAACAATACAGGTTCTCCTCGCACAATCTTAAATAAAGCAGTAACATGGCATAAGTACAGGATAGTAATAAAGCCCCAAACTAATTGTGGCCCCAAGAAATAAGAATGAATCAAGATCTGGCTCAGGGGGGTCCATAAGGCCTCCCGGATGTGGATAGTGCGAATTGTCAAGGAACAGGAATCAAGTACTCGGGGTCCTACAGGACACAAGTGAGCATGAAAAACCAAATAGCAGATATTGCTCACCGGTGCCTCTTTCATTAGTTATCCCATTACTACTCAGGTTATGTTGTTTAGGTACCTCGTTATTCATCAGACACTCACATACCCTACACATGCTTTTCTACGACTCGCATGGCTCAAACAACTCCTGTAGTAATGGCTCATGGGATGGAGGAACAAGCTTCGGTGGGGTTTTAAAAGTAAAGGCTATGCAGTACTTGGGATTCAATTTAATGCAATCGCGACTCAATGATGCAAGAATAAGATAGAGGCAGTAGGTACTATATGTATGCAAGCATGTGGTAGTGCTTGCCTGGCAGCTCAGTTGAAGCGAGAGATGGATCTGGGTAGTACTCCTGTGATTCCTGGTAATTCTCCTGCTGGGCGTCTATTCGAAGAAGAACCAAACAAACAAGGGCCAACATAAATAAAGTGCACAAGCATATGAATTAAAATGCAGCAAGCAACCAAGCATGCCATGATGAATGATGCACAATTACATGGCATTAAAGTAGCATGGCAAAGGTGAGGTGTGGATACAAGAAATAAAGCACTTTATTATTTATTTGCCCAAGTTTTATTGTCATAAACAGTTCAGATTTTTGATGTTGACATGATGCATGCTTCAATTCAGAACAAGGACTGCATAAATAGAACGGGCTCGTCGCGCTGATCGATTTAGACATATTATTTGTCAAATTTGGAGTTATAAAACAAAAGTTATTAATTAAATAAGGAAAAGGGCATTTTCTTGTAATTTTAATCCTCTCGAAAATTTAAAGTGTTCAAAACATATTTTGAAGGGCATAATTGAATTCCTCACATTTTTCTGATTCCAAAACATATATTATATGTATTATTTGGATTTGTATTTTAAAAATGATTTGAATCTGAAAAGAATTTGAATTTGAATTAATTTAAAAAGATTTGAATATAAAACAGACTCAGAGCAAAACTTCTGTCACCCAGGAGAAATCGACCCCAGACACTAACAGGTGGGCCTTTGCGCTGACTGGACCTCGCGGGGAAAAACTTTTGTCACCGCGGGCTCGCCTAGCCACTGAGGCTGCGGGGTGGGCCAACTGGCGCAGGCCCGCGTGTTAGCGGTGAGCGAGACAGGTGCTGACAGGTGGGGCTGAGGCGGGAGCGCTGGTTGCGGCCGGGAAAAGCCGAGGGGTTTTCTGCAAGATGCTCAGGGTGGCTGGCAAGTGGGACCTCTAGGCGCGCGAGTTGCGGGAATCAAAAAGGTGGGGGGCTTTTTGCAAATCGACCACGGCCCGGTTACTGTTTTTCTTCCTCTCGGTCTGACGGCAGGGTGCGCGCAGCGCGGAGCGGGGATTCGATCCTGGGGCGCGGGGGAGCACGCTGAGGGTGCTAACCGGTGCAGCCGGGTGAGAGGAGTTGACAGGGAAAGGGCGGGGGCTTAGGTAAGCTTGCTGCGGCGCGGGAGAACTGCAGACGGTGGCGAGCTCTGGCGCACTGAGAGCGCTCGACAAAAACAACGGCGGCGCTAGGGCGGTACGTCGAGGGGGAGCGTGTCAGGGAGAAGGAGCTGCTCACCGCGGGCTCGATGGTGGGCTCGGATCGGCGCGAGGAACGGCGAGGCGTCGAGATCGCTGGTGCCCAGATCTAGGGTTTGCTGCAGTGCGACGAGGTGCTGGCGGTGCTAGGGATCTCCTCGTCCAATTCAGCATGTACGGGGTGGTGCAGAGGGACGTCCACGATTCTCCAGGCCACCTCCAGGTCGAGCTGCACGGCTGGATCGGCGGGGACGAGGTGGTGCTGGCGGCGACCGGCATCGGCTGCTGGTGGTCGGAGAGGAAGAAGGGGAAGAAGGGGGCGGCTCGGGTAGATCTGGGAGATGCCAGAGAGTCGTGTGGAGGGAGGAAAAAGAGGGAGAGAGGGAGGAGGGCAGCTGGGGCACGGCAGAGATAAAGGTGGCCTCGGTGCCACCTTTTCTCTCCTTCCTCCTCGAGCACGTGCTCGGCTGGCTGGCTGGGGCGCGTCCTGGGACTGCAGGTGGACCAGGGCAGGGCGAGAGGGACGGCAGGGTGGGGCTAACTGGCGGTGAGAAAGAAAGATGGAAGAGGGAGTAGATCGGGCTAGGGTTAGATGGCATGGCTCGGTTAGGGTTTTGTCTAGGCTAGGGTGGCTGGGTGTGGGCCAGGGAGAGGGTGGCCAGGGTGGTGCCCATGGTAGAGAGGGGTGTGAGAGAGAGAGGTAAGTGGAGTTAGGGTTTAGGGGAATTTAGAGAGAGAGAAAGAACCTAGGTTAGTTTTTATTAGGTAATTAGGTTTTAATTTGGTTTATGAGGCCAAACTAAGAAGGACCATAAGGCTTGATCTTGCATGAGCTCATGTGGAGGAGAAACTAGAAAGAAAGAGGAAGAAAAGGAAATGGGTGGAATGAGTCCCATGTGATCATGCATGAAGAAATAAATAAAAGAGAGAGATATGGTTGAGACTAAGGGGATGGTGGAGTGGTAGGAGGTGTTTTCACAAAGGTAGGATCCATTGAAGCCAAAGAAAAACCAAGGAGGAAAAAGGTGGTGGAGAAGCTTGCATGGCCCATGCAAAAATTACAATGCCATTATTTATTTTGTGAAAACAATAATAATATGATGGCATTAATCTTATGCATTTCCAAGAAGTGTAATAAAGCCATGCAAAAGAATTAAAGGACTAGATCCACCCTATTGCCCATGAGCTAATAAAACCCCAAATAAAGACAACAGGCTCATGATCTAGTAGGATGGTGGAATTATAAAGTGGTGGAAGAGAAAGGTGGTGGAATTGAAATAAAAGATATGCCCCCAATTCAACTTGGGCATTGAACAATATATCAAAAGCCAAATACTATATCAAGAGGCAAATACAATTAATAATGCATGTGAGAGAAGAGCCAAAAGAAAAAGGGTTTTATATGATGCTCAAATGCAAGGTGGCATGATGACATGAGCATGATATAGTTATGATGCAATAATAATATATATGAAGTAGCCAATATCTTACTAGGACAAGTAGCATTACAATTGTTAGACAATTGGGGTGCTACAATAAGGACACTCGGCTACAAAGTGCAGCCTATCTCCACAATTGTAGCATGTTCTCAGTTTTGGGCCACTTTCTCTTCTTCCACTTGTCCCATTCTTGCGCTCGAGTCCCGACTTGGCCTTGGCAGGATCCTTCCAAAAGTTCCTTGCATAAAACGCCATGTACTCACCATGAGCACGTTTGACTTCATCGGGGCAGTCCATGGAGGTCCCCTCAAAAGCTCTTTCATCCTCATCTTGCTCAAGAACATTAGCCTTTAGAGCAACATTGACTCCCTTTTGCATCCCAATGCCACGAGCATGGGCATCTTCAGCGTTCTTCGCGGCAACTT
Organism: Avena eriantha; assembly: GCA_910589775.1. NCBI lineage: Eukaryota > Viridiplantae > Streptophyta > Magnoliopsida > Poales > Poaceae > Avena > Avena eriantha. Next base: position 303,578,056 of record OU342746.1, on the reverse strand, counting down.
TGAATGATGCCATTTCTTGCATGACTTCATTGGATGTCATTTGACGGCAACCCTGCAAGCTCTTCAAATCGTTGGCTCCAAAGGCATTAAGGCACTCACATATTTTCTTTTTATCCATGCATCATCAATGTGGGTGGCTCCATGCTTTCTAAATGTTTTTGCAATGCCCTTGAGTCTTCTATACATGTCTTCATGGTTTTCACCATCCAACATGTAGAATCCTTCAGCTTCATTACTAAGGGCGTCATACTTATTCCTTCTCATGCTTTCATTCCTAATAAAGAGATCGGTGAGGGCATCCCAAGCTTCTTTAGCTGTGTTGAGATGTTGAATGTGGGGCATGTCCTTGGGACCCACACCGAGTTGTATCACGTGGAGAGCCGTAGCATTCAATTGGCTGTCCACAACTTCTCTTCTTGTCAGGTTGGAATGATCTCCAATATGAAGACCCTCTTCAATAATCCTCCAAAGTTCAATAGAGGAGCTGCAAACATGAGACTTCATTAAGAATTTCCATTGATTAAAAGAGGATGCAGTAAGCTTGGGTGGATCACCCCTATTGTTTATATGAGGATGAGGGATAGGTGGGTCGAGGGAATATACGTGACGAACCTGACTATATTCCTCCTTACCACTTTCCTTCTTGGAGGTGGAACCATTATGTTTTTCACCTACCACTTCATCATCCTTGGATCCGGTGTTAGCCTTACCCTTGGATGATGGTGTGGCGGCCTCCAAGGAGGATGGAGATGGGGTTATGGATGATGTGAGACGAGCAATCATTTGAGTCATCTCCTCCATCTTGGCCTCAAAGGATTTCAACAAGGTTGTTTCCAACGTCTTGAGGTCATCCATTGTGACCTTATCCATAGCCTCATCCCCATCTCCCTTGGTACCCATACTTCTCTTAGGCGGTTAAGCCTAAATAAAGAGCCGAGGCTCTGATACCAATTGAAATGGATCGTATGGGCACCTAGAGGGGGAGTGAATAGGTGCTACTTCAAATTTTAATGCCTTTTCAATTTTAGGCTTAACACAAAGGGTAAATTCTCTAGATAAACTATTAGGTGGAATTTCTCTATATGCAAACTAGCGAGTAAAGAGCTAGTAGAAGAGGAACGGGTAAACCGTAGTGAAGCATGCGGAGACACAAGATTTGTTTTACCGCAGTTCCTTCCTTGTTAAGGTAAGTACGTCTGCGTTAGAGGGGTGGGCGGTACTAAGACCACCACGCCACAATAGGCATCACCCTGTTCTCCGATGGATCTCGCCACCAAAGGCCTGATCCACCTTTCCACTATAGGAACCCTTCGAGGAGGGTACCGGTGCCTTTACACAACTAGCGGGTCACAACTCCACAATCAACTTGGAGGCTCCCGTAATGACAACAAGCTGCCACAAGAACAAGTTATCAATAACAAAGAACAAGATCTAGATATTGACAAGAATACTAGACCAGGGATTTCTCCAAATGAATGGAGAGGAGTTGATGCGCTTGATTCGTGATGACGATGATGATTCTTTCATCCTTCAATTCCCCCAAAGATCGAAGCCTTCGGGTGGTTGAAGTGGGAGATCTAGAATGGGAGCTCTTGCAAAGGGTCTGAACAATTTCGAATGAATCAAGAGTTCTGCTCGTTGGGGAAGAAGGGATATTTATACCCCTTCCAAAACCAAGCCGTTGGAGCTTTCGGGGGCCGGATTATCCGGCCCAAGTGAGGGCCGGATTATCCGGCCTGGGGAAAACTCCGCCCCAGACTCGGATTATCCGGCACAAAAACCAGCCACGGACAGAAGCTCACGCAGACTTGCCCTTCACACTTTCTTCTAGGACCAGATTATCCGGTCTAGGGGAGGGCCGGATTATCCGGCTGGGGGAAAAATCCGTCCCAGCCACGGAATATCCGGGGGAAATTCCGCCCCCAGACAGAAGCTTGCGTAGGAGCTCTCTTGGGCGATTTCCCTAGGTCCGGATTATCCGCCCCAACAAGAGGGCCGGATTATCCGGTCCAGGGAGAAAAACCACCCTAGAGCCAGAATTTGCTAGGGGAAAATCCGCCCCCAGACAGAGACTTCCGCAGAGCCATCCTTGCCCAAGGTGGTCTGGCCGGATAATCCGGCCCATGGTGGGGGCGGATAATCCGGCCCCCAAAACTCTCAAACCTTCCTGCAACACTTAGCGCATATTAGAATAATCCATGGTATTGTTATCTAACACACAAAACCTGGGAAATCATGAAATTTTCTTTCAGTTAGGTCATGTTTGATGCCACTCTCAGAAATTAGCATTTTTCTCATGGTGGAGCTATATACTGCTTTTTTCTTAAGTAATGCTTGGATAATTAAAAATATGAACAATAGGCACGCAAAACATTGGTCCCAAAATTACAAAATGGCTCTGGGTTCCCTAGAGGTGTCCTAGTGTGTAGGATTGAAAATTTAGAAAGCTTTATGTGGTTGCGCATGCTAGCAAGTTTAGCCTCTTTTTGAATCAAACTGAATGAAATTCAAAAAATAACCTGCACAGGGAGTCCTCTTATGTGACCTAATACCTAAAAAAATCATAAACAAGACATCCAAATACTCTGGACATGCAAACCTTCATTTGAATGGCTATAGTGTAGGGGTTAACTTGGGTTTGAATCCTAATAGTCATGCTCACCACCAAAAACATGGCATCCCTCGATGGAATTCTCCCAAACTTGGTAGGGAGGTGCATCTTGGCATTGAAAACAACTTCTCCAATTAGTGATTTCGTGTTCTGTCAAAAAACTTGATTTTTCATTTTTTGAATCCAATTTTTTTATTCTAAGTGGATTTTTCTGAAGGAGGAGCAAGAATTCCACATGTAAGGCCCCATGGAATTTTTTTTCAACGCTAGTTCATGTTATTTGGACATTCCCGGGAGATTATCATTTTTATCATGGTGGAGCTATATAATATTTTTCTTGAGTAATGCTTGGATAATTCAAAACTTAAACTATAAGTACCCTAAACATTGCTCTCAAAATTCAAAAAAAGGTTCCAAGTGCCATAGAGGCGTCCTAGGATGGATCAGTGAGTAGGATTCAAAATTTTGAAACCATTAAATAGTTACGCACGCCGACAAGTTTGGAATTTTATTCAATTAAACCAAATGAAATTCAAAAAAACATGCACAAGAAGTCCTCTTATGCAACCTACTACATAGGAAAAATCATAAACAAGACATCCAAATACTCTGGACATGTAAACCTTCACTCAGATGGTATCGTGTAGGGATTAACTTGGGTTTCAACCCTAATAGTCATGCTCACCACCAAAACATGGAATCTCTAAATGGAATGCTTCCAAACTTGGTAGGGAGGTGCCTCATGGCATTGCAAACAACTCCTCAACTAGGGATTTCGAGGTTCTTTTAGAAAACTTGATATTTCATTTTTTTAACCCAGAAATTTGAATTTTACATAGTACTTTTCCAAAGGAGGTGCAATAATTCCGCATGTCTAAGGCCTCGTGACATTTTGTTCCAATACTAGGTCATGTTGGATGGACATTCCCGGGAGATTGGCATTTTTCTCATGGTGGAGCTATACATTGCTTTTTTCTTGAGTACAACTGGGATAATTCAAATTTTGAACTGTAGGTACCCTAAAAAATGCTCTCAAAATTCAAAACAAAATGGTTTTGGGTGCCTTAGAGGTGTTGGATCAGTGCGTAGGACTCAAAATTTAGAAACTCGTATACATTTTCCTTCGAATTACTCTTGCTCATTTGAATGTTGGTCAAACCCCATATAACTCGGTTGACTATCTCAAACCCCTCTTAAAACCCAGCAGAAATCGTGTAACCCTAACACCCAACTATGGTCGTAAGATCGTTGCCTTGGAATCCAACTATGGTCATTAGATCGGGTCTTCTAGAAAAGGCCACCCGCGACTCTACGACCTAACTAGTCCTACCCGATAGATCACTACATGTGAAGGTTTAGATTGTTTTTTTACAGGCGATCTACGAGCAGGTTGTTCCTGCAACCTGATTGGTAAGATTCGGTGGGGTGCTTTAGCATGACTTTGGGTGCATTTTCTACGTTTTTGGCACGAAATTAAAAGAAAGCAGAAAATTCCAAAAAACTTACAAGCTCCCCTTACATTTCACACCGACGACATCCATAGATAAAGGAGCATGATATCAACTAGGTATAAAGTACAAGTGCAATGTTGAAAGTGTTCCCCATGACAACATGGTTCTGCTATCCCAACAAATAAGTGCAAGCATATATAACATAGACGACACAATGGTTCAAGTTTATTAAGGGCAAGAAAAGTAAAGTGTGCCATCAAGTTCGTGAGAGCTTTAATCACTAGTTTTCTCATAACAAGTTTAATTCGGAAGGTAGATAAAAACATGAATATACTTGGAATAGCATATGCTAGTAGGTAGGCATGTGCACTCTTTGGAATAACTTGGTTTTAGGAGTTGGATGCATGAGTGGAACTCATACTTTGGTTGCGGAGGCTAGCAAAAGACTGGGAGCGACCAACTAAGAGAGCAATAATGGCCATAATCATGCAGAGCGACAAAACATCATTGATCAAAGCATAAAGTGATACTACAAGTTGAAAACTAAAGGATCATAAAGGCTATGGTGACTTGGGATAGTCATAACATGGTGTGAGCATGTGCCAAGTCAACCCAAATAAAGCATCAAAGGAGAATCACACATTACTATGCTTTAATATGCTAAAACAACGCATGATCCTTCCAAGGCACATTAAGCAATCTCAATTGTTTATAACAAGTCATGATACAAAAAATTATACTAAGCATAAAGCCAAAACAATATCGAGCATGGCATGACAAAGCATAGGCCGCAATAAAAAACAAGCTCTCTTTACCACTTAAGCATGAACTTTCCTACTATTTTCCAATCCAAACCGAACTATTTGAAAACCAATGTATGAAATAGGGGTACAACCAATTTATTCAGAAAACTAAGAAAACCAAGGAAACAAAAAACAAAAACAAAAAAGGAAAGGAAGACGCTCCAAGAACAACACAATTGTGCATGAAACAACAAAAATGAAGTGTTTGGAAGAAACCTGGGATTTTTATTGATGAAGAAGGGGATGCCTTGGGCATCCCCAACCTTTGACGCTTGTACTTCTTGGATATTTCTTGGGGTGACACGCGTGGCATCCCCAAGCTTGAGCTTTAGTCCATCCTTAATCTCATTACTCATTCCTTTCATACACCTGAAAATTTTCCTTCATACAAAACTTCACACAATCTTTATTAGCAACATTAGTGCACTCAAGATAATAAGTCTTTAGGTTCAGTTCTAACACCAATAAAACTTCCATTAAAACACAAAATATTGTAGCACTTCCCTCAAAAAGCTCAATTCCCCAAAAGTACTCAAAAAGGAACCAACAAGAAGCAAATGCAAATAAAGGCAGAAATCTGTCAAAACAGACCAGCAGGTAAAGACGAATTTTTTCGAAGACGTTCTATTGCTCAAATCGAAAGGTGTTGAACTAACGAAAGCTAGATAATAACCTGGGGCATAAGCACAAAATTCACGCTTCAAAAGGACGTACAGAGATTTTACACAAATTTTTACGGTGAAGCACGGAAATCTGTTTCAGGACAACAACTTTTCCAATCATTATTTCTCTTTCATTAGAGGTTACTTTTGGCACAAAAAAGCAAATAAAAAGGATAAGGAGCGGTTATTACAGAGGTAATAACTTCCAAGACTCATCTAAAACTTTTGGGTTATCTCCCAATAAGTACTTTTCTTTAACGCCTTTAAGTTAGGCATAAGAAGCAAGAAAAAGGATCAAGTGTTCTCAAATGAAGAAGCATTAAGAACAAATTTTGTTTTCATAGGAGAGGCAAAAGAAATCTTCTCTCTCTTCTTAGGGAAGTGTTATATACCTTTCTTGAGTGGGAGTTGATATTTAATGGTGCCTTCTTTCATATCAATAATGGCACCAACAGTTCTAAGAAAAGGTTTTCCCAAAGTAATAGGACAAGAAGCATTACATTCAACATCCAAAACATAGAAATCAACGGGGACATAGGCATTGTTAACCATAATAAAAACATCAGTAATACTCCCCGTGAGTTTCTTTTTAGCATTATCATCAAGTGGGACATTCAAATAACAATCTTTAAGTGGTGGCAAATCAAGCATATCATAAATCCTTCTAGGCATAATAGAAACACTACTATCAAGATCACATACAGCTTCGAAATCAAAATTATTCACTTTCATATTAATGATGGGTTCCCAGCCATCTTCTTGTTTTATAGAAGCTTTATGTTTCATCTTTTCTTCTTTAATTTTTATGAGAGCATCAGTAATATGTTCTGTAAAGATCATATTCATAGCACTAGCATTAGGACTTTTAGCAAGATTTTGTAGGAACTTAATAACTTCAGAGATATTGCAACCTTCAAGATAAAAATCATAATTATCATCTAAAGTAGTAGAGCTATTACTAGCCTCAACACTAGTGGTAGTGATAGTAGAAACACTAATGTTTCTAGCAATTTCATCTTCTCTTTCCCACTTAGCATGCAATTCAGCTAATAGTCTAACATTTTCATCAATTCTTACTTGTATGGCATTAGTAGCTTCAAAGGGATTATCAATAGTTTCAGGTTTAGCAGCCATTTTATTCAAAGAAGATTGAGCTTCAGGCAAAGATGCTATATTTCTTTCAGCATTAGAGAGTTTTTCCTCAATAGTTTTATTGAAAGCAGTTTGTTTACTAATAAAATATTTAAGCATAACTTCAAGTTCAGAGGGTGCACTCCTATTATTGTTGTAAGAATTTCCATAAGCATTACCATTGTTGGGAGGATATGGCCTATAATTGTTGCTACCATAAGCATTGTTGCCAAAATTGTTATTTCTTATAAAGTTCACATCAACCAGCTCTTCTTGAGCAACCAAAGAGGCTAAGGGAACATGATTTGGATCAATATGAGCTTTCGCATTAACAAGCATAGACATAATAACATCAATCTTATCACTCAAGGAGGAGGGTTCCTCAACAAAATTTACCTTCTTACCTTGTGGAGCTCTTTCAGTATGCCATTCACAGTAGTTAACCATCATATTATCCAGAAGCTTTGTTGCAGCACCCAAAGTAATGGTCATAAAGGTAGCTCTAGCAGCAGAATCCAATAGATTCCTTGAAGAATAGTTCAATCCTGCATAAAAGGTTTGGATCATCATCCAAGCAGTAAGTCCATGAGTGGGACAATTCTTTACCAAAGATTTCATTCTTTCCCAAGCTTGAGCAACATGTTCATTATCAGATTGTTTTAAATTTATTATTTCACTTCTCATAGATATAATCTTAGCAGGAGGGTAGTATTTTCCAATGAAAGCATCTTTGCATTTAGTCCAAGAATCAATACTATTCCTAGTTAAGGAATTCAACCGTTCTTTAGCTTTTCCTCTCAAAGAGAAAGGAAACAATTTAAGCTTAATAATATATCCATCTATATCCCTATGCTTTTGCATCTCACATAGTTCAACAAAGTTATTTAGATGAGCAGCAACATCTTCATTACCAATACCAGAAAATTGTTCTCTCATAACAAAATTGAGTAAAGCAGGTTTTATTTCAAAGAAAGTAGCTTCAAGAACAGGTGGAGCAATGGGTGTGCTCATAAAATCACTGTTGTTGGTACTAGTGAAGTCACACAACTTTGTGTTTTTAAGAGTAGTCATTTTTTGTGTTTTTAATAAAGAAAGCAAACTTGTAAAACTAATTTTTGTGTGTTTTTGATAAAGAAACGAGCAAATAAAGCAAAAGTAAACTAAGCAAAACAAAAATAACAAAGTAAAGAGATTGGTTATGAGGGACTCCCCTTGTGAAGATGTCCTTGACTCCCGGCAACGGCGCCAGAAAAATAGCTTGATGGCCCAAAATATATCGAGCTTGTTGGGGAACCACAAGAGGAAGGTATGATGAGCACAGCGGCAAGTTTTCCCTCAGTTATGAAACCAAGGTTTAATCGAATCAGTAGGAGCAAGAAAACACCCCAAAGGTGTAGCTAGCTGAACTTTGGCAGGGCGCACTACCGGTGCCAGTAGCAACGTGGAGACCTGCACAACACAACCATAAAACTTTGCCCCCAACTTGCGATGTGGTTGTCAATCTCACCGGTTTTGCTGAAAACAAAGGATTAAACGTATTGATTGGAAGAAAGTAATAGTTTGCAGAAAGTAAACACAAAGCAGTAAACAGTTGATTGTAGATTGATAGTAAAAGAAAGGACCGGGGGTCCATAGTTCACTAGAGGTGGCTCTCCTTAAGATAGATGACATGTTGGGTGAACAAATTACAGCGGGGCAATTGACAAACATCGAGAAAGCATACAAGCATATACTACTCATCTTGACTCCTTTGAGATTCGGGCATTACAACATTATACATAAACCGCCATCCAACTGCATCTATGACTAATAATCCACCCTGAGGTTATCATCCGAACCCCCTCCAGTATTAAGTTGCAAGCAACGGATAATTGCATTACGAATTGCGTGTAAATTAAACAATATGATTGTTCTATGAACAAAGGATTGTTGTTTTCTCCCTAGTAGCAACAGCACATCTAGTACCTTAGAGATTTATGTCACTTCCCTAGATTACTAGAGACACGAACCCACTATCGAGCATAAATACTAACTCTTGGAGTTTATAGCATCTACTTGGCCAAGATAGCTACTAACAACGAAAAGCATGCAAGATCACAAATAACAAAGACATGATAGAATCAATAATCAATATGAAATAGCATCTCAATATCCATCGGATCCATGCAAACAGAACATGTAGAATTACAAATAGATGATCTTGATCATGAACGGAGCTCACAAGATCTAGACATGATAGCACAAAGGAGGAGAACCAGCCATCTAGCTACTACATGGACCCGTAGTCCAGAGATGAACTACTCACGCATCACACAGGAGGCTTGCATGATGATGAAGAAGGCCCCCAGGGTGAATTCCCCTCTCCGGCATGGTGCCGGGAAGAGCTTCAGATCCCTCCCAATCTAGGGACGGAAATGACGGCGGCTACAGACTCTTTCGTGGAATTTTGAATGGGTACATAGGGTTTCTGTCTCGGAGGCATCTTATAGACGGAAGGAGAGGCCGAGGCGGTGCCTGGGCTGGCCTCACCACCCCCTGGCGCGGGCTAGGCCTGGTCACACGGCCAGGTGGTGTGGCCGCCCTCTGGCCCTTCTCCGTCTCGTATTCTGGCTCCGGGTGTCCCTCGGTGAAAAACTGACTTTGGCTTTTGTCCCGTCCAATTCCAAGAATATTCATTTTCTGACTTTCCTGGAACCAAAAACAGCACAAAACAGGCAGCTGGCACTGTGGCTCTTGTTAATAGGTTAGTCCAAGAAATCATATGAAAAGTACTCCAAAGTGTGGACAAAACATAAGAAAGTGGATAAAACCAAGCATGGAACATCAAAAATTATGGATACGTTAGCAACGTATGAGCGTCTACATCACAAGCTGTCCCCTAAACTTCCCTGTTAAAGAAGTTGTGTCTATTGCCAAGTAAGGCTTGCACCCCTCTAGAAACCCCTTCTAGCATGCCTTTTAGGAAGAAAATACATCTCCTGAAGCATTTCTTATGTGCCATCATATACTTGATACCTTGAGCTCCTTTGAATTCCTATCACTAACTTGTAATCAATGTCAACAACACTCCCATGTGATGCCCTTTCTACCACTCCTTTGAATTTCTAAAATATGTGGAAATTGTCATTCCACTAGCCTTGAATGAATTCCAAAGCCATCTCCTTCCCATCAAAAACTTTCTGGTAAGGAATCAGAACTTTAAACTTATCACTAAGTTTTGATCTGAGTTTAGTAGGTCCAATGGCTTGATCCTGCCTCACCCAATCAAGTACAGTAGCAGTAATCCACTTGGTTGTAGCGGGTCTTAATTTTATCACTTAAATAAGTATCAGGGTAATTGTGTTTCTTTGTGTTTACATTGATCTGCATTTGAAAATAATTAAACAAATCAAAACACACATATTGTAATGTCATATAGATTATGATACACAAAAATGGGTATAGGATAGTTGTATGCATTGCATCCATGCATATAAAATCCGAGAGAACAAAAAACTTTTTGATAGAACTTGTCAAAGTGATTGAAGTTCCACTTGAGCTGATGATTTAGGACTAGTTCATCATGCTGAGTGTTCCAACTTTGAAATGATGTTTGGTATTTTTATGTTAGGAAGGGTAGAAGTAAGATTCATGAATAAAAGTAAATCAACACACCCCACATACTTAGAGAATAAGTAAAACTTGATGCTTAACTTATCTTCTCTAATCCTTATTTAACTCATGTGCTAAACAAACCTTAGCATATCACCACACCCTAAAACAAGATCAAATACATTATTAACTCATCTTATCTTATTCTATCTTATCTTAAGCATCATTCATTCTACCAACACTTGTGATTGACAAGAGTCAAGCAACAAGTAAATCTTTTAAGCCTATTGACCAAATCTTGATCTTCCAAATCTATCCATCTTAATCAAATCATAACTTAATAAATATATGGAACCTGATATAACTAAATTCATTTGCATTCCATTAAATAGATCCAACTATTTGAATCAAATCACCTATGAAAGTTTTGCAACTCAAAGAGCCATGCCTTGATGAGATCAAATCATCTACATTGTTAAGTAAGTTTTCACTTAATTAAGATGGAGGCATACAATTATAAATTAAATTTCGAAATTAAGTTTTCACTTGAGATGAAAATTATCCCACATGTATAATTCATCCAAAGTCCCATCTAGTGATAAATGCCACTTGTCATGATCCAAAAATAAATCTGAGATAGGAAACTGGGCTTCCAAATTCCTTCTAGTACAAGCTCCATTAGGAACCTTGGCCACCAAGGAATCTCATGAGAGCTTAACACCTAGTAGCTTAGTCATCCGTGGAAGTGATGAGTCACCACTTGAGGTGTCATCCTACCATGAAGGGGGAATGAATCTACACATAAAGCCAAACTACAAGGATGGATGCACAGTTATTGAAGCACGAGCCACCCATGAAAAATAGTGAGGTGTCACCATTCTATGCATCGTAGGACACATAAATTTCCATGCACCAAAGACCCCAAGCCTCACAATTGACCATCCTAGCTTGGACCAAAAACATAGACACTCACTTTAGAGAGAGATCTAGAGGGAGCAAGGAAGCAAGAACTTGAAGAACAACTTCAAGAACATGAAGAACAAGGAGGAGGAGCATCTATAGATCTTCAATAATCAAACTTAGGAATCTAAAAAGATTTTAGTCTAGTATCTAGGAGTATGGGGGAGAAATTCACAAGTCTTCATCAAGCTAGTGCATGCAAGAGCAATCAAGAAGGGTGTTCCATCTTGAGAAGGACAAGATCATCTACATCAAGCTCAAGTGGAATGCTCATATAGCATCATATTTCTTGGTTGTTGTTTGAATATTGTCCATGTGAGGATCTAGATCTTGTGGTTATCTTCATAACAAGCTCTAGTTCATCAAAAACGGATTTCCCTTGAATATCTTATTGTGTTTTTATCTTGAGGGTTTTCTGGCTCCACATCTTGGGAGATATCTCACATATATATACTTGATATTTTGTCTCATGGTGGTATCCAATATTTTCTCCTCCACATTTTGTTGGATTCTACATGTCGGTATATTTACAACAGAATTGGTTTCATCCCTTTTGGAGTTCGGATGCAAAAGTTATGGTAGTTTTAGTTTTGGAGTTTCCCTGACCGAAAGTACCACTACCTCACCGGAAGTACCGCTAGGCCAATTTTTGGCACCGGTAGTACCGGCTGAAGTACCGGGCTAGTTCTGGTGAGCAAGGGAATGCTCCCAGCATCCGTTCTATTTTTGCTGCCCATTTATTGGTACTTGGCCCAGTAGTAAACCAGTAGTACCGGTCGGAAGAGCCGTTGGAGAAACGCGGAGTACTGCTCAGGCATATTTTGTCGCCAGTAGTACCGGTGGAAATTCTGGCTCACTTACGCTCAGCCCATGACACCCCACAGTCATCTCTCTGTTTGGTCGTGTTTTATTATCGGTACTTGGCCGGTAGTAACTGGTAGTACCTAACCGGAAGTTCTGACATAGTTCGAGCAGAACTTATGGTGTGTACAACTAGGTCTTTTCAACTGCTTTCGAGCCGTTGGAGCCAGGATGACCGGAACTTATGGTGGCTCATTGGTACTACTAGCTAGGCATGTAAATGGCCCAAACAGTCAGAGGTGGAGATCCCTTTAAAAGGGGCTCCTCTTCCCCTTTGTGGGGTTAGCTCTTTTGGTCCTTTTTCTCTCTATCTCCTCCATTGTTGACCTTGAAGATCTTGTCCTCTCCCCTCCCTCCTCATGTGATTCCTACATCTTTGTGAGGGATTTGTGAGAGGAGATCTAGATCAACAAACCCACATAACCAAATCCCTTCTTTGTGAAGGAATCCTTGGGGTCTAGATCTTGGAGATTTTTGTGTTCTCCTCTTGTGTTCTTTCTCTGTTATTCCCCCAATAGCTTTTGTAGCTTTGGGGAATTTGAGAGTGCAGGACTTGCCATTGCATTTGGTGCATAGGTTTGAGTTCTCTTCAGAGATTCGGCGAGTTAAAGATTGTGGGCTTGTTACTCTTGGGTACTTGGAAACCTAGACTGTTGTGTGGTTGTGGTGTGATACCATTGGGCCTCCAATTGAGTTGTGGAGATTCCTCAATATAGAGGACTTTGTGGTGATTGTTGAAAGCCTACAATTGAGTTACGAAGATTGCTTAAACCTTGTACGGGTTCTTCGACCGCCCTCAAGTATCCCATAGTGTATCAAGTGTCTGCATTTTGTGGTGCGCACTTGGGAGAATAGGGTGAGCCTGTTGTGTCATCGGTGTGTTGCATGCATTCGCATCTTGGGGTGAGGCCTTGTGTAGCGTTGAGTGAGCATCGAGCTATCACTCCTTAAGGTGAGCCATTTGTGGAGTTCGAAGAGCATTACACCATCGCACCTCTCCAACGGAGACATAACTTCTTTGGAAGTGAACTTTGAGATAAAAATCATCGTCTCTATGTCCATCGGTTATCTCTCAACTGAACCCTTTATTATGCAATTTACATTGTGACATCCATCATGGATGAAGTATTATATCTTGCTATCACCTTGTTGCTTGAATTTCTTAGCATAGGCTATTGGTGCACTTAGTTAAACCTAGTGGGTTTAGGTTTTGTGCTTTGATAAATTAAACATTAATTTTATTCCACATTTATTAGAGCCTAAAATGTAATTATTTTAAAATCCTATTCACCCCCTCTAGGCAACATCCATTGTCCTTTCACCAGCCCAACTAGTAGCCCAGCAATAAACCTAGCCCATTATGCCCGTAGTTCGCACATAAATCCACGTCATCCAGGTTTTTTAAATGGTCATGTGACTAGTGTCATCGTCCCCATTGTCGATTTACCACCTTTGTGTGTGTCGCGGAGCGGGGGAGCTCTCCCTCGTGCCTATAAGAAGCCCCCACATACTCCTATCCCCAAGCCTTTCAGAGGAAGGATCGAGTGTTAGGAATTTTAGCCCATCTGTGTCGTCCGCCCACACGAACCGACTTGGAGGAAAGATCCTCTCCATCACCGTCGACCTCCCCGTGCCTATAAAAGCCCCTAGACCACCCAGACCTCATCACACCTCTCATTTCCCCCCTCGATCCTTCTCTCTATTATACTAGTCGAGAGCTCATCAGAGCAAGGTTGGAGCTCCAACACGTGCGACATCTTCTCTGGCACCGGGAAGTAATCGAGGAGCACTACAGAAATGTTAGCATCAGCCCATCCGTAGATAGCGACTAAGTGAGGTACGAGTAGAGAAAATTTTAGGATTTAGTCTACTAGTAGTTCACTGGAATCTGTGAGTTGGAGATCATCTCTGACAAGATTAGGTAGAATTGACCACGTAGTTAAGTTCCGTGTGTTCTTACGCATCGTCCGATACCACTGGATCATGTCGGAGTAAATCGTAGCCCTGAATTCGATAGCTCATGGGAGCGCATCGCTGCAGTACATCTCGTCGTTTTCCATAGGGATGGCCATTAAGTCCGTAGGGTACACCATCGTAATCACCATTGTATTCTCGTTCGAACGCACCTATGTGTGCTTGATGTAGTGCCAGAGATCGGTGGCACCACCACTCGCCGCCGTCAATGAACCTCGCCGGAGGGGAGAGGAAGACTTTGATTTGTCATTCTCTATAGCTAAAACACAAACATGTCACCTGGACCCACCTGTTAGTGGCACATGTGTATATCACATATCCACTTAGGAATTTCCATAAAATCATTAAATCTAAGAAAAATCATAACTAATTCATCCTAACTCAGAAAAATAAAAATAATATATCAAAATGTTCAGGAAAATAAGATATATCTAAATACACAATAATATAAAAACCTTGTGCGGGAGGAAATAAAACTAATTTATAAAACCTTCCCTTATAATTTAATAAAACACTTTTAAAAAGAAATTCAAAAGACAATATTACCAATTTAAAAATGGAATGAACTAAGCCTTATATTAAAGGATAAATGCAAACACCATTTTATTACTTGAAGAAAAATAAATCACAAATCAATCATACTTGAGCGATATACTGAATATATTAAATCAAAAGCAATAAATAGGAAAAATCCAGTAGAAATTTGTAAAATGCTTAGAAAATAGTTATTCTCACTTAGGAATCATTAGATAAAGAGTTATTCTCCAACTCTAAAGAACTTGAATGGTTTATGAATTAATAATAAAAGGAATTATAAATTACATGCTCTCACTCAATAAAATAAAATAATCTTTTCCTTAACATTAATGGTAAGAAAATAAAATGTGATAGTAAAATAAAATCAACCAGATGTTTTACCTTAAACTCACAATTGCTATACTTTAAAGAATGATATTAAGAAAATGATCTCATAAGAGAATTTTCCTCAAAACTTATTATTTTTGCTAAAAAGAAAGGAAGTAAATTGCACTATGTCCAAAAAGGATTAAACCACAAAATAACATGCCTAAGTAAGATTGGATTGCTAACTACAAATAAATAGGCCATGACTTATCCCAAATGGATGAGTTATAGAACTTTGATTAAGATCATTAAATGCCTAAACCTGCTTTACTAGGTGAAGTAAACTTAAACCTAAATCAAATCACTAACAAGTCACAACCAAATACTAAGACAACATGTAAATGAATTTAGCGGGAAATTAGTACTGAGGGATTAGAACGCTTGCATTTCATATATTATGCATCCCCAACATAATGATATTTTCAGACATTAGTCCTTACCGAACTGATGATGCTACGCTTCAACTTGGACCTTGTGAAGGTAGAAGACGCTGACTGTGTGACCTGCAATCAGAAGGCAAATTCATCCTTGCACAACCCTTGTGAGACCAGGCTTGCATGCCATTTGTAAGTGCAGTGTTACATGTCCTTTGAATTATTTTACAAAACCCTTTTCAAAAACTCTATCACCTACACTAATAACAAAGTATAGTTTTATAAATGAAATGAAATGTAAAATGGTGAGCAATGGAATCATGGATTGAGATATATGATTGGTAAGCCATGTGGAGGAGATTACATTCAAAAGCGTCATATAAACCGTGCTAAACACATATCCCAGACTAGGACGCACAAGTCAGCTAGAAAATTTTCCTTTTGTATGGCCTCTATCCTAAGTCAGGCTAAGCTCTAGAGAGGAAATCAGGAGGTGGGATCCCATGATGTCCCTATCATATGTTCTAGGTTAACGGCTTAGCATATTAGAAGGGAGGGTAATTGAGCATATGTCCCTTGACCGAAACTTCTTACAATGGGTGGACTACAGGGTCATGGCGAAGGATAGTGATTGGATAATCTTTAGACTGGGCCTCAAACCTATGGAATTTTGAATGGGAGTCATGACCTGGTTGTGTTACAAGGGTAAAGATGTTTGTGGGTAAAGTAGCACACCTCTCGAGATTGTATAAAATTATGACATGTTACTCCCTATTCAGGGAAAGAACTGTGAACACCGTGTGGATAGGAACTCCATGAAGTTCTGTACAACCCATGAAGACTAACATTTATAGAATTTTTATAAGCCCAAATTTACCTTTTCTAAAAATCCTATTTCAAAAACCTGCACAAGCCTACGATGTCTGATCCACGACTATTGATAGTTCAGCAAACAACTACGTAGTTAGAACTTGATGAGTATGCTCTTATTCAATCTATCATGCTTATCCCTTTCCTAGGTTATAAAGTCAATGACGGGACTGCAAACGAAGTACTAGCAAACCTAGGAAGGAATCTATAGTAACCAATGTTAATTCAACAGATTCAAAGGAGTTAGTACTACAAAGTAGTGATTGTGGAGATCTCATGGTGGTGTCACGGTAGATGCCATGGGATGGCTTAAGTTGGGGCTGAATGAACACCGAAGGATCCAGAGAGGGAGGATGTGGTGGAGATCGCACACAGAAGAACACACGATGTACCTATGTTTGGGGCTCTCCTAGCAAGATAATACCCCTAGTCCTGCATTTCTATCTCAATATCTCAAGTAGTATCAGTGGTTACAAAGCACTCCTCAAGTTGTATGTGAGAGGTGGAAGAATCTCTATGTGCTCTCCTCTCTCTCAGTATTGCTCTAAGTGTTATTGGGGGCTGAGAGAACATAGGATCGATCTTTGCCCTAGGGGGCCTCAGTCACTTCATGTACGGTGCTAGGTTACAACGGTTGGGCAGATGAGCTGGAGGATAAGCCCCAACAACGGTGCCAAAGTCTTTGTCTGGGGCTCACCCAGATGCTCCTCTAGTGAGCTGGTCATCTCCTAATAATCCTTGATGGAACAAGACATGTCAAAGGCCAACAAGCCTAATGCCTGTCCCCTCCGGGTTTTCCTCAATGGGACTATTCATCGTAATCCAGGGGCGCGCCAGTACTAGATCGAATATCCTCTCTAGGGTTTCAGGGATGAGACTGAAGCATGAGGCTGGTATATGACCATTGGTCATATGCCAATCCCCTATGTCGACTCAATGACACTAGCTGAGGTAAGTCGGCCTGGCCGTTCCTACATAAAAGAAACAAATAGGTTATGTTGACATATCTTGTATATGTTGCCCGGG
The DNA here is from genome assembly GCA_910589775.1 of Avena eriantha. Lineage (NCBI taxonomy): Eukaryota > Viridiplantae > Streptophyta > Magnoliopsida > Poales > Poaceae > Avena > Avena eriantha. Next base: position 303,560,839 of record OU342746.1, on the reverse strand, counting down.
TATGTCGGCATATGCCGGCCCCCTATGTCGGTCAACCTCTTGGTATCACTTTGTACCATTGATACGTTGCAAGCGTATCTATAATTTTTGATGTTCCATGCTTGTTTTATATCTACTTTCTTATGTTGTGTCCACACTTTGGAGTATTTTTACACATTTTCTGGAACTAGCCTATTAACAAGATGCCACAGTGCCAGTTGCCTGTTTTCTTCTATTTTTGGTTCTAGAAAAGCCAGAAAATGAATATTCTCGGAATTGAACCGGACAAAAGTCAAAGTCGATACTTTACCGGAAGACTCACGGAGCTAGAAGACGAGACGGAGAGGGGCCAGGGGCTGGCCACACCATGTGGTGGCGCGAGGCCCCCTGGCCACGCCACCAGGTGGTGTGGGCCCCTGGTCCACCCTCTGACATCGCCCTTTCGCCTATAAGAAGCCTCCGATGCAGAAACCTTAAATAATCCAGCCTCCAGCCACGAAAAGTTCCGCAGCACCACCGCCACCGAAGGGGAGATTCGGGGGACATAAAGTCTCTGTTCCGGCACCCTGCCAGAACGGGAAAGTGACCCCGGAGCCATCTCCATCGATCTCCACCACCATCTCCATCTCCATTGCTGATTCCCATGATGATGAGGGAGTAATTCTTCCTCGAGGCTAAGGGTTCTACCGGTAGCTATGTGTTCATCTCTCTCTCTATGCATGATCATATTGTGATCATGAGCTTTGTAATCAAGTAGATCTACCTTGCTACTCAAGTGCTTTAATGAATCTCTGCTTATCCCCACGTGTGTGAAGTTGACAGTGTGCACACCATGTGGCACTTTGGCTAAGGTTACATAAATACTTGTCATGAGTATAATTTGAGTTGGATGTCTCTATGATATTGTGGTGTTTGTTGGAACCATCTAGCGCTCAAGGTGATAGTGAGGGGTTATCTAGATGGGGAAAGCGAACTTTGAGGTGTGTTGTTATAGCCCTATAATGGATTAGAGTGTCCAACCGGAGAGTAGTTCAGAGTAGTATCATGAAGAGAAGATATTTATATGAGAGTGTTCACTAGCGAAATTATGATCCCTAGGCCTTCTTTCTAAACATTGAAACACCGTTTGCAACTAGATCTGTTACATGTTTGCTTGCTTCCATCTTTTTGCCTTTAGTCGTTTCCTCCCGTCAAGCTCTTTTCTGGCACCATTGTCTTATATCCATACCACTTGTATTTCACTATCTCTTTGCCAAACTAGTGCACCTATACACCTGACAAGTATATGGGGTGTGTTGGGGACACAAGAGACTTCTTGTATCTTGATTGCAGGGTTGCTTGAGAGGGATACCTTTGACCACTTCCTCCCTGAGTTTGATAAACCTTTGGTAATCCACTTAAGGGAAACCTGCTTCTGTTCTACAAACCTCTACACTTGGAGTCCCAACAACTTTCTACAAGAATAGAAGTGCGTAGACATCAACCGTGCCTTGACCCTACAGGGGGTCATCCCCCCAACATTAGTCCCCGAAGCTATTGAAGTCCTGCAGTGCCAGCTAAAGGGCCGCAACAGGCTCCTTTAATAATAAGAAACATATCTCATCAGCTAATATATTGTATGTTGGTTGAACATTGATTTCCAGTTGATCTCAGTACTTTGATGACCAAACTTTCATCGTTACCGACATCATTATGTAAGTGAAATAATGTACCTCGGCCTGAGGCCATCTCCCTTTTTTTTACGCCGGCCTTATCGTGGCCGATAATGTCATCTTGGGTTTTTCTATTTTATTGATTAATCACACGTGTCACGCACTTGCTATGCGACTCCTCAATTTTGTACTACTGTTGGCACGTCATGCGGGTCCCATGGGAGGTCAATTCTCCCTAGAAACCATCAAGTCCATCTACACGATGCCTCGATTACCACAGTTATCACGGGATCAGTTAAGGCACAATGGGCCGATACCCTTCATGTTCCACAATCTGTGGAATGGTTCCTGCAATACTCGCGCACCAGTTATGGAGATCATGGGTACAACGGATCTCACGACCCACGACCACCCCTGTCCTATAAATAGGGGAGTAGGGGAAACCCTTGTTTTACTTTCCCCACTCCTTATCTTCTCCACAACATCGCCACCGCTCACTCTCGCTCTTCTCCTCCGCACCGTTGTGTCGCGCTTCTCTCTCGCATTGCTGCCAAGATTTCCTTCTCCCCTACTTTTGTTCCTATCAATACCCATTATCATCGCTGCGGCCACCATGGGTAGGTCCCATTAGAATCTCCGCGCCGCTGCAGATCTCGCGCCCCATGAGGTCATTCTCGTCGAGCATGGCGATGAGGAGATGGACGTGGGTCTAGAGAGGGCTTCTTGCTCAAGCTGGAGGTTCAGTGATGACGAGATTCAGTGGCTCCGACGAACACGGCGGATCCCGCCGGAGGTGGAGTGCCCCTTGCCCGGTGCCGAGCTCACGCTGGAGGTTCACCCTGGTGAGTACGTCATCTTTGTTATGCACTTCGAGCGCGTCTTCAACCTCCCCACCAATGAGTTCATGAGGAAATTCTTAGATAGATATGGCCTTCAACCTCACCTCCTTCCATCCAAAGCCATCACCATTATATCTTCTTATGTCTCTTGCATGGAGGGATATCTCGGCCTCTGGCCTTCCATTAACATCTGGGCCAAATACTTTCTGTTTCAGCCCTAAGTTATCCCGGATCTGGACATACATTCCTGGCGGCGAAAAACCAATGACCCAGTGCAGAGCCGCCACAATTATACCCCGGCGTGGCTCTCCTTTTCCTCGGATTCATGGCCTTGAGTCCTGCAAGAAATGTCTATGGTCATTCTTTTACGTGAAGAACACGACAAACATAGACATGATCGAGTTGTCGAGGTTCGTTATCGGCACTCCTGATGCGACCCAAAGGAGCTCATTGCCAAGGTCAACCAGATCGATAAAGTCATCATCCAACTCAAGAATGAAGGTATGTCGGTTGATGATCTTGTGGCAACATTCATTAGTCACCGGATATCCCCGCAATAGCGTCAAACTCATAAGATATGTCACATGAACGGCCGACATGACCCCAACCGGATGTCAACCTTTGAGTTAACCAATCCCAAGGTCTAGAGACGAGTCAAGGCCATTGACAAGACTACAATGTCAGATGACTAGGAGTGGGGCAAAGAGCCCCATGACAAAGATCACACGGTGCCTATGGTAAGCACGAGTAACTTTTAACCAACATATCCTTCCTCTCGTCATAATTTTTCATGCCGACATATTCTTTATCTTTATAATTTAACTTTGGATTTCTCTTGCTTGTCGTGTAGAGATTCACCCAGTAGTCGAATGAGGATGTGTAGAGCCCTTCAAGCACATGGGGCCAAGATCTCAGATACGGAGGATCCGAATTTCGAAGATTACATGTTGATTCTTGATGTCAGCACTGGTCTAGATCCAGGTAAACCCCTGCCAGTAATCATTTAAGAAATTGGCCCGACGATGACGATGACGATGATGATTATCAGATTTTAGAGGTACTTGATCCTCTTCCAATTGCATTCATATTTTCGCTGCACCCGACACCAGCTGATACGGCCGACCAGGTGGTGGAGGAACCACCTCTAGCCGTGGGAGGCCTAGATGGGACCAAGAGATGCGCCGGCTCCGGGGTCCAAAAAACCCAGAAGACCTAGAAGAGGCACAAAGTTGGAATCAAGAAGCCTCATGCTATACCAATGGCGACCGAGTAAATTATTTTTGCCAACATTCTTTTATACTTTTGTATTTCTTGTTTCTCTCTTTCTTTCCTTTCTCTAGTTAAGATGACGTAATGCCATGCACTTATGCAGGGCTACCCTGGAAGTCACATAGAGCGCATCCTACATCGATTCTCTAATTGTGACGCCTCCAACTCCACCTCCGGACGACACTAGAGGTTCAATTCTAGCAAGGGTGAACACTCCCCCGGCATCACCTATCGACATATCGCAACCGAGAGGAGCGACCGATACCGGAGACGAGTAGTTCGCTCCGGAAGATGATGTTATGCATCCCGTCGGAGATGATACCTCAGCTCTAGACCGAGATGAATATCCTAGTGCCAGCAACATGGGCATCGATACTAAGAATGCCAAGATTCTAGAGTTGTCGGAGCCGCAACAACCACAACATTAGCAACAACAACAATAGCAACATCAACAACAACAACCACAACAGCAGCAACAGCAAAAAAAGCACCAGCAGCACCAACCTCAACAACAGCCAATGCCATCACCAAAACAACTGACACCATTAGCTATGGCCAATCAAGATAAGCTGGTGACGTTGCATGTGAGCCAAGACGCCGCTACGACCAGCAACAAAGTTATTCCAGCTAGTAGAGGGTTTATCTTGTCCCAAACTCCGAGCGGAAGGAGCTTGGTCTCCCTCGATCATTTCTCCATGGACTGGAATAACCTGACTTGAGCGAGGTGAGCTCCGGGAATCCTCACTCGAAACTGCATTTGGAAGGTCCAGGCACACTTGCTCAGACCAATGTATGCTAATACCAATGCAGAGATGCACTAAACAATAATCAAAGAAAGAAGACGAGGCTGGTTGGGCAACACCTTAATTGTTTACCTTCACCCACCTCAAGATGCTTGGCAGTTGTGGCCAAGGCGAGGTAATGCTACGGCTCTGTCTAAATCAACCTATCGCGAATCCCCCTTTTCGCATCTCACCTCCCGAAACCCGCTTCACATCTCTCCACTATCTCATACTGAATCCTGAAAATTTTCCAAATTACGATGCCAGCCATGCCACTCCCCAAATAGGATCACCATATCTGGCAATCACAAGAATATTAAGGTGGAATCCATGACATTTTGATTGGCATAGCTTATAGCATGACCATGATAGAGACAAACACCTATCAGTAGGATGGTCACATGGATCTTCTGCTTTTCGATCTAGGCACATAGCAGCTCGGCGGTCGACATGGTAGCACACGAGCGGGTGGCGTCGGGTGACAGGCGGGGTAGGACCAATCTCCATGCCCTCGCGTGCGGCTTCCCTTTTGGCGAGGCTGCTCTCCGTCACTGATCTCCACACCCTCGTGTGTGGCCGCTCTTTGTCGGTGAGCTCCGCCAGCACCGTGAGTAGCAGATCTATTGAGGGCTAACATCGTGGGTGGCCTGATCTTCACGGATCTCATGGTCAAATCGATGGGAAAGTGAGGGGAAGGGGAGAAGGTAGCGGAAGCGGACACACACCTCGCAAAGAACACGATGAACACACGCGAAACTCACATGATACAAGGCCGATTGCTCCCACCGGTGGCCACCAGTCCGATAGAATCCTCGCAAGGAAAGATCGGTCAGTGTGCTCCCTTCGATTCCAAGAGAAGAGGGGAGAACACCTTGGAGAGGGTCTTGACAACTACGCTCACGCACTCGCAAACGTAGGCCTTGTACAACGAGGGAGGCGCGATGCAAACTCCAATGAGGTGGTGACGATAGTCGGTCCCCTTTTGGTAAAGAGGATGCGGCAAAACTAGAGATTCCACAAAGGGGGTTGTCTTTAGTCTATCATCTATGCCTAAGGGATACATGAGGGGGTGGGGGCTCTATTTATAGGCCAGCCACAAGTTCAGGGATAGTTTGGGCATAAAACTAGGGTTTGGTGTGGAATAAGGGGTACATGGGCCAAGTGCCCAGCTGGCAGCGCGCAGGCCCATACGCTTAGGCCGGAGACTCCAGTGTGGTCCGAAGACTCCGGTCTGTCTCCGGAGTGGCAGTCAGATTGTCCCAGGCCTCGGTCTGGAGGCCGGTCCGGAGGCTAGCCGGAGATTCTGGTCTATCGGTCCGGAGACTCCGTTCTGTCGGTCTGGAGACTCCGGTGCTGCGACTCAGCTTCTTCCGTCTTCTCTTCCAAGCCTCTGTCTTGTCGGGCTTGGTGCTCCGGGCTTCCTCCCTTACCTCTGTACTTATCGGTATGAACCTATCATGAATATGGGACAGAGTATGAAGTAGTATATCATTCGATAGGGTAGGAAGTGAGATCGCATAGAGGAACGGATTCACCTTTGAAGCCCATGACGACTTGGCATAAGTTGGTGACCTTGATGTGGTAACGACCGTAGGTCGGGCTACATCAGGATCTTTGCCGACGAGCTCGCGACTCCCTGCTCAAGTTGACTTTCCCTCTTCGACGACGAACTTTAGCGAACGAAATCGAGAATGAAAGGAAAAGGAATGGGAGGAGAGAGAACGGGCCACCAAACATGTCGTTGTCGCTTTGCTAGCTGTTGTCGGTCCGTGTGTGATGGTTTGGGAGATCAGACGAGATCACGCGCATCATCGGACGGACAAGGAGCGATGGCTCGTTCCTGCTATCCAGCCCCGAGCACTTTTTACCACTTGGGTAATCAATAAAAGGCCATTTTTATGGAAGAAAAACCTCCACACGCTAAAGAACAAGTACATCCTTGCTGATAGTATTATTCATGTTGGTTGATTCCGTGCATGCAGTTTTGTACAAACCCACCGACACGAGCATAAATGCAAGCAACATCAGCTGCGGCAAATCACTCACTTGTATCCGGTGTCTTGCGGGGCGGCATGTTCATGTACTTGTAGGTGGTGAACCCGCCGTCCACCACCAGGTTTTGGCCGGACACGTACTTGGCATCGTCGGACGCGAGGTACACGGCCGCCCTGGCCACATCCACCTCCTCGCACGTCGCGCCTTTGAGCTCACCGAGGCCCCTGATGATCGCGGCCAGCTGCGCCTCGTCTGCGCCATGGAACAACTGCGAGAACTGCTCCACCACCATCCGCGTCGGCACGGCGTGCGGCGATATGCAGTTGATCCGGACGCCTTGGCGCGAGAGCTCGGCGGCGGCGGTCTTGACGAGCCCGGCGACGGCGAGCTTGGAAACCGCGTACGGGTAGGTCCCGAGGCCGCCGAGGAGGCCGCTGATGCTCGCCATGCAGAGGATGGAGCCGGAGCCCGCCGGCGCCATGACGCGCATCGCGTGCTTGATCCCCGCCATGGTGCCGCGGACGTTCACGGCCATGACGCGGTCGAACTCGCCCAGGTCCAGGCTGGCCATCTCCGAAGTGCCGGACAGAGAGCCCACGATGCCGGCGTTGTTGAACATGACGTCGAGCCGGCCGTGCCTTGCGACGGCGGCGTCCACGGCCCCGGCGACGCTGTCCTCGTCGGTGACGTCGCAGTGGACGAAATGGGCCTGCGGGCCGAGCTCCTGGGCGGTCTGGAGCCCCAAAGCGGAGTTGACGTCCGCGATCACTACGGACGCTCCCTCCTGGATGAACTCGTGAGCCGTGGCCTTCCCCAGCCCACCTGCTCCTCCAGTTATCAGTGCAATCTTCCCCTCGAGCCTATAGAATTAGCAATTGGCAACGACCAGGAGTGAAATTGTCAAGATTTGCTGGGGACTGACCGAAATTTATAGACACGAAACTTTTTTGCAATAAGAAATTGGCCAACTAGAGCCACCACTTTCCTAAGAGATTCCTAAAAAGCCCAAACCCTTGTAAAAACTGCTTTCTTATGGTTAAGCCGTCGAAAATTCTCCCGTGCAGGTCCTATATATTTTGGCCAACCATAATTTTTGTTGTCGGTGCACCATAGATTCTCCAACGCAGCGGTATAAGCCCAGGTTCCGCGAGCGAACCGACGAACGTTCCTTTTCCTCTCAGAACCCTTGGTGCGTGAAAGTTCCAGCTTGTGTGCTCCCACCCTCTGCCGTTGCCGCCTCGCGCCTGCTATTTTGGTCGCCGCCTTCGACTTCATGTCGTCAAAAGGTCGTCACGCGCCTGCCGCGGCCATTCCGCATAGTTTCGGTCATGCTAGTCGTAGATCTGTGCGGCGGAAGAACTTCCCGAGGTCGCGCCCTCTATGGATGTCGCACGAACCTTCAATGCGACCATCCTGGAGCTGTAGGCGTCTGGATTCGGCTGCGCCCGAGCAGTTTCCACCGCTCCTTCCGCTGTCTTGTCTTGTTTTTCCAAGGCACAAGAGGCATGCCGAAAGGATATTGAGAGAGCTTTTGGTGTTTTGCAAGCTACGTATGCTATTTGTTTGAGATCCTGTTCGTTTCTAGGACAAGAAAACCCTCAACATAATCATAAAAGCATGTGTGATTCTCCATGACATGATCATCAAAATGAGAGAGACTTAGACTTAAAGTTGTTTTATGAAAATGTTGGTAGCTGTATGAAAGCAATAAGAAACCCCGATGGAATCCAATCTTTCTTGAGACCTATCGGCATATTGAAGATAGAGGCACACATACCCGGTTTGGTGATGATCTTATTGAGCACCATTGGCAGTTGTGTGGGTAGTAGTTCTCATTTCTTATTAAGTAGATTGTTTGTACATTCACATTTGTTTGAATTATTATTTGGTTCATTATTTGCATTGAACTACTCATGTAATAGGGACTATTGTCGTATTATGTGATGCTTGAAACTTTCTTAATTTAGTTTATAATGTGTCATATTTATATTTAGTTTCATTGTTGTGTCATATATGTTGAAATGATGTAGTGCTGAAAAATGTTGAAATTAAGTTGTTGCACGTGCTTTCCGCCTATCAAATCCAGCATATGAAAGATGCAAAACCAAATATTCTTTGTTGTTTTCGTCTGCGAAATCTATTCGGCGACCGTAAACGTGGCTTTTGGCCTTTTTTATAGCGTTTCTAAGTGCTGATTTTTATAGTAGCGGTTAGAGTTGCTCTTAGCCTTCAATAATAATGATAGGCTGATCGCGGTGGGGTAGGGAGCTAGTCAACGCTGCAGAGGCAATGATTGAACGGAAAGATCCTACAGCAAGATTCCTGCTATTACTCGGCAACACAATCGATGGCTTGCTTCTTGGAATGTACCAGCTCACTAGCAAACACGCACGTCCCCCGACCCAACAACCCCATCTACCATGTTCCAGACAGCTTGGATGTCAATTCTAACAGGATGATAAGGATAAGTCTGACCCGACCCTTTGTGCGCAAGCTCGGCAAAAAATGCAAGCAAACTTATGAATCTATGGCTACTACACCAAGAGGAAAATAGCTTTACCTTCCTTTCTTCGCTGCCGCCACCGACAGCTCCGCCGCTGCGCCGTCGGTCATCTCCTGGATGATCGCCTCACTACAAAACAAGACGGGAGACAATTAGCAGCAGCGACACAAAAGTTATATGCATACATGTACCCTACGACCTGGTACGAGGGAGATCGATCCGGTCAAGTGTACCTGTAGACTTCGTTAGGAAAAATCAAATATTTGCGAGGCACCTAGACCTAGTACGAACAGCAGAACAGAGCCACAGAGAAGCCATGCATGAAGCACAGCAGAGCACAGAGCAGGCTGTAGCTACCCGAGAGAAATCAAAGACCGGTGGAGAAATACCTTAGCTTTTTCACCGATGAGATGGAGCAGCTTGCACCCGTGTTCTTGAGGAGGGTGGGAGGCAGAGAAGAACGGATAAGTGAGAGGTGGTTGCTCCCTTGTCCTCCCTATGAAGTGATGGTCGTGTGCTTTGACATTCTGAATCAAAAAAAAGGGGGAAGACCTTCCCTGTCTCATCCCCCCTGCATTCAACCAACCACACCTCTCTCTTTCTCCATCTTTGTTTTTTTTCTCTCTAGAGAAAATAGACCTTCGTCCCACTTTATTGACAAAGCCAGACACCGATCTAGTCAAACATGGTTAGAAACAGAGAAGAACTCCTCTCTCCGTGTTACTCGCTCATGTTGCGGATACAATTTGGAGAAACTTTATTTGTACCTAAGATACATTTTGTGATACCGTAGTTTGTTGGGGGAATTTAATGAAGTATACAATTCAAAAACGCAGGGCCATTATGCTGACAAATTTGTAATATTCCATCCTCTTCAGGAACAAGCGTACACAAAAACTCTCATGCTACCGAAAACTAACGTGATACTGACATTGTACGAAACGTCGTCTGTCATTTTAAATATTTTGTACTCACTTACACTCAATCTATACCACAGGGTGTGAACTATTGTTGCTTGTATCTACTTGATATGAACTTTTTGAGTTTAATGAAAACACCTTTTATAGAAATCTATATCTATATAAAAATGTAGTCTGGGTAAAAGTCAAACGCCGTTACCTTTAACCAACCATATAGAAAACAAAACCAAGCATATACTGTAGAAAAAAATCCACATCTACAATATCAAATACCTACAACAATAAGAAAGTATACACGTCAATAACTCAAATATTTTTTTAGACCGTCATGAAGTATACTATCGTATTGTTGCAAGTATTGAGTATTGTACTTGTGGGTGCTTTTCTATTTAGCTCTTGGTTAATTTTTTGAAATTTCACTTCATCCAAAACAAATATGCATTATATTTTAAGAGTAGAGTGAGAAAGAGATAGGTGGTTGGTTGAATACAGGGGGGTAACACTGTTTTTATCTAATTTGCACGTTCAACCTTTTGTAAGCATTCATATTTATACCAGCATAAAGTAGGAATTACATTGTCTTTAACTATTTTTCAATATCTAATTAGTAAGACCCCATATATGCATAATTACTAGTAACAACAGGCGGACCAAAAATTGGCCCATAACTAGGGCCACATAGTGTGGGCTATATGGGTTGAGCCATGTAACCTGTCTATGAGATTTGGTTATAGGATGGTGTCTGGGTTTTCCATCCGCCCCTACTAGTAACACAATAATTATTTTGTGAATCAACCATCTTATCTTATTAGTTGTATGATTCATCACAGAACCAACAACTCTCTTCAACCAATACACCTGACATCATAAGACCTAATGGAGATATGCCCTAGCGAAAAATAATAAAGAGTGTTTATTATCATATCTCATTAGTTTATAATAGTTTTTATACCATGCTATAACTATATGAATCGGAAACATTGGTATACATGTGGTATGTAAACAAATCAAGTCCCTAATAGCCACTATTTAACTAGTTCATTGGTCAAATGATGATCAAGGTTTCCTGATCATGGATATTTATGTCAATTGACAATAATGTCATATCATTATTGAATGATGTGGTGGACACACTTACCTATCACAAGTATTGCAACACGATCAAGTCACAAAATTCATCGTTGTGATAATTAGGAAATGAAGTAACCTACTCCTTAGAGAATGAGATCATATCTAATCACTATCACTCGAGGATGCCTTGACTACATCAACCATCACACCATAACAAGGTGATTATAAAGGTGTCTCTCAGGTATTCTGAAGGAATAGGTTGAGGCATATGTATCAAGATCGGGATTTGTTCTCCCGTGTGACAGGAAGATACACCAGGCCCACACGGTGAGATTACATCCATGAAGATGCGCATTGTATGACTAGATCATGAGGATGAAGTATCACCGGAACGAGTTAAGCAGTGCTTGTCGATAACAAGACTGAACTTGGTATGGTGATACCGACGATCAGATCTCGGACAAGTCAGGTATCGAAGTAACAAAGGGAATTGGATTCGATATTTATGGTTTAAACGATATTTAAATCATGTAATGTGCAGGGATCATTATGGGCATCTAGGTCCACTGATGATAATTCATTCGAGAAGCGTCTCGATTATATCTGTCGTGTTCCCGAACCGTAGGGTAACACACCTAAGGGTTCGATGATGCTTAGAGATAGTTTTAGAATCATCGGGATCATCGGATTGAAGAGAAGAGAGACACAGAAAGGTTTCGTGAGAATCCAAAGGATGTTCGGTGTGATCCGAAAGGTGTTTCGAATCATAGGAAATTAAATAATATGTATTTTATATTAATTAATGGAATTAATATTAAAATAATAATTTAATTTAATATTTAGGGGCAGCCCGCCTTATTGGGCCAACTCCTGGAGGGAGAGTCCCATGTGGGGTCGCCGCCCCAAGAGGAAGGTGGGCGCCGGTCAGTCTAGGGTTTGGAGGCGCACGGGGTGGGGGGCACCCTTGGACGCCACCGCCCCACCTCCTGGACGCCGCCTCCTGACCTAGGGTTCCCCCTCCACCTATATAAGGAGGGGGGACATGGGAAGGAGGGACACACCAGTCCTCCTCAGGGCTTGTTTGATTCATAGGAATTTCATAGGAATTGTGTAGGATTTGAATCCTATGGGAATTTTTCCTATGTTAATGTTTGATTCATAGGAACACATCCTATAGGAATTAATCCTATAGGAATCTTGTAGTGCAATTCCTATAGAAAAACAACATTAGGTCAGATAACAAGACTGAACTTGGTATGGTGATACCGACGATCAGATCTCGGACAAGTCAGGTATCGAAGTAACAAAGGGAATTGGATTCGATATTTATGGTTTAAACGATATTTAAATCATGTAATGTGCAGGGATCATTATGGGCATCTAGGTCCACTGATGATAATTCATTCGAGAAGCGTCTCGATTATATCTGTCGTGTTCCCGAACCGTAGGGTAACACACCTAAGGGTTCGATGATGCTTAGAGATAGTTTTAGAATCATCGGGATCATCGGATTGAAGAGAAGAGAGACACAGAAAGGTTTCGTGAGAATCCAAAGGATGTTCGGTGTGATCCGAAAGGTGTTTCGAATCATAGGAAATTAAATAATATGTATTTTATATTAATTAATGGAATTAATATTAAAATAATAATTTAATTTAATATTTAGGGGCAGCCCACCTTATTGGGCCAACTCCTGGAGGGAGAGTCCCATGTGGGGTCGCCGCCCCAAGAGGAAGGTGGGCGCCGGTCAGTCTAGGGTTTGGAGGCGCACGGGGTGGGGGGCACCCTTGGACGCCACCGCCCCACCTCCTGGACGCCGCCTCCTGACCTAGGGTTCCCCCTCCACCTATATAAGGAGGGGGGACATGGGAAGGAGGGACACACCAGTCCTCCTCAGGGCTTGTTTGATTCATAGGAATTTCATAGGAATTGTGTAGGATTTGAATCCTATGGGAATTTTTCCTATGTTAATGTTTGATTCATAGGAACACATCCTATAGGAATTAATCCTATAGGAATCTTGTAGTGCAATTCCTATAGAAAAACAACATTAGGTCACACCTCATGAAAAAATTCCTTTGCCACATCAAACAAAATCCCTCTTCCTATAGGATTCACATTGGCATGACATCTAAATCCTATGTTTTTTCTATTCCTATACTTTTCCTATCCTATGAATCAAACGAGCCCTCAGGCATTTTATCTCCCTCTCCCCAAGACCCCCCTCTCTCTCGTTAGCTCTTGTTCTCGCGGTTTCAAGAAGAATTGTCAGTGTGGGAGACGACCTCCCCACCGGCACGTCGTCGCACTACTAGATCCCTGATCCAAAAGATCTACCTCTGCAATCTCGGCTGGATCAGAGAAACCAGGAGTTGTTGTTGAGAATTGTAAGTGTGTGAAACCATATAGGTGCTGCCAGTTGTTTCACATGGTCATCATGCGAGGATCAAGGCGACCTTGAGGTAGGCTACGTCTTTCGACTATATCATCCATGTTCATCGTGAACATTTACCCTTTCGATCTACAAGTGTATATCGCCAAAACCTCTTCCGTTATAGCATTAACCCGAGAGAAATCAAAGACCAGCGGAGAAATACATACCTAGCTTTCACCGACGAGGTGGAGCAGCTTGCACCCTTTGTTCTTGAGGAGGGAAGGAGGGAGAGAAGAACAAATAAGTGGAGGTGGTTGCTGCTTGTCCTCCCTATGAAATGATGGTTTTGTGCTTTGACATTCTAGATTAAAATAGGGAAGACCTTACCTATCTCATCCATTGGATCCGTCGGGGAACATGCCACTTGGGGCGTCGCTAGTGTTGCCTCCCGGAGAGGGGTCGAAGAAGATCCTCCCACATAGGATGAACAACCCGGGAAGAACAAAGTTTCCTGGTGTTGAGTGGCTCCTTTCGCCATCCATAGCTCTGGTACCCCGCCGCCATCTACGCGCGCAGCACGACGCACACGTGAACACCCATCCACGAACACACTCCAGCCGCATCAGCACCGCCACCGTCCTCTCCCTCGCCTCCGAGGCTGGCCAAGAGAATCAGCAGCGGACTAAAGCCGCTAGGATGAAAGCAGAGCAAAAACGCCCAGCCGAGTCTGAGAACTATCCGATGTAGTTCAGCTCCTCCTTCCTACCATGGCCGGCTGGGAACCTATCTGCACCAGCGCTGGACAGCGAGCTCCAGCCTCCCCCTCGCATCCACGTCCGGTTGGGGAAAACTGCATCTCGCTCCGCTCGGAGCTCAGTAGGAAGGTCACCGCCATGAAATTATTGAGAGAAGCGCCTGCCGCCTCCTCCGATCTCCACGCCAACGACCGGAGATGAGAAATATAGAATAACCAACCTACAGCTCCATGGACCACGGCGGCGAGGTTTGGAACTCCGCTCCAACTACCGGGCAATTAGCCCAATACCGGCCTAGCGACTCTAAAGAAAGAACTCCTAACTACCTCGGCACTGGACCTTCGCCGTATCCAACCGGCATCGCCGGCGGATAAGGCTCGGGGGTGGGTCAGAAGCTCCGAGACAACTCTCAACTTTTTAGCGGCGGGGAGGGGTGAGGGATATGTGTTAGAGCGTTATCGGAAGGGATGTAGTCCCTCGAGAGGTGTTTCTTTCTTATGTTGCGACCCTATTCTAACTTCACGCACTACCCACACATAGTCGGCCCCTAGTCCACTTAGTAATATTACCGAGCACCCCGTGGGTTTTTTATTTTTCTAGTTTTTAAAAAATGGCTTCCTATCGTTTCTTCGATTTTATTGGTTCTTTAGTTTTCTTGTATATTTTTGTAGATTTTGCTTGAGAATGGATTTTATAGTTGTACACATGGGTACATGAACTATCATGTCCACTCGTTACACTTCGAGATTTGTGACACAGTTTTTCAGATTCCCCCTCCCTCACATTATATCACATGTCCATCTGAGTATTTGCCCCCGTCATCTCGTACTTTTGGCCGGTCTACACAATAGTATTTTTTCCTCCCCGTGTTTCTCTCGCATCCTCTTGGAATCATTCTAGCCTTTCTACTCCCTACGTCCCTACCATTGGCATGTTCTCGCTCCTTTCCCCAAACAATATTAGCATCCACCATTGTTGTTGCCACTCACTACTCTCTCTGAGTCGATATCTATGCTGGCACAGCCACCAGCCGGTCACCTCACTACTCCCTCCACAAAGTGTATACCCCACCGAACTAGAGCAAGGTGAAAGGGCATGTATGCCCCCATGTGTGGTTTTGGTAATTAATGACAATCTTTATGGACTAATGTGTAAATTAAGTTTCACTTGTAGGATTGTCCATTGGCATCACTTGGACCATGTGTTGGTTCCAAGGGCTTTGTGTCTATTGATCAAGTATGTCTTGAATAACAAGAAGATGGAGTTCCTTATGGCTATCTTCAAGACGTCATCAAGAAATGAAGGGCACGCTCAAGATGCGCCATCTCTAGAAGATCTCATGCTTGAATCTTTCCATCATCGGCGATCATGGAGTGATGAAGACAAGTACAAAGAAGAGGTTTCCCCATGGACTATGTGGGAGCATTTCACAAGTCTTCATCAAGCAAGAGCAATCAAGAAAGGTGATCCATCTGGAGAAGGACAAGACGGTCAACATCAAGCTCAAGTGGAATGCTCAAGGCAAAGGTATGATCTTGATAGGCTTTTTATTTTACCGGTCTCTTGTAGTGTTGGAAGACCGGGCTTAGGATAGATAGCCATACTATCAAGAGGGGCTCCCGAGTGAGTGCTCGATCGTATCTTTTGGAGAGAGCTCAAACCTTTGCATACATAGTATCATCTTTCTTGGTTGTTGTTTTGTTCTTGTCCATGTGAGGATCTAGAGCTTGTGGTTGTCTTCATAACAAGCTCTAGTTTATCAAAAACGAATTTCCCTTGCATATCTTATTGCGTTTTTGATCTTCTGGGTTTTTCGGCTCCTCCACGCCACCATATCTGGAGTGCTGAGACAAGATAGGATATCCTGGTTGTGTCGGTTTCAGGTTCTATCTCTAGGCCCAGCGAGGATGAGCCGACATGGCGAGGAGGAAGACTACAGCTATTCTCCTTCGTATTGATAGCCGACGCAGCGAGGATAAATAGTTCTTTCCCCTAGAACGTGACATGTGGAGCAGGCTTCTTCCCCAGCTTGCGAATGAGGGATGGCTTCTTCTATGGCGCGGCGACACCATGGAATCAGACCTGGGATCTTGAAGCACCGCTTCCTATGATGCGTCTGATAGTTCCGACGAGCCATCGTTGTGGCAACCTATCATGTACGTCGTGGAGCGCGTATGATAACATATACCAACGCCACATCACCTCTCTCTCCGTGTTTCCTCAACGCCTCGATTCTGAGGGGCATGTTGCATCTCTATTTCCAATGGTAATCAAAGTGCCCCGTGGATGCCGACTTCATCGTCGACGTGCGATGCGGCACCCTGGTGCTGACGATCTGGAACTACAACATGTCGCGCCTCTAGAGCTCGAACGATTATGAGATGGGCTAGCTTGGCTAGGGCGCGTACGGCAGCGTCATCCAGGCGCGCCTCAGCTGCACCAACGCGACATTGGCTATCAAGAAACTGCTCTGCTGCCTACACAAAGGCGAGGATGGAATCACCTGCGACTGCAGCAACACCCACACGCTACACGGATGGAGCACTATGATCGTGCTCGATGCCAATGTGATTGCGACCAGTCATAGTACCGACGTCGTTGTGGTCGAAGAGAGGCATAATCGCATAGGTGGTCAGGCGGAGGTCGGCCAGGTTTGCATGTGGCTCTCTGCCACTATTTCTCTACTTAGTCCATCGAAAAGGCTATGCTCCATGGAGAGGGACTAGAGGGAGGCACATGACATGTCTTAGACTTAACTTCTTTTTCTGGGAATCATGCACATTGTACCTGGTCTACTAACTTTACATCACATTCAAACAGTGTTCTAGGATCCGAACAGTGTTTTAGGAAAGGGAAAAGAGGGTTCTCGCAGTTGCAAAACCATGCGGGATTTCTAGGTCGAGCCTCACCCATACCTTCATGTCCTGTCCCGTCAGGATCCCTGCGATTTTTATTTCAGAAAATGTGAGGGGCCAACGTGCAACACTTACCTTTTCATATCGTAAAGCATCAATGGACGGCAAGATAGCTACCGTACCCATGTGTACAAGTACAATTGTATTTCTCATTTTGTTTTTATAAAGAATACGGAAAATAAAAACCAAAAAACAAAAAGCAAATAAAAATGGTCTCCACAAACATACAAACGAGAACATGAAGGTAAAACTAAAACATGAGTTTGAAATGATACTACTTGAAAGAAGAGGGGATGCACGGGCATCCCCAAGATTGTGATTTTTCTATTTCCTATCCGCTACTCCTTCCTCATCATATCATGTTACTCATCTCAAACAAAGAAATATTTTCATCTTCATGATAGTTCAATGCTTACAAAATGGTTAGTTCTCCAAACAAATGATATAATAGTTTGTACCAAGATGCAAACTATAGTAATTATCGGGAAACTATTTTATTCAATAAGCAAATGTATACAGAGGAAATAGTCTTTTTAGTTTGTTTTGTTATGGGAAAAGTTTTAATGATGTGGACTTTGCAATGGTTCCATTGGCATGGCCAACACATGCTCAAGGTCGACCCCAACTTCTACATTACTCACCCTTCTCATTTACTTTTCCAATTTTATTTTTAGTTAAAATCTTAAACTAATTGTTAGATAACAGTAGCTAAAGTTATTTTACATACTACAAAGATACCAAGGTGTGCTCAAAGTGAATAGTATTTGAAATCATATGAGCACACCATAAAACACATAATCATTGACATTTAAGTCTAACTTTTTCCTATGCATTAGCATTTTATATATGAATAAATGGCAACAACTTTTTGGTATAGAATGCATGTAATGATCAATAGCTTGCATTTATCTCTTCCTCTTTCATAATTTTTGCAAGCATCAAAAGTAAACTCAACAACATATTTTTGAATAGAATCACCACATAAAGACTTGTGATCTAATGAGCATAATGGATCGTCTAACTCAATTATATCACTTTCATCATACCATATATTAGTTGCAATTGTTCCACATAGAGAACTACTAGACAATAAGGAATCATTATCATTTGCAATAATATAAGGAGTTTCCATAGAAATTTGTGCATTACCACTATTGTGAATATACGATGGGTAGCTACTCCATTATCCCTCCACTTGTTCTTGTTTCACTTCAATCTCCTTTTCTTTGGGATGCATAGGCATCCCCAAGCTTAGAATTTTGTCATCTTCTTTCTTGGCACTTTCAAAATGATTTCTTGCATTCAAAACATTAGTGCACAAGGGAATACTCAATATTTTAACATATTTTGATAACATATCATCCATATATTTGTGAGCCTTGTGATAAGGCTCCATAGCATCTTCCATTATGTAATTTTTTGGGGTTTTAGATTTACATGCAAGGTACTAAAAGTAAACTAGCAATGCAAACAAGAATAGAATCCTAGCACAACGCTCCCCAGTAACAGTGCCAGAAATGTATCTTGATGATCCCCAAGAGCAGGGAGTCAGTGTAGTAACATTTTATAAGTATTTGAGTATCGAACCCACGAGTAGTCGAAGGTGAACTATCATTCTCTAAAGCTCTATAACCCACTTATATGGCCCTTCATGCAAAGCAAGGAACTAGAGTGTGTATGGTTGTTTTTGCTACTAACTAGAAAATGGTGAAGTGTTGGAAGTAAATAATAAAGTATACTATTGCAAGAAAATAAAGCAAGAGCTAGTGAACTAGGAGCAAGTTTCTCAAGGGAGCAATTGTCTAGGAAAATTGTTATTTCATTCATTTAGGTGTCACAATTAGTAAGTGCACTTGGACAATCTTTTTATTGTTTCTTCTAGAGAGAAGTCATAGATAGATAGAGGTGGAGCCATATACATGTGCAAGTACACCCCTAATGATTGATCCCAAGGCCATTACCATGCAAACAAGAGAATTATTAAGACATAAAGTCCAACCACCGCATTTAGATTTAAGGTCCCCATAGTTATATCCCTCGTTAATTAAGTATGAATTAATCTGAAGTGTATTTTTAGGACTTGGGGAACGGTTTCTTTCAACCTCTGGCCATCCCTCCTCCTATCAACATGCAATGCTGACAACCTTATGCATCCCCCAACATATGTGTGCAATAATATATTAGTACATACGATCATCATAGAAGATAACATATACTTGTATGCAACCAACAGCGAACTATTTCATAATTACCATAAGAAATTCACTACTCAAACAAAGACAGAGAGATACAATAGATCATGGGAAAATAATAGATTACATCACTCATCATGTTTGCCAAGATATTACAGTAGGGGTATGGAGAGGATCTTGCTATAGATGTTGATGATGAACACGCCGGAGGGGGTGGAGCCCACCAGAGGCGATTCAGGCAGAGTTTCCCCCTCCGATCTCTGCTGACGGCTGCTTGCAGACTCTCTGTTTATGTGTTTTCGATCTGCTCCTCCGTATGTGTCAAGGATGGGCGCAAGATTGAAGTGAATCGAACGGCCAAGGTGCAAAATACCCCGGGTGGCGCAACCTAGGTACCGGTCCGCACCACTAGGCCTATTTCCTACTCTGACCTTGATATTTTTGGAGTCTCGTGGCTCCTGAAAACTAAAAAATACTAACATAAGCTTTATTCTGTCAGACAAAGTTAGAACCAAAAGAGATGGGATTGTTTAGAAAATCCTCGAAATCATTAATAACATTGGTAATAACTACTAATATGGTACAAATATGTGGGAATATGTGATAATAAACTACAAAGTTTATGTATGTATTTTACATGCATTAGCCGCCTAGGCTTGCCAACCATACAAAAATTGCATTATATAGATTTCTTTAGAGATTTTTTCCTATCGAAAGTTTCTAGTTCCATCACTGGCCATGCATCGTGAGCCTAGCTCATTTTGTCTTGTGAACCTGGGAAGCGGGAAGAGTTTGCTATTGGGCTTCAGTTAGTGTATGTGTGCATGGCTGCAGGGTTAAGAGCATCTCCACTAGCATTCCTAGGAGTGCCTCCCCAGGACGTTTTTTCCATCCATATGGCGAGTTTTCACCTAGTCGCGTTCCTAGGACGCCGAATTCAGCCGGATTTGGCCCAACTTTCATCCCGGGTTCCTAGGCCGATCCCGGTGCGCTGGGTGTCGCCTGGGAATGCCAGATGAAGCGAAAAACGGGTGGGCCAGAGTTGTCGGTGAGTGAAGGACGAGTTGCCGCCTTTCTCTCTCCTTACCTCCATATCCTCCCATTCCCCACAACAACTCCCGCTAGTTCGCTGAGCACCCACCCACCATGTCACCCAAGAAATTCGCCAATCCACACACCATCAACGACGGTCGACTAGAGCCAAAGCAAAAAAATCCGAGGGCGCCGACGTTGAGGCCAGACGGGTGGACCTACGTGGCATGAGCAAAGGATCACCGGAGGAGGAAAATCGAAACAGACAGCCGGAAAGGGAGGACGCGAAAGAAGAAGGATGCCGATGAAGAGGAGGTGAAGGTGTTGATGGAGGCGAAGTAGGCGTCCGAGCGCACCATGGTGTCTACTCAAGCGCCCATGGGCCACCCATCTCTCCACGCCGGGCAGTACGGCTTGCCGTTGGCTAGCCAAGCAAACATTGGATCTCTGACGGGCTTCTCGCCTGTCTCACTGGCGCTATTCTAGGGGAGCCAAGCGACCCCGCGACAAAGGTTCTCGGTGTGCCCCGAGTTCGACAGCGGATTCAACCCCAATATGGTCTTCTCGCACTACCCTGCACCTCGCGGTCCGCTCGCCTTCAACATCGACATCAATGTGCCCTACACCGGCTTCCCCATATTGCCGGTGTTATGCTGCAGACCACTTTCCTTTGCCCAAAGCAGCGGGTCCTCCATCCAGCTCGGCGACACGGACACCCGTATCATGTTCAGCGGAATATCGAGCGACTCCTACATGGTCGAGACGATCGTGTCCGGAGCAGTCCCGCACCAACGCCGAACACGGCCTCGACTCACAGGAACTCGCCAATAGCCAGGAAGCCGAAGAGGAAGCCACAACGGCAATAAAGGGCAAGGGGAGAAGGAAGAGGCAGCCGAAGCCGAGGACAACACCAGTGGTTGAGCCCCGAGTGGACCGCCCTTGAGGACATGTGCCTCGCCGACACTGGCGGAGCGCCTTGGAGGCGAACCTGGGCTACTGCCCCCCTTCTAAAAGTGCAAATTTGCTTCTAGGCATACTCTAGGTCTGCCATCTTGTGTTTCCTACCGCCAATCAAGTACGGATGAGCTAGGAGAAAGAGACGACGGTACGGTTCTCATCCAGCCTTAGTTCTCCACCTCGGTGATTATTCAATGGCTATGAGACAGGATGGGTCTACCAAAATCGTACTAGCTTTTATTTCACCTCGGGGCTTGGGCCATTCACGATACTACTTGTTTTCTCATCGGTGAATTTTCAACTACAAGCTGCTTAACATGCTAATTTCCATGTAAATCAGGAAATTGTTGCTGGCCATTTTTAGATCTTCATCATTTTTTTTATATAGCAGTCTGGCAGTCTAAGAAATTAGTTTCCCCTCTTACTTGCTATGTAAATTCCTCTTTAAATCAAAAAATATGTTCTAAAGTTTGAAAATCATCTAGATTTTGCTAATGGGATTTGCAGCAAAAATAGGATAAAGAGTTAATTTGGCGGCCAAATTTTCTTTTGTCCCCCCTCCAATTTTGGTCACGCTCCGCTACTGCTCGCCGAGCATGGAAGTCGGTGAGCATCGACCCTATCACCGGTGCAAACCAAAACTCTGAGAACAACTGGAGGCATGTCAAGCATGCGTTCAATGAGCTCAACCTATTGGATCCATTGTTCAACAAGGTCCACATGGATCGCTACGAGAAGGCCATGAAAAATCATTGGGGGGTCGTGCAACAAGCGATGCAGCAAATGGCATGTGATTCTAGAGGAAATCGAGCATTGCCCAATAAGTCGTGCAAGCATGGACAGCCAGGTAATTACATTAGCTGATCCTAGTCCGCGTTCATGTCATTTTTGACTGACACTTCGACTTGCAGCTAGCCCGTGCTCTCGACATTTACCGGGAAGACACCAAGAGCGAGTTCAAGGTTCATCATGTGTTCGACAAGGTTGAGAAGTGCGATAAGTGGCTGGACACTCGCGTGTCCCTCACCAAGGCCAAAGACGGCGTGTACAACCCCGAGGCGCCACCCCTAGCTGCCAGCGAAGTAAGGCCAGAGCTCGGCCAGAAGAAGGCCAATGCGTTGAAGGCCATGGGAGCGCCTACCGAACGGCTTCATGCATTGATCGAGAAGTGCATTGCCGACTGAAAGGCCCATGCCAACAAAAGGGAGGAGAAGGCCGAAGAGAGGTGGAGCCATATGCTGCTAAACCAAGACAAGAAGCTCGACCTGCTACAGGCCAACTTCGCCACGAAGAAGAGAAACATAGTACCTGGCATTCCTCATGGTCGGTGAAGACACCTCGGCAATGAGCCCCTAGGTCAAGACGTGGTATATGGCACGCCGCAATGCCATTATGGCCGAGGATGTCCCCGCCGATTTCCATACCAATGATGCTTGCTACCACCGCGTCGCCGAGCTCCGCCTCCACCTCTTCGAACCCGTCGCCGAGCACTTCCGTAGAACCTACGGCGGAGCATTCGCCTGCCGCGGAGGAGCCCATCCCTGTCGACGAGTGATCTCCGAATTTCATGTTTTTGTAATAATCTAAAGGCCGAACACGGGCTGCTTGCGATCGTCGAACTGTTTTGGCAAATTTCTATTGACCTCTTTTGAGCGAGTTTCTGCCGGTGGAAAGAAAAAACTTTTAAATATATCGCCGGATTTTAGGTTTGGTAGGAAACACGATTAAAAAACTGGTCATTTTTTTATCGATACCGAACCGGTATACGTACGACTGCTTCCTAGGAGAGAGGCGGCGGCCTGAAAAAATCCATCTAGGGTTCCTTCCCTCCGCCGGCGACGCCGTCGGTCCATCCCGTCTCCGATGGTCTTAGGGCTTTGGAGGTGTGGCGGACCACGGCCTCTCGCTGGCGGGAGATTTTTGTTCTTCGCTTAGGCTGTTTTCTTGTATCTTTTTCGGGATGTTGAGGCGACGGCTACGTCCTGAAGTCAGAATAAAGTCCTCCCCGCTCTATCCTTGCTCTGGTGGTGCGCCTAGCGCTAACGGAGAGAGCGTGGAGTCGTGTGGCCGGCTGATCTCCTGGGATCTAGTCGTTTTCCGTGTTAATTTAGGTCAGTCTCTTCCAATCTACTGATGTCATCATTGACGAGGGTTGCTGCTTTAGTGTGCTGGTTCTTTGGACATTAGCACGACAAGTTTTGCCTGGCTCCGGTGATGGAGGGGCGAAATCGGCGGCACGCCTTCGGCTCGTGCTAGTGTTTGTAGTCTTCGCTAGGTGGTCCATCGACTTATTTGTAATTTTTATTACTTTTAGGGCTCTTTGTACTACTGTTGATGATTATTAATACATCGGTGGAATTTTCGAGAAAAAAACTGGTCATTTTTAGACCTAAAGTTTATCCATCCGGCGCCACGCCGGATTTCTGCTTGGAACGGCTGGAGGCTGGAGGCTGGAGACGCTCTCAGTAATGGGATAGCTGCAGGCCCAGTTGTTCAACACCACGAGCCTGTCGTAACTCGTAAGTCGTAACGCTAAACAAAAACGAAGCAATGGCAACGATAGACTTATCCCCTCGCGGTTACGTTCCCGCCACAAGCTGCCGCGGCAACTCAACCCATATACGCCCGAACGGCGGCAGCAGCAGCAGCGAAAGTAAAGCATGTGGTCGGGAGCAGCGGCGGCGCGTGCGGTTTCCCCGCCGCTCCACGCGCCGGCATCACTGTCCGGGCGGCGCGGCGCTGGGCGGCCGTCCACGGTGTCGGTGCGCGCGGGCGGCGGGCTGATGGACTTCGTGGGTGGTGACCTGGTGAAGCCGGACCTGGGGCGGTGGCTGGACGACGTGGAGGAGCACAAGGCGCTGGCCGTCTACTCGCCGCACGAGGGCGGCTACGAGGGCCGCTACCTGAACCGCCTCCGCTACCAGGGCTACTACTTCCTCGACATCTCCGCGCGCGGCCTCGGCGACCCGGAGTCCACCCTCACCAAGATCCACCCCGTCTGCCCGGTACGTATGCAGATCGATCCGTCTCATCTCCTTCCGTCAATGTCTGTCTGCTCGGCTACCTGATCGATCGACCTGGGTGCTGCTGCGCTGCAGCCTAGCCTCGGGAGGCAGCCGGTGGCGAGGTGGTACTACCCGCCGGAGGTGGACTACAGGCTGAGCTTGCTGCACCCCGACGCCAAGGGGCTCGTCGTCTGGGTCCTCGAAGCAAAGGTCTCTCTCACCCGCTGTCACACCGAAACACGGCAAGATACTCGGCTCTGCAATTTCCTCTGACTGTTTCACTGACGCGCCCTTCTCAGGTTCTGTCCAAGGCCGAGCTGCAGTTCCTGGCCATGCTCCCGGACCTCCGCCCCAAAGTCAGGGTGATCGCGGAATGTGGCAACTGGTAAGCAGATCTCCACCTGAAATCTCACTGTCACTGACATAAACAAACTAGAGCCTGTGAAAACAGGATCTCTGTGTTTAGTGAATAACTTTCAGCCGATCTGATGCAGGAGAAAATTCATCTGGAAACCACTGAAGCAGATATCAGGCCTTGAGCCTGATCCTGACGCGGAACAATGAGCAAACCATCATCCGGCGGCTACCTCGTCTCGTCTCTCGACTTATGCTCTGTTTTCAGCTTTGTAATGAGGGGAGCAAAATGGATGTACATAGGTATACATTTGACATTTCGGCTCAAATTTCACAGGAGAATAATCAACCATGTAAAACCTTTCAAATATACAGATCCAACAAATGATATATGCAGGGTTACATTACATACGCACGTTCCGTTACAGAGATGCATTGCATCTTTGCATGCCCAGCCCAGCCAAAATGTTCATCGTGACCGAGAGGCCTTAACTTCAGGATCTTCAGATGCATTGCATCTTTGCATGCCCAGCCCAGCCAAAATGTTCAGCGCCGTAGGTACACGAGGTCGGTCCTGAGCAGGAAAGGGTAGCCGATCCCCCTCCTCTTGGAAGGGAACAGCACGAAGAGGAGGCTGACCACGAAGCCAATCACGAGGGGCACGGTGTTCACCACCTTCCTGGGCACCTCGGGGTAGTAGCAGCGGACGATGTCATGGTGCGAGGCGGCGAAGGTCACGAAGGCCACCAGCGACAGCGCGGTGTGGAAGAGGTCAGACCACCGGAGCCTATACCTCTCCGGCTCCCTCGGCGCTTTCCCCCGGTGCCCGCCGCAGAACGTCGCGATGCCCGTCGGGGTGGCGACGCCGTAACGGAGGCGGCCCGTGGCGGAGCGGAAGCTGTCGGTGAGCGTGAAGAAGACGCAGGAGGTGGCGCAGAGGAGCACGAACGCGGCGGTCAGGACGTGGTTGATGCGCGCGCACTTGCCGTCGTCGGTGACGAGCGGGGAGAAGATGGCGAAGGTCAGGATGGTCGCCGTGGGGAGGAGGACGTTGAGCCGGGCCGTGCCACTGAGGACCAGGTTCATGACCAAGATGAAGCTCGAGGTGTCGTCAGCATCATCGTCGTCGTCTTGGTGTGGTTCATCTGCGTCTTTGCTGGCTTGTTGCTCGATGAGCACCCTGTATTCTTCTCCTTCAGCCATTGACGATAGCGCGTGTGCCAGAGCGTGTGAGATGGGGGCTGGAGTGATGAGACGTGGTTAGTTTAAGTAGAGTGCTAGAATGAACAAGAGCAGAAAAGAATCTGGCTTTCGGTATTCATGGCTTTGGGCGTGGAAGAAAGTATAGCTTTCGAAGTGCAGCAAGGCAAGCAGAGCATTGCCATCACAGGCAAGCAAGGAACATTGCCACAACATATGTATTTCTGAGAAAATAATGTGCAGATCCAACAAGTGAAAAGAAAGGCAATGGTTCTTGAGTGTATGTGCTTCCGATTCTTTACCTCTTTCCAAGACACAACAGTCACAGATAATGACCTGTATCAACCAGCGAGATTTACATGAAGAACTTCTGATTCTTGTCCATTCTGGGCATCTGGAGATGTATAAGACGTATTCCCAATACTCTACCGGTTCCTCCAAAATTACAAGGGGAAACAAGCCATTTCCTGTTTAGAGACCTATAGTACAATCTACGAACTGGATGGAATGAAAGAATGCTGACCATGGTCAAAATTATTCTGCTGCCCTTGGCGACCTCAGAGGGATGCCTTCAGCAGCAGATCTGAGAGGAATGCCTTCACCCGCATAGCCATTTTCATCCATATGTCTATGAATCCTGATAGGTAGAGTCGGTGGGAGACCTATGATAACAGAGAGTTAGGGCTTACCAAAATACTACTATGTGCAAACTAAAACAATCAGGGAGGAAACCATACCATCGACCATATCTTTAGTCTTATGAAGAAGGAATGTCCCAGAAAGGATGGTAACAAAACCACACATCTCTGTCACAATTTGAGTTGGATTTTGACGATCCCAGTCCTGCCAGCAAGTAGATTAGTAGTTTATAAATATTTGAGAGCACTGTCAGTGTCACCAACCCCCCAAAATCTGTATAAATTACTCCCTCCGTCCCAAATTAATTGACTCAGCTTTGCCTAAATACACATGTATGATGTGTCTAGATATGCGTATCTAGACAAAGGTGAGTCAATTAATTTGGGACAAATAGAGCGTAAGATAATTTAACAGAACCACCTGTGGAGTACAAACATAAGTTAGATGATTTGGACAGACTAGATGACTTAAGCTAGAGTACAAACATATGTTGGATAATTTGGACAGACTAGATGACTTAGGCTAGATGGCATAAGTCATGATATATCTCAATTGACCATGAAGCTCAAAATAGATGACGGAACAAACAAGATGGAATATTGAATAGCTATACTGAAGGAACATTGTGTAGCCAAATGGACAGCAGGCATATCAACTCAAAAGATAACTATAAAGTTAAACCAAGTTAAGCAGTCATTTCTAGAGGACAGGAACTGATAACTGGATTGACCTAGACTTTAAAAAAGATAACTCTGATATAGGTCGTGCTAGGTGCCCTTGGTTTCAAGAGCACAGTTTCAGACAATCAAATTTAATCTACAAAATATTCTCATAGAAAAATTAGTTGGCAGTGATAGGTTTGGACTAAGGGCGTGTTTGGTTTGGTTCCCAAGTAGCCCAGCCAAAAAATTGGCTGCCCATCAAGTTTTGGTCGCTGTTTGGTTTGTAGCCAAAATTTTGGCTGCCAATGGATGTCCACCCCTCCCACTCACATATTCTTGCCAAATAGTTGGCCAGATATGGGCCGAGGATTCCTTGACCAAAAAATTGGCAAGCCAAGTCTTGCCAAATATTTCGTAGGGCTAGTGTGGGCATCAACCAAACACACCCTAAATTGTTGCCCTTTAGCCTCAGATCTCATAAGTCATAATCACTATGTCAACCTTTAGTAAGAGAAGACAATATGACTGCCAAAAGGGACTTTAGTACGTAACAAAACAAAACTTCAATTTAACAAATTAGACTAAGAAATACCACATATAGAGCACGATCGAAGAACTAAAAACCCAAATGTGTTACCTTGAACATTATGACACTAGCCAGTATGGTTAGTGATGTAAACATTGTATAGTATATTGGTGAAACAACTGCAGTATTGAATGTGTCAAGAGCCTGCAAAAGCAAACATAGTAGGTTGAATGGTTTACAACACACCAAGCCTAAGTTTATATAAGCAGAATCAGGAACTGAAATACTAAGATTAAAAACACACTCGTGCCCATTATGGCATATTAAAGACACATGTGTACCATGGCATGCCTCTCCTGAGCTGAACATGTAAGAATGTGTGATTCTTAAGTAACTTAGCAGATATTGAAGTATGATCACTAAGCAAGCGATTAAAAATTGACCGATAGAGCAAGTATTATTACCTTGTTCAGATAGTTCATCTGTGTTAATATACATGCAACAACTACAATTGTGAACAGCCAAGTCTGTGGATAGATTAGCTGGTTCATCCCAGAAAATGTCAGTTTCAAGGCTATTCCAAGAGCTTTCACGCTCATAACCTGCCAGGCACATACAAAAAACAAAATTCGATCAAAATAAATCAAGAGTATCATATGAACACACATTGAGCTAATTAGTTATATGTGAACACATACCGACAGAGATCCAACAAGTGAACAGACACCAATATACACCATTATATGTGTCTGACCATACTTTGGGATGCAGCGGAATATGAGTACAAAAGTTGCAGCAAGCACGGCAGTTGCATAAAATAGGAAGGCTGCAATACAAATAAAACATCCTTAGTACTTGATAAGAGAAATAGAAAATGAGCTCGCTAACCAGGGGAAAGAAAGGAGAGTACCTGGTTCTGTAGCAAGATCCCACACTTCCGCGACTGACTCAATTTCACGCTCCTGAGGGGCATGAAGCACAATAGTTGTCGAGCCCACGACACAAAGAACACACCCAAGCATACCAAATATATGTAGCTTCTCCTTCAACATAATGTGTGCAAGAGCAGCACTGTAAGAGAAATATGTTAGAACGAAGAACGAACATAGACTTCCAGAAACGTAAGCAGCAGAAAACCTCAATATCTACCATCGAGGACCTTACTACTGGTTCTTACCTAATGATGACGCTAAGGGCACCAAGTGGCGTGACCAAGATAGCAGGAGCGAATGCATATGCCGCAAAGTTGGCAATTTCTCCAACAATCACTAGGAAACAGCACTGAATACCGTCAAGATTATATTGTTCAGTAGGAACAGAACATGAAGATCTACTTGTATCCTAGAGGTGCACTTACTTGTTATCATCCCTGCCCACCATAACGGTTCATACAAGTAAGAGTAACCACCAACCCCTGCCATAAATTCCAATATGTGTGTACCATGTCAGCAAGAACAAACTGCTTTATGCTAATAAAATCACCAAACTGAGCACAACTAATAGCTAAGAACTAGACAGAGAGAAAGGAGGGGTAAAATTTTCAGAGTCATTTTCCAACAGAATCAATCCACGCATCCCATAGACCAATTTTGATAATTGCTTCATGCATACTTGCAGTCAAGAACAGCCTTTCCAAAAATCAAAAGCTTTCCAGTGCGTTTGAAAATTTACTACTAAGTCTTCTTCACAAAATTGAACTAGCACATCGGAACTTAATGTGCTCAGTGCAGTTAACAGGCACAGCAATGATACGACAACCAAAAGTGTAATGCATATCAAAACAAACAGCGCGAAATGAGAAATAACGATACAGCATTATGGCAGCATTTCACTAAAAAGAGAACACTCCGATCATCTAAATTCATGCCAATATCAACCAAATCTCTGGCGCATTCACCCTGTCCCCAAATCCATTTCAGGCCCGGAGTTCTATCATCGAGTACAGCTCGAACGGAGGTACCGAGCATAATCAGACACTGGCATTGGCCAGCTCAGATCAGAGCAGCAACCAGAACACGCAGGTAACATACAGCTGACGAATCAACAAACAAAGTAATGGTGAAGTCTCGATGGTAAGCAACGCAATTAGGTCACCTGCGCGGACGCCGGATGCGCCGGCCTTCCTGAGCCCCTTCTTCTTGACGATGAAGCTGGTGCCGATGAAGACGCTGGAGGAGAGCGCGAGCACCAGTCCCTTGATGTTGTCCGTGGACATCCCCGTGTACGACTCCACCCAGTTCCCTGTCCCCGAGCCAGCGGCCGCCGAAGTGGACGTTTCCGTCGCCATACTTCCCGGTGGCGCCCGGAATCCCGGAATCCTTTCTCCCCGTACGTGCGCTACGCCTCCAGATCGGCGCGGCGGCGGCGCGCGCGAGATCCCGATGGGGCGAACGGTGGGAGGCGTCGCGCGGGTGGGCTCGGCTCGCCCCTCCAGCCGGGTCACTACCGGCTCGCGCCGACGCTCCGCATTCGCGGTGATTTAGAGTGTGGGTGAGAAGAGAAGGGATCGAGTGAACGCGGGCAACGGCGACGGCGACGCCGGCGAGCACGAAGGGAAAGGATGCGCCAGTCCACGCGTCGCGGATATGTTTCGGTTGGACTTGGCTAGCTAGCTGGTGCGTGGGTGGCGTGGCTCGCCGCTCCGGTCTTGCTTAGCGTCGAGTTAATCGGTGTCTGGCATCTGTTCAATTTGGTTCAAATTTGGCTTTGTGAAACAAAATTGATCCTTCTTTTGTTTGTTATCAACAAATTTGAAGACACTCATAAAATAGTGATGTGAAAACACTAAAAGGGTATATTGACAACACACACAAAAAAATCATGTTCGTTCTTTCTGCTTTCCAAGATTTGGTGCACATGGGTACCCCAGTGCTCTCTTCCTTTAGAAAATAAAATAAAATATTGAAACAAATCTCGGTAATACATGTACATGGTACACATATTAGTGTGAAATTTCAGTAAAAAAATCGTTTTATGTTAGGCTAAAAAAACAAATTTCTAACAGTAAATAAGACTAGAAATACATATGTTTTATCATAAATTTATCTTTTTTATGTAGTCCAAAATATAATATATTTTTGAACGAAATTTCTGTCTTATGTTCAAGATGTATGCATCTAGTTACATGTTTATTTTTAGAATTTGGAGGCTTAAAAGTATAAGTTTTAATTTGTTTTCTAAACAGGAGCACTGGTGTCCATGTGGAAAAGACAGTTCCGGTTCTTTCCTCTCCAACTTAACAAAAAATGTCAGCATTATAAGCGGATGCATCCTTTGGGCCTAGCGTTATGATGCAACGTGTATCAATCGTAGAATTTTCTAAAAATCTAGGCAAATAAGTTTAAGATGCCATTTATTGGACAAACTTGCAGTCGCGTGGTCGGCAATCATGGGTGGCTGCCTGGACAAGAGGAGTGGTAAAATCGTACCTGGATAAAACATTTGCCCCCGGGTCATAAAAATAACAAAATGTCATATTTTTAAGAAAGTATATAGTATCCATATAGTATAGACTCAACGTACACCTAACATCTTTATAAATTTAAATTGTAGTTACAAAATACATCTCAAGGAACAAATAACAAAATCATTTGTGACAGTGCTAATGGACCCAGTCCATGGATAGGAACGATGAAACAATGGCAAGGAGTTCCACCTCATTGTTATAGGCAAACCTTCTAATAAACACTAGATAGTGATATAAATTTCAGTTGACCCCAATACATATACACTAGCTTTGTCCTCTGTCCGATCAACATGCTACTTTGAAGTAACTATTATTCACAATATAATTCATTTGTTTGTTGCTTGATTTTTTATTTTATTTTTTGGAAAAGAGTATATAGTAATATCACAGGGATGCCAATTACATCCAGCCTTTGCAACAACGCATGCCCTAGCGGCTCTACGGATGCACACAACCCTGAAAAAAGAAAAAAGAATTACAAAAAAGAAAACAGAGAACTAATCCTCAAAGCAACGACACTGACACCCAAGCACCGTCGTTGCCCGATCAAAGATCATAGGTTTTCACTCTGGAGAAAGTCCTCGCTCACAAAACAATGCCTTCAACAAGGTCATTGTCAGGCACAACCAGTTAAGGCCAGACCTTGGATTTTCACCCTGCAAGGTAAGACTGGGAACTCCCCTGTGTTGTCTTCCCGCACCAGCAGACGCTGCAACGAGTCCCAGATCACGCAGCCAGTTCTCCGTCATCACAAGAACTAAAATCACCATCGCTACCCTCATATTTTCACTTTCCTGACATTCTCCGCATCTGACTTTACCATGGCTTTAAGAATGGCACTTGGTGGGAACAAACAACATAGCTTCACAACACTCCAGCTGAAACCAAACGGCCAAAAAAAGGTGCGCACGACCGAATACCTTCCGATCCAGCAATCTCCAGGCATGATACGCCCATGGGAGTTCGCCGGCGGAGCCTTCCGGAACCTGCCTCTTCAGACCAGATCAACGAGGGCAGACATCAAGAAAATCTTCGTCTTCGTGCGAAAGAACCCAAAGGACCACCTCCTTTATTAGAGCCGACACAACGATCCCCACACCGCCGGCCGGTTCTGGAGAACGGATCAAGCAGGCCGACCATCGGTGCCGAATCAGGCATATCACCGCCACTAAGGGCGCGCCATCGCCTCCATCCTGCAGCACCATCCGCTGCTTTCCCCAGATCCCGGCCAATGTCGCCCACGGCCCTCACCGCCCCGGTCCAGCAGCCGCCGGTCCCGAGCACGAAACCACCGCTCCACGCAGCCCTCCACGCCACCGAAGGGTGATGCCACCGCGCCGAGCTGCGCCACCGCCGGCCGCCGATCTTGGCCCGCGCCTAGATTTGGCAAACCAGGGGGAGAATAGGGGCCCTGCCGCCACCGACGCCGAGCGGCTTAGCCGCTGGCGTATCCCGATGGCGGCGAGGAGGGAGGAGCGGAAGGGGACGAGAGTCTCGGCGGCAGCGGTAGGGTTCCCCCCGGTCGCTCGCGGGTTGTTGCTTGAAATATAGTAGATTTGAAATTGTTTTTATTTTTATGCCTATATAGTCAAATTTAGTGATTTATAGCTGGTGTATTCATTTTTTATTGGAACAACAAATATATTCTCACTGTTGATGTTGTAGATACCCTTAGAGTTTGTAGTTTTTTCCTCTAGATGACGGACATAAAGCTTTGCAATTATGTTTCCCTCTAAACCCTCAAACTTCCTAGCCTCCTTTGTCTAGAAGAAATTACTAGCATCTTTTATAATCATTATTCATCTTATATTTAGTGTACTTTGTTAGTCTTGGTGCCTACTATCTAATCTATTTGAGGTGTCTGCTCCAATAGAGCAGTTATGGGGTTCCGTGGAAGAAAATAAAAAATTCTACGTTGGAACGCCCAAACACATAGGATCTATCTATGTAGTAATGCAGTAATGACCGGAGCGTATAGAATACATACCCTTGTAGACCGTATGTGGTTGACGTTCCAAGGGGAACGTGGTTGAAGTAGTCGAACTCGTAGCCGACCTCAAGGTCGTCAAACTCCTCGCAGGTCACCCCTTGCTCCTTCTTCATTGTGCAACAACTCCGGCTCACGACATCCAAGGTGTACTATTGTAGCACCCTCGAGGTTTCGTGCACATACGGTGTACGATGATGACCTTCGATTCCCTGACCCCTATCGGTAGTGTAGAAGTAGATCCCTGGCTGGAATCCCTACAGCGCAACGGCGTGCTGCAGGTGCATCGTCTCTTGCAGGCGTCATCCTTCCTGGGATGGCTCCATCGCAAAGAACAACTAGAGAGAGAGATTTCCCTCAGGAGAGCCTCAGAGAATCACTCCTTTATATAGGTGGAAGTGGGGTACTCCCTCCATTAGGTGCCCCATGTGGGACTAAAGGAAATAGATAAAATAGGCAAAAAGAGGGGAGCAGGCCAGGTGGGCCACTGGCCAAAACAGCGTAGCAGCACAGCAGCCTGACAGCTAGCCGGGTGGGCCGGCGCGCCACCTGCGGCCCAGCTCGTGTAGCAGCTCTGCTATGGCCAGTGACCAGGTTGGGTCGGCGTGCCCTGGCGGCCCAGCAACACAGCGGCTCGCGGCCCACTGCGCGCATGCAGCACCAGTGCATCGTGGAGGCAGCGAGGGCAAGGCCGGGTGGGCCGGATGGGCGCGGCCCATCACGGCGCCCGTTGTGCAGGTGCTCGCCCGGGTGGGCTAAAGAGCGACTGCAGCTTGCCAGCTGCTAGTGCGGCGCCCTGCATCTCATTGCCTTTGAGCAGCACTCAGTGTCTGCCGCTCACTTGTTGCCTGGGCCGGGTCAAAACCGGCCCAACAACGTCTAGAGCTGTTTTATGCCCTTTTTCCAGGGTGGCTTCCTCCTATGACAATTCCCTTCGGGGTTTTGGCCTAATGAGGAAGTTTCCCTATAAATTTGAATTTGAATATTTATTTAGTACATATTAATTCATAATTAATATATAATAAATGCGTATTTACCTGAAACATATTTCAGCCCCTTTTTCCTTTCTTTCCTCCGAACAACTTCAGATTCTTTTCTCTTCTGAACGATTATGTCTTTCTCTTTCTCTTTCTCTACTGTGATTCCATGATCTCCAGGACATTATATCTTTAAGTGTATTTCCCCAACGGCATGAGGAACTTCACGGACATGATCGAGATGCCTCTTATCAATGATCATCAGCGGGACCGGGATGCCCATAATGACCCCTGTGCATTCCACGAAGACGATGTCGTTTGAACCGTAAACGTCGAGTCCAATTCCCTTTGTTTCTTCGATACGTCTTGTCCAAGATCCGATCATCGGTATCACATACCTTGTTCGATCTTGTTACCGACAAGTTCTGTTTTGCTTGTTCCCATGATATTCCATCCCCGTGACCTACTCACATGTTGTCGACATTATGGATGTAACCTCACCAAGCTGACCATGTGTATCTTCCTGTCACTCAGGTGAACAAATCCCGCTCTTGATAACATAGGTCTCAACTATTCCTCTGGAATACCTTACGTACAACTTTATGGCCACCCAGTCATGGACATTGAAAGAATATTTCATGATCTCTAGTGTTTTGTGTGTTAGATAACAATGTCAAGGATTATTTAATTGTTTGTTTAGTGGTGCAGAATACTTTTGTACCCAAATGCTACTAAAGCAGAGCTTTGGGACGGATTATCCGGCCCTACCAAGGGCCAGATTATCCGCCCTACCGAGTTCATCCAAGCCCCCAAGGCGTGTCACGCAGAAGGGCGCGGAGTTTTCCCCGGATTAATCGGCTAGGGCCAGATATTTTACCCAAGCCGGATAATCCTGAAGGAAATATGTCCTGAGAGGCAATAATAAAGTTGTTATTACGTATTCCTTATATATGACAGATGTTTATTTTGCATGCTATAATTGTATTGATTGGAAACGTCAATACATGTGTGTTTAATAAACAAATAAAAGGTTCCTAGTTATGCCTCTCTTATAGACTAGCTCGTTGATTAACACGATGATCAAGGTTTCCTGATCATGGACATTGGATGTTGTTAATAACGAGGTCACAACATTTGTGAAATGATGTGATGAACATTCATCTGAAGTATAGCATTACGATCGAAGTTATTATGTTTATATTTCTATAACATCATACGAAGTAATCTTAGTCCTCAGACCATGAGATCATGTTAATTGGTAACATCGGAAGAGTGACTTGATAACATCAAACTTCACACCGTAAAAGGGTGACTATAAAGGTGGGTTCAGATACTCCGAAGGTGTTATGTTGAGGCTCATGGATCAACAGTGGACTTTTTCAATCCCGATGACGAATAGATATACTCTGGGCCCTCTCGGTGATATCACATTAAGATAGCTTGCAAGCAAGTGTTGTGATCACTAGAATGTTATATCACGGGAACGAGAAAAGTGTGCATGTCGGTATTGAGATCAAACTAGGTATTGAGATACTGATGATCGAATCTCGGACATGTAATATATCGCGAGACAAAGGGATTTAGTTGCTATCGTTAAAGGTTCTCACGATCACAGAAGTCATCGTTGAATGTGTGGGAGTCAGTATGGATCTCTAGGTCCCGCTTCTAATTATTGATCTGAGAGGGGTCTCGATCATGTCTGCATTATTCACGAACTGTAGGGTGACACACTTAAGGGTTGCCAACACCATTTGG
Organism: Avena eriantha; assembly: GCA_910589775.1. Taxonomy (NCBI): domain Eukaryota; kingdom Viridiplantae; phylum Streptophyta; class Magnoliopsida; order Poales; family Poaceae; genus Avena; species Avena eriantha. Next base: position 303,525,033 of record OU342746.1, on the reverse strand, counting down.
AGCAAATATGTTCTAGACGAAAGAAATACAAAGCGCTGGAATTATTTCAATAGACACCAGAATTGTTTTGGGTGAAATTGCTGAAATTGGTTCTACATGTGATATTGAAATATTGCAGGGGGTTTTATGTGAATGTTTGTTAATTAAAGTAATTAAAAAAATTATGAATAAATAAAATAAATAAAAGAGTTTTATTAAATGAGAGTTGTATTAAATTTGGTGGAAATTTAATACATATGAGTGGGATTTTTTAGTGGAGAAAATGGAGGGGCAATTTATGTGAGTGGAGCTCCCTCCACATGAATGAGGAAGAGGTGGGGGCACCTCCCATGGTGCACCGGCCATGGGGAGGGGCTGCCCCCTCTCCTATATAAAGCCCCACTCTCACTCCTTCTCACACACACCTCCTCGTGAAGGATCTCTCCCTCCTCTAGAATTATTTCCCATGGTCTCGGATTAGCGAGATACATGTTCCCGGTGGTATTTCGTCTGGAAGGAGTTGTTGCTTCTACTGCTTTGCTGGAGCGAGAAGGTGGAGGTTGTCCGATGGCCTGAACGTGTGTGCGAGGATGGATGCGCTGCTGATTTGCGGCGCTAGGACTTCCACACTATCATGAGATCGACAAGCATTCGTCTACTTCATCCACGAGTTCAGTCTCATTACACCTTGTTGGTCTTAGAGGGTATGTTCTCTTTGGATGTATATCCACCTGTTGCTTGTATCTAGTAGATAGATCTTGGTGTAGAATAGTTCTCATCGTAGGAAAAAATTTGTTTTCTATGCTGCGAACCCAACAAATCCGCCCCAACCAGGGGGACCGAATAATCCGTCCCTAGGCCAAAAGCCCCTAAGGTGCGTCATGTAGAAGGGTGCGGAGTTTTTCCCAGATTAACCGGCCAGGGCCGGAGCTTTTGATCGGGCCGGATAATCCACCCCCCAGGAGTTTTCCAAAGGCGACCAAGGCGCGTCCCACAGAGAGGGCGGACATTTGGTCTGGATTGTCCGGTTCCAGGCCAGATGTTTGCCCCAGCCGGATAATCCGGCCCCTAATTCATCCAACAGTAGCTTTTTGGATGGGCTATAAATAGCCCTTCAGATCCCCATTTTAGATCTCTCGCATCCTATGAAAAATCTCTTCCCAGCTCATATCGATTCAAGTGAAATCTCCATCTTCAACCACTCAAAGGCTCCAGGCTTTGGGGAATCGAAGGAGGAGACTTTGATCTTCATCGACATCCAACAAGGTCTTCACTTCCCCTCCATTCACTTGGAGGATTTTTGATCTAGTATTTCTTGCAAATATCTAGATCTCCATTTTGGTTATTGATTAACTTATTCTTGTGGCAGCTTGTTGTCATCACGGGAGCCTCCAATTCAGCTGTGGATGCGTGCCCCGCTAGTGTTGTAAAGGCACCGGTTCCTGCCTAGAAGGGTACCAAATAGTGGAAGGTGGATCATGCCTTTGGTGGCGAGATCGAATGGAGAACAGGGTAGCGTGGTGGTCTTAGTACCGCCCACCCCTCCAACGCAGACATACTTCCCTTAACAAGGAAGGAACTGCGGTAAATCAAATCATGTGTCTCCGCGTGCTCCACTATGGTTACCTCGTTCCACTCCCTTTGCCCGTACTCGCTTTGTATTTAGGTTTACATATAGGGAAATTCCTCTAAGTTGCATATCTAGAGAATTTATCTTTGTGTTAAGCCTAAAATTGAAAAAGGAACTAAAAATTGGTGTAGCACCTATTCACCCTCCCCCTATACAATCCATTTCAATTGGTATCAGAGCCTTGGCTCTTTATTCGGGCTTTACCACCTAAGAGAGTATGGGTACTAAGGATGATGGTAGTGAGGCTAGGAGTAAAGTCAACATGGACGATCTCAAGTCCTTGGAAACAAGGTTGATTAAAACCGTGGAGACCCAAATGCAAGAGATGCGTGAAATGATAGCACGTCTCTCACCATCCAAAGCCCCTCCACCATCTTCCACTGAGGCTACAACTCCTATTTCTAAGGAATGTGAAATGATCATCTAAATAGGCTGAATTTATGGCAGAATTGCAATGCAGAATGTGAAACCAAAATATCTGTCCAAGTAACAAAAATGAGTATGGTTTGCTAACCTTTCTAAAGTTTGATCTATGAACGGTAATGGATAGTGATCTTTCCTAGTTTCTTTATTCAATTTCCTGAAATCTATGCACATCCTGTGCCCAACAACAGTTCTAGTAGGTATTAGTTCATTGTTTTCATTAGGAACAACAATAAAACCGCCCTTCTTAGGAACACAATGAACAGGGCTTACCCAATCACTCTCTTTAATAGGATAAATTATACATGCGTCCAGTAGGTGTACAATTTATTTTCTTACCACTTCTTTCATTTCAAGCTTCAATCTTCTATTAAATTCTGCAAATGGTTTATCACCTTCTTCCATGAATATCCGATGGACAACTATCATGGGACTAATGCCCTTCAAGTCATCCATTGAGTACCCAAAGGCTTGGCGATGCTCCTTAAGTATCCTCATGAGTTCTTCTTCTTCTTCTCCTAAAAGTTTAGCACTAATAATAACAGGAAATTTATTGGTATCATCTAAAAACCTGTATTTGAGATTATCTGGTAGAGTCTTCAACTCCGGGGGTGGTAGTTCCTCGTCCCCTCTTTTTTATGGCTCTTCAAAAGCCTCATCAGTTGGAGGTCCCAAAATAGGAAGTGAATCAAATTCATCTTCTAGTTCTTCTAAGGACTTGTTCTTGATGGCTCAGTGTCGGCGCCAGGAAAATGCTGGTGCGATGTTGATGTAGAGCTCGTTGGGAACCCCAAGAGGAAGGTATGATGAGCACAACAACAAGTTTCCCTCAGTTATGAAACCAAGGTTTAATCGAACCACTAGGAGCAAGGAAACACCCCAAAGGTGTTGCTAGCTGAGCCTTGGTAGGGCGCACTACCCGTGCTAGTAGCAACATGGAGACCTGCACAACACAACCACAGAACTTTGTCCCCAACTTGCGATGAGGTTGTCAATCTCACCGTGTTTTGCGAAAAACAAAGGATTAAACGTATCGAATGGAAAGAAGTAAAAGTTTGTAGAAAGTAAACACAAAGCAGTAAACAGTTTATAGACTGTATGTAAAGAAAAAGGACCGGGATCCATAGTTCACTAGAGGTGGCTCTCCTTAGATAAATAACATGCTAGGTGAACAAATTACAGCGGGGCAATTGACAAACATCGAGAAAGCAATACATGCATATACTAATCATCTTGACTCCTTTGAGACTTGATTGGGAATTACAACATTATACATAGATCGCCATCCAACTGCATCTATGACTAATAATCCACCTTCAGGTTATCATCCGAACCCCCTCCAGTATTAAGTTGTAAGCAACAGATTATTGCTTTATGAACTGCGTGTAATGTAAACAATACGATTGTTCTATGAACAAAGGATTGTTGTTTTCTCCCTAGTAGCAACAACACATCTAGTACCTTAGAGATTTCTGTCACTTCCCCAGATTACCAGAGGCATGAACCCACTATCGAGCATAAATACTAACTCTTGGAGTTGCTAGCATCTACTTGGCCAAGATAGCTACTAACAACGGAAAGCATGCAAGATCACAAATAACAAAGACGTGATAGAATCAATAATCAATCTGAAATAGCATCTCAATATCCATCGGATCCTCGCAAACACAACATGCAGAATTACAAATAGATGATCTTGATCATGAACGGAGCTCACAAGATCTAGACATGAAAGCACAAAGGAGGAGAACCAGCCATCTAGCTACTACATGGATCCGTAGTGCAAGGATGAACTACTCACGCATCACACCGGAGGCTTGCATGGTGATGAAGAAGGCCTCCAGGGTGAATTCCCCTCTCCGGCAGGGTGCCGGGAAGAGCTTTAGATCCCTCCCGATCTAGGGATGTAGATGATGGCGGCTATAGACACTTTCGTGGATTTTTGATTGGGCCCTTAGGGTTTTCGTCCCGAGGGTAATATATAGGCGGAAGGAGAGGCCGAGGGGGTGCCGGAGGCGGCCGCACCACCCCCTGGCACGGGCCAGGTTGGGCCGCGTGGCCAGGTGGTGTGGTGGCCCCTAGCCCCTCTCCGTCTCGTACTCTGGCATCTGATGACTTCCGGAAAAATAGGCACTTTAGCTTTTATCCCGTCCAATTCCGATAATATTCATTTTCTGACTTTCCTGGAACCAAAAACAGCAGAAAATAGGCAGCTGGCACTGTGGCTCTTGTTAATAGGTTAGTCCAAGAAATCATATGAAAAGTACTCCAAAGTGTGGACAAAACACAAGAAAGTGGATAAAACCAAGCATGGAACATCAAAAATTATAGATACATTTGCAATGTATCAACATCCCTAAGCTTAACTCCTGCTCGTCCTCGAGTAGGTAAGTGAAAAAAAGAAAGAATAATTTTTGAGGTGACATGCACCATCAAAGACTTGATCAAAGTATTTGTAAAACATTCAAAGCTGGGATCATAGTACTTCAATCATAACATGAAAGACAAAGTTCTAGCAATAAGACAAAGAAACTATGATGCAACATGAAAAGGCACAAACAAAAGATTCATGAATAACAATGCTTTGCAAGACGTTTGTTTGTTTCACATAAAGAAAACATAGCATAATAGTATTCAACTTGTCCCTCATAGAGTAGCAAATATAAATGCATAGGACACCTTCAAAGTTCATAAGAGTGACTAGATACAAATAGTTTAAAACAAGCAATATCAAGTTATGCATCGATCAACTAGTCTTGGGACAATGCACATAGAACTAAGAATGGCCACTATGCTCTCAAAGTAGGTGCATAAAGGTAGAAGGTGGAGACACAATATAATGGTGGAAGAAAGGCCTTTTTATAGAAGGAAGTAGCGATTCAAGTCTCATAAAGAGCTTCCAAAAATTATGGTACTTATAGCTTTCAGCTCTCATTGCCCCTATCATAAGCATCTTGAAGTGATTAAGGTTAAAGTGAACAAACTATGTGTCGTGGTGGTGTCACGGTAGATGTCATGTATAGGCTAAATGTGGGGACTAAATGCACTAGGGGAATCCAGGGAGGGATAGTGTGGTGATTCCACACATAGATGCTTTGTATTTGATCCTCCTTCACTGGTTACAAATGCTCCTAGAGCTGTATTGGGGAGAGGAGGAAGAAAGAACACTCTTACTCTCGCCGCTAGCTAGCCCTTAGAGCAATCTCCCAGAAACTAATCAGTCAAGAATCAACCCCCTCTACTGAAGCCCTAGCCCTCCTTATATAGGGGTGGCTAGGTCTCCACTTAGGGCATACGTGTAGGCATATTCCAGGGAATATGCCTCCTCCCAAAATAGTAAGCCGACCGGGTTACTTTTCCCCCGCGTCACCCATGTAGAGGCAATGTGAGCCTCTGCGGCGCCTGCGTCACCCGACATTGGCTTCGTCACCTTTGTCGGCCACGCCTCTGTGGTCCGGCCTCTGTCCGCTTCGCTCACGCTTCGCGTACAGCAACCACCTTTTGACCAGCGAGATACCTTCCTTCTCTTGCAAGCTTGATATAACCCGGATCCTGCATAGAAGACCCGGACATACATGTTCCTGCTTACAAGTTAGATATATCTTACCGACTTACGGCTTAAGTCGGTTGAGACCATGTAAGGTGGACGTCCCTGGTCCGGGTTACTCCGTGATCCGGCCTGCCTTGAGGTGACTCGGCCAGCATTTGCTTTGACCTTGCCGAACCTCGGCTAACTCAGCATTTATACCCCAGCGTGACCCTATCCGGGGGTATCCCCCCAACATTAGTCCCCGAAGCTGGTGCGGTCTTAGCTGTCTTAGCCGCTAAGGCCACAACAGGTTCAACTTCACTGAGCTCTGTGTTCCTTTTTCGAGTTACTCTTATTTCGGATTCTATGGATTTACTTTCCCTTGGCACATTCCAAGTTTTTACTTGCTGGCCGGGTTACCACATACTCATCTGGGTTTCTCTTCCTTCTCTCGTACGCTTCCCCATGTGGAGGCTAATCATCACATCGCCTCATTTTAAGGGCCAGCCACAGTAACCGCCGCAGTAATTGTCAGTCATCACTGTAGCGCACGTCACATCGTGCCTGCCCCTCGTTATCTGTATCATAACGTCACGTCATGGGATCCGCTGCGCTCTGTGGACTTCCGTGTGGCTCAATGATGATTGGTCAATCCGGATTGTACACGGCCACACGGTGTGGCCCGTCCGCAAACGCGATCCCACTACTCCTCTGAGGGAGCGGTTAAATAGGGGAGGGGCGCGTCCCTTAGGACCGTTCCTCACTTCTGCGCCCCTTTGCCCCATCTTCTTCCTCATCTTTCCCTGCGACAGCGCCGGCGCCACCGCGTTTGAGCAGCTGCGCCGCCGCCGCTCTTCTTCCACGCGCACCTGCGCCGCCGTTGCCTCTGCGCACCTCCTCCGCCATGGGTCCCCGTCAGTCCAGGCCGCTGCCACACACCGCCGCTAGCGCCAGTGAGAGTAGTGACCTCGAGATGACAGAAGAAGAGCTCGCCGTCCCTGAGCAAGAGATGGAGGATGATGCTGCGAATGCTGACCGCGGCGCATGGGCAGGCTCCTGGGTCTGCCAGGATGACCTGGACTGGCTCTACCGGACCAGGCGCACCCCGGAGGGCGTCACCGTGCTCCTCGCCTCCTCCGAGCTTGCCCCCTCACCCAATCCGGGTGAGTATGTTGTGTTCCTTTCACACTTCCAGCAAGGGTTCGGTTTGCCAGTTAGCGATTTTTTCCACGACTGGTTGAACACATACGAGCTCCAGCCGCATCACTTTCCAGCCAACGCCATCACTTCTCTATGTGCCTTCGCCTCCACCATCGAGGGTTATGCCGGACTATGGCCCACAAAGGAGCTATGGATCCGGTTCTTTGGCCTCCGCCGGAATGTTATTCCGAATGTAGAACTAGATCCGGAGGACAAACAACTCATGCAGTTTGGTGCTGCGTCAATTTCTCCCTGGAGGTTGTCTGTCTTCCCCCGAGTTACCGGGTTGGACTCCTACAAGGGATGGGCCCGGACCTTCTTCTATGTCCGGAACAGCACCACCGAAGATCTGATCCGGCTGCGCCCCTATACTCTGGGTCCTCCTAACCCGGAGTTGTGGGACGTTATCTCGAAGAAGCCCACAGTGTTGGCCAACCAAGTCAACAAGAGGTTCAAGGAGATGAAGGACCTCGGATTGCGCAACGAGGATGCCATGATCACATTCATCCGCAACCGGATCTCCCCCCTCCAGAAACGCACACACAAAGTGTGCCACATGAGCTGGGGCCACGACCCCAACCGGACCTCGTCTTTCGAGTTAAGCAATACGGAGATCTACCGCCGGGTCAAGGCCCTATTCACCACCCACAAGGACGTCTCCTCTGAGTGGACGTGGGGGATTGAACATTTTTGCCGGGATAGGCTTCCTCCTTTGGTAAGTCTCGCACCCCAAACTCTTTTCTGAATTGAATCATATGCTGATCTTTTTGCCGTAGATTTTAATCCTGTTTCCTTTCCTTTTCCTTAGATGTTTCTTCAGCAAACCATCGAGGATGGCACCGACCCTACCCTCAAATGGGCGCCTGACCGGGACACCTCGGACGAGGAAGAACCTGATCAGGAGATGTTCCTTCCGATGTTGGACGCGACCAAGCGACCCACCAGTAAACTCTCTTCTATTAGAGATTGGCCCGACGATGAGGATGATTCAGATGTTGAGGTGATGGAAGCATTTTGACGCTGTCCCCCTTTCTTATGCTTTTCTGGCATCAGCTAACCCCGGTGGGCAGATCCATGAAGATCCTCCCCTTGACGTGGGTGATCCTGTTCTGGTTGCGCCGAAGAAGAAAAGGGGAGTCGCATCAACCTCTTCCTCCGGACCTTCTCAGCCCGCCAAAAGGCGAAAGAAGTCCGGAGACAAAACTGCCACCAAGCATGCAACCAAGGCCACAGCACGGAGGGCTCGGAAGCCCAAGGAGCCCCTGATGTCGGATGAGTAAGCCTCTTCTCCCTTTACTATTTTCTTGTCCTTCTTTTATGACATCTTCTTATTCAACAATGTATGATTTTGCAGGGCCACGGTGGAGGTCCCACAAAGTGGATCCGGCATTGCCTCCCCACTTCGACACAGCCCTTCTCCCCCTCGTGGCGAGGATTCACGCCCGCTGAGCCCAATCCCGGAGGGTCCAGCGGCTGCTCCGGGTTCTAGCCCACCTCGTGAAGAAGAGGGCAACCTTGGAGCGGGGGAGACCGGCTCTGCCGAGGCAACGGCCAGCACTACTTCGGCTCCACTACAACCAGCTACCACCGAGGTTCCCTCAGTACCTCCACCGAAGAAGCAACCAGCACCAGTATCAGCAGCAACTCCGGCACCAGCAGCAAAGGCAACATCAGCAGCACCAAGCCCCTCCGCCTCGTCCGAGTCTTCTCAGTCTCGGCGAGAAAGCACCAAGGTCGCTCCCAAGGGTAAATCTGCTACAACAACTTCCACTTCTCAGCAGCAGCCTAAGGGCAAAAAGACCCCTGGCGCCACTAGGGCAGCGTCCGTCGAGGCTGGACAGCGCACGCTCGCGTCCATGTTCCCAAAGAAGACTCCGCCACCGAAGGGCGCCTCTACCGAGCCAGCTGTTGCGCAACAACTTGTTTTGCACACCAGCCCGGCCCTTGCTCAGGTTGAGAGGAGGGAAGCGCATGCCAAGGGTTTGGTAGCGCCCCACATGCCCAGCAGCAAACGATACCCTACAACCTTGATTGAATTCGTAAACAATTGGAACAAGGCAGAGTTCGTCCACAACGACGACCTCCCGGAGAAGTTCGGCCCCGCCGAATTTTCAGCACAGATGAATACTGCCGCCAAGGCAATTAACCTCGCGGGTCGGATGATGGAGGTAAGTTATTTCTTGTTTTCCTGAAGATTTTGTAGATATTAACGATATAACCATTAGTCCCCGAGCCTCCGGGGGAGTAACTGTTGGAGATATGCCCAAGAGGCAATAATAAAAGTGGTTATTATTATTATATCTTTGTGTTTATGATGAATGTTTACATCCCATGCTATAATTGTATTATTAGGAAACACTAATACTTGTGTGTTTTGTAAACATAAGAGAGTCCCTAGTAAGCCTCTTGTTGAACTAGCTTGTTGATTAATTGATGATCATGGTTTCCTGATCATGGACATTAGGATGTGATTAATAACAAGGTTATATCATTAGGAGAATGATGTGATGGACACACACCCATAGTAAGCGTAGCATAAGATCAAGTCATTAAGTTCGTATTGCTGTAAGCTTTTAAATGCATAGTAACCTAATCCTTCGACCATGAGGTTGTGTTAATCACCATCACCGGATGGGTACTTTGATGACATCAAACGCCGCTTTGTAACTGGGTGGTTATAAAGTTGTCATTGGGTATTCTGAGAGTATGTGTTGAAGCGCATGAACCAAGATTGGGATTTGTCCATCCATATGACGGATAGATATGCTCTGGGCCCTCTCGGTGGAATGTCATCTAGTTAGCTTGCAAGCATGTGACTGGGTCACAAGGGATGACATATCACGGAACGAGTAAAGAGTACTTATTAGTAACGAGGTAGAACTAGGTATGGAGATGCTGATGATCAAACCTCGGATAAGTATAGTATCGCGTGACAAAGGGAATTGGTTTCGTATGTAAATGGTTCAATCGATCACGAAGTCATCGTTGAGTATGTGGGAGCCATTATGGATCTCCAGGTCCCGCTGATGGTTATTGATAGGAGATGTGTCTCTGTCATGTCTACATATTCACGAACCGTAGGGTGACACACTTAATGTTTGAAGTTGTTTTAAGTAGATATGGAATATGCGTTGGAGACCGAATGTTGTTCGGAGTCTCGGATTGGATTCGGGACATAACGAGGAGATCCGGAATGGTCTGGAGAATAAGATTCATATATAGGGGATCATTTTCTGAGTTAGGAAATGTTCCGGAGTGTTTGTATGAGGATTCTAGAAGGTTTCGGAATGTTCCGGAAGGTTCTAGAAGATATCTTGGAGTTTGCTTGAAAATCAAGATAGGGATCAAGGAGTCCTGGTGGGTCAAGACAAGGAGTCGTGGGGGAGGAGGACTCCTCCCCCCACTCCCCAATCCGCCGGCCATAGAGGAGGGGAGTCCTACAAAGACTACCCCTTCCCAAGGCTCCCTCCCCCCCTTAAATAGAAGGGCAGGGGCGCCCCCTCCAAGCCCGCTCTCACAACCCCCAATCTCTGCCGCCTCTCTCCTCCACCTTTCTTCTGCACAGGCATAGGCGAAGCCCTGCAGAATACTCTACTCCACCACCACCACCACGCCGTCGTGCTGCTGGGATTCCGTGGAGAAGATCTACTACCTCCGCTACTCGCTAGAACGGGGAGAGGAAGGTCTGCTTCGACTCCGCACGTGTGACCGACTGCGGAAGCGCTGCCGAAACGCGGCGCCGGAAGGATCGTCCACTTGACCGACTGCGGAAGCGCTGCTGGAATGCGACGCCGGAAGGATCGTCCACACGATCTTGATATCGGCAAGTGATTGACTACATCAACCACGAGATCTAATCTCGTTAACGCTTTCGGATCTACGAGGGTTAGTTCCTATCTATCTCGTTGCTCATGTCTAATAGATTAGATCTTGGCTTTTATCTAGATTAGATCTGGGTTTTGTTCGTTCTTGCGGTAGAAATTTTTTGTTTTCCATGCTACGAACCCATCAGTGGTATCAGAGCCATATCTATGCGTAGATCTGTTGCACGAGTAGAACACAATGTTTTTGTGGGCGTTGATGCTTTTGTTGTCGGTGTCTTAGCGTGTACTTTGCATCTTGCGGCATGGTGGGATGAAGCGGCTCGGGCTAACATTACATGTCATCGCACATGAGACTTGCTCCACGCTTGACGTGCAACTTGCTTTGCACAAGTGGCTTTGCGGGTGTCTGTCTCTCCCACCATAGTTAAGATTCAATTTACAATGAGCATCTTGACAACACTTGTATCAACGTTGTGGTCCTTGTTCGTAGGTAAGATCGGTCTTATGCGAAAGCCCCAAACCACGTAAAACATGCAAAGAAAATTAGAGGCGTCTAACTTGTTTTTGCAGGGGTTTTGTGATGTGATATGGCCAACATGTGATTGTGATTGTATTTGATGTATGCAATGATCCTTGTTGTAATATGGCAACCGGCAGGAGCCTAATGGTTGTCTTTAATTCTGTTGAGACCTGCGTATCTATTCATCTTGTAATAGCTTTATTCCAAGTAGTTGTAATAGTTGCTGGTGAGGATGGACAACCATGAAGCGGCGCCACTGACCTTGACGCAATGCTGGTGATGATGGAGATCATGTTCGTGCTTTGGAGATGGAGATCAAAGGCGCAAGAAGAAAAGGCCATATCATATCACACTAATTATGAATTGCCTGTGATGTTAATCCTTTATGCATCTTGTATTGCTTAGATCGCGACGGTAGCATTATAAGATGATCCCTCTCACTAAATATCAAGTAATAAAGTGTTCACCCTTAGTTGGCACCGTTGCTAAGACTCGTCGTTTCGAAGCATCTCGTGATGATCGGATGTGATAGATTCTACGTGTGCATACAACGGGTGCAAGCCAGATTTGCACATGCGGAAACTAAGGTTATCTTGACGAGCCTAGCATGTACAGACATGGTCTCGGAACACGGAATACTGAAAGGTAGAGCATGAGTCATATAAATGATATGATGAACATGAAGATTGTTCGCCGATGAAACTACATCTTCTCTCGTGAAGATCGGACTTGGTGTAGTGGACTTGGTTCGTGTAATCACTAAAACAATGTGAGGGATGTTGTTTTGAGTGGGAGTTCACCTAGTTAGTTTAATAATTAAATTTGAACTCAATTTGTCATAAACTTAGTCTAAACTACTTGCAAATTGTTGTAGATTATGGCGACCCCCTCCATCAATTTCAATGCATTCCTAGAGAAAGAAAAGCTTAAGAACAATGGAAGCAATTTCACGGACTGGTTCCGTGGACTGAAGATCATCCTCAGGGCTGGTCAGTTGACCTATGTGCTCGATGCACCGCTAGGTGACCCACCTGCAGATAATGCCACCAATGACGAAAAGAATGTTTTCGCCACTCGGAAGAATCATTACTCCACAGTTCAGTGTGCCATCCTGTACGGTTTAGAAGCGGAGCTCCAACAGCGTTTTGAGCACCACGACCCGTTCGAGATCATTAAGGAGCTCAGGCTAATTTTTGAGACTCGTGCGGCCATGGAGAGATATGAGGCCTCCGAGAAATTCTTTAACTGTAAGATGGAAGAGGGAAGCTCCGTTAGCGAGCACGTGCTCACCATATCTGGGTACACTAAGAAGCTCCAAGAGTTGGGAATATTGATTCCTAATGAATTGGGGATTCACCGTCTCTTTCAATCACTGCCACCAAGTTACAAGAACTTTGTGATGAACTACAACATGCACTGCATGAACAAGACGTTGCCTGAACTGTCGTCCATACTGAAAACTGCTGAAGTGGAGATCAAGAAGGAGCAACAAGTGTTGATGGTCAATAAGACCACCAATTTCAAGAAACGGGGCAAGCCTAAGAACAAGGGAAACTTCAAGAAGGACGGCAAGAAAGCTGTCGCACCTGCTAAGAAGCCCAAGGCTGGTCCTAAGCCTGAAACTGAGTGCTTCTACTGCAAGGAAGTTGGTCACTGGAAGCGTAACTGCCCCAAGTACCTGGCGGATCTGAAGAACGGCAACATCAAGAAGAAAGGTATATTTGATATATGTGTTATAGATGTGTATCTTACTAGTAATCGTAGTAGTGCCTGGGTATTTGATACTGGTTCGGTTGCTCATATTTGTAACTCGAAACAGGAGCTGCAGAATAAACGAAGACTGGCAAGAGATGAGGTGACGATGCGCGTTGGAAATGGCTCCAAGGTTGATGTGATCGCCGTCGGCACGCTCCCTCTACATCTACCTTCGGGATTAGTTTTAAATTTAAATAATTGTTATTTGGTGCCTGCGTTAAGCATGAACATTATATCTGGATCCTGTTTATTGTGAGACGGTTACTCTTTTAAGTCTGAGAATAAAGGTTGTTCGATTTATATGAGTAATATCTTTTATGGTAATGCACCTGAGATGAATGGTTTATTCTTACTGAATCTCGATAGTAGTGATACACATGTTCACAACATAGATGCTAAACGAATTAAATTAAATGATAATTCTACATACATGTGGCACTGTCGTCTTGGTCACATTGGAGTGAAGCGTATGAAGAAACTCCATTCTGATGGACTTCTTGAATCACTTGATTTTGAATCACTTGAAAGATGCGAAGCATGTCTAATGGGAAAAATGACTAAGACTCCATTCTCTGGTACAATGGAGCAAGCTATAGACTTGTTGGAAATAATACATACCGATGTGTGCGGACCAATGAGTGTAGCATCGCGTGGTGGATATCGTTATGTTCTCACTTTCACGAATGACTTGAGTAGATATGGGTATGTCTACTTTATGAAACATAAGTCCGAAACTTTCGAGAAGTTTAAGGAATTTCAAAGTGAAGTGGAAAATCATCGTAACAAGAAGATTAAGTTTCTGCGTTCTGACCGCGGAGGTGAATATCTGAGTTATGAGTTTGGCATGCATTTAAAGAAATGTGGAATACTTTCACAGTTGACACCGCCGGGAACACCACAGCGTAATGGTGTGTCCGAACATCGTAATCGAACTCTCTTAGATATGGTTCGGTCTATGATGTCTCTTACAGATTTACCGTTATCATTTTGGGGCTATGCATTAGAGACAGCCGCATTCACTTTAATTAGGGCACCATCTAAATCCATTGAAGCGACACCGTACGAATTGTGGTTTGGTAAGAAACCTAAGTTGTCGTTCCTTAAAGTTTGGGGTTGCGAGGCATATGTAAAGAAGTTACAACCTGATAAGCTAGAACCCAAAGTGGAGAAATGCGTCTTCATAGGATACCCTAAAGAAACAATTGGGTATACCTTCTATCATAGATCCGAAGGCAAAGTTTTCGTTGCAAAGAATGGATCCTTTCTTGAGAAGGAGTTTCTCTCGAAAGAGGTGACTGTAAGGAAAGTAGAACTCGATGAGGTTATTGAACCTTCTCTCGGATTTGAGAGTAGCGCAGCACCGGAAGATGTTTCTGTGCCGCCTACACCAATTGGAGAGGAAGCTAATGATAATGATCATGAAACTTCAAATGAAGTTACTGTTGAACCTCGCAGGTCAATGAGGGTTCGTACCACTCCTGATTGGTATGACTCTGCCTTGAACATCATGTTGGTGGACAACGCTGATGACCCTGCGACGTATGAAGAAGCTATGGTAAGCCCAGATTCCGACAAATGGCTAGAAGCCATGAAATCCGAAATAGGATCCATGTACGAAAACCAAGTGTGGACTTTGGTGGACTTACCGGATGGCCGTAAGGCTGTCGAGAACAAATGGTTTTTTAAGAGAAAAACAGATGCTGATGGTAATGTTACCGTCTATAAAGATCAACTTGTCGCGAAAGGGTTCTGAAAAATTCAAGGAGTGTACTATGATGAGACTTTCTCACTAGTAGCGAAGCTAAAGTCTGTGAGGATTTTGTTAGCAATTGCTGCACATTTCGATTATGAAATTTGGTAGATGGATGTCAAAACGGCGTTCCTTAATGGTGACATCGAGGAAGAGTTGTATATGGTACAACCCAAGGGTTTTGTCGATCCTAAAGATGCTAACAAGGTATGCAAACTCCAGCGCTCCATTTATGGACTGAAGCAAGCATCCCGGAGTTGGAATCAACGTTTTGATAAAGTAATCAAAAACTTTGGATTTATACAAACTTATGGAGAAGCTTGTATTTACAAGAAAGTGAGTGGGAGCTCTGTAGCATTCCTAGTACTATATGTAGATGACATATTGTTGATTGGGAATGATATAGAACTTCTTAATAGCGTCAAAACCTATTTGAATAATAGTTTTTCAATGAAGGATCTTGGTGAAGCGGCATACATTCTAGGCATCAAGATTTATAGAGATAGATCAAGACGCCTAATAGCGCTTTCACAAAGTACATACTTGGACAAAGTTCTAAAGAAGTTTAGAATGGAAGATAGCAAGAAAGGGTTCGTGCCCATGTTGTCAGGTAAGACCTTGAGTAAAACTCAAAGTCCAGCTACGGCAGAAGATAGAGAAAAAATGAATAATATTCCCTATGCCTCGGCCATAGGTTCTATCATGTATGACATGTTGTGTACTAGACCGGATATAGCACATGCTGTTAGTTTGACTAGCAGATATCAAAGTGATCCTGGAGTGGAACACTGGACAACGGTCAAGAATATCCTAAAGTACCTAAATAGGACTAAGGATATGGTTCTTTCTTATGGAGGTGATGAACAGCTTGTTGTAAACGGTTACACCGATGCTAGTTGGAACACCGATCCGGATGACTCGAAGTCACAGTCGGGATACGTATTTATTTTGAATGGTGCTGCAGTGAGCTGGAGGAGTGCGAAGCAAAGCGTTGTGGCGAAATCTTCAACTGAATCGGAATACATAGCTGCTTCGGAGGCTGCACAAGAAGCCGTTTGGATGAAGGAATTCATTACTGAACTTGGCGTGGTTCCCAGTGCGTTGGACCCGATGGCCATCTACTGTGACAACACAGGTGCCATAGCTAATGCACAGGAGCCAAGGTCACATAGCAAGCTGAAGCACATCAAGCTACGTTTCCACGCTATTCGCGAGTATGTCAGAGATGGTGACATAAAGATTTGCAAAGTACACACTGATCTGAATGTGGCAGATCCGTTGACTAAACCTCTCCCTAGGGCAAAGCATGACCAACACCAGAACGCCATGGGTGTTCGGTATATTACCATGTAATCTGGATTATTGACTCTAGTGCAAGTGGGAGACTGTTGGAGATATGCCCAAGAGGCAATAATAAAAGTGGTTATTATTATTATATCTTTGTGTTTATGATGAATGTTTACATCCCATGCTATAATTGTATTATTAGGAAACACTAATACTTGTGTGTTTTGTAAACATAAGAGAGTCCCTAGTAAGCCTCTTGTTGAACTAGCTTGTTGATTAATTGATGATCATGGTTTCCTGATCATGGACATTAGGATGTGATTAATAACAAGGTTATATCATTAGGAGAATGATGTGATGGACACACACCCATAGTAAGCGTAGCATAAGATCAAGTCATTAAGTTCGTATTGCTGTAAGCTTTTAAATGCATAGTAACCTAATCCTTCGACCATGAGGTTGTGTTAATCACCATCACCGGATGGGTACTTTGATGACATCAAACGCCGCTTTGTAACTGGGTGGTTATAAAGTTGTCATTGGGTATTCTGAGAGTATGTGTTGAAGCGCATGAACCAAGATTGGGATTTGTCCATCCATATGACGGATAGATATGCTCTGGGCCCTCTCGGTGGAATGTCATCTGGTTAGCTTGCAAGCATGTGACTGGGTCACAAGGGATGACATATCACGGAACGAGTAAAGAGTACTTATTAGTAACGAGGTAGAACTAGGTATGGAGATGCTGATGATCAAACCTCGGATAAGTATAGTATCGCGTGACAAAGGGAATTGGTTTCGTATGTAAATGGTTCAATCGATCACGAAGTCATCGTTGAGTATGTGGGAGCCATTATGGATCTCCAGGTCCCGCTGATGGTTATTGATAGGAGATGTGTCTCTGTCATGTCTACATATTCACGAACCGTAGGGTGACACACTTAAGGTTCGAAGTTGTTTTAAGTAGATATGGAATATGCGTTGGAGACCGAATGTTGTTTGGAGTCTGGATTGGATTCGGGACATCACGAGGAGATCCGGAATGGTCCGGAGAATAAGATTCATTTATAGGGGATCATTTTCTGAGTTAGGAAATGTTCCGGAGTGTTTGTATGAGGATTCTAGAAGGTTTCGGAATGTTCCGGAAGGTTCTAGAAGATATCTTGGAGTTTGCTTGAAAATCAAGATAGGGATCAAGGAGTCCTGGTGGGTCAAGACAAGGAGTCGTGGGGGAGGAAGACTCCTCCCCCCACTCCCCAATCCGCCGGCCATAGAGGAGGGGAGTCCTACAAGGACTCCCCCTCCCCAAGGCGCCCTCCCCCCTTAAATAGAAGGGCAGGGGCGCCCCCTCCAAGCCCGCTCTCACAACTCCCAATCTATGCCGCCTCTCTCCTCCACCTTTCTTCTGCACAGGCATAGGCGAAGCCCTGCAGAATTCTCTACTCCACCACCACCACCACGCCGTCGTGCTGCTGGGATTCCGTGGAGAAGATCTACTACCTCCGCTGCTCGCTGGAACGGGGAGAGGAAGGTCTGCTTCGACTCCGCACGTGTGACCGACTGCGGAAGCGCTGCCGAAACGCGGCGTCGGAAGGATCGTCTACTTGACCGACTGCGGAAGCGCTGCTGGAACGTGACATCGGAAGGATCGTCCACACGATCTTGAGATCGGCAAGTGATCGACTACATCAACCACGAGATCTAATCTCGTTAACGCTTTCAGATCTACGAGGGTTAGTTCCTATCTATCTCGTTGCTCATGTCTAATAGATTAGATCTTGGCTTTTATCTAGATTAGATCTGGGTTTTGTTCGTTCTTGCGGTAGAATTTTTTTGTTTTCCATGCTACGAACCCATCAGTAACCTGTTACTCGGCCGGATGCTCCTTAGAAAATTAACATAGCTCCTTGATAACTTCGAATATGCACACACCTAGAGCCGGGTTAAGTTCCACTTGGCCCGGATCTTTGTACACTTCGAATATGCACACACCTAGAGCCGGGTTAAGTTCCACTTGGCCCGGATTTTGTACACTTCGAATATGCACACACCTAGAGCCGGGTTAAGTTCCACTTGGCCCGGATCTTGTACACTTCGAATATGCACACACCTAGAGCCGGGTTAAGTTCCACTTGGCCCGGATTTTGTACACTTATAATATGCACACACCTAGAGCCGGGTTAAGTTCCACTTGGCCCGGATTTTGTACACTTCGAATATGCACACACCTAGAGCCGGGTTAAGTTCCACTTGGCCCAGATTTTGTACACTTCGAATATGCACACACCTAGAGCCGGGTTAAGTTCCACTTGGCCCGGATTTTGTACACTTCGAATATGCACACACCTAGAGCCGGGTTAAGTTCCACTTGGCCCAGATTTTGTACACTTCGAATATGCACACACCTAGAGCCGGGTTAAGTTCCACTTGGCCCGGATTTTGTACACTTCGAATATGCACACACCTAGAGCCGGGTTAAGTTCCACTTGGCCCAGATTTTGTACACTTCGAATATGCACAAGACTAAGCTACCTTTTTGTATTCCTTTTAGGTAACCACCAACCGCCGAAGCGCTAAGTTTCAGTGTATGCTGGACACTCACAAGATGTTGCGTGCAAAGCATAATGCACTTCTCGCTGAATACGAGAAAAGGGGTAAGTTCCTTCCTTGGCATTTTCCCGTTTTTCTTCGTCTTTTTCTGCCGAGCTAACTCATCATTCAGTTTCTGCAGCTGGGGTGGAGGCTGAGAATATCCTCATGAGGAAGAATTTGGACCAGATCAAGGGTAAGTTATTTTTGCTCAACTTTGCTATGCTTTCTATCTCTTTTTCCCCGTGGTTCGGCAATCATTCATACCTCGGCTCTGCCGGGTCAACAAACTATTTCAGCATCTCTTGAAGATAGTGTGACCGTGCCTGATATGATGCTGCATTTTCTCGAACAAGCAGGGCAGCATCAGGCCGAACTTAAGAAGAAAGACGACGAGCTTGCCCTCCTCCGAGCCAAAGATGATGAGATTGCCAAGCTCAAGGCAGATATGAAGAAGCTAAAGGCGCAGCACCAAGTCGAACTTCAAAAAGCTGTCCAGGACTATACTGAAGAGCAGGAGCGCCTCACCCTCCAGATTTCCAAGGACCAAGAGCTTCTCCAGGAGGCCGATGTCAAACTCGAGTTGGCAAACACTGAACTTGTGCAGCTTCGCAAAAGGCGCGATGACTGTACCAAGGAGTTAACCCGGATCCACAGCCATATTTCCCGTAAGTTATTTTCCTTCATCCGACATACTTCTCCGGGTTGCTTCTCATGTATTTTCCTTACTTGTTTCTCCTGTCTTATTTTCAGGCAAATTTCTAGAGGGCAACGCCATTGCGAGCACCGCTGTCGCTAAGTTCCGCCGAGAGAGGGGTACCCCCATTGCTCCTGACACTGAAGAAATTCCCTATGACATGGAGGACCTGTTGGTCAGCTTGTCTTCTGGCGTGGAAATCGTGAAGAACTATGGCAAAGATATCCTTGATGTGGCAGTTCGGATCTTCAACGTCTTTTGGCCTGATGAAGATACTCCGGAGGGGACCGTAGTTCTCGTCGACAAACTGATGGAATGCGAGACCCAGCTCGGCCTTTGGAGGGAATCCGCTGGCCGTGCCGGAGCTGAGACCGTTCTCCACTACGTGCTGACGTGGTACGAGAAGATCGACCTCAACCTCCTAGCGCGCATGCGCACCGGATCCAAATGGTCCAGCTACCCGGAGTGGATTGCTCGGCGTAAGGCCTGTGCCCATAGCCTCATCGAATATGCCCCCATTCATGAATGGAACGAGGGTCCGAGCTTCCTTGGTGCCGCTGATGCCAAAAATGCTGAAAACGCAGAAGATGGCTCGGATGAAGACGAAGAGGACGACGCCTCGGACGTCGAAGATAGTGAAGATGACGCTGAACTTCCTCCTCCTGCTGGTCCTTGAATGAAAAACTTTAACGTTTATCAGATCCCCGGTATGCCGGGTGCAGTTGTATCGAGTGCACAAGTAATATTTTGCTACTAAGTTTTTATGCTGGATTGACTTGGGCGTAGTCCCCGAGTTTCATTTTCTCGTTCTTCCAATCTTTTGGCTCGGCTCGCGTCTACCTTGATTCGGTTTTATGACTTACGAGTCCGAGCTTCAAAAATTGTCTTCACAATACTTTGAAACTTTGGGATTAGCTCAAAATGATTCAGCATGATAAATTTAAAGTATACATATGGTTAGTTCCAAAAACAAACGTCGGCTCGATTAAGTTTTTTCCCTTAGTCGTTTTTCATGTGCTACGCAATTCCAAACTTGTTCTCTTGCTTGCCATGAAGCCAAATCTTGTTGGACAGCAGCAAGTCGAAGAGTCAGGTTCTTGGTGCTCACACATTACTAATCCAACCTACGCAGAAGCGACTTACGCCGGCCGACGTAAAAATAATAAACGCAGAAGACAACTAAAATTACTAAGGCAGTCCCCGAGTTATTGCTCGAGGTGCCAAGATTTCATTGATAGGCTCATTACCGGCATCCATACCGACATATGAGGAACTCGGATACATACACTTCTCTGCTAAGTGTAGAAAGGACGAAATAGTGCTACATTCCATGGACGCTTAGATTCCTCGCCGGACTTGTCCGCCTTGTTCTTTTCCTGTGGCTTTGCATCGATAAGATAATAATAATCATTGTGCAATGCTTTGCTCACAATGAATGGCCCTTCCCATGGGGGGGATAACTTGTGCATGCCAGAAGTCCGTTGTACCAACCGGAGTACCAGATCGCCTTCCCGGAAAACTCGGGGGCTTACTTTCCGGCTATGATAGCGTCAGAGATTTTGCTGATATATGGCGGATCTGGACAATCCCAATTCTCTCGCTTCTTCCAGCAGATCAACATCATTTTGCTGGGCTTCTTGCACTTTGGCTTCTATGTATTGGGTGACCCTAGGCGAATCATGATCTATGTCGGCTGGTAATACAGCTTCTGCCCCATATACCAGAAAGAATGGCGTATAGCCTGTTGATCGATTCAGAGTTGTTCTTAAACTCCACAGTACCGCTGGTAGTTCTTCTATCCAGCACCCCGCTGATCTTTGCAGCGGCTCAATGAGCCGGGGTTTTATCCTGGATAATACTAATCCGTTGGATCTTTCTACTTCTCCGTTTGATGCGGGGTGGGCTATCGAGGCAACGTCCAGCCGGATCTTCTTATCTCGGCAGAAACGTGCAAATGCTCCTTCAGCAAAGTTTGTGCCGTTATCTGTTGTGATACTGTGAGGATAACCGTATCTCAAGATGATGTCTTTGAGAAATGTTACGACCGTAGCTCCATCACATTTTCTTATCGGCTTCACTTCAATCCACTTTGTAAACTTGTCTACCATGACCAAAATGTGAGTCATATTTCCCTTTGCTAGTTTAAACGGGCCGACCATATCCAAGCACCATACAGCAAATGGCCATGTAATTGGTATGGTCTTGAGCTCCGACATTGGCATATGTGTTTTTGTCGCATACCTCTGACAACCATTGCACTTTCTCACCAGATCTTCCGCTTGTTCTAAGGCACTTGGCCAGTAAAACCCATGGCGAAAAGCTTTTGCTACCAAGGCTCTGGATGAGGCGTGATGCCCACATTCCCCTTGACGTATATCCCGGAGGATTTCAAGTCCTTCCTCAGGATCAACACACCGCTGGAGGACATTAGTCACACTCCTTTTGTATAACTTAGAATTAATGATCGTGTATGCTTTCGCTCTCCTCTAATTTTGCCTGGAAAGTACCTCCTCAGTGGGTAAGGTTCCATCTTTCAGGAATTGGAATATTGGCAATGCCCAAGCTGGTACAGCCCTCACTGGGAATATTTCCTCATCAATTTCCATCAGATCCACCGGCATAACTTCTACTGGATCATGCTATGCAGTCCCCGGGTTTGTCGTGGCAGTCCCCGGGTTTGCCAAGGCAGTCCCCGGGTTTCGTGAGCCACTTCCTTTGTCAATGTCCATGGGCGCAGCCTCTAATTCCGGGATAAAAATTGAGTCGGACTCCGGGGATGGCCTGATAGAGGGTTTCCTGAGGTGCTCCAATGCTACGCCTGGTGGAATTGCTTGTCGGTTTGAACCGAGCTTCGACAGTACGTCGGCAGCCTCATTCTCCACCCGAGGTATGTGGTGAAATTCACATCCCTCAAAGTAACCAGATATTTTCTGCACATGAAATCTGTATAACGCCATGTTTGTGTCCAAAGCATCCCATTGCCCGGAGGCCTGCTGGACTACGATATCCGAGTCACCAAAGCATTGGATCCGACGTATACCAACCTCCTTTGCCACTTTGAGCCCATGTATAAGTGCTTCGTATTCCGCAACATTGTTTGATGCGGTGAAGTGGATCTGCAACACATATTTCAGCTGGTCCTTCTTTGGCGAGGTAAGCACAACTCTGGCGCCTAACCCGGTTTTTGTTTTTGACCCGTCAAAGTGCATTCTCTAGTAGTTCGGATCTGGCAATGGTGGTTCGTATTGCACCTCGGCCCAATCCACAAAAAAGTCCGCCACAGCTTGAGATTTAATTGCTTCTCTTCTGTCATATTGTGGCGCATAAGGTGCTAGTTCAATTGCCCATTTTGCAATCCTGCCACTTGCATCCTTGTTACTCATTATCTCGGATATGGGAGCTTCACATATTACCTTGATTGGGTGTTCCTCGAAATAGTGTTTCAGCTTCTTAGCTGCCATATACACACCGTATGCCACTTTCTGATAATGAGGATAATTTTGTTTTGAGGCTGATAATACCTCGCTCAGATAATATACTGGCCTTTGCACCAACCTACCCTCTTCGTCGCGTTCTACCACAATTACTGTACTTACAACTCGGTTGGTTGCGGCTATATAGAGCAACATTGTCTCCTTTGATAGTGGAGAGGCTAACACTGGTGTAGTGGCTAACATTTTCTTTAAGTGAGCAAAGGCCTCGTTGGCCTGCGGCGTCCAAATGAACTTATCCGACTTTTTCATGAGTTGATAGAGAGGCAGTGCCTTTTCTCCCAATCGACATACAAACCGACTCAACGACGCCAGGCAACCAGTGAACTTCTGGACATCGTTAAGACACTTCGGCAGCTCCATTCGTTCTATGGCCCGGATCTTAGTTGGATTGACCTCAATACCTCGGCTGGAGACGAGGAATCCGAGTAATTTTCCAGCCGGGACACCGAAGGTACATTTCTCCGGGTTAAGCTTCATCCGGAACCTTCTTAGGTTCGCGAACGTCTGCCTGATATCGTCAAGGAGCGTTTTGCTTTCCTTGGTCTTTATCACAACATCATCCACATACACCTGCACATCATGCAAACATTTTTGCATAAATCTCTGGTGCGTTGCCCCAACATTACATAAACCAAAAGGCATGGTGTGATAGCAATAAGCCCCATACGGTGTGATAAACGCAGTCTTTATTTGATCATTTGGGTTCAGAGGTATCTAGTGGAAACCAGAATATGCATCAATGAACGACAACAACTCACACCCAGCAGTGGAATCTATGACCTGGTCTATCCTTGGCAGTGGGAACGGATCTTTTGGACATGCCTTATTCAGGTTCGTGTAATCGATACACATACGCCACACCACTGCCACATTCGGATCGTCTTTCTTCTTCTCCACCAGCACCGGATTAGACAGCCAATCCGGGTAAAGCACTTCCATGAGAAATCCTTTAGCCAGCAATCGAGCTATCTCATCTCCTATGACTTTTCTCCTGTCTTCGGCGAAGCGGCGGAGAGGTTGCTTCACCGGCTTAGCTCCGGGTCTCACATTCAAAGAGTGCTCGGCCAACTCCCTAGGAACACCTTGCAAGTCATGTGTGGACCAGGCAAAATATCTCGATTCTCACGGAGGAAGTTGACGAGCTCGCTTTCCTATTTGTCATTTAACCCGACCCCAATTGTTACGGTACACTCAGGGAACATATCATCAACAGGCACCTTCTTGGTATCTTTTGTCGCTTGGAATGAGATGCTTCCATGCGGGTTACTCAATGCCGGCATATACTGTTGGGCGGAATGAGCTAATGCCGCCACCTCTTGGATCTTTCTCTTTTCTTGCGCTATCACGAGTGACTCGGCTAGGTTTGACCCGGCTGACGCACACTCAATAGAACGTCGGAAATCTCCGGCTATGGTGATCACACCATTTGGCCCAGGCAACTTCATCTTCAGATAACTGATGTGGCAGCTTGCCATGAACTTGTTCAGAGCTGGCCTACCGAGTAACGCGTGATACGCACTTTCTAAGTTCACCAACTCAAACTCCAAATTCTCAGTTCGGCAGTTGTCTCTTGTGCCGAACAAAACATCAACTCGGACCTTGCCTATGGGCTCACAAGAAATGCCTGGCACAATGCCATGGAAAGTTGTCCTTGTAGGTTGGAGCATGTTCTCCGAGATACCCAACTTGCGCATCGTATCCGCATACATGATATTAATGCTACTACCATTGTCAGTCAGCACCTTGGAGAATCTTACATTGATGTTAGGCCCAATGAATGATGGGTCCAACACCAGTGCATATGAGCCCGCACTAGGCATAAGCTTGGGATGATCTTTGATGCTCCAGGTGATTTCCTGGTCCGACCAAGGCATGTACCTCGTCACGGCTGGCATTACCGCATTCACTTCCATATGTCGGCGCTGCAAGCTTTTCCTGTCTGTCTCTTCCGTAGTGAACACACAGTGGCTCTGATGGTGTTCTTTGTACTCATTTCTCCCCTTGTTTTCGGGGTACCTCTGATCCTGCTGGTTTTGGTTTTCCACCTGATGCACTGCGTCCCTTCTCTCATGGTTGTCATACCTCGGCGGAGGGGGAGGCAACATTAACTGTTGCATGTTCGCTCCGGAGAGCAATTACTGCCGGGGTAACTCCTGCCAAGGTTGATCATTCCGAGGTGCCTGAGCATTCCCCGAACCACTTTGTTCTATCTTTCGCATCCACTCACACTGCCTAGTTGTGTGACCCGCCGGGTTACTTGGATTAGGCGTGTGAAATTTACACGGCCGATCCAGCATTGCTTCATAAGTATACCTCAGACGGTCTTTCTTCTCTTGCCACTGTTTTTTCTGCTCTGGCGTCCAAGTTTTCTTCCCATCATTCCTTGGCGTCCATTGCTGTCCTCCAATTATCTGACGTTGACTGCTTCCTGCTCTGGGTTGATCCTGATTCACAGCTGCAACTTGTTGCGAACTGTACCGGTAATCCGGTCTGTCATCTCTTCTCTTACCTCGGTAATCATTCCTCCGGGATGACCCGGCTCCATCTCTCTGGTAATACTCCTCGCCTGACTCGTTCGAGGTGGGCTTAGGTTGTGTCGGATCACCCAAAGAATATGAATCAGCAATCCGGATCGTTTCTGCCAATGTAGTTGGCATATCTCTTTATAGCCTTTGCCATAGCATGCTTGCATATCTGCATCCTTGCGCAAACCAAGCTATGGCCTGTGATTCAATCACGCCCTCACACGAGTTTCGCACATTGCACCAACGGGTTAAGAACTCCGGTCTATCTCATTCGGTCTTTGCCTGCACATTGCTAGGGTTTGTGGCCTATTGGGTCTCTGATACGTGCTTGAGAAA
Source organism: Avena eriantha (assembly GCA_910589775.1). Classification (NCBI taxonomy): domain Eukaryota; kingdom Viridiplantae; phylum Streptophyta; class Magnoliopsida; order Poales; family Poaceae; genus Avena; species Avena eriantha. The sequence goes on along the minus strand of OU342746.1, from coordinate 303,499,495 downwards.
TTGCTAACGAACATCTCCTCGAAATCGATCCAGCAGTTAACACTCCCGGGTGGCAAGTTGTTTAGCCATACCCTTGCTGGCCCCTCCAACATCTAGGGTACATATCTCACGGCCCACCTCAAGTTGCCTGTAGCAATTTTTACGGCAGTAGCATAGGTAATCAACCAATCCTCCGGCTTAGTGCTGTCGTCATATGTCTTTGTGCCTCTAGGTAACTGAAAGTTAGGTACTGGAGGTTCCTTCATGATCCGGGGCCCAAAACATGCTGGACCCGGAGGACCTTGACACTCAATTTGCTCCGACCTATACAACCGATCCAGTTTTAACCTGGCGTCATCAGGCATTAAATCTCTGCTTCCCAACCTTGATCCTATCACATGATAGTCCGGCCTAGGATAGCCAGCATTCACCATCTCCGAGTTACCATCATTGTATCTATCTTGCTCCGGTGGAGCTGCCCTTTGTTGCATACCTTGGCCAGCACTGCGCTCTTGCCGTGGCATATTCCGTTGCTGCGGTTGACCTGCACCTTCCGCATTATGCTGTCCGGCGTTGCCGTTTATAGCATTCCTTTGACCGGCATTGCCTTGGTCGCGGTTACCTTGGCCCACTTCACCCCGGCTCACACTCCTTCGATCCTCATTTCTTTGCACTTCATTTCCTTTCCCTGCCCTTGCCGGGTCATATGGGACTATCTGTTTATTCCTCCTGGCCGAAGTTACTACCTCTTCTCTCCTAGGACCACCATGAGGAGACGATGCGGCTCCAGCGGATTTTTCCGGGTTACCCACCGCCGAATGAACGATTTTGGAGGCCCCAGCTCTCTCCGGGTTAGCCCTGAGCAAACCCTCGTTCTGCCTGTTCGCGATCCGAACCAACTCGTTAACCCTATCTTGTTGTCTTTGGCGGGCTTCACCCGTCAGACCTTCTAACTCGGATGTGGCTACATCTGCTGCCCTGAGGTTCTTTGCCAGGGTACTGTACTTCCGGAGCCCCACGGACAGACAGTTCTCTGATTCCTCAACCCTAGTATCACCCTCTTTGTTCATTTCACTCATGAGATTTCTCCCCTTCACTTTTACAACATCTACTTTATTTGCCTTTGCGTACTCACGCAGTGTCATGTTCAACGACCGCTGAGCCGCGACTATCTTTTTCGCACCCTCTAGTATTTTCTGCCTAGTTTCCTCTAGCTCGGCATGTGCCTGAGCCGGATCTACTGCTGCTGCTACTGGGTTGGCCAAGCTATCCATCGCCTGCTGTAGTACATTCTCAGGCCTCTCTAGTGGAGGACCTCTACTTTTCCTTGGTGCCTTAGGTGTTACCTCCGGATTTGGTTCCGGATCCTTGCTCGCGCCTGCAGCTGGCGTAGTCATCATCACTTCTACACGGTCCGGGGAGCGAGTGATACGCGCCCCGTGAACCACGCTAAGGGATGGCTCGCCTCCTTCGATGACGTGCCGCAGATGAACGCACGACACATCGACAACAACGTAGACCTTGTGCATGCCGAGCTTGACGAAGAGGCCGTTGCGCGGAAGAGGACGCGTGCCGAAGCAGCCTTCGTTGTTGCTGACAAAATCCAGCGCTCCAAAGCGCTGAACGAGGCCGGAGACAATGCGCTCGCCGGTGCCGATGAGGTTTCCCGTCCGGATCTTCACCCCTGCTAGCGTCGTTAGCCCCACGGTGGGCGCCAACTGTCGTGGTGGTGTCACAGCAGATGCCATGTATAGGCTAAATGTGGGGACTAAACGCACTAGGGGAATCCAGGGAGGGATAGTGTGGTGATTCCACACACAGAAGCTTTGTATTCGATCCTCCTTCACTGGTTACAAATGCTCCTAGAGCTGTATTGGGGAGAGGAGGAAGAAAGAACACTCTTACTCTCGCCGCTAGCTAGCCCTTAGAGCAATCTCCCAGAAACTAATCAGTCAAGAATCAACCCCCTCTACTGAAGCCCTAATCCTCCTTATATAGGGGTGGCTAGGTCTCCACTTAGGGCATACGTGAATATGCCTCCTCCCAAAATAGTAAGCCGACCGGGTTACTTTCCCCCGCGTCACCCATGTAGAGGCTACGTGAGCCTCTGCGGCGCCTGCGTCACCCGACATTGGCTTCGTCACCTTTGTCGGCCACGCCTCTATGGTCCGGCCTCTGTCGGCTTCGCTCACGCTTCGCGTACAGCAGCCACCTTTTGACCAGCGAGATACCTTCCTTCTCTTGCAAGCTTGATATAACCCGGATCCTGCATAGAAGACCCAGACATACCTGTTCCTGCTTACAAGTTAGATATATCTTACCGACTTACGGCTTAAGTCGGTTGAGACCATGTAAGGTGGACGTCCCTAATCCGGGTTACTCCGTGATCCGGCCTGCCTTGAGGTGACTCGGCCAGCATTTTCTTTGACCTTGCCGAACCTCGGCTAACTCGACATTTATACCCCGGCGTGACCCTATCCGGGGGTATCCCCCCAACACTATGCTGTACATGCTTGACGAAGTATAAGTCAGAAATCTCATGTCCCTTGTATACGAGGGCCGCTACTCATGCTACTCAAGTTTAGTCACCGGTAAGTTCTTGTCATCGTAAGTACATGTGTATCATGGAGAACCGCCAACGGGGTACCCCTTTCCCGATGATACGGAAGAATCCCCATATCAAAATGACAAGGCAAGCAGACAACGAGCATCTCAGCAATCTTCTTATTTACCATGGGAATATGGTGCTTTTTTCTCTCTTTCCTCTTTTCATAATATCTTTTTTTCCTTTGTCTTTTTTGTCTCAATATAGGACTCTTTTTTATAAGAAGAATGCTTCATAGGCAGCTCACTATGGTTACGCTGCAGGTTTCCACCATGTTAGCATGGATTAGACCAGCGGCCCAGGCGTTTCTCTAACACATATACATAACTCCATGGACTTACAAGATCCCCTTTCATTTCACACCGACGACATCCATATACAAAAGAGCATGATATCAACTAGGTACAAGTACCAAGTGCAATGTTGAAAGCGTTCCCCATGAAAGCATGGTTCTGCTAATTCCCAACAAATAAGTGCAAGCATATACAGCATAGACGACACAATGGTTCAAGTTTATTAAGGGCAAGAAAAGTAAAGTGTGCCATCAAGTTCGTGAGAGCTTTAATCACTAGTTTTGTCATAATAAGTTTAATTTGTAAGGTAAACAAAAGCATGAATATACTTGGAATAGCATAAGCTAGTAGGTAGGTATGGTGGACTCTTTGGAATAACTTGATTTAGGGAGTTGGATGCATGAGTGGAACTCATACTTGGTTGTGGAGGCTAGCAAAAGACTGGGAGCGACAAACTAAGAGAGCAATAATGGCCATAATCATGCAGAGCGACAAAACATCATTGATCAAAGCATAAAGTGATACTACAAGTTGAAAACTACAGGATCATAAAGGCTATGGTGACTTGAGATAGTCATAACATGGTGTGATCATGCGCCAAGTCAACCCAAATAAAGCATCGAAGGAGAATACCACTATACTATGCTTTAATATGCTAAAACAATGCATGATTCATCCAAGGCACATTAAGCAATCTCAATTGTTTATAACAAGTCATGCTACAACAAAGAATACTAAGTATAAAGCCAAAACAATATCAAGCATGGCATGACAAAGCATAGGCCACAGTCAAAAACGAGCTCTTTTTACCACATAAGCATGAACTTTCCTACTCTTTTCCAAACCAAACCAAACTATTTGCAAACCAATGTATGAAAGAGGGGGTCCAACCAATTTATTCAGCAAACTAATAAAACCAAATAAAATTAAAAACCAAAACCAAAACGAAAAAGAAGACGCTCTAAGAACAACACAATTGTGCATGAAACAATAAAAATGAAGCGTTTGGAAGAAACCTGGAATTTTTATTGATGAAGAAGGGGATGCCTTGGGCATCCCCAAGGTTTGACGCTTGTACTTCTTGGATATTTCTTGGGGTGACACGCATGGCATCCCCAAGCTTGAGTGTTAGTCCATCCTTCACCTCATTACTCATTCCTTCCATACACCTGAAATTTTTCCTTCATACAAAACTTCACACAATCTTTATTAGCAACATTAGTGCACTCAAGATAAATAAGTCTTAAGGTTCAGTTCTAACACCAAATAAACTTCCATTAGAACACTAGCTACTTTAGCACTTCCCTCAAAAAGCTCAATTCCCCAAAAGAAGTCAAAAAGGAACCAACAAGAAGCAAATGCAGATAATGACAGAAATCTGTCAAAACAGACCAGCAGGTAAAGACGAATTTTTTCGAAGACCTTCTGTTGCTCAAATCAAAATGTGTTGAACTAACGAAAGTTAGATAACAACCTGGGGAAGAAGCGTAAAAATTCACGCCTCAAAAAGACGTTTAGAGATTTTACACGAATATTTACGGTGAAGCACAGAAATCTGTTTTGGGACAACAACTTTCCCAATCATTACTTCTCTCTCATTAGAGGTTACTCTTGGCACAAAAAGTAAATAAAAAGGATAAGGAGAGGTTATTACAGAGGTAATAACTTACAAGACTCATCTAAAACTTTTGGGTTATCTCCCAATAAGTACTTTTATTTAATGCCTTTAAGTTAGGCATAAGAAGCAAGAAAAAGGATCAAGTGTTCTCAAATGAAGAAGCATTAAGACCAAATTTTGTTTTCATAGGAGAAGCAAAAGAAATCTTCTCTCTCTTATTAGGGAAGTGTTCTATACCTTTATTGAGTGGGAGTTGATATTTAATGGTGCCTTCTTTCATATCAATAATGGCACCAACAGTTCTAAGAAAAGATCTTCCCAAAGTAATAGGACAAGAAGCATTGTATTCAACATCCAAAACATAGAAATCAACGGGGACATAGGCATTGTTAACCATAATAAGAACATCATTAAGACTCCCCATGAGTTTCTTTTTAGCATTATCATCAAGTGGGACATTCAAATAACAATCTTCAAGGGGAGGCAAATCAAGCATATCATAAATCCTTCTAGGCATAATAGAAACACTACTATCAAGATCACATAAAGCTTTGAAATCAAAGTCATTCACTTTCATACTAATGATGGATTCCCAACCATCTTCTTGTTTTATAGGAATAGAAGCTTTATGTTTCATCTTTTCTTCTTTAATCTTTATGAGAGCAGCAGTAATGTGTTTTGTAAAGGCCATGTTCATAGCACTAGCATTAGGACTTTTAGCAAGCTTTTGTAGGAACTTAATAACTTCAGAGATATTGCAACCATCAAGATCAAAATCAAATTTATCATCTAGAGTAGTAGAACTATTACTTGCCTCAACACTAGTGGTGGTAATAGTAGAAACACTAATGTTTATAGAAATTTCATCTTCTCTTTCCCACTTAGCATGTAATTCAGCTAATAGTCTAACATTTTCATCAATTCTTACTTGTATAGCATTAATAGCTGCAAAGGGATTATCATTAGTTTCAGGTTTAGCAGCCATTTTATTAATCAATGAAGATTGAGCTTTAGACAAAGATGATATATTCCTCTCAGCATTAGGAAGTTTCAATTGCAAGCTAGGAATTTCCCTATTTAGACTCTCAAGTTGATGGCTAATGTTTTTCAAAATGGTAGATTGTTCCTCCATTGTTTTAGTGAATAGTTTATTTTGCTCATATTGCATTTGCATGAAGTTTTTAGTGACTCTTTCAACTTCTAAAATTCTTCCTTCACTAGGTAATCCAGGTTTACCATTATAGCCATAAGTATTATTAGGAGGGTAGGGCCTATAATTGTTATTACCATAAGCATTGTTGCCAAAATTATTATTTCTTATGAAGTTCACATCAACTTGCTCTTCTTGAACAACCAAAGAAGCCAAAGGAACATTATTTGGATCAATATGGGCTTTCCCATTAACAAGCATAGACATAATAATATCAATCTTATCACTCAAGGAGGAAGTTTCCTCAACAGAATTTACCTTCCTACCTTGTGGAGCTCTCTCAGTATGCCATTCAGAATAATTAACCATCATATTGTCCAGAAGTTTCATTGCAGCACCCAAAGTAATGGTCATAAAGGTCCCTCCAACAGCAGAATCCAATAGGTTCCTTGAAGAATAGTTCAATCCTGCATAAAAAGTTTGGATGATCATCCAAGCAGTCACTCCATGAGTGGGACAATTCTTAACCAAAGATTTCATTCTTTCCCAAGCTTGAGCAACATGCTCATTATCAGATTGTTTAAACTTCATTATTTCACTTCTCATGGATATAATCTTAGCAGGAGGATAGTATTTTCCAATGAAAGCATCTTTGCACTTAGTCCAAGAATCAATACTATTCCTAGTTTAGGAATTCAACCATTCTTTAGCTTTTCCTCTCAAAGAAAAAGGAAACAATTTTAGCTTAATAATATCACCATCTACATCCCTATGCTTTTGCATCTCACAAAGTTCAACAAAGTTATTTAGATGGGCAACAACATCTTCATTACTAATACCAGAAAATTGTTCTCTCATAACAAGATTGAGTAAAGCAGGTTTTAGCTCAAAGAAAGTATCTTCAGGCACAGGTGGAGCAATAGGTGTGCTCATAAAATCATTGTTGTTGGTGCTAGTGAAGTCACACAACTTAGTGTTTTCAAGAGTAGTCATTTTTTTGTGTTTTTCAAATAAGAAAGCAAACTAGTAAAATTAATTTTGTGTGTGTTTTTGATAAAGAAACAAGCAAACAAAACAAAATGAAAACTAAACAAAACAAAAATAACAAAGTAAAGACATTGGTTATGAGGGACTCCCCTTGTGAAGATGTCCTTGACTCCCTGGCAACGACGCCAGAAAAATGCTTGATGGCTCAGTGTCGGCGCCAGGAAAATGCTGGTGCGATGTTGATGTAGAGCTCGTTGGGAACCCCAAGAGGAAGGTATGATGAGCACAACAGCAAGTTTCCCTCAGTTATGAAACCAAGGTTTAATCGAACCACTAGGAGCAAGGAAACACCCCAAAGGTGTTGCTAGCTGAGCCTTGGTAGGGCGCACTACCGGTGCTAGTAGCAACGTGGAGACCTGCACAACACAACCTCATAACTTTGTCCCCAACTTGCGATGAGGTTGTCAATCTCACCGTGTTTTGCGGAAAACAAAGGATTAAACGTATCGAATGGAAAGAAGTAAAAGTTTGCAGAAAGTAAACACAAAGCAGTAAACAGTTTATAGATTGTATGTAAAGAAAAGGACCGGGATCCATAGTTCACTAGAGGTGGCTCTCCTTAGATAAATAACATACTGGGTGATACGTCCATTTTGCATCACTATTCGATGTCTTAATTCACTATTATTCATTGATATATTTCATATTGAGAGGTGATACTTATGTTATTTCATCTATTTTTGCATGGTTGATGACTTTTGGAGCATGGACCGCTGCAGTCAGGATTCTGATGGAAAATGTGCTGTTTGGAGGCAAAATTCGCGAAGATCAGAAAATCCAGGAAAATATACGGAAAATCATATTTTTCCAGAAGACTAAGGATGCCAGAAGACGGAGTGGAGATGGGCCACAGGGGGCCCACACCACCCCATGGCGCGGGCAGCCCTAGGCCACGCGGAGGTGGTGTGGCCACCCTGGCCCACTCTAGCCTCTCCCCTCTAGCGTATATCATCCTCCCAAAACCCTAAGACTGGGAGAGCGACCACAGAAAGATTCCGGCGCCTCTGCGGGGCGGAAAACACCAAGAGAGAAAGATCTCTCCGGCAGACAGATTTCTGCTGGGGGAATTCCTTCCCGTAGAGGGGAGATCATCGCCATCAACACCACCATCAAGCTAGACTTCATCGGGATCATCATCATCATCACCACCATCATCACCATCATCACCATCAGCACCCTCATCACCATCTCCATATTGCTGTAACAATTGCGTTGAATCTTGCATAGTTCATAGGGGAAACTTTCCCGGTGTTGATTACTCTTTGTAGTTGATGCTATTGAGTGAACCATTGAATTATTGTTTATGTTCAGATTGTTATACATCATTATTCCATCTTTGATCATGATCCATATAATGTCTTGTGAGTAGTTCGTTTTTTTCTTGAGGACATGGGAGAAGTCTTGTTGTTAGTAGTGGAGTTGCGTTGAGAAATATTCAATAGATTGTTATTTAAGTTGTGGTGTACTTCTTCTAATGGTGTCATGTGAACGTCGACTACACGACACTTCACCTATATGGGCCTAGGGGAATGCATTGTGTATTTGGCTACTAATCGTAGGGGTTGACGGAGTGACAGAAACCTGAACCCCCGTTAGGAAACCATTGCACAAGGGACGTAAGGGTCTTAGAGTTCAAAGTTGTGGTTAGGTTTATACCTTAATTAGTTTCTTGTACTTATGGATGTTTGCAAGGGGTATAATCACAAGTATGTATTAGTCTTGAATGGGGGGGGGGTACATTAGCACAGGTTCACCCACACAACACTTAGTAAGCTAAAGAAGATTAATCAACTATATGAAGCGAAAGCACTTGATAGTCTTCCCATGTGTCCTCGAGAACGTTTGGTTATCTTAAGTAATACAACCGGCTTGTCCTTTGCTGCATAAAGGATTGGGCCACTTGCTGCATTTATTCCTACTGTCTTTTATTTACTCGTACTTTGTTTACTTGTTATATCAAAAAACCCTAAAAATCCGTTTGCTAAGTATTTGCAGAGAATTCCTGATCCATACCACTAGCCAACACCTTCTGCTCCTCGTTGGGTTCGACACTCTTACTTATCGAAAATACTGCGATACACCCCCTATACTTGTGGGTCATCAAGACTATTTTCTGGTGCCGTTGCCGGGGAGTGAAGCGCTATTGGAGAGTGGAACTGGTAAAGGAAACTTTTACTATGAGTATTGTTTACTTCTGTTAGTTGCTTTATTTTTTTATGGATAATTCGCTGAGTTTCTTATTTGGTAATGCTACTACCACTGCTAAGGTAGTAGATAAGCCACCACCTGCTGAGAATGATGTTTTCAAAATACCTACAAGAATTATTGATCGTGTTATTGATAACTACTATGTTGGGGATGGAACTGTCCATCCTGGTGATCATTTACTCTTTATACACGAATTATGCGGGTTGTTCAAGTGTGCAGGTATTACTACATATCAAGTTAAGAAGAAGTTATTCTCATTGCCGCTAAAAGGAAGAGCTAAGGAATGGTATAAGCTGCTGAAGAATGGTCAAGCTCTGGAATGGGAGGAAATAGTGCCTCTCTTTTATTCAAAGTTTTATCCTCCTAGTGAGATTCATAAAGATCGGAATAAAATATACAACTTTTGGCCTCTTGATGGAGAGAGTAGAGCTCAAGCTTGGGGGAGATTGAAGTTACTAATGCTCAAATGTCCCATTCATGAGCTCCCCAACAATATTATTATCAATAACTTTTATGCAAGGCTCCCTCTACATGATAAAGATTTATTGGATGCTTCTTGTGCTGGATCATTCACTCGCATGGAAGAAGAAGCTAAATGGGATCTTCTGGACCATATTCAAGACAATGCTGAAGCTTGGGAGAATGACAAAGGTAGAAAGTCAGGTATAAATTATGATTATGAATGCATTGAATCTTTTATGGGAACTGATGACTTTCAAAATATTAGTAATATTTATGGTCTTGATTTGCAAGTTATTACGAATTGCTTTAGAGCTTTTGCTTCCTATATCGAAATTCCAAAAAGGGGATGGAACAAATACCATGCACCTTACAAAGATATTGTTGACTATGCTCCTATTGGAAGTGCTGAGTATTGCATTATTGACCCCATCTTACCTAAACCTTATATCGAGAAGATTCCCTTCCTCGAAAAGGTAAAGGACCATCCTATGATAACTAATGTAATCACCAAAAGTGAAAAAGAACTGTAAAACCTGATGAAGAAATAAACATTGAACCTGTGGTAGCAATTGTGAAAGACCTTGTCACTAAAAGCGTAGAAGATGGGCACATAGTCTTTTGTGAGGATGCTTCTAATATTGTTTCACATCCCAATAGAACTAAAAAGCCTAGTGTTCCTGTGCTTTCTGTTAGAATTGGTGATCATTGCTATTATGGTTTATGTGATATAGGTGCAAGTTCCAGTGCTATTCCTTATGAGCTTTACAGAGAAATTATGCATGAAATCAGTCCTTGCGAGTTGGAAGAGATTGATGTGGTTATTCACCTTGCTAATAGAGAGACCATCTCCGTGGAAGTTCTTTGTGGTAAGATTAAGTACCCTGCTGATTTTCTAGTACTTGGTTCGGCTGCTAGTAAAACCTACCCTATCATTTTTTGTAGACCTTTCTTGAGTCTTGTGGAGCTATTATTGATTGCAAGAGGGATAAAATATTGACTAAGTTTGATGGGGAATCTTATGAGTTTAATTTTTCGAAATTTACTAAAGAACGTTGCGAAGAGGAAACCCATAATGAGGATTTTAGGGTTGAACAACTTGCTTCTATTTCTCTTGCTCCTAACAATGCTTTGCAGCAATTTATGGAAGATCATGAAAGTGAAATCTTCATGGAAGATAGGAATGAGATTGACAGGATTCTCCGTGATCAACCTTTGATGCTTAAGCACGACTTGCCTGTAGAAGACTTGGGTACCACGATGCCACCTAAAAAGCATCCGATTTTCGATCTAAAACCTCTCCCTGATGATCTTAAATATACTTATATTGATGATAAAAAGATATATCCTGTTATTGTTAGCGCTAAACTTTCAGGGAAGGAAGAAGAAAGGTTATTGGAATTTTTGAGGAAACATCGAGGAGCTATGGGCTATACTATGGATGATTTAAAAGGGATTTCACCTACTATATGTCAGCATTCTATCAACATAGAACCAGATGCAAAGCTAGTAGTGGAGCACCAACGACGTTTAAATCCTAGGATGAAGGAAGTGGTAAGGAATGAGGTATTGAAACTCCTTGATGCTGGTATTATTTACCCTATTGCTTATAGTGAATGGGTTAGTCATGTTCATTGTGTTCCTAAAAAGGGAGGTATTACCGTTGTCCCTAATGATAATGGTGAGCTTATTCCTCAAAGAATAGTGGTAGGCTATAGGATGTGCATCGATTTTAGGAAAGTCAATAAAGTTACTAAGAAAGATCACTACCCGCTTCCTTTTATTGATCAAATGTTGGAAAGGTTTTCTAAAAAGACCCATTTTTGTTTTCTTGATGGTTATTCTGGTTTCTCTCAAATTGTTGTTAAACAACAAGATCAAGAAAAAACTACTTTTACTTGCCCTTATGGAACTTATGCTTATAGACGCATGCCTTTCGGTTTATGTAATGCTCCTGCTACTTTCTAAAGGTGCATGTCTGCTATCTTTCATGGTTTTTGTGAGGAAATTGTAGAAGTGTTCATGGATGACTTTTCTGTCTATGGAACTTCTTTTGATAATTGTCTGCACAACCTTGATAAAGTTTTGCAGAGATGTGAAGAAACTAATCTTGTTCTTAATTAGGAGAAATGCCACTTCATGGTTAATGAAGGGATTGTTCTTGGGCATAAAGTTTCTGAAAGAGGCATAGAAGTTGATAGAGCGAAGGTTGAGGCAATTGAGAAGATGCCATGTCCAAGAGACATCAAAGGTATTCGTAGTATCCTTGGTCATGCTGGTTTTTATAGGAGGTTTATTAAAGACTTCTCTAGGATATCAAAACCTCTCACTAATCTTCTTCAAAAAGATGTACCCTTCGTTTTTGATGATGATTGTAGGGAAGCTTTTGAGACTCTTAAGAAGGCTTTAACTATAGCCCCTATTGTTCAACCACATGATTGGAGTTTACCCTTTGAAATAATGTGTGATGCTAGTGATTTTGCTGTAGGGGCTATCCTTGGGCAATGTATTGATAAAAAGTTAAACGCTATCCATTATGCTAGTAAGACTCTAGACGTTGCTCAAAGGAATTATGCCACTACTGAAAAGGAGTTTCTAGCTGTTGTTTTTGCCTGTGATAAGTTTAGGCCCTATATTGTGGACTCAAAAGTAACCATTCATACTGATCATGCTGCTATTAAATATCTTATGACGAAGAAGGACGCTAAGCCTAGGCTTATTAGATGGGTACTGCTTTTACAAGAGTTTGATCTACATATAGTAGATAGGAAGGGTGCTGAAAACCCTGTAGCTGATAATTTATCTCGTTTGGAAAACATCTCTTTTGACCCTATGCCTATTAATGATAGTTTCCCAAATGAACAGTTAGCTGCAGTAGGGGTGAACTCGCGAGGAAGCCCTTGGTATGCTGATTATGCTAACTTTATTGTCTCCAAGTATTTGCCTCCAACTTTTACAGCTCAGCAAAGAAGAAAGTTATTCTATGATTTGATTTTTTGGGATGACCCACACTTATACAAAGAAGGAGTGGATGGTATTATGCGAAGATGTGTTCCAGAATATGAACAAAAGGAGATATTGCGTAAATGTCATGGTAGTGCCTATGGAGGACATCATGCAGGAGATAGAACTGCACAAAAGGTACTACAATCAGGTTTCTACTGGCCTACCCTTTTTAAAGATGCAAGAAAATTTGTTTTATCTTGTGATGAATGTCAGCGTGTTGGTAATATTTCTAGACACAATGAAATGCCTATGAACTACTCTCTAGTTATTGAACGTTTTGATTGTTGGGGATTTGACTTTATGGGTCCTTTCCCTCCTTCGAAAGGCTACACTCATATTCTTGTTGCCGTTGATTGTGTTACTAAGTGGGTAGAAGCCATTCCTACAAAGAGTGCTGACGGGGAGACTTCTCTAAAAATGCTTAAGGATATCATCTTTCCTAGGTTTGGGGTGCCTAGGTATCTCATGACTGATGGGGGTTCTCATTTTATTCATGGTGGTTTTAGGAAGACCCTTGCTAAATATGATGTTAATCATAGAATTGCTTCAGCTTATCACCCCCAAACTAGCGGGCAAGTAGAGTTATCAAATAGAGAAATTAAATCTATCTTGCAAAAGACCGTTAATAGGTCTAGAAAAAACTGGGCTAAGAAGTTGAATGATGCTTTATGGGCTTATAGAACTGCTTACAAAAATCCTATGGGAATGTCTCCTTATAAAATGGTTTATGGGAAAGCTTGCCACCTACCCTTAGAATTAGAACACAAAGCTTACTGGGCAGTGAAAGAACTAAATAGAGATTGTAAGCTCGCTGGTGAGAAAAGATTATTTGACTTAAGTTCTTTAGATGAATGGAGGAGTGAAGCCTATGAGAATGCTAGGCTCTTTAAGGAAAAACTTAAAAGATGGCATGACAAGCGAATACTTAAGAGAGAATTTCATGTTGGTGAGAAAGTTCTATTGTATAGGTCTCGTCTCAGATTTTTTGCAGGTAAGCTACTATCAAAATGGGAAGGAACTTTCGCCATTGAAGAAGTATACCGTTCAGGAGCAATAAAAATTTCTTCTCTAAAAGATAATACTACACAAGTAGTGAATGGACAGCAACTCAAACACTATATTGCTGGAGATTCTTACAATGAAGATGTTGATGCCTTTCAAGTTATAACTCCAGAGAAATTCATCGAGGACCAAATTCAGAGACCTGCAGAGTCTGTTTTCAAATAGGTAATAGTTCTGGTAAGAAAAGTTCCGCAAAAATACAATACAACTATATTTTTGCAGTTTTTAGTCGATAAGGAAAGTTATGAAGCGAAAAAGGGACGGAACCGGAGCCGGAGTAGCCCACACCACCCTGTGGCACAGGCCCACCCGTGGCCACGCCACCAGGTGGTGAGGCCACCCCAGACTCCGCCTCCGACCCGTTTTCACCCAGTACCTCCCTTTTGATATGAAACTTCGTAATATATAACCCCCTAGATCCCCCAAGGTCCGTATATCATGGTTTCATCGTGTTTTTGTTTCGATCTGTTTCTGCTAGGTAAAATCTCAGATTTGTAGCCTCAATGTCTTCCACTGGATCAGTTAAGGGAGATTCCTTGGAAGATATCATCAACCCATACATGAGAGAATTGAAGATTCATCCCAAGGAGTTATTGCTCGAAGGTGGGGAGGTTCGGATTAAAGTGGTTCAAGGCCCTAAAGGTGAAGGAAGTCTGGAGGACAGGATGGAAGCATTGGAACAATAAGTCTTTAGGTACAAGAAGATGGCGGAGCGCGAAGTGGATATCATCCATAAGATTTGTTCCGAACTCATCACCGAGCACCAAAAGGAAACTGCTAAACTCAAAGACGAATTCCTCTCACTCCGCCAAACAACCAACGAACTGCAAGCACAGTTCTATGACGTTCAAAATCAAAACAGTGAGTATGAGGCTAGATTTAAACTCATAAGTGTTGCTGCAAGTGTCAGGATGTTGGAAACCACGATGTCCTTTGTTGATGGGAAGCCTTTACCTTGGAAGACGGACGGAGATGAGAGGATACCACCACCACCAAAGGAGTAATTCGTCATCAGGTTTGGCATCCCCTTGGTTTGTTCCAAGCTTGGGGGAGTGCCGCGGTATCATATCACTATCTTCTATCTTTTTACCTTATTAGTAGAGTCATATCATGAATAGAGTAATTATTATGTAGGATGGTTTGCATTATGGAAGTGTCCCCTCTCTCGTTAGATATGTATCCCTTGGTGTGAGTTTCCGTTATGGAATATTAATGAGAAGTTTTATCATCCACTCTTTTGCATGGCTTATATTAGTTTTCAATTCATGGTTATATGATTGATCTTGTTGTTAGTATTGGTAGCACTCTGGGATCATTTGAGTTAATTTAGTTGGTTTTGGCAAACCTAGCTCGGTCAGTAGCAACACCTTTTTGAGAGTTGAAAAGAAAAAGATAGAAGTACTCTGGAGGAAAATAATTTCATCATCTTTCTTTCTTGTTTTGCTCATAAGTTTAGTATTCTCTAGTTAAGATCTTTTGTGCTAGCCTAAGCCATGCCTAATCATGGTGGAAACTTGCAGCATAACTATAGTGAGCATTCTATGAAGCATCCTCAATAAAAACCTATGCAAATAGCAAATAAAAAGATCGCTGAGATGCTCACTGTCTGCTTGCCTTGTCATTTTGATTATGGGATAACTCCTGTGTCATGTGCAAGGGGTAC
Organism: Avena eriantha; assembly: GCA_910589775.1. Taxonomy (NCBI): domain Eukaryota; kingdom Viridiplantae; phylum Streptophyta; class Magnoliopsida; order Poales; family Poaceae; genus Avena; species Avena eriantha. The sequence continues at coordinate 303,484,405 of OU342746.1, read as the reverse complement.
CCCGTTGGCGGTTCTCAATGATACGCATGTATTTACAATGACAAGAGCTTGCTCGTGACTGAAGTTGAGTAGCATGAGGATCGGTACTCATAAGTAAGGGGCATGAGATTTCAACTTATAACTTGTCAAGCATATCCTCTTAGTTGTGTCACTTTAACCTTAATCACCTAAAGATGCCTATGATAGGGGCAATGAGAGCTGAAAGCTAGTAAGTATCATAATTCTTGGGAGCTCTTTATGAAACTTGCAATCCCTTCTTCCCTCTTTGAAGGGCCTTTCTTTTACTTTGTAGTTGAGTCAGTAAACCTACTCCCTTCTATCTCAGCAAGTATTTTGAGTTGTTGTGTTTCATTCATATATTGATTTATTCAATCATGTTTCTTATGTTCCTTGGTTTGCACATTGCTCTTATCTTGATGTTTACTACTTTGAAAGCTATCATTGAAAAACCAGCTATTTGTGAACTCCAGCAAATTATCAACTATTCTTCGACCAAGAGCTAAGTTTGCCATTACCAATTATGATTCACTTTATGTCTCTTTATTGTGTTTCCTTTACTTATTAAATGTTGAGTTATATAATAGTGAGTTGTCTTCTATTATGATCTATGTATTTGATGAATGTGATGCTTCTTGTCCGTATTCTTTTATCGACTCTTCACTCTAGAAACCTGAGGCCATGTTTATTGAGCTCAGTTTCGCTTGGGGACAAGCAAAGTCTAAGCTTGGGGGGAGTTGATACGTCCATTTTGCATCACTATTCTATGTCTTAATTCACTATTATTCAATGATATATTTCATATTGAGAGGTGATACTTATGTTATTTCATCTATTTTTGCATGATTGATGACTTTTGGAGCATGGACCGCTGCAGTCAGGATTCTGATGGAAAATGTGCTGTTTGGAGGCAAAATTCGCGAAGATCAGAAAATCCGGGAAAATATACGGAAAATCATATTTTTCCAGAAAACTGAGGATGCTAGAAGACGGAGTGGAGATGGGCCACAGGGGGCCCACACCACCCCATGGCGCGGGCAGCCCTAGGCCACGCCAGGAGGTGGTGTGGCCACCCTAGCCCACTCCAGCCTCTCGCCTCTGGCGTATATCATCCTCCTGAAACCCTAAGACTAGGAGAGCAACCACAGAAAGATTCTGCCACCTCTGCGGGGCGGAAAACACCGAGAGATAAAGATCTCTCCGGCAGACAGATTTTTGCCGGGGGAATTCCTGTTGGGTCCGCAACATAGAAAACAAAAAATTTCCTACGATGAGAACTATACGCCAAGATCTATCTACTAGATACAGAACAACGGGTGGACATACATCCATGGAGAACTTACCCTCGAAGACAATGAGTTTTGTTAACGAGTAGGAACTCGTGGTTGATGTAGTCGTACGCTTGCCGATCTCAAGATCGTGTGGAAGTCCGAGCACCGCAAATCAGCAGCGCATCCGTCCTCGCACACACGTTCAAGCCACCGAACAACCTCCACCTCCTCCCTCTAGCGAATCAGCGAAGCAGCAACTCCTTCCAGATGCAAGGCCACCGGGAACATGTATCTCGCTAATCCGAGACCATGGGGGAATATCTAGAGGGGGAGAGAGATCCTTCACGACGAGGTGTGATTTGTGAGAGGGGAGAGGGGGGCTTTATATAGGAGGGAGGGAGACCCCTCCCCTCCCATAGCCGGCGCATGAGGGGGGGGGGACTCCTCCCCTCCTTCATTCATGTGGTGAACCTCCACTCACATAAACATGGCCTCCACCCAAAATCCCACTCACATGTATTTAATTTCCACCAAATTAAATGCAACTCTCAATTAATAAAACTCTTTTATTTATTTTATTCAGAATTTTTGTTAATTACTTTAATTAAAAAACATTCACATAAAACCCCTTGTAACATTTCAATATCACATGCAGAACCACTTTCTGCAATTTCACCCGAAACAATTCCGGTTTCTATCGAAACAATTCCTGTTTCCATCGAAACATTTCCTGCGCTTTGCAAACCTTTTGTCTGGAACATATGTGCTCCTAAATGGTGTCCGGCAACCCTTAAGTGTGTCACCCTACGGTTCGCGACTAATACAGACATGATTGAGACTCCTCTCAGATCAATAATCAGAAGCAGGACCTGGAGATCCATACTGACTCCTGCATATTCAACGATGACTTCTATGATCGTGAGAACCTTTAACATTAGCAATTTAATCCCTTTATCTCATGATATAATACATGTCCGAGATTCGATCATCGGTATCCAAATACCTAGTTTGATCTCATTACCGACATGCACTCTTTTCTCGTTCCCGTGATATAACATTCTAGTGATCACATCACTTGCTTGCAAGCTATCTTAATGTGATATCACCGAGAGGGCCCAGAGTATATCTATCCGTCATCGGGATTGACAAATTCCACTCTTGATCCATGAGCCTCAACATAACACCTTCATAGCACTGAACCCACCTTTATGGTCACCTTGTTACGGTGTGACGTTTGATGTTATCAAGATACTCTTCCGGTGTTAGAAATTAACATGATCTCATGGTCTAAGGACTAAGACTACTTTGTATGATGTTATAGCAATATAAACATAATGACTTGATCGTAATGCTATACTTTGGATGAATGTTCATCACATCATTTCACAAATGCTGTGACCTTGTTATTAAGAACATCCAATGTCCATGATCAGGAAACCTTGATCATCTTGTTAATCAACAAGCTAGTTTATAAGAGAGGCATAACTAGGAACCCTTTTTGTTTATTAAACACACATGTATTGATGTTTCCTATCAGTACAATTATAGCATGCAAAATAAACATCTATCATATACAAGGAATACATAATAACAACTTTATTATTGCCTCTCAGGGCATATTTCCTTCAGTCTCCCACTTGCACTAGAGACAATAATCTAGTTTACATAGTGATAAATCTAACACCCATGGAGTTCTGGTGTTGATCATGTTTTGTCCTAGGGAGTACTTTAGTCAACGGATCTGCTACATTCAGGTCCGTGTGCACTTTACAAATCTTTATATCTCCATCCTTGGCATGCTCGCGGATGGAGTGAAACCGGCGCTTAATATGCTTGGAATTCTTGTGAGACCTTGGTTCCTTGGCGTTGGCTATGGCTCCATTGTTGTCACAATAGATCACCATTGGGTCCAACGCACTAGGAACCACACCTAGTTCAGTTATGAACTCCTTCATCCAAACCGCTTCCTGTGCCGCTTCTGAAGCAGCAACATATTCCGCCTCCGTCGTTGATCCAGCTACCACAGGTTGTTTGGAGCTCCTCCAACTAACTGCTGCTCCGTTCAAGAGAAATACGTATCCGGATTGAGACTTAGAGTCATCCGGATCAGTGTCAAAGCTAGCATCGACATAACACTTAGCGATTAGCTCTTCTTCACCTCCGTATACAAGAAACATATCCTTAGTTCTTCTCAAGTACTTAAGGATATTCTTGACCGCTATCCAGTGTTCCGAACCTGGATCAAATTGGTACCTACTAGTCAAACTAATAGCATGTGCCACATCCGGTCTTGTACATAGCATGGCATACATTATAGAGCCTATGGCTGAGGCATAGGGGATCTTATCCATTATCTCTCTTTCTTCCGCCGTAGCCGGACTTTGAGTCTTACTCAATGTCTTGCCTTGCAGCATAGGTAAGTACCCCTTCTTACTTCCGCCCATATTAAACTTCTTTAATATATTATCATGGTATGTACTCTGCGATAGCCCAATTAGGCGTCTTGATCTATCTCTATAGATTTTAATGCCTAATATATATGAAGCTTCACCAAGGTCCTTCATCGAAAATTTGCTGTTTAGATAACTTTTAACATTTAAAAGATCTATATCATTTCCAATCAATAATATGTCATCCACATATAATATCAGAAACGCCACATTGCTCCCACTCACTTTCTTGTAAATACAAGCCTCTCCATAAGTTTGGACAAATCCAAACTCTTTGATCACCTCATCAAAGCGGAGATTCCAACTCCGGGATGCTTGCTTCAGTCCATAGATGGATCGCTGAAGTTTGCACACCTTATCAGCATCCTTAGGATCGACAAAACCCTTAGGTTGTATCATATACAACTCTTCTTCAATATTACCATTGAGGAACGCAGTTTTGACATCCATCTGCCATATTTCATAATCAAAATATGCAGCAATTGCTAACATAATCCTAACCGACTTAAGCATTGCTACGGGAGAGAATGTCTCATCGTAGTCAACTCCTTGAATTTGTCGAAACCACTTTGCGACAAGTCGAGCCTTATAGATGGTTACATTACCATCAACATCAGTTTTTCTTTTGAAAATCCATTTATTCTCAACGGCCTTTCGATCGTGAGGTAAGTCCACCAAGGTCCAAACCTGGTTTTCGTACATGGATTCCATCTCGGATTTCATGGCTTCTAACCATTTGTTGGAATCAAGGCTCATCATCGCTTCTTCATACGTCGCAGGGTCATCTATTTCATCAATCATGAAATTCATAACAGGATTGCCGTACAGTTCAGGAGCTGGACGTGTCCTGCTTGACCTGCGCGGTTCGGTAGTGTCCTCTTTCGGAGTTTCATGATCAATATCATTGGCTCTCTCTTCATTAGGTGAAGTCAACTCCGAAACAACTTCCGGTGCTGCGCTACTCGCCATTTCATGAAGAGAAGGTTCAATAACCTCTTCGAGTTCTACCTTCCGACTACTCACACCTTTCGCGAGAAACTCCTTCTCAAGAAAGGATCCATTCTTGGCAACAAAGACCTTACCCTCGGATCTGTGATAGAAGGTATACCCAATCATTTCCTTAGGGTATCCTATGAAGACGCATTGTTCCGCTTTGGGTTCGAGTTTATCCGGTTGAAGTTTCTTCACATAAACATCGCATCCCCAAACTTTAAGAAATGACATCTTAGGTTTGTTTCCAAACCATAATTCATACGGTGTCTTTTCAACGGATTTAGATGGTGCCCTATTTAAAGTGAATGCAGCGGTTTCCAGTGCATAACCCCAAAATGATAGTGGCAAGTCAGTTAGAGACATCATAGATCGAACCATATCCAATAAAGGACGATTACGACGTTCTGACACACCATTACGTTGTGGTGTTTTCTAGCAGGTGTGAGTGTGAAACTATTACATAGTTTTTCATATGTGTGCTAAACTAGTAACTAAGATACTCTCCTCCACGGTCGGACCGCAGAAATTTGATCTTTCTGTTACGATGATTTTCCAGTTCATTCTGAAATTCTTTGAACTTTTCAAAGGTTTCAGACTTATGTTTCATCAAATAGATATACCCGTATCTACTCAAATCATCCGTAAAAGTAACAAAATAACGATATCCACCTCGCGCCGACACACTCATTGGTCCACACACATCAGTATGTATGATTTGCAATAAATCTGTCGCCCGTTCCATTGAACTAGAAAACGGCATTCTAGTCATCTTGCCCATAAGGCATGGCTCACATGTATCAAATGATTCAAAATCAAGTGATTCCAAAAGTCCATCAGAATGGAGTTTCTTCATGCGTTTAACGCCAATATGACCTAGACGGAAGTGCCACATATATGCAGATATATCATTATCAAGTTTAATCCTTTTAGCATCAACATTATGAATATGCGTAATACTACTATCGAGATCCAACAGAAATAAACCATTCAACACAGGTGCATGAACATAAAAGATATTATTCATATAAATCGAATAACCATTGTTTTCAGACTTAAACGAATAACCACTTTGCATCAAACACGATCCGGATACAATGTTCATGCTCAGTGCAGGCACCAAATAACAATTATTCAGGTTTATAACTAATCCCGACGGCATATGGAGAGGCAGCGTTCCGACGGCGATCACATCAACTCTTGATCCTTTGCTGACCCGCATCGTGACCTCATCCCTTGCTAGTTGTCGCTTGTTCCGCAGCCCCTGAACCGAGTTACATATATTAGCAACCGATCCCGTATCAAATACCCAGGTGCTACTGCGAGTACTAGTCAAGTACACATCAATAACATGTATATCACATGTACCTTTGTTTGCCTTGCTGGCCTTCTTGTCCGCCAAATACTTGGGGCAGTCGCGCTTCCAATGGCCAGTCCCCTTGCAATAGTAGCACTTGGTGTCAGACTTAGGGCCAGCTCGGGGTTTCTTTTCAGGCGTGGCAACAGATTTTCCGCCTTTCTTTCCCTTCTGCTTGCCTTTCTTGTCCTTCTTGAAACCGGTGGTCTTATTGATCATCAACACTTGATGTTCTTTCCTAATCTCCACTTCTACAGTCTTAAGCATTGACAGAAGCTCGGGAAGAGACTTCTTCATGCCCTGCATATTATAGTTCATCACAAAGCTCTTGTAGCTAGGTGGTGGAGATTGGAGAACACGATGTATGCCTAAGTCATTGGGAATCGTTATTCCCAAGGACACAAGCTTATGGGCGTACCCAGACATTTTGAGTACGTGCTCACTAACGGAGCTGTTCTCTTCCATCATGCAGCTAAAGAACTTTTCAGAAGCATTATAACTCTCTATGGCAGCATGGGTATCGAAAATCATTTTCAATTCTCCCATGGTATCAAAGGCATTGCCATTTTCGAAACGTTTTCGAAGTTCTGGCTCTAGCCCATACAGTATGCCGCAATGAACTAAGTTGTGGTCCTCCTGACGAGTTATATAGATGTTCTTTTCCTCGTCAAGGGCATCAGGAGCTGGTGGGGGGCCTAGCGGCGCCTCTAGCACATATTGCTTTTGTGCAGCAGTGAGGAGAATCCTCAAATTCATAGCCCAGTTGGTGAAGTTGCTACCATTCACAGCAAGCTTCTCTTTCTCCATGAACACATTGAAATTAAAAGCAGGTGGTGCCATCTACAACAGAATTTGTAAAATATATTTAGACTAAGTTTATGATAGATTGAGTTCAACTAATCCAAATTACTAATGAACTCCCACTCGAAAACGACATCCCTCGTGTCCTTTTGGTGATTACATGAACCAAATCCACTACACCAAGTCCGATCATCACGTGAGTTGGTGTAGCTTCAAAGGCGAGCATCTATATGGGCATCATATCAACTATATGACTCATGCTTAACCTTTCGGTCCGTGTTCCGAGGCCATGTCTGTACATGCTAGGCTCGTCAAGTAAGAACCTTAGTATTCGCGTGTGTAAAACTGTCTTACACCGGTTGTATGAAAGCGTAGAGTCGAGAACACCCGATCATCATGTGATGCCTCAAAACACGATCCACAAAACGGTGCATACTTAAGGAAGAACACATTTTATCTTGATATCTAAATGAGGGATCATCTTATAATGCTACCAAAAGCGCCAAACTAGCAATATAAGATGCTAACATCTAATGTGTGAAGTGAGGTGATATGTTCCATGCATTTGATCTCTATCATTTGCATCGTGGTATGATCTCTATCATTCCTTTATATGTAAGGCCAAGGTCTATGGAACTTACACGTTAAGTGAGTTGTAAGAGTATCTATCATACATCTACTTACAACAATACCATATCAAGACACTAGCCCGGCAACGATCTAAACTAGACGCCTCTAATTTATCAATTGCAAGTTTTACGTGGCTTAGGGCTTTCGGAGATAGAACCGGTCTTACCTACGAACATGAACCACAACGAGGATAACCAAGTTATTAGCAACTCGTTGTAAATCAGATATTGACTATAGTAGGAGAGACAGACACCCGCTAGCCACTTATGCAAAACTAGTTGCATGTCAGTCGTGGAACCGGTCTCATGTACGATGACATGTAAGGTTGGTCTGGGCCGCTTCATCCCACTATGCCACCAATATCCAAAGTACATAGAAGATGCAATAACATGATCATCATCGCCCACATATAAACATATGTGTACTACCCGTGCAAAGCACCTACACATAGATCAGGCTCTGATACCACTGTTGGGTCCGCAGCATAGAAAACAAAAAATTTCCTACGATGAGAACTATACGCCAAGATCTATCTACTAGATACAGAGCAACGGGTGGACATACATCCATGGAGAACTTACCCTCGAAGACAACGAGTTTTGTTAACGAGTAGGAACTTGTGGTTGATGTAGTCGTACGCTTGCCGATCTCAAGATCGTGTGGAAGTCCGAGCGCCGCAAATCAGCAGCGCATCCGTCCTCGCACACACGTTCAAGCCACCGAACAACCTCCACCTCCTCGCTCCAGCGAATCAGCGAAGCAGCAACTCCTTCCAGACGCAAGGCCACTGGGAACATGTATCTCGCTAATCCGAGACCATGGGGGAATATCTAGAGGGGGAGAGAGATCCTTCACGAGGAGGTGTGATTTGTGAGAGGGGAGAGGGGGGCTTTATATAGGAGGGAGGGAGACCCCTCCCATCCCATAGCCGGCGCATGAGGGCGGGGGGGACTCCTCCCCTCCTTCATTCATGTGGTGAACCTCCACTCACATAAACATGGCCTCCACCCAAAATCCCACTCACATGTATTTAATTTCCACCAAATTAAATGCAACTCTCAATTAATAAAACTCTTTTATTTATTTTGTTCAGAATTTTTGTTAATTACTTTAATTAACAAACATTCACATAAAACCCCTTGTAACATTTCAATATCACATGCAGAACCACATTCTGCAATTTCACCCGAAACAATTCCGGTTTCTATCGAAACAATTCGTGTTTCTATCGAAACATTTCCTGTGCTTTGCAAACCATTTGTCTGGAACATATGTGCTCCTAAATGGTGTCCGGCAACCCTTAAGTGTGTCACCCTACGGTTCGCGAATAATATAGACATGATTGAGACTCCTCTCAGATCAATAATCAGAAGCGGGACCTGGACATCCATACTGACTCCTGCATATTCAACGATGACTTCTGTGATCGTGAGAACCTTTAACGTCAGCAATTTAATCCCTTTGTCTCATGATATAATACATGTCCGAGATTCGATCATCGGTATCCAAATACCTAGTTTGATCTCGTTACCGACATGCACTCTTTTCTCGTTCCCGTGATATAACATTCTAGTGATCACATCACTTGCTTGCAAGCTATCTTAATGTGATATCACCGAGAGGGCCCAGAGTATATCTATCCGTCATCGGGATTGACAAATTCCACTCTTGATCCATGAGCCTCAACATAACACCTTCATAGCACTGAACCCACCTTTATGGTCACCTTGTTACGGTGTGACGTTTGATGTTATCAAGATACTCTTCCGGTGTTAGCAATTAACATGATCTCATGGTCTAAGGACTAAGACTACTTTGTATGATGTTATAGCAATATAAACATAATGACTTGATCGTAATGCTATACTTCGGATGAATGTTCATCACATCATTTCACAAATGCTGTGACCTTGTTATTAACAACATCCAATGTCCATGATCAGGAAACCTTGATCATCTTGTTAATCAACAAGCTAGTTTATAAGAGAGGCATAACTAGGAACCCTTTTTGTTTATTAAACACACATGTATTGATGTTTCCTATCAATACAATTATAGCATGCAAAATAAACATCTATCATATACAAGGAATACATAATAACAACTTTATTATTGCCTCTCAGGGCATATTTCCTTCAATTCCTTCCCGGAGAGGGGAGATCATCGCCATCAACACCACCATCAAGCTGGACTTCATCGGGATCATCATCGTCATCATCATCACCACCATCATCACCATCAGCACCCTCATCACCATCTCCATATTGTTGTAACAATTGCGTTGAATCTTGCATAGTTCATAGGGGAAACTTTCCCGGTGTTGATTACTCTTTGTAGTTGATGCTATTGAGTGAACCATTGAATTATTGTTTATGTTCAGATTGTTATACATCATTATTCCATCTCTGATCATGATCCATATGATGTCTTGTGAGTAGTTCGTTTTGTTCTTAAGGACATGGGAGAAGTCTTGTTATTAGTAGTGGAGTTGCGTTGAGAAAGATTCAATAGATTGTTATTTAAGTTGTGGTGTACTTCTTCTAGTGGTGTCATGTGAACATCGACTACATGACACTTCACCTATATGGACCTAGGGGAATGCATTGTGTATTTGGCTACTAATCGTAGGGGTTGCCGGAGTGACAGAAACCTAAACCCCCGTTAGGAAACCATTGCACAAGGGACGTAATGGTCTTAGAGTTTAAAGCTGTGGTTAGGTTTCTACCTTAATTAGTTTCTTGTACTTATGGATGTTTGCAAGGGGTATAATCACAAGTATGTATTAGTCTTGGATGGGGCGGTACATTAGCACAGGTTCACCACACAACACTTAGCAAGCTAAAGAAGATTAATCAACTATATCAAGCGAAAGCACTTGATAGTCTTCCCATGTGTCCTCGAGAACGTTTGGTCATCTTAAGTAATACAACCGGCTTGTCCTTTGCTGCATAAAGGATTGGGCCACTTGCTGCATTTATTCCTACTGTCTTTTATTTACTCGTGCTTTGTTTACTTGTTATATCAAAAACCCCTAAAAATCTGTTTGCTAAGTATTTGCAGAAAATTCCTGATCCATACCACTAGCCAACACCTTCTGCTCCTCGTTGGGTTTGACACTCTTACTTATCGAAAATACTGCGATACACCCCTATACTTGTGGGTCATCACTAGGTGAACAAATTACAGCGGGGCAATTTACAAACATCGAGAAAGCAATACATGCATATACTAATCATCTTGACTCCTTTGAGACTTGATTGGGCATTACAACATTATACATAGACCGCCATCCAACTGCATCTATGACTAATAATCCACCTTCAGGTTATCATCCGAACCCCCTCCAGTATTAAGTTGCAAGCAACATATTATTGCTTTAGGAACTGCGTGTAAAGTAAACAATACGATTGTTCTATGAAGAAAGGATTGTTGTTTTCTCCCTAGTAGCAACAACACATCTAGTACCTTAGAGATTTCTGTCACTTCCCCGGATTACCAGAGGCATGAACCCACTATCGAGCATAAATACTAACTCTTGGAGTTGCTAGCATCTACTTGCCCAAGATAGCTACTAACAACGGAAATCATGCAAGATCACAAATAACAAAGACATGATAGAATTAATAATCAATCTGAAATAGCATCTCAATATCCATCAGATCCCTGCAAACACAACATGCAGAATTACAAATAGATGATCTTGATCATGAACGGAGATCACAAGATCTAGACATGAAAGCACAAAGGAGGAGAACCAGCCATCTAGCTACTACATGGATCTGTAGTCCAAGGATGAACTACTCACGCATCACACTGGAGGCTTGCATGGTGATGAAGAAGGCCGCCAGGGTGAATTCCCCTCTCCAGCAAGGTGCCGGGAAGAGCTTCAGATCCCTCCCGATCTAGGGATGGAGATGATGGCGGCTACAGACTCTTTCGTGGATTTTTGATCGAGCCCTTAGGGTTTTCGTCCCGAGGGCAATATATAGGCGGAAGGAGAGGCCGAGGGGGTGACGGAGGCGACCACACCACCCCCTGGCGCGGGCCAGGCTGGGCTGCGCGGCCAGGTGGTGTGGTGGCCCCTGGCCCCTTTCCGTCTCGTACTCTGGCATCTGATGACTTCCGGAAAAATAGGCACTTTGGCTTTTGTCCCGTCCAATTCCGAGAATATTCATTTCTGACTTTCCTGGAACCAAAAACAGCAGAAAACAGGCAGCTGGCACTGTGGCTCTTGTTAATAGGTTAGTCCAAGAAATCATATGAAAAGTACTCCAAAGTGTGGACAAAACACAAGAAAGTGGATAAAACCAAGCATGGAACATCAAAAATTATAGATACATTTGCAATGTATCAGTCCTCCATAACTATTTCTTCATAATTTGGATCTTCATTTATTTCTTCCTCTCCATTACCAAAGAAAAGAGCTGCCATTTCCTCAATGGTTCTCTCTTCCTATTCTTCTTGTGCTTGTGGAGGCTTGTCTTTAAATTTGGAAAAATGGAATTTGTTTTCTGTTCTCCCAAGCTTAAGAGTCACAATCTCCTTCTTGAAGTTAACATAGGCACCTATATCACCCAAAAAGGTTCTTCCAAATATAATAGGGCAAAAATTGTCAGATGGCATATCAACAACTACAAAATCGATAGGAAATTTTTTGTTGCCAATTGTGACAGTTGCATTGTCAACTACTCCCATTGGAGTTCTAAGATTTTTATTGGCTAACATAATTGTTATATCAGTATTGTCAATTGTAGCCGGTTCTATTTCTTCTTTTATTTCTAGGTCGAAATCATAAGATATAACATTAACTTCGGTGCCAAGATCACATAAACCGTAATGAGAGGTTTCTTTAAATATGCAGGGAAGAATAGGCTTACCCACATCTTTTACCTTTGTTTTACCTTCAACCAATATGGAAGTCTCTACATCAAGTTCAACTATGTTACAGTGTGAGTACATAGCCATAATTGCGTCCTTGGTTATCTCTTCATCTTTGTTTTCCTTCAGATGTTCCTTGACTTCTGGCACGCTTTCCTCTTCCCTCTTTTCCCGTACTGCTTTGACATGTTCATATTCAAAAATATGCTTTTGTGCAGTGTTAGGGAAAGGCACTTCATATATTGGTTCTAGGGAGGCAAGTGTTGCTTTATCTTATCTTTTCTTCTCTGGTTCAGGTGGTGGATCATACTTGACTAGACCCTCCTTTGGAGCTTTAATATGTTCTGTAAAAGATTTAACAACTTGCAACACAAGATCTGAATCCAGATAAAGTTCTTTACACAATTCTTTCACATGGCCCTTTTTATTATAATCATGAATACAATCATGCTCTATTTATAATCCTAGACCAAAATTCCATGAAACTCTATGGTCATGAATTCTATTAAGTAAATCCCAAGCTTTAGGTATAGGAAGATTCATAAAGGCTCCTTCTACGAAAGAGTCTAATTCAATTTTATTAGGTTCAACTAAACCGCCATAAAAGATATGTAGTAAATACCATTCAAGCAAATCGTGATGAGGACTAGTCTTAATAAATCTTTAAATTCAATATAAGCTCTTACTAGTCCTTCATTAGAACGATTCTTCCAAGTCATAATAAGACGCCTAATTCCAAAAGATTTTGATAGTGGATAATATTTTGATAGAAATTCACAAGCTAAATCATCCCAAGTAGTAGTGGATTTAGGGGGTAGAGATCTATACCATGAGAGAGTTATACTTGTCAAAGTTTGACTAAAAGTTTAACCCTTACCTCATCGGCAGTATATCCCATCAATAGAAAGGTGCCACATATATCTTTAGAACATGCAATATGATCATATAGATCAGGATCTTCTTCATCTCCAGTAAATTGGTTCTTATGTAGAATACTAAGTAGTAGAGGATTTATTTCAAACCCCCTTGTCTTCTCATTGGAGTTCTCTCTTTTATAAATATCATAGGGCTTCCCAAAGTAGTTGAGTGGGTTAGCACTAGTCATATGCTCGAACTCCATCGTGTTGATGAAAACCTGTAACTCCAAACAAAATTTAGCAAGACAAAAATAAATAAGCAAAAACTAAAAGACCTACAACGCTTAGCTCCCCGGCAACGGTGCCAGAAAATAGCTTGATGACTGCAAGTGCACAGATCATTTGTAGCTAGTTTCGAATAAAGATATCGATCCCACAGGGAGCAGGAGTCTGAAGTCTTAATAATTCTTGAGATAAATATTACGATAGAAATGCTAGATAAAATTCTAAGTAACAATATAAGATGCGAGTAATGTGTAAAAAGGTGTTTTGGGTATAAGAGCAATAATAAAGTAAAGCAAAGTAACTTAATACAGAAAATAAGTTTCGCGTATGTAAAGAAAGATTGGAACTGCAGTAGGGAATAAATGTTCTCAGGGAGTTGCGGATACACCACTAGTATTGTAAAGATCTAAGATAAAGATTATCATCATGAACTTTATCAAATGTGTATGTGTGGGAGGAACTCTGAATGTGGACGAATAGGCAATAAACGATGCTCACATCATCCTCATAACCACAGCAGTCAGCAATCGACATCAATCGAATTACTGCGCTATTAAGGGACGTAATCCCGTAGGACGTATCCCATGGCATGGATAGTGTTCCGTGAGTTTCCTTGATTTCCCAAGTTGATATGTAAGGATTGCTAACAGCTTTATAGTCACTATAAGTGCTAGCACGCCTCCATCTACCAACAAGTAGTTCCCTCCATCAAGTCCCCATGAGAGGAAAATATTGAGAGGTCGACTTCTCTCAACATCAAGATGTATAGAATCTAACACATGGTCACAACGATGAATATCATAATAGACTTTATCTTATTTCAGTCGCATACTAGGGTTTCTCCATCTCCCCAAGAACTAATGATCTACTCAGACATGGAGGCAATCAACATCATGGCAATGGTAATGGAAACAATCGTAGATGAATAGTACTTGTATAAATCCACAACGAGTATAGGAATTACAACAAGATCTAGACAAGATGTAGATGGGATGGATGAACATGGTGGTGATGCAGCAGTGGATGATGAAGATCGATGCCTTAGCCTCCCGGATCTGCGTAGGGTGAAGCTGGATCCCCGGCGGATGAGTTCCCCCTCCAGATGCCTTCCGGAGGTTAGGTTTCTACGATTTCTGGGTGTTCTGTATGTCATCTCCTCGAACCAATTGCACGGGGTGAAACTATTTGATGAGGCGGAGGCGGCACCAGCTATACGGCCGGAGCTGTACGGGCAGAGAAAATTCTCTCGCTGTATAGTTGGTCATTATGCTCTCTACCTCGTTTGTTCGCTTCTGGTTTTCTTCTGGTATTATTAATATTTCCCATATAAGCAATTTACGTTGTTTTTGACTCCTTTTCTCCTCAGTACAACTGCTTCAATAATTGTATCCATTGGATCCATCATCTGTCCTGATCCTTGTGAAAACAGACATAAAATATGCGCGCGAACACCGTAAAATACCAAAATCCTACATCTACAATGAAAAATAATAATGTAAAACATGACGCAAATATGCACTCATCAAGGATGCAATGGAAATAGCATGCATCCCTGAAAATGCTCTAGAAGAAGGAGAGATTCGGGCCTCTCTTGAAGAGAGGCTTGAGTCAATTGAGGAGTCCAATGATGAACTTATGGCCAAACTTGTGAAGGAACAGGACCATGCTATTGCTAAGGCAAAGAAGGTAAAAAGAGAGAAGATTGAATTTGGGGATGCTAATGCTAGACTTTCCGAGAAGTATGAGGCACTTGACATTGCTCACAAGGCTTTGGAGAGTGAATACTCTATTCTTAATGAGTCTTAGGACCTGCTCCAAACTCGACTAACCAAGTATGGTGTTCCAATCACCTCTACACCAATGTGTAATCATGAAGACATTCTTCAAGAAAATGTGAGATTAAAAGTTGAGCTTGCCAAGTCATCTCTTCCCAAAGGTAAGGAAGTCCTTGATGAGGTATTGAGCAAGCAAAGGACAAACAATGGAAAGGAGGGACTTGTCTATGTTCCCAAGACCAAGAAGAAGAAGAACAAGAAAAATAAGGCCAAGAATACTCAAGCAAAGACAAGCACCATTGAAAAGAACATCACGAAGGACAAAACCGATTATGTTGGTTTTGTAGGGTCTAATAATCCTCACTATGAGTTATTTCGTGATTATTATGGTGACGTTTATGCTAGTTATGTAGGTACTTATGATAATTACATTGCTTGGTCTATTTGGGTTCCAAAGACCCTTGTTACTAACATGAGAGGACCCATTGAAAAATGGGTACCTAAAACCAAGAAGTAATTTTCTTGTAGGGTTATGCTTCTGGTGGGTCGAAATGGGTGCTTGATAGTGGATGCACAAGTCATATGATCGGGAGCAAGGAGATCATCATGGAGATGAATCCTAATCATGATCAAATAACCGTCTCCTATGGTGACAAGTCCAAGTCTAAGGTGAAAGGACACAGATGTTGCTTAGAGGGGGTGAATATGCGGTTTCAAAACTTTTATGAGCGGGGCTCAACAAAGTCAGAATTAAACTAGCATTTACTTTGTCAAGAAGAAAACCTAGAACAACTAGGGTTTACCTATGTGCACCAAAAACTTATGCTAAGCAAGACAAGCAACTGTGTGATAGCAAGATATAGACTTCAAGCACGAAGGCTATCACAAAGTAAGGTGCATAAGTGAGAGCTAAGGTATCGAGATAACCGAGGCACGCAGAGACGACGATGTTTTACCGAGTTCCTCCCAACAATGGAGTACGTGTCGTTTGGATAGGGGTGGTTTCAAGCCACCAACGCCACAAAAGGCCTCCCTTGATCTCTGGTGAATCTCACCCCAACGGGATCGATCCACCCTTCCACTATATCGGCAACCTTCGAGGTGGTAGCCAGCACCTTTACAACAAGTTTGAGGCACACATCCACAACTGAATTGGAGGCTCCCGAATCCAAGCAAGCTGACACAACAATCAAAGAAAAGCTTGTAATAACCAAATAAAGGCCTAGGGTTTCCTATGAAACCCTAGAGCAAGGGGCCCTCAAGTGAATGATGGGGAAATGAAGATCTCTTTTGGTGAAGCTGTAGATCAAGGCCTCCTCCTTTGATTCCCCAAAGATCAGGGACTGTGGGTGGTTGGAGAGGGATATCTTGGAGATTTGGTGGCTCTCAAATGGTGTTCTTCTTTTTATGGAAAGAGTAGCTGGAGGTAGGGGATGATGACACCTTTTTATAGGCCCACTGATTTCTGACCGTTTTCTTCCCATTGGGGAGATTCCACACTGGAAACTTTGGTCTACACCGGAGATTTCGGCTCTTCTTCGGTCCATCTCTGGACCGCCTATCAGAATGTCCTGGGCCATGTATTGTCGCTCACTCCGGAGATTTGGCAGAAACTCCGGACTGGGGAACACCAGAGACTCCGGTGTTTGCACACCGGAAACTCCGGTCTAAGAACCACACGAGAGATTCCGGCCTGCCTCTGATACATCTCCGGACCACCTACTATATTAACCCTGGGCACCATATTTGATCCACTCCGAAGATTTGTGGCAGAACTCCGGACCACACCGGAGACTCCGGTCCAAAAAACCTTTGCCTTGTGCATATTCCACTTGAGCTTGATGATGACGATCTTCTCAACCTCAAGATGGAACACCTTTCTTGATTGTGATAGCTTGGTGAAGTCTTGCAAATTGCTCGCCCATACTCCACTATCGTAGATCTTCTCTTTTGGGCATATCATCTTCCCATATCCATGATCACCATAGGTTGGCAAGCTTCAAGCAAATGATCTCTTCGAGATGGCTCATCTTGAAATTGCACATCATTTCTACTTTCTTCATTATGTTGGTGTCTTGAAGGTACATAAGAGATATCACTCCAACTTTATTCTTTAAGACACACTTGCTATTGGACAAACTCTCACATGACTAATCTCCGGATCACTCATTGAAACCTTGGTCAACACTTGATCTTCTCTACTTTATTCTTCTCCCAACCTTGAAGCCAATATATGGTTCAAGAATTTCCTATGGACAAATCCTACAAGTAAAAACTCAATGCAAACATAAGTCCATAAAGATTGTCATTAATTACCAAAACCACACATGGGGCACACATGCACTTTCAATCCCCCCCCCATTTTGCTAGTTGATGGCAATCCCTTTGAGAGGGTTTATATAATGAATTACCAAACAAAACGTTGTGCTAACATCAAATACAACACAAGTATGTGATGTTCCCCCACAATCTATGCATGTGTGGATGAACTTGAATTCCATTGCATATATTGCTAACCATTACCGGTGGTGGAGTTTTATCTCTTTATTCAAGATGACATGCAACACACTAAGATGCAAAGAACACGAGGCAAGTGTTTAAGTACAAAACTCAAAACACACAACCAAATTCCCTGAAACCCTCTAAAACTTCTCATCCATTGGCATCGATTGCCAAAATGGGTGAAAAACTTTAGAAGGCCAATTTATTGAGAGTTCCTCCATATGGTGTGCATTTCTCATAATATGGCTAGAATCAAATGCACGTATCCAATGACAAATACCAGAAGGAAATCAAACTAAACTGAGGATCCAAAGTTGCAAAGAAATAAAATGGTGAAGAAACATCAACAAATTGTAACATCCTAGGATTAGCACCCCGAAATAGATATGACACATGTTTGTGCATTGCATTCATGCATACGAAAATCCGGGGAATTTTCACGCAAAACTAAAGAAGCTATAGAATCATCGAGATCTCTCTTATTCTGACGAAAGCATCCGAGCAAGTGTGACAGATTTCGGCATGATCTCTCTTGTATATTTTGTGTTTGAGGGGAAGACAATTCAAATCTGATTATTCAATTGATAAAATTGAATCTAAAAAATAATTTGAAATGAAATTATTACAATAATAATCTTTATTATTACATATATACATATAGTATTATTGTTCTTTTACGATAAAAGAATGAAAGAAAATTACAGGAAACGAATAAATAGAAAAAGGAATTACATAAATGAAATAACTAAAGGAATTCTTTATTACAAGAAAATATATATTACATTGTCTTTTACAAATGAAAAGTAAATTACAAAAGAATAAATTAAAACCTAAAACTAAATTCATCTTCATCTCCATCTTCTAAATCTTTTCTTTATATTTCTGATCTTATACCTATAAACAAACAGAAAAATGAGATGTGAAGGGGTTAGTTTTGACTGCTCTCAGAATTACAGTGTAATGCACTGTTTATCTCATCATTGAGCTTAAAATTGAAGGGGTAAGTTTCACCAATGTGTAAAATCTGTTCTTATCACCAAAAATGGCTTCAGGCTTAGCATCATAAGCGAGGGCAAGTTTCACCTTGGTTTAAAATAGTAAATAGATAAGAAGTAAAAACCACCAGAAAATATCAAGTGCTTGATCTGATCCACAACCCACCACAGGCAAGCAAGCAGCTTACACACAGCTGTATGTAGATGTGATGTCGACACCAGGAGAGGGACACCAGATAGTAAAATGGGAATAGTCAGCACATAAGTGCACAAGGAAGGACCAACCGTAGCTACTTGTCCAACATCAATTTTCTCTCAAGAACACATAGATCATCCCACCAAAACCCTATCCAATCAATGGTTGCTTCAAGAAGCCATCCAATAGCTAGGACGAGGAGGAGATTCAGGTCAAGCCAACAACAAAGGAAAAGTTCAACACTAGCAATGACTCTAGGAGGAGAGGGCCAGAGTTTAGTTGTTGTAGTAGATCAAGAAGAAGTAGACCATTATCTAATAGAGGAGCAAGCTACAACTAAAAGTAATAGTTGATCAAGGGCAAGCCAAGATCACATATTAGTTGCTCAAGATCTAATATCAACTTATCTACATCAGGTAGCAAGGTAAATCAAAGTACCACCAGATCATGTAGCATCTGTTCTTAATAGTTTGCACCATCAGGATCAGGGGTAGATAAGGGAAAAGACATCCAAGATAGATTATTACAACTACCCTTCAACTAGATCTGGTCTAGGAGGATGAGAGATAATATTTTCTTTTAGACTTGCATAGAGCTGCTATGCAAAACTCATCACGGAGAAATTAGCCAAATAAAAGTATTTGTCCTTATATATCCAAATTAGTGCCTCAACCTGTGCATCACTAGCCAGATCTCCACATCCACCACTATTATGCAAACATGTTTGCAATTCAGCTTTAAGCAGCAAGTAGGCTAGCCCAGCCACCTACTGCACACTCCAAAAATTGGAGGCACCATAGTAGTGTCTAAAGCAAGCACTAGATCTGATCAAGATCAATACCATCCCAGCATCAACAACAACTCAGCAACCAAAGGTTGACCAGCAACATTATTCCTTAGCATCTGTTCTTATTACATATATTAGGAATGAGTTATGGGGAAGGGAATAACCTCAGATCTTCCTGCAACTGGATGCAAGGATCATCATAGGGTATATAAAGGGGCAATATTAGCATCTGTTCTGATCAAAAGAACCTTGCCTCAGTCCAGGCATCACTAGCAAATCCCATTATCCAACTAATACAAGTCTGACTTGTGTATTCATACTTAGGAGAGACATATCTTGCAAGTCACAGATTTTGTGTACCATCTTTATGGAGGTTTTATGACCCACAAGTATAGGGGGTGTATCGCAGTATTTTCGAGGGAAGTGAAACCCAATTTATTAATTCGACACAAGGGGAGACAAAGAATATTTATAAGCCTTAACAACTGAGTTGTCAGTTCAGCTGCACCTGGAAACAATCTTTCTCACAACAGTTTATCAGTAGCAACAGTTTTATAGTAGCAATAGAAAAGTAATAGCAGTATTAAAAGTAAAGACAGTAGTAACAATTGCAGTAAACAGTAGGATTAAAGCGTGGTAGGCATAGGGATGGATGGATGGGCGTTGCATGGACAAGACAATTCACATAGAAATCAAGATATAGGGCATTTGTAGATAAATAAGGTAAAGCATCGAAGTACTAAATAATCATAGGCATGTGTTCCATATATAGTCATACGTGCTCATAATGAGAACTTGCACAACATCTTTTGTCCTGCCATCCCGTTTGCAACGAGGTCTCAAGGGAACTACTGGCAATTAAGGTGTTCCTTTCAATAGAGCACTGGAGCAAAGCATTAACACTCCGTGAACATATGTGATCCTCACATCAAAGCCATTCCCTCTGGTTATCCCGATTATTGTCACTTCGGGGCCTTTGGTTCCGGACAACAATATGTGTATACAACTTTCAGGTAAGATCATAAACAATACTATCATCATGAATCAATAACATGTTTAGATCTGAAATCATGGCACTCGGGCCCTAGTGACAAGCATTAAGCATAACAAGTTGCAACAAACCCAAAAAGCACTAATAATAGATACTAGGCACCATGCCCAAACAATCTGATGCCATTACATGAACAATATCATCCAATCCCTACCATCCCCATAGCCTACAGTGGGGTATTACTCACTCGTGGATGGGGGAATCATGGATGGTTGATGGAGATGTGATGGTGATGATGATGATGATGGCGATGATCTCCTCCAATTCCCTGTCTCGGCAGGGTTCCAGAACGGAGTTTCTGGTTCCGAATCTGGTGGTGGCGGCGTAGCTGAACTCTATTTGTAAAAACGTCCAACCCCCCTAGGTTTTTAGGTCAAGAGGCATCTTATAGGCGAAGAGGGAGGCCGAGGGGGTGACCGAGGCGGCCACACCGCCCCTAGGCATGGCCTGGGCAGGCCCACACGGCCAGTTGGTGTGGGCCCCTCATGGCCCTCCTCCGTCTTGTCTTCTGGCTCCGTGAATCTTCTGGTGAAATAGGATTTTTGGCATATTTTCTGGATTTTTCCTGATAGTTGATTTTCTGCACAAAAACTAGACATCAAGGTAATTCTGCTGAAAACAGCGCCAGTCCGTGTTAGTTGTATCCAAATCACACAAATTTAGAGGAGAAACAATAGAAAAAGTGTTCGGGAAAGTAGATATGTTTTGGACATATCAACTCCCCCAAGCTTAGCTTATTGCTTGTCCTCAAGCAATTCAGTTGTAAACTGAGTGCAATAAAAGAGCTTTCACGAACACATTTGCTTCATAAGATGTATGTATTCTTAGAATATGGTCAACTACTTCAGCAATTCATAATAAAGAGTATGCAAATAAGTTTACTTAATGGTCATTGCAAACTATGAAGAGATTCCAACTCAAAAATAGTAAGTAGCATGAAACATAAACATAAGCGACATTGCAATGCTCATAAAAAGGCATGATAGAGTGGTATCTCACTTACCATTGGTTGTAGAGCAAACATAAATGCCAAGGCACCTCCGAAGTTCAAGTGAAGACAAGAAGTAAAGATATCAAAGATACAAGTATCAAAGTCATGAAACAATTAACCAAATTTTGAGACAAGCACATTACACTAAGAATGACAACTATGCTCTCAAGAAAGTGCTCGTAGAATAAGTGGTGACTCAACAAGGAAGTGAAAAGGTTTTGAAAAGTTTGAAAGGCTTCCAAATGCTGAAAGTATGGTACTCATTAGCTTTGAGCTCTCATTTCCCCTATCATAAGCATGTTTAAATGATTAAGGTTAAAATGACACAACTAAGAAGATATGCTTGACAAGTTATAATTTGAAATCTCATGCCCCTTGCTTACGAGTACTGAACCTCATGCTACTCAACTTCAGTCACAAGTAAGCTCTTGTCATTGTAAGTACATATGTATCATAGAGATCCGCCAACGGGGTACCCCATGCCCCATGACACAGGAGTTATCCCATATCAGAATGACAAGGCAACAGACAATGAGCATCTCAGCGATCTTTTTATTTGTTATTTTCATAGGTTTTTATTGAGGATGCTTCATAGAATGCTCATTATGGTTATGCTACAAGTTTCCACCATGATTAGGCATGGCTTATGCTAGCGGCCCAGGCATTTCTCTAACA
The DNA here is from genome assembly GCA_910589775.1 of Avena eriantha. Classification (NCBI taxonomy): domain Eukaryota; kingdom Viridiplantae; phylum Streptophyta; class Magnoliopsida; order Poales; family Poaceae; genus Avena; species Avena eriantha. The sequence goes on along the minus strand of OU342746.1, from coordinate 303,461,917 downwards.
CACATACAAACTCCATGATGTTACAAGTTCCCCTTTTATTTCACACCACCGGGATCCATAAGCAAAAGAATCATGATATCAACAGAATAATAAGTGCAATGTTGAAAGCGTTCCCCATGATACATGGTTCTGCTAACTTCAACTTATAAAGCGCAAGCATATACGCAACAAAGATGGACACAATGGTTCAAGATTATTAAGTGCAAGAAAGTAAAGTGTGCCATCAAGTTCGTGAGAGCTTTACTAACTAACTTTCTCATAACAAGCAAACATTTTATTCGGAAGAAAACAAGGCATAATAAATATGTAAGGAATAGCAAATGATGCTAATAGGTAGGTATGGTGGACACTTTTGGCAATATTGGTTTTGGGGAGTTGGAAACATGAGTATAGCTCATACTCAGTGCAAGCGAAGGCTAACAATAGAAAGGGAGCGACAAACGAGAGAGCAATATCTGTCATAATCATGCTTGCAACAAAACAAGACTAATTATGGCATGAAAGTGATTCAAGAACCCTGAGGTAAAATAATTCATCGAGGCTTAACTGATTGTTTCAGTCTTATTCATGCGTGAGCATGTGCCAAGTCAATTCAAGTGAAACATTCAGAGGAGGCTACCACAGTGTTATACCAAGTTATGAATAGAACAATGCAAGCAAACATTCACATGACATGCTACAAACCATTAGCAAGCTGGAGCTCATCATAAGAAAGCAAGAACTACTAAGCATCCATAAATAACATACACCTTACATGAACAGACTAAGCATGCCCATAATGATGAGTATATGTACAAAAATGAAAACAAATAGAGTTCATTACCAGCATCTTACCACACCTCAAGTTGTCATTAATCTTCATTATTGCCCTTCACTTGTGTGGCTTGAATAATAACATGAAACCAAACTCCACTTAGGACTGCTGAACCCTGCAACGATCTTCACAAAACCAAAGAAGAACAAAAATATTTTTGATGTTTTTGATTTTTAGAGGCAAGAATGAAAAGGAAGAACAAGCAAAGAGAAATCTTTTTGGGTTTTTCGAATAATTAAGACAAAGCTAAAAGAAAGAGGCAAACCAAGGCAAAAACAAAAAGAAGCAAGCAAAGAGAAATAACGGAAATATTTTTGGTCTTTTTGTGTTTTGGAAAGTAGAAATAAAGCAAGAACGAAGACTAAAAAGAAAAAAAACATGGGTATACAAAGTACTGACTGAACATGATATGTAGATGAGTGTGATGTCGGTGTACCTTCCCCCAAGCTTAGGCTTTTGGCCTAAGTGGGTATCAACCCCAACGCTGGTAGGAACTCCAAGCTGGCGGGTCATCATAGGAATGATCATAGTTAGGCCCTTGTGTAGAAGAACAAGCTCCCCAATCATAGGTAGGTTGCTGGTACGAAGACTCCCCCTCATTTGATGGCTGGACCGAATCATTTGTAACCTCCCTTCCAGTATCCTGCTCTTGCTGGGAGAGCTGCTCCAGATCTGTATCGAGCTTTTCCTCGGTGAGTGACCATCCTTCCCTGGTATCAAGGTTAAACAAAACAGGCACAAGCAAAAGAACAACACGCTTAGACTGACCCCTTCTCCAACCAGCTTTGAGGAAGGTTATTTCATAAGATAAATCACTCAAATTATCCCAAGAAGAAACAAATTTATGTTGTATCATGGAATTAAGGTCAAGCCTCTCTATGGGAAATTGTAGGTCTAGATGATGAGGCACTACACCATGCAAAGCTATTAAACGAGAAGCGATGAGGCCTCCACAAATTCCACCTTTCTCGCGGTTAGCAGCAAGACGAAAAGCTATCAAGGCACCCAAATTATAAGTCCTATCCCGTTTTAAGGCAGCTGAGATGAAGGCTAGATCATATGAGGATAGTTTATTAGCAGTTTTCCTAGCAAGAACACACTTGGCAATAAAGTAGGAAAAGTATCAAATAGACGGGAGATGAATATTACGAATTTTACCACTCTGCTTTGAGAAGATGCTCCCTTGGAAAATTTCCACGTACAAGTCCATGAGTGGTGTAGGTCGCTCTCTAATCCTTCCACACGAACCCCACTGTGGTACTTTAATAGCTGCACAAAAGTCATCAAAAGGGAGATCGACAGCTACATTGTAAATTTTGTAGTGAACCATGGGGTTAGGCAAGGAGTAACTAAACCAGAAATCCTGCACCACAGACACAGTTAGTTTCACATATTGTGTAGGTTCGTCTCCCACAAAATGCTCCAATCCTGCATTAGTAATCAAAGTATGGAAATCTTGAGAAATCCCTGCAGCCCTCATGAATTCGGGGCATGGATAGGCAGAGGGAAAGACTTCCTCCTCATGGTGAACCTTCATAACTGTAGGCACCCTCAATTCATGTTGGTTGAGTTGGTGTTCATTCATCTCCTTTTCTGAAATTTTTAGGCAACCATCATACAAGTGATTGCAAAGTGAATACATAATGAAATGAACTACTCATAGGGACTTGTAAGAGGCCTAAACATGCATCAAAACAATTTCTCTAAGCATTGAACAAGCTCACAAGATCACATAACCTGTCACCTACAGTAGCAAAATACTCAAGATATAATCCACTAAACACAAATCTACTTGGACAAGCGGAGGAGTCACATACCGGAGAACAAATGCTCCAAATTTCAGCAGCAAAGATGGGTTAAGCAAGGAGATCAAAAAATCATGGGCAATAACAGCAAGAACGCGAGTTTGAGCAATGAACTGGTGTTTTCTCGGGAGAGAGAAAGGAGTGGCAGGAGGGAGAGTAAGTGGAGGGCCAGGGGTGGCCCACACCATGGCTAGGCGCGCCCCTAGGGTGGTTGCGCCACCAGGTGGTGTGCCTTCCTGGTGGCCCCTGGGTCACTCCATGTACTTCTCTGCCCCTTTTTCACGTAAAAATTTAATATGAATTTTCTAGAATTTTTTGAGACACTTTATTTTTTAGCAATTTTTAGGTATTGATGAATAATTTCTGGTAGAAAGATGTTTTTGGAATGATGCAAATAACAAAATGAAACTAAAACTTCAGAAGTTCTAAGACACTCTAATATGCAAGCAACCAGCAAAAAAAAAGTAGACTAAGTGAAAACAAAAATTGAAATGGATAAAATAAAAGTAAGCGAAGATAGTCATGGTGAAAACATTGTTTTGTTCATTAAAATCCCTTTGTTAACAAGGTTGATCAGGTCTTGTTACCAAAACAATTTTATATGAAAAAAACTTTGTATTCCACTAAATGATTATGTTACCTCAACCTTGGTAGCAATGGTCCCCATCATAATAGTTTCATATTTTTCTCGTGGTATGGGACAATATATCTCTCCAACTTGGATGCCCTCAATATTTTCAATTGAATTTAAGCCATAATTCCTATCAATCTTCTTGGGGAAATAGACAGTATGCTCCTTCTCATTAACATTAAAAGTTAACTTTCCTTGATTACAATTGATAACAGCTCTTGCAGTATTAAAAAAGGTCTCCCAAGAATAATAGACATATTGTCATCTTCACGCATTTCAAGCACAACAAAGTCAGTTAATATCAAGCAATTATGGGCCACTTGAACAGGAACATCCTCTCATATACCAACAGGAATAATAGTAGATTTATCATCCATTTGCAAAGATATATCAATTGGTATTAATTTCTCCAATTGAAGTCTCTTGTAGAGAGAAAAAGGCATAACACTAACTCCTGCTCCTAAATCACACAAAGCAGTTCTAATATAGTTAGTTTTAATAGAACAAGGAATAGTTGGAATCCCTGGGTCTCCAAGTTTCTTTGGAACCTTACCATTAAAGGAATAATTAGCAAGCAAAGTAGAAATTTCTTCATTAGGGATATTTCTTTTATTAGAGACAATATCCTTCATATACTTTGAATAAGGAGGTAATTTAATAGCATCAGTTAAAGGAATTTGCAAAAATAAAGGTTTCATCCACTCGCAAAACTTATTATAGTGTTCGTCTTCCTTTGACTTGTGTGTCTTATCAGGGAAATGCATAGGTTTTTGGACCCATGGCTTTCTTTCACTACCATGTTTATTAGCAACAAAATCTTACTTAGTGTATTTAGTATTCTTAGTGTGCCTTTCCGGTTCTTCTTCAACTTTTTCTTTATCAAGAGCATCATTTTCCTCATTACCACTTTCAGTTTTAGCATCAGAGACAAATATACTATTAGGATCTTTAGTAGGTTCAAAAGACTCTACAATAGTTTTATGTTTCTTTTTCATTTTCTTAGGAGAAGTACCACTATTTTCAATTTGTTGAGAATCTTGCCCAATTCTTTTAGGATGCCCCTCAGGATATAGAGGATCCTAGGTGGCAGCACCACTTCTAGTTCTAATTTCATAAGCATGTTTTTCTTAGAAGCATTAACTAGCAAATCTTTTTGTACTTTAATAAGCTGGTCAATTTGAGTTTGAACCATTTGGAAATGTTTAACAAGCATTTTAACATCATTAAAGGTTCTTTCCACAATATCCCTTAACTCAATAATAGCCCTAGAGTTTTCCATTAGATGATTTTGCACCCTTTTATTAAAATTATCTTGCTTAACAATAAAAACATCAAATTATTCCAAGCATTGATCAGGAGGTTTAGAATAAGGAATATCACCTTCATCAAAATGTTGGAGAGAGTGTACCTCAATAGTGGATGAGTGGATGATTGGCTTACATAATTCTTCCACAGGAGGTAAATTCTTCACATCTTTAGATTTAATACCCTTCTCCTTAAGACATTTCTTAGATTCCTTCATCACTTCATCATTTAGTTTAAGCACTCCTCTCTTCTTTGGTGTTGGTGTTCACTCACGCACAGTTAACTCAGGTGTAGTTGTCTAATGGCTCAATGCACAGCGCCCAGAAAAATGCTTGATGGCGGTGTTGATGTAGAGCTCATTGGGAACCCCAAGAGGAAGGTATGATGAGCACATCAGCAAGTTTCCCTCAGTTATGAAACCAAGGTTTAATCGAACCAGTAGGAGCAAGGAAACACCCCAAAGGTGTTACTAGCTGAGCTTTGGCAGGGCGCACTACCGGTGCTAGTAGCAACGTGGAGACCTGCACAACACAACCACAGAACTTTGTCCCCAACTTGCGATGAGGTTGTCAATCTCACCGTGTTTTGCGGAAAACAAAGGATTAAACGTATCGAATGGAAAGAAGTAAAAGTTTGCAGAAAGTAAACACAAAGCAGTAAAATATTGTAGATTGTATGTAAAGAAAAAGGACCGGGATCCATAGTTCACTAGAGGTGGCTCTCCTTAAGATAGATAACATGCTGGGTGAACAAATTACAGCGGGGCAATTGACAAACACCGAGAAAGCAATACATGCATATACTAATCATATTGAATCCTTTGAGATTCGATTGGGCATTACAACATTATACATAGACCGCCATCCAACTGCATCTATGACTAATAATCCACCTTCAGGTTATCATCCGAACCCCCTCTAGTATTAAGTTGCAAGCAACAGATTATTGCTTTACGAACTGCGTGTAAAGTAAACAATACGATTGTTCTATGAACAAAGGATTGCTGTTTTCTCCCTAGTAGCAACATCACATCTAGTACCTTAGAGATTTCTGTCACTTCCCCAGATTACTAGAGGCATGAACCCACTATCAAGCATAAATACTAACTCTTGGAGTTGCTAGCATCTACTTGGCCAAGATAGCTACTAACAACGGAAAGCATGCAAGATCACAAATAACAAAGACATGATAGAATCAATAATCAATCTGAAATAGCATCTTAGTATCCATCAGATCCCCGCAAACACAACATGTAGAATTACAAATAGATGATCTTGATCATGAACGGAGCTCACAAGATCTAAACATGAAAGCACAAAGGAGGAGAACCAACCATCTAGCTACTACATGGATCCGTAGTCCAAGGATGAACTACTCACGCATCACACCGGAGGCTTGCATGGTGATGAAGAAGGCCTCCAGGGTGAATTCCCCTCTCCGGCAGGGTGCCGAGAAGAGCTTCAGATCCCTCTCGATCTAGGGATGGAGATGACGGCGGCTACAGACTCTTTCGTGGATTTTTGATCGGGCACTTAGGGTTTTCGTCCCGAGGGCAATATATAGGAGGAAGGAGAGGCCGAAGGGGTGCCGGGAGCCACCACACCACCCCCTGGCACGGGCCCAGCCTGGCCGCATGGCCAGGTGGTGTGGGTGGCCCCTGGCCCTTCTCCGTCTCATATTCTGGCACTTGATGTCTTCCGGAAAAATAGGCACTTTGGCTTTTGTCTCGTCCAATTCCGAGAATATTCATTTTCTGACTTTCCTGGAACCAAAACAGCAGAAAACAGGCAGCTAGCACTGTGGCTCTTGTTAATAGGTTAGTCCAAGAAATCATAAGAAAAGTACTCCAAAGTTGGAACAAAACACAAGAAAGTGGATAAAACCAAGCATGGAACATCAAAAATTATAAATACATTTGCAATGTATCAACATCCCCAAGCTTAACTCCTGCTCGTCCTCGAGTAGGTAAGTGATAAAAAGAAAGAATAATTTTTGAGGTGACATGCACCATCAAAGACTTGATCAAAGTATTTGTAAAACATTCAAAGCTGGGATCATAGTACTTCAATCATAACATGAAAGACAAAGTCCTAGCAATAAGACAAAGAAACTAGGATGCAACATGAAAAGGCACAAACAAAAGATTCATGAATAACAATGCTTTGCAAGACGTTTGTTTGTTTCACATAAAGAAAACATAGCATAATAGTATTCAGCTTGTCCCTCAATAGAGTAGCAAATATAAATGCATAGGACACCTTCAAAGTTCATAAGAGTGACTAGAAACAATAGTTTAAAACAAGAAATATCAAGTTATGCATCAATCAACTAGTCTTGGGACAATGCACATAGAACTAAGAATGGCCACTATGCTCTCAAAGTAGGTGCATAAAGATAGAAGGTGGAGACTCAATATAATGGTGGAAGAAAGGCCTTTGTAAAAGGAAGTAGGGATTCAAGTCTCATCAAGAGCTTCCAAAAATTATGGTACTTATAGCTTTCAGCTCTCATTGCCCCTATCATAAGCATCTTGAAGGTGATTAAGGTTAAAGTGACACAACTAAGAGGATATGCTTGACAAGTTATAAACCGAAATCTCATGCCCCTTACTTACGAAGACCGATCCTCATGCTACTCAACTTCAGTCACGAGTAAGCTCTTGTCATTGTAAGTATATGTGTATCATTAAGAACCACCAACGGGGTACCCCTTGCACATGATACGGGAGCTTTCCCATAATCAATATGACAAGGCAAGCAGACAATGAGCATCTCAGCGATCTTTTTATTTGCTATTTGCATAGGTTTTTATTGAGGAGGCTTCATAGGGTGCTCATTATGGTGATGCTGCAAGTTTCCACCATGATTAGGCATGGCTTAGGCTAGCGGCCCAGGCGTTTCTCTAACACACATACAAACTCCATGATCTTACAAGTTCCACTTTTATTTCACACCGCCGGGATCCGTAAGCAAAAGAACATGATATCCACGGGGTACAAAGTACAAGTGCAATGTTGAAAGCGTTCCCCATGAAACACGGTTCTGCTAATTTCAACTTATAAAGCGCAAGTATATACGCAACAAAGAAGAACCCAATGGTTCAAGTTTATTAGAGGCAAGTAAAGTAAAGTGTGCCATCAAGTTCTTGAGAGATTTAATCACTAGTTTTCTCATAACAAGTTTAATTTGGAAGGTAAACAAAAGCATGAATATATTTGGAATAGCATAAGCTAATAGGTAGGTATGGTGGACTCTTTGGAAAAACTTGGTTTAGGGAGTTGGATGCATGAGTGGAACTCATACTTGATTGTGGAGGCTAGCAAAAGACTGGGAGCGACAGACTAAGAGAGCAATAATGGCCATAATCATGCAGAGCGACAAAACATCATTGATCAAAGCATAAAGTGATACTACAAGTTGAGAACTAAAGGATCATAAAGGCTATGGTGACTTGAGATAGTCATAACATGGTGTGAGCATGTGCCAAGTCAACCCAAATAAAGCATCAAAGGAGAATACCACTATAATATGCTTTAATATGCTAAAACAACGCATGATTCATCCAAGGCACATTAAGCAATCTCAATTGTTTATAACAAGTCATGCTACAGCAAAAAATACTAAGCATAAAGCCAAAAAATATCAAGCATGGCATGACAAAGCATAGGCCATAGTCAAAAACGAGCTCTTTTTACCACATAAGCATGAACTTTCCTACTCTTTTCCAAATCAAACCAAACTATTTGCAAACCAATGTATGAAAGAGGGGGTCCAACCAATTTATTCAGCAAACCAAGCAAACTAAAGAAAATGATAAACCAAAACGAAAACGAAAAAGAAGACACTCCAAGAACAACACAATTATGCACGAAACAATAAAAATGAAGCGTTTGGAAGAAACCTGGAATTTTTATTGATGAAGAAGGGGTTGCCTTGGGCATCCCCAAGCTTTGACGCTTGTACTTATTGGATATTTCTTGGGGTGACACACGTGGAATCCCCAAGGTTGAGCTTTATTCCATCCTTCATCTCATTACTCATTCCTTCCACACACCTGAAATTTTTCCTTCATACAAAACTTCACACAATCTTTATTAGCAACATTAGTGCACTCAAGATAAAAAGGTCTTAAGGTTCAGTTATAACACCAAATAAACTTCCATTAGAACACTATCTACTGTAGCACTTCCCTCAAAAAGCTCAATTCCCCAAAATAACTCAAGAAGGAACCAACAAGAAGCAAATGCAGAAAATGGCAGAAATCTATCAAAACAGACCAGCAGGTAAAGACGAATGTTTTCGAAGACCTTCTGTTGCTCAAATCAAAAAGTGTTGAACTAACGAAAGTTAGATAACAACCTGGGGCAGAAGCACAAAAATTACAGCTCAATCCGAGATACAGATCTCTCTCGCAAATTTTTACGGTGAAGCACAAAAATCTGTTTCGGGATAGCAACTTTCCCAATCATTACTTCTCTCTCATTAGAGGTTACTCTTGGCACAAAAATAAAAATAAAAAGGATAAGGAGAGGTTATTACAAAGGTAATAACTTCCAAGACTCATCTAAAACTGTTGGGTTATCTCCCAATAAGTACTTTTCTTTAACGCCTTTAAGTTAGGCATAAGAAGCAAAGAAACAATCAAGTGTTCTCAAATGAAGAAGCATTACGATCAATACCAGAAATATTTTCAACAAGGCAAGGTATATCATCCAAATAAGTTCTAGAGGATCCTCTCTCAATGCTCTTAGGTTCACTATTCTCATCAAAAGGGTTTGCACGGACAATCCAATCAAGATTCTTTTCTATGGCATCATGTATTGCTACTAGTTTGAAGGGTATTGGTATCTTAGGTTCCTCCCCATTAGGTTCGGTTTTGTTCACCTTTTCTCGTGTACCAACAACATCTACACATGAGCCTAGCATATTAAAACGTTCAAAGACTTTTCTAGCTTCTTTGGCAACATCGTAGAACTCCTTAAACAAAGTTTCTAGAATAAAATCCCTCTTTTCAGGGTCTTCAATTTCTTTAAGCTTAAGAAACATTACTTGCATTAAGGAGTTGAGGTTACCAAACCTAGCTTCTAACATGTGAATTAAAGAAGCTGCAGCAATCTCATAATTTGGAGCAAGTTCTGCAAGGGATCTATCCTCACTATCTTCATGCTTACTAACATGATTAAAGAATTCTTCAATATTAGCTTTCCCAATTATAGAACCACTACCGATTGAAAGGTCTTTCAGGGTGAAAGTAGGGATCAACATGGCGAGCTAAGGAAGAGGTGACAACTAAAGGAGACTTAATTTTTTTTGTGTTTTCGAAAAGAAAGCAAACTAGTAAAACTAATTTTTTTGTGTTTTTGAATAACAAAACAAGCAAACAAAGCAAAAATAAAACTAAGCAAAACAAAAATAACAAAGTAAAGAGATTGGTTATGAGGGACTCCCCTGGTGAAGATGTCCTTGACTCCCCGACATCGGCGCCAGAAAATCACTTGATGGCTCAATGCACGGCGCCCAGAAAAATGCTTGATGGCGGTGGTGATGTAGAGCTCGTTGGGAACCCCAAGAGGAAGGTATGATGAGCACAACAACAAGTTTCCCTCAGTTATGAAACCAAGGTTTAATCGAACCAGTAGGAGCAAGGAAACAACCCAAAGGTGTTACTAGCTGAGCTTTGGCAGGGCGCACTACCAGTGCTAGTAGCAACGTGGAGACCTGCACAACACAACAACAGAACTTTGTCCCCAACTTGCGATGAGGTTGTCAATCTCACCGTGTTTTGCGGAAAACAAAGGATTAAACGTATTGAATGAAAAGAAGTAAAAGTTTGCAGAAAGTAAACACAAAGCAGTAAAAGATTGTAGATTGTATGTAAAGAAAAAGGACTGGGATCTATAGTTCACTAGAGGTGGCTCTCCTTAAGATAGATAACATGCTGGGTGAACAAATTACAGCGGGGCAATTGACAAACACCGAGAAAGCAATACATGCATATACTAATCATCTTGACTCCTTTGAGATTCAATTGGGCATTACAACATTATACATAGACCGCCATCCAACTGCATCTATGACTAATAATCCACCTTCAGGTTATCATCCGACCCCCCTCCATTATTAAGTTGCAAGCAGCATATTATTTCTTTACGAACTACGTGTAAAGTAAATAATACGATTGTTCTATGTACAAAGGATTGTTGTTTTCTTCCTAGTAGCAACAGCACATCTAGTACCTTAGAGATTTCTGTCACTTCCCTAGATTACCAGAGGCATGAACCCACTATCGAGCATAAATACTAACTCTTGGAGTTGCTAGCATCTACTTGGCCAAGATAGCTACTAACAACGGAAATCATGCAAGATCACAAATAACAAAGACATGATAGAATCAATAATCAATCTGAAATAGCATCTTAGTATCCATCAGATCTCCGCAAACACAACATGTAGAATTACAAATAGATGATCTTGATCATGAACGGAGCTCACAAGATCTAAACATGAAAGCACAAAGGAGGAGAACCAACCATCTAGCTACTACATGGATCCGTAGTCCAAGGATGAACTACTCACGCATCACACCGGAGGCTTGCATGGTGATGAAGAAGGCCTCCAGGGTGAATTCCCCTCTCTGGCAGGGTGTCGGGAAGAGCTTTAGATCCCTCTCGATCTAGGGATGGAGATGATGGCGGCTACAGACTCTTTCGTGGATTTTTGATCGGGCACTTAGGGTTTTCATCCCGAGGGCAATATATAGGCAGAAGGAGAGGCCGAGGGGGTGTCGGGAGCCACCACACCACCCCCTGGCGCGGGCCCAGCCTGGCCGCGCGGCCAGGTGGTGTGGCCGGCCCCTGGCCTCTTCTCCATCTTGTATTCTAGCACTTGAAGTCTTCTGGAAAAATAGGCACTTTGGCTTTTGTCCCGTCCAATTCCGAGAATATTCATTTTCTGACTTTCCTGGAACCAAAAACAGCAGAAAACACGCAGCTGGCACAGTGGCTCTTGTTAATAGGTTAGTCCAAGAAATCATAAGAAAAGTACTCCAAAGTTGGAACAAAACACAAGAAAGTGGATAAAACCAAGCATGGAACATCAAAAATTATAGATACATTTGCAATGTATCATTGTCTCAGGCGTAGTTGGCTCAGGTGGAGTCCAGTCATCATAATTCTTGCTTATTTTAGCCATTAATTCCTCATCTTCCTTGGGAGTTCTATTCCTGAAAACACAATCAGCACAACTATCCAGGTATGTCCTAGATTCTTCTGTTAGTCCATTATAATATATATCAAGAAGCTCATTTTTAGGTAATGGACATCCAGCCTGTGCATGAATCAAAGCACAAAACCTTGTCCATGATTCAGGCAATATCTTTTTTTTTCCCTGTTTAAAATCAAAAAGTTCCTGCAAAATGGCATGTCTAGCACTAGGAGGGAAATATTTCTGAAAGAAGGTACTAATCAAGCAACTAGGGCTATCAATGGATCTAGGAGGTAAATTATTAAACCAAGCCTTAGCTTCCCCTTTCAGTGAAAAAGGGAAATTTTAGCAACAAAGTAGGTGCGCATCTTAATATCATAGGAAAACAAGCCACTCATGGTAGAAAGCTCAGTTATATGTGCTACAACACTTTCATTCTTAGTCCCACAAAAAGGTTCTTTCTCAACAATAGTTATGTAAGATAAATCAAGAGAGAAATCATAATCCTTATCTTTAATGTTTATGGGAGATGTAGCGAACTTATCATTAGGGGATAATTTGGGTTTTATAGTACGCCTCTCAAGGAGACTCTTAATAGCACTTTTACCATGAGTATTTTGACATTCTTTAATAAGTTCATCTATCATTTCTATATATCCGTCTTCAATATCATAGCTCTCTATAGACTCAGGTGAACTAATAGGTGTAGTAGTGTCTTCATTAGGAGTTTCAGTGTTTCTAGCTATAGTTCTAGCAATCGTAGCATCTAGGAAAGGACCTAATGAACCACTTTTATCAAGCACAGTAGAAGCAGCATCATAAGTGTCAGAAGTTTTAGATTCAGAAGTAGTAGTAGTATGTGTAGCATGTGTATGTGGTGTAAGGAGCTTACTCATCACAGGTGGTGAATCAAGAGCAACAGAGGTGTTTAGAACCGTACCTCTCCTTCTAGTGGATGGTAATGTAGGAACTTTTCCATCACGAGACTTACCCATGATGAATGGAGGGCATCTAACAATAGTGATTCCAAGTGAACTTGATAAATAGAGCTATGCTCCCCGGCAACGGAGCCAGAAAATAGTCTTGATGACCCACAAGTATAGGGGGTGTATCGCAGTATGTTCGAGGGAAGTGAAACCCAGTTTATTGATTCGACACATGGGGAGCCAAAGAATATTTATAAGCCTTAACAACTGAGTTGTCAGTTCAGCTGCACCTGGAAACAATCTTGCTCACAACAGTTTATCAGTAGCAACAGTTTTGTAGTAGCAATAGCAAAGTAATAGCAGTAGTAAAAGTAAACACAGTAGTAACAATTGCAATAAACAGTAGGATTAAAGCACGGTAGGCATAGGGATGGATGGACGGGCGTTGCATGGGCAAGACAATTCACATAGCAATCAAGATATAGGGCATTTGCAGATAAATAAGGTAAATCATCCAAGTACTAAATAATCATAGGCATGTGTTCCATATATAGTCATACATGCTCGCAATGAGAACTTGCACAACATCTTTTGTCCTGCCAGCCCGTTTGCAGCGGGGCCTCAAGGGAACTACTGACAATTAAGGTGTTCCTTTTAATAGAGCACCGGAGCAAAGCATTAACACTCACGTGAACACATGTGATCCTCACATCAAAGCCATTCCCTCCGGTTATCCTGATTATTGTCACTTCGAGGCCTTTGGTTCCGGACAACAATATGTGTATACAACTTGCAGGTAAGATCATAAACAATACTATCATCATGAATCAATAACATGTTCAGATCTGAAATCATGGCACTCGGGCCCTAGTGACAAGCATTAAGCATAACAATTTGCAACAAAGTCAAAAAGCACTAATAATAGATACTAGGCACCATGCCCTAACAATCTGATGCCATTACATGAACGATCTCATCTAATCCCTACCATCCCCATAGCCTACAATGGGGGATTACTCACTCATGGATGGGGGAATCATGGATGGTTGATGGAGAAGCGATGGTGATGATGATGGCGATGATCTCCGCCAATTTCCGGTCCCGACAGGGTGCCAGAATGGAGTTTCTGGTTCCGAATCACGGAATCTGGTGGTGGCGGCGTAGCGGAACTCTATCTAGAAAAACATCGACCCCCCAGGTTTTTAGGTCAAGAGGCATCTTATAGGCGAAGAGGGAGGCCAAGGGGGTGACCGAGGCGGCCACACCACCCCCAGGCACGGCCTGGGCTAGCCCGCGCGGCCAGGTGGTGTGGGCCCCTCGTGGCCCTGCTCCGTCTCGTCTTCTGGCTCCGTGAATCTTCTGGTGAAATAGGATTTTTGGCATATTTTTCGGGATTTTTCCTGATAGTTGATTTTCTGCACAAAAACTAGACACCAAGGTAATTCTGCTGAAAACAGCGCCAGTCCGTGTTAGTTGTATCCAAATCACACAAGTTTAGAGGAGAAACAATAGCAAAAGTGTTCGGGAAAGTAGATACGTTTTGGACGTATAAAGGTTTCACATTAATCTAAACTCACTAGAAGAAATTCCTAATCAGAGAACTTCCTCTCTAAATACCACTTGTTTAATGAACAAGTAAAGAAATCTCAAGGCAACCTCTTCTAAGAAGAAGATAAATCATTTCCGTAGCTTACAACTAGAGATCATCATAGTGACATGGTCAAAGAAAAGTAAGCCACTATTGGCATATGTCATTACCCAGATCAAAGCTTCAGCTGAAGACATCAGTAGCATTAATTTCATTTTAGAGTAAACAACAACTGGTTCAGTAACACTTTACCACTATGCACACTTCCTCAGGAAGGCACCACAATGGTATGTTGCTCCACAGAAGCTTTACTTTCAAAGATAAATAGCCCTACACTTGACTAAAATTCAATCATCTTCCTAAATCTGAGGTTTAGGAATCATTAATAGAAATCTAGTAGTTTCTCATTTATAAAAGAATGAGGATACCAGCCTCAATGACTGTTGCATCATGAGATGTGTTGGTAAAATACATCTAGCAAAGGCAAGTCATGGAATTAACATGATCTACCACCCATTACTAGAGCAGCTAACTAGCTGCTAGTGATCACATAACGTTAAGTAAACCATTTTCCCAGTAGAAGAAATCTAGGAATCATTCAAGGAGAATAATAGCTGGTATTTACCAATAATAATTTTATCTGCAAATGAAACCAGTTAAAACATATCAATTTCCAGATATTACACCAAGGACCATTTGGGTATTATTCCTCATTTAGGTTACTACATGTTCTTTATGAAAATTATCACAGTAGTTAATTTCAAACTTGGGTATTGAAATTCAAACAACTCCATGCTAGCTTGTCTAGTGATCACCACATGCTAAAACCAATAAAAGGCATGGAAAATAAACCATACCAGCTATACACTAGAAGTTATGTAGAATATTTAGGATAGGGCACCATCTTAAACAAAGAACCATCACTTAGAGAAATGGAACTAGAGGCCAATTACCAAAGTGAACACTAAGTTTTGAATGGTGCTAGAGGAAGTATGAGATCAAAGAGAGAGAAGGAAAAGGGGAAACTTACCTCGGGTCCTTGCATTGGAGTTGGAGGGGAAGCAGACCGAGGTGATACCGGGACGACGATGACCAGAGCATGGAGGCGCGGCGGCACAGGAAGCGCTGGCAGTGTTGCGATCTACGCCAGGCTGCCCTTGCAGCACCAGTTCGTCACCACAACACTGGTGGCTGACGACCACCATAATAACACCATTAACCCACCATCAACACCACCCGATGGTCACCAGAGCACAACAGCATCGGGAGCCGAAAACTCTAGAACTAGAGAATTGAAGCTAGCAAGTTCAATAGGGCTCCATCTTCAAATCGATTTGGATGGAGGTGTAGATCTGTGAGCGGTGGAGCTATGGAGACTAGCAGCGGTGGCCGCAATGACTGGTGTTCATCGGAATTTGGCGGGTGGCGGCGGAGAACATTGTCAAGGGGAAGCACGAATTGGTGCTCATGTGTGAGGTGCGAGAGGGGTGAGGGGGCGGGGTCGTGTTGACCCCGAGCCTGGTCTGATGGGGACGGGCTGGCCCATGAACCCAATCGAGTGAGCCCAACGGGATGTATGAGCCAGACCAGGCTGGCCCAAAGGATCTAGTCCAATTAATCAAACAAGTGCTTTATAAAAGGTGTAAGTTACAAATATACCCCAGAGAGTATCTAGACTCCAAAAAAATATAGAAAAATACTAAAAATACATATAATATATCAAAATGATCACAAAAATAAAATCTACCTATGAAAAAATAACTTTACTTATTTAAGTTTGATAAAATGCAAATAAATATTAACACTAGTAAATTCTAAATGAAATTTCATAAAATAAGTAAAAGTCCTAAAAAATCAATAAAAATCATTTGTATGTATTAAAATCAATCTACTATCTTATAATAATATTAAATTTTACTAACAAAACTTGAAGCCAATATTCAAAGACATTGAATTCTTTGTAGAATTTTATAAAAATAAGAATAATACTTAAAAATAAATAAAAAATCATTTTAAGATCTTGAATAAACATAGTTTAATATAAAAATACTAAATCTATTATGCCAAAGGTTTTTAAGATTTTAAAGTAATAATCCTTATCTATTCTATAAAATACCTATTTTGTAAATTCTTAAAAAAAACATTTCTCAAGTAAGCAATAATCATATTTCTTCATAAAACCTTAAGTCCTTTGTATTTAGATACTAATTCCAAAGTCATAACTTAGATCTATAATAAAACTTAACTCTATTATAATACTTAAAAGTAAACTATTAACTTTTAGAAAACTCTTTAAAACCATAGCCCCAAGGCAAACCAATAATTTGAATAAATTTTAACCATCATTCACTTATAATAAAAGTGAATGTTATTTATCTCTTAACTATTCATAATTTCAAACTTTAATAGATTATTAAAATCATCTAAATTTACTTTCCTTAAAAGATAAATTATATTCATAATAACAAGTCATATTTAAACTCATCACTCACTTAAACTGAAAGTGAATGATCTCATACTCTTAAACATGCTTATTACAGGCTTAAAAGTTATTAATACTTTAAAACATCACACCCTAGATATACTTATGTTTTAAAGTAACTTTGGTACACCAAGTCATGCATAATGCCTAAAGTATATTTATGTTTTTATAATTAACTTTTGTCTATTTCAAATTAAGTCGTAAAGCATTTCAAGTCCAAGCTTACGAAATAAGTGCAAACAACATCGATCACATTCTATTAACCATAAGAATTGTTTAATCCTGTAAAAGAAATCTTTTCTTCAAAAGTTATTCATTTTGCCACTTCAAACAATAATCTTATAATAAGTCCTTTAACTGTTAACAACTTAACATAATAAGTCCCATCATAATTACTAGATAGCATTCCACATTTGAGTACTTTCATATTGTATGCTACTTATTATATTTACCTATTGTTTCACACACTCTCACAAGCCTTAATAAGAAGCACAAGTGTGAAGCTGCTATAAAAGTGAAACACATTCTAAAGAAACCATCTGCGGTTTTCGAACCCTAGATCATATACAATTATTCCAGGGATTCGTGTTTATCCAATTGCATTACATTAATTTTGCATACTTGCATCTTGCTTGTTTAAATATTAGTCCTTACCATACCGATGATGCTATTTCCAGATTTTGGATCTTCTACTATCTTGAATACCGTGAGTGCATAATCTTTCAATCACAAAAGGCAAGTTCACACTTGCTCATGTCCTTTAATTATTTTATATGCTTGTAACTCAAATGTTGTCACCACTTGCATTTCAAAATGGGTCAGAAAACACTATTTTCATAATAATATGATTATGGATTATTTAACAAATGGTAATAATCTATTGATATAGTTCTAGTGGTAAAGGAACATAATGTCTAGGACTTAATCAACCAATGTCGCCAGTGATTTTAGCATCGTATATTACGTGTTAACTATGAGATTTGGAATGGAACAGAGAAGTCAGTTGTATCTTCTTCCTTTCACATGTAGCCAGATGTGCGGGTCGTGGTTGTTATCCTTGTAGCGTGCATTAATTGGTAATTCGTAGAGGATATGCAGCATATGGGTGGGAACCCTCAACATCCCACGATAGTTCTGGCATCTAAACGGTCTGTACTAACCATTGTTGTAATTTTATATGTGGGCACGACGTACACCAAGGAGACATGCAGGGTCGCGAAGGGGGCAGTAATTGGCTTGGATCTTAGACTGCCCCCCATACCAAGGAAGCGTGGACAAGCTCATGACTTGGATGTGCAACAAGGCTAAGGTCTCTCATGGGTAAAGTAACACACCTTTGCAGAGTGTAAGAACTGTGACATGTTACTCCCTGTTCCGGGAAGGTGCTACAAACGTGGCAGGAAAAGGAACTCCATGAAAGTTCTGGTCAACCTGTGAAGGCTGTCGGACATAGTTTTCAAAATAAAAGCAACCTTTGAAGAAATGCTTATGAAAACCTACATTGCCTACGACCTTTGGTCTATGGCTATAGAGATAGTGCATCATACACTCCTTTTTAGTGAACTTGCTGAGTACGCTTGTACTCAACCATACCTTCTTGACCCTTGCTAGGTTCTAAGCCATTGAAGATGACGTCAACACCAACCTATTCTCAAGAAACCATCATGTACAGCTCAAGTTGTTCAATAAAGTCAAGGAAGTCAACATATACATCAACTGAAGTAAATACGAAGTTCTAGATTAGCTAGGAATAGATTCTCTAGCCACAAAACCTACTTCTATAGAGTAATGCAATAGCAGCATTTGCAAGCCAGATAGTTTAGACGCTAGTCTTATTAGCCAGATAGCCTTGAGTTTTTATTTCTGGTTCTTCTTTGTAAGAAGTTTCTTTCTCCCTCTTTAACCTAGAGTGTTCTCTGGGTCTTTTGTAAAGAGTCAAGTTGTAATCTATAGTCATGTCTTGGACCTGTTGTGTTTCTGTTGTACCACTATGAGGGATGTAATAATAGTGGAGGGTGTTTCATTGGTGTTATGTCAACGACTATAATGTACTACATCATACAGTGGTATGTTGGGTCACTACACAAATGAAGCAAGCAATGAAAAGATCCAAAGAACGACTTCACAAAAGGAAGATACCAAAAGAAAGATATATATTATGATAAGATCGACAGGAGAGTGATTTAAATAATATGAGGAGACTCCCCAAGGTTTGTGCACAAATTATAATTTGTATTTGAATACAATATGCATAACATGGCATCCTCATTCCCTCTATATCATTTAAACCACGACCACGAGCAAGAGAGAATATATTATGATGAGAGCAAATGCGTGTTTAGATGAAAATAGGAAGCTCCACAAGGTGCATGCATAACAAGGTGCACAATTATGGAATCCTAACTCCCCATAATCAAACAAAACACCAAACAAGAACAAGAGAGCAAATGCGTGTCTTTATGTAAATTAGGAAAGCTCCCCAAGGTTTATGCACCAAATATAATAATTGCTTTGAATGCAAAGTGCATAAACATGGGATCCTTGCTCCCCCAAACTTACATAACAACACAAAGGCATGAGATATGAACTTTCTTGACAACAATGAGGGCCAAAAGATGCAAATGAAGAGGTCCAGCACCCAAAGTAAAACTTTTGGACCCACCAAAGAATAAATAGGAGCACAAGGTGGATTCCCAAAGCAAAAAGGATATCAACTAGAGATTTTACATGGGTATAAGTTTCTAGGTTGACAACAATCACCAAGATACACATCCACAAATAAACATGTACACACAAAATGGATACTCAAGAATGAACAAGATATCCAAACGAAAGTCATAGATAATGCCAATAAGAATTTTTGCTAGAAAGCATGGCCAATGGCTCAGATTTATCTTATTGAACATCAATGACCTTAAAACACCAATAAATACATAACAACTATCACAAGGGAACAAGAGATAGTTGCAATGCATTGGGAAAGTCAACAAGTATCATAAAGAACAAATAAACCTTGCAAATTCATCCATATAGTACATGAGGGAAATTGAGGAAATGATTGGCAATAGAATTACTAGATTGGCATATGTGGGATTGGTGAATCATAAACATGATTTTTATATACTCACCAAAATATGCATACATCTCATCTTACTCATATAACAATAAGAATGATACAATAAAATCGTGCAAGAACCACAATAAAAGCAACTAAAGGGAATCATTCCATGATGTAACCACAAAGTTGGATGCTAGAAAAGTATGCATGAGAGGGATACTTGTTACCGAGATACCATTGGTAGGATGAACTATATATGAGTTTGTTGATCATCCTAGCTTGCCTCCAATTATCTTTAGTCACCACATCTTCTTATTATTGAGACAAGCATCCAATGTATCTCCAATGTACCTAAAACACATTCAAGTACACAATGGTCCCAAAACTCATTGGGCCCAAAGTAGTTAGAGAAACTACAAAACATAGGAGAGACTCCACATAAATATGTGCATATTGATATGGAATTGAATTTCATGCACAACTTAGCCGATGGGATTTGGTGGAGTTTCCCTTATATATTGGATCAGAGAAAGCAAGCATGCCATAATATAAACATGTAGTATATATGCATGCACAAGGCTTTCAAGAACCAACAAGGAGATACAATTTGAACAAAAACACAAAATAAACCAAGACGGTACACACAAGAGTGTGACACGACAAAAGGTGTCCAATTTGTATCTAGGAATCAAATCAACACATGATCGAACACAAGTTCAACAAATGAACTAAGATAAAGCCAAAGAGCAAAAGATAGATAAAGAGACAAATGCTCAAGGATTTATCTCATTCTAAAAGTTCAAAACAAAAAACAAGGAATGAGACAAAACTAACTCCCCAAAAGAGCAAGGTTCCAACAAATAAACCACACTCTCCACACTTTTCATGATGGCACCATACCAAAATGAAAATATAAAATTTCCAAGCACATAAAACATGATATGAAACAAAACAAGAAGCATAAATATGTGTGTTCTAAATAATATAGGAGAGCTCCCCTATGGATAGTGCATTATGTAGGATTTTCCTTTTGGATGCAAAATGCACACAAATGGGATCATCACTAGTACCTACATTAAATAAAACACACGAGGATACCAATAAAATAAGAAGTTCCACATGAGGTAAGGAAAGCTTGGGAGATAACACAAAACATTTTTTTGGCAAGAGATAGTACAAAATTAAGAAAAGGCAAAAGCGAATATGATCACTAAACTTCTACCATAAGTCTAGTACTAATTTTTCAAGGACAAGAAGTATGGGGAATAATCTTCCCGAGGTAGTTCACACGGATATCCAAGATCATATTCACACAAAGAAGCATATAACAAAGTATAAGAATTAAGCTTGATGCTCCAGAAGAGATTCTTGGTAGCTTCCAATAGTCACACAATCACTAGTGATTAGAGTAACTTGAAGTTAATGGTTTCCATGAGGATATAGAGACCCAATTATGAGGAAACACATACCAAGAAACACTCTCACAAACAAGATCCAAAAGATGAGCAATAAAGGTATTCAAGCAAATTTGAATTTGTTTGAGCTAATGTGTCATATAGGAGTTATATAATTATCAGTATCAATTCTAAGTGACACAACCTCGAATGTTCACATTTTCTAGGCTTGTACTATGCACTAAACACATGACTACCCTATAATGTGATAAACCATAAATCTCAACATGAGGCAAAAAGATCCAAATAGAAATAATTAATAGACATAATAGAACTTTAATTTATCATGAGAATGACATACCACGTAGAGACTGATAATCTTGAAATATCAATTCTAAGTGGTATTCCTCATGTACAAACATTTAGGATTGTGAGGTGCTCCCCCAAAATGGGATAGTCCATTGATACGTCGTAAACGTATATATAATATTTGGTGCTCCATGCTTGTTTTGTATCAACTTTTTTATGTTTTGTTTACACTTTGAGGTATTTTTATACATTTTCTAGAACTAACCTATCAACAAGATGTCGCAGTGCCAGTTGCCTATTTTCTAATGTTTTTGGTTTCAGAAAAGCTAGTAAGGAAATACTCTCGGAATTGGACGGGACAAAAGCCAAAGTCAATATTTTACCAGAAGGAACACGGAGTCCGAAGGGCATCCGAAGTGGGGCCACCAGGTAGCCACACCTAGGGCTAGCACGGCCACCCCCTAGGGCGTGCCGCCCCACGGTGTGGGCCCCTCGGGCGCCCACCGACCTTTCCCCTTCGCCTATAAAAGTACCCTGATGCAGAAACCCTAAGTACCTAATCAAAAAATCCACGAAAGAGTTTATAACTGCCGCCATCTCCATCCCTAGATCAAGGGGGATCTGAAGCTCTTCCCGGCACCCTGCTAGAGGGGAGAGATCATCCTGGAGGCCTTCTTCATCACCATGCCAGCCTCCGGAGTGATGCGTGAGTAGTTTACCCTCAGACTATGGGTCCATACAGTAGCTAGATGGTTGGTTCTCCTCCTTTGTGCTATCATGTTTAGATCTTGTGAGCTCTGTTCATGATCAAGATCATCTATTTGTAATTCTATATGTTGTGTTTGTGGGGAACCGATGGATATTGAGATACTATGTCAGATTTATTATTGATTCTATCATGTCTATGTTGTTTGTGATCTTGCATGCTCTCCGTTGATAGTAGCTATCTTGGCCAAGTAGATGCTTTTAACTCCAAGAGGGAGTATTTATGCTCGATAGTAGGTTCATGCCTCTAGTAATCTGGGGAAGTGACTGAAATCTCTAAGGTTGTAGATGTGTTGTTGCTACTAGGGAGAAAACAACAATCCTTTGTCCATGGGGCAGTTGTATTATTTACTTTGCACACTTTGCTTAATGCAATTATATGTTGCTTGCAACTTAATACTGGAAGGGGTTCGGATGATAACCTGTAGGTGGATTATTAGTCATAGATGCAGTTCGATTACGGTCTATGTATTATATTATAATGCCCAATCAAATCTCGTAGGAGTCAAGATGTCTATTATATGCATTGTTATGCTTTCTCAATCTGTCAATTGCCCCGCTGTAATTTGTTCACCCTGATGACCCACAAGTATAGGGGATCGCGATAGTCTTCGACATAAGTAAAACCCAATTTATTGATTCGACACAAGGGGAGCCAAAGAATATTTATAAGCCTAAACAACTGAGTTGTCAATTCAGCTACACCTGGAAACAGTCTTGCTCGTAGTAGTTTATCACTAGCAATAGTTTTGTAATAGCAATACCAAAGCGATAGAAGTAGTAAAAGTAAAGATAGTAGTAACAATTGTAGTAAATAGTAGGATTAAAGTACGGTAGGCATAGGGATGGATGGACGGGCGTTGCATGGACAAGTTAATTCATGTAACAATCAAGACATATGGCATTTGTAGATAAATAAGATAAAGCATCCAAGTACTAAATAATCATAGGCATGTGTTCCATATATAGTCATACATGCTCGCAATGAGAACTTGCACAACATATTTTAGCCTGCCAGCCCGTTGCAGCGGGGCCTGAAGGAAATCTACTGGAAATTAAGGTGCTCCTTTTAATAGAGCACTGGAGCAAAGCATTAACACTTTGTGAACACACGTGATCCACATATCATAGCCATCCACTCTGGTTATCCTGATTCTTGTCACTTCGGGGCCTCGGGTTCCGGACAACAATATGTGTATACAACTTGCAAGTAAGATCATAAACAATACTATCATCATGAATCAATAACATGTTTAGATCTGAAATCATGGCACTCAGGCCCTAGTGACAAGCATTAAGCATAACAAGTTGCAACAATGTCAAAAAGCACTAACAATAGATACTAAGAACCATGCCCTAACAATCTGATGCAATTACATGAACGATCTCATCCAATCCCTACCATCCCCATAGCCTATTGCGGGGGATTACTCACTCATGGATGGGGGAATCATGGATGGTTGATGGAGAAGCGATGGTGATGATGGTGATGATCTCCTCCAATTCCTCGTCCTGGCAGGGTGCCAGAATGGAGTTTCTAGTTCCGAATCGCGGTTTTTGGTGGTGGTGGCGCAGCGGAACTCAATATGGAAAAACGTTGAACCCTCCTCTGTTTTTAGGTCAGAGGGCTTATATAGGCGAAAGGAGAAGTTGAGGCAGAGTCCGAGGTAGCCACACCACCTCCTAGCGTGGCCTGGCCTGGCCCACACGACCAGGTGGTGTGGGCCCCTCGTGGCCCCTCTTTGTCTCATCTTCTGGCTCCGTGAGTCTTCTGGTAAAATAGGAGTTTTGCGATATTTTCCGGGATTTTTCTTGAAAGTTGATTTCCTGAACAAAAACTAGACACTAAAGCAATTCTGCTGAAAACAACGTTAGTCTGCATTAGTTGTATCCAAATCACACAAATTAGAGAAGAAACAATAGCAAAAGTGTTTGGGAAAGTAGATACGTCTTGGACATATCAACTCCCCCAAGCTTAGCTTATTGCTTGTCCTCAAGCAATTCAATTGAAAACTGAGTGCGATAAAAGAAACTTTCACGAACACATTTGCTTCATAAGATGTATATATTCTTAGCATATGATCAAATACTTAGGCAATTCATAATAAAGAGTATGCAAATAAGTTCACCCAGTAGTCATGCAAGCTATGAAGAGATTCCAACCCATTAATAATAAGCAACATGACACATAAACATATGCATGATTGTAGTGCTCATAAGAAGATATGATAAAGTGGTATCTTGCTTGCCTTTCTTTGGAGCAAAACATAAATGCCAAGGCACCTCTAAAGTGTAAGTGAACACTAGAAATAAAAATATCAAAGATACAATTGTCAAAGTTATGTCACAACTAACCGTGTTTTGGGACAAGCACATTACACTAAGAATGACAGTTATGCTCTCGGGAAGGTGCTCAAAGAATAAATGGTGACTCAACATAAAAGTGAAAGAAAAGATTTGAAAAGTTTGAAGGGCTTCCAAATGTTGAAAGTATGGTACTCATTAGCTTTGAGCTCTCATTTCCCCTATCATAAGCATCTTGAGGTGATTAAGGTTAATGCAACACAAATATGAGGATATGCTTGACAAGTTATAAGTTGAAAATCTCATGCCCCTTGCTTACGAATATCGGACCTCATGCTACTCAACTTTAGTCATGAGTAAGTTCTTGTCATTGTAAGTACATGTGTATCATAGAGAACCGCCAACGGGTACACCTTGCCCCATGATACAGGAGCTATCCCATAGCAAAATGACAAGGCAACAGACAATGAGCATCTCAGTGATCTTTTTATTTGCTATTTGCATGGGTTTTTATTGAGGATGCTTCACATATTGCTCACTATGGTTATGCTGCAAGTTTCCACCATGATTAGGCATGGCTTAGGCTAGCCACCTAGGTGTTTCTATAACACATATACAAACTCCATGAACTTACAAGCTCCCCTTTTATTTCACACCATCGGGAACCATAGACAAAAGAACATGATATCAACTAAATAATGTGCAATGTTGAAAGCGTTCCCCATGGTAACATGGTTCTTCTAATTCACAACTTATAAAGCGCAAGCATATACGCAACATAGATGGACACAATGGTTCAAGTTTATTAAGTGCAAGAAAGTAAAGTGTGCCATCAAGTTTGTGAGAGCTTTACAAACTAATTTTTCTCATAACAAGCAAACATTTTTATTGGAAGAAAACAAAGCATAATAAATATGCAAGGAATAACAATGATTCTAATAGGTAGATGTGGTGGACCCTTTTTGACAATTTGGTTCTGGGGAGTTGGATGCATGAGTAAAGCTTATACTGAACGCAAGTGAAGGCTAGCAATAGAAAGGGAGCGACAATCGAGAGAACAGTAACTGTCATAATCATGCTTGCGACAAAACAAAATTAATAGTGGCATAAAAGTGACATAAGAACTCAGAGGCAGAATAAATCATCGAGGCTTAACTAACTTTTTGTTTAGTCATATGCATGCGTGAGCATGTGCCAAGTCGATTCAAATAAAACATTCAGAGGAGGATACCACAATGGCATACCAAGTTATGAACAGAACAATGCAAGCAAACATTTATATGACATGTTACAAACTATTAGTGGATTGGAACTGATCATAAGAGAGCAAGAACTACTAAGCATACATTGAATAACATACACCTTACATGAACAGACTAAGCATGCGCACAATGATGAGTATATGTACAAAATGAAAACAAATAGAGTTCATACTAGCCTCTTACCACACCTCGAGTTGTCATAAATCATCATTGCCTTTCACTTGTGTGACTTGAATAATAAGATAAAACCAAACTCCAAGGAGTCACTAAGGACCACTGAACCCTGCACCGAACTTTACAAAACCAGAGAAGAACAACAAATATTTTTGGGTTT
Organism: Avena eriantha; assembly: GCA_910589775.1. Taxonomy (NCBI): domain Eukaryota; kingdom Viridiplantae; phylum Streptophyta; class Magnoliopsida; order Poales; family Poaceae; genus Avena; species Avena eriantha. The sequence goes on along the minus strand of OU342746.1, from coordinate 303,435,738 downwards.
TCAATTTTTAAAGGCAAGAACCGAAGGAAAGAGCAAACAAAGCAAAATATTTTTGGTTTTCTCGAATAATCAAAACAAAACTAAAAAGGATGAAGCAAACCAGGGCTAAAACATAAAGAAGCAAACAAAGAGAAATAACAAAAAAATTGGTATTTTGTGTTTTGGAAGGCAGAAATAAAGCAAGAACAAAACTAAAAAGAAAATGAAATATGGATATGCAAAGTACCGAAAAAAATGATATGTAGATGAGTGTGATGTCAGTATACCTCCCCCCAAGCTTAGGCTTTTGGCCTAAGTGGGTATCAATCCCAAGCTGGCCAGGAATGAGCGCCTCCATAATATGGCGAAGAAGTGCCTTCATCCTGATACGAACTCGAGGACGCCCCAGTGTAGTGCGCAGAGTAGTCGTAAGAGGGCACGTCCCCCTGGTGCTGCCCGTGGAAACCAAGCAAGCAGAGCTACTCGTCCACCTCCTCCTTGGAACGCGACCATGGCATCCTGCAAATACTGAACAAAGTGGACTATGGCAAAGGAATTTTCCTCTCATCTCCGTCACTAAACAACATCATGTAAGCTAAACTCTCGATACTATAGTCAGCAGTAACAAAGTGATGTGTTTTCATAGCAGCAAGATCAAGCCTTTGTGGAGTTAGGACAGTATCATTAGGATCAATGGAAAGTTCTAAAGCAACAACCATGCGCACAACGATGATGCCCCCATAAATGGGTATTCTAGAAGCTAGACGGCAAGCAACGAGAGAGCCAAGATTATACTTGGTTGTATTACTAAGTGCAGCAGCAAGAAAGGCTAAATGATAATTAGAAATATTACTAGTGTTCTCCCTACCAAGAATGCTAGTGGCAAGATAATAAGAAAAATATCTTAGAGCTGGGAGTTGAATGTTCCTTATCTTCCCGCGCTGAGTGCTGTCATCATCATTTGTTACAGTTCGATAGAGTTCCAGCAAATCAGCGGGTCGACCTTAGATCTTCTTTACTATCCCAGTCATGCCAATGCCTATAATGCTAGAAAATCTTTCCAATGACATGGTAATAGGCATATCATAGATTTTGAATGAAACAATTGACCTACAAGGGGTGTTAGTGAAAGTGAAACTTTCAACAAAAGTTTTGGTGAGCAAGGCATATTTCTCACTCTCATCCTGCATGTAAGTGGTTAGACCAACCCTCTGAAAGGGGAGTAGGAAATCATCAAGAATCCCTGCAACTTGCAAAAAGGCGAAGCAAGGGAAGGTGGATGGATGAGCATCTCCCTCATTGCCAAAGCGCAGTGCAATAAGATCTTCATTATATGACGGCCTAAATTGAGATGCTGATCTCGAAGGCCTTGCCCTCCTGGGTGTGTCTCTCTCAAATACTTCTCCAAAAGTGTGACTGCTCATCTCTCTTTTTTTCTGAAATTTTAGACAACCATCATACAAGTGATTGCAAAGTGATTACACAATGAAAGGAACTACTTATAGGTATTTGTAAGGGGCCTAAACATGCATCGAAACAATTTCTCTAAGCAAAGAACAAGCATGCAAGCTCACATAACATGTCACCTACAGTAGCAAAATACTCAAGATATAATCCAGTAATCACAAATCTACTTGGACAAGCGGAGGAGTCATATACTGAAGAACAAATGCTCCAAAACTCAACAGGAAACATGGGCTGAGCAAGGAGATCGAAATCGTGAGCAAGAACAGTAGGAACTCGGGTTTGAGCAAATGGAATGGTGTTTTCTTGGGAGAGAGAAAGGAGTGGCAGTTAGGAGAATAAGTGGAGGGCCAGGGGTGGCCCACACCATGGCCAGGCGCGCCCCTGGTGTGCCCGCACCACCAGGTGGTGTGCCTGACTGGTGGAGCCCCCTGGATCACTCCAGGTACTTCTCTGCCCCTTTTTTCACGTAAAAATTTAATATGAATTTTCTGGAATTTTTCGAGAAACTTTATTTTTGAGCAATTTTTTGGTATTGATGAATGATTTTTTGGCACAATGATGACTTTGGAACGATGCAATAACAAAACAAAACTAAAACTTCAGAAGTTCTAAGACACTCTAATATGCAAGCAACTAGCAAATAGAAAAGTAAACTAAGTGAAAGCAAAAATTAAAATGGATAAAATAAAAGTAAGCAAGGATAATCATGGAGACAACATTATTTTGTTCATTAAAATCCCTTTGTTAACAAGATTGATCAAGTCTTGTTACCAAAACAATTTTATATGAAACAAAACTTTGCATTTCACTTATTATTATGTTACCTCAACCTTGATAGCAATAGTCCCAATCATAATAATTTCATATTTTTCTCGTGGTATGGGACAATATATTTTTCCAACTTGGATGCCCTCAATATTTTCAATTGAATTTAAGCCATAAGTCCTATCAATCGTCTTGGGTAAATAGATAGTATGCTCCTTGTGATTAACATGAAAAGTTACCTTTCCTTGATTGCAATTAATGACAGCTCCTACAGTATTAAGAAAAGGTATCCCAAGAATAATAGACATATTATCATCTTCAGGCATTTCGAGCACAACAATGTCAGTTAATATCAAGCAATTATGAGCCACTTGAACAGGAACATCCTCACATATACCAACAAGAATACTAGTAGATTTATCAGCCATTTGCAAAGATATATCAGTTGGTGTCTAATGGCTCAAAATATATCGAGCTCGTTGGGGAACCCCAAGAGGAAGGTATGATGAGCACATCGGCAAGTTTTCCCTCAGTTATGAAACCAAGGTTAATGAACCAGTAGGAGCAAGGAAACACCTCCAAGGTGTTGTTTCCAACTTGGAATCCTGCACAACACAACCACAGAACTTTGCCCCCAACTTACAGTGAGGTTGTCAATCTCACCGGTTTTGCTAAAAACAAAGGATTAAACTTATTGTGTGGAAGATAGTAATTGCTTGCAGAAAGTAACATAAAACAGTAAATAGTAAATAGATGGTAGATTGATGGTAAAAGAATGGACAGGGGTCCATTGTTCACTAGAGGTGATTCTCCTTAAGATAGATGACATGTTGGGTGAACAAATTACATCGGGGCAATTGACAGACACCGAGAAAGCATACATGCATATACTAATCATCTTGACTCCTATGAGATTTGATTGGGCATTACAACATTATACATAGACTGTAATCCAACTACCTCTATGACTAATAATCCACCTTCAGGTTATCATCCGAACCCCCTCTTGTATTAAGTTGTAAGCAACAGATAATTGCATTAAGCAAAGTGTGTAAAGTAAACAATACGATTGCCCCATGGACAAAGGATTGTTGTTTTCTCCCTAGTAGCAACAACACATCTAGTACGTTAGAGATTTCTGTCACTTCCCCAGATTACTCGAGGCATGAACCCACTATTGAGCATAAATACTTCCTCTTGGAGTTGCTAGCATCTACTTGGCCAAGATAGCTACTAACAACGGAAAGCATGCAAGATCACAAATAACATAGACATGATAGAATCAATAATCAATCTGAAATAGCATCTCAATATCCATCAGATCCCTGCAAACACAACATGTAAGATTACAAATAGATGATCTTGATCATGAACGGAGCTCACAAGATCTAAACATGGTAGCACAAAGGAGGAGAACCAACCATCTAGCTACTACATGGACCCGAAGTCCAGGGATGAATTACTCACGCATCACACCGGAGGCAGGCATGGTGATGAAGAAGGCCTCCAGGGTGATCTCTCCCCTCTGGTAGGGTGCCGGGAAGAGCTTCAGATCCCTCCTGATATAGGAATGGAGATGGCAGCGGCTACAAACTCTTTTGTGGAATTTTGATCAGGTCCTTAGGGTTTTTGTCCCGGGAGGATTTTATAGGCGAAAGGGCAAGGTTGGTGGAGCACCAGGGCCCCACACCCCCTAGTGGTGCGCCCCCAGTCCGTGCCGCCACCAGGTGTGGCCTCCCTGGTGCGCCACTTCATCTCCCCTCGGGACTCCGTGTTGCTTCGGGTAAAATATTGACTTTGGCTTTTGTCCTGTCCAATTTCGAGAATATTTCCTTACTAGCTTTTCTGAAACCAAAAACAGCAGAAAACAGGCAACTGACACTGTGGCATCTTGTTAATAGGTTAGTTCCAGAAAATGTGTAAAAAATACTCCAAAGTGTGGACAAAACATAAGAAAGTAGATACAAAACAAGCATGGAACATCAAAAATTATAGATACGTTTACAACGTATCAACATCCCCAAGCTTAACTCATGCTCATCCTCGAGTAGGTAAGTGATAAAAAAGAATAATTTTTGAGGTGACATGCACCATAATAATCTTGATCAAGGTATTTGTAAAACATTGATAGCTGGGATCATAGTACTTTAACATACCATGAAAGATATAATTCTAACGATAAGACATAGCAACTATGTTATAACATGAAAAGGTACAAACAAAAGATTCATGAATAACAATGCTTTGAAATACGTTTGTTTGTTTCACATATAGAAAACATAATGAGAATGGTATTCAGCTTGTCCCTCGTAGTGTAGCAAAATATAAATGCATAGCACACCTTCAAAGTTCATAAGGGTGACTAGATACAAATAGTTTAAGAACAAGCAGTATCAAAGTTATGAATCAATCAACAAGTTTTGGGACAATACACATTAAACTAAGAATGTCTACTATGCTCTCTCAATAGGTGCATAAAGATAGATGATGGAGACTCAACATAAAAAGTAAAAGAAAGGCCCTTCATAGAAGGAAATAGGGATTTAAGTCTTATAAAGAGCTTCCAAAAATTATGGTACTTATTAGCTTTCAACTCTCATTGCCCCTATCATAAGCATCTTTAGGTGATTAAGGTTAAAGTGAACAAATATGAGGATATGCTTGACAAGTTATAAGATGAAAAATCTCATGCCCCTACTTACGAGTACCGTTCCTCATGCTACTCAAGTTTAGTCATAGGTAAGTTCTTGTCATTGTAAGTACATGTGTATCATAGAGAACCGCCAACGGGGTACCCCTTTCCCGATGATACGGAAGATTTCCCATATCAAAATGGCAAGGCAAGCAAACAATGAGCATCTCAGCAATCCTTTTATTTCCTATTTGCATAGGCCCTTTTTCTTTCCTATTTGCATAGGCATTTTTATATAGAGAGGATGATTCATAGATTGCTCATTATGGTTACGCTGCAGGTTTCCACCATGATTAGGCATGGCTTAGACCAGCTGCCCAGGCGTTTCTCTAACACATATACGAACTCCATGAGCCTTACAAGCTCCCCTTTCATTTCACACTGTCGGGATCTATAAGCAAAAGAACACGATATCAACTAAATAAAGTGCAATGTTGAAAGCGTTCCCCATGGTAACATGGTTCTGCTAATTCACAACTTACAAAAGCAAGCATATACGCAACATAGATGAGCACAATGGTTCAAGTTTATTAAGTGCAAGAAAAGTGAAGTGTGCCATTAAGTTCGTGAGAGCTTTAATCACTAATTTTCACATAACAAGTTTAATTCGGAAGGTAGATAAAAACATGAATATACTTGGAATAGCAAATGCTAATAGGTAGGTATGGTGGACTCTTTGGAATAACTTGGTTTTATTTGGAGTTGGATGCATGAGTGGAACTCATACTTGGTATGGAGGCTAGCAAAAGACTGGGAGCGACCAACTAAGAGAGCAATAATGGCCATAATCATGCAAAGCGACAAAACATTATTAATTAAAGCATAAAGTGATATTACAAGTCGAAAACTAAATGATCATAGAGGCTATGGTGACTTGGTATAGTCTTAACATGGTGTGAGCATGCGCCAAGTCAACCTAAATAAAGCATCAAAGGAGAATACCACAATATTATTATTTTATATACTTAAAACAACACATGATTCTTTCAAGGCACATTAAGCAATCTCAATTGTTTGTAACAAGTCGTGCTACATCAATAATCACTAAGCATAAAGTCAAAGCAATATCAAACATGACATGATAAAGTCTAAGCCACCGTAAAAAACAAGCTCCTTTTATACCACTTATAAGCATGAACTTTCCTACTCTTTTCCAATCCAAATCAACCTATTTGAAACTATGTATGAATGCGGGGGTCCAACCAATTTATTTAAGAAAACCAAGCAAACAAAAACTAAAAACAAAAACAAAGACGCTCCAAGAACAACACAATTGTGCACGAAGCAATAAAAATGAAGTGTTTGGAAGAAACCTGAGATTTTTATTGATGAAGAAGGGGATGCCTTGGGCATCCCCAAGCTTTGACGCTTGTAATTTTTGAATATTTCTTGGGGTGACACGGGTGGCATACCCAAGCTTGAGCTTTTGTACATACTTCATCTTATCACATTACTCTTTCCTACACTTTAAAATTTCCTTCATACAAAACTTCACACAATCTTCATTAGTAACATTAGTGTACTCAAGATAATAAGTCTTTTTGGTTCAGTTTCAACATAGGTAAAACTTCCATTAAGACACAAGCTACTGTATCAATTCCTTTTAAAAATTTCAAGTGATCAAAGAGAACTCCAAGAGAAAGAGATTAAGAGGCAAATGCAAATAATGGCAGAAATCTGTCAAAATAGACCAGCAGGTAAAAACCAATTTTTTTGAAGACCTTATGTTGCTCAAATCGAAAAGTGTTGAACTAACGAAAGTTGGATAACAACCCGGGGAAAAAGCACAAAACATTACAGCTCAAACCGACATACAGAAATTTTTCAAGAATTTTTACAGCGAAGCACAAAAATCTATCTCAGGACAACAACTTTCCCAAGTCTTACTTCTCTCTCATTAGAGGTTACTCTTGGCACAAAAACCACACAAAAAGGATAGGGAGAGGTTATTACTGAAGCAATAAGTTCCAAGACTCAACAAAAGATTCCTAAAAAATTTGGGTTATCTCCCAATAAGTGTTTTTCTTTAACGCCTTTGAGCTAGGCATAAGAAGCAAGAATCAAGTATTCTCAAATGAAGAAGCATTAAAACCAAAATTATTGTCCTTAACTCTCTTACCTTTATTGTTATCCTTGGGGAACGTATGATTGTTTGGTGGAGAAGCAAAATGCATGATACCCTTTTCCACATCTATTATTGCTCCAAGGAGTTTTAGTAGGGATATTCCAAGTGTAATTTGTCCTTTTCCTATACATTCAATAACAAGATAATCAGTAGACACCACTTTCCCTAGAATCTTTGTAAACACTCCTTCAGCTATTGCAATGGGTAATATTGTGGCATTATTAGTAAGAGATATTTCTTCTCCCCCTTCAGAAAGTCCCCAAAGATTCAAAGATTCATAGATATCTTTAGGCATAAGACATAATTCAGACATGATATCACAACGAGCATAAAAAGTTTCATTATTTATAACTACTTTTACTATAGGAAGCCATTTTGAAGATTCAAAATTTATTGGAACATATTCATGATGCTCTCTAAGCATGTTATAGCATTCTTTTAAACTAGATGTGTTGGTCTCAAGAGTGTTCAATCTGGCAATGATGTTTATAATGGAGGAATCAGATTTGCTAGGCAAGTCATATGTTGCAACCAACTTTTTTATGGCATTAAAAGCTTCACCCTCATTGCATTGGAGGAAATCTCCTCCAACTACAGCATCCAAAGCATATCTATAGCAAAGGGTAGTTCCAAAATAAAAACTGCTAAGATACAAGCTTAGAGTCATTTTAGGTTCAGTTTTTGCATGTAATTCAGAGATTCTAGACCAAGCTTATTTGAAACTCTCTTCAATTCCTTGTTTGAAAGTAAAAATTATTTCCTCAGGCGACATAGCGATCGGAACAATGCTAGACATAATAGCAACTTGAGATAGAAACTAATTTTTTTTGTGTGTTTTTGATATAAGGAAGAAAACTAGTACAACTAATTTTTGTGTGTTTTTCATAAAGAAACAATAAAAAAAGCAGAAATAAACTAAGAAAAACAAAAAAACAAAGTAAAGATATTGGTTATGAGGGACTCCCCTTGTGAAGATGTCCTTTACACCCCGGCAACGGCGCCAAAAAAAGGCTTGATGGCTCAAAATATATCGAGCTCGTTGGGGAACCCCAAGACGAAGGTATGATGAGCACAACAACAAGTTTTCCCTCAGTTATAAAACCAAGGTTATCAAACCAGTAGGAGCAAGGAAACATCTCCAAGGTGTTGTTTCCAACTTGGAATCCTGCACAACACAACCACAGAACTTTGCCCCCAACTTACAGTGAGGTTGTTAATCTCACCGGTTTTGCTGAAAACAAAGGATTAAACATATTGTGTGGAAGATAGTAATTGCTTGCAGAAAGTAAACAGGAAATGGAAAATAGTAAATAGATGGTAGATTGATGGTAAAAGAATGGACAGGGGTCCATAGTTCACTAGAGGTGATTCTCCTTAAGATAGATGACATGTTGGGTGAACAAATTATAGTGGGGCAATTGACAGACACCGACAGAGCATACATGCATATACTAATCATCTTGACTCCTATTAGATTTGATTGGGCATTGCAACATTATACATAGACCATAATCCAACTACATCTATGACTAATAATCCACCTTCAGGTTATCATCTGAACCCCCTCTAGTATTAAGTTGCAAGCAACAGATAATTGCATTAAGCAAAGTGTGTAAAGTAAACAATACGATTGCCCCATGGACAAAGGATTGTTGTTTTCTCCCTAGTAGCAACAACACATCTAGTACCTTAGAGATTTCTGTCACTTCCCTAGATTACTAGAGGCATGAACCCACTATTGAGCATAAATACTCCCTCTTGGAGCTGCTAGCATCTACTTGGCCAAGATAGCTACTAACAACGGAAAGCATGCAAGATCACAAATAACATAGACATGATAGAATCAATAATCAATCTAAAATAGCATCTCAATATCCATCGGATCCCCGCAAACACAACATGTAAGATTACAAATAGATGATCTTGATCATGAACGGAGCTCACAAGATCTAAACATGGTAGCACAAACGAGGAGAACCAACCATCTAGCTACTACATGGACCCGTAGTCCAGGGATGAACTACTCACGCATCACACCGGAGGCATGCATGGTGATGAAGAAGGCCTTCATGGTGATCTCTCCCCTCCAGCAGGGTGTCAGGAAGAGCATCAGATTCCTCCCGATCTAGGGATGGAGATGGTGGCGGCTACGGACTCTTTCATGGAATTTTGATAGGGTCCTTAGGGTTTTCGTCCCGGGAGGATTTTATAGGCGAAAGGGCAATATCGGTGGAGCACTAGGGGCCCACACCCCCTGGTGGTGCGCCTCCCAGGCCGCGCTACCACCAGGTGTCGCCGACCTGGTGCGCCACTTTGTCTCCCCTCCGGACTATGTATTGCTTCGGGTAAAATATTGACTTTGGCTATTGTCCGGTCCAATTCCGTGAATATTTCCTTACTAGCTTTTCTGAAACCAAAAACAACAGAAAATAGGCAACTAGCACTATGGCATCTTGTTAATAGGTTAGTTCCAGAAAATATGTAAAAATACTCCAAAGTGTGGACAAAACATAAGAAAGTAGATATAAAACAAGCATGGAACATAAAAAATTATAGATATGTTTACAGCGTATCAGTGTGAATTTCTCCAATTGAAGTCTCTTGTATAGAGAAAAAGGCATAACACTAACTCCTGCTCCCAAATCACACAAAGCAGTTCTAACATAATTATTTTGAATAGAACATGGAATAGTTGGAATCCCTAGGTCTCCAAGTTTCTTTGGAACCTTACCATTAAAGGAATAATTAGCAAGCAAAGTAGAAATTTCCTCATTAGTGATCTTCCTTTTATTAGAGACAATATCCTTCATATACTTTGAACAACGAGTCAGTTTAATAGCACCAGTTAAAGGAATTTGCAAAAAATAACGGTTTCATCCACTCACAAAACTTGTTATAGTGTTCTTCCTCCTTTGACTTGTGTTTCTTATCAGGAAAAGGCATTGGTTTTTGAACCTAAGGCTCTCTTTCAGTACCATGTTTCTTAGCAACAAAAAATTCCTTAGTGTACTTAGTATTCTTAGTGTGCCTTTCAGGCTCTTCTTCAACTTCTTCTTTATCAGGAGGATCATTTTTCTCATTACCACTCTCAGTTTCAGCATCAGAGACAGATATACTATTAGGAACTTTAGTAGTTTCAGAAGGTTCTACAATTGTTTTATGTTTCTTTTTCTTTCTCTTAGAAGAAGTACCACTATTTTCAATTTGTTGGGAATCCTGCTCAATTATTTTAGGATGCCCCTCAGGATATAGAGGATCCTGAGTGGTAGCACCACTTCTAGTTCTAATTTCATAAGCATGTTTTTCTTTAGCAGCACTAACTAGCAAATATTTTTGTACTTTAATAAGCTGATCAATTTGAGTCTGAACCATTTGGAAATGTTTAACAAGCATTTTAACATCATTGGAGGTTCTTTCCACAATATCCCTCAACTCAATAATAGCTCTAGAGTTTTCCATTAAATGATTCTGCACTCTCTTATTAAAATTATCTTGCTTAACAACAAAGATATCAAATTATTCTAAGCATTGATCAGGAGGTTTAGAATAAGGAATATCACCTTCATAAAAATGCTGGAGAGAGTGTACCTCAACAGTGGATGAGTGGGAGATTGGCTTACATAACTCTTCTATAGGAGGTAAATTCTTCACATCTTTAGATTTAATACCCTTCTCCTTAAGACATTTCTTAGCTTCCTTCATCACTTCATCATTTAGTTCAATCACTCCCCTTTTCTTTGGTGTTGGTGTTGGCTCGGGCATAGTAGACTCAGGTGTAGTTGAATCAGGTGAAGTTGACTCAGGTGAAATCCAGTCATCATAATTCTTGCTTATTTTAGCCATTAATTACTTAGCTTCTTTGGGAGTTCTCTTCGTGAAAACACAATCAGCACAACTATCCAGGTATGTCCTAGATTCTTCAGTTAGTCCATTATAATATATATCAAGAAGCTCATTTTTAAGTATTGGACATACAGGCTGTGCGTGAATTAAAGCACAAAACCATGCCCATGATTCAGGAAATTTCTCCTCTTCTCCCTGTTTAAAATCAAAAAGTTCTTACAAAATGGCATGTCGAGCACTAGGAGGGAAATATTTATAAAAGAAAGTATCAATCAAGCAATCAGGGCTATTAATAGATCCAGGAGGTAAATTATTAAACCAAGCTTTAGCTTCTCCTTTCAGTGAAAAAGGGAAAATTTTAGCAACAAAGTAGGTGTGCATCTTAATATCATCAGAAAACAGGCCACTCATGGTAGAAATCTCAGTCATATGTGCTACAACAATTTCATTTTTAGTCCCTCGAAAAGGTTCTTTCTCAACAATGGTTATGTAAGATAAATCTAGTGAGAAATCATAATCCTTATCTTTAATGTTTATGGGAGATGTAGAAAACTTAGCATTAGGGGATAATTTAGGTTTAATGGTACGTCTCTCAAGAAGACTCTTAATAGCGCTTGTACCATGAGTGTTTCAACATTCCTCAATAAATTCATCAGTCATTTCTATATAACCGTCTTCAATATCATAGCTCTCAAGAGACTCGGGTGAACTGACAAGTGTAGTAGTATCTTCATTAGGAGTTTCAGTATTTCCAGCTATAGTTCTAGCAATCGTAGCATCTAGGAAAGGACCTAATGAACCACTCTTATCAAGCATAGTAGAAGTAGCATCATAAGTATCAGAAGCAATTTCAGATTCAGCAGAAGTAGCAGTATGTGTAACATGTGTATATGGTGGTGGTGTAAGGAGCTTACTCATCACAGATGGTGAATCAAGAGCAAAGAGGTGTTCAGAACTGTACCTCTCCTTGTAGTGGATGGTAATATAGGAACCTTTCCATCACAAGTTTACCCATGATGAATGGATAGCAGCGAACAATAGTGATTCCAAGTGAACTTAATAAATAGAGCTATACTCCCCGGCAACGGCGCTAGAAAATAGTCTTGATGACCCACAAGTATAGGGTGTGGGGCCCCCGGATTAATCCTCCGAGAATCCTTGTTATGCATACAACCACGATCCCATGATCAGTTAGTCATGGCACATAACCGACAAGTATCATTACAACATCCGAGAATATACAGAATTACAAGACTTACATAAATGACGTTATGGCTACATCAATAATCATCACCGGAACTTCATCAAGCGTAGAGCCCGAGCCATGCCTTAACCTACAGGCAACTGACTGGGAGAACGTCCTAGCTCGCATAGTCATCAACACCACCTTCTTCTTGATATTTGACCAAGTTAATAGCCAGGGACAATGCCAATGAGTACTTTGAATGTACTCGCAAACCACCTTAAGATAATAATGAAAATAACAATAAGGTATGCCATATGGTTGTGGTAGTAGGAGGGTTCCACGAGAGGTTCTTTTCTAAAATAGTTTTTCTTGTAGATATAACATCTACATATCTTTGTTGAAAACTTTTATAAAACATTTTGGAAACCGTTTTGAAAAGTTTTGGAAAAACATTAGGACTGGGTCACCCATTTGTTCCTTTCTTCCGTTCGTCCCACGACCAAACTCCTTCCATACCTTCCTGACCATCCCATGGTCAAAACATGTATCCTTTCCGACCATCCCATGGTCAAAACATTTACAAAGCCATTTCTTTTCGGAAATCCTTTTTGAAAACAAAACCAGCACCGCTCTACAACAACCTTCCCAACCGTCCATGACTGCAGACACGCCTATTCGAATAGATTTACACTCTGCAGAGGTTATGCACTTTACCCACACCATCCAGGTACACTACCCTGATCTTCACCGATCGTGGGTCGAGTAACCGATCAAGACTCTCCGGATGCCCACTCCAGTATAATTGCCTACCCTATGAGTATTGTTCCCCTCAACACCGGGACATCCTATATAGTTCACAACCAACCGGACCGCTTTTTCCACTTCACGAGTGTGCGCTTTCAATGAGGGGATCATAGTAACGCATGGAGGTCAGTAGACCCTTCGTTCCTTCTCCCGGTCGATGTCCTACATGGACCGTTTTTCCAGAGAAGGCCCACCCTCCAGGGAGTTTTATCCCCTGTAGTAGTTGCGATGCAGCTTATACCAAAATAGACAAACATCAAATCCAGCCATGTCCCATACCAGAGTAATGTGGTTGCACGGGTTAATTGTTCTAGCAAAACTGCAAAGAACCGGGTGCATTTTCGTAAACCTTTTTCCTCCGTCTTTCCTTCAGCATTTTGTAAAATAAAACCTTCTTATTTTTCAACATCTCTTGGGAGGTCCCACCTCACCAAGGTTTTATCATAAAACATTTGGTAAAACTTTTTTTTCCGGGGTCTTCCCATCCTCTAGCTTTGCTTCGGCTAAATCGGGGTCTCCAAAGGGGTATAATGTATTACACCATCTATTCCACCACGGTCAAGTAGGTGTCACCAAGGGGGCTGTACTTAATAGTACAAAAGTGGAATAGTTCGGAGGAGCCAAACCACTACCATACATACATTAACATATAATAAAACAATGCAGTTTCATAAATAGTAGAGAAAACATGCATAAGTAAAACAGTAGGACAAGGCTTATGATCAAGAAAGTGGCTTGCCTGAGATCAGCAATATGGCATAATTGTCCGTGGACTTCTTCTTTAGATAAACCTAGAATACCAACATCAATAATAAGTACCACTTCTTCCGCTCTCCGATTTCATCGCAACTATCGTCATCTAGACAAAACATGCAAACAAACCAAGCCACAATCAACATAAGGCATACAAGCACCAATACAATATAGCAAGCAATTGGATAATACAAGATTACAAATCAGTAGGTCTTAGGGAGAATGGATTAATGAGATTGGCCTTGTCTTGGGAATTATGGAAGAAAATCCCTTAGGATTTATAGTCTAGAAAATTACCTAAGAGATGGATTTTGGACCAAGACATATTCTGTATGATACCATTGTAAAAACATGATACCAATAGATAGGTATTGATAAAATTAAACCAACAAAAGTGGTTTCACTATTTTATCAATTACAATAGTTTTGGTTACATAAGCATCTTGGCTCATGTTTTGAAATGCCAGAACATTTGAGAATATGGAAATTAAGCCAAGACTGTTTTGGGAAGTAGCTTTTGTCAACTGGTGAGAAGGTAAAGAGTATATGCATAAGCATATCCAAACAACAAGCAAACGCTTCAGCATTAAACAATAAAAAGTTTTTGTTCCCCTGATTTTTGCATTCTGGTCAACTCATCAGGGTTGCTGAAATTGGGATGTTACATAGGGGATCACAACAGTCTTCGAGGGAAGTAAAATCCTATTTATTGATTCGACACAAGGGGAGCCAAAGAATATTTATAAGCCTTAACAACTGAGTTGTCAATTCAGCTACACCTAGAAATAGTCTTGCTCATAGTAGTTTATCAGTAGTAACAGTTTTGTAATAGCAATAGCAAAGCGATAGCAGTAGTAAAAGTAAAGATAGTAGTAACAATTGTAGTAAACAGTAGGATTAAAGCGCGGTAGGCATAGGGATGGATGTACGGGCGTTGCATGGACAAGACAATTCATGTAACAATCAAGACATAGGACATTTGCAGATAAATAAGATAAAGCATACAAGTACTAAATAATCATAGGCATGTGTTCCATATATAGTCATACGTGCTCGCAATAAGAACTTGCATAATATCTTTTGTCCTGCCATCCCATTGCAGTGAGGCCTCAAGCGAATCTACTGGCAATTAAGGTGCTCCTTTTAATAGAGCACCGAAGCAAAGCATTAACACTTTGTGAACACACGTGACCCTCATATCATAGCCATCCCCTCCGGTTATCCCGATTCTTGTCACTTCGGGGCCTCGGGTTCCGGACAACAATATGTGTATACAACTTGAAGGTAAGATCATAAACAATACTATCATCATGAATCAATAACATGTTCAGATCTAAAATCATGGCACTCGGGCCCTAGTGACAAGCATTAAGCATAACAAGTTGCAACAATGTCAAAAAGCACTGACAATAGATACTAAGCACCATGCCCTCAAAATCTTATGCAATTACATGAACGTTATCATCCAATCCCTACCATCCCCATAGCCTACTGGGCGGATTACTCACTCATGGATGGGGGAATCATGGATGGTTGATGGAGAAGCGATGGTGATGATGGTGATGATTTCCTCCAATTCCCCGTCCTGGCAGGGTGCCAGAACAGAGTTTCTGGTTCTGAATCGCGGTTTCTGGTGGTGGCGGTGCAGCGAAACTCTATATGGAAAAACGTCCAACCCCCCTCTATTTTTAGGTCAGAGGGATTATATAGGCGAAAGGAGAAGTCGAGGCGGAGTACGAGGTGGCCACACCACCTCCTGGCACGGCCTGGCCTAGCCCGCGCAGCCAGGTAGTGTGGGCCCCTCATGGCCCCTCTCCGTCTCGTCTTCTGGCTCCATGTGTCTTCTAGTAAAATAGGAGTTTTGCGATATTTTCCGGGATTTTGCCTGGAAGTTGATTTCCAGCACAAAAACGAGACACCAAAGCAATTCTGTTGAAAATAGCGTTAGTCCGCATTAGTTGTATCCAAATCACACAAATTAGAGAAGAAACAATAGCAAAAGTGTTCAGGAAAGTAGATACGTTTTGGACGTATCACACCCAACATGCTATTTATCTTAAGGAGAAACACCTCTAGTGAACTATGGACCCTAGCCCATTCCTTTACCATTAATATACCATCTATTGTTTACCATTTACTGTTTACTTTCTGTAAGCAATTACTATCTTCCACACTATATTTTTAATCCCTTGTTTTCAGCAAAACTAGTGAGATTGACAACCTCACTGTAAGTTGGGGCAAAGTTCTGTGGTTTTGTTGTGTAGGATTCCAAGTTGCTAGCAACACCTTGGAGTTGTTTCCTTACTCCTACTGGTTCGATAACCTTGGTTTCATAACTAAGGGAAACTTGTTGTTGTGATCATCATACCTTCCTCTTGGGGTTCCCAACGAGCTCTACATATCTTGAGCCATCATCCATTAATCTCCTGCTAGAGCCAACTAATATATAAACAAGATGCAATAGGCTCAAACACAAAACACATACATGGTGTGTAAGCCAACATACACAAACTTGATTTCTCAAGTTAAGCAAGTAGAAAGCACAGCATATACAAAACACATGCAAGGTAAAAAAATAACACATGCACAAGGGGCAAGTAACTTTCAATGTAAATGAGTTGAGAACATGTTACCGCAAGGAGGAGCAATGGATATATGATAGAGATATGATAATATAAATGACTTGGCTTTAGAGAATATAATTGAAGTTCCCTTAATTCTTCATGATGTAGCCAAGTCTGCAATGCCCTCCAACAAACACCTATTGATCAAGTTTTAGCTTGATGGTCCCCAACCAAGTTGGGTTCTAAGAGTCTAGTCACAATAGGCTTGGCAATCCAAATGGTTTTTTTCTTGACACCACTTTGAGCACCAACATATTTGCCAAACACTTTGCCAACCTCATCCTTCCTAAGAGAATAAACATCATCAATCATGATTGGGTTGGATGAGGAGTTACCAATAGTGCAAGAGGAAGAGATGTCACCCTTCTCACGACATAAGTAGCAAGTTCTTCTCTTCCCATTCTTTTCACTTGATTTCTCCACAATGGGAGCATTAGCTTGAATCTTCTTGGGAAGTGGCCTTTCCCCAACTTGAGATTGGCCAAGACCTTGAACTAGAGCCCGCTTCCCTTTTTGCTTTTTACCAAGAGGTTTCTTCTTCAAAGGGCGAAGATCTAACATGGTGCCCTTCAATTTTCCACTTGAAGCAAACAATCTTGGCCGAATTCTTAACTTGTTCTTGGCCCTTCTTTTTGTTTCTCTTGGACTTGTTCTTGTTAGTGAACTTGTTCTTGACACTGGATTTGAATCCAAGCCCACTCTTGTCATTGGGAGGATTTTTGCACACTCAAGATCTTGTTGAGTGTGGTCTTCCCTTCATGACCCTTTTGCAAGTCATTTTTCAAATAAGTGACTTGATCCTTGAGCTCTTTGATTTCCTCTACATGGTTAGTGGCAACACATGTACCAGAGGAAGTAGAAATTTCATTGCTAGAGCAACAAGGCAAAGAATGTAATTCATCACAAGATTTAGAAATAATGTGAGTGGACGAATTACAAGTATTAGCACATGGCAATATAACATTATTAGTAGAGATTGTGCTAGTGACCACATGAGGCTCACAAGATGTTACCTTTGTACAATTAGCCTTATGAGCTAAATTTAGTCTAGCATGGGATGCTATAAGATCCTCATTAGAGCTAGAGAGGTTTTCATGAATTTCTTCCAACTTCCCATATACTTGCTAGTTAGAAACTCAAGTTGAGCCCTTAGCTCAACATTCTCCTTCAAAATAGATGCTTCACAAGAAATAGAGTTAGTAGCACAAGTATCATAATTAATTGTAAGAGGTGAGGGCAACTTCGAAAGCTCTTTTGAGTATGAAGCTTTAAGTTGATCATGTGACTCGGTGAGTTTGATGAGCTCACCCTTGATGACCCTAGAGCCATTTTGAGGTGCTCAAAATCCTCAAGGAGTTTAGAATAAGCAACTTGAAGCTCATCATTTTTAATTTTGAGATCACTTGCCACCTCAAGATCTCTATCATGAGATTCCTTCACTCTAGACACCTCTAGAGAAAAAGCCTTCTCAAGAGATTCCTTAGTGGTTTGTTCCTCTTCAAGAGCTTCATTTAGATTTGCAATTTTATTAGCATACTCACGCTCAAGGCTACTCATTTTATCAATGGTTTTCTCATGCTCCTCAATTTTTGCTTCTAACCTATCAATATGGTCTTTGCTCTTAATAGCAAAGTCCAATATTTCAACGAAGTTAGAGCAAGCAATATTATTCTTAACAAGAGAACGATAAACAATCTCACCCTTTTCATATAAATCATCAACATCCAACTCTTCTTCCTCATTATCCTCGTCCTCATCATCACAAGATGTATTGGGTTCCAAAATAGGAGTTACCTTTGAATCCCTAGCCATAAGGCATAGGTGGGTACCATGAGATGATGATGATCAATTATTTGACGCTTCATTCAAGATCTTGTCTTGGCCAGTAGAATCTTCGTTTTCCTCTACATGGTTAGTAACACGAGCACTAGAGGAAATAGAAGTATTTTTAACATGGAAACAAGCCAGCACAAGCATATCATCATAAGATTTATTCAAGCCATTTCTACATGATATGCAGGGACTACCAACACAAGCATATAAGGAGTTTTGGGTGCTACAAGTGTTAGGGTCCAACGATAGACCATTGCAACTAGATAGAGATGAAGAATGACTAATAGTAAGCTCACTATCCACATTGCAATTTATATCACCACTCACCATATCATTACCTTATGAAAATCACATGTTGGTGAAGTGGTAGAAGATGAGAACTCATCTCTACCGGAAGTGGAAGCAACACAATCATCCTCAAGAATATTGGACACAACATATTTATCTTGAAATTTTGTCCATAACTCATAAGCGCTCCAAAAAGGAATGGTTGAAGATGTAACTACATAGATCAAAGCATTAACAAGCACATTAGAAGCTTGAGCATCAATATATAATTTTTTCTCATCCTCACAAGATAGATTTTCGAAATCCATAGGAGGAGAAAAACCTATATCTACAATATGCTCCAAATTTGGGTCCATGTCCCGAAAATGAATAAGCATATGAGTTTTCCATATATAATAATTTGTGCCATTGAATACGAACATTTCATTGTGCACTAATCCCCTAGCTGACATCTTTACTCTCAAGGCGGTGAAGCCTAAATAAGAGCCCAGGCTTTGATACCAATTGAAAGTAAAAAGATGTCACCTAGAGGGGGTGAATAGGCAGTTTAAAAACTTTTACAAGCGGGTCTCAACAAAGGCCGAATTAAATTAGCGTTTACTTTGTCAAGCATAAAACCTAGAACAACTAGGGTTTACCTATGTGCACCAACAACTTATGGTAAGCAAGACAAGCAACTACGTGATAGCAAGATATAGACTTCAAGCACAAAGGCTATCACAAAATAAGGTGCATAAGTAAGAGCTCGGGTATCGATATAACCGAGGCACGCGGAGACGACGATGTTTTACCGAGTTACTCCCAACAATGGAGTATGTATCGTTGGGAGAGGGGGTGGTTTCAAACCACCAACGCCACAAAAGGGCTCCCTTGATCTTCGGTGAATCTCACCCTGATACGTCCAAAACGTATTTACTTTCCCGAACACTTTTGCAATTGTTTTTCCTCTAAACTTGTGTGAATTGGATACAACTAACACGGACTGACGCTGTTTTCAGCAGAATTACCTTGGTGTCTAGTTTTTGTGCAGAAAGTCAACTATCAGGAAAAATCCCGGAAAATGTGCCAAAAATCCTATTTCACCAGAAGACTCCCGCAGCCAGAATACGAGACGGAGTGGGGATGGGGCCCAGCCACACCACCTAGCTGCGCGGGCTAGGCCTGGTCGTGCCAGGGGGTGGTCTGGCCGCCCTAGACACCCCCTTGGTCTCCCTCTTCGCCTATAAGTTGCCTTCTGACCTAAAAACTCAAGAGGGTTCGACGTTTTTCCATAAAGAGTTCCGCTCTGCCGCCACCACCAGATTCCACGATTCGGAACCAGAAACTCTGTTCTGGCACCCTGCCTGAATGGGAAATTGGAGGAGATCATCGCCATCATCATCACTATCGCTTCTCCATCGACCATCCATGTTTTCCCCATCTATGAGTGAGTAATCCCCTGTTGTAGGCTATGGGGATGGTAGGGATTGGATGAGATCGTTCATGTAATGGCATCGGATTGTTAGGGTATGGTGCTTAGTATCTTCTATTAGTGCTTTTTGACTTTGTTGCGACTTGTTATGCTTAATGCTTGTCACTAGGGCCCAAGTGCCATGATTTCAGATCTGGACATGTTATTGATTCATTATGATAGTATTGTTTTTGGTCTTACCTGCAAGTTGTATACACACGTTGTTGTCCGGAACCAAAGGCCCCGAAGTGACAGAAATTAGGATAACCGAAGGGAATGGCTTTGATGTGAGGATCACGTGTGTTCATGGAGTGTTAATGCTTTGCTCCGGTGCTCTATTAATAGGAGCACCTTAATTGCCAGTAATTCCCTTGAGGCCTCGCTGCAAACGGGTTGGCAGGATAAAAGATGTTGTACAAGTTCTCATTGCGAGCATGTATGACTATATAAGGAACACATGCCTAGGATTATTTAGTACTTGGATGCTTTATCTTATTTATCTGCAAACGCCCTATGTTCTGATTGCCATGTGAATTGTCTTGTCCATGCAATGCGCATCCATCCATCCCTATGCCTATCGCGCTCGAATCCTACTGTTTACTGCAATTGTTACTGTTGTCTTTACTTTTACTACTGCTGTTACTTTACTATTGTTACTACAAAACTGTTGCTACTGATAAACTGCTGTGAGCAAGATTGTTTCCAGGTGCAGCTGAATTGACAACTCAGTTGTTAAGGCTTATAAATATTCTTTGGCTCCCCTTGTGTCGAATCAATAAATTGGGTTTCACTTCCCTCGAAAATACTGCGATACACCCCCTATACTTGTGGGTCATCAAGAATATTTTCTGGCGCCGTTGCCGAGCATAGCTCTATTTATCAAGTTCACTTGGATTCATTATTGTTCGCTGCCATCCATCCATCATGGGTAAGTCTCGTGATGGCAAGGTTCCTATTTTACCATCCACTACAAGAAGATGTACGGTTCTGAACACCTCGGTTGCTCTTGATTCACCGTCTGTTATGAGTAAGTTCCTTACACCACCACATACACATGCTACACATACTGCTACTACTGTTGAATCTGAAACTTCTGATACTTATGATGCTGCTTCTACTGTGCTTGATAAGAGTGGTTCATTAGGTACTTTCCTAGATGCTACGATTGCTAGAACTATAGATGGAAATACCGAAACTCCTAATGAAGACACTACTACACCTGTTAGTTCACCTGAGTCTAGAGAGAGCTATGATATTAAAGACGGTTATGTTGAGATGACCGAGGAATTTATTAAAGAATGTCAAAACACCCATGATAGGAGTGCCGCTAAGAGTCTCCTTGAGAGGCGTACTATTAGACCCAAATTGTCTCCTAATGCTAAGTTTGATGCTTCTCCCATAAACATTAAAGATAAAGATTATGATTTCTCTCTTGATTTATCCTATATAGCTATTGTTGAGAAAGAACCTTTTTGTGGGACTAAGAATGAAAGTGCGGTAGCACATATGACTGAGCTTTCTACCATGAGTGGCCTGTTTTCTGATGATATTAAGATGCACACCTACTTTGTTGCTAAAATTTTCCCTTTTTCACTGAAAGGAGAAGCTAAAACTTGGTTTAATAATTTACCTCCTGGATCTATTGATAGCCCTGATTGCTTGATTAGTACTTTCCTGCAAAAATATTTTCCTCCTAGTGCTAGACATGCTATTTTGCAGGAACTTTTTGATTTTAAACATGGAGAAAAAGAGATATTGCATGAATCATGGGCAAGGTTTTGTGCTTTGATTCATGCACAGGCCGGATGCCCATTACCTAAGAATGATCTTCTTGATATATTTTATAATGGACTAACTAAAGAATCTAGGACATACCTAGATAGTTGTGTTGATTGTGTTTTCAGGAATAGGACTCCCAAGGAAGCCGAGGAATTAATGGCTAAAATAAGCAAGAATTACGAAGATTGGACTCCTCCTGAACCAGCTATACCTGAAACAATTATACCTGAACCAGCTATACCGGCGCCTATACCATCATCTAAGAAGAGGGGAGTTATTGAATTGAATGATGAAGTGATGAAGGAAGCTAAGAAATGTCTTAAGGAGAAGGGAATTAAGCTGCAGATGTCAAGAATTTACCTCCTATAGAAGAATTATGTAAGCCAATTCCCCATTCATCCACTATTGAGGTACACTCTCTCCAACATTTTGATGAAGGTGATATCCCTTACTCTAAACCCCCTGATCAATGCTTAGAAGAATTTGATATTTTTATTGTCAAACAAGATAATTTTAATAAAAGGGTGCAAAATCATCTAATGGAAAACACTAGAGCTATTGTTGAGTTAAAAGATATTGCGGAAAGAACCTCTAATGATGTTAAAATGATTGTTAAACATTTTTAAATGGTTCAAACTCAAATAGATCAACTTATTAAAGTGCAAAAAGACTTGCTAGTTAACGCTGCCAAAGAAAAACATGCTTATGAAATTAGAACTAGAAGTAGTGCTGCTACCCAGGATCCTCGATATCCTGAGGGGCATCCCAAAAGAATTGAGCAGGATTCTCAACAAGCTGAAAATAGTTGTACTACTCGTAAGAAAAGAAAAAAGAAACATAAAACTATTGTAGAACCCTTTGAACCTGCTAAAGATCCTAATAGTATATCTGTCTCTGATGTTGAAACTGAAAGTGGTAATGAAGAAAATAATGTTCCTGATAAAGAAAAAGTTGAAGACACACTAGGAACACTAAATACACTAAAGAAGATTTTGTTGCTAGGAAACATGGTAGTGAAAGAGAGCCTTGGGTCAAAAAACCTATGCCTTTCCCTAATAAGAAACACAAGTCAAAGGAAGATGAACATTATAATAAGTTTTGTGAGTGGATGAAACCTTTATTCCTGCAAATTTCCTGATAAGAAACACAAGTCAAAGGACGATGAACATTATAATAAGTTTTGTGAGTGGATGAAACCTTTATTCCTGCAAATTCCTTTGACTGATGCTATTAAATTGCCTCCTTATTCAAAGTATATGAAAGATATTGTCTCCAAATAAAAGGAAGATCCCTAATGAAGAAATTTATACTTTGCTTGCTAATTATTCCTTTAATGGTAAGGTTCCAAAGAAACTTGGAGACCCAGGGATTCCAACTATTCCTTGCTCTATTAAAAATAGTTATGTTAGAACTGCTTGTTGGAGATATGCCCAAGAGGCAATAATAAAGTGGTTATTATTATATCTTTATGTTTATGATAAATGTTTACATCCCATGCTATAATTGTATTAACTGGAAACATTAATACTTGTGTGTTTTGTAAACATAAAAGAGTCCCTAGTAAGCCTCTTGTTAAACTAGCTTCTTGATTAATGGATGATCATGGTTTCCTGATCATGGACATTGGATGTCGTTAATAACAAGATTATATCATTAGGAGAATGATGTGATGGACACACACCCGTAGTAAGCATAGCATAAGATCAAGTCATTAAGTTTGTTTGCTATAAGCTTTAAAATACATAGTAACCTAATCCTTCGACCATGAGGTTACGTTAATCACCATCATCAGATGGGTACTTTGATGACATCAAACACCGCTTCATAACTGGGTGGTCATAAAGGTGTCATTGGGTATTCTGAAAGTATGTGTTGAAGCGCATGGACCAAGATTGGGATTTGTCCATCCATATGACGGATAGATATGCTCTGGGCCCTCTCGGTGGAATGTCATCTAATTAGCTTGCAAGCATGTGACTGGGTCACAAGGGATGACATAACATGGAACGAGTAAAGATTACTTATCAGTAACTGGGTAGAACTAGGTATGGAGATACCGACGATCAAACCTCGGATAAGTATAGTATCGCGTGACAAAGGGAATTGGTTTCGTATGTTAATGGTTCTATCGATCACGAAGTCATCGTTGAGTATGTGGGAGCCGTTATGGATCTCCAGATCCCGCTGATGGTTATTGATCGGAGAGGTGTCTTCATCATGTCTGCATATTCATGAACCGTAGGGTGACACACTTAAGGTTCGAAGTTGTTTTAAGTAGATATGGAATGTGCGTTGGAGACCGAATGTTGTTCGGAGTCTCGGATTGGATCCGGGACATCACGAGGAGATCCGGAATTGTCCGGAGAATAAGATTCATATATTGGGGATCATTTTCTGAGTTAGGAAATGTTCTGGAGTATTTGTATGAGGATTCTAGAAGGTTTCGGAATGTTCCGGAAGGTTCTGGAAGATTTCTTGGAGTTTGCTTGAAAACCAAGAAAGGATCAAGGAGTCCTTGTGGGGCAAGACAAGGAGTCGTGGGGGAGGAGGACTCCTCCCCCCTCCCAATCCGCCGGCCAAGGAAGGGAGGGGAGTCCTACTAGGACTCCCCTCCCATGGCGCCTCCCTCCTTTAAATAGAGGGGTGGAGGCGCCACACCCTTGCCTCCTCCACTACTCCAAATCCTAGCCGCCTCTCTCCTCCTCCTTCCCTCTGCTCTGGCTTAGGCGAAGCCCTGCAGAATTCTCTACTCCACCACCACCACCACGCCGTCGTGCTGCTGGGATTCCGTGGAGAAGATCTACTACCTCCACTGCTCGCTGGAACGAGGAGAGGAAGGTCTGCTTCGACTCCGCACATGTGATCGACTGCGGAAGCGCTGCCGGAATGCGGTGTCGGAAGGATCGTCTACTCGATCTTGAGATCGGCAAGTGATCGACTACATCAACCACGAGATCCAATCTCGTAACGCTTTCGGATCTACAAGGGTTAGTATAGATCTATCTCGTTGCACATGTCTAATAGATTAGATCTTGGCTTTTATCTAGATTAGATCTGGGTTTTGTTTGTTCTTGCGGTAGAATTTTTTTGTTTTCCATGCTACGAACCCATCACTGCTTTGTGTGATTTGGGAGCAGGAGTTAGTGTCATGCCTTTTTCTCTCTATAAGAGACTTCAACTGGAAAAATTAATACCAACTGATATATCTTTACAAATGGCTGATAAATCTACCACTATTCCTGTTGGTATATGTGAGGATGTAACTGTTCAAATGGCTCATAATTGCTTGATATTAACTGATTTTGTTGTACTTGAAATGCCTAAAGATGATAATATGTCTATTATTCTTGGGAGACCTTTGCTTAATACCGCAGGAGTTGTTATTAATTGTAATCAAGGAAAGGTGACTTTAAATGTTAATGACAAGGAACATACTATCTATTTCCCCAAGAAGATTGATAGGACTTATGGTTTCAATTCAATTGAATATGTTGAGGGCATTCAAGTTGGAGAAATATATTGTCCCATACCAAGAGAAAAATTTGAAACTATTATTATTGGGACCATAGCTATCAAGGTTGAGGTAACATAATCATTAGTAGACTACAAAGTTCTGCTTCATATAAAATTGTTTTGGTAACAAGACTTGATCAACCTCATTAACAAAAGGATTTCATTGAACAAAACAAAGTTATCACCATGATTATCTCCGCTTACTTCTATCCTATCCATTATTGTGTTTGCTTTCATTTAATTTACTTTTCCGTTGTTAGTTGCTTGCGTGTTAGAGTGTCTTAGAACTTTTGAAGTTTTAGTGTTGTTTTGTCATTGCATCATTCCAAAAACCTTTTTCTGTCAGAAAATCATTCATCTATACTTGAAAATTTCTCAAAAATAAAGTGTCTCGAAAAATTCCAGAAAATTCATATTAAATTTATACGTGAAAAAGGGGCAGAGAAGTGCCTGGAAGGTACCTGGGGGGCCCACCAGGCAGGCACACCACCTGGTGGCGCAACCAGCCCAGGGGCGCGCATGCCTATGGTGTGGGCCACCCCTTGCCCTCCACTCCCTCTCTCACTTGCCACTTTCTTCTCTCTCCCGAGTAAACACCAGTTTATTGCTCGAAATCACGTTCTTGCTGTGCTTGCCCTCGATTTTTCGATCTCCTTGCTCAGCCCATCTTTGCTGCTGAAATTTGGAGCATTTGTTCTCCGGTATGTGACTCCTCCGCTTGTCCAAGTAGATTTGTGATTAGTGGTTTATATCTTGAGTATTTTGCTGCTATAGGTGACAGATTGTGAGAGCTTGTAAGCTTGTTTAATGCTTATAGATATAGTTTTGATGCATGTTTTGGCCTCTTACAAGTCCCTATGAGTAGTGCCGTTCATTATATTCACTTTGCAATCACTTGTTTAATAGATGTTTAAATTTCAGAATATCAAAGATGAACAACCATACCTTTGGGGAAATATTTGAGAGGGATGCACCTAGGAGGTCAAGGCCCTCAACATCAGCCTCTCAGTTTAGGCCATCATACAACGAAGATCTCATTGCCCGTCACATTGGTAATGAAGGAGATGATGGGGATGCTCACCCATCTACTTTTCCTTGTTTTACCTTCTTACAAGCTGCAGGGATTCTTGATGATTTCTTGCTACTGATTCAGAGGGTTGGTTTAACCTCATACATGCAAGATAAGAGTGAGCACTATGCTATGCTCACCAAAACTTTTGTTGAGAGTTTTGCTTTCACCAATACCCCCTATTAGTCAATTGTTTCTTTCAGAATTTATAATCCACCCTTTACCATGCCTTTGGAAAGATTTTGCAGTATTGTAGGTGTAGGCATGACAGGGACCGTGAAGAAGATTCAAGGGCGACCCGCTGATTTGCTGGAGCTCTATCGAGGTGTGACCAATGACGATGACCGCGTAGCTCAGCGCGGGAAGATAAGAAACATCCAACTCCCCGCTCTTAGATACTTTGCCTATTATCTTGCTACTAGCATTCTTGGTAGGGAAAATACGAGTAATATTTCCAATTATCATTTAGCCTTCCTTGCTGTTGCGCTTAACAATGATACTCGGTACAATCTTGGCTCTCTTATAGCTCACCGCCTAGCTGCTAGGGGACCTATTTATAGAGACATCATCGCTTCACGGATGGTCAATGCATTAGAGCTTTCTGTGGATCCCAATGATACTATATTGGCACCACAAAGGCTTGACCTTGCTGCAATGAAAACACATCACTTCGTCACTGCTAACTCTGATATGGACAGTCTAGTATACAGGATGTTGTTTACTGATGGGGATGAAAGGGAGATCCCTTTGCCACAATCTACTCTTTTTAGTGTTCACAGGAGTCCATGGTCGCGCTCCAAGGAGGAGGTGGATGAGCAGCTCCGCTTGCTGGGTTTCCACAGGCAGCACTAGGAGGATGTGCCCTCCTACGATTACTCTGCGCACTATGGTGGGGCATCCTCAAGCTCGCACCAGGACGAGGGTACCTCCTCACCGTACTACGGAGGCGCTCCATCTTGTCCAGCCTGGGATTGATACCCACTTAGGCCAAAAGCCTAAGCTTGGGGGGAGGTACACCGACATCGCACTCATCTCCTTATCATTTTGCGTCGGTACTTTGTATATTCATGTTTCGTTCTCTTTTTATTTTTTCGTTCTTTCTTTGCTTTTGCTTTCTAAAACACAAAAATACCAAAAATATTTCTTTTGTTTCTCGTTGTTTTGCTTCTTTTTCTTTTTGCCTTGGTTTGCTTTTTTTGTTTGAACTATCAAAAACACAAAAAGATTTTGCTTTGCTTGTTCTTCCTTTTGGTTCTTGCTTTTAAAAATCAAAAACACCAAAAATATTTGTTGTTCTTCTTTGGTTTTGTGAGTTTTGTTGCAGGGTTCAACAGTCCTCAATGGAATTTGGTTTCATGTTATTCAAGCCACACAAGTGAAGGGCAATAATGAGGAGTAATGACAACTTGAGGTGTGGTAAGAGGCTGGTAACGAACTCTATTTGTTTTTATTTTTGTACATATACTCATCATTATGGGCATGCTTAATCTGTTCATGTAGGGTGTATGTTATTCATGGATGCTTAGTAGTTCTTGCTTTTCATATGATTAGTTCCATCTTGCTAATAGTTTGTAGCATGTCGTATGAATGTTTACTTGCATTACTCTATTCATAACTTGGTATGACAGTGTGGTATCCTCCTCTGAATGTTTCACTTGAATTGACTTGGCACATGTTCATGCATGCATATGACTAAAATAATTAGTTAAGCCTCGATGAATTATTTTGCCTCAGGGTTCTTGAATCACTTTCATGCCATGATTAGTCCTATTTTGTTGCAAGCATGATTATGACAGTTATTGCTCTCTCGGTTGCCGCTCCCTTACTATAGCTAGCCTCCACTTGCACTGAGTATAAGTTTTACTCGTGTTTCCAATTCCCTAAAAACCAATATTGCCAAAAGTGTCCACCATACCTACCTATTAGCATCATTTGCTATTTCCATGCATATTTAGTATGCCTTGTTTTCTTCCGAATAAAATGTTTACTTGTTATGAGAAAGTTAGTTAGTAAAGCTCTCACGAACTTGATGGCACACTTACTTTCTTGCACTTAATAATCTTGAACCATTGCGTCCATCTTTGTTGCGTATATGCATGCGCTTTATAAGTTGAAGTTAGCAGAACCATGTATCATGGGGAACGTTTTCAACATTTCACAGGTACTTTGTACCCCATTGATATCATGATTCTTTTGCTTATGGATCCTGGCGGTGTGAAATAAAAGGGGAACTTGTAAGATCATGGAGTTTGTATATGTGTTAGAGAAACGCCTGGGCCGCTAGCCTAATCCATGCCTAATCATGGTGGAAACTTGCAGCATAACCATAATGAGCATTCTATGAATCATCCTCAATAAAAACCTATGCAAATAGCAAATAAAAAGATCGCTGAGATGCTCATTGTCTGCTGGCCTTGTCATTTTGATTATGGGATAGCTCCTGTATCATGTGCAAGGGGTACCTCATTGACGGTTCTCTATGATACATATGTACTTACAATTACAAGAGCTTACTTGTGACTGAAGTTGAGTAGCATGGTTCGATACTCGTAAGTATGGGGCATGAGACTTTAGCTTATAACTTGTCAAGCATATCCTCTTAGTTGTGTCACTTTAACCTTAACCATTTAAAAGATGCTTATTGATACGTCCATTTTGCATCATTATTCTATATCTTAATTCACTATTATTCATTGATATAGTTCGTATTGAGAGGTGATACTTATGTTATTTCATCTATTTTTGCATGGTTGATGACTTTTGGAGCATGGACCGTTGTAGTCGGGATTCTGATGGAAAAGGTGCTGTGTGGAGGCAAAATTCGCGAAGATCAGAAAATCCGGGAAAATATATGGAAAATTCTATTTTTCCAGAAGACTCAGGATGCCAGAAGATGGACTGGAGGTGGGCCACAAGGGGCGCACACCACCCCATGGCGCGGGCAGGCCTAGGCCGTGCCTGGGAGTGGTGCGACCGCCCTGGCCCACTCCAGCCTCTCTCCTCTGGTGTATTTCATCCCCACAAAACCCTAAGACTCGGGGAGCGACCATAGAAAGATTCCGCCGCCTCTGCGGGGCGGAAAACACCGAGAGAGAAAGATCTCTCCGGCAGAAAGATTTCTGCTGGGGGAATTCCTTCCCGGAGAGGGGAGATCGTCGCCATCAACACCACCATCAAGTTGGACTTCATCGGGATCATCATCCTCATCATCACCACCACCATCACCATCAACACCCTCATCACCATCTCCATATTGCTGTAACAATTGGTTGAATCTTGCTATAGTTCATAGGGGAAACTTTCCCGGTGTTGATTACTCTTTGTAGTTGATGCTATTGAGTGAACCATTGAATTATTGTTTATGTTCAGATTGTTATGCATCATTATTCCATCTCTAATCATGATCCATATGATGTCTCGTGAGTAGTTCGTTTTGTTCTTGAGGACATGGGAGAAGTCTTGTTGTTAGTAGTGGAGTTGCGTGGAGAAAGATTCAATAGATTGTTATTTAAGTTGTGGTGTACTTCTTCTAGTGGTGTCATGTGAACGTCGACTACATGACACTTCACCTATATGGGCCTAGGGGAATGCATTGTGTATTTGGCTACTAATCGTAGGGGTTGCCGGAGTGACAGAAACCTGAACCCCCGTTAGGAAACCATTGCACAAGGGACGTAAGGGTCTTAGAGTTTAAAGTTGTGCTGAGGTTTCTACCTTAATTACTTTCTTGTACTTACGGATGTTTGCAAGGGATATAACCACAAGTATGTATTTAGTCTTGGATGGGGCGATACATTAGCACAGGTTCACCCACACAACACTTAGAAAGCTAGAGAAGATTAATCGACTATATGAAGCGGAAGCACTTGACAGTCTTCCCATGTGTCCTCGAGAACGTTTGGTCATCTATAGAATTACAACCAACTTGTCCTTTGTTGCATAAAGGATTGGGCCACTTGCTGCATTCATTCTTACTGTCTTTTATTTACTCGTACTTTGTTTACTCGCTTTATCGAAAACCCCTAAAAATCCGTTTGTTAAGTATTTGCAGAGAATTCCTGATCCATACCACTAGCCAGCACCTTCTGCTCCTCGTTGGGTTCGACACTCTTACTTATTGAAAATACTGCGATACACCCCCTATATTTGTGGGTCATCACTTATGATAGGGGCAATGAGAGCTCAAAGCTAACGAGTACCATACTTTCAGCATTTGGAAGCCTTTCAAACTATTCAAAACCTTTTTCATTTCCTTGTTGACTCACCACCTATTCTATGAGCACTTTCTTGAGAGCATAGTTGTCATTCTTAGTGTAATGTGCTTGTCTCAAAACTTGATTATTTGTGTTATGACTTTGATGCTTGTATCTTTGATATCTTTACATCTAGTCTTCACCTGAACTTCAGAGGTGCCTTGGCATTCATAATAAAAGGCAAGCGAGATACCACTCTATCATACCTTGTTATGAGCATTGTAATGTTGCTTATGTTTATGTTTCATGCTACTTATTATTTTTGAGTTGGAATCTCTTCATAGCTTGCATTGCCTATTAAGTAAACTTAGTTGCATGCTCCTCATTATGAATGGTATAAAGTAGTTGATCACATGTTGAGAATATATACATCATATGAAGCAAATGTGTTCGTGAAAGTTTCTTTTATCGCACTCAGTTTTCAACTGAATTGCTTGAGGACAATCAATAAGCTAAGCTTGGGGGGAGTTGATACGTCCAAAACGTATCTACTTTTCCGAACACTTTTGCTATTGTTTTTCCTCTAAACTTGTGTGAATTGGATACAACTAACACGGACTGACGCTGTTTTCAGCAGGAATACCTTGGTGTCTAGTTTTTGTGTAGAAAATCAACTATCAGGAAAAACCCCAGAAAATATGCCAAAAATCCTATTTCACCAGAAGACTCGCGGAGCCAGAATACGAGAAGGAGTAGGGCTGGGGCCCAGCCACACCACCTGGCCGCGTGGGCTAGGCTTGGCCGCGCCAGGGGGTGGTCTGGCCGCCCCAAACACCCTCTCGATCTCCCTCTTCGCCTATAGGTTGCCTTCTGACCTAATAACTAAGGAGGGTTCAACGTTTTTCTAGAAAGAGTTCCGCTCTGTCGCCACCACTAGATTCCATGATTCGGAACCAGAAACTCCGTTCTGGCACCCTGTCGGGACGGGGAATTGGAGGAGATCATCACCATCATCTTCACCATAGCTTCTCCATCGACCATCCATGTTTCTCCCATCTATGAGTGAGTAATCCCCGTTGTAGTCTATGGGGATGGTAGGGATTGGATGAGATCATTCATGTAATGGTATCAGATTGTTAGGGTATGGTGCCTAGTATCTTCTATTAGTGCTTTTTAACTTTGTTGCGACTTGTTATGCTTAATGCTTGTCACTAGGGCCCGAGTGCCATGATTTCAGATCTGAACATCATTATGATAGTATTGTTTTTGGTCTTACCTTCAAGTTGTATACACACGTTGTTGTCCGGAACCAAAGGCCCCGAAGTGATAGAAATCGGGATAACCGGAGGGAATGGCTTTGATGTGAGGATCACATGTGTTCACGGAGTGTTGATGATTTGCTCCGGTGCTCTATTAAAAGGAGCACCTTAATTGCTAGTAGTTCCCTTGAGGCCTCGATGCAAACGGGCTGGCAGGACAAAAGATGTTGTGCAAGTTCTCATTGCGAGCACGTATGACTATATAAGGAACACATGCCTAGGATTATTTAGTACTTGGATGCTTTATCTTATTTATCTGCAAATGCCCTATGTTCTGATTGCCATGTGAATTTTCTTGTCCATGCAACGCCTGTCCATCCATCCCTATGCCTACCACGCTCGAATCATACTATTTACTGCAATTGTTACTGCTGTCTTTACTTTTACTACTGTTGTTACTTTACTATTTTTACTACAAAACTGTTGCTACTGGTAAACTGCTATGAGCAAGATTGTTTCCAGGTGCAACTGAATTGACAACTCAGTTGTTAAGGCTTATAAATATTCTTTGGCTCCCCTTGTGCCGAATCAATAAATTGGGTTTCACTTCCCTCGAAAATACTGCGATACACCCCCTATACTTATGGGTCATCACACCCCAACGGGATCGATCCATCCTTCCACTATATCGGCAACCTTCGAGGTGGTAGTCGGCACCTTTATAACAAGTTTAAGGCACACATCCACAAATGAATTGGAGGCTCATGAATCCAAGAAAGTTGTCACAACAATCAAAGACAAGCTTGTAAGAACCAAATCAAGGCCTAGGGTTTCCTATGAAACCCTAGAGCAAGGGGCCCTCAAGTGAATGAGGGGGAAATGCAGGCCTCTTTTGGTGAAGCTATAGATCAAGGCCTCCTCCTTCGATTCCCCAAAGATCGGGGACTTTGGGTGGTTGGAGAGGGAGATCTTGGAGATTTGGTGGCTCTCAAATGGTGTTCTTCTTTTTCTGGAATGAGCAGCTAGAGGTAGGGGATGAAGACCCCTATTTATAGGCCCACAGATTTCTGACTGTTTTCTTCCCATTGGGGAGATTCCACACCGGAAACTCCAGACTACACACCATATACTCCGGTCTACACCGGAGATTCTGTCCCGTCTCCGGTCCATCTCCGGACCGCCTATCAGAATGTCCCGAGCCATGTCTTGTCGCTCACTCCGGAGATTTGGCAGAAACTCCGGACTAGGGAACACCGGAGGCTCCAGTGTTCGCACACTAGAAACTCCGGTCTAAGCACCACACCGGAGATTCCAGCCCGCCTTTGGTACATCTCCGGACCACCTACCAGATTGACCCTAGGCACCATCTTTGATCCACTCCGGAAATTTGTGGCAGAACTCCAGACCACACGGAGACTCCGGTCCAAAAAACCTTTGCCTTGCACATATTCCACTTGAGATTGATGATGACGATCTTCTCCACCTCAAGATGGAACACCTTTCTTGATTGCGCTAGATTGGTGAAGACTTGCAAATTTCTCCCCCATACTCCATTATGGTAGAGCTTATCTTTTGGGCATATCATCTTCCCATATCCATGATCACCATAGGATGGAAAGCTTCAAGCAAATGATCTCTTCGAGATGGCTCATCTTGAACTTGCACATCATTTCTACTTTCTTCATTATGTTAGTGTCTTGATGGTACATAAGAGATATTTCTCCAACTTTATTCTTCAAGACACACTTGCTATAGGCCCAACTCTCACATGACCAATCTCCGGATCACTCATTGAAACCTTGGTCAACACTTGATCTTCTCTACTTTCTTCTTCTCCCAATCTTGAAACTAACATATGGTTCAAGCATTGCATATGGACAAATCCTACAAGTAAAAACTCAATGAAAACATAAGTCCATAAAGATTGTCATTAATTACCAAAACCACACATGGGGGCACACATGCACTTTCATAAGGTACTGGGTCTTGGCAAGGTTGTGGTTGCCCATGATATCTCTCTCGTGGACATCATGCTTGTTAAGACCCTTGGATATTATTTACTTTCTGTTCGTGCCCTTGGCAAGATGGGTTTTGCAATTTTCATTGATGACGATATCGTGGTACTCTTTTGGAGCAAGTCTCTCAAGGTCGCTTTTGCTGGGTATGTCGAAAGTGACTTGTATGTGGTGGACTTTTCATGGAAAACCACTGTAGGTCCGACGTGTCTATTCAGAAAGACCGATGTGGGTTGGCTATGGCATCACCGGCTAGCTAATGTCAATATGAGAACTTTGCAAAGTCTTCACAAGGGTGGCCACATCCCTGGACTAAAACAAAATGTTTCCTTTTCCAAAGATCGTGTTTGCAGGGCTTGTGTTGAAGGAAAGATGCATGACTCTCCCCATCGAAGGGAGATAATTATTTCATCAAAGAGCATCTTAGAGCTTCTCCATGTGGATCTCTTTGGTCCTCCATCTCTTGCAAGCCTAGGTGGGAAGAAGTATTGCCTGGTGATTGTTGATGACTATTCAAGATACACATGGGTTTACTTCAACAGAAAAGTGAAACTCAACAAACCATCATCGACTTTGCCAATGAGGTGCAATATCAACATAATGTCCTCATATTTTCAATAATAAGCGACAACAGATCCAAGTTCAAGAACTACACATTGAATGAATTCTTGAGTGAAGAGGGGATAAGACATCAATATTCCGCTGCATATACCCCTCAACAAAACGGTGTAGATGAGAGGAAAAACCGGAATTTGATGGATATGGAAAGATCAACGTTGGCTGAATTCAAGTCACCATACAACTTCTGGGCTGAAGCCATATCCACCGCTTGCCATTATTCAAACTGTCTTTACTTCCGCAAGATCTTGTACAAGACTCCCTATGAGATACTTACCGGTAACAAGCCAAATATTTCATACTTCCGAGTATTTGGTTGTAAGTGTTTCTTTCTCATTAAAGGAGTTTGTTTATCTAAATTCGAGTCTAAGGCTTTAGAAGGCATTTTTATTGGTTATGGTGCTGAATCCCACACTTATAGAGTCTACAACAAGACCATCGGGATTGTTGTGGAATCTTGTAATGTGGTGTTCGAAGAGAATGACGACTCCCATGTGGGGCAAGTTGATGTTTGTGACACAGATGTTGAAATACCCCAAGATGCCATAAGAAGAATGGGTGTGGGATTCTACCGCCCTGTTGAGGAACCCCTTGTAGTGGATCGGGAAGGACAGTGATCTATTCATGTAGAGCCCTCATCTACACAAGATCAACAAACTCCACCTATTTAAGAAACTACTACACCAACATGACAAACTTCTGAAGATCATCATGCTAGAAGTCCTAGGCCGGATTATCCGGCCCTGCTTCTCCACCACATTCCAGGAATGAAGAACAAGCTAGAAGTCCCAGGTCGGATTATCTAGCCAGGGGCGGACAATCCGACCATGCATCTTCCACCTAGGCAAGAAATGAAGACGAAGTTGAAACTCCCAGGCCAGATTATCCGGCCACCCCCACGGCGGGCCTGTTCGTCTGTGGTACCAAAGTTCTCGGGCCAGCGCATGGTGGTACCTAAGTTGCCTGAAATTGCCGCGTTTCGAAATGTTGGGCCGCCAACTACCGAGAGGGGCCATTTCGATGCAAACTCATCTCGCCCCTGCCAAATTCAAACATTCCGTGAAACTGGCCTGTGAAGTAGATGGTCGGGACCCTCATATCGGTCATTTGTCTGTAACATGAGCGCCAACGCGGTAACCTCTTAGGAAAATCGAGTAACTAAGTGGATTGGATGCGTTGACCAATTTCACAAATCCATTCCCACCTTTCCCCTAGCACCGGCGGCGTCGGAATCCACCCTCCAGGCAGGACGATCCCTACGGACATTTGATTTCCGGCGCCAAGTTGATGCGCCCAGTTGCTGATTCCGAGCTCCAATGGTGCATGCCGTAGCCGCCGTTGCGAGGCTCTAGCCCGCCTCCGCCGCCGATGAGCCGAGCAGCTCGGAGGATGGCAGATCCTACTACCAAGGAATAAGAAGTTCTGGCTACAAGAGGGTCAGCTACCCTTCTCTTTGCTATTCACACTAATTATAACTGCTAGCTGGCTACTGAACCTAAAATTATTTTTTAGCCCAATGCTGACAAACATATTTTGTCCATAGTTTTCTGTCAAGTGGGATCTCCGCGGACCACCCTTACCTGGTTGCGGTAGTCCTCTTCAGGTACGACTCTAAGGGCAAGTGGTATGGACACCATTGTATCACGATGGAAGAAGCGCCTGCGCATATCTGCACTATATCTGGTATGGTTGCTGCTCTACGTAATCATGATGAATTATGGCCGAAGCAGACTGCAAAGTTTAGCTTAATGGATGAACGTGGCATCATGATTCGTCTAACGTGTGACAGTCAGCTAATTGGGTTGATGAAAAGGTATGCTTAGGCTTGCATGTTTGAGCTAAATTGTGATGTACTAGATGTGGAAGCTGGTGCAACTAGGAGTCGCCCTTCTATTCTTGGACAGGGTGGTTGCTCGAACCCAATTAGCTCCTGGTAAGCAAAAGTCTCTTGGGATTCACATGTTTGTGCTGAATTGTAATTTTTGTTTTATTTACTCTATAGATATTGGGCAGTTATGCAACAGTCTTGTTTCCTTGACAGGAAGCGCCGCAAGGTTAGAAACATGACTGTCGGTTCAGTCATTTTGCTGCCTAAAGAAATTAAAAATGAGTGGAAAGATGATGTTGGACACGATTCTGGTGCCCATTGTCCCGGTGATGTAGAGTACGTGAAGCTAAGAAAATTGGCACCGAGGAAGAGGAAGAAGGCAGGAAATGAAGAAGGCGGTGGACATGAAGGCTTGGCACCCAGGCTGCGGAAGAAGGCTGCTGGCAATGAAGATGCATAGTAATGTTTTGAACTTGAACCTATATATGTAATTCGGTTAAATTCTGGAGCTCTGTGTGTGGCACTTTGCTGGGCAAAACAATCTACCCACGTTCTCTGAGTAAAATGTACCACGGCTTAGGGTTTGGAAACGCCCGAGTTAGTAGTTGAATCCGAAATTGTGATTGTGCCACTACTATCTGAAAACACGCAGCACCGGTTCCACGATTGCTGAGGGGCAGGAGGTCTCCAAATACAACAGAATGTAAGTGGCACAGAAATAAATTATTTAAGCTGCTACACTCCATGAAGCAGCAACTTATTTCAACTGCTGCACACAACGACATGGCAACATAAACAGCAATGGAAACCAATAATGCCTAGGTGAGGAGGAAATCGGTACCACTTTCTGGCCTAATCTTGAGCCCGTCTATCGCATCGCCTCTCTGCTCCTGCATCCCCTGCATCTGGCGAAGCTCCCGGATCTCCAGTAACCAGGTGTACGTGCTTCCACTTTATAAATTGTGGTTGTGCCATTTGCATGCGGCACAATCCACGTAGATTACGTTTAAACAAACCACCAATGTCAGAATACCACCATGATCAAACAAAAGGAAGTAATGCAGGGTTAAGACAGATTAACGGGCGACCAATTTTTTTCCTCCCAGGACTCCGGGACCAATAGTTTAGACCGCTAGGTCAACAAGTACAACTATTACAACTTAAAAAGGCACGGAGCTCAAGCTAAATAGAACTAGTTATCGCACATCTCCTTGATCTTCCTAATCTTAGCCCTATGCGCATCTTCCTGCGAGAGCAAGGATCGAATCGCCTGCTCCTTCCTTTTAGCATCTTCCTTGCACAGCTTCAATTGTTTCTCTGCATTTTTCCTCATGCACTTGTCAATACTCGTAGTTGTGAACTGCAGGACTTTGGCCTGGTGAAGATCATTCCTTACTTGAGTCAGTTCTTGCTTTGCTTTAGCCTTCAGGGCCAACGTCGCGTCCCTCTCCTTCTCGACTTTGCTAACCTTGTCTTGCACCCACCTGAGATCTCGCTTATGCTTGGTCGTGTCAACTGGTTCCCATAGCTTCATCTCAACACTGTCAAGAAGTGAGCTGAATACGGATTCTTTCAACTCAACAGTCATTTCCCATAGTTTGTCCAGTGTTTTCTGCATCGATTTGGGCCACTCTAGATCTACCCATTTGACAACACCGCAACTTCCGCCTTGCATCGTTGCACGATGTCCTTGACACCGTAGAAACCTCCTGCATGCATTTCGTCCTTTGAACGCTACAAATTTAGCAGGCACATATCCATGTTTACATAGCAGAGGACTGTCTTCATCCGCTAAACCGTGATAGTCAGAGTCATACATCGTCCGGTTGGCCTAACACATCATACGCGCATGAGTAAACAGAGTAGATCTAGCTCAAAAAATAGATAACTGGCCACAGATGATAGAGATAGAGATGAGACGACTCACATCGAAATCACCGTCCCTGTCGTCACGGCACATTTCCTCGCCGTCTCCCCTTGAACCCATGGCGAGAGGGGGGTGGAAGGGGGTGGCTGCCGGAGAGGGGATTGGGATGGAGGCGCCGTCGGCTTGCGGCTACGGCAGGATGGGCGTGAAGTGGGAAAAGTGGCTTCGAGGGGAAGGAAGAGAAGTATGGAGAGGAAGAGAAGTAATGGGGATGTGACACTGGGATATGGCCCACTAAACTCGTGAGTCCTGATACTCACAACAGGGGAGCGCCTGGTGTTGCCGATTTTTCCAGAGCAAGCGTGGCTAATCATGCCACAGAACAGCCTACTCGCGGATCGCTCTCACGAAGACCATCCCAATTGTCCAAGCGCCCCGATCGAACGGTATGTAACAATCGTCAAGCAGAACAACTATGTTAGGGCGTGCCTTCTAGAAGACTCGGTCTAACGGCCACCCATTGGGGGGCTAAGGTTAGGGCTCTCCTAAGGTTAGGATCCATATGTGGTTTATGAGAGGAACATACATGCAATGACACTGTTGGATCCTTATGTGGTTTGTGACAAGAACACACATGCAATCACACTGAGTGGATCCATATGTGGTTTATGAGAGGAACACACATGCAATGACACTAGTGATATGTGGTTTTTGAAAAGAACACACATGCAATGACTCTAACTGTGGTTAATGAAAAGAGCAGACATGCAATGACACTCGTGGATCCATGTGTGGTTTCTGAGAAGAACACACATGCAATGACACTATCTGTGGTTCATGAAAAGAACAGACATGCAATGACACCGGTGGATCTTTGTGCGGTTTGTGAGAAGAACAGACATGCAATAACTCTAGTTGTGGTTCATGAAAAGAACAAACATGCAATGACACTAGTGGATCCATGTGTGGTTTGTGAGAAGAACAGACATGCAATGACTCTAGATGTGGTTCATAAGAAGAACACACATGCAATGACACTAGTGGATCCATGTGTGGTCTGTGAGAAGAACACACATGCAATGACACTAGGTGTGGTTCATGAAAAGAACACACATCCAATGACATTGGTGGATCCTTATGTGGTTTGTGAGAAGAACATACATGCAATGACTCTAGATGTGGTTCATGAGAAGAACACTCATGCAATGACACTGGTGGATCCATGTGTGGTTTATCAGAGGAACAGACATGCAATGACACTGGGTGTGGTTCATGAAAAGAACACACATCAAATGACAGTGGTGGATCCTTATGTGGTTTGTGAGAAGAACACACATGCAATCACACTGGGTCGATCCATATGTGGTTTATGAGAAGAGCACACATGCAATGACACTGGTGATATGTGGTTTGTGAGAAGAACACACATGCAATGACACTGGGTGTGGTTCATGAAAAGAACACACATCCAATGACATTGGTGGATCCTTATGTGGTTTGTGAGAAGAACAAACATGCAATGACTCTAGCTGTGGTTCATGAGAAGAACACACATGCAATGACACTGGTGTATCCTTATGTGGTTTGTGAGAAGAACACACATGGAATGACTCTAGCTATGGTTCATGAAAAGAACACACATCCAATGACACTGGTGGATCCTTATGTGTCTTGTGAGAAGAACAGACATGCAATGACTCTAGATGTGGTTCATGAGAAGAACACACATGCAATGACACCGGTGGATCCATGTGTGGTTTATGCGAGGAACAAACAAGCAATGACATTGGGTGTGGTTCATGAAAAGAACAGACATGCAATGACACTGGTGGATCCATATGTGGTTTGTGAAAAGAATAGACATACAATCACACTAGGTGGATCCATGTGGGGTTCATGAGAAGCACACACATGCAATGACACTGGTGGATCCATGTGTGGCTTGTGAGAAGAACACACATCGAATGACACTGGGAGTGGTTCATGAAAAGAACACACATGCAATGACACTGGTGTATCCTTATGTGGTTTGTGAGAATAACATACACGCAATGACTCTAGATGTGGTTCATGAGAAGAACACACATGCAATGACACTGATGTATCCTTATGTGGTTTGTTAGAAGAACACACATGCAATGAGTCTAGCTGTGGTTTGTGAAAAGAACACACATCCAATGACTCTAGCTATGGTTCATGAGAAGAACACACATGCAATGACCCTGGTGGATCCATGTGTGGTTTGTGAGAGGAACATACATGCAATGACACTGGGTGTGGTTCATGAAAAGAACACACATCCAATGACACTGGTGGATCCTTATGTGGTTTGTGAGAAGAACACACATGCAATCATACTGGGTGGATCCATATGTGGTTTATGAGAAGAACACACATGCAATGAAACTGGTGATATGTGGTTTGTGAAAAGAACACACTTGCAATGACTCTAACTGTTGTTAATGAAAAGAGCATACATGCAATAACACTGGTGGATCCATGTGTGGTTTGTGAGAAGAACACACATGCATTGACACTGGCTGTGGTTCATGAAAAGAACAGAATGCAATGATACTGGTGGATCCATGTGTAGTTTGTGAGAAGAACACACATGCAATGGCACTGGGTGTGGTTCATGAAAAGAATACACATCCAATGACACTAGTGGATCCTTATGTGGTTTGTGAGAAGAACAGACATGCAATGACTCTGGGTGTGGTTCATGAGAAGAACACACATGCAATAACACTGGTGGATCCATGTGTGGTCTGTGAGAAGAACACACATGCCATGACACTGGGTGTTGTTCATGAAAATAAAACACATGTAATGACATTGGTGGATCCATGTGTGGTTTGTGAGAAGAACAAACATGCAATGACTCTAGATGTGGTTCATGAGAAGACCACACATGCAATGATACTGGTGTATCCTTATGTGGTTTGTGAGAAGAACACACATACAATGACTCTAGCTGTGCTTTGTGAGAAGATCAGACATGCAATGACTCTAGATGTGGTTCATGAGAAGAACACACATGCAATGACACTTGTGGATCCATGTGTGGTTTATGAGAGGAACAAACATGCAACGACACTGGGTGTGGTTCATGAAAAGAACACACATCCAATGACACTGGTGGATCCTTATGTGGTTTCTGAGGAGAACACACATGCAATCACACTGGGTGGATCCATATGTGGTTTATGAGAAGAACACACATACAATGACACTGGTGATATGTGGTTTGTGAAAAGAACACACATTCAATGACTCTAGCTATGGTTAATGAAAAGAGCAGACATGCAATGACACTGGTGGATCCATGTGTGGTTTGTGAGAAGAACACACATGCAGTCACACTGGATGTGGTTCATGAAAAGAACAGACATGCAATGATACTGGTGGATCCATGTGTGGTTTGTGAGAAGAACAAACATGCAATGGCACTGGTTGTGGTTCATGAAAAGAATACACATCCAATGACACTAGTGGATCCTTATGTGGTTTGTGAGAAGAACAGACATGCAATGACTCTGGGTGTGGTTCATGAGAAGAACACACATGCAATAACATTGGTGGATCCATGTGTGGTCTGTGAGAAGAACACACATGCAATGACACTGGGTGTGGTTCATGAAAAGAAAACACATGCATTGACACTGGTGGATCCAAGTGTGGTTTGTGAGAAGAACAGACATGCAATGACTCTAGATGGATCCATGTATGGTCCATGACAAGAACACACATGCAATGACACTGGTGGATCCATGTGTGGTTTGTGAGAGGAACAGACATGCAATGACACGAGATGTGGTTCATGAAAAGAAAACACATCCAATGACACTGGTGCATCCTTATGTGGTTTGTGAGAAGAACAGACATGCAATCACACTAGGTGGATCCATATGTGGTTTATGAGAAGAACACACATGCAATGACACTGGTGGATCCATGTGTGGTTTGTCAAAAGAACACACATGCAATGACTCTGGCTGTGGTTCATGAAAAGAACAAACATGCAATGATACTGGTAGATCCGTATGTGGTTTGTGAGAAGAACACACATGCAATGACTCTAGCCGTGGTTCATGAAAAGAACACACATCCAATGACACTTGTGGATCCTTATGTGGTTTGTGAGAAGAATAGACATGCAATGACTCTGGGTGTGGTTCATGAGAAGAACACACATGCAATGGCACTTGTGGATCCATGTGTGGTCTATGAGAAGAACACACATGCAGTGACATTGGATGTGGTTCATGAAAAGAAAACACATGCAATGACACTGGTGGATCCATGTGTGGTTTGTGAGAAGAACAGACATGCAATGACTCTAGATGGATCCATGTGTGGTTCAGGAAAAGAACACACATGCAATGACACTAGTGGATCCATGTGTGGTTTGTGAGAAGAACACACATCCAATGACACTAGGTGTGGTTCATGAAAAGAACACACATCCAATGACACTGGTGGATCCTTATGTCGTTTGTGAGAAGAACAAAGATGCAATGACTCTAGCTGTGGTTCATGAGAAGAACACACATGCAATGACACAGGTGTATCCTTATGTGGTTTGTGAGAAGAACACACATGCAATAACTCTAGCTGTGGTTTGTGAAAAGAACACACATGCAATGACTCTAGCCGTGGTTCGTGAGAAGAACACACATGCAATGACACTAGTGGATCCATGTGTGGTCTATGAGAGGAACATACATGCAATGACACTGGGTGTGGTTCATGAAAAGAACACACATCCAATGACACCGGTGTTGGGTCCGCAGCATAGAAAACAAAAAATTTCCTACGATGAGAACTATACGCCAAGATCTATCTACTAGATACAGAGCAACGGGTGGACATACATCCATGGAGAACTTACCCTCGAAGACAACGAGTTTTGTTAACGAGTAGGAACTCGTGGTTGATGTAGTCGTACGCTTGCCGATCTCAAGATCGTGTGGAAGTCCGAGCGCTGCAAATCAGCAGCGCATCCGTCCTCGCACACACGTTCAAGCCACCGGACAACCTCCACCTCCTCGCTCCAGCGAATCAGCGGAAGCAGCAACTCCTTCTAGACGCAAGGCCACCGAGAACATGTATCTCGCTAATCCGAGACCATGGGGGAATATCTAGAGGGGGAGAGAGATCCTTCATGAGGAGGTGTGATTTGTGAGAGGGGAGAGGGGGGCTTTATATAGGAGGGAGGGAGACCCCTCCCCTCCCATAGCCGGCGCATGAGGGGGGGACTCCTCCCCTCCTTCATTCATGTGGTGAACCTCCACTCACATAAACATTGCCTCCACCCAAAATCCCACTCACATGTATTTAATTTCCACCAAATTAAATGCAACTCTCAATTAATAAAACTCTTTTATTTATTTTATTCAGAATTTTGTTAATTAATTTAATTAACAAACATTCACATAAAACCCCTTGTAACATTTCAATATCACATGCAGAACCACTTTCTGCAATTTCACCCGAAACAATTCCGGTTTCTATCGAAACAATTCCTGTTTCTATCGAAACATTTCCTGCGCTTTGCAAACCTTTTGTCTAGAACATATGTGCTCCTAAATGGTATACGGCAACCCTTAAGTGTGTCACCCTACGGTTCGCGAATAATACAGACATGATTGAGACTCCTCTCAGATCAATAATCAGAAGCGGGACCTGGAGATCCATACCGACTCCTGCATATTCAACGATGACTTTTGTGATCGTGAGAACCTTTAATGTCAGCAATTTAATCCCTTTGTCTCATGATATAATACATGTCCGAGATTCGATCATCGGTATCCAACCAAATACCTAGTTTGATCTCGTTACCGCATGCACTGTTTTCTCGTTCCCGTGATATAACATTCTAGTGATCACATCACTTGCTTGCAAGCTATCTTAATGTGATATCACCGAGAGGGCCCAGAGTATATATATCCGTCATCGGGATTGACAAATTCCACTCTTGATCCATGAGCCTCAACATAACACCTTCATAGCACTGAACCCACCTTTATGGTCACCCTGTTACGGTGTGACGTTTGATGTTATCAAGATACTCTTCTGGCGTTAGCAATTAACATGATCTCATGGTCTAAGGACTAAGACTACTTTGTATGATGTTATAGCAATATAAACATAATGACTTGATCGTAATGCTATACTTCAGATGAATGTTCATCACAACATTTCACAAATGTTGTGACCTTGTTATTAACAACATCCAATGTCCATGATCAGGAAACCTTGATCA
Organism: Avena eriantha; assembly: GCA_910589775.1. NCBI lineage: Eukaryota > Viridiplantae > Streptophyta > Magnoliopsida > Poales > Poaceae > Avena > Avena eriantha. The sequence continues at coordinate 303,391,523 of OU342746.1, read as the reverse complement.
TCTTGTTAATCAACAAGCTAGTTTATAAGAGATGCATAACTAGGAACCCTTTTTGTTTACTAAACACACATGTATTGATGTTTCCTATCAATACAATTATAGCATGCAAAATAAACATCTATCATATACAAGGAATACATAATAACAACTTTATTATTGCCTCTCAGGGCATATTTCCTTCAACTGGTGGATCCTTATGTGGTTTGTGAGAATAACACACATGCAATCACACTGGGTGGATCCATATGTGGTTTATGAGAAGAACACACATGCAATGACACGGGTGATATGTGGTTTGTGAAAAGAACACACATGCAATGACTCTAACTATGGTTCATGAAAAGAGCAGACATGCGATGACACTGGTGGATCCACGTGTGGTTTGTGAGAAGAACACACATGCAATGACACTGGATGTGGTTCATGAAAAGAACAGACATGCAATGATACTGGTGGATCCATGTGTGGTTTGTGAGAACACACATGCAATGACACTAGGTGAGGTTCATGAAAAGAATACACATCCAATGACACTGGTGGATCCTTACGTGGTTTGTGAGAAGAACATACATGCAATGACTCTAGATGTGGTTCATGAGAAGAACACACATGCAATGACACTGGTGGATCCATGTGTGGTCTGTGAGAGGAACACACATGCAATGACACTGGGTGTGGTTCATGAAAAGAACACACATGTAATGACACTGGTGTATCCTTATGTGGTTTGTGAGAATAACAGACATGCAATGACTCTAGATGTGGTTCATGAGAAGAACACGCATGCAATGACACTGGTGGATCCATGTGTGGTTTATGAGAGGAACAAACCTGCAATGACATTGGGTGTGGTTCATGAAAAGAACAGATATGCAATGACACTGGTGGATCCATATGTTGTTTGTGAAAACAACAGACATGCAATCACACTGGGTGGATCCATGTGTGGTTCATGAAAAGAACACACATGCAATGACACTGGTGGATCTATGTGTGGTTTGTGAGAAGAACACACATGCAATGACTGTAACTGTGGTTAATGAAAAGAGCAGACATGCAATGACACTGGTCGATCCATGTGTGGTTTGAGATAAGAACACACATGCAATGACACTGGCTATGGTTCATGAAAAGAATAGACATGCAATGATACTGGTGGATCCATGTGTGGTTTGTGAGAAGAACACACATGCAATGACACTGGGTGTGGTTCATGAAAAGAACACACATCCAATGACACTAGTGGATCCTTATGTGGTTTGTGAGAAGAGTAGACATGCAATGACTCTGGGTGTGGTTCATGAGAAGAACACACATGCAATGACACTAGTGGATCCACGTGTGGTGTGTGAGAAGAACACACATGCAATGACACTGGGTGTGGTTCATGAAAAGAAAACACATGCAATGACACTAGTGGATCCATGTATGGTTTGTGAGAAGAACAGACATGCAATGACTCTGGGTGATCCATATGTGGTTTATGAGAATAACACACATGTAATAAACTCTAGTTGATCTATCTTGGCATAATTTGATGTATGCCATGATGTATTTCATTGTACAAGACACTCACTTTCTATTTTTATACTACTCAGTTTTGCCCTTGGTTTTTTTTTGATAGTTGCCCTTGGTTTTTTGATACTACTCAGTTTTGCCCTTGGTTCCCCCTCTCTCTTTCGTAGAAGCCCAAACCTGTGCTCACTCTGTCTGCTACGCCCTGATTGGTTGTCATAGTTGTCATGTGGATCGTGCACACCAACCGTTGATCCTGTGTGATCCAATGATGATCGTTGCACATGGCGTGCCCTTCATAGTACAGCATGAGACAACACGGATGTCTCCCTCTACAAGAAGGAACGCGATGCCGTCCATGGAAAAAGTCGTCGAGTGGTCATGTCACGTTTAATCTAGTCTGCAAAGGCTACTACTGCTACTACAACACATGCACAGGGCAATGGGGTCATCGAGTGCACGATTGTCGACGGGACGCTGCAATTTATTACCACTTGATTTTAATAAGACATATCCCATTTTTACGCAGCGCTCTCCATCTCACTTCCAACTGGGCCCTACCGCTAGTAACTTCCATGAGTCAAGGGCCCCCCTCAAGTAGATCTAACATTGCTATAAATTGGTTCCGCGCCACTTGCATGCCGTGGAATCGAGGTCTGCCATGAGCGTGTTTTCAATGCAGCTCTAAAGTGGAGATCGTGGATGTTTCAAAAAAAATGGAACCCAAAAAAGGTGGAGATCATGGTAGCCCCCCGCCCACCACACATGTCCACTCGAGGACTACAAATCGTTCGGTGTTTATAGACCCACTCGACCTTCTTCTTCCATGTGCTCGTGTCATTTCCCCCAGTTTGTCTAGTCCCAAGACCCCAATCTCCACCTACCGCGCGCACCGAAGCTCCCTCGCTTTCACTACCTCCTTCCCTAGGTGCGCCATGAAGCGTACGCGTGGAGACGAGCCGGAGGTGAAGCTAGTTGAAGGCGCAGCAGCATATGGCTCGATCGTCGCCAAGCAGGCGGAGGCGTCTTCTCCAAGCACGAATGTCGCTCGTCGCCGCGTCGTCGAGGGTGCGAGCTCATCCATCTAGCCAATAGCTGTCACCACCGAGAAGCAGGTGGCCAACAACGTCGTGGTGCTAACGGCAGATCTAGATGGGGGGCAGGCGGCAGGCGGAGGCAATTCGGTGCTCTACATCAACGACCCCATCGCCGTACAAGAAATCTTTGACGCAATTGTGGAGAATGACGAGTTTGAGGAGGAGGTCCCTGTTGAGGAGTCAGAGGTACTACATTGCTAGCTTCTCTAGTCACAGTCGTAGATTTCACTGTTCATACATAGGATTTGCTCAATCGTGTACAGATTCTTTTGCTCTTGAAGTAGGGCAGTATATATATGGTTCGATTAGTCGATTGATGCATCTGCCATCTAGTCACAAAACCCCAATCCGTCTAGTCACAAAACCCCAATCTGCTCATCTGCCATCTAGTTGACTTTGCTAGTTGAGTGTTGATTTCGATACACAGCATGCCTATAACATTACATTTCTATTCCTTACTGAGCCCAATGATTCAATTTCGCCCCAAAATAGTGTTGATGGTGTCGTTTTCTTAGGGATGGTTAGTAAACCTGAGGCAGCAATGCACATAAACAATATAGGTTGTGTTGTTGGTATTTTGGTTCTCCGACTCCATCGCTGAAAAAATGAGGCCCTAATTGTTTTCTCATATGGAACCTATATATATATAATCTTTGTATTGTTTCTGATATATGAATGCGTTGTATGATGCATATGTATATCCCTAAATATTGTTTTGTATGATTACATTTCAATTTCTTATTGTGGCAAGTAATTCAAATTTGCCCCAAAGAGAGGCAGACACATTGGTGTCAGATTTTTTCAGGGATGAGTTAGCGAACCTGGGGCCATGTACAAGATCAATATAAGTTGTGCAATTGTTACTTGGTTCGCTTACGTCATCCCTGTAGAAACTTATGCGGCCGCAATCTTTATTCTACATTCATAGAACTATGATATTTGAATTATCTATTCCATGCATTCATAGTGTATAAGAATTACATTTTAGTTTGTTACCGAGGCCGATGATTGAAATTTGCCCCAAAAGAGTTCAATGGGAGACACGTATGATGGTGTCGTGTTTTAGGGATGGGTTGGTGAACCTGAGGCAGCAATGCACACAAACAATATAGGTTGTGTTGTTGGTACTTTGGTTCTCCAACTCCATCTCTGAAACAAATTATGAGGCCCTTGATTTATTCTCATATGGAACTACATATATGATCCTTGATTTGTTTCTGATCTTTTAATGATTGGTATGATGCATATGTATATGAATGGTTTTGATCATAAGTATTTTTAACATGTACCTAAAGATTAATTGTTTGGTTTTTTATTTATAATTACAATGTTTAGGCTTGTTTTTGTACCTGACTATGTATATACATGAATATTGTTTTGTACGATTACATTTCAATTTCTTATTGTGGCCAATGATTCAAATTTTCCCCAAAGAGAGGCAGACACATTGGTGTCAGATTTTTTTAGGGATGAGTTAGCGAACCTGGGGCCATGTACAAGATCAATATAAGCTGTGCAATTGTTACTTGGTTCGCTTACGCCATCCCTGTAGAAACTTATAAGGCCGCAATATTTATTCTACATTCATAGAACTATGATATTTGAATTATCTATTCCATGCATTCATAGTGTATAAGAATTACATTTTAGTTTGTCACCGAGGCCGATGATTGAAATTTGCCCCAAAAGAGTTCAAGGGGAGACACATATGATGGTGTCGTGTTTTAGGGATGGGTTGTGAACCTGAGGCAGCAATGGACACAAACAATATAGGTTGTGTTGTTGGTACTTTGGTTCGCCAACTCCATCTCTGAAACAAATTATAAGGCCCTAGATATATTCTCATATGGAACTACATATATGATCTTTGAATTGTTTCTAATCTTTTAATGATTAGTATGATGCATATGTATATGAATGGTTTTGATCATAAGTATTTTTAACATGTACCTGAAGATTAATTATTTGGTTTTTTATTTATAATTACAATATCTAGGCTTGTTTTTGTACCTGACTATGTATATCCCTGAATATTGTTTTGTACAATTACATTTCAATTTATTATTGTGGCCAGTGATTCAAATTTTTCCCAAAAGAGAGGTAGACACATTGGTGTCAGATTTTTTCAGGGATGAGTTAGTGAACCTGGGGCGATGTACAAGAACAATATAGGTTGTGCAATTGTTACTTGGTTCACTCACGCCATCCTTGAAGAAACTTATGAGGTCGCAATCTTTATTCTACATACACTCCGATGCAATTATTTTTCATTGTGTTGAGATGAAATGATATATGAACCGATCAAACTATTGCTGAGATGCTTTCTCTTTGATATCCACGTATATATTGTCTTACATGTAAATGTTGTTAATTCTTGAGTTGTAATACAATTAAATCGTATGTATGAGTTCTAAGTTATGTTCTTAAAAATCAATAGGAGGATGATGATGAAGTGGACGATAGCAAGGAATCCAGGGACAACAAGATCCGCTATGTGCTGAGGCGATTACGGTGTGGGCTAATCCGTTTCTACCGTAGGGGAGACTGTTTTTCCCATTCTGTGGCAGAGCAATCAACGTGGACCTCGATAGCATGATCCAGCACACGGTGGGTGTTGCGAGAGGTGGAGGCAGAAGCCATAGGCTGATTACCTTAGCACGACATGCAGCCTTCAGCAAATTCCTCCGGGATTATGTCAGGACTGGCCTGTATCCCATCGACTAGGTTGTCCCTGCCTCCTGCTAATGCCCCTGCCCTGCTAGGCGTCTCCATGTCCCGGCCTCCTGCTGCCGCCCCTGCTTTTATTTTGTTTTAGTTAATTATTACCTATGTGTGGCATGTAAGACAATATATCCGTGGTGTCTCTAGTGAACCTTCTATATTAATCTACTCCTTTATATGGAGTGCCTTAATATTTCTAGTGTTCAATTATATTACTGATCATGCTCATGCACACTACAAAATATTTCTAGTGCTTGATTATATTATAATTGTCAAGGAATACATCAACAAGTTAAATTGGCGAAATTTTGTATTGAAGTCACTAAATGTTCTCACATCGGCGGTGGACATTGGCAGACACCAAAGGCATCAGCCGAGGACCTTCGAGCGACACGCAGTCTTCAGCAAATTCCTTACAGGTTCAAAAACGGGTTGCCGCTGCCTAGCTCCGAATTCGCTTACAGGTCCAACATGGCAGAACTTGAGCTACCACAGAGGCCTCAGCAGAGGTGGCAGAATTGGTGCGGGTGTAACCACGGCAACGGCGAGCTCGGATTCTAGAGGAGAAAAACAGAACTAGGCATGGTCGACATGGTGACAGATCTCACCGGGAACCAATTCTCGTCCCCGCACCGTGCCATGGGTGCATCCATGGTGAGGGCGAGCTCCGACTCGGGATGGGGAGGAGAGCAGGGCCGAGCAGGTTCGTCACGTCCCAGCTCTGTGCCATGGCCGCGACCACAAATTGCCGCTCTGGGGAAGAAGGAGATGCGTAATGGATGCAGGCGCCAACTCTGCAAGCCTACAGGGAGGAGATCTGGGCCAAGCAGGTTCGTCCACGTCCTAGCTCTGCGCCATGGTTGCGACGCCCCACAGATTGCCGCTCCAGGGAAGAAGACGCGTAATGGATGCAGGCGCCAACACTGCAAGCCTAATTGACACCTAAGCGACGGGAGCGACATAACGGCGAGAACTGACAGGGGGGCCAACTTGACGGCCGTTAGCCTGATATTTTGTATTGAAACGTAAAGTTGAATTTATGCCGAAAAAGACCCTCTGAGTATTTGGCACACTAACAGTAGTCATCGCGGCTGATTTCAGGGAACTTGGGTACCGCGTTGCCTGGGCGCCCCAACTTTCAAGCCGCAAAATGACATTCTCCCCCACGGTCGCATTATCCGACCCTAGAAGCTCAAATCAGCAACCTCCTATTACGGTTGCTGAACAAGATCAAGGGCAAGTTTCACCTTCAACTACCAACGCTGAACAATCTATTGCTCAAGCTAATAGTCAAGATGAAGAACAAGATGATGAATTTATACCTCCAAGGAACAATGAAGAAATTGAAATTCGTTGCAAAGCTCGAGCTGAGAGGAACCTTGAACTTAGGGGTGACACACTTGATAAAGTGGTGGGTGATCTTAGGAGAAGGGTGTCCACAAGGGGTGAGCTAGCAAGATTCAGTGACCATCAAGCACATATATCCATGGTGGAACCGAAGAAGGTTTTTGAAGCTCTTGAAGATCCGGACTGGGTTGTGGCTATGCATGAAGGGCTCAACAATTTTGAGCGCAACAAAGTTTGGAAGCTTGTTGAGAAGCCTAAAGAGTGCTGTAATATTATCGGCACAAAGTGGATCTTCAAAAATAAGCAAGATGAGAATGGAATTGTTGTGAGGAACAAGGCAAGACTTGTGGCACAAGGCTTTTCCCAAGTGGAAGGCATCAACTTCGGCGAGACTTATGCTCTAGTGGCTCGCCTTGAGTCCATTTGTATCCTCCTTGCTTATGTAGCTCATCATAACTTTAAATTACAGCAAATGGATGTTAAAAGTGCCTTTCTTAATGGTCCATTACATGAGTTGGTTTATGTTAAGCAACCCCCAGGCTTCGAGGACCCCAACTTTCCGAACCACGTCTACAAACTCGATAAGGCACTCTATAGACTTAAACAAGCCCCACGTGTGTGGTATGAGCATCAAGTTTTATTGTTAGATCGGGGCTTCGAAGTTGGGAAGATTAACCCCATGATTTTTAATAAGAAGGTTAATGGGGAGCTTTTCGTATGCCAACTTTATGTTGATGACATTATTTTGGCTCAACTAACCAAGCTTTTAACGATGAATTTTCAAAGCTTATGACTGAAAGGTTTGAGATGTCTATGATGGGCGAGTTGAGGTTCTTTCTTAGTTTCAAAATCAAGCAACTACGAGAAGGGACATTTATTAATCAAGCAAATTATATACAAGACATGCTCAAGAGATTCAAGATGACCGATCTTAATGGTGTTGCTAAGTGTCACCTTGAATTAAATCCCAATGGTAAAGATGTGGACCAATAGGTATAGTGGTCCATGACCGGCTCTCTTCTTTACTCTGCACATCTAGACCCGATATTGTGTTGAGTGTAGGTGTGTGTGCAAGGTATCAAGCGGCTCCTGAAGAAACCAATTAGTGGCGGTCAAGAGAATCTTCTGATATTCAGTTCATTCCCCTAACTTTGGTCTATGGTATCCCAAGGGCTCTAATTTTTCTTTATGTGGATACACATATTCCGATTGGGCTGGTGATAAGGATGATAGGAAGTCTACTTCTGGAGCTTGTCAATTTTTAGGAATATCTTTGGTTTGTTGGTCTTTCAAGAATCAAAATTGTATATCTCTATCCACCGCTAAAGCGGAATATGTGGCTGCCGCTAGTGCATGCACTCAGTTGTTATGGATGAGGCAAACTTTAAAGGAATACGATATCAATTGTGACAAAGTGCCTCTTTTATGTGACAATGAAAGTTCCATCAAAATTGCTTACAATATGGTGTAGCACACAAGGACGAAACATATTGAGATTCGCAATCATTTTATTCGAGACCATGTCAGCCATGGAGATATTGACCTATCATTTGTGAGCATGAAGAATCAGCTAGCAGATATTTTTACGAAGCAACTTGATGAAGCAAGATTTTGTTATTTAAGGAATGAGCTAAATATCGTGGATTCAAGGAGCTTGACTTGATTTCCCTTGCATACTTCCCTATGTATCTTCCTCTATTTGGTTTAGGTGTGGGCATGGATATAGGGGGAGTGGGGTCCTAATTATTGGGCTAACCCTCCCCCCATAATGTCGAAATCAATACAAATCATTTCTCTTAATATCATTTTGTGATATGTATGTTTATTGATGAGTATTGGCTATGAACCCAAGAGACATCTTCGCAGTGTCATGCCATCTACTCCTACATGCTGGATTTGGGCACCGCCCTCTTCATTTTGAAGAGTTGGTTCTTTGAGGGGTTTATTGGTTTTTATTTGCCCATCTTATGTTTTTATGGAAAATACACCAACAATTGGATTTTCATTAGCTTGGTTTTTGCAATTCTTAGTGTGTACCATCTCAGTTTGGCTCTCTAAACCTAAGCCTTTCTCCCCCAAGACATCTATCTTGCACACAAGTCCATTGTTTATCTTGCGAGGGTATTTGAGGGGCTATGCTGGCCCAATTCCTGTGTATACAGAAAAATTGGTGAGGGCCGGATTATCCGCCCCAAGTTGGGGCCGGATTATCCAGCCCGGGCGGTTCCGTATGATTTAGGTCGGGGCATCGGGTGGGAGGGTTCAAATAGAGCATCCACTCCCACCCCGACCCCCTCTCCTTCCCCAGCCACCGTCGACACTCCTCGCCCTCTTCGGTGCCGTTCCGGCCGCCAGATTTTCTAGGCCTCCGCCGGATCTTCTTCACCACTCCTCCGGGTACCTTCTCCTCTGAGTTCTTCTTCCAATGCTTGAGGGTAATCCCCTCTATCATCTTGTGTATGGAAATTGTTATTTTGTGGTTGAAACTTGGTCTAGAAGTTGCCCCTGTGTTCCTTTGCATGTTAGAAATCGTAGACTAGCAACCCCTCTGCCCGATCCGTGTTTGTACTGTTAATCTGAGACGTGATGCAAAAAATTTGCCGAGGCTGGATTATCCACCCCTGGCATGGCCAGACTATCCAACCGGGCCGAATTATCCAGCCTAGAAAGTTTTCACTTGCTGCAGTTGTTCTCAGACTATGGTGTGACGTATGATTGACTTGTGGTTGTTTTTTTACTGTTTTAAGCAATCCACCTGGACTTGTGTGTTCTTATCTTTTTGCTATCTTCCTTGTTCGCTTCACAGGTGGTTCTCGTGATGTCACGAAAACGTATCAGAGCCGTCCTTGTCCTCGGTATTTCAGGCCTAACAAAGAGGGTGTGCTGGTTTACGAGGTTGAATTGAGAAGGAGGAAGAGAGAGGCTGCAAGAATGGCTGAAAGGGCTAAGAAGGACAAGAAATCATGGGCTGGTTCCAAGAGGAAGGGCAAGCAGACAAGGGTCCGCTACAAGGACATGGACCTCATTTCGTACTCATCTCTTTGCAAGCGTGATGTGTACGTGGAGGCTGAGATTGATGAGGAGCTTGGGGACCCCAACTTTTGGTGTGATCATCAGAAGTTCATCTTTGATGACGTCTACAACCGCTTGAAGATTCGCCCCATGCACCCTATGGATCTAACTGAGGCAGGCCGTAAGCCTCAGTGTGTTGATGCTCTGGCTATGACTGAAGGGATGGGGCTGCACCATCTCATGCAACTTCAATGCCCCTATGATACATCCTTGGTGAAGCAGTTTTTCTCTACTCTCGTGGTGTGTGGAGATGAGCGTTGCACCATGAAATGGATGACCTACAACAACTTTCTGCAGGCTGATTTCTACATGTTTGATGAGGTACTTGGCTACTGATTTGCTGGTCGAGATCATTCTTGTGGATATCGCATCATCACCCCTATCAATCCCAACAAGGACACACTTCTTTCACCATGTTGTGGACAAATTGGTGTCGTTGGTAAGGTTGTCGGTCTCTCCCCACTCTATGCTCAGTTGGTTCCATGATTGCATCGCTCCGAGTGGGGGCAACAATGACAGTATCAGTGGTCACCTTGTTCAACTGCTTGGCTTTGCTTATGAGTGTGCCTCCTCTGAAGACTCTATTGTGGATTACAAGTTGGATGTGACGGATTTCATCTTCCATGAGATGACTAAGGCTTTGTACAACAGGCTGTCCATCCCATATGCTCCCTTCATCATGATGCTCATCAAGCATATGCTTCCCAATGAGGATTTCAGTGGGAACCTCTATGGTGAACATAAGGTCAAGAAAATCTACAACAAGGCTCGAAAGACCTCTCAACCCTCTACAGCTCCTGAGTTCTTCATGGGAGATGCTAGGGCGAGTGGGAGAAGGCCCCTGTGCCATCTATTGCTCGAGAGGTGAAGCAACTCAGCTGGTTCCAGCACAACATTCTTTGCATGGGGGTTGACACTCACAAGGGGAAGTATGAGGCATACCGGCAGCGTAATGATATTGCTCACACTCAGTAGCTTATCCTTCACCACGTCTCTGAGGCATCAGCCCCCCTCCTACCCAGGATGCTCTTACTCTGTATGCTCAGTGGAACATGTCAGGCATCAAGTATGGTGACTTGGAGCGTCACTTCTTCGCGAGGGAGCCTACTCCGTCAGCCGCTGATGATGAGGATGAGGAATATGATGATGATGAGGAGGAGGAATCCTATGATGAGGATGAGGATGAGGACAAGGAGTGATCTCTCGGGACGCTAGCATTGCTCTTTTCCCTTTTTTGGCGTTTTGATGCCAAATGGGGAGAAGTAGTTCTATTAGGTGTTTGTGTGAGACTATGTTGGTCCGCAATGAGTCATGAGACTATGGATTTATCTCTATGGATCTATTAATGGTTATCTAATGATTATCTATGTAATTATCATTATGGTTGTATCATCACGATATTATTCTCGGAAGTCTCATTATGGGGGTTTCTAAAATGTGACTATCACTATATTATTGATGACTTCATTATGGATGGCATGACACATCTCTATCTTTCCAACTCATCATTTGATATTAGTTTCCAATTCATGAAAAAGTAATGAACCTATGTGTGTGCATTTGTATTAAAATACAAACTTAATATATGCACACATTTAGGGGGAGTACTTTTCATCCTTGGAATGATGTGTTAGTAGGGCTTTATTGCAAATCCTAGTATTATCATCTAACACCAAAAAGGGGGAGATTGAAAGAACATTTCATGATCTCTAGTGTTTTGTGTGTTAGATAACAATGCTAAAGATTATTTAACTGTGTGTTTAGTGGTGTAGAATACGTTTCCACCCAAATGCTGCCAAACTAGAGTTTTGGGGGGGTGGATTACCCGCCCCTACCAAGGGCCGGATTATCCGCCCAACCGAGTTCGTCAAAGCCTCCAAGGTGCATCACGTAGAAGGGGCGGAGTTTTCCCTGGATTAACCGGCCAGGGCTAGAGCTTTTGCCTAGGCCAGATAATCCGTCCCAATAGGGGGAGGATAATCCACCCCCAGGGCTTTTTCCAAAAGCCCCCAAGGCTCGTCATGCAGAAGGCGGGGGCGGAGTTTTTTCTGGATTAAGCGGCCAGAGCTGGAGCTTTTGCCCAGGCCGGATAATCCGCCCCACCAGGGGTCCAGATAATCCGCCCTCAGGAGTTTTCCAAAGGCGACCAAGGCGCGTCACGCGGAAAGGGGCAGGCATTTGGTCCGAATTGTCTAATTCCATGTCGGATGTTTGCCCCGATCAGATAATCCAGCCTCCACTTAGGCCGGATAATCCGGCCCCCAATTCCTCCAACGACAACTTTTTGGATGGGCTATAAATAGCCCTTCAGATCCCCAGTTCAAATCTCTCGGATCCTACGAAAAAGCTCTGCCCAGTTCATATCGATTCAAGTGCAATCTCCATCTTCAACCACTCAAAGGCTCTGAGCTTTTGGGAATTGAAGGAGGAGACTTTGATCTTCATTGACATCCATCAAGGTCTTCACTTCCCCTCCATTCACTTGGAGGATTCTTGACCTAGTATTTATTGCAAATATCTAGATCTCTATTTCGATTATTGATTAACTTGTTCTTGTGGCAGCTTGTTGTCATCACGGGAGCCTCCAATTCAGTTGTGGATGTGTGCCCCGCTAGTGTTATAAATGAAGGGAATATGCCCGAGAGGCAATAATAAAGTGGTTATTATCTTATTCCTTGTTTATGATAAATGTTTATTTTGCATGCTATAATTGTATTAATTTGGAAACGTTAATACATGTGTGTTTAATAAACAAAAGGAAAGTTCCTAGTTATGCCTCTCTTATAAACTAGCTCGTTGATTAACAAGATGATCAAGGTTTCCTGATCATGGACATTGGATGTCGTTAATAACGAGGTCACAACATTGGTGGAATGATGTGATGAACATTCATCCAAAGTATAGCATTATGATCAGAGTCATTATGTTTATATTGCTATAACATCATACGAAGTAATCTTAGTCCTTAGACCATGAGATCATGTTAATTGCTAACACCGGAAGAGTATCTTGATAACATCAAACGTCACACCGTAATAGGGTGACTATAAAGGTGGGTTCAGTGCTACGAAGGTGTTATGTTGAGGCTCATGGATCAAGAGTGGGATTTGTCCATCTCGATGATGGATAGATATACTCTGGGCCCTCTCGGTGATATCACATTGAAATAGCTTGCAAGCAAGTGATGTGATCACTAGAATGTTATATCACGGGAACGAGAAAAGAGTGCATGTCGGTAACGAGATCAAACTAGGTATTGGAATACCTATGATCGAATCTCGGACATGTAATATATCGCGAGACAAAGGGATTTAGTTACGACGTTAAAGGTTCACACGATCACAAGAGTCATCGTTGAATATGTGGGAGTCAGTACGGATCTCCAGGTCCCGCTGCTGATTATTGATCGGAGAGGGGTCTCGATCATGTCTACATTATTCACGAACCATAGGGTGACACACTTAAGGGATACCGACACCATTTGGAGCAAATATGTTTCAGATAAACATTTAAGAAAGCACTGAAATCATTTCGATGGAAACCGGAATCGTTTCGGGTGAAATTGCAGAAACTGGTTCTGCATGTGATATTGAAATGTTGCAGGGGGTTTTATGTGAATGTTTGTTAATTAATGTAATTGACAAAATTTTGAATAAAATAAATAAAAGTGTTTTATTTAATGAGAACTTGCATTAAATTTGGTGGAAATTCAATGGAGGTGAGTGGAATTTTGAGTGGGTGGCTAATTATGTGAGTGGGAGCTCCACCCACATGAATGTGGAAGAGGTGGGGGCACCTCCCTTGGCCGCCGGCCATGGTGAGGGGCGGCCCCCTCTCCCTATAAAATGCCCCGCACTCCCTCCTCTCATCTCGCACCACCTCCTCGTGAAGGTTCTCTTCTCCCTCTAGTTATTCCCCATGGTCTCGGATTAGCGAGATACATGTTCCCGGTGGCTTTATCTGGAAAGGAGTTGCTGCTTCCGCTGCATCACTGGAGCGAAGAGGCGGAGGTTGTTCGGTGGACCGAACGTGTGTGCGATCACGGATGCACCGCTACTTTGCGGTGCTGGACTTGATGGTGCTGGACCTGATGGTGCTGGAGCTGCTGGACCTGTCAGACTTCCACACGATCTTGAGATCGGCAAGCGTACGACTACATCAACCACGAGTTCCTACTCGTTAACAAAACTCGTTGTCTTCGAGGGTAAGTTTTTCATGGATGTATGTCCACCTGCTGCTCTATATCTAGTAGATAGATCTTGGCGTACAGTTCTCATCGTAGGAATTTTTTTGTTTTCTATGCTGTGGACCCAACAGTGGTATCAGAGCCTGATCTATGCATAGGTGCTTTGCACGGGTAGTACACATATGTTTATATGTGGGCGATGATGATCATGTTATTGCATCTTCTATGTACTTTGGATATTGGTGGCATAGTGGGATGAAGCGGCCCGGACCAACCTTACATGTCATCGTACATGAGACCGGTTCCACGACTAACATGTAACTAGTTTTGCATAAGTGGCTGGCGGGTGTCTGTCTCTCCTACTATAGTCAATATCTGATTTACAACGAGTTGCTAATAACTTGGTTATCCTCGTTGTGGTTCATGTTCGTAGGTGAGATCGGTTCTATCTCTGATAGCCCTAAGCCACGTAAAACTTGCAATTGATAAATTAGAGGCGTCTAGTTTAGATCGTTGCTAGGCTAGTGTCTTGATATGGTATTGTTGTAAGTGGATGTATGGTAGATACTCTTACAACATACTTAACGTGTAAGTTCCATAGACCTTGGCCTTACACACAAAGGAATCATAGAGATCATACCACGATGCAAATGATAGAGATCAAATGCATGGACCATATCATGTCACTTTACACATTAGATGTTTGCATCTTATATTGCTAGTTTGGCGCTTTTAGTAGCATTATAAGATGATCCCTCATTTAAATATCAAGATAAAATGTCTTCTTCCTTAAGTATGCACCGTTTTATGGATCGTGTTTCGAGACATCACGTGATAATCGGGTGTACTCAACTCTACGCTTTCATACAACGGGTGTGGACAGTTTTACACACGCGAATACTAAGGTTCTTACTTGGCGAGCCTAGCATGTACAGACATGGCCTCGGAACACGGACTGAAAGGTTAAGCATGAGTCGTATAGTTGATGTGATGACCATATTGATGCTCACCTTTGAAGCTACACCGACTCACGTGATGATCGGACTTGGTGTAGTGGATTTGGTTCATGTAATCACCAAAAAGGCACGAGGGATGTCGTTTTTGAGTGGGAGTTCATTTCTAATTTGGATTAGTCGAACTCTATTTGTCATAAACTAAATCGAAGTGAATTTGCATAATTTGTTGTAGTCATTGGCATCTATTCACTCCCTTATACTTAGTTTTATTTGAGATAATAGAACTATAGAATTCTGGATATTTACTTTACGAACTGGTATCGTATTGTTTTGAATGTCAATTTAAAGTTTATAAGTCCTATTGCAAACTTTCAGCAAACTCTGTTTACTCCATGAAGTTTAATAAGTAGTATTAAATAAAGAGTAAGAATTCCAATGTTAGTATCTAAAGTATCATGTTTGCCTCCATGATTATTGATATTCAAAAATTGTTTTAATATCAAGGTTATCTAGGAGCTGAAAGAATTGTTTCAGGAACCATCATGTGTGGAAGATATTGTGATATCTGAAACAATGTTTTTGGTTGCATTATGATAGAGTATAATTTAGCAAAATACATGTTCTCGTATTGTATGAGAATTTGTGAAGGATGGAGATGCTAGGCATCTGGATCTCCCAAAAAGGTGTTGGGAACTAACATTATACTCGCGATTCTTCCTTATAGGCTCTAGTAGCTTGATCATGAAAGTTGTCATGATAAGGATGAATATAAGATGTAAGTAAAATGTTTACTACACTAATAGATTACTAAAGAATGGATTTTTGAAAGAACACCAAACATTTGATGATGGTGATCCACTTCAAAGTGCAAGTCCAAAGGTATTAGTATTTGACTATATACGCTTTGTACTATGTGTCATGTGAATGACACCACTATTGATGTTGATAGATTCTTTTAAAAGAAAAGGAATTGTTGAAAGAGAATCTATAAAATATTTGGCAGAAAAGAAAAGGTTGGAGATGTCCAACTTAGGTATATAGAAGATGTACATGTTATGGTTGTATTCCTTGCTTGTTAAAAAATGTGGTTCTGAGGTATTGGATACCGGTATTGGATACCGAATTGGTTGGTGTGAAGTGTCATACAGAACAACACAATTCATGAACTGCAACGGCCTAAGTAACTAGCAAAAGAATAAGTGATGATGTTCATCGAAAACAAATAAAGTGTTATTGTGTTTTTCGTTGTCGTCAAACCTAGCCTTCAAGATTTGTTTTAATAATTGTTATTTTGTTCCGGTATTATGAGAACAATGGTTGTTCAAATAATTATTGTATTCCATAAAGGATGGATGAACTTTTACAAGTCTAGTTGGAGAAATCACATCCATAAATATTAATGCTAAAATGTCGTAAGAGAAATGATTGGAAGATCACTTATGAAGTGATATCGCTGTTTGAATTATAATGGAAAGTAAACATGAAGAAACTCCATCTTGATGGATTTTTGGAGTCTTTTGATTTTGATCAATTGATGCTTGTGAAACTTACCTCAAGATAATGGAAACTCTGTCCATAGGCCAAAGAGGAACGGATGACTAACTTATTGGATATTATGCATATTAATGTATATAGTCCATTATGTGTAGCCATATGCGATGGATCTTTTTGCTTCATATGCTTTCTCCAGAAATTTGAGTGAATATATTTATATATTTACTTAATAAGGAAGAAGTATGAAACATTTGAAAATTGTTCAAAGACTTTCAAGATGAAGTGAAAAATCATTGTAACAAGAAAATAAAAGAATTTATGATTTGATCATAAAGGAAGATATTTAAGTTACAGGTTTAGCAAAACACCTAAGATTTCAGGAATTGTTCCATGAATTTGCATTTCCCGATAAACCACAGGAGTATGGTATGTTCGAGAGATCAAATCAAACCTTGTTTGACATGGTAAGATCAAAGGTGTCATTTATAAAACTGCCATTATGTTTGAAAGATTAAAGCTTTAGAGATTGCCGCTTTTACACTGAAAAGAGCACCATCGTGATCCGTTGAAATGACACCATATGAGTTATGGTTTGGGATAACACCCGAATTGTCTTTTCTTAAATTGTCTTTGAAATAAGACATGGATGTTTAACATCTATGAAATAGTCGACATGTCGGAAAGAAGTTTACGACAATGTTCAAGGAGTTGACTATGACAAGATTTGATCTTTCATAGCGATATATAGTCTTGACGGATTAATGTAGCAACCACTACATATAATTTGGTATATGGTAGTTGAATAAACAAAACAAGGTTCTTCTAATAGAACGGTAACCTAGGACATGTACATGACATGGTCCGAAGGGTTTTGTTAATTCAAAGGGTGCTAAAAGGGCATGTAAACTTCAATAGTTGAAGTAAGCATAGCGGAGTTGGAATCTTCACCATGATGAAACTATTAAAAGAGTTTAAATTCATCGGAGATGATGAAGATGCTTGCATTTGCAAGAAATTAAGTGGGAGCGCTGAGACATATTTCTAATACATTATGTAGAGGACATATTGTTGATTGGAAATGATGTATCTTGAATTGACACAAGTTAAGGATTTCATTAAATTAAGATTTCGATGAAAGACTTGGGCAAACCCAGAATATTAGGCATCAATATCTATATGGATAGATTAAGGCGCTAATATGGTTGTGCCAGACATACATATATGAGATATTGAAAGGGTTCAATATGGAAACAACAAGAAAGGTTCTTGCTGCATGGAAAGGATTGTATCAAAATTCAAGTGTTTCAACACTTGGTGAGTAAAATCACATGAAGATTTTGATCGATTATACCATGATATGTATATATCCATAATGTCCTATGCTCTAAATGTTATGAGCATATACCAGAATGATTCATAAGATGATCATTGTACAATAGTAAAGATATTCTTATGAGCTTTTGGAAGAACTAAGAATATATAATGTATAAGTGACAAATAGTTAAAGGTAGTTCATTGTAAAGTGTTACATTGATACTAGTTTTGTCACAAGATACAAATTAAATTTATCTCAATTTAGACTATGGGTGGCACAATGTAATGGAAAGGATGTTCCATGATGGATTTGGATGAGTTCCAAAGTTGAGACATTGTGACGGATACTACAACAAAAGGCTAAGTATATGACTGCTATAGTAGCAGCATAGGAGGGCATTTGTGTTAAGTAGTTTGTTATAAAACTAGGTGTGGTTCAAAGTGGGTTAATACTATGAAGATATATCGTGTGACAATAGTATCAACATATTTTAACCCGAACGAACTAAAGGTCTACCAAAGGACCAAATTTATACAATGCCATCTCATTTGAGAATGAGTGATGCGTAGAGACGCAAAGACATGCAAATACACACGGAACTGAAACTATCAGAGCCGGATATTATGTTAACCACTAGCAATCGCGTATATGCAACACTAGAAAGCCATAGGTGTTCAATACGCAAAGTTTTTCAAAATAGATTATTGACTCTAGTGCAAGTGGGAGACTGAAGGGAATATGCCCGAGAGGCAATAATAAAGTGGTTATTATCTTATTCCTTGTTTATGATAAATTTTTATTTTGCATGCTATAATTGTATTAATTTGGAAACGTTAATACATGTGTGTTTAATAAACAAAAGGAAAGTTCCTAGTTATGCCTCTCTTATAAACTAGCTCGTTGATTAACAAGATGATCAAGGTTTCCTGATCATGGACATTGGATGTCGTTAATAACGAGGTCACAACATTGGTGGAATGATGTGATGAACATTCAGCCGAAGTATAATATTACGATCAGAGTCATTATGTTTATATTGCTATAACATCATACAAAGTAATCTTAGTCCTTAGACCATGAGATCATGTCAATTGCTAACACCGGAAGAGTATCTTGATAACATCAAACGTCACACCGTAATAGGGTGACTATAAAGGTGGGTTCAGTGCTACGAAGGTGTTATGTTGAGGCTCATGGATCAAGAGTGGGATTTGACCACCCCGATGACGGATAGATATACTCTGGGCCCTCTCGGTGATATCACATTAAAATAGCTTGCAAGCAAGTGATGTGATCACTAGAATGTTATATCACGGGAACGAGAAAAGAGTGCATGTCGGTAACGAGATCAAACTAGGTATTTGGATACTGATGATCGAATCTCGGACATGTAATATATCGCGAGACAAAGGGATTTAGTTACGACGTTAAAGGTTCACACGATCACAAGAGTCATCGTTGAATATGTGGGAGTCAGTACGGATCTCCAGGTCCCGCTGCTGATTATTGATCGGAGAGGGGTCTCGATCATGTCTACATTATTCACGAACCGTAGGGTGACACACTTAAGGGATACCGACACCATTTGGAGCAAATATGTTTCAGATAAAGATTTAAGAAAGCGCTGGAATCATTTCGATGGAAACCGGAATCGTTTCGGGTGAAATTGCAGAAACTGGTTCTGCATGTGATATTGAAATGTTGCAGGGGGTTTTATGTGAATGTTTGTTAATTAATGTAATTGACAAAATTTTGAATAAAATAAATAAAAGTGTTTTATTTAATGAGAACTTGCATTAAATTTGGTGGAAATTTAATGGAGGTGAGTGGAATTTTGAGTGGGTGGCTAATTATGTGAGTGGGAGCTCCACCCACATGAATGTGGAAGAGGTGGGGGAACCTCCCTTGGCCGCCGGCCATGGTGAGGGGCTGCCCCCCCTCTCCCTATAAAAGGCCCCCCACTCCCTCCTCTCATCTCGCACCACCTCCTCGTGAAGGTTCTCTTCTCCCTCTAGTTATTCCCCATGGTCTCGGATTAGTGAGATACATGTTCCCGGTGGCTTTATCTGGAAAGGAGTTGCTGCTTCCGCTGCATCGCTGGAGCGAGGAGGTGGAGGTTGTTCGGTGGACCGAACGTGTGTGCGATCACGGATGCACCGCTACTTTGCGGTGCTGGACTTGATGGTGCTGGACCTGATGGTGCTGGAGCTGCTGGACCTGTCGGACTTCCACACGATCTTGAGATCGGCAAGCGTACGACTACATCAACCACGAGTTCCTACTCGTTAACAAAACTCGTTGTCTTCGAGGGTAAGTTCTCCATGGATGTATGTCCACCCGTTGCTCTGTATCTAGTAGATAGATCTTGGCGTATAGTTCTCATCGTAGGAATTTTTTTGTTTTCTATGCTGCGGACCCAACAATAAAGGCACCGGTTCCCACCTAGGAGGGTACCAAATAGTGGAAGGTGGATCAGGCCTTTGGTGGTGAGATCCATCGGAGAACAGGGTGAGGCCTATTGTGGCGTGGTGGTCTTAGTAACGCCCACACCTCCAACGCGGACGTACTTCCCTTAACAATAAAGGAACTGCGGTAAATCAAATCATATGTCTCCGCGTGCTCCACTACGGTTACCTCATTCCACTCCCTTTGCCTTTACTCGCCTAGTAGTTAGGTTTACATATAGGGAAATTCCTCTTAGTTGCATATCTAGAGAATTTACCTTTTTGTTGAGCCTAAAATTAAAAAAGAACTAAAAATTGATGAACGATCCATTTCAGACATGGCGGATGATGTGATCAAAGCAGCCGCAGGAGATAGTGATTAATATGATCTCACGGTCTAAGGCTAAGGAAACTACATTTTAACTATTTGCAATGATGAACCTTGTGACTTGATCGTGCTGCAATAATTATCTTTGGTAAATGTCCATCATATGATATATGATTCTGTTGTCAACTATCATAAATGCTCCATGATTAGGAAACCTTGATCATCGGTTGCCCAACGAATTAGTATAAATAGAGGCTACTAGGGACTCAGTCTGTTTCATACCACACATGTATCAATGTTTTCGCTTGTTACAGTTATAGCATAATATAAAACTATTACGAACTAATTGAGATATGATAATAAAACCCATTTATTATATGCCTCTAGGGCATATCTCCTTCAGCAGTGACATATGACATATTTGGTGGTACAAATGATAAATTTGAGTACATACATAGCATACGACATCATCAAGCATGTAGCCAGTAGGTGTCATGCTATATCTATAACATGTTGCCCAGACAGAATCCTGATGTAAAAACCTAATACATGTAGAAACAAAGACCTTCCATATTCAAATGAAGGTACAATCTACCTTACATAACCTTAAATTTATACTATACCCTATGTATTTGTAAATAAGGTTACTCTCTTATTTTTCTTATACCAATAAAGCAAAGCCTAATTGATCCCATGTCTCGGGCTAACTAAACATGTTGCATGGTATTTGGGAGAAACCTAATCAACTTTTCACATACAGGGATAGTAGCCTTGTATTAATAAAATAAAATTTTAGTAACGATCTTGCATTAAACAAAAGATGTTGGAGATGTTGGATACCCTGGTAGTTATTTTTTTGAGAAAGAACTAACTTACGATTAATTAAACAAAGTATATCATATCGAATAATGTAAAAGCATACAAACAATAAAGAATAGTGATTGGATTGAAAGTTAAATCAAAGATCTTTGAAGTCATTGTGTGTAGCCCCTCCTTTTACATCTTGACATTCCTCAAATAATCGGGTGAACAAATCACTGAAAACCAAACCTACACATGTTGCACTCCTTAAAGGTCTTGAAGATCCGCTCGAGTCACACACTCCAATAGGTTTTCTGAAAGGAATGTTGTAGAGGAAATCCCTACAACGAGTTTGTTTTTGAAATAATATAAGAACCAAATCTGCGCCCGTGAGGACTTGAACCTAGGTGGATGGGCTGTACATCCACTTCCCTAACCAAATGAGGTAGGATCACTTCTTAACACACATACTCCAATAGGTGAGAACCTAATTAGTTGTACATGTTGTGGCCAGAGACACACCCCTTGCAAGGCAAGCTGCCGAACCGTTGATCGAACGCCGTGCTTTAGAAGAACTCCTGAAGTATTTGATTTGTGAAGACATGTTTTGATATACTCTATTAAACCTTTAATATATGATTCATGTGGAACACATCACATCACAAATAAATAGTGCACTGTTTTAAATCTATACTATAATTTACAGGTTGGTCTGTCTAAAATTTCCGTCCACCTTTTTCTGAATGATTTTGCGCCTACTGCTTCGGACGTTTTACACCACCTGCCACCGCTTAGTCAATATCCTGGTTCCCCAATCGCGGGCATCCGGTAGAAATCCCCAAACGCCTCGGTGATGCGGACGTCCAGGTCGAGCAGAGGCGGCGGCGTCAGATGGCGCGTGGCGTCGCGGAGGAGGGCGAGTGGCGTCCGCTCACGAACCGGAGGAGGGCGACAGTGCTTCGCTGGGAAGGTGAGCGGCGGTGGAAGATCAACGCGCCCGGCCTTCCCTGCTGCACCACCGCCGGCCGTGGGAAAAGGGGGTGGACGAGTTGGAGCGGACACGAGGGAAACAGGACGGTTCGTGCTCCAGTGAATAATCCGCATCCAGCTCCGGAGTGCAGCTGAACGCCGTCGATGCCTGCAGAACTATTTACAACTAGGGCCAGGCAACAAGACCATACGTCCTGGTTGACGCCGCCTGACCTCCCAACCGAGGCCTCAATCTCCCAGGCGCGTAGCACATCCTCGCTCGCTGGAGGTCGCCGTTCATGGCCTAGATCTGACCAAGTGACCGTACGTACCCTGGTTGGCGGAGACAGACGCCGACGACAAGAATCAGATGCCAAGCATGAGGCGACGAGGGCCGCATGAGCTAGCGCCGCTGTGAGGCAGAGGGATTCTTGGCGGAGGGAACCTTGTATGAGTGGGCAGCGGGTCCCCAATGAACGATTAATCGATTTGCTAGCTCAGCTGCACCTCAATCATTGTTGCCGGCGCCATCTTCTCAAGCATGGAACGGGTGATCAATCTGGCGATCTTTTCTGAACCTTTGCTGGCCGTGTGTGTGGTAGTGCATAGAACCTTGCCATTTCTTTATTTTTGTCAAAGCATGTAATGTTAAGTAGTATTACAAGAAAAGAAAATGCCCCGTGTTCTCACAAAGGCCAGAGCTACTGTAACTTTTCAGCACAATCTAACTGCTTGAGCTACTCCTTCCGTCCGCAAATAAGTGTACTTTAATCCTTGTCCTAAATCAAAACTTAGTAAAATTCGACTAACTTTGTAGAGAAACGTAGCAATATTTATGACCCTAAATTTCCGTTTTTAAATTTAATCTCATAATATGACAAATTGATGTAATATATGTTGCTATATTTATCTATAAAGTTAGTCATAGTTATTTACTTGCGAACGACGAATAGAGGGAGTACGCGTCCAGCTTCAACAGCTCTGCACGTACCTATTCAGCAATCTCTCCGGGGGCACTCTGCTCAGGGATCTCGCTAGGAGTTGCACAAGTCCATGCACCAGCACCTCTAGATAGGCTCCTGATGCAGCTCTTGAGAACTTCATTCTATTCTATTTATTGAAAACTGCCAAAGCAGCAATTATGAAAGAAAGGATATAGAGTTTTTCAAGACACCGTATCCACACAGACTTGAGAAGTGCGTTCTCGAGAATCGTCGCGGCATAACAGAAACCGTAAATGAAACTAAGAATTTTAAAAAAAGGAGTTTGCGCGAAAATTTAGTAGATCATCACACCAGTTTAACTTCTCCACATGTGGATCATCGCGGAATACATAATATTTATATCAAAATGCTTACAAAAGGTGGCGTCACCGCAAACCCTACCACTATTGTGACCAAAGTGCTCCAGGTGACCTCACAGGAGCGTATGGAGTGGCAACGACCTCAGTTGGAGTCTGGGGAGACCTCGACGACCTCCGTCAATGCTAGCGCCAACTCCTTCACGCGGGGCGAGCTGTTCCCGCTATGCGGTGACCATCGGCCATCACCGCATGCTGCTCGCGGCGGCACCAAGCATCGAACCTCTCCTTGCAGCGCGCCTTCTCCTCGGTGCCCTCCACCGCGAGCAGAGCCCAGCAAAGCTCCTTGGCCTCCCGCTTCTCCTTTGCCCGAGCAGCACGAGCGGGGCGGCGATGAAGCGTCTCGATCGCGTGGCGTCGGCGTCAGCGATGTAGGCCATAGGGACTACGTGCTCACCCTCGAATTTGCCGCTTGAGGCGACTTACATGTCGGACGAGGACGGTGGTGCGTCGGAGTCGGAGGGGAGGAAGGACGACTCGGAGTCGCTGTTGTCAGAGGAGAATGAAGACGGGGTCGGCAATGGAGGCAGGCGAGGACCACGCGAACTCCCCGTCTCGACGTCGTTGCGGGTGCGGCGGAGGAAGCGAGCCAGGGGTGAAGGCGTGTGGGGCCTGCGGCGGTGCGCCATGTGCCCCTGCTCCGCGTCTTTGGCCTCGCGTCGCTGAAGGCTCGCCGGTACTATCTCATGCACGCGGATGTACCGCAGCGACGTGCGCTTCCGCGCGCCGGCGGCGACGATGCGTCGCCGGTGCTCCGCCTCGTCGATGGGAGGCCCGCTCGGCACATCGCCGTTATGGCCCACCTGGCCTCCCCCAAGTCCGATTGAGTAGCGGCAAGGTGGCATGGGGCGGTGGAGGTGGTGGATCTGCACCGGCAAGGGGGGATTGAGCAGCAGCGGCGACGAATCGAGCGGCGGAGCGGTGGAGGAGGGGAAATGTGTCTCAGATCTCGACCTAGAGACTGCGTCGTGAACCCTACATAAGGGGGTGCGAGTTGCACATTCTCGGTTGTCCGAGAAAATTTTGACGGACCGTGCCGTGTTTTCGATGTATGTTCTATCAGTTTTTAGCGGTCAAAACTAAGAATTCGCCGGATTTTCTCAGGCCGGGCGGGTTTTCGTTGCCTACTTGAGTTGCTCTGAATGCTCCTCAAAGATAACCCCAGTTTCTGCCAGGGAAACATCGTAGCTACTAACCTACAGATTTAAACATGAAAGGTTGCTTGTTCGATGTAAGGCGCCGCCGTAGCAACGCACGGGTTCTCTGCTGGTATGAATCTAATTACACTAGTTTGTCTTAATGAACTAAAGTAAAACATAAGAAATAGAGGGAGTACAATACTATCATGTTGATTTCTATAAATATTGTAGAACACGCATATTTGCGGCACATATGATACATTATTAATACAGTACAATGCATTGGTCTGTCCTTATTTAATTAATAATTGTCCGTGCATTGTGCAAAGTACGAGTGCTTGTAACATACACAGGTCACATGCTGGCGCAGCAGCAGCGAAAGCATGCATAACCACGTGCAAGTCCTGATGTTTACACACGGCATGTATTGATCTGCAACTGTATATGCAGGGCAGAGCTCTTCACATCTTGCTGGACATGGTGGCGAGATACTTGGTGTGCCGGCCATGTGCAAGCACCTCGCCTGTGGCTTTCCTCCTCACCTCCACGGTCACACACCCCGTCGTCTCCCCGATGCCCAGCACCTTCGCCTCGATCTCGATCTCCTCCTGCATTCATATCGTTTTAACTAGTTTTTCAATTTATCAACATTTTCAAGTGATCATTTAAAGGTGAATCACAATGTGATGAAATTAATGCACGCACGTTTGCACGGGCAGCGTTGAGGTAGGAGACAGTGATGTCCAGGGAGACTCCCGTCGTCGGTGAGCCGCCGGCGAAGATCACCGCCGAACCCACCAGGTCCACCAGGGATGCCACTGCGCCTCCATGCATGTGCTTCCTTGTGTTCTTCAATATTGTGCACCGTAGCCGTAGGTACGTGTAAAAAGGTGCATGCCATATACTCAGGCGTCGGCAAGTAATGATGATCAATTGCACCGATTGGTTCGTCAACAAGATTGGAGTGTTTCATTTTACAGGTTATCAATAGAGGACTTTTACAATACCCCTAAGTAAATATTGACCATCCATTTTGGGAGATCCAGCGAATTAGATTAAAAGGTACTCCAATCCAACTAATATGGAGTACTGCATGGAAAATCTGGGAGTACAGTTTTAAGGGGTAAAATCGTACTTCTACAAGGCAGTTTATTTGTAGATCACCGAGTTAATAGATCTGATGGTCCTGTGAGCACACCGCCGGCGGAGATGACCGGCGTGCGCCGCAACCGCTCAACTGAGAGTCCGTGGGGTAACGCCCACAAAAGAAGCTCGGTCTCATGGCCGTCGGCCACAGCCCCGTCTCGCCTTTCCTAGATCCGCATATGGTGGAAATTCATGCCTCCCCCCCTCCGCATCCATACACATGGAACTGAATTTGTTTGTTCACTGTATCAATTTTAGCCTCGCGTGGTGTGTTTTCTCATCGCAAATCTGACAATAATTTGTCACTTGACAAATCCTTCAGTGCTTGCACTGCAAACACGAACAGCCTCCTGTGAATGGACCGGTGATGGTGGCCGGAGATGTGGATGCGCGGCGGGCTACCAGAGATACAAAATGGGGCAGCCGGCTAGAGACGTGCCAGTGGCGGATGGTAGGAGCGCCCCCGGCAGATGATGCGCATGCAGCCATGCACTCGATCGGGAAGGTGCAAAGGTTGTTGAGGGAGCACGATCGGCAGACAGGACAGGCTTACTGCCATGTACTAGCACAAACATAAATTGGTAACCCTTCGTTGTTCAAAGAAAAAGGAGTCTAAACTACCCTCTTGAATTACCAGTGAGATTTAATTGGTACTCCCCCTTCCACTTATGGAGTACAGAGTACCGTAAAAATCCTCTATCAATAATGACCCGTTTAGTCGAAGACTCTCCAGCGAATTACTACTACTAATGAGACCCGGTGGGCTCGGCTCCACACGAGAGCATAATCCACCAATCTAGCACTTGGTTCTCAGATCTTTGGTTTTCTATTACTTTGATAAACTTCACGGATGTGTGCATACATTCTGTAGAGGGTGGGTTAACGGATCTGAATATCGTGAAGGCGATCTGTGTGTCGAGCGTGCATGTGGGCGACATCTCGTGTCTGCTGGGAAGTGGCGTACGGTGTTCCAGGGAATATGATATATTTATTATTTAACAAAGTACTTGTCTGATCCTAGAAGATATGCATGCAATACTATAGTACTCTAGTGCACATGCTTCAGAGTTTATACTCCCTCCGTCCAGAAATAACGCACTTGAATTTGTCTACATTAGATACACTCGAATGTAGATAAATTCGAGTTAGTCATTTTTAAACGGAGGGAGTATTTAGTTTCTTGTGTGGCCATCCCCCCGCGACTCTCTCAGCATAGGCAACTATATTTTCTTGTCGATGGAGGTCCGTACATACCGTGAGGCGAGGAGGGACGGTGAAGGAGAAGAGGGCGCGGCCGGGCTCGATGGCGTCGACGCGGAGGCCGGCGACGGTGAAGGCGTCGTACAGCCTGGTGCCGACGGCCCGCTCGTGCCACTCCCGCATCGCCTCGTCGACGCTGTCCTTGCTGCCGCCCTCCAGCTTCGCCATCGCCGCCGTGCAGGGATTAAAAGCTAGCTAGTCCCACCCGATCGACAGTACTGCTGCTAGCCCTCACAGCTCTCACAATCACAGATGACAAGTACGTACGAACTGGTACACACCACGCTGAGCTGAGATGGCTAATGCAACGGTAGGGGGACGCTGTATCTATAGACCGACCGACCGACTGCTTGCAGCTAGGTAGGCTGCGAAGTAGTGAATGGTTGGTGGCTGTCAGGCTGTGGACAGCGATGATTCACCGGCCTACGTGGCTTTGCTTTCTTCACGTGTAAAAATCCCCGATAGATATATATCTCAATCTAGTTTTTTTTTTTTTGAGGATTCTAGTTCTGCTCACTTATCTGGAGTTTGCACGCCGACAGTGGGCCACTCACAAGAAGAAAAGCGCTGATGAAGAAGGCCGGCCGTCGGTGTACGCGGGCCTGCGCCACGCCTCGTCTGTCCCCTGACTGGGCTTTCAGCCCGTGGGCGGCTGGGAGCACGGAGCACCAGGCCCAGACACAGCCCCCGACGAGCCCTGCCTAGCCCATTCCGAGCTGGTTCGCGGCAGCGTCCACCCATCATCGGTTTCTCCTCTCGGCCGCAGCCTCGATTCACCCACCGGCTGACCTGCGTCGCACTCGCCAACGAGGGACGCAAAATCCCTCTGTGTGAACTCCGTCCTCCTCCTCTATCCCAGAAACTCCCGGGCTGGGCGCGCGGCACCTGCCCCCAGCTTTAAAAACCCGAGGCGTACGGCGAGGCCTATCGGGCGCCGGGATCAAGCGACAGCAGCTCAGCAGCATGCCCGTGCTACACCGATCGACACCCGGCCTCGCTCCTGCCATGTCCCCCGCTGCCACACACACCACCACCTTCTTTTGGCCCCAAGATCGGCACTGGTTTCCCAAAACTAAGCTGACTCAGCCATGGAGTAGATTATACAGGACTAATTAGACATCCGATACGGATTTGTATGTTTGGTTGTATACTGTAGTAGTATTTGCTGTAAAATTGTACTAGCAGCATGTAAAATTGGAATATATAGTATGTTGGGTCGGGTGAGGAGTGGAGGTTGTGCCAAGGGGAAACACCCTACGAATGATGGAGACCTTGGAGCACAGAATGCGTGAACATGGCGGAACGAACGCACAACCAACGAACGAGAGGTCTTGGATTCGCTCCGTTTGACGCTCCCGGCAAGATACACGTAGAGATTAAGTCGTGTTTCTTGTAGCGACCTCAATGCATATCTGATTATTTTGCACATATTATAATCGGTCGATCTTATAAATAAATATACTCCCTCCGATCCAAATTAATTGACTCGAATTTATCTAGATTTGGATGTATCTAAATATGTTTTAGTGCTAGATACGTCCAAATCTAGACAAATTCAAGTCAATTAATTTGGATTAGAGGGAGTACTAAATAATCATTTTTTAATGATAGTATGAGACTTTTGAGCCTTCTTATGAGTTAGTGCTAGGGGTGTGCAAAACTGACACCGTAGAAACCGGTTAAGACAGCTAGTTCAATTCCTTTCACAAAGTTAAATCTCATTTTCAGTTTAGTGAAAAATTTAAACTAAGCTAAACCCGGTGAAACCGTACGTGGCACCGTTTTCGCCCACCCTTAGTTGATGCAGGCGTATAAGCTACTCCCTTCTTAGTGCCCCATATTCTGAAAAGGTTGTATGTTTGTTCCAATATCTGCCCATATCCAAGACAAAAGTCCATTTTAGACATGGAAATTGAGTGTGTCGATAATCAATGCCATTTTATTTATTCATATGCATCCCCGCTCCAAAAAAGAAACTGTAAATGGTAGACATATGCGCCCAATTCTAGTGAAATCAATGAGGTCCTAATATAGTAACATCAGCAAAAGTGCATTGGGAGTGTAGAAAACCCTTATTTTAGGTTAAAATGAAAATGTAAACAAATAACTTACATTCTACATTTTCATTTCAAAAGATTCTAAATTTGAAGTAGCGGTACATATTATCTATTTTCTTGTCTCCTTGAAAAGTGACAACGACCAATGCGTGAAATATAGGAAGAAAAAAATAGCCGTGAAGTCGTCTCAAAAGTATTTTAGAGGAAGACAATTTTGGATACTAGAACACATGTAGTATTCAATTTGGGAGAGTGTACCTTGTAACTTTGGGTTAACCACGTATGCTATATATGTTTACATAGTTGGAGCCTTCAAGACGGACTAAAGGGTGCTTAGAAATCATAAAAGTAAGGAAAAAAATTAGCCAAAGGTTATCAAGTTGAAGGGAGCAACTTATACATATCAAAATGACCAGCTCGTTATAAGCAAGCGTCCCGTGCCCCTGTTTCCTGCAAATCTCTCTCGCCGAGTCCGCCGGCGCAACCGTCCGCCAGCGACGCGACAAGCGCAAGCTGTTGCGGTTCGCCGCCGCGGCCTCGGGCGCTCCTCCCGTTGCATCACTGGCGATGTGGATCCCCCCATATATTCGCTCCAGGTGCCTTCGAGATGCCCCGCGCCCTCGCGCCGGCAAGCTCAGCACCGCCGAATGATCTCTCTGTTCTCTCGAATATTCGCCGCGGCGCGCAGCGGTCTCGAGGTACTAATACCCTCGCTCCCCGGCGGCCACAATGGCAGCAGGAGGGACGCGCGCCGCCGGCGCCGGGACGAGCGGAGCAGGAGCAGCGCCACCAGCACCCCACTCAGCACGCCCATCTCGATGTACTCTGCGCTCAGCCCGGGGGACCACCGTGCCGCCGCGCTGCTCGCCATGTCCGAGGGGGGCACCCCGGGAGGCGCGATGCCGGTGGCCCTGTCGCCGCTGCTGCCGCCGCCGCAGCTCGTGGTGGTTGCGCTCGACGCGACCCGCGACCACCGCGAGGTCGAGGTCAGGATGGCGCTCAGGGCGCTCGTCGCCCGGGGTGACATACTGCGCGGAGGTGACTCCCTCATCGTACTCGGCGTGCTGCATGCTGTCACCAATCCGAGTGAGGGCCAAGCTCCCCTTTTAGGTCTCTTTTTACCATTCGGGTCACAATCTCTTAACACACTCTTGTTTAAAACTTACCAAAATGTTAGTATCTTGTTGGGGCTCACATAATTCAATGTCGATTACATGCTTATACATAGAGAGTGCGTTAGGGACTTAGGGTACATTGATGCAAGCTGATAGATGCTTTCCATATATATGCACATTGGCTTTCAGTCCTGTTGGTGATTGTTCATTGGTTCACCATCAGTGAGTAATGCTGTTTATAGGTATCCCTGATGGAGTATCATCACATTGAGAATCGCCAAAGGACGGAGTTGCGGAGCTTCATAAATGATGCAATGTCAAGAAAAATAAGCTCGCGAAAAAAAAATTCTGGTGTTCAACAAACTACTGGAGTCAAAATTGCAATGATTTTCATATGGTAACAACTATCAAGCATATAATTGTAGACACGAGATAATCCTGTAACACAATGTTTGTCCAGTTTGAATTTAGTGACTAACACGATCTAGTCTTTCTGCAAGCTGTTGGTGTTTTGCGGAAATTTTGAGTTAATGTTCACTTTATACGGTGTATATCATGAATCCTATTTCGATTTTTTTCGTTTAACTCCTATATCATGAATCCTATTTTGAATTAATGTTTTTGTATTTCTTTTCTGTTATTAGTGGGATACCAAACCAAAGCTTCTAATGATTCTTTTGCCGGGACGAACACACGATACCTAAAAGATCAGGTTACGAAGAAAGCTGAAGACTACAAAACCAAGCTCCTCCAGGATGTGGAGGAGCTCCGCAAAGTTGGGGTAATATTACCTGTATCTATGTCACAGAAATGAACTCTGATTTCAGAAAGAAAAAAAGTAGTACTAACTGTTATTTTTTTCAAGTAACGCCTCGAAAAGCTGTAGGGGTTCCTGCATTTCCATATAGATATCTGTTTTTAGACCTAATCCCCATAAGCTAATTCTCCGTCAGGGCAAGATGCTGTTTTACCAATTAGATTTATAACATTCTTGAAAATTTTGGTTAAATTCTGATGCTCATTTTGTTCTACTTCAGATAAGTGTAACCCTTAAAGTATCCCCTGGATCACCAGCAAAGGTTGTCATTATCCATGAAGTCAATTCAAGTAAAGCTGCTTGGGTTGTATTGGATAGGTATGTGGGCCATTTCTTGTTCAATCATTGTTGGAATACTAACCTAATGGAGCATTTGTTGGTTCAGTACTTAAACTTGTACGACTTTATAGGCACTTCAGACGAGATTTCAAGCACCTAGAAAAGCACATAGCCTGCAAGGTTGCAGCATTTCAGGATAACCTATCAGTGCAGACCATGAAGTCAATTAGAACGAATATGTCAAGCAAAAGCATGGGAGAAGCCAAGGACCTAGAACATTTAGTAGTATCACTAAATCTGAGTTCCAAGACACTAGATACTGACAAGGTTCCCATGTCGATCAAGTCATCGCCTGTAAGTTACTTTGCCTCTCTAACCAATCATGAGATGAACTACACACCCAGTGTGGTTGGAAGCAGCATGCAAGACTTCACACCGTCAATGAGCATCGCGTCGGTCACGATGATTGATGAAACTAATGGTATGATATGTTTCTTCATCAAAGCAAAATCATAAAACTGCAACTAGCTTTTGTACTAAGCTGAAATGTTTAGACACTGCACAATAAATAAAGGAAGAAGCAACACTACGTCTGCCCTAGTAGAGAGAGAACTCGTGTTGTACCATAGAGGTAACACACATAGGTGATAGGTGTGGTGGTTCATGTCTCAAACTGGAACACATGCAAATCCTTCTAGTAGCTCACTATTGCATAGAGGTAACACAGTTAGGTATGGTGGTTCATGTCTCAAATTGAAACACATGCAGATCCTTCTAGTAGCTCACTAATGCAAATGCAGGAG
Organism: Avena eriantha; assembly: GCA_910589775.1. NCBI lineage: Eukaryota > Viridiplantae > Streptophyta > Magnoliopsida > Poales > Poaceae > Avena > Avena eriantha. The sequence goes on along the minus strand of OU342746.1, from coordinate 303,359,302 downwards.
CTTAGTTATGTAATTTATCAATGTTAACAAATTAGCTGTAGTTTTGCCTACAGAAGCCATGTACAGTGTCATATTTAGTCTTAGTATGTGTGCTTCTCTGATCCTTACAGGGAAATTTATTGAAGATAACATGACCGCCAACTACGATTCATCAGAAAGACCAGTTTTATGTGCTGGTTGCGGGCTAAGATCAGTTCTTTACATCAAGGAATCCATGAAATATCCCTTCTCAGAGATTCAATCTGCAACATCTGACTTCTCAAAAGAGAAGTTGGTCGGCGAGGGCGGGTTTGGGCATGTATATAAAGGACAGCTCAAGGATGGCCAGGTCATTGCAGCTAAATTGCGTAAAGAAGCTAGCTCACAGGGCTATACCGAGTTCTTCTCTGAAGTGCAAGTGCTCAGCTTTGCCCGGCACCGAAACATTGTCATGCTGCTTGGGTATTGCTGCAAAGAAAACTACAACATCTTGGTGTATGAGTATATATGCAACAAATCTCTCGAGTGGCATTTATTTGGTACGTGCTTAGTTAGTATGCATAAAATTAATTCGTAGTGTGTAGATGGTAACAAACTTATTATTACCTTGCTCATTTCTCTTGTCACGTGGTGAAATAGACGAGGAGGCAGGCTTACTAGAGTGGCACAAGAGGCATGCTATTGCCCTTGGTATAGCAAAAGGGCTGCGCTTTCTGCATGAAGAGTGTCGCGCCGGTCCAATAATTCACCGAGATTTGCGCCCAAGCAATGTACTGTTAACACATGACTATGTTCCTATGGTAAGCTGGATGGTACTAGACCTTGCTTTCTGCTGGTACATTTGAAGATGCCAATGCCTTATGTGCTCTATTGTGATTTTACATCCTGTCTTCCACAGCTTGGGGACTTTGGTCTTGCGAAATGGAAGGCTGTCAATACTTCTATCCACACGAGGATTCTGGGGCAATCAGGGTTGGGGCAAACTCTAATTCTTGCATTTTTATTAACCCACTCTTCCATTCCATGCTACCATTTTTCTCCTGTCTTGCTGAAAATGCCATTATTTTCTGTCATGTTTATCAGATACCTGGCGCCTGAGTATGCTGAATATGGCATAGTTTCTGTCAGAACGGATGTGTATGCCTTTGGGATTGTTCTTTTCCAGCTGATATCCGGTCGCAAGGTGCTCGAGGAACGTGAAGGACAGTGTGCACACATATTACAATGGGTATTCTTTTCAGTGCATTCTTCTTAGTTTTTTGCAAACTTGCTTACAATAGACTTGCATATCGTAAAAAATTTACTTGCACCTCTAATTTTTCAGGCAGAGCCTTTGGTTGAGAGTCTAGCACTGCATGACCTAATTGATGAGCGCATTTCAGATACATACGATACGTACGGGCTGTATCATCTAGCCAGAGCAGCGTATCTCTGTGTCAGGACAAACCCGGAACAGCGGCCTTCTATGGGCGAAGTTGTCCGTCTCATCGAGACAGAGAACGAGCATATCAGGGATTTGTCCCGGCAATTCATCCCACACTTTACGAAGTGAAGAAGCAGCCCGAGGGGATCCTACTTCCTGAGTCCGGGAAGTTTCTGTGCTGTGACCAGCGCAAAGGAGTATGTCCAGTCCTCACCGGTGAAACCTGTAACACTTCTTGCTCTCTCGTTCATTTATCTCTCTTTGTTTTCTGTTTCGTGCTTCCACACGTATAAGGAGGTGTATTTAGGGAATTACTAGTTCCCTTTTTAGTACTTGGTGCTTATCTTTGTAAATGAAATTCGTCGACTTCTCAGGGTATTTTCCCAGTTGTGTTCCCTGGCCTTCAGCTTTGCTGGTGTATATAAACGTGCCATGTATTGATGTATGTGTGGCTGTTAAAGAGTTTCATCTGCAGGATGCAATACGACAGCGAGCTCATCATCCGTTGAAGAGTTTTCTCAGCCATTCTCGCAGAAGAAATCTGTTGGCAGCATCTACAGACTCCACCGAGAATGAAGCCAGCGCTGCAGTTTAGGCAGCTGTTTTCGTCTACTTTCTCCATCAAGTTGCCCTTTCGGGCGAAAGCGATGGCTGCTACTTGGTTCAGAAAACGATATGGACAGACCAGCGCAGAAAATTCTTTTGGATATGTGAGAAGGTGTTGAATAGTGCTATTCTGTATTGTTCCAAGCTGATCGCGTTTCCGCCAGAACTTGGCTTACGACGGCATGGATAGCTCTGCCATTTCGACCATTGGTTTTTGGACAAAATTCTGATTCAGTAAGCATGAGTGAGATCAGGCTCAAAAGCAATGAATGGACATGTGGGATGCTACCCGCCATCCTTTTCGAGGCCCTGCAAGTTGGCAAGGGAACCAATAGCTGAAAGTCTGAAACTTCTGGATCATCATTAGGCCGGCGGCCAAACTGTTCTCATGATTTCGGTTTGGGAAGGATTCCAGAAAGATGGAGCAAATCGTATCACTTTTCCCTCTAAACCTGCAAATCATGTAGATCAACATATGTAAGTGCATTTACAAGAAAATTAAAAGGTGCATGTCTTCATTGCTGAAAATTGTACCCTTATATCCTGCCACACTTACTTTACTTTAAAAAACCTTACAAAACTGAAGGTGCTAGTGTGTACTACTACGATACAGTACTAGAAAAAGGTGCCTTCTCCACTATGTGAAAAAGCAAGTCCCAAGTTAATATTTCCTGTGACCGAACCATATCTGCATGAGCTGGTGATGTTAGTTAGCAGGCTCTAGAGTGAAGCATCTCTTTCTCTCAGATAATGTTGATGCCGTGTGAAGCTGAAGCTGAGTTTAGTTTAGTCAAATGATTAATGAAAAATAGCTTTCCAGCTGAGGAACCCGACGAGCAGAACATCCACACACGCTCCCATCCGATGACATCTCTTGTAGCTAGATAATGGCAAGGCGAATTATTGGGCAAAGTCAAAGAAGCGAGCTGTGCGGTGCAGCGGACGACATCGCAGTTCCATCTTGTCTTGTGGGCAACCGATGATCGGTGGCCGCAGAAGCAGGGGATCACAGCTTGCGTCCACGTCAGCTACAAGTTAACAAAAGCTTGTCATCCTCAGGTCATTAGAGCAACTCTCTAATGGATGATGTATTTTAGGGCAGGCAAAAAGGTTTTTTTTTTCGAAATTCCACTGATTCCATTAATAATCATCAACAACACTAAAAAATCAAAAGTAATAAAAATTATAAATAGGTCATAACGACGCCTACAAACACTAGCATGAGTCGAAGGCGCGCCGCCGTCTTCTCCCCTCCATCACCGGAGCCGGGCAAAGCTTATCGTAGTACAACTTGTTGTAGTAGACAGACGGGAAGTCGTCGTGCCAAGGCCACAAAGGACCAGCGCACTAGAGCAGCAACCATCGCCAATGATGACAACCATAGATCGGAAGAAACTAACGTGAAAACAGACCGAATCCCAGGAGAGCCGCGGACAAAAGGCAAAAAAAGATTTTGGACAGCCATTTTTAGCGGTTTAGGGCACGCACTGGTTTTGGGTTTTCTAGATACATGATGTACTTTAGGGCACCTAGTATGTGATGAAAACAAAGAAAATACAAATTCAAACATAGTTCAAACTTTGATTACAACTACTACATTGCTACAAACATCGATTTATTTCATACTACTACCTAGCAACTACTGCTCCCAGTCGAACTCGAAGCTGGAGTTGCTGGACCACTCGAACTCGGAGCTTGAGTCACCCTTCTTCCGTGTTGACGGTCCGACACCGTCCACGACAGCCTTCTTCTTCTTTTCCTCCGCCGTTGCAACCTCCCTCGCGGCGTCAAAGGCCTCCTCCGCACGCACCTTCTCATGAAGCGCCTCCTCTAGGCGGCGTCGGTCTCGCATGCGGTGAGCTGCCGCCGCTGCTCCCGCTCGTCCCGGCGGCTGAGAATGCGCGTCTCCTGCAAGTGGGCGACGAACTCGGCCTCCTGCAGGTTGGCGACGTCGTCGAAATTGAGGTACGACCTCGGAAGGTCGTGCGTCACCACACAACAAAGTCATACGCACGTGTGGCCTCCTCCTTCGTCTGGAACATGCCGATCCCATCACGGTAGGCATCGACGGTGACCTCGACGGCGAAGTGGCTAGAGGCGCGCTATCGCACGCCACGGAAGCTGGTTGAGCTTGGCGGACGGTCGGGGCAGCTGCGTGGTGACATCTTCTTCGTGGGCAGGCGACGGACGCACGGGAGGGCCAACGGCACATCGGCTGAGGGCGATTCAGTGAGAAGGACCGGAGGTCATATGGCAGGGATCTGGTGGCGGGTGGCGGAAGAACGGTCGGATTTGGCGTCGGCGCTGCGCGAGCGACAGACGGCAGACGCACTGGAGGGGAAACACATGCAGTTGGTGGCTACGCACGATGCCTGTGGAAGATATAGGGCATGCGGCTGGCCCAAATATACAACAGGAGGGGCATTTTTTAGGGCGTGACCAAATATCATCCACTCGAGAACTTTTATGCCCTAAAAAGTTTTTTTTTTGGCACAACATGTGTTTTACATCATGAGATAATCTCTTATTTATTAGTATTTGGAGAGAGGAACAGGTTATGAGAAAGTTATGATTATCACCATTACACATATGCACCCACTTACTTTTGATTTTTTATACTAAATCTCAAAAAGAAATCGACAAAACAGCCGAGTGTAATATAAATTAATTGATTTTGATACCTAGCCAGGAGACCCTCCTCTCTCGTGGCTCTGGCTGGGCGGGATGTGCAGCACCACATCTCCTCCACCCTTCCGTCCTCCGCCGGCGCTGGTGTGTGCCATCGGGCAAAGCCTGCACGGTGTCGCCGGTGGCGTGCCTGCTTCTACCCACTCTTGCGGCTCCCGCACGGGGTAGCGTCGGCATTGAGCGGTGCGGGCATGTCAGTGGGCCAGGCTCAGCGGCGGTGGGTGCGTGCGACTTCATGACGGAGTTGACGGCGTTCTGATCGGACGGTGGCAGGACAGCTGGGACAGGGCGCCTGTCCAGTAAGGGCTCGAAGGCCAGATCTAGAACTGGTTGGGTCCGATCTAGGTCAGGTGGGCCCTAGCTGGGAAGGGATTTGCTTGACGTAGCTTTGGCTCGGTGGTGCTCCGATGGTCGCATGCGATGGTTGGTAGGCAGGTTTGGTGCCGGTGGTGTGAAGATTAGACTCGCGGTGATTGACTGGGGTGGTCTTGGCGTTGTAGCGCGGCAGGGGGGTCTGTAGGCCCTACTGATGCATCTGGTCGACGACCGGGGCAATGGAAGATGATGGATCTCCTTCAGTTGATAGCGGCGTGTGACTGGAGGATCAATTTAGACCCATGGTCTAGATCTTGTCGTTAATGGCCACAGAGTGCGACTAGCAGGGGTGAGCCTACATATTGCACTTCTGTTGTCCAAGCGAGTTTGGTCCATCACTGATACCCGTCCGACTTGCTCATTTCATGGTGTTCTGTTACTACTCCTGGTCTTAGTTTGAGGATAACGGGGCGGTGGCCCCGAAAGGTGGACTGCATGAGCGTCTTTATGGTGAGCGACGTGGCGGTAGTGATGTTAATGGTCTATCTCTTGTGGCCATTAAAAGGGCATGTATGCCCCCATGTGTGGTTTTGGTAATTAATGACAATCTCTATGGACTAATGTGTAAATTTAGTTTCACTTATAGGTTGGTATATTGGCATCGCTTGGACCATGTGTTGGTTTCAAGGTTGGAAAAGAAGAAGCAATATCCAAGGGCTTTGTGTCTATTGGAATCAAGTAGAAGAAGAAGATGGAGTTCCTCATGGCTATCTTCAAGACATCATCAAGAAATGAAGTGCAAGCTCAAGATGCACCATCTCTAGAAGATCTCATGCTTGGAGCTTTCCATCCTCGATGATCATGGTGTGATGAAGACAAGTTAAAAAGGAGGTTTCCCCATGGAGTATGGGGGAGCACTTCTCAAGTCTTCATCGAGTAAGAGCGAGCAAGAGCAATCAAGAAAGGCGATCCATCTTGAGAAGGACAAGATGGCCTACATCAAGATCAAGTGGATTGCTCAAGGCAAAGGTATGATCTTGATAGGTTTTCTATTTTACCGGTCTTTTGTAGTGTTGGGAGACCGGGTTTAGGATAGATACTCGTACTATCAAGAGGGGCTCTCGAGTGGGTGACTTGTTCATATCTTTCGGAGTGAGCTCAAACCTTTGCATACATAGCATCATATTCATTGGTTGTTGTTTGATTATTATCCATGTGAGGATCTAGAGCTTGTGGTTATTTTTATAACAAGCTCTAGTTCATCAAAAACGGATTTCCCTTGCATATCATATTGCATTTTTGATCTTGCGGGTTTTCCGGCTCCACACTTTGGCAGATATCTCACATATATATTCATGACATTTTCTCCCTTTGTGATACCCAATATTTCACCTTTTATTGGATTCTACTCGTTATTATCTTTTTAACAAAATTGGTTTCATCCCAATTGAAGTTTCCAAGCTCAACTTCTTGCGTTTTGGGTTTTGTAGGTTTTACCGGTTCGTCGCTTCTGAGAGGTCATACCTTTATCCATTTTACTTTTGTCCTCCCTTGTTGGACTATGATGTTTCTTTGCATAATCTTGTAGAGCTTTTTGTTCTCTTCAAAACGAGCCCGAGATCATCAAAATCAGAGTCTGGAGTCAAAAGTTATTGAAGTTTTCGTGCAATATTGTCCAACGTTTTTGTTTGAGCGGTAGTACCAGCCCAAGTTCCGGCAAATCTCGTTTTTGTTCAGTAACTTGTGTTTCTATTTACCGGTAGTTCCGGTGGGGCGCGAATCTGGCCCAAACGGGCAGATTTCTCTTGCCCTATATAAGGGCCCCTCTTCCCCAAAGTTTCCCCAACTTTGGAGGTCATTTTTGCTAGCTCTTCCACTCTCTCTCCCCCATTGTTGACCTTTAAAAGCTTGTCCTCTTCCATTCTACCTCCCATGATTCTTGCATCTTTTTGAGGGATTTGAGAGAGGAGATCTAGATCTACAACCCCACCAAATCAAATCCCTTCTTTGTGAAAAAATCCTTGGGATCTAGATCTTGGAGAGTTTTGTGTTCTCCTGTTGTGTTCTTCCTCTCTTATTCCCCAAATAGCTTTTGTAGCTTTGGTGGAATTTGAGAGAGGACTTGCCTCTTGCTTTTGGTGCATAGGTTTGAGTTTTCCTCGGAGCTGCGGCGAGTTCAATCCCTTGGGCTTGTTTCTCTTGGGTTCTTGGAACCCTAGACGGTTGTGTGGAGTTGTGGTTGAAGGGTTCGTAGCATGGAAAACAAAAAAATTCTACCGCAAGAATGAACAAAACCTAGATCTAATCTAGATAAAAGCCAAGATCTAATCTATTAGACATGAGCAACGAGATAGATAGGAACTAACCCTCGTAGATCCGAAAGCGTTAACGAGATTAGATCTCGTGGTTGATATAGTCGATCACTTGCCGATCTCAAGATCGTGTGGACGATCCTTCCGGCGTCGCGTTCCAGCAGCGCGTCCGCAGTCAGTCAAGTGGACGATCCTTCCGGCGCCGCGATTCGGCAGCGCTTCCGCAGTCGGTCAAGTGGACAATCCTTCCGGCGCCGCGATTCGGCAGCGCTTCCGCAGTCGGTCACACGTGCGGAGTCGAAGTTGACCTTCCTCTCCCCATTCCAGCGAGCAGCGGAGGTAGTAGATCTTCTCCACGGAATCCCAGCAGCACGACGGCGTGGTGGTGGTGGTGGAGTAGAGAATTCTGCAGGGCTTCGCCTATGCTTGTGCAGAAGAAAGGTGGAGGAGAGAGGCGGCAGAGATTGGGAGTTATGAGAGCAGGGGAGGAGGGGGCGCCCCTGCCCTTCTATTTAAGGGAGGGAGGGCGTCTGGGGAGGGGGAGTCCTTGTAGGACTCCCCTCCCTCTAGGCCGGCGGATTGGGGAGTGGGGGGAGGAGTCCTCCTCCCCCACGACTCCTAGTCTTGACCCACCAGGACTCCTTGATCCCTATCTTGATTTTCAAGCAAACTCCAAGATATCTTCTAGAACCTTCCGGAACATTCCGAAACCTTCTAGAATCCTCATACAAACACTCCGGAACATTTCCTAACTTAGAAAATGATCCCCTATATATGAATCTTATTCTCCGGACCATTCCGGATCTCCTCGTGATGTCCCGAATCCAATCCGAGACTCCGAACAACATTCGGTCTCCAACGCACATTCCATATCTATTTAAAACAACTTCGAACCTTAAGTGTGTCACCCTATGGTTCGTGAATATGTAGACATGATAGAGACACATCTCCTATCAATAACCATCAGCGGGACCTGGAGATCCATAATGGCTCCCACATACTCAACGATGACTTCGCGATCGATTGAACCACTTACATACGAAACCAATTCCCTTTGTCTCGCGATACTATACTTATCCGAGGTTTGATCGTCGGTATCTCCATACCTAGTTCTACCTCGTTACTGATAAGTACTCTTTACTCGTTCCGTGATATGTCATCCCTTGTGACCTAGTCACATGCTTGCAAGCTAACTAGATGACATTCCACCGAGAGGGCCCAGAGCATATCTATCCGTCATATGGATGGACAAATCCCAATCTTGGTTCATGCGCTTCAACACATACTTTCAGAATTCCCAATGACACTTTTATAACCACCCAGTTACGAAGCGGCGTTTGATGTCATCAAAGTATCCATCCGGTGATGGTGATTAACATAACCTCATGGTCAAAGGATTAGGTTACTATGTATTTGAAAGCTTACAGCAATACGAACTTAATGACTTGATCTTATGCTACGCTTACTATGGGTGTGCGTCCATCACATCATTCTCCTAATGATATAACCTTGTTATTAATCACATCCTAATGTCCATGATCAGGAAACCATGATCATCAATTAATCAACAAGCTAGTTCAACAAGAGGCTTACTAGGGACTCTCTTATGTTTACAAAACACACATGTATTAGTGTTTCCTAATAATACAATTATAGCATGGGATGTAAACATTCATCATAAACACAAAGATATAATAATAATAATCACTTTTATTATTGCCTCTTGGGCATATCTCCAACAGTCTCCCACTTGCACTAGAGTCAATAATCTAGATTACATGGTAATATACCGAACACCCATGGCGTTCTGGTGTTGGTCATGCTTTGCCCTAGGGAGAGGTTTAGTCAACGGATCCTCCACATTCAGATCAGTGTGTACTTTGCAAATCTTTATGTCACCATCTCGGACATACTCGCAAATAGCGTGAAAAAGTAGCTTGATGTGCTTCAGCTTGCTATGTGACCTTGGCTCCTGTGCATTAGCTATGGCACCTGTGTTGTCACAGTAGATGGCCATCGGGTCCAACACACTGGGAACCACGCCAAGTTCAGTAATGAATTCTTTCATCCAAACGGCTTCTTGTGCAGCCTCCGAAGCAGCTATGTATTCCGATTCAGTTGAAGATTTTGCCACAACGCTTTGCTTCGCACTCCTCCTGATGGGTTCGTAGCATGGAAAACAAAAAATTTCTACCGCAAGAACGAACAAAACCTAGATCTAATCCAGATAAAAGCCAAGATCTAATCTATTAGACATGAGCAACGAGATAGATGGGAACTAACCCTCGTAGATCCGAAAGCGTTAACGAGATTAGATCTCGTGGATGATGTAGTCGATCACTTGCCGATCTCAAGATCGTGTGGACGATCCTTCCGGCGTCGCGTTCCAGCAGCGCTTCCGCCCTCGGTCAAGTAGACGATCCTTCCGGCGTCGCGTTCCAGCAGCGCTTCCGCCCTTGGTCAAGTAGACGATCCTTCCGGCGCCACGATTCGGCAGCGCTTCCGCAGACGGTCACACGTGCGGAGTCGAAGCAGACCTTCCTCTCCCCGTTCCAGCGAGCAGCGGAGGTAGTAGATCTTCTCCACGGAATCCCAGCAGCACGACGGTGTGGTGGTGGTGGTGGAGTAGATAATTCTGCAGGGCTTCGCCTATGCCTGTGCAGAAGATGGTGGAGGAGAGAGGCGGCAGAGATTGGACGTTATTAGAGCAGGGCTTGGAGGGGGCGCTCCTGCCCTTCTATTTAAGGGGAGGAGGCGCGCCTGGGGAGGGGGAGTCCTTGTAGGACTCCCCTCCTCTATGGCCAACGAATTTGGGGAGGGGGAAGGAGTCCTCCTCCCCCACGAATTCGTGTCTTGACCCACCAGGACTCCTTGATCCTTATCTTGATTTTCAAGCAAACTCCAAGATATCTTCTAGAACCTTCCGGAACATTCCGAAACCTTCTAGAATCTCCATACAAACACTCCAGAACATTTCCTAACTTAGAAAATGATCCCCAATATATGAATCTTATTCTCCGGACCATTCCGGATCTCCTCGTGATGTCCCGGATCCATTCCGAGACTCCGAACAACATTCGGTCTCCAACGCATATTCCATATCTACTTAAAACAACTTCGAACCTTAAGTGTGTCACCCTACGGTTCGTGAATATGTAGACATGATAGAGACACATCTCCTATCAATAACCATCAGCGGGACCTGGAGATCCATAATGGCTCCCACATACTCAACGATGACTTCGCGATCGATTGAACCACTTACATACGAAACTAATTCCCTTTGTCTCGCGATACTATACTTATCCAAGGTTTGATCGTCGGTATCTCCATACCTAGTTCTACCTCGTTACTGATAAGTACTCTTTACTCGTTCCGTGATATGTCATCCCTTGTGACCCAGTCACATGCTTGCAAGCTAATTAGATGACATTCCACCGAGAGGGCCCAGAGCATATCTATCCGTTATATGGATGGACAAAATCCCAATCTTGGTCCATGCGCTTCAACACATACTTTCAGAATACCCAATGACATCTTTATGACCACCCAGTTACGAAGCGGTGTTTGATGTCATCAAAGTACCCATCCGGTGACGGTGATTAACACAACCTCATGGTCGAAGGATTAGGTTACTATGTATTTGAAAGCTTACAGCAATACGAACTTAATGACTTGATCTTATGCTACGCTTACTATGGGTGTGTGTCCATCATATCATTCTCCTAATGACATAACCTTGTTATTAATCACATCCTAATGTCCATGATCAGGAAACCATGATCATCAATTAATCAACAAGCTAGTTCAACAAGAGGCTTACTAGGGACTCTCTTATGTTTACAAAACGCACATGTATTAGTGTTTCCTAATAATACAATTATAGCATGGGATGTAAACATTTATCATAAACATAAAGATATAATAATAACCACTTTATTATTGCCTCTTGGGCATATCTCCAACACCTCCATCTCACTGCATCACCATTCAAAACACCACCGTCGAGCTTTATAGACGGTAACATTACCATCAGCATCTATTTTTCTCTTGAAAATCCATTTGTTCTCGACAGCCTTACGGCCATCCGGTAAGTCCACCAAAGTCCACACTTGGTTTTCATACATGGATCCCATTTCGGATTTCATGGCTTCTAGCCATTTGTCGAAATCTGGGCTCACCATTGCTTCTTCATACGTCGCAGGGTCATCAGCGTTGTCCACCAACATGACGTTCAAGGCAGAGTCATACCAATCAGGAGTGGTACGAACCCTTGTTGACCTGCGAGGTTCAGCAGTAACTTCATTTGAAGTTTCATGATCATTATCATTAGCTTCCTCTCCAATTGGTGCAGGCGGCACAAAAACATCTTCCGGTGCTGCACTACTCTCAAATCCGAGAGAAGGTTCAATAACCTCATCGAGTTCTACTTTCCTTCCAGTCACCTCTTTCGAGAGAAACTCCTTCTTAAGAAAGGATCCATTCTTTGCAACGAAAACTTTGCCTTCGGATCTATGATAGAAGGTATACCCAATTGTTTCTTTAGGGTATCCTATGAAGACGCATTTCTCCGCTTTGGGTTCTAGCTTATCAGGTTGTAACTTCTTTACATATGCTTCGCAACCCCAAACTTTAAGGAACGACAACTTAGGTTTCTTACCAAACCACAATTCATACGGTGTCGTTTCAACGGATTTAGATGGTGCTATTTAAAGTGAATGCGGCTGTCTCTAATGCATAGCCCCAAAATGATAGCGGTAAATCTGTAAGAGACATCATAGACCGAACCATATCTAAGAGAGTTCTTGGTGAAGCTGGTTCGTGTATGTGAGGCAGAATCTCTACCTATGCTAGTTGAGGGTGATTTTAACATCATTCGGAGATAGGAAGAGAAAAATAATGATAATTTTATTGCAAGATGGCCATTTATTTTTAACGCCATTATTGAAAGCCTCAACCTAAAAGAAATATCTCTTTCAAGTCGGCAGTTCACTTGGGCAAATAGGAGAGAGAATCCAACCTATGAAAAACTTGATCGAATCCCTTTTTTGAGTGGTAACTTGATCGAATCCTAACAAACATCGAGTAGGAACAAAAAATTCCTCTAGTGAGTGTTTGAGCCTTAACTAGATCGGGTCCGGATCACACTCCCTTATTACTAGATTCTGGTGAACAAACACCTCGGTAATAAAGCTCCCTTCTCGTTTGAATTAGCTTGGCTTCAGCAAGAAGTTTTTTTTTTAAATGGTTGCTAAGGAGTGGGAAGCAATTTTATTCGGTAATGCACCCATGGAGAAATGGCAGAATAAGATCCGCCATCTCCGCAATTTTTTGAGAGGTTGGGCAAAAAATCAAAGTAATGTCTATAGAAGAGAAAAATCGTCTTTCCAACCTTATTGATATTTCGGACCGAAGGGACAACTCCATTCAGTTAAACCCTACCAAGACAGAAAATTTGATAAAAGCTAATGATGATTTAGCTAAGTTACGCCGCAATAAAGAGTCCAAGTGGCCTCAAAGGGTGAAAGTTAAGCATATACATGAAGGGGGTAATAACACGAAATATTTTTATCTAATTGTCAATGGTAAACATAGGAGGAAGAAGATCTTCCAACTTGAAGAAGATGAAGGTACCATCATTGGGCAAGAAAATCTGAAAGTATACATATCAGAATGCTATAAGAAGCTTTTTGGACAGCCCGATATGAATCATTTCTCTATGATAGAAACTGAAATAAATGATACCCCTCAACTATCCTATGAAGAGAATGCAATTCTCACAACCGAATTCACAGAGAAGGAGGTGTGTGTTGCAATTATGCAAACGGAAAAGAACAAGGCTCCATGGCAAGATAGACTCCCGGCTGAATTTTATCAAAATTTTTGGGTAGTAATCAAGGAAGATCTGATGGCAATATTTGACCATTTTCATCGAGGTGATTTACCAATCTTGCAGCTGAATTTTGGTACTATCATACCCCTTCCTAAGAAATAGAATGCTATCCAAATTCAACAGTATCTTCCCATTTGCTTATTAAATGTGAGTTTCAAAATCTTCACAAAGGTTGGAACAAACATGATATCATAGATTCCGCATAAGGTAATTAGGCCAACTCAAACGGCTTTCATGCCAGGGAGCCATATTCTAGAGGGAGTAGTAATATTACACGAAACAATTCATGAGTTGCATAGAAAGAAGCTTGATGGCATGCTGCTCAAAATAGATTTCGAGAAGGCGTATAGTAAGGTTAAATGGTCATTTCTACAAAAAATGCTTCGAATGAAAGGGTTTGATCCTTTATGGTGTAAACGGATTAATGACTTTGTACAAAAAGGGAGTATGGGTATTTGGGTCAATGACGACATCAAACTAGAAAAGGTCTAACATAGGGAAATCTTCTTTTTCCTACCCTCTCTAATTTAGTGGCAGATATGTTGACCATTTTAATTTCCAGAGCCAAAGCAAATGGCCAAGTTGAAGGGATCATACCTCATCCAGTTGGGGGAGGAGTCTCTGGTCTCCAGTATGCGAATGACACAGTTATTTTCATGAAACATGACTTGCAAAAATCTCTAAACATGAAACTAATTCTATGTATCTTCAAACAACTGCTTGGCCTCAAAATTAACTTTCATAAGAGCGAGATATTATGCTATCGTAAAGCTACTGAAGTACAAGATCAATATATGGAGCTCTTTGGCTGCGAGTTGGGCTCGTTCCATTTAGGTACTTGGGAATTCCAATTCATTTTAGAAAACTTAAGAATGGTGAATGGAAGCCAGTAGAGGGCCGGTTTGAGAAAAAAATGCTTGTTGGTTAGCCAAATTACTATCATACGGAGATCGTTTGGTTTTAACGAGCTTGCTAATGTTTATGTTATCCTTTTTGGAGATTCCTAAAGGTGAACGGAAGAGATTAGACTTCTTTCGATCATGTTTTTTTTGGCAAAGTGATAATCATAAAAATAAATATTGCCTTACCAAATGGAATATAATTTGTAGACCAAAGGACCGAGGTGGGGGGGCTTCCGAATTTGAGGTGCTTGAATCAAAGAACAAATATTTATTAAGCAAATGGCTGTTTAAGCTCCTAAATGAAGAGGGAGTTTGGCAGGAACTTATTACAAATAAATACCTACACTCCAAAACGTTATCTCAAGTTAAAGCTAAGCCTTATGATTCAGCTTTTTGGAAAGGTCTTATGTATGTGAAATATGATTCTTTTGCTAGAGGGTCTTTTACGATTAGGAATGGTCAGAATACTCGGTTCCGGGAGGATTCATGGTTAGGGGATAGTCCTTTAGCAATGCAATATCTTGCGCTGTATAGAATTGTGCAACGAAAAGAGGTTTCGGTTACGAATGTCTTGTCAAGTAATCCTTTAAATATTAATTTCCATCGATCTCTAATCATGTAGATGGTCAAGATGGAGTCATTTAGTTAGTCGGTTGATGGGTGTTAATTTAGATGATGGTGTTGATCATTTTAATTGCGATCTAATATATCATTCGGGGATTTCACGGTAAAATCTATGTACCTAAATTTACTTAACGGGAACACAAGGTACCTATGTAAGGATCTATGAAAAATGAAAGTACCACTAAAAATAAAGATTTTTATGTGATTCTTACATCGTAAAGAACTGTTAACAAAAGATAATTTAGCAAAAAGGAGATGACAAGGCTGCTAAAAATGTGTTTTATGTGATAACAATGAGACCATCCAACATCTTTTCATATATTGTTGTTTTGCGCGCTTAGTATGGCGTATTGTTCACGTGCCTTTCAATCTCGCTCCACCCAAAAATATTAAGAATCTATTTGGGAATTGGTTAAATGGGGTTGATTAAAAATGAGAAAGTTCAAATACGAGTTGGTGTTTGTGCTTTGCTCTGGGCGATTTGGAATATTCATAATGATATGGTTTTTAACATGTCACCAGATGCTTCTTTTATGCAGGTTATTCCATTAGCCACACACTGGATCCATATGTGGGCTTTCCTTAAGTCGGAGGACCGTAGGCCGACCATGGATATTGGGTGTTGTCGCTTTAAATCGGCAACACGGGATTTATTCAACCACTGTGGCTAGCGTTTTGATAATAGATTATCATGTTGATGCAAAAAAAATCTTGTTCCTTGCTTTTTTTAATGGCTAGTGCATGTTTCGACTCTTTCTGACCCATGAGCTAGGAATGTAAGATACTTTTGTAATAAATTCAATAAGTTAATAAAGGTCATATGCATCTGCCGATGCAGAGGCCGGGGTCTTATCCCTATTTCGAAAAAAACATCACAACAGTACAAAAGGAGTTCTTCCCCTCGTGACTTGCCTTTACGGTGGAACTTGCGTGTCAATGTGCCACACGGATAATTTATTGCCCTAGGCATTGTATGATTTTGTCAATAAGGTTTTAAAAGGATATCCAAGAAAATTTCATAAAGTTTATGGCTAGTAACTACTCCCTCGGTTTCAAAGGAGGTGGCGTATAAAATCAAATAAAAAGTAAAAGTTTGATCAAGAATGTATTTAAAGATATAAAGATCAGAATACCAAATGAATATCAATAGGGTTATTATAAGATATATTTTCATAATATACCTATTTAATACTCCGTATTATAATTGTTGATATTTCCTTAAGATATATGGCCAAAGTTAGAAAATATTGATTCTTTTGCTAAGTTTATACCCCACCTATTTAGGGACAGTACAATATGAATCCTTGTATTAGCTGTTCTCGCAGTCTACGACTTTCTTTGCTTGACGGATCATCCAATGTTTTACCTTGAGCACATGCACATACATATGCATGGATGCCACGCAATCTATTTTATCAACTGCTAATAATGTAATAAGCGAATCAATCTATACCAATGATAACATCCAGCAATATGCGATGCTTGATCCTATCGTAACATTGACAGCTGGTCGACGAGCTTCCTGAGGAAAGACCTCCGGCTAAGTGCCTATATGGGCTGCATTCATGGCTAGGTTCATGGCTACTGCGAACGACAAACGAGCTGGTAATTATTAAAGCTCAACGCCATTAGCAAAGACAGATGTGACTCTACCTCATAGCTGAATGGGGAGTGACACTGCCCACTAGTACCATTGGGGAGCAGGATACCAGATAAAAAGTGTCTCTGGTTTGGATTTTGCTATCAGTCGATCAATCAATCGACGTACGATTGGTTTGGTTCCGTAGGTCTATAGTTCATTGAACTTGGACAGCTCCCCTCTCTTTCTTTCCTCAAGGTGCACTACAGAAATGGAGCGAGGCTCCGACGGCCAAAAGTCGGGTCGTCGACGTAGGCCACAATTTGGACATCCCATAAAACTTGCCGTCGGCGTAGAATTGCTCTCGGCATAGGATAGCTATGCCGACGTCAATGTCCTCGGCATAGGTATTTTCCTTTTTACCACATTAATCTTTGAAAAATCATAACTAAGTCATTATAAATTCAGAAAAATATAAATAATATATGAAAATTTATAGAAAATAAAATCTATCTATCTACATTCAAATATTACATATTTATAAATAAAAATTAAGTAAAACATAAAAATATTATTAAAGTGCATGTGTGCCCCCATGAGTGGTTTTGGTAATTAATGACAATCTTTATGGACTTATGTTTGCATTGAGTTTTACTTGTAGGATTTTTTCATAGGCAATGCTTGAACCATATGTTGACTTTAAGGTTGGGGAAGAAGAAAGTAGAGAAGATCGAGTGTTGATCAAGGTTTCAATGAGTGATTCGGAGATTGGTCAAGTAAGAGTTGGGCCTATAGCAAGTGTGTCTTGAAAAATAAAGTTGGAGTGATATCTCTTATGTACCTTCAAGACACCAACATAATGAAGAAAGAAGAAATGATGTCCAAGTTCAAGATGAGACTTCCCGAAGAGATCATTTTCTTGAAGCTTGCCATCCTATGGTGATCATGGATATGGGAAGATGGTATGCCCAAAAAAAATCTCTACCATAGTGGAGTATGGGGAGCAATTTGCAAGTCTTCACCAATCTAGCGCAATCAAGAAAGGTGTTCCATCTTGAGGTGGACAAGATCGCTACCCTCAAGCTCAAGTGGAATATGCTCAAGGCAAAGGTATGTTCTTGATAGGGTTTATTTCTTACCGGTCTCATGGTGTTAGTTAGGGAGACCGGTTTATAGGATAGATAGCCGTACTATCAAGAGAGGCTCTCGAGTGAGTAACTTGATCATATCCTTTGGAGAGAGCTCAAACCTTTGCATACTTGGCATCATCTTTCTTGGTTATTATTTGGATCTTATCCATGTGAGGTTCTTGAGCTTGTGGTAATATTCATAACAAGCTCTAGTTCATCAAAAACGGATTTCATATGCATTCTCTATTGCGTTTTCGATATTGGAGGTTTTACCGGTTTATCTTTTAGAGATTGGTAAAACCTTACATTATTTGGTTCTTATCCATGAGAGGATTTAGAGCTTGTGTTAACATTCATAACAAGCTCTAGTTCATCAAAAACGGATTTCCCCTTATACCTTATTGTGTTTTTGATCTTGGAGGTTTTTCCGGTTTCTCACCAAGAGAGGTATCTCACATCATAATACATGAAATGTTCTCTCTTGGTGGTATCCATTTTGTTGGGTAGCTCTTGTCACCCCCTTTCCAACAAAATTGGTTTCGGGTCAATCGGAGTCCGGATGCAAATGTTATGATCGTTACAGTTTTGTTGTTTCCATTAGTTTTGTCTCTAGCAGGTTTTTCAAACCGGAGTCTCCGGTGTGCAGACACCGGAGTCTCTGGTGTGGTCCGGAGTTTCCCCCTAAGTCTCCAGAGTGGATCAAAGTTGAAGACCTGGGTCAGCCAAATTGATGGTCCTGAGCAAGGTCCGGAGACTGACCAGAGTCTCCCATGTGGTTGGACCGGAGTCTCCGGTCCACTTGGCCCACAGAAAGGCTGTGTCATTCTGTTTGGTGATCCGGAGGCTGGTCCGGAGATGGGCCGGAATCTCCGGTGTAGACCGAAGTCTCCGGTGTGCAGGCCAGAGTCTCCGGTCTGACTCTTCTCCAACGGTCAGAAAACGGTCAGAAATCAGTGGGCCTATAAATAGGGGACCTCTTCTTCAACCTCAAGCTGCTCGTTCCAGAAATTGAAGAACACCATTTTAGAGCCACCAAAACTCCAAGATCTCTTCATCCAACCACCCAAAATCGTTGATCTTTGGGGAATCGGAGGAGGAGGCCTTGATCTACAGCTTCACCAAGAGAGATCTTCATTTCCCCCTCATTCACTTGAGGGCCCCTTGCTCTAGGGTTTCATTGGAAACCCTAAGCCTTGTTTTGGTTTGAATTGATTCTTACAAGCTTGTCTTTGATTGTTTGACAGCTTGCTTGTATTCGGGAGCCTCCAATTAAGTTGTGGATGTGTGCCTCGAACTTGTTGTAAAGGTGTCGGCTACCACCTCGAAGGTTGCCGATAGTAGAAGGGTGGATCGATCCCATTGGGGTGAGATTTGTTGGAGAATAAGAGAGGCCTTTTGTGGCGTTGGTGGTTTGATACCACCTCCTCTCCAAACGAGACGCACTCCATTGTTGGGAGGAACTCGGTAATAATCGTCGTCTCCGCGTGTCTCGGTTATCTCTATACCCAAGCTCTTACTTATGCACCTTACTTTGTGATAGCCTTCGTGCTTAAAGTCTATATATTGCTATCACATAGTTGGTTGTCTTGCTTAGCATAAGTCGTTGGTGCACATAGGTGAACCCTAGTTGTTCTAGGTTTTGTGTTTGACAAAGTAAACACTAGTTTAATTCCGCCTTTGTTAAGCTCATCTCCGAAAACTTTTAAATCGCCTATTCACCCCTCCTCTAGGTGACATCTGTATCCTTTCACATTACATATAGTTTGAAACGGGCATAAGAAATTTAAAAATGACCCAAACAATGTAAAACCTTCGTGTGGTGTCATATTATGTGATATAGTTGCAAGGAAAAAATATAAAATTTAGAATATTGTAAATATCATTAAAAAACTCAAAATGAGCTATCATGTTTGAGGTTTTATGTCTTTCAAGCAAAACGACCAATGTTATGGCTAGAATCATGGCATAGTTTGTGATAATATGCTCATATTATGCATACTTTTGTATCTTGAGACGTCTTACAATATTGTAGGAGGAAGTATTATTTTTCATCGTACAAAAAGCCATTTTCTATTTTCCAAGTGACAAAAATGGGGTGTTTTGTGAAGCAATTACCAAATAAAATTTTCACATTAGTACTACCCTATTTTTCAAAAATACTAGACCACCTTATATGGATAATTTTTCAACCGAGGTATCTTAAACCTTTCCATCCACCCATCGTGAAAAAGATAAACTACTTATCGAATCGGTGGGAAATCGGTCATATTTGAACTACATGTACATGATCTAATGCTTATGATTTTTTATAAAAATTATTTTTAGATTCACAATATGTTATTTCATTAAAGATCCATTTCAAGTTTAGCGAGGCTCAACCCCTAGATAAGAATCTTCATGCTGGCTGTTTTGACCATAGTTTGAAACGGGCATAAGAAATTCAAAGACGATCCAAACAACGTAAAACCTTCACGTGGTATCATATTATGTGATATAGTTGCAAAGAAAAATATAAAACTTGTATTATTGTAAATATCACAAAAAAAACTTCTCAAAATGAGCTATCATGTTCAAGGTTTCTTGGTTTTCAAATCAAACGGCCAATGTTATAGCTAGAATGGGAGTATAGTTTGTGATAATGTGCCTATATTGTGTACACATGTGCATCTTGTGATGATTTACATTTTGCAGGAGAAAAATTTCCTTTTTATCGCACCAAAAAGCATTTTTTATTTTTCGAGTGCCAAAAACAATGTGTTTTATAAAGTAGCCACCAAATGGAAGTTTCAATTGGTACCACCCCATTTTTCAAAAATACTAGACCATCTTACATAGACAATTTCACAACTGGAGTATTTTAAACCTTTTCATCCACCCTCATAAAAAAGACAAATTCCTACCTAATCCGTAGGAACTCGGTCAATTTTGACCATAGTTTGAAACAGGCAAATAAAATTATGGCTAGAATCACGACATAGTTTGTGATCAGTTGATATGGATATCATATTTGAATTCCTCTCATTTATCTGATCAATTTAGACATATTATTTATCAAAATTCAATTTATGGATTTAAAGATATTAATGATTCCATATTAAATAGAAAAACACAAAAAAATCATTATGTTTTATTTCAAATCAATATTATTTTTAATTATTCATTATTATTTACTTAAATAATTTTTTCTAATTTCAAAACATAAAAATGTGTGACATCATGATATAAGACTTAATAAGATTGATATCATAGTATTGACAACAAGATATAAATTGCTTCGCGAAAACTGATTCAGAAGGAATGGGGAAGTTAAGCATGCTGGGATGAAGTAGTGTGAGGATGAGTGACCGACCGAAAAGTTTGACCAAGATTACAATTTTATCCAAGATTAAGTGTAATTAGTGTTTAAAATGTTCCAAGTGAGAGATTAACAAGTTAAACAATTCAAAGATTGAAAAAAGATAAGAAAAAAAATAGAAAATTTTGATTTTTTTATAGCCGACCGTTAGGCTATGCCGACGGGGCTATGCTGAGGGTAAACCCGTCGGCGTAGCCTATGCTGGCGGCATGGTCATACGCCGACGACTCCGTGGATGCTCCGAGGAAAGGCTAGCCCGAGGAGCCTACGCCGTCGGCAGCTATCGGCGTAGCCTGCGCCGATGGGTATCGTGGCGTATGTTTGAGAAGAATCTGAAAAAATGGTGTCAAGAACTCAAAGTTGGTGTACAGTTTTTATTTTGACAAAACTAAAGGCATACATGAGAGGATATATCGAAATAGGATACCAATAAAAGATGTACCACCCGTGTGTCGACCGATGAGTATCGATTGGTTTGACGAGGTTAAGACGAACAAATTTAAAAAAAGTAGCACGTTATAGTTCATTGAACCTAAATAACTTGTTAGATGACAGTTTGTCGAGTTTTAAGATCTTTGTAGTTGTACAATTATAGTTCTGTGTTTCGAGGGTACACAAAAGAATGTAGCGATCACCGTAGAATCCAGTGAAATATCTAAGTGGGACAATGGAGATATTTATGTGACATGTGGAAACAAAGTGTATAAATATACATGTCAACATAAAATATCAATGTCACAACTATAAAATATGTCATAACTTAATTAATTATGACAACTAGCCAGCGGGTTTTGCAATTTGTTCAAAGTTAAGATATAACCAATATTTGGATAAAATGCAAAATAGTGATGACATAAACACATAACTTTAAATAAATGTCAATCTGAACAAATACACTTTTCCCCTCTTGCTGTTTCTAGAGTGCGTTGAGAGTCGTCTCTAGATCTCCACCGCCGCCCCTCTCCTTCCTTCCCCCCGGTGGTTCTGCCCGTCGGCGTGAGGATGGATTAGGTGGCTGGCCCCCCTTGTATATAGTAGTTGTAGGGTTTGAATTGGTTTTTGTGTTGTTTCCCTTAGTGGAGTCTGGGGGTAGGATGGAGGATCCCGGTGGCCAGATCCTCCGTCCCATGAGTCTCCTTCTCTTTGTTGCTCAATTCCGATGGAAGGTGCTGTTGCAAAGGGGGATTTGGAGCTCGTGCATCCCTCGAAATAAGGTTTGCAAAGGGGAGCAGAGGGGTCGCTGGGCCTGGCTCTTCTCTATTTGGTGTGCTCCCTCACCACTGTGGTGCTTCCAGGGTGGAAGACGAAGGAGATGGCAGGATCTGTTGTAGCTCCTCCAATCAAGGTCCCTGCTCGCGGCATCTTGGGCTGCTCTCCCTCTAATTTGCTGCCTCGCACCCTCTACCGGCAAGGTGCCGACAGATATGTTGATGCGGCAACTGCCGTTGGATGGCCTAGGAGATCATTGGGGAGATGGCGAAATGGCATCGGCAATTGCAACTGCGCTTCTTCCGCTGCATTAACCTCTTCTCGCTGCTGGAGCTTCGGTACAAAAAATCACATCCCTCCAGCATGCGATTGGGTGGCTAGGGTGGTTCTCCGGCCTCAGTTTTCTTCGCTGGAATTTTCTGACGCCCTCTTGTTCAACCTCCGGCGGGAGGCCCTTTCAACCTTGCCTAATGGCGAGGACGCGACTAGAGATGGTGGCAATTTGCATCGCCGATGAGGTCAACGATTGCTCAAGGACCTGATTGCTTTCTGTGTTTTATTTTGGGATTCCTTTTGTAATCTAGAAGGACACTATTGTAATTTTGCCTTTCTTTTAGGTCCTTTCTGTAGTGTTATATCATTTTTGTTAAGATAATGTCAGTTCTGGGACCTTTGGGTCCCTCCCCTTGTTTCAAAAAAAATATGAACAAATTTGACACCGTGGGTATCTGCATATGTTAGAAATGAAAGATATAATGTATGCTTATTAGATTTAAGAAATCAATCAATTTAACAAGTTTTGAAATGCTTGTTTGAATTAAATATGATGTGTGTGTCATAGGCACATAGCTTACTTGAGATAAAAATAAAAGCAGGACACCAAAGCCAAATTATGGAAGAGCATGTGAAAATGAGGTTTAAAATGTGTAACAATATGTTTTCTTAAGCAAAATGATATAAATTTGGTGTGCGGATAAAAAAAGAAAAGACAATGTCATGATAACGGTATGGATAACGCCACTAAGATTTATTAAAAATAACCATTATAATTTGGTACATTTATTGTAAATATACAACATATTAAGCATAAACAACTCCAAAATTATTATTTTAAATTGTTTAGTTGTACATATCAATAATGACAAAATAAAATGGCGTCATATGGTAATTCTAAGATATTTGCGAGATCAAGACATAAGACAAATGCAGGAGCATGTGAACCAATTGTATAATACACACTTACCATTCATTATGTAAACCATGCGAGTAACTAATTAAAAATTTTAAGATGTGTTTTTATTTAAAGAGTTGACAATTTTAGGGCTACAAATAAAATAGTCAATCGACAAAATGCGAAAAATCTAAACTATGAAACTCAAAATTCATTTTTTAGAATAAATAAATAATTCATGAGTCCATTCCAAAATTAGATATACTTGATGTATTTTTGAAATGATAAAAATATATTGGAATTTTTTTTGGAAAATTTATTGGAAATTTTTTGCTATAGGTGCACAAAGTCACTCCACGGACAAATTTTGGTGCTACAAAAGCTCTCCAGGAGACATTTTCTGTGTCTTTTTCACACAGGCTAAAAAAGTATTCGTTTTCCGTAAAACTTTACATGTGTACATAGAATGTGGTGACGTGCGCGCAAATGTTTTTTCAATTTTCTTTGAAAACTCGAAACATGTTTTTGAGGTAAAGTGGGCATATGCTCCCATGATGGTAAGTGAATTTCTGTCTAAAAAAGGCAATTTCGTTAAGCATTGTATTTTTGCATGAATATCAATAGGACCTGATTATTTTATTCTTTACCCCGGTAATATTTTTTACCATGTGCTATACAGCCACACAAAAACGTCCTCGTGTATGAAGTGTCTCGTAAGCCGTTAGATCGTGCTAAGGTATCCAAAGTGCGTGATCTAACGGCTCATGCGCTTTGGACAGCCCCCCCCCCCCCCCCCCCCCCCCCCCCCCCCCCCCCCCCCGAAAATGCTCTCCCACACGAAACGGCAGTTCAGTTGTACACATTTCCCGGGCGTTTCGAGAAGTTTCGCGGTGGCGGCTTGGCGTGTTGACAGCGACAGACACTCCTCCCGTTTTCCCGTCCCCGCGTCTGGAAAACCCAAAACAAAGAGGATAAAAACCCCGGGAAATAGACGCCGCCCATCTAATAAAAAACAAAGGGAAAACCCGGGGGGCCCTGGCCGTGTCGCCTTCCGCACGCCCTGCTCACGTGTGCAGCCGCTCAACACGCCACGCGCCGCCCATCCTGATCCCCTTCCTCCCCTCGCTGGCTATTAGAACCCGGCCTCGCTGCCTCCACAGGCAGCCGCCAGTTCACAACTGCGGCAGCTAGTAATTTCCCCCATCAATTAGAAAAATCTGTGGCTCTGGGTAGCGGCGGTGCTGCTTCGCTTCTGGGGCTGGGTGAGTACAAAGCTCGTCGCGATCTTTCTCTCCAGTGTAATTTCTGGTAGGTTCGTTTAAGGATTCCTCTGTATGCTGTCGATACTGAGATCGAAGTCGGATCGCCGCCGGGGACTGGATTTCTCCGTGGGTCGCCTTAGAATCCCCCGAGATTTTGCTCGGAGTTTCCGTAGTTTTTAGTTCGTGGTTGCGTGTGCGCGAAAGCTACTGCGGTCCTGGGCGAAGCTCGTGGTTGTTTTCTAGGATATTCCTTCCGTTCCATGGCTGTATCCGCACCGGGTCCTTGTCTCAGAGCGGATGCTAGCTGCCGTGGATTCTGGCCCTGATGTAGCATTTGACGATTCGAGTTCATTTTCTCCATTGGTTTTACCGGATTAGCTGCGATTAATGGAGATTTTACCGGATCAGATGATGAGTTCCTGATGGTATCGGATCATCTTAGAACTGGCCTAGAAGGGACCAGAAGTTCTGATAGCCGTCCCCCATGCTTGCTTGCCGTTTCCTTCCAATTCTGGCTAATAAGTGCGTTCCACCGTTGTAGACATCATTTTGATGAGGTCTGCGCTGAGCAGGGTTCAGTCTCCGTGAGGTTCACCCAAGTTCCTCTATTGGTAATTGCAAATTACAAGTGTGCTTTTTAGGTGATCTCGCGAGGAGAGATTGGCATCTTGATGCAGAGGTAGTGATCCTACGGTCGTTCATAGCAGTTTTGCTTAGGCCACTTTTCGGTGACTTTTTAGGTGAACGTTTAGATTGACTTTTACAGATTAGTACTAGTACTACAGTTGTTACTTCTTGAAGAATTTCTTTCTCAAACACGCATCTAAATGCGTGACATTTTGTACTAGAAGAAACTGAAAGAGAGTGCCATGGCTACGGCAACCAGATATTAGCCAACCAAAAAGAGAGTACCAAAAGCAGAAAAGGAGAAACCCCAAAAAACTAAGTAGAGGGCAGGAAAACCGAACAAACAAAAGCGCCAAGGGCCAGACTACTTGTTGAAGCAATAGCGTCTAGATTCTCGATCTTATGATTGCTGCATTCATCCGCTTCTGCATTTCCTACTTATCTTCGCGTTTTTTTCTTTTCAGTTCAGTAGATATTTATTCAGGCGTTTAAAAGCAGTATGAATGTTATCTTGAAGCAATTGCTATTTTTGGTGAGGGCTTCTGACGGGGACATTCCACAATGGTTTAGTGCATTCCCGGTAGATCAATTGACTGTACTTTCTTGTTGCAAATACTTGTACTAATCTACCATATTGACTTGGTACGTTTCCTAATAACTGTACTTCTAATTGCAGGTCTAAGTTACCGTTGGATGCTCTGAAAAAATGGTCAGTGCAGACTTGATGAGTGGGAACCTGGACAATTCGTTCAATGCACTCATGGTTTCCGGTGGCGGTGAGGATGTACAGGAACATAATGGTGGCACAAACACCACCTTGTTAGGTTGGAAGGACCTACCAATGGAGCTGCTTCTGAGAATCATATCGATAGCTGGAGATGACAGGATGGTCATTGTGGCCTCTGGTGTTTGCACCGGGTGGCGTGATGCACTGGGATGGGGAGTCGCGAGTCTTTCATTCTCGTGGTGAGTGATCTTGTATCTCTCGACTTGTATGTGAAGATGACCAACATTAGATTCTTCAGTTTACGAGATGGCTCAAAATTTTGGACACAAATATGAAATGCCACCTGCAGCACAGATGATCACTGGGTTGGTAGTCTAAGCTCTTCTTTTGCTGTTCAATCGTATGCAAGTTCACTGCAAGTTTGCGACTACAATTTTTTCATGAATTAATTTTGTTCGCCAGCTGCCCAGCTTAATTCTAGAAAGAACAATAAACATAAGGGGAAATCTTGTGACAGTTGAGCTTTTCTGTTATACAACTGTTAAACTGCTCAATTAGATGAACCCCCCGAGATTATTGGGGATATATAAATGGTTTGTTCAGGACCTTTGATGACTAACAACATTTGAAGTGCATGTGCATCTCAGAAAAAGGTTATTGACTCATGGAAATGTCATTTTCAGGTGCCAGGACCACATGAATGAGTTAGTAATGTCACTGGCTCACAAATTTACAAAGCTTCATGTCCTTTCTCTAAGGCAAATCAAGCCTCAGCTTGAAGACAATGCAGTGGAGGCTGTAGCAAACAATTGCCATGATTTGCGCGAGTTGGATCTGAGCAGAAGCTTTAGGCTTAGTGATCGGTCCTTGTATGCTCTCGCGCATGGGTGCCTTCATCTTACAAGGCTCAATATCAGTGGATGTTCCAATTTTAGCGACGCTGCTTTGGTCTACCTCACCAGTCAATGCAGGAACCTCAAATGCTTGAATCTGTGCGGGTGTGTCAGGGCAGTTTCGGATAGAGCATTGCAGGTACGTAAGCTGCTATAACATAGCCTGCATGAACTTATATTTAATTTCTGTTGTCTTAATGCAGGCCATCGCACGTAACTGCGGTCAGCTGCAATCTTTAAACCTAGGTTGGTGTGATACTGTCACTGACAGGGGAGTGACTAGCTTAGCATCTGGATGCCCTGAACTTAGGGCCGTGGACCTGTGTGGTTGTGTTCTTATAACAGGTAATTTGTCTATCCTGAAACAAATGAGACAAGGATACTAGCACTTCGTTTTCCCTACTATCCTAATTTTGATGTCAGGCATGCTCGTATATACAAACCGTCTTGGTGCCAAGTCAATGCTTTCATGATATGCCACCAGGTGCATCATTTACTAACAGGGAAACACACTCATTGTACTTTGCGACATATAGTTTGCAACTTGCATTGTTCACGGGGATGCACAGTCTAAAACATTAGGTGTTTTAGGACCTTGGTTTGGGGGCCTTTCGGCCTCCCTCTCTGGATCCTGATCTGTATATGAACTCTCGATTTCTATCTTAATGGATGGCAGAACATCTGCGGGTTTCCTCAAAAAAATACATTAGATGATGCACACGCACTGGTTTTGTTGTAGCCTGTCCGTGTGGCGTGTGCATCCATCCTACTTTCCAAGTGCATTCCTTCTGTATGGATCAAACCAAGTTTGCTTAGGTGGTTTGTATTGCTAACTGTATGTATATGCCACTGTTATCTGAGATTAGCATTGTCGATAGCACTATAATTACTTGCAATTGCATAGAATCTAGAGCCATGTTCATATTCTGAAACTTATTGCATAACATCTAGAGCCATGTTCATATTCTGAAACTTAACTCCTGCACATTCTGTATCTCCAGATGAGAGTGTGGTTGCTCTTGCGAACGGATGCCCTCACCTGCGTTCCCTGGGGCTTTACTACTGCCAGAACATCACCGACCGGGCCATGTACTCGCTCGCAGCAAACAGCCGCATCAGGGGCAAGGGAATGAGCTGGGACACTACCAGCAGGCGCAGCCGTGACGACAAGGACGGGCTCGCAAACCTGAACATCAGCCAGTGCACGGCGCTGACGCCCCCGGCGGTGCAGGCCGTGTGTGACTCCTTCCCGGCGCTCCACACATGCCCGGAGAGACACTCCCTCATCATCAGCGGCTGCCTGAGCCTCACTGCCGTTCACTGCGCCTGTGCTCTCCACCGCGCCGGGAGAGCCATGCTGTCTAACCATGCGTACTGAGATCCCTCCGTATATGGCAGGGTCCTGAGATCCCAGTATGGCTGAGTTTGTATCGTGTTGTATCAGAGAATGTAATGTTGAACCAAGGGAATCGGCAAAGACTGTCTATATACCAGTGACAAAACCAGTTATCTGGAGAATGTGTTAGCCAATATTGTCAAGAAAAAATGTGAGTTCCGGAGATATCTTATCTCTTGATTTTGGGACAAGCATCTGGAGCTGACAGCCATGCTAGAAGTGGACCAGAACGCTGTCAAGTGTAAACACCACATTCGAGTAACCCAGCACTGCTAATCTAATTCAAGCGGTATATATTTTTTACTTGACACTTAGATCGTTGACATTTAACCATTCTTGATTCCACTTTTCACACTTCCACCTTAGGTTTCCGCCGAGGCCTGTCCTTTTCCGTGATTCCCGCCGCACCTTGCGCCGACACTGATTCCTGCTGCTACAGCCCCATCTGGCGGCGCCATTTCCCCTATGATTCCGCTGACTCGAGCCGTTCGCTGTCGCATCCACTCGTCCATGGGATGTCGACACGCCGCCACGTGAGCAGCACCGGCTTTAACGGCGTGCAATCGTGACCGTCCAGGCGCTGGTCCGTGGAGATCACCCATGGCTTCCAGTGATGGTGAATGGGGACATTTGATGTGGCTGAGCTCGTCGCTCTCGCGTTCGACTTGGCAGTGTGATGGTTCGGCTGCCCGCGCGCCGAGCTCAACTTCCCGTAGGTGCAGAATTTGTGGGAGGCCGACTTTCTCGCCCTGAGATTCGGATGGTGACGCGCGAGCAAGAGGCCAAGAACCGCTGCAAGTTCGTGCAGCTGCGCATCCATCGAGATGGCGAGGTGGCGATGTTGAGGTTCACTGTGATCATCCGGAGCTCGTGCAGGCGCAGATGGAGTACGACGCTGAGATAGTCGCGAAGAAGCAGAGCTTCCTCATCCTGGGGTAAGGCTGGCCCTCCACCGACACCATCTCTAATGAGCTCGAGATGCCTTCTAGGAGAGTCTCGGCCATGACGACAATGTGATGGATGATGCCTTCTAGGAGAGTATTGCTCGGGACTTTGATGATGATGAATAGTAGGAGTTGAGGTTTAGGGTTTAATGCCGAAGGTCTAAGTAAAATATAGTGTTGAAGGTGTTGTTCTAGTGAAAAATAACATAACATGAAATAGCGGCGATGCTCGTATAGTTAAAATTGTGCCTGAACGGCCATGTTACTAGGTGTCGTGCACTAACACAAGGGACACTGCATTTTTATTGACCGGGTTCAACCTCTGCATATCCGCGAGATATGCCTAGTCCTGTTGAGCAGGCCTCGGGTGTTCAAACGACTAGGTGTATCGCTCTTCCTTGTGATTACTCTCGAGGGCTAAGGATGGCAATTTTATCCATGGATCCGGATATCCACGGATATCCGACCCGACGGGTAAGGGTATGGAGGGCTAATTACGTTCACGGATTTCATGGGACGGATATCCGCTAATTCATGGGACGGGCATGGGTAGTGGTTTGGCTCCATGGATATCCAACGGATACCCGGCTGACACGTGGGACCCATATGACAGTGAGACTGTTATGAGATATCTATGTACTTTGTGGTTTTATCGTGTGATATTTGACATATTTTAAGTACTATGTGGTTGAAATATTGTTTCTTTGATATTCCTATGTATTATCCATGTAATATTTGCTGAAATGCTATCGAAATTTGCTATATTATCCTAGTTATGCTGAATGTTGTTATGATTATGTATATGGTGTATCAACTAATGGATATCTTGTTATGATTATGTATATGGCGTGTAAAGCAATGGATATCCATGGATACATGGATATCCGACAGGTTTGGATCTACGGTGACATCCATGCCCATGGATATCTTCGTGGGCGGGCTAGAGTGAGGTTTATGGATTTGGATTTGGATTTGGTTTTGGTATATCCGTTCAAACCCGCTCCATCGCCATCCTTATTGAGGGCTATAAGCTCGGAGGAATTCCGGAATCGACCTTGAACTCTAATTCCGAAAGGATAAACTCAACAACAAGGTCTCACCTTGAGAGGAAAAGCTCTTGCTTCGTATGGGAGAGATGGCTTACAAATGACCCCATAGGGTGCCTTTTATAGGCTCAAAGACTTGTACAAATGACCACCAATACCCTTAGTGAGGAGAGAAATTAAGGGCTATTTAGTCTATTCTAGGAAAATGTCTAAAAAAACCCAAATGGGAGGAAAGAGCAAGGGTAATCTTGTATTGTTTGACCCGTGCCTTTGTTCCATGTTGGATGAGCACTAAAGGGCTTGATGGGCTGGCTTCCTCCTCTTGGGCTTCTTCTTCTTCTCTGGACTATTTCTAGTCTTTTCTTTTATGTTGGTAATTTCTTCAGGGACGCCTTTATGTTCTTGATGTGCAGTGGATGTTGGCATCCTAGAGAGGCGGTCCCTTTAGGGTGATCCTATTTTATACCCTACAACATAAGGTTTAAGTAAAATGTAGTGATGGAGGTCTATGTAAAATATAGTGTCGAAGGTCGATGTAATATACGGTCTAGTCCTAGTGTCTATGTTTCGAAGTGTTGAAATAAAAATCTATCGAAGATGTTAGAAATGTATCAAAGTTTCAAAATTTCAACATCTGATGTCCAAACCGGTGTCCTATTTTGCATCATCTGAAAAGTTGCCGAAGACCTATTTTACATCATCTGAAACAAGTGCCCTGAATTCCGTACCCTAAAACAACATTTTTATGCTATATTTTGCATCATCCGTTAGAGATGTTCTTATTACTCTAGCAATAACATTTTTACGCTCACACCTCTCTCCACAGATAAGTACACGGAAGACTAGTAATTAAGCTCGATCCGGTCCATCGTCCACGGGAGAGAAGAGTGAAGAAAATCCCAGCGCGTGCGTGTGCGGCGACATGTTTCGGACGGCGCCGTAGATCATATCTGATTTGTCCGTCGCCGTCGACTTCAATCTGGAGACGACTCGAAACCTTATCCGCTGCTACCTCCCTGAGACGAGATACATATTTCCAGAAACCTCAACTACCAGCTGACGCGACACACGGAGATGGGCGCCAGTTGTGGCCCGATCATTATCGCCTATCTGTCATCATCCCGCCAAGAGGCGCTGCATGCTGTTCGATCTTTGATTCTTGCACGCACGGAAGAGATCGATGGATCGATCGACGCGGCAGGGATGACGCCGCGTCGCACGCAACGGCACGGCACGGTTGATCATGGAGACCCGTGCCGTGCATCTACAGTACCTTGCGGTGCTCCTAGCTAAAACTTTCTGACGTTCTAGCAGAAAAGTCTCGGCAGAAAAGAAGGGGAAGAATTCAAGCGGAATACAAGCATGGCTGGAATGATTGGCGCTGCATGCATGCGTAATTCTACGCGGTTGACGAACGAGGTGACGCCAAAACATCACGAAGGAACGCACGCACCGCACTGGCTAGCTAGCTACACTGTGTTGTTTGCCGTGTAAAGGATAAGCCAAAAGAGTCAAAAAGGGCCCTCGATCGACCGACGAAACGACATTCCAGCTCCATGCGCGCGCGTCCTAATCCTAATCTTTAAATCTAGCGCACGACAGCAGCACGCCGCACACATCGCACGGAACTACAGTACGGTACCGCATATTATAGTGCCCAATGTTTCGCTGGAAAGCACACGGGATGATAGTAGCTAGGAAGTGGTTTGCATGGTGTGGCTTGCCGGGAATCGGCAGAATAAACTGCCGTTCACACCGGGGGAGAGCGACAGCGGATAATGGGTGCGCTGAGCTTTTTTTTACCGTGCTCCTTGCGTTCTAGGAACAGGTAGTATGTCACTCGTTTTCTACCCAAAAAAAAGAACAGACTTGCTGTTCATTCATGATGGGTAAAAGTTTGACTTAGTAACACGTACTCACTCGGTTTGAAAATAAGCGTTAAAAATTTGTCTAGATAAGCATGTATCTAAAGGCTTTTAACAACATCTCGGAATACAAACTGTGCAGCAAAAATCTGCAAGACAACGTTTTGACCATTCGATTATCTCTCGCTCGAGACCAGAGAGATTTTTATTATTATGCATACATTCTAGAAGACTTATCCCTTTCCTTATCTTTATCACGGGATATATGTCTTTGCAGAGTGTCATGTCGTGGACTTCCTAACGTTTAAGTAAAATTATATTTGTATACATCAAACTTCAAAGTATGCAGTTATAACATTCTGCAAAGACAACATTTTGACCAACCAGTTATCTCTTGCTTGAAATCAGAGAGATTTCTATGCATACATTCTAGAAGACTTCTCTTTTTCCTTCTTTTTATCACGGGGTATATGTCTTTGCAAGAGTCCCCCCCCCCCCCCCCCACCCCAAAAAAAACCCAAAATGACTTGTATGAAAAGAAAAATCAGCTAACTTTCTAGCGGAACAAAAGGATAAATAAACAGAAAAAATGGTACAGTAGCCAATTCTTAACCGGTATTAAAAAAATCAATATCTAACGTTTCTTTTCTGCGCATTTTGTCCTCACTCATGCACACCCGGACCCACTTCCCGGACGATCATCCATCCTCAAATTACTCCAGGTCAACCACACTTAACCTCAGAGTTCTTTTCAGATGAGCTTCTAGAAAAAAAGGTTGCAACTTGTTGGTATGAGTATCTTATCAATCCTATTCAACCATGCATTAGGGTCTCAGATACACCCACCCTTAGAAGATCAACGCCCTCGTCGATCAACCACAATCCAGGAACATCCCCTCTTGGCACACATATGTGCGTCCGATGCCGGCACATGTCATACTGTGTCCACTATGGGCCACACGCGCCATGCTCCACATGTCCGTCACTGACCCACACACGCCCGTGTAACCGCGAGGATCGGCTCCGATACCACTTGTAACACCCCGGACTCCCCGTACCCGGGCCGTTACTCCTGGCAGCTTATTAGGATCTCTAGACTGACCCCACAGATCAACACTAGTTTTTTCTGTGCACTTTGTCCTCACTCATGCGCATCCGGGACCCACTTCCCGGTCGGTCACCCATCCTTAGATTACTCTAGGCCAACCACACTTAACCGCAGAGTTATTTTCAGATGAGCTTTCGAAAAAGAAGTTGCAAATTATTGGTTTGAGTATCGTATCAATCCTATTAAACCATGCGCCAGGGTCTCACATTAAATATGTTAAGACTTGTATGGGAGGTCACGGTGGGATGTGGTTTTTGCAGTCCCATGCTTGCCACCACTAGGACCCGAGTTCTTGCTTTTGGAACCGAGACGAGCGTACAGCCACATGGAGGTTTATGGGGACCCCTCGACTCACTAAGGGTGTGTTTGGTAGCCCGGTTCAACCAAAATATTCTCATCTCAACTGAGTTTTTTAGCAATTCAGGTGTTTGGTATATCAGTTTTCTTACCCGGGCAGTGCCCACCTCGCACAGAAAAGAGCTCTTAGCCCTGCTCGATAGAGAAGCTCAAATCGAGCTTCGCTACTCGGCAGGGCTGGACTCGCCCGAAATTTCCCCCTCGCGTGCCCGCGTCTGGACCCGAGGCCATAGGGGTTACTGCCCTGCCTCTCATCCCTCCCCCCGCAAACCACTCTCTGCATCCCCAAACAAACGCCTCCGCCGCCGCCCTTCCATGACGCCGCCCTTCGTCACCGCCCTTCCCGACGAGCGCGCACACCTCCTCCTCAACGAGCAGTGTCGCCTCCTCCTCGGCCAACCACGATGCCATGGCCAACCACAACGTCGACCTCCTCGATGCAGGCCGACCGCGACCTCGCCACCACCCTTCCTGACGAGCACCTCCTCCTCGACGACCAGCGCCACCGCCTCCTCGGCCAGCCACGGCGCCACTCCCTCGATGCAGGTTGCCGCCACCTCCTCTTTGCAGGCCGCCGTCGTCGCCCTTCCTCCACGACGAGCACGCCTAGCCACGACCGACACCTCCATGGCCATCCACGGCACCACGGTCGGCACCTCCACTAGGATGCGCCGCCTCCATGAGATGCGTCCATGCGCAACCATGGTCGGAGCACCTCCACAATGCAGTGGTCGGATGAACTAAGGACCCGATTGCTTTTTATTTTTTTGTCTAGGGACCTTTGTGTAAAATGTTTGACTCAGCCTGTATGAGTAGAGATGAGCCCACCAAACGGCATCTGAGATGAGCATCTATGAACTAATACAAGCTGACAAACAAGGCACAAAATCTCAACCCAACATATCTAAGGTGGGCATGTGTGAGATGGGAAACACATGTTGGGGTGACCCGACCTGCCAAACACACCCTAACTTTCCTAGTAGATTCCATGAGTCATATAGTTTGGGCATTCCATTTGACATATGAATCTTGGTTGTTCCCAAAAGCGGTGAAGGAGGTGCATCATAATAGGTAGGGAAGTGTGGACAAGGTTGCTTGGGGTAGAGAGCGCCTGTGATAAACTAACCTTGCCTCACATCTCTAGGGACCGACTTCTGGATTTGATCTATGATATGTTGCTAACGTATCCATAATTTTTGATGTTCCATGCTAGGTTTTATCTACTTTCTTATGTTTTGTCCACACTTTGGAGTACTTTCTATACACTTTATTGGACTAACCTATTAACAAGATCCATAGTGCCAGCTGCCTGTTTTCTGCTGTTTTTGGTTCCAGGAAGGTCAGAAAATGAATATTCTCGGAATTGGACGGGACAAAAGCCAGAGTCAGTTTTTCACCGAGGGACACAAGGAGCCAGAATACGAGACGAAGAGGGGCCAAGGGGCCGCCACACCACCTGGTCGCGCGGCCTAGCCTGGCCCGCGCCAGGGGGTGGTTTAGCCGCCTCCGGCACCCCCTCGGCCTCCCTTTTGCCTATATATTGCCTCCGATACAGAAACCCTAAGTACCTCGATCAAAATTCCACGAAAGAGTCTATAGCCGCCGTCATCTCCATCCCTAGATCGGGAGGGATCTGAAGCTATTCCCGGCACCCTGATACATTGCAAATGTATCTATAATTTTTGATGTTCCATGCTTGGTTTTATCCACTTTCTTGTGTTTTGTCCACACTTTGGAGTACTTTTCATATGATTTCTTGGACTAACCTATTAACAAGAGCCATAGTGCCAGCTGCCTATTTTCTGCTGTTTTTGGTTCCAAGAAAGTCAGAAAATGAATATTCTCGGAATTGGACGGGACAAAAGCCAAAGTGCCTATTTTTCCGGAAGTCATCAGATGCCAGAATACGAGACGGAGAAGGGCCAGAGGGCGGCCACACCACCTGGCCATGCGGCCAGGCTTGGCCCACGCCAGGGGGTGGTGTGGCAAGCCCAGGCACCCCCTTGGCCTCTCCTTCTGCCTATATATTGCCCTCGGGACGAAAACCCTAAGTACCTGATCAAAAATCCACGAAAGAGTCTGTAGCCGCCGTCATCTCCATCCCTAGATCGGGAGGGATCTGAAGCTCTTCTCGGCACCCTGCCGGAGAGGGGATTTCACCCTGGAGGCCTTCTTCATCACCATGCAAGCCTCCGGTGTGATGCGTGAGTAGTTCATCCTTGGACTACAGATCCATGTAGTAGCTAGATGGCTGGCTCTCCTCCTTTGTGCTTTCATGTTTAGATCTTGTGAGCTCCGTTCATGATCAAGATCATCTATTTTTAATTCTGCATGTTGTGTTTGCGAGGATCCGATGGATATTGAGATGCTATTTCAGATTGATTATTGATTCTATCATGTCTTTGTTATTTGTGATCTTGCATGCTTTCCGTTGTTAGTAGCTATCTTGGCCAAGTAGATGCTAGCAACTCCAAGAGTTAGTATTTATGCTCGATAGTGGGTTCATGCCTCTGGTAATCTGGGGAAGTGACAGAAATATCTAAGGTACTAGATGTGTTGTTGCTACTAGGGAGAAAACAACAATCCTTTGTTCATAGAACAATCGTATTGTTTACATTACACGCAGTTTGTAAAGCAATAATCTGTTGCTTGCAACTATACTGGAGGGGGTTCGGATGATAACCTGAAGATGGATTATTAGTCATAGATGTAGTTGGATGGCGGTCTATGTATAATGTTGTAATGCCCAATCAAGTCTCAAAGGAGTCAAGATGATTAGTATATGCATGTATTGCTTTCTCGGTGTTTGTCAATTGCCCCGCTGTAATTTGTTCACCCAGCATGTTATCTATCTTAAGGAGAGCCACCTCTAGTGAACTATGGATCTCGGTCCTTTCTTTTACATACAATCTATAAATTGTTTACTGCTTTGTGTTTACTTTCTGCAAACTATTACTTCCTTCCATTCGATACGTTTAATCCCTTATTTCCAGCAAAACACGGTGAGATTGACAACCTCATCGCAAGTTGGGGACAGAGTTCTCTGGTTGTGTTGTGCAGGTCTCCACGTTGCTACTAGCACCGGTAGTGTGCCCTCTCAAGGCTCAGCTAGCAACACCTTTGGGGTGTTTCCTTGCTCCTACTGGTTCGATTAAACCTTGGTTTCATAACTGAGGGAAACTTGGTGATGTGCTCATCATACCTTCCTCTTGGGTTCCCCAACGAGCTTGTTAATACACGAGCCATCAAGCACTTTTCTGGCGCTGTTCCCGGGGAGTCAAGGACATCTTCACAAGGGGAGTGCCTCATAACCAATCTCTTTACTTTGTTGTTTTTGTTTTGCTTAGTTTCTTTTTGCTTTGTTTGCTTGTTTCTTTATCAAAAACACAAAAAAATTAGTTTTACTAGTTTGCTTTCTTATTTGAAAACACAAAAAAATGACTACCCTTGAATACACTAAGTTGTGTGACTTCACTAGCACCAACAACAATGATTTTATGAGCACACCTATTGCTCCACCTTTGCCTGAATATACTTTCTTTGAGATAAAACCTGCTTTACTCAATCTTGTTATGAGAGAACAATTTTCTGGTATTGGTAATGAAGATGCTGCTGCCCATCTAAATAACTTTGTTGAACTTTGTGAGATGCAAACGCATAGGGATGTAGATGGTGATATTATTAAGCTGAAATTGTTTCCTTTCTCTTTGAGAGGAAAAGCTAAAGAATGGTTGAATTCCTTAACTAGGAATAGTATTGATTCTTGGACTAAGTGCAAAGATGCTTTCATTGGAAAATACTATCCTCCTGCTAAGATTATATCTATGAGAAGTGAAATAATGAAGTTTAAACAATCTGATAATGAGCATGTTGCTAAAGCTTGGGAAAGAATGAAATCTTTGGTTAAGAATTGTTCCACTCATGGACTGACTGCTTGGATGATCATCCAAACCTTTTATGCAGGATTGAACTATTATTCAAGGAACCTATTGGACTCTGCGGCTGGAGGGACCTTTATGACCATTACTTTGGGTGCTGCAATGAAACTTCTGGACAATATGATAGTTAATTATTCTGAATGGCATACTGAGAGAGCTCCACAAGGTAGGAAGGTAAATTCTATTGAGGAAACTTCCTCCTTGAGTGATAAAATTGATATTATTATGTCTATGCTTGTTAATGGGAAAGCCCATATTGATCCAAATAATGTTCCTTTAGCCTCTTTGGTTGCTCAAGAAGAGCAAGTCGATGTGAACTTCATAAGAAATAATAATTTTGGCAACAATGCTTATGGTAATAACAATTATAGGCCCTACCCTCCTAATAATACTTATGGCTATAATGGTAAACGTGGATTACCTAGTGAAGGAAGAATTTTAGAAGTTGAAAGAGCCACTAAAAACTTCATGCAAATGCAATATGAGCAAAATAAACTATTCACTAAAACTATGGAGGAACAATCTACCATTTTGAAGAACATTAGCCATCAACTTGAGAGTCTAGATAGGGAAATTCCTAGTTCACAATTGAAACTCTCTAATGCTAAAAGGAATATATCATCTCTATCTGAAGCTCAATCTTCATTGATTAATAAAATGGCTGCTAAACCTAAAACTAATGAGAATCCCTTTGCAGCTACTAATGCTATATAAGTAAGAATTGATGAAAATGTTAGACTATTAGCTAAATTACATGCTAAGTGGGAAAGAAAAGATGAAATTGCTAGAAACATTAGTGTTTCTACTATCACCACCACTAGTGTTGAGGCTAGTAATAGTTCTACTACTCTAGATGATAAATTTGATTTTGATCTTGATGGTTGTAACATCTCTGAAGTTATTAAGTTCCTACAAAAGCTTGCTAAAAGTCCTAATGTTAGTGCTATGAACATGGCCTTTACAAAACACATTATTGATGCTCTCATAAAGATTAAAGAAGAAAAGATGAAACATAAAGCTTCTATTCCTATTAAACAAGAAGATGGTTGGGAACCCATCATTAATATGAAAGTGAATGACTTTGATTTCAAAGCTTTATGTGATCTTGATAGTAGTGTTTCTATTATGCCTAGAAGGATTTATGATATGCTTGATTTGCCTCCACTTGAAGATTGTTATTTGAATGTCCCACTTGATGATAATGCTAAAAAGAAACTCATGGGGAGTCTTAATGATGTTCTTATTATGGTTAACAATGCCCATGTCCCTGTTGATTTCTATGTTTTGGATGTTGAATACAATGCTTCTTGTCCTATTACTTTGGGAAGACCTTTTCTTAGAACTGTTGGTGCCATTATTGATATGAAAGAAGGCACCATTAAATATCAAATCCCACTCAAGAAAGGTATAGAACACTTCCCTAAGAAGAGAGAGAAGATTTCTTTTGCTTCTCCTATGAAAACAAAATTTGGTTTTAATGCTTCTTCATTTGAGAATACTTCATCCTTTTTCTTGCTTCTTATGCGTAACTTAAAGGCGTTAAAGAGAAGTACTTATTGGGAGATAACCCAAAAGTTTTAGATGAGTCTTGGAAGTTATTACCTCTGTAATAACCGCTATGTATCCTTTTTATTTGCTTTTTGTGCCAAGAGTAACCTCTAATGAGAGAGAAGTAATGATTGGGAAAGTTGTTGTCCCGAAACAGATTTTTGTGCTTCACCGTAAAAATTCGTCTAAAATTTATGAATGTATTTTTGAGGCGTGAATCTTTGTGCTTCTGACCCTGGTTGTTATCTAACTTTCGTTAGTTCAACACTTTTTTATTTGAGCAACAGAAGGTCTTCGAAAAAATCCGTCTTTACCTGCTGGTCTGTTTTGACAGATTTCCGCCATTATTTGCATTTGCTTCTTGTTGGTTCCTTTTTGAGTTCTTTTGGGGAATTGAGCTTTTTGAGGGAAGTGCTACAATAGATTGTGTTCTAATGGAAGTTTATTTGGTGTTATAACTGAACCTAAAAACATATTTATCTTGAGTGCACTAATGTTGCTAATAAAGATTGTGTGAAGTTTTGTATGAAGGAAAAATTTCATGTGTATGGAAGAAATGAGTAATGAGATGAAGGATGGACTAAAGCTCAATCTTGGGGATGCCACACGTGTCACCCCAAGAAATATCCAAGAATTACAAGCGTCAAAGCTTGGGGATGCCCAAGGCATCCCCTTCTTCATCAATAAAATCCTAGGTTTCTTCCAAACGCTTCATTTTTATTGTTTCATGCACAGTTGTGTTGTTCTTGGAGCGTCTTCTTTTTTGTTTTCGTTTTTGTTTTGGTTTTTTATTTGCTTGGTTTGCTTAGTTTGCTGAATAAATTGGTTCGACCCCCCTCTTTCATACATTGGTTTGCAAATAGTTTGGTTTGGTTTGGAAAAGAGTAGGAAACTTCATGCTTATGTGGTAAAAAGAGCTCGTTTTTGACTGTGGCCTATGCTTTGTCATGCCATGCCTGAT
The DNA here is from genome assembly GCA_910589775.1 of Avena eriantha. NCBI lineage: Eukaryota > Viridiplantae > Streptophyta > Magnoliopsida > Poales > Poaceae > Avena > Avena eriantha. The sequence continues at coordinate 303,319,444 of OU342746.1, read as the reverse complement.
ATTGTTTTGGCTTTATGCTTAGTATTCTTTGCTATAGCATGACTTGTTATAAACAACTGAGATTTCTTAATGTGCCTTGGATGAATCATGCGTTGTTTTAGCATATTAAAGCATAGTATAGTGGTATTCTCCTTTGATGCTTTATTTGGGTTAACTTGGCGCATGCTCACACCATGTTATGACTATCTCAAGTCACCATAGCCTTTATGATCCTTTAGTTTTCAACTTGTAGTATCACTTTTTGCTTTGATCAATGATGTTTTGTCGCTCTGCATGATTATGGTCATTATTGCTCTCTTAGTTTGCCGCTCCCAGTCTTTTGCTAGCCTCCACAACCAAGTATGAGTTCCAATCATACATCCAACTCCTTAAACCAAGTTATTCCAAAGAGTCCACCATACCTACCTACTAGCTTATGCTATTCCAAGTATATTCATGCTTTTGTTTACCTTCCAAATTAAACTTGTTATGAGAAAACTAGTGATTAAAGCTCTCATGGACTTGATGGCACACTTTTCTTTTTTGCATCTAATAAACTTGAACCATTGGGTCCTTCTTTGTTGTGTATATGCTTGCACTTTATAAGTTGAAATTAGCAGAACCATGTATCACGGGGAACGCTTTCAACATTGCACTTGTACTTTGTACCCCGTTGATATCATGTTCTTTTGCTTATGGATCCCGGTGGTGTGAAATAAAAGTGGAACTTGTAAGATCATGGAGTTTGTATGTGTGTTAGAGAAACGCCTGGGCTGCTAGCCTAAGCCATGCCTAATCATGGTGGAAACTTGCAGCATAACTATAATGAGCACTCTATGAAGCATCCTCGATAAAAACCTATGCAAATAGTAAATAAAAAGATCGCTGAGATGCTCATTGTCTGCTTGCCTTGTCATTTTGTTTATGGGATAGCTCCTGTATCATGTGCAAGGGGTACCCCGTTGGCGGTTCTTTATGATACATATGTACTTACAATGACAAGAGCTTACTTGTGACTAAAGTTGAGTAGCATGAGGTTCGGTCTTCATAAGTAAGGGGCATGAGATTTCGGTTTATAACTTGTGAAGCATATCCTCTTAGTTGTGTCACTTTAACCTTAATCACCTTCAAGATGCTTATGATAGGGGCAATGAGAGCTGAAAGCTATAAGTACCATAATTTTTGGAATCTCTTTATGAGACTTGAATCCCTACTTCCTTTTATAAAGGCCTTTATTCCACCATTATATTGTGTCTCCACCTTCTATCTTTATGCACCTACTTTGAGAGCATAGTGGCCATTCTTAGTTCTATGTGCATTGTCCAAGACTAGTTGATTGATGCATAACTTGATATTGCTTGTTTTAAACTATTTGTATCTAGTCACTCTTATGAACTTTGAAAGTGTCTTATGCATTTTGAGGGACAAGCTGAATACTAGTATGCTATGTTTTCTTTATGTGAAACAAACAAACGTCTTGCAAAGCATTGTTATTCATGAATCTTTTGTTTGTGCCTTTTCATGTTACAACATAGTTTCTTTGTCTTATTGCTAGAACTTTGTCTTTCATGTTATGATTGAAGTACTATGGTCCCAGCTTTGAATGTTTTACAAATACTTTGATCAAGTCTTTGATGGTGCATGTCACCTAAAAAATTATTCTTTCTCTTTATCACTTACCTACTCGAGGACGAGCATGAGTTAAGCTTGGGGATGTTATACATTGCAAATGTATCTATAATTTTTGATGTTCCATGCTTGGTTTTATCCACTTTCTTGTGTTTTGTCCACACTTTGGAGTACTTTTCATATGATTTCTTGGAATAACCTATTAACAAGAGCCACAGTGCCAGCTGCGTGTTTTCTGCTGTTTTTGGTTCCACGAAAGTCAAAAAATGAATATTCTCGAAATTGGACGGGACAAAAGCCAAAGTGCCTATTTTTCCGGAAGTCATCAGATTCTAGAATACGAGATGGAGAAGGGCTAGAGGGCTGACACACCACCTGGCCGCGCGGCCAGGCTTGGCCCGTGCCAGGGGGTGGTGTGGCCAGCCCAGGCACCCCCTCGGCCTCTCCTTCTGCCTATATATTGCCCTCGGGACGAAAACCCTAAGTACCCGATCAAAAATCCACGAAAGAGTCTGTAGCCACCGTCATCTCCATCCCTAGATCGGGAGGGATTGATACATTGCAAATGTATCTATAATTTTTGATGTTCCATGCTTGGTTTTATCTACTTTCTTATGTTTTGTTCCAACTTTCGAGTACTTTTCATATGATTTCTTGGACGAACCTATTAACAAGATGCCACAGTGCCAGTTGCCTGTTTTCTGCTGTTTTTGGTTCCAGGAAGTCAGAAAATGAATATTCTCGGAATTGGACGGGACAAAAGCCAAAGTTACTATTTTCCCGGAAGACTCACGGAGCCAGAAGGAGAGTCGGAGAGGGGCCATAGGGTGGCCACACCACCCCTAGGCGCGGGTCCACCTAGGCCACACCAGGGCATGGTGTGGGCCCCCTGACCGCCCACCGACCTTGCCCTCTGGCCTATAAGAAGCCTCCTAAAGCCAAAACCCTAAAGAATCAAGCCTCCAGCCACGAAAAGTTCCGCAGCGCCGCCACCACTGAAGGGGAGATTCGGGGGACAGAAAGTCTCTGTTCCGGCACCCCGTCGGGACGGGGAAGTGCCCCCGGAGCCATCTCCATCGATCTCCACCACCATCTCCATCACCATTGCTGATTCCCATGATGAGGAGGGAGTAGTTCTCTCTCGAGGCTAAGGGTTCTACCGGTAGCTATGTGTTCATCTCTCTCTCTATGCGTGATCATACTGTGATCATGAGCTTTGTAATCAAGTAGATCTACCTTGCTACTCAAGTGCTTTAATAGATCTCTGCTCTCCCCATGTGTGTGAAAGTGACAGCGTGCTCACCATGGTGGCACTTAGGCTAGAGATTACAAATACTTGTTATGAGTTATATTTGGAGTTGGATGTATTTATGAAATTGTGGTGTTTGTTGGAACCATCTAGTACTCAAGGTGACAGAGTGGAGTTTTCTAGATGGGAGAGGCTTACTTTGAGGTGTGCTGTTATAGTCCTAGCATCGATTAGAGTGTTCAACCGGAGACTAGTTAAGAGTAGTGTCATAAAGAGAATATATTTATGAGAGAGTGTTCACTAGTGAAAGTATGATCCCTAAGCCTTGTTTCTAAGCATTGATACACCGTTTGCTATTAGAACTGTTACATGTTTGCTTGCTTCCATCTTTATTTCAGTTTGCCTTTAGTCTCTTCCACGCCATCAAGTTATTTTCTATCACCGTTACCACTTATAATTATCTATACCACTTGTACTTCACTATCTCTTCGCCAAACTAGTGCACCTATTCACCTGACAAGTGTATTGGGTGTGTTGGGGACACAAGAGACTTCTTGTATCTTGATTGTAGGGTTGCTTCAGAGGGAATACCTTTGACCACTTCCTCCCTGAGTTTGATAAACCTTGGGTAATCCACTTAAGGGAAAACTTGTTGTTGTTCTACAAACCTCTGCACTTGGTGGCCCAACAACTGTCTACAAGAATAGAAGTGCGTAGACATCAGGGATCTGAAGCTCTTCCCGGCACCCTGTCGGAGAGGGGATTTCACCCTGGAGGCCTTCTTCATCACCATGCAAGCCTCTAGTGTGATGCGTGAGTAGTTCATCCTTGGACTACAGATCCATGTAGTAGCTAGATGGCTGGTTCTCCTCCTTTGTGCTTTCATTTTTAGATCTTGTGAGCTCCGTTCATGATCAAGATCATCTATTTGTAATTCTACATGTTGTGTTTGCGGGGATCCGATGGATATTGAGATGCTATTTCAGATTGATTATTGATTCTATCATGTCTGTTATTTGTGATCTTGCATGCTTTCCATTGTTAGTAGCTATCTTGGCCAAGTAGATGCTAGCAACTCCAAGAGTTAGTATTTATGCTCGATAGTGGGTTCATGCCTCTAGTAATCTAGGGAAGTGACAAAAATCTCCAAGGTACTAGATGTGCTGTTGCTACTAGGGAGAAAACAACAATCCTTTGTTCATAGAACAATCGTATTGTTTACATTACACACAGTTCGTAAAGAAATAATCTGTTCCTTGCAACTTAATACTGGAGGGGGTTCGGATGATAACCTGAAGGTGGATTATGTCATAGATGCAGTTGGATGGCGGTCTATGTATAATGTTGTAATGCCCAATCAAGTCTCAAAGGAGTCAAGACGATTAGTATATGCATGTATTGTTTTCTCGGTGTTTGTCAATTGCCCCGCTGTAATTTGTTCACCCAGCATGTTATCTATCTTAAGAAGAGCCACCTCTAGTGAACTATGGATCCCGGTCCTTTATTTTACATACAATCTATAAATTGTTTACTGCTTTGTGTTTACTTTCTGCAAACTATAACTTCCTTCCATTTGATACGTTTAATCCCTTGTTTCCAGCAAAACACGGTGAGATTGACAACCTCATCGCAAGTTGGGGACAGAGTTCTGTGGTTGTGTTGTGCAGGTCTCCACGTTTCTATTAGCACCGGTAGTGCGCCCTGCCAAGGCTCAGCTAGCAAGACCTTTGGGGTGTTTCCTTGCTCCTACTGGTTCGATTAAACCTTGGTTTCATAACTGAGGGAAACTTGTTGTTGTGCTCATCATACCTTCCTCTTGGGGTTCCCCAACGAGCTTGTTAATACATGAGCCATCACACCCTGCCGGAGAGGGGAATTCACACTAGAGGCCTTCTTCATCATCATGCAAGCCTCCGGTGTGATGCGTGAGTAGTTCATCCTTTGACTACGGGTCCATGTAGTAGCTAGATGGCTGGTTCTCCTCCTTTGTGCTATCATGTTTAGATCTTGTGAGCTCCGTTCATGATCAAGATCATCTATTTGTAATCCTACATGTTGTGTTTGCGGGGATCCGATGGATATTGAGATGCTATTTAAGATTGATTATTGATTCTATCATGTATTTGTTATTTGTGATCTTGCATGCTTTCTGTTGTTAGTAGCTATCTTAGCCAAGTAGATGCTAGCAACTCCAAGAGTTAGTATTTATTCTCGATAGTGGGTTCATGCCTCTAGTAATCTGGGGAAGTGACAGAAATCTCTAAGGTACTAGATGTGTTGTTGCTACTAGGGAGAAAACAACAATCCTTTGTTCATAGAACAAGCGTATTGTTTACTTTACATGCAATGCGTAATGCAATTATCTGTTGCTTGCAACTTAATACCGTAGGGGGTTCGGATGATAACCTGAAGGTGGATTATTAGTCATAGATGCAGTTGGATTACGGTCTATGTATAAAGTTGTAATGCCCAATCAAACCTCAAAGGAGTCAAGATGAGTAGTATATACATATTGCTTTCTCGATGTTTGTCAATTGCCCCACTGTAATTTTTTCACCCAACATGTCATCTATCTTAAGGAGAGCCACCACTAGTGAACTATGGACTCCGGTCCTTTCTTTTACCATCAATCTACAACTGTTTACTGCTTTCTGTTTACTTTCTGCAAACTATTACTTTCTTCCACACAACACGTTTAATCCTTTGTTTTCAGGAAAACCGGTGAGATTGACAACCTCACTATAAGTTGGGGGCAAAGTTCTGTGGTTGTGTTGTGCAGGTATCCACGTTGCTGCTAGCACCGGTAGTGCACCCAGCCAAAGTTCAGCTAGCAACACCTTTGGGGTGTTTCCTTTCTCCTACTGGTTCGATTAAACCTTGGTTTCATAACTTAGGGAAAATTGATGTTGTGCTCATCATACCTTCCTCTTGGGGTTCCCCGACGAGCTCGAGATATCTTGGGCCATCAATGCTTTTTCTGGTGCCGTTGTCGGGGAGTCAAGGATATCTTCACAAGGGGAGTCCCTCATAACCAATCTCTTTACTTTGTTATTTTTGTTTTTCTTAGTTTATATTTGCTTTGTTTGCTTGTTTCTTTATCAAAAACACAAAAAAATAGTTTTACTAATTTGCTTTCTTTATTAAAAGCACACAAAAAATTAGTTCCTATCTTAAGTTGCCATTATGTCTAGCATTGCTCCAATCACTATGTCACCTGAGGAAATGATTTTCACTTTTAAACAAGGAATTGAAGAGAGTTTCAAAGAATCTTGGTCTAGAATCTCTGATCTACATGAAAAAACTGAACCTAAAATGACTCAAAGCTTGTTCCTTAGCAGTTTTTACCTTGGAATTGCTCTTTGTTATAGATATGCTTTGGATGCTGTAGTGGGAGGAGATTTCCTCCAATGTAATGAGGATGATGCTGTTAATGCCATAAAGAAGTTGGTCTTTACTTACAACTTGCCTAGCAAATCTGATTCTTCCTTCATAAACATGTTTGCTAGATTGAATACTCTTGAGACCAGTACTGCTAGTTTGAAAGATTGCTATAATACACTTAGAGAGCATCATTACTATGTTCCAATAAATTCTGAACCCTCAAAATGGCTTCCCACAATAAAAAATGCTATAAATAATGAAACTTTTTATGCTCGTTGTGATATCATGTATGAATTCTGTCTTATGCCTAAAGATATCTATGAATCTTTGAATCTTTGGGGACTTTCTGAAGGAGGAGAAGAAATATTTCTTGCTAATAATGCCACAATATCACCAAATGGAATAGCTGAAGGAGTGTTTACAAAGATCCTAGGGAAAATGGCTTCTACTGATTATCTTGTTATTGAATGTGTAGGGAAGGGACAAATTACACTTGGAAGATCCCTATTGAAACTCCTTGGAGCAATAATAGATGTGGAAAAGGGCACCATGAACTTTGCTTCTACACCAAACAATCATATGTTCCCCAAGGTTAAGAATAAAAGTAAGAGAGGTAAGGGCAAGAAATTTGGTTTTAATGCTTCTTCATTTGAGAACACTTGATCCTTTTTCTTGCTTCTTATGCCTAACTTAAAGGCGTTAAACAAAAGTACTTATTGGGAGATAACCCAAAAGTTTTAGATGAGTCTTGGAAGTTATTACTAACCGCTCCTTATCCTTTATATTTTCTTTTTGTGCCAAGAGTAACCTCTAATGAAAAAGAAATAATGATTGGGAAAGTTGTTGTCCCAAAACAGATTTCTGTGCTTCACCGTAAAAATTCGTGTAAAATCTCTGTACGTCCTTTTGAGGCGTGAATTTTTGTGAATCTGCCACAAGTTGTTATCTAACTTTCGTTAGTTCAACACTTTTCGATTTGAGCAACAGAAGGTATTCGAAACAATTTGTCTTTACCTGCTGGTCTGTTTTGACAGATTTCTGCCATTATTTGCATTTGCTTCTTGTTGGTTCCTTTTTTAGTTTTTTTGGCGAAATTGAGCTTTTTGAGGGAAGTTCTACAGTAGATTGTGTTGTAATGGAAGTTTTATTGGTGTTGGAACTGAACCTAAAGACTTATTATCTTGAGTAAACTAATGTTGCTAATAAAGATTGTGTGAAGTTTTGTATGAAGGAAAAATTTCAGGTGTATGGAAGGAGTAAGTAATGAGATGAAGAATGGACTAAATCTCAAGCTTGGGGATGCCACGCGTGTCACCCCAAGAAATATCCAAGAAGTACAGCGTCAAAGATTGGGGATGCCTTGGGCATCCCCTTCTTAATCAATAAAAATTCCAGGTTTCTTCCAAACACTTCATTTTTATTGTTTCATGCATAGTTGTGTTGTTCTTGGAGCGTCTTCTTTTTCGTATTTCGTTTTGGTTTTCATTTGCTTGATTTGCTTAGTTTGCTGAATAAATTGGTTGGACCCCCTCTTTCATACATTGGTTTTCAAATAGTTTGGTTTGGATTGGAAAAGAGTAGGAAAAGTTCACGCTTAAGTGGTAAAGAGAGCTTGTTTTTCACTGTGGCCTATGCTTTGTCATGCCATGCTTGATATTTTTTTGGCTTTATGCTTAGTATTCTTTGTTGTAGCATGACTTGTTATAAACAATTGAGATTGCTTAATGTGCCTTGGAAGAATCATGCGTTCTTTTAGCATATTAAAGCATAGTATTGTGGTATTCTCCTTTCATGTTTTATTTGGGTTGACTTGGCATATGCTCACACCATGTTACGACTATCCCAAGTCACCATAGCCTTTTTGATCCTTTGGTTTTCAACTTGTAGTATCACTTTATGCTTTGATTAATGATGTTTTGTCCCTCTGCATGATTATGACCATTATTGCTCTCTTAGTTGGTCGCTCCTAGTCTTTTGCTAGCCTCCATAACCAAGTGTGAGTTCTACTCATGCATCTAGCTCCTAAAACCAAGTTATTCCAAAGAGTCCACCATACCTACCTATTAGCATTTGCTATTCCACGTATACTCATGTTTTAATCTACCTTCCGAATTAAACTTGTTATGTGAAAATTAGTGATTAAAGCTCTCACGAACTTGATGACACACTTTACTTTCTTGCATTTAATAAACTTGAACCATTGTGTTCATCTTTGTTGCTTATATGCTTGTGCTTTATAAGTTGAAGTTAGAAGAACCATGCATCATGGGGAACACTTTCAACATTGCACTTGTACTTTGTACCAAGTTGATATCATGTTCTTTTGCTTATGGATCCCGGTGGTGTGAAATAAAAGGAGAACTTGTAAGATCATGGAGTTTGTATTTGTGTTAGAGAAACGCCTGGGCCGCTAGCCTAAGCCATGCCTAATCATGGTGGAAACTTGCAGCATAACCATAATGAGCACTCTATGAAGCATCCTCAATAAAAACCTATGCAAATAGCAAATAAAAAGATCGTTGAGATGCTCATTGTCTGCTTGCCTTGTCATTTTGATTATGGGATAGCTCCTGTATCATGTGCAAGGGGTACCCCGTTGGCGGTTCTCTATGATACATATGTACTTACAATGACAAGAGCTTACTTGTGACTAAAGTTGAGTAGCATGAGGTTCGGTCTTGGTAAGTAAGGGGCATGAGATTTCAACTTATAACTTGTCAAGTATATCTTCTTAGTTGTGTCACTTTAACCTTAATCACCTAAAGATGCTTATGATAGGGGCAATGAGAGCTGAAAGCTAATAAGTACCATAATTTTTGGAAGCTCTCTATGAATCTTGAATCCCTACTTCCTTCTATGAAGGCCTTTCTTTTACTTCTATGTTGAGTCTCCACCTTCTTTGAGAGCATAGTGGCCATTCTTAGTTCTATGTGCATTGTCCCAGGACTTGTTGATTGATGCATAGCTTTGATATTGCTTGTTTTAAACTATTTGTATCTAGTCACTCTTATGAACTTTGAAGGTGCCATATGCATTTATTTGCTACTCTATGAGGGACAAGCTGAATGCCACTTTGCTATGTTTTCCTTATGTGAAACAAACAAACGTCTTGCAAAGCATTGTTATTCATGAATCTTTTCTTTGTGCCTTTTTATGTTGCAACATAGTTGCTTTGTCTTATTGTTATAACTTTGTCTTTCATGCTATGTTGAAGTTCTATGATCCCAGCTATCATTGTTTTACAAATACTTCGATCAAGTTTATGATGGTGCATGTCACCTCAAAAATTATTCTTTCTTTTTATCACTTACCTACTCGAAGACGAGTAGGAGTTAAGCTTGGGGATGTTGATAAGTTGCTAACGTATCCATAATTTTTGATGTTCCATGCTTGGTTTTATCTACTTTCTTATGTTTTGTCCACACTTGGAGTACTTTCTATACACTTTCTTGGACTAACCTATTAACAAGATCCACAGTGCCAGCTACCTGTTTTCTGTTGTTTTTGGTTCCAAGAAAGTCAGAAAATGAATATTCTCGGAATTGGACGGGACAAAAACCAAAGTCAGTTTTTCACCGAGGGACACAAGGAGCCAGAATACGAGACGGGGAGGGGCCAGGGGCCGCCAGACCACCTGGCTGCGCGGCCCAGCCTGGTCCGCGCCAGGGGGTCTTCTGGCTGCCTCCAGCACCCCTCGGCCTCCCCTTTCGCCTATATATCGCCTACGATACATAAACTCTAAGTACGTCGATCAAAATTCCGCAAAAGAGTCTGTAGCCGCCGTCATCTCCATCCCTAGATCAGGAGGGATTTGAAGCTCTTCCCGGCATCCTGCCGGAGAGGGGAATTCAACCTAGAGGCCTTCTTCATCATCATGCAAGCCTCCGGTGTGATGCGTGAGTAGTTCATCCTTGGACTACGGATCCATGTAGTAGCTAGATGGCTAGTTCTCCTCCTTTGTGCTATCATGTTTAGATCTTGTGAGCTCCATTCATGATCAAGATCATCTATTTGTAATCCTACATGTTGTGTTTGCGGGGATCCGATGGATATTGAGATGCTATTTCAAATTGATTATTGATTCTATCATGTATTTGTTATTTGTGATCTTGCATGCTTTCTGTTGTTAGTAGCTATCTTGGCCAAGTAGATGCTAGCAACTCCAAGAGTTAGTATTTATGCTCGATAGTGGGTTCATGCCTCTAGTAATCCGGGGAAGTGATAGAAATCTCTAAGGTACTAGATGTGCTATTGCTACTAGGGAGAAAACAACAATCCTTTGTTCATAGAACAATCGTATTGTTTACTTTACACGCAATGCGTAATGCAATTATCTGTTGCTTGCAACTTAATACTGGAGGGGGTTCGGATGATAACCTGAAGGTGGATTATTAGTCATAGATGTAGTTGGATTACGGTCTATGTATAATGTTGTAATGCCCACTCAAATCTCAAAGGAGTCAAGATGAGTAGTATATGCATATTGCTTTCTTGATGTTTGTCAATTGCCCCACTGTAATTTGTTAACCCAACATGTCATCTATCTTAAGGAGAGCCACCACTAGTGAACTATGGACCCCGGTCCTTTCTTTTACCATCAATCTATAATTGTTTACTGCTTTCTGTTTACTTTCTGCAAACTATTACTTTTTTCCACACAATATGTTTAATCCTTTGTTTTCAGCAAAACCGATGAGATTGACAACCTCACTGTAAGTTGGGGGCAAAGTTCTGTGGTTGTGTTGTGCAGGTCTCCACGTTGCTGCTGGCACCGGTAGTGTGCCCTGCCAAAGTTTAGCTAGCAACACCTTTGGGGTGTTTCCTTGCCCCTACTGGTTCGACTAAACCTTGGTTTCATAATTGAGGGAAAACTATCTGTTGTTCTCATCATACCTTCCTCTTGGGGTTCCCCAACGAGCTCGAGATATCTTGGGCCATCAATCAATTACGGTGGAACAATCCTTAGGACGTGACTCATAGTTTCAGTAAAAGCAAGATAAAGATTGTGGTCAACCACCCTCTGCCATCACACCAAGGAAGTGTGTCAAGTGGCGCTAAGAGTAGGTCAGTACGTGTGGGTAAAGTTGAACACCCCTACAAGATTATTTTTTTTCGAAAAGTCGTGTTCACAGTTATGAATGCTTGGTGACTAGATTCTAAGATCATCATAGAGAACATTAACCTAATCGTACTTGTCAGATCAATATGTGCTTAAGGATGCTTCCTCATGGGTACGAGGGGGTGATCCTAGTTGAGTTTTGGATGATGATGATTTGGTGGATATCAAAGGATGATGATCAATAGTTGGATATGTCGCTCTCTTAGCCCCTTTTAAAATGTTCTAATTAGAGGAGCTTCTTCTCTCTCTTGTTTTACAAACAAAGATAGCTTAAAGCAAAATAACTCCACCAGCCATAAATCTTTCATGTTGGGTTCGCAGCATAGAAAACAAAAAAATTCCTATGATGAGAACTATACGCCAAGATCTATCTACTAGATACAGAGCAACGGGTGGATATACATCCATGGAGAACTTACCCTCGAAGACAACAAAGTTTTTTTAACGAGTTGGAACTCGTGGATGATGTAGTCGTACGCTTGTCGATCTCAAGATCGGGTGGAAGTCCGAGCGCCACAAATCAGCAATGCATCCGTCCTCGCACACACGTTCAAGCCACCGGACAACCTCCACCTCCTCGCTCCAGTGAATCAGCGGAAGCAGCAACTCCTTCCAGACACAAGGCCACCGGGAACATGTAACTCGCTAATCCGAGACCATGGGGGAATATCTAGAGGGGGAGAGAGATCCTTCATGAGGAGGTGTGCTTTGTGAGGAAGGGGAGGGGGGAATTTTATAGGAGAGGGGGGATCCTCCCCTACCATGGCCGGCGGCCAAGGAGGGTTGATACATTGCAAATATATCTATAATTTTTGATGTTCCCTGCTTGGTTTTATCCACTTTCTTGTGTTTTGTCCACACTTTGGAGTACTTTTCATATGATTTCTTGGACTAACCTATTAACAAGAGCCACAGTGACAATTGCCTGTTTTCTGCTATTTTTGGTTCCAAGAAAGTCAGAAAATGAATATTCTCATAATTGGACGGGACAAAAGCCAAAGTGCCTATTTTTCAGGAAGTCATCAGATGCCAGAATACGAGACAGAGAGGGGCCAGAGGCCGGCCACACCACCTGGCCGCGTGGCCAGGCTTGGCCCGCGCCAGGGGGTGGTGTGGTGGCCCCTGGCACCCCCTCGGCCTCCCCTTCCGCCTATATATTACCCTCGGGACGAAAACCCTAAGGGCCCGATCAAAAATCCACGAAAGAGTCTGTAGCCGCCGTCATCTCAATCCCTAGATCGGGAGGGATCTGAAGCTCTTCCCGGCACCCTACCGGAGAGGGGAATTCACCCTGGAGGCCTTCTTCATCACCATGCAAGCCTCCGGTGTGATGCATGAGTAGTTCATCCTTGGACTACGGATCCATGTAGTAGCTAGATGGTTGGTTCTCCTCCTTTGTGCTTTCATGTTTAGATCTTGTGAGCTCCGTTCATGATCAAGATCATCAATTTGTAATTCTACATGTTGTGTTTGCGGGGATCCGATGGATATTGATATGCTATTTCAGATTGATTATTGATTCTATCATGTCTTTGTTATTTGTGATCTTGCATGCTTTCTGTTGTTAGTAGCTATCTTGGCAAAGTAGATGCTAGCAACTCCAAGAGTTAGTATTTATGCTCGATAGTGGGTTCATGCCTCTGGTAATCTGGGGAAGTGACAGAAATCTCTAAGTTGCTACTAGGGAGAAAACAACAATCCTTTGTTCATAGAACAATCGTATTGTTTACTTTACACACAGTTCGTAAAGCAATAATCTGTTGCATGCAACTTAATACTTGAGGGGGTTCGGATGATAACCTGAAGGTGGATTATGTCATAGATGCAGTTGGATGGCAGTCTATGTATAATGTTGTAATGCCCAATCAAGTCTCAAAGGAGTCAAGATGATTAGTATATGCATGTATTGCTTTATCGGTGTTTGTCAATTGCCCCACTGTAATTTGTTCACCCAGCATGTTATCTATCTTAAGGAGAGCCACCTCTAGTGAACTATGGATCCCAGTCCTTTTCTTTTACATACAATCTACAAACTGTTTACTGCTTTGTGTTTACTTTCTGCAAACTATTACTTCTTTCCATTCGATACGTTTAATCCTTTTTTTTCCACAAAACACGGTGAGATTGACAACCTCATCGCAAGTTGGGGACAAAGTTCTGTGGTTGTGTTGTGCAGGTCTCCACGTTGCTACTAGCACCGGTAGTGCGCCCTGCCAAGGCTCAGCTAGCAAGACCTTTGGGGTGTTTCCTTGCTCCTACTGGTTCGATTAAACCTTGGTTTCATAACTGAGGGAAACTTGCTGCTGTGCTCATCATACCTTCCTCTTGGGGTTCCCAACGAGCTCTACATCATCACCGCTCCAACATTTTCCTGGGTGCCATTACAGAGCCATCAAGCATTTTTCTGGTGCCGTTGCCGGGGTGTCAAGGACATCTTCACAAGGGGAGTCTCTCATAACCAATCTCTTTACTTTGTTGTTTTTGTTTTGCTTTGTTTGCTTGTTTCTCTATCAAAAACACACAAAAAATAGTTTTACTAGTTTGCTTTCTTATTTGAAAGCACACAAAAAATTAGTTCCTATCCTGAGTTGCCACTATGTCTAGCCTTGCTCCAATCACTATGTCACCCGAGTAAATGATTTTCACTTTTAAACAAGATATTGAGGAAATTTTTAAGGAAGCTTGGTCTAGAATCTCTGATCTACATGAAAAAACTGAGCCTAAAATGACTCAAAGCTTGTTCCTTAGCAGTTTTTACCTTGGAATTGCTCTTTGCTATAGATATGCTTTAGATGCTGTTGTGGGAGGAGATTTCCTCCAATGTAATGAGGATGATGCTATTAATGCTATAAAGAAATTGATCCTCACTTACAACTTGCCTAGCCAAACTGATATTTCTTTCGCAAAAATATTTGCTAGATTGAACACTCTTGAGACTGGCACTGCTAGCTTAAAAGATTGCTATAATACGCTTAGGGAGCATCACAATTATGTTCCAATAAATTCTGAACCATCAAAGTGGCTCCCTACAGTAAAGATTGAGATAAACACTAAAAATTTTCAAGCTCGCTGTGATATCATGTCTGAATTTTGTCTTATACCCAAAGATATTTATGAATCTCTGAATACTTGGGGGCTTACTGAAGGAGGAAAAGAAATATCTCTTGCTAATAATGCTACCATATTACCTCTTGGAATAGCTGAAGGAGTGTTTACAAAGATCCTTGGGAAAATGATTTCTACTGATTATCTTGTTATTGAATGTGCAGGAAAAGGACAAATTACACTTGGAAGGTCCCTATTTGAACTCCTTGGAGCTATAATAGATGTGGGAAAGGGGACCATGCACCTTTCTTCTCCACCAAACAATAATATTTTCCCCAAGGTTAAGAATAAAAATAAGAGAGGTAAGGGCAAGAAATTTGGTCTTAATGCTTCTTCATTTGAGAACACTTGATTCTTTTTCTTGCTTCTTATGCCTAACTTAAAGGCGTTAAAGAAAAGTACTTATTGGGAGATAACCAAAAGTTTTAGATGAGTCTTGGAAGTTATTACGCCTGTTATAACCTCTCCTTATCCTTTTTATTTGCTTTTTATGCCAAGAGTAACCTCTAATGAGAGAGAAGTAATGATTGGGAAAGTTGCTGTCCCAAAACAGATTTTTGTGCTTCACCGTAAAAATTCGTGTAAAATATCTGAACGTATTTTTGAGGCGTGAATTTTTGTACTTCTGCCCCAGGTTGATATATAACTTTCGTTAGTTCAACACTTTTTGATTTGAGCAACAGAAGGTCTTTAAAACAATTCGTCTTTACCTGTTGGTCTGTTTTGACATATTTCTGCCATTTTCTGCATTTCCTTCTTGTTGGTTCCTTTATGAGTTCTTTTGGGGAATTGAGCTTTTTGAGGGAAGTGCTACAGTAGATTGTGTTCTAATGGAAGTTTATTTGGTGTTAGAACTGAACCTTAAGACTTATTTATCTTGAGTGCACTAATGTTGCTAATAAAGATTGTGTGATGTTTTGTATGAAGGAAAGAATTTAGGTGTATGGAAGGAATGAGTAATGAGATGAAGGATGGACTAAAGCTCAAGCTTGGGGATGCCACGTGTGACACCCGAAGAAATATCCAAGAAGTACAAGCATCAAAGCTCAGGGATGCCCAAGGCATCCCCTTCTTCATCAATAAAAATCCCAGGTTTCTTCCAAACGCTTCATTTTTATTGTTTCATGCACAGTTGTGTTGTTCTTGGAGCATCTTCTTTTTTGTTTTCGTTTTGGTTTTCGTTTGCTTAGTTTTCTTAGTTTTCTGAATAAATTGGTTGGACCCCCTCTTTCATACATTGGTTTGCAAATAGTTTGGTTTGGTTTGGAAAAGAGTAGGAAAGTTCATACTTATGTGGTAAAAAGAGCTTGCTTTTGACTGTGGCCTATGCTTTGTCATGCCATGCTAGATATTGTTTTGGCTTTATGCTTAGTATTATTTGCTGTAGCATGACTTGTTATAAACAATGAGATTTCTTAATGTGCCTTGGATGAATCATGCGTTTTTAGCATATTAAAGCATAGTATAGTGGTATTCTCCTTTGATGCTTTATTTGCGTTGACTTGGCGCATGCTCACACCATGTTATGACTATCTCAAGTCACCATAGCCTTTATGATCATTTAGTTTTCAACTTGTAGTATCACTTTATGCTTTGATAAAAAATTGTTTTGTTGCTCTGCCTGATTATGGCCATTATTGCTCTCTTAGTTTGTCGCTCCTAGTCTTTTACTAGCCTCCACAACCAAGTATGAGTTCCACTCATGCATCCAACTCCCTAAACCAAGTTATTCCAAAGAGTACACCATACCTACCTACTAGCTTATGCTATTCCAAGTATATTCATGCTTTTGTTTATCTTCCAAATTAAACTTGTTATGAGAAAACTAGTGATGAAAGCTCTCACGAACTTGATGGCACACTTTACTTTTTTGCATCTAATAAACTTGAACCATTGGGTCCTTCTTTGTTGCGTATATGCTTGCGCTTTATAAGTTGAAATTAGCAGAACCATGTTTCATGGGGAATGCTTTCAACATTGCACTTGTACTTTGTACCCCGTTGATATCATGTTCTTTTGCTTACGGATCCCGGCGGTGTGAAATAAAAGTGGAACTTGTAAGATCATGGACTTTGTATGTGTGTTAGAGAAACGCCTGGGCTGCTAGCCTAAGCCATGCCTAATCATGGTGGAAACTTGCAGCATAACCATAATGAGCACTCTATGAAGCATCCTCAATAAAAACCTATGCAAATAGCAAATAAAAAGATCGCTAAGATGCTCATTGTCTGCTTGCCATGCCATTTTGATTATGGGAAAGCTCTCATATCATGTGCAAGGGGTACCCCGTTGGCGGTTCTTAATGATACACATGTACTTACAATTACAAGAGCTTACTTGTGACTAAAGTTGAGTAGCATGAGGTTCGGTCTTCGTAAGGAAGGGGCACGAGGTTCGGTTTATAACTTGTCAAGCATATCCTCTTAGTTGTGTCACTTTAACCTTAATCACCTTAAAGATGCTTATGATAGGGGCAATGAGAGCTGAAAGCTATAAGTACCATAATATTTGGAAGCTCTTTATGAGACTTGAATCCCTACTTCCTTTTATAAAGGCATTTCTTCCACCATTATTTTGAGTCTCCACCTTCTACCTTTATGCACCTACTTTAGAGCATAGTGGCCATTCTTAGTTCTATGTGCATTGTCCCAAGACTAGTTGATGGATGCATAACTTGATATTGCTTGCTTTAAACTATTTGTATCTAGTAACTCTTATGAACTTTGAAGGTGTCCTATGAATTTATATTTGCTACTCTATGAGGGACAAGCTGAATATTATTATGCTATGTTTTCTTTATGTGAAACAAACAAACGTCTTGCAAAGCATTGTTATTCATGAATCTTTTGTTTGTGCCTTTTCATGTTGCATCATAGTTTCTTTGTCTTATTGCTAGAACTTTGTCTTTCATGTTATGATTGAAGTACTATGATCCCAGCTTTGAATGTTTTACAAATACTTTGATCAAGTCTTTAATGGTGCATGTCACCTCAAAAATTATTCTTTCTTTTTATCACTTACCTACTCGAGGACGAGCAGGAGTTAAGCTTGGGGATGTTGATACATTGCAAATGTATCTATAATTTTTGATGTTCCATGCTTGGTTTTATCCACTTTCTTGTGTTTTGTCCACACTTTGGAGTACTTTTCATATGATTTCTTGGACTAACCTATTAACAAGAGCCACAGTGCCAGCTGCCTGTTTTCTGCAGTTTTTGGTTCCAGGAAAGTCAGAAAATGAATATTCTCGGAATTGGACGGGACAAAAGCCAAAGTGCCTATTTTTCCGGAAGTCATCAGATGCTAGAATACGAGACGGAGAGGGGCCAGAGGCCGGCCACACCACCTGGCCGTGCGGCCAGGCTTGGCCCGCACCAGGGGGTGGTGTGGTGGCCCCTGGCACCCCCTCGGCCTCCCCTTCCGCCTATATATTACCCTCGGGACGAAAACCCTAAGGGCCGGATCAAAAATCCATGAAAGAGTCTGTAGCCGCCGTCATCTCCATCCCTAGATCGGGAGGGATCTGAAGCTCTTCCCGGCACCCTTCCGGAGAGGGGAATTCACCCTAGAGGCCTTCTTCATCACCATGCAAGCCTCCGGTGTGATGCATGAGTAATTCATCCTTGGACTACGGATCCATGTAGTAGCTAGATGGCTGGTTCTCCTCCTTTGTGCTTTCATGTTTAGATCTTGTGAGCTCCGTTCATGATCAAGATCATCTATTTGTAATTCTACATGTTGTGTTTGCGGGGATCCGATGGAGATTGAGATGCTATTTCAGATTGATTATTGATTCTATCATGTCTTTGTTATTTGTGATCTTGCATGCTTTCCGTTGTTAGTAGCTATCTTGGCCAAGTAGATGCTAGCAACTCCAAGAGTTAGTATTTATGCTCGATAGTGGGTTCATGCCTCTGGTAATCTGGGGAAGTGATAGAAATCTCTAAGGTACTAGATGTGCTGTTGCTACTAGGGAGAAAACAACAATCCTTTGTTCATAGAACAATCATATTGTTTACTTTACACGCAGTTCGTAAAGCAATAATCTGTTGCTTGCAACCTGATACTAGAGGGGGTTCGGATGATAACCTGAAGGTGGATTATTAGTCATAGATGCAGTTGGATGGCGGCCTATGTATAATGTTGTAATGCCCAATCAAGTCTCAAAGGAGTCAAGATGATTAGTATATGCATGTATTGCTTTCTCGGTGTTTGTCAATTGCCCCGCTATAATTTGTTCACCCAGCATGTTATATATCTTAAGGAGAGCCACCTCTAGTGAACTATGGATCCTGATCCTTTTCTTTTACATACAATCTACAAATTGTTTACTGCTTTGTGTTTACTTTCTACAAACTATTACTTCTTTCCATTCGATATGTTTAATCCTTTGTTTTCCGCAAAACACGGTGACATTGACAACCTCATCGCAAGTTGGGGACAAAGTTTTTTGGTTGTGTTGTATAGGTCTCCACGTTGCTACTAGCACCGGTAGTGCGCCCTGCCAAGGCTCAGCTAGCAACACCTTTGGGGTGTTTTCTTGCACCTACTGGTTCGATTAAACCTTGGTTTCATAACTGAGGGAAACTTGCTGCTGTGCTCATCATACCTTCCTCTTGGGGTTCCCAAAAAGCTCTACATCATCATCGCTCCAGCATTTTCCTGGGCGCCATTACAGAGCCATCAAGGGTGCCCCCACCTCTTCCTCATTCATGTGGTGGAAGCTCCACTCACATCAATTCAAGCTCCACCCAAAATTCCACTCACATGCATTAAATTTCTACCAAATTTAATGCCACTCTCAATTAATAAAACTCTTTTATTTATTTTATTCAGAATTTTGTTAATTACTGTAATTAACAAACATTCACATAAAACCCCTTGCAACATTTCAATATCACATGCAGAACCACTTTCTGCAATTTCACCCGAAACAATTCTTGCGCTTTGCAATCCTTTCGTCTGAAACATATCTGCTCCAAAATGGTGTCCGGTAACCCTTAAGTGTGTCACCCTACGGTTCGCGAATAATGCTGACATGATTGAGACTCCTCTCGGATCAATAATCAGAAGCGGGACATGGAGATCCATACTGACTCCTGCACATTCAACGATGACTTTTGTGATCGTGAGAACCTTTAACGCTAGTAACTTAATCCCTTTGTCTCATGATATAATACATGTCCGAGATTCGATCATCGGTATCCAAATACCTAGTTTGATCTCGTTACCGACATGCACTCTTTTCTTGTTCCCGTGATATAACATTCTAGTGATCACATCACTTGCTTGCAAGCTATCTTAATGTGATATCACCGAGAGGGCCCATAGTATATCTATCCGTCATTGGGATTGACAAATTCCACTCTTGATCCATGAGCCTCAACATAACACCTTCGTAGCACTGAACCCACCTTTATAGTCACCCTGTTACGGTGTGACGTTTGATGTTATCAAGATACTCTTCCGGTGTTAGCAATTAACATGATCTCATGGTATAAGGACTAAGACTACTTCGTATGATGTTATAGCAATGTAAACATAATGACTTTGATTGTAATGCTATACTTCGGATGAATGTTCATCACATCATTTCACAAATGATGTGACCTCGTTATTAACAACATCCAATGTCCATGATCAGGAAACCTTGATCATCTTGTTAATCAATGAGCTAGTCTAGCAGAGAGGCTTAACTAGGAACCCTTTTTGTTTATTAAACACACATGTATTGACGTTTCCTATCAATACAATTATAGCATGCAGAATAAACATCTATCATATACAAGGAATACATAATAACAACTTTATTATTGCCTCTGAGGGCATATTTCCTTCAGTCTCCCACTTGCACTAGAGACAATAATCTAGTTTACATAGTGATAAATCTAACACCCATGGAGTTCTGGTGTTGATCATGTTTTGCCCTAGGGATAACTTTAGTCAACGGATCTGCTACATTCAGGTCCGTGTGTACTTTACAAATCTTTATATCTCCATCCTTGACATGCTCGCGGATGGAGTGAAACTGGCGCTTAATATGCTTGGAATTCTTGTGAGACCTTGGTTCCTTGGCATTGGCTATGGCTCCATTGTTGTCTCAATAGATCACCATTGGGTCCAATGCACTAGGAACCACACCTAGTTCTGTTATGAACTCCTTCATCCAAACTTCTTCCTGCGCCGCTTCTGAAGAAGCAACATATTCCGCCTCCGTCGTTGATCTAGCCACCACAGGTTGTTTGGAACTCCTCCAACTAACTGCTGCTCCGTTCAAGAGAAATACGTATCCGGATTGAGACTTAGAGTCATCCGGATCGATGTCAATGCTAGCATCAACGTAACACTTAGCGACTAGCTCTTCTTCACCTCCGTATACAAGAAACAAATCCTTGGTTCTTCTCAAGTACTTAAGGATATTCTTGACCGCTATCCAGTGTTCCGAACCTGGATCAGATTGGTACCTACTAGTCAAACTAATAGCATGTGCCACATCCGGTCTTGTACATAGCATGGTGTACATTATAGAGCCTATGGATGAGGCATAGGGGGTCTTATCCATTATCTCTCTTTCTTCCGCCGTAGCCGGACTTTGAGTCTTACTCAATGTCTTGCCTTGCAACATAGGTAAGAACCCCTTCTTATTTCCGTCCATATTAAACTTCTTTAATATTTTATCAAGGTATGTACTCTGCGATAGCCCAATTAAGTGTCTTGATCTATCTCTATAGATTTTAATGCCTAATATATATGAAGCTTCACCAAGGTCTTTCATCGAAAATTTGCTATTTAGATAACTTTTAACACTATTTAAAATATCTATATCATTTCCAATCAATAATATGTCATTCACATATAATATCAAAAATGCCACATTGCTCCCAGTCACTTTCTTGTAAATACAAGCTTCTTCATAAGTTTGGAAAAATCCAAACTCTTTGATCACCTCATCAAAGCGGAGATTCCAACTCCGGGATGCTTGCTTCAGCTCATAGATGGATCGTTGAAGTTTGCATACCTTATCAGCATCCTTAGGATCGACAAAACCCTTAGGTTGTATCATATACAACTCTTCTTCAATATTACCATTGAGGAACGCGGTTTTGACATTCATCTGCCATATTTCATAATCAAAATATGCAGCAATTGCTAACATAATCCTAACCGACTTAAGCATCGCGGCGGGAGAGAATGTCTCATCGTAGTCAACTCCTTGAATTTGTCAAAACCCCTTTGCGACAAGTCGAGCTTTATAGATGGTCACATTACCATCATCATCAGTTTTTCTTTTGAAAATCCATTTATTCTCAACGGCCTTTCGATCGTGAGGTAAGTCCACCAAGGTCCAAACCTAGTTTTCTTACATGGATTCCATCTCGGATTTCATGGCTTCTAGCCATTTGTTGGAATCCGGGCTCATCATCGCGTCTTCATACATCGCAGGGTCATCTATTTCATCAATCATGAAATTCATAACAGGATTGCCGTACAGTTCAGGAGCTGCATGTGTCCTGCTTGACCTGCGAGGTTCGATAGTGTCCTCTTTCGGAGTTTCATGATCAATATCATTAGCTCTCTCTTCATTAGGTGAAGTCAACTCCGAAATAACTTCCGATGTTGTGTTACTCGCCATTTCATGAAGAGAAAGTTCAATAACCTCTTCGAGTTCTACCTTCCGACTACTCACACCTTTCGCGAGAAACTCATTCTCAGAAAGAATCCATTCTTGGCAACAAAAACCTTGCCCTCAGATCTGTGATAGAAGGTATACCCAATCGTTTCCTTAGGGTATCCTATGAAGACACATTTTTCCGCTTTGGGTTCGAGTTTATCCGGCTGAAGTTTCTTCACATAAACATCGCATCCCCAAACTTTAAGAAATGAAAGCTTAGGTTTGTCTCCAAACCATAATTCATACGGTGTCGTTTCAATGGATTTAGATGGTGCCCGATTTAAAGTGAATGCAGCGGTTTCCAGTGCATAACCCCAAAATGACAGTGGCAAGTCAGTCAGAGACATCATAGATCGAACCATATCCAATAAAGTACGATTACGACGTTCCAACACACCATTACGTTGTGGTGTTCCGGCAGGCGTGAGTTGTGAAACTATTCCGCAATTTTTCATATGTATGCTAAACTCGTAACTAAGATACTCTCCTCCACGGTCGGACCGCAGAAATTGATCTTTCTGTTACGATGAGTTTCCACTTCATTCTGAAATTCCTTGAACTTTTCAAAAGTTTTAGACTTATGTTTCATCAAATAGATATACCCGTATCTACTCAAATCATCCGTGAAAGTAACAAAATAATGATATCCATCTCGCGCCGACACACTCATTGGTCCACACACATCCGTATGTATGATTTCCAATAAATCTGTCGCTCGTTCCATTGAACCGGAAAATGACGTTCTAGTCATCTTGCCCATAAGGCATGGCTCACATGTATCAAATGATTCCAAAAGTCCATCAGAATGGAGTTTCTTCATGCGTTTAACGCTAATATGACCTAGATGGCAGTGCCACATATATGTAGATATATCATCATCAAGTTTAACCCTTTTAGAATCAACACAATGAATATGCATAATACTACTATCGAAATCCAATAGGAAATACACCATTCAACACAGGTGCATGACCATAAAAGATATTATCCATATAAATCGAACAACCATTGTTTTCAAATTTAAAGGAATAACCACTTTTCATCAAACACGATCCGGATACAATGGTCATGCTCAGCGCAGGCACAAAATACCAATTATTTAGATTTATCACTAATCCCGACGGCATATGGAGAGGTGGCATTCCGATGGCGATCACATCAACTCTTGATCCATTGCCGACCCGCATCGTGACCTCATCCCTTGCTAGTTGTCGCTTGTTCCGCAGCCCCTGAATCAAGTTACATATATTAGCAACCGATCCCGTATCAAATACCCAAGTGCTACTGCGAGTACTAGTCAAGTACACATCAATAACATGTATATCACATATACCTTTGTTTGCATTGCCAGCCTTCTTGTCCTCCAAATACTTGGGGCAGTTGCGCTTCCAATGGCCAGTCCCCTTGCAATAGTAGCACTCGGTATCAGACTTATGGCCAGCTCGGGGTTTCTTTTCAGGTGCGGCAATAGATTTGTCACCCTTCTTTCCCTTCTGCTTGCCTTTCTTGTCCTTCTTAAAACCGGTGGTCTTATTGATCATCAACACTTGATGTTCTTTCCTAATCTCCACTTCTACAGTCTTAAGCATTGACATAATGTCGGGAAGAGACTTCTTCATGCCCTACATGTTATAGTTCATCATGAAGCTCTTGTAGCTAGGTGGTAGAGACTAGAGAACACGATGTATGCCTAAGTCAATGGGAATCGTTATTCCCAAGGGCACAAGCTTATCGGCGTACCCAGACATTTTGAGTACGTGCTCATTAACGGAGTTGTTCTCCTCCATCATGTAGCTAAAGAACTTTTCAGAAGCATTATAACTCTCTACGGCAGCATGGGTATCAAAAATCATTTTCAATTCTCCCATAGTATCAAAGGCATTGCCATTTTCGAAACGCTTTCGAAGTTCTGGCTCTAGCCATACAGTATGTCGCAATGAACTAAGTTGTGGTCCTCCTGACGAGTTATATAGACATTCTTTTCCTTGTCAGGGGCTTCAGGAGCTAGTAGGGGGCCTAGCGGCGCCTCTAGCACATATTGCTTTTGTGCAGCAGTGAGGAGAATCCTCAAATTCATAGCCCAGTTGGTGAAGTTGCTACCATTCGCAGCAAGTTTCTCTTTCTCCATGAACACATTGAAATTAAAAGCAGGTGGTGCCATCTACAACAGAATTTGTAAAGTTTATTTAGACTAAGTTTATGATAGATTGAGTTCAACTAATCGAAATTACTAATGAACTCCCACTCAAAAACGACATCCCTCGTGTCTTTTTGGTGATTACATGAACCAAATCCACTACACCAAGTCCAATCATCACGTGAGTCGGTGTAGCTTCAAAGGCGAGCATCTATATGGGCATCATATCAACTATATGACTCATGCTTAACCTTTTAGTCTGTGTTCCGAGGCCATGTATGTACATGCTAGGCTCGTCAAGTAAGAACCTTAGTACCCGCGTGTGTAACACTGTCTTACACCCGTTGTATGAAAGCGCGCAGTCGAGTACACCCGATCATCACGTGATGTCTCGAAACACGATCCATAGAACGGTGCATACTGAAGGAAGAACACATTTTATCTTGATATCTAAATTAGGGATCATCTTACAATGCTACCAAAAGCGCCAAACTAGCAGTATAAGATGCTAACATCTAATGTGTAAAGTGAGATGATATGGTCGATGCATTTGATCTCTATCATTTGCATCATGGTATGATCGCTATCATTCCTTTGTGTGTAAGGCTAAGGTGTATGGAACTTACACGTTAAGTGTGTTGTAAGAGTATCTATCATACATCTACTTACAACAGTACCATATCAAGACACTAGCCCAGCAATGATCTAAACTAGACGCCTCTAATTTATCAGTTGCAAGTTTTACGTGGCTTAGGGCTTTCGGAGATAGAACCGGTCTTACCTACGAACATGAACCACAACGAGGATAACCAAGTTATTAGCAACTCGTTGTAAATCATATATTGACTATAGTAGGAGAGACAGACACCCGCTAGCCACTTATGCAAAATTAGTTGCATGTCAGTCGTGGAACCGGTCTCATGTATGATGACATGTAAGGTTGGTCCGGGCCGCTTCATCCCACTATGCCACCAATATCCAAAATACATAGAAGATGCAATAACATGATCATCATCGCCCATATATAAACACATGTGTACTACCCGTGCAAAGCACCTACGCATAGATTAGGCTCTGATACCACTGTTGGGTTCGTAGCATAAAAAACAAAAAATTCCTACGATGAGAACTATACGCCAATATCTATCCACTAGATACAGAGCAACAGGTGGATATACATCCCTGGAGAACTTACCCTCAAAGACAACAGAGTTTTGTTAACGAGTTGGAACTCATTGATGATGTAGTCATACGCTTGCCGATCTCAAGATCATGTGGAAGTACGAGCGCCGCAAATCAGCAGCGCATCCGTCCTCGCACACACGTTCAAGCCACCTGAAAGGATAGAGATGTCGCCTAGAGGGGGGTGAATAGGCAATTTTAAAACTATTACGGTTTTGGCTAGATAGAATGCGGAATTAAACTAACGTTTATTTACAAGCACAAAACCTAAATACACTAGGCTCAACTAAGTGCACCAACAACAAGATAAGCTAAGCAAGATAGCATAAGATAAATATACCACAAGTGATAGGCAAGTTAAGTACTTCAAGCTCGATGGCTATCACAAGGAAAGTAAGCTCAGGTATAGAGATAACCGAGGCACGCGGAGACGGAGATGTATGTATTCCCGTGTTCCCTTACAAGTAAGGTACGTCACGTTGGAGAGGTGTGGGATTCCACGAAGGATTTCCCAACGCCACGAAGGCTCACCTTCTTCTCCAAGTCTATCCCACAAAGGAATAGGCCCTTTCCTTATGGCTAGCTTTTCCTCCACTCTGGAGATGGCAAGCTCCACAACCACTTCACAAGCTCCACGAAGGAGAAGCCCAGGTCTCTTCACAATCTTCCACGAAGAGGTCACCGTGGCACCAACCGCCAAGCCAACTAGGAGGTCACCCTCCAAGAGCAACAAGCTCACGGTCTCTCACTTGAACAAATCATAGTGGAGAGCTCAACACTTATGCAAGAATGCAAAGCAAGAACACCAAGGGCATTCAAATTCCTCACTCTCAAATCCCACCAAAGCAACAAGTGCTAGGGAGGAATTAGAGAGGAAGAACAAAGGTGGAAGTCAACCAATGACTCCAAGATCTAGATCCAATGGGTTCCCCTCACTTAGAGGAGGAATTGATTGGTGGGGATTGTAGATCTAGATCTTCTCTTCCAAAGCCCTAAAAAAGATGCAAGAATCATAGGAGGGAAGGGAGAGGAAGCAAGCTCAAGAGGTTCAACAATGGAGGTCAATTTCGTGGTCAAGAACTCCCAAAAAACGTTGGGGGAAGAACCCCTTTTATAGGGGAAAGCAAATATGGCCGTTGGGAGGAAACAGCGCGAACCCGGTTTGAAGTCCGGTTGGACCGGCCCCAAAACAGGACAACTTGGTTCCCAGGCCGGTTGACCGGACTACAAACCGAAATACTTCTGTATGCCAACCCAGAATAGACTCGGTCGCGAAAACCGGAAAACCCGGTCTGAGATCCGGTCAACCGGAGCTGGAACCGGACCGTCCGGTGTGGGGCTCGGTTGAACCGGATCCACAACCGGGATGAAACCGACTTCACGAAAAACGCAATAACTTTTGCATCCGGACTCCGATTTCGATGATCTTGGGCTTGTTTTAATGAGGACAACAAGATCTACAATATGGTGCATGAAAACATCATAGTCCAACAAAGGAAGGTAGAACCAAATGAGGAAAGGCATGGAGCCTCCCTATAGGAAGAACCGGTAAAACCTTCAAACTCGAAAACGCCATATAAAATGCATACGAATTCCGTTTTCGATGAGCTTGGGCTTGTTGAAGAGCTAGCAACAAGCTCAAGAACCTCACATAGAGAAAATACCAAGAAGCAACAAAATAGTAATATGCAAAGTATGCAAAGGATTGAGCTCCCTATGACGATGTGATCAAGTTATCCAACCGAAAGCCCCTCTTGATAGTGCGGCTATCTATCCTATAACCCGGTCTCCCAACAATCACCTTGAGACCGGTAAAAGGAAAACCTAGCAAGGACATACCTTTGCCTTGCGCATCCCGCTTGATCTTGATGACAACGCTTCAAGCTCCATCCAAGCCGGAATGCATCACTTGATCATTGTTGCTTCGTGAAGATTCATAATTTGCTCCCCCATACACCACTATGGGATAGCTTCATTAGGACACATCTTCACATGCCCATTTTCACCAATATGGACGGCAAGCTTCAGGCAAATGATCTTCTCGAGATGCTTATCTTGAACTTGCCCTTTTCAACCTTGATGGCGATCACCACTTGATGCCATCCTCTCATGGGCTATTGAGATCTTCACTTTTGAAGCATGCCCATGGAAAGATACCTATCCCATATATAAAACACAAAGGAACATATATAATGGGTTAGTTCATGATGCATAAATGACAAGGCTTACCACACCACAAGATCCATGTGGTACATTATTTATGCTTCATGCGTTGACCAACTTGAAATCACTCTTCACTCTTTGGATTGGTCAACCAAGAGTCTTCTCAAGTTCCATCTCAATATCTTGAGGTACATAAGGAATTCTTCATTTGATTACATGCTCTAAATCTTAGTCAACCATAGCTCAACTAATGAGGCTATCATGACACCGGCTTAGAGCCATATCTTGAATTCTTCTATTGAGATCACACTCTCAAGATCTTGAACATATCATATTCTTCTCTTCAATTTGATGATCTTGATGCCAAAACTCAAGGTATATCTTTATCTTCATGGCATCCATACTTGAATCCAACACATGAACTACAAGCATGACCTATGGAATATTCCTTCATATAAAACTCAATGAAAACATTAGTCCATAGGGATTGTCATTAATCACCAAAACCACACATAGGGGCAATTACCCTTTCACCACCGGACAACCTCCACCTCCTCGCTCCAGCGAATCAGCGGAAGCAACAAATCCTTCCAGACGCAAGGCCGCCGAGAACATGTATCTCGCTAATCCGAGACCATGGGGGAATATCTAGAGAGGGAGAGAGATCCTTCACGAGGAGGTGTGGTTTGTGAGAGAGGACAGGGGGCCTTTTATAGGAGAGGGGGGATCCTCCCCTACCATGGCCGGCGGCAAAGGAGGGTCCCCCCACCTCTTCCTCATTCATGTGGTGGAAGCTCCACTCACATCAATTCAAGCTCCACCCAAAATTCCACTCACATGCATTAAATTTCCACCAAATTTAATGCAACTCTCAATTAATAAAACTCTTTTATTTATTTTATTCAGAATTTTGTTAATTAATTTAATTAACAAACATTCACATAAAACCCCTTGCAACATTTGAATATCACATGCAGAACCACTTTCTGCAATTTCACCTGAAACAATTCCGGTTTCTATTGAAACAATTCCTGCGCTTTGCAATCCTTTCGTCTGCAACATATGTGCTCCAAAATGGTGTCCGGTAACCCTTAAGTGTGTCACCCTACGGTTCGCGAATAATGTAGACATGATTGAGACTCCTCTCAGATCAATAATCAGAAGCGGGACCTGGAGATCCATACTGACTCCTGCACATTCAACGATGACTTCTATGATCGTGAGAACCTTTAATGCTAGTAACTTAATCCCTTTGTATCATGATATAATACATGTCCGAGATTCGATTATCGGTATCCAAATACCTAGTTTGATCTCGTTACCGACATGCACTCTTTTCTTGTTCCCGTGATATAACATTCTAGTGATCACATCACTTGCTTGCAAGCTATCTTAATGTGATATCACCGAGAGGGCCCAGAGTATATCTATCCGTCATTGGGATTGACAAATTCCACACTTGATCCATGAGCCTCAACATAACACCTTTGTAGCACTGAACCCACCTTTATAGTCACCCTATTACGGTGTGACGTTTGATGTTATTAAGATACTCTTCCGGTGTTAGCAATTAACATGATCTCATGGTCTAAGGACTAAGACTACTTCGTATGATGTTATAGCAATGTAAACATAATGACTTTGATCGTAATGCTATACTTTGGATGAATGTTCATCACATCATTTCACAAATGTCGTGACCTTGTTATTACAACATCCAATGTCCATGATCAGGAAACCTTGATCATCTTGTTAATCAACGAACTAGTCTGGAAGAGAGGCTTAACTAGGAACATTTTTTGTTTATTAAACACACATGTATTGACGTTTCCTATCAATACAATTATGGCATGCAAAATAAACATTTATCATATACAAGGAATACATAATAACAACTTTATTATTGCCTCTCAGGGCATATTTCCTTCATTTCAGAGTACACCCTGTACTCTCCCTTTATTTGTTGATACTTTTGTAGCAGAGTAAGTGCTCCCCTGAAGAAAAGTTTGGTACGACATCGACACCGACGAGTATCTTGGGATTCCCGGCCCACAGCCTGTAATCTATGGGATGGGACGTCATCGTTATGCTTTAGGCCTCTTAGGCCATTTGTTAAGTTTGCTATATTTAATAGCATAATTTGCCTTTTGTTGTTTGATGTTTGTGGTCAGTGATCTCTGCTTGTAATATTTTAGTTCTCTGCTCAGTTATGAGCTTGCTGTATTATTTTTTGTGTTGCAGAGTCACTGTTGTGTTACTGATTTTTCACTAGATATCCTCGAGCTCTAGGTTAAGCTTATGTCAAGCTAAGGTCTGGGATTTGTTTAACCCTGATCCTGGGGGTGTCACACATTGTTTTGAAGATTTTTTTGTGATAAACACGTTAGTTCAAATGGGCAATTGAGAGACCATCCTAAAACCCATCTAGGGTTTCATCATCCTTGCTGGCAACATCTCCGGTCTGCTCCGCCTCCAGTGTCCTTAACGCTTTGGATGGGTGGCGTACCGTGGCTTATTGTCGTGGAAGGGTTCTCGTTCTTTATTTATGTTTTTTCCGTGTCTTCTTCATGATGGTAAGGCAATGACTATATCCTGAATTCAGAATAAGGTCCTCTCACTACAAGAATCTGCGCGGTTCATGACGATCTGATATCGTCGTGGATGAGGACCAAAACGTTGTAGATGGCCATACGCGACGAATTCTGCGACGAAAAAATAGGTCATGGACCTCACGTCATAATTCATTCCGCGATGTTTTTTCTGCCTGAAAACGCATGCCTGATCATGAAGTTCTTGTATTTTTGTCGCGGTGAACTGGACCGACCCAGCCCAGGCCCAGTCGTTCATGACGTTTTTATTTCATTACGGCCGAGGCCACGTGGCAGATGGCACCGCGGGTGGCCATCAACGATGTTTGCTGACGTCATGTTCACCGCCTATGACATCATCGAGTTCCTGATGTTTTTTTCGTCACGGCTTGATTCCGTTGTCTCCATATCCGTGATGTCATCCAACCCGTTCATGATGCCATACATCCCATTTATGAAGTCACACGTGCCGTGACAAATTTTGTTCGTCGCCAACTTTTGACGCCATGCTGACACGTGGATGGTTGGCATGGACAAGCTTGCGCCAATCGGATGAGGCCACATGGGCAAGCCGTAGAATGCCATGTTGACAAATCAAAATGGGACACGTATCACCTACAGACGAAAAATTCTGTGTGACGACATCATCATTGGCGTGACGTTTCTGTTTCGTCTAGATAGTTGGCTGGCGGCTACATCGGCATTTACCTGTGACAGAAATGTTTCATCAAGAACAACTGAGACGATTCGTTTTTGTCGCAGATGCGGGCTAGCGTCACCGTGAGATCGGGGGGCCATTTGTGCACGTAAATTTCTATAAGCCTCAATCGTTTGTGACACATTTCACACCACACACATCAAATAACAGAATTCGACAATGAATTTCGGGACAAGTTTCCACATAAATTTCCATTCTGAGCTAAAAGCCTCACAAGCTTCCACAGCCAAAAACTTTCCACAATAATTTATGAGCCAAAAGCCTCACAAGTTTCCCTGCCCAAAAGACTCACAAGTTTCCACACCAGTTAACTTTCCTAGCCCAAGAACTCACAAGTGTCAACCACGAGTTTACTTACCTTGCGACAGTTGAAGCTGCTGCTGCTTCTGCTGAGTCATCTGAGACAACACTTGCTGAAGTAAGTCGTTTGTATGGTTTTGTTTATCCTGCATCTCTTCTTGCTTCTTCTGCATTTCTCTCATGTCTTTGGCATACTACAGCCTCTCTGCCTCGGCAGCTTCTTTCGCTCTCTTCAATTCCTCTATGATACAACGCAGTTTGTCACTCCCTGCTCTCTCAGCCAAAAGTTCCGCTTCAAGGCCAGACCTGCTTTGTCTTGATGTACTTGGACGGAGGCCGATGTTCTTCAAGAACGTTGACTTTCTGCTGTCCAACGAGAGTGCAAAGTGCACATCCTCAGTGGAAGAAAGTGGTTCTTCCCCCTGGACATCTGGAGCCATCTTCTTTTTCATGATTTCCTACAGTATTAGGAATAGAAGCGAACCTTAGAAAAATAGCAAGCAAACTACAATCATATCGTATACAATTGAGAGATGAAGATAGCATTGAATTTTACGAAGATGAAAAGTATTCAAGAGGACTTACAATTGCTTTCTTCACATTTGGAGTGAAGCCATTTATCGGGCTGCAATGCACCTTTTTGAAGAGTTTGAAGGCATCATCCTCACCATTGCACACAACCTCATAGCTACGAGAACCTGTGGCAGCAGGGTACAAGACTTTGCTCATGTTCTTCTTGTTTATTACACAAGTACTCTACACAAGCAGAAACAATACAATATAAGAGGCAGTTCCAATCAAACAATACAAACACATGCAGTAACAATAAAAGAGTAAATGAAAAGTGACATGTTTCCTAGGGTCAGACCAAGTATCAGTAAGCTTGCACCACTGCTTGTCGGTCATCTGTTTGACTTCATCAGGACATTTCCTTGTAACTTGGTTCAGAGGGTAGGGATCAAAATACTTCTTCTTCAGAATATACCACTGGTTCCTTGCATGCCTCATAAATTGATTTGCGCAAGCATTCTGCATGTTAGGGTGATTTGTGTCCATGGCAAACTTTTGCTGAAATAAAACATGGAGCATCAACATTTGCATAAACAGAGAAATGGGAAGGTAAAGGACAACTAAGTCACAGAGCATACAAAAACTTTGCCTATGAAGTCTGATTGGACATCAACCCTCTTCTTGTACTCTTTCTAGTGGGGTAAGATAGGCATGCTAGTCCTTACTGTGACTGCACACTCACTGGCAAACCTGGCAGCAACACCCGGCTTGTCTGGTCTAGTTCTTCCTGGAAGAACATTAAGTGAAAGCCTCCCTCCTTTGGACAACTTGTCAAGCCTCTTCCCCATGTTTTCCCCCTCATCACCAGAGCTTGACCAGCATGCGGAACTATATCTTCAGAATTATGCGTTTTGGCGTCTTTAGAACAAGGTGGATCAAAGTCTTGAGACATCTGGTAGCCATCATCATCTACAGAAATACAATGTGCTGATTTAGTGTTCCACAGTAATATGATGGGACTAAATGGATTATAAGTGAGCAAGCAGTCGGTTTAACGCATTGCCACATTGAGACCAGTCACTCCAGTCTTGGCACGGTACTTCATGACTAGGATCAGATTCCCCATATTCGGTAGCTGACTCATCATATTGGGTAGCTGACCCCTGACCCTCAAATTGGGTACCAGAGTCATCGCCGTCGGTAGCTGAACACAGATGTTGGGTAGCTGACGTAGCGCCTTGGGTACCTAACCCATCGGTTTGGGACGGTGCATGGTCGCTTCGGCGAGGTGCCCACAGACAGATGGGAGGTGGCTTCTAGATTTGGAGAGGTAGCAAGTCACCTTTGGGGGATACCCGTGGGAAGAAGGATGCGAACTTCATCACCTGGGAAGGTGGTTCTTGATTTGTGGAGGTGGCAGGTTGGCTTTGGGAGGTGCCAGAGGATGGCAGGATGTGGGTTGGGGTTCCACACCTTGGGTACGTAGCTGCTGGCTTTAGGGGGTGGCTGCTAGCTTTGGGGGGTGGATGCTAGCTTTGGGGGGTGGCTGCTGGCTTTGGGGAGGTGCCAGAGGGCATACCAACGGGTCAGAGGGAGTGGGCAGGTCGCCTTGGGCAGAGTGTTGCTCATGTTGGATAGCTAATAACTCGCCTTGGGTAGCTGGTTGCTTGCCTTCGGCTGCTGCCTTCTTAGCTTGGGTGGGTGGTAGATTGACGGCAGCTGGCTTCTCACCTTGGTGGGCATTAGGAACTGCAGCTTTAGCCACTTGGCCAGCATTACGAACTACAGCTTTGTCCACTTGACGGCATCAGGAACTGCAGTTTTAGCCACTTGGCCGGCATCAGGAACTGCAGCTTTGGCCACTTGGCTGGCATCAGGAACTAGAGGTTTAGCTACTTTTCGGGCATCGGGAACTGCAGATTTGGCCACTAGGTTGGCATCAGGAACTGCATCATCGGTCACCAGCAAGGGAAAATGAAGTGCAGCTCTAGCCACCTCCAGGGCATTAGGAAGTGCGGCTTTGGCAGTTTGCCTGTCATCAGGAAGTTCGGCTTTGGTCGTTTACCGGGCATCAGGTAGTTCAGCTTTGGCAATCTTCTTGGTTGCACTCTGAGTTTCTTGTGAATGGGTCGTAGGACTTGCCGCTTTTGTTGTTCGCCGTGTGGAACCTAGAGGTGGAAGTCCTGCTTTTAGCGAATTCCCCTTGGACCTCGTGTGTCTCCATTTTCTGTGTCTGGAGATAGTACCGATGCCACAACACGCTTGCGAGATGATCCACCACCAGGAGCCATCCTTCGCCTGGGAGTTGTCTTCTTGAATTTTCTCTGCTTAAGCTACACATTTTACATGTAACAGTCAATTGGGGAAAATAAATAGGAACAAAACATATGGCAAAAAGTGTAAGCAAACAATTCCACACAAGATGATTTGGCAGCACCTTAATTGTGGAGAAATCATGACAAGATGGTGAGCTAGCAGGTAAGGGGACTACCTGCAGCCCAGTCTCCTCGGTGACTAGTGTTTCATCACCTGATATGTCACCTTCACTGATACCCCCATCAGGATCATACTGAGGTCCAGAGGGATCATTATTGCTCTTTTTAGGGGAGAATACAGTTGGGGATGCAACAACACTGGCTATGAACCTAATACCAAGTCGGTGCATCCATGGACTCTTTCTCATGATGGTTTTGATCTGACTTTCTTCCATCGGTAGTATTTGTGGTTCTAACATGAATAAAGAATTCCAGTTAATCTAGAAATATAAAACTGGGTGCGATACCAACCTATGTTATATAGTATATAGTACTCAATCGCTATGAGAAATTTAAAGAAAAATATCATAGACTGCTAAACTAATGCAACACATGGGATAATGTAACTTGGTCTACAACCTTCCTTTTTGCTACTTCTAGGGGTCTAGGGGTCTGTGGGGTGTGTGTGTGTGGGTGGGTGGGGGAATACACTTGGCGATGCAACAACATATGCTAAGAACCTAAGAGCATGTACAATGCAAGACGCTTAGAGAAGTGCTTAGCGAAATAAATCGGTTTTTGGTTAAGCAATGGTGCTTATTTATAACATGATGATGTCTAAATTGGCACCTCTCGAATACAAATAAGCACTGTTTATTACGAAAAATCTAGGATTATTTTTATAAGCAACACCCCAAGCACATTCCACTATACATATGTGTTTCTAACATGTATAGGTAACTCTAAATATGGCTCAATATATAACATATGGGGTGGAACAGTCCGCTATGACCAATTCATACTCTGATCATAAGACATACGACGAAACAACAAAACAAATGCAACATGGATTGCATGATAGTCCTACTATGGGTGGTCTAGCTGGTATTATACACTAGTATCATACACATAATACTAGTGTGTACAAACTTCCTACTATGACCAACCTAAATGATGGTGTCTATGTTATAAGACCTATGACACTGCTCACTATGGAGATAATATTAAGACCAGTCATAGTGGGGAGTAACATAGCCTAGTAACATGCTATGTTACTCCCCACTATGACCAGACTTAGTATTATACACTGCAATAATAAGCAGTGCAGGACGATTAAACATAAGAAGTACAAGCATCTACCATGCAATTAAATAGGCAATTAAGAAAAATATAACCTATGGTCTGAGACTCTGAGTTGACATAGGGAAACTTCCGGCCGCGGTCACCATCGTCCCCTCTTCGAGCTCACCGTCGCCGCCATCTCAGGACGCACCACCATCAAAGAAGGCGGGACGACCTGCCACAGCCTAGATCGGGCCCATAGGGCCTAGATCTAGGACGAATAGGGCGCCCACCGCCGTCCTGCGCTGCACCGACGCTCCGCAATTGTGCCCACGCGCCGCTGCAACGCCAGCGCGGCCGCCACGACACCTACGGCCGTGCCCGATCGAAGCCACTAGAGCCGCACCTCCCGCCGGTGGAGAGGCCCACGTGCACACCACCATGAGAGGGGAGAAGCAGAGGCATGTCGCCGCCGGCTCCGCGCGGGCCTAGCCCGGTGGCAACTGCTGGCGACGGCAAGGAGGGGTGATGGAAAGGGGCGGTGTGGAGGAGAGGTCAGGGGGCGGCGGCTCCTTCGCCCGTGCGGGGGCGAGGGGAGCCGCGAGAGCGAAGCTTTTCGTCAACTGACCTTTTTCCCATTGAAAATCTCTTGAACACCGAAATATACTAAGTATTACCTGTTCCATTTTGCAACATTAATGACTCGTACTATTTAATAATTTATGTGCACCTTACAACTTTGTAATCCTCTTTTTACTAGAACTTGGAGTAACATTGAGAGAGTATATTTACTTGAAGACTTACCTTCCAGAATTCCAAGGTCGCTGAGATGTGCATCTCAAACAGACATGGTGACAGTGATATGCTCCAAATAAAGTTCACAGATCACAATCAGAGTCCATGTAAAAAATCACAATCAGAGCTCATTTAAGCACCGTTGGAATAGATCATTTTTCTATTCATTGAGGTCTTCTTTTCTGCAAGAGATTGACAACTATACCTACAACGATTTTTCTTGGCAGGGAAACAACCACGAAATTTATGTCGAGTACAGATTTAGCCCAAGCAAATCTTCCAAACATAGGTCACTCACCAACATGCATCAAATAATTAGTAGTACAATTAGTCGACTAGTACTACTATTTCAAGTCTTCGCGAGTTAAGATCGTTGGTTGCACTTTTACTATTGTAGCTTCTAGAACTAGGGTTATCGGGCAGCATAGCAACAACTCGTTAAACAGTTCCATCGTTTCAATTCTAGACCCGTGAAATGATCATTATTCGATAGCTTTAGGGTTGGTTTGGTAAGATATGTTCTGAACTTGTGATTGCGAAACTTCCCTACCAAATGGATAGGATCATTTGTGATCAAGCATCTCCACTCAACGTTTTGTGGTGACTTTTAGACCAGACCGAGTCCAAGGGTCAATGCCAGTACTACCAAAGTCTGAAATCTAAATACGAACTTGAACCATATGATATAGATATATAAAAGTGGACGCTTTGTCTGAGACTCTGAGTTGACATAGGGAAACTTCCGGACAATGTGCCCAATTGCAGTTGTTTGATGTTCAAAATCTCCAATTAGTAAGTGCATTGGGACGACTCCTATAAATGGCTGGTTCAGAATGGGTCATGGTGCCACTTTCCATTGTAGTATTAGGAAACAAATGAAAGATTGTGTATTCTCCCCTCCTTTTTCCACACTGACTTTGACTACGTGGTACTAAACCTACTACCCTAGAGTCTTAACAACTACTAAGAGTGACTACTTCCATAATCAAAATGTATATATTCCTTGCTCAGATGAAAATGTACATTTATAAATAAACTTAAACAACTTTATAAGCAAGACTGGATAATATGTGGCCATCCCGGGTGGATTATATCACCCCTAGGTCCTTTTCTTGCTTTGATATTCGTATATTCTAGTGATCTTTATTGTAGCACATCCCGTTCACACCTTAATAAAGTCAAATGTACATTGTCAAAATGTCTAAAACAATGATCCATAAAGGGTTTTCTTTTCAGAGTGGAGGAAATACCTACGGCATGTTCACCGACTAATGCACACAACCCATATATCATTATTCATTATTCAAAAGTTTCAGGTAGACTCGTGCAATAAAATCAAACCCAAGGCGATCTGCGTCATGACATGATCTCTACCAATCTAGCACAAACACTACGACGAGTGACTGGAACAAACGGAAATACACAAGCCCTAGGCAAATCCTTAAGAAAGATCCATAAGGGTCGGATTCAACTATAAAATAGTGCAAGCAAAAAACATAAGTATAAGTTTTTTTTTCCAAGAAGGGGTAGAACCCAGCCTCTGCATCAAGTGATGCACATAACCTTTTATTAAGAACAGGTCAACGGGGCATCGGGTAAAATTATTACAGTTCATGGGTCACTCAAAGTTCATACAAAGATCAACTAGCAAGAAGATAAAAAGCATATAGCCACTAAACACCCTGTAGTCGACTAAAATGCCGCCACCCAGCCCGGGGAAAGATATCCGGTGTGATCGTCAGCAGACGCCTGCATCCAATAGCCATGGCATCCCGTTGGTCTGGAGGGGAGAAGGTACGCCCAAAGTTGCACCTAGTGAGCTTCCATACACATACGTGGATCAGTACCAAGCAAAATGTAGTACAAAGCACCAACAACGGAGCTTACTACACGTTAGTGAGGGGGGGGGGGGGTATTTTGTCGTAAGTCAAACTTCGTAAAACCTAACCAACTTTATAAGAAACCGTAGCAATATTTATGATACAAATTTGCAATTTGATACCATATATGCTGCTAATTTCTTCTAAAAGTTTGGCCAAAATTTAAAATTTTAACTTAAGAAAAATAGATAGAATACTTATGCATGAACAGAGTGAGTAGTACATCAAGGTGCTAGGCGATGTATGTAGAAGCAAAAACGCATGCAGCACCCGTATAGTTCTTTTCTGTTCTTCTGGAAACTAGTTTGTATAGTAGTACTACGAAGTTTCCATAACATAGTTTCATGCTAACACACGCGAATATCCAACGTCTGCAACGGCACGCGCGCTACCACACGGTGAACCGCGATCGAGGCATGCAGGGAGAGGCACTTCGTCAAAGTCGCACGGTCGAGAGTCTGTACAAAAACAAACAAAAACAGCGCCTGTTTCTCGTGGGAGGGAGGGAGGGAGGGCGGCAGAGGCCACAGAGGATCCGGGCACAGCCGCCGGTCGTCGTAGTGACCGCGTCCCACCGTATGACATCTCGGACTTTGCTGCCCCCCTCCCTATCCCCGAACCAACCAACCCACCCACCCATTCCTCCTTCCCTTTCTTCCCCTCCTTCTCTTCCTCCTCCTGCTCCCCTTCTCCTTCCCATTCCCGTCCCAGCTGCAGCTCCTCTCCCTTTCCGTCACTCCCTCCCCTCCGGTCTCCGCTTACCCTCGCGCCGCCCGGCTGATTAATTACCCCGTGAGTACTTCCTGCCTCCTTCGCCTTGCCTGCTCTGGGGGTTTATTCGGGGGCCGATTTCATCTGGTCAGAGTTCTTGATTGGTCTGCACCTTGCTTGCGATGTCGTTGGGAGGGTGAGAAACTGTCCCGGAGGAAGTATCAAGCTACGGTTTTGGGTTTTTGGTTTTTTGTGCTGCGTCCAGATAGCCCCGCTAGCCCAGCTCAGGATGGTTTTGGTTGTAATGTTGAAAGAGGAAGGGGGGCACCCCCTTATCTGGTGCATAGTTAATGATTTTTCTTTTGCGTGTATAAATCGGCGTGTCGTATGATCTGGTCGGAACGAAATCCTTCAAGATTTGGGGTTTTCACATGCTCCCCAACAAATTTGAGCAGCTCTCTGGTCGAGGCTTCGTCAGAGCTCCAGCAGGGACTTCTACAGATTTATCTTTTCTTTTGTGGGGCGAGCATATCATGTTATTTTGGAATTTCGCGGAAAAATCTGTTTGTCTGGTCGACTGGTCCGGATAAAAGCTGTATTTTACTGTAAACATAGAGTACGTATATGCTTATACTGTAAATCTGTAGGTTACCTAGTTTTAGGTAATGAATTACCATTGCTTAGGTTTTTTTAAAGACTGGCAATTGCTGGTCAAGTCTTTATTCGAAGTTAACCAGCCCAATACTGCCAACTAATTTCAGGATTGGTTTTTAGACGTGCTTACTCCCCCCGTCCACAAATAAGTAGGTATATAATTTTTTTAAGACAGATTGTGGAGTGGAGTAGAAAATGCACTGGGAGTAGTTGCTTGCCATGCCCTGCAAGCTACTTGCTAGCTGCTAAAAGACTTCAAAAGAAAGATAATTTGTGCACAACTTGCTATACAGAATTTGTGTTCCGTCAATTTACTAGTGATTTTTGTTGGATTACTTGTTAGGTATGACTATGAGCTGAGTTTGGACAGGTTAGGTATGTATACGGGGAATCTAGTGGACTAGAAAACTCAACAGGAGCATCAAAGGGCTTTCTGCTATTAGTATAGTATACCATACATATATGTCTATTCTATTTATGTGTAGTAAAAAATCAAAAACGGAGCTCGGGCTACATGGAGCCTGGGGTTTTTCGGACACTATCGGTAGTTTCCAGAAAATGCCACTGTTAGAGAATACGGCTTACGCTTTTCGGTAGGGATGGAATATTTTTTTATATGAGTAGAGTAATATTGACAGGGTGATTAAATATATCTACCTTCACAATGTTCTGACATGTTATAAGTAGCGCTATGTAGTCAGCTCAGTATTTCTTACATAGCTTGCTGATACCTCCTTGTCTTATTTCAGGCACTACAAAAGTACATTGGGTTGAATTTAATCTGAGGTTCTGAAAAAGGCTACAAACATTTCAGCTTGGCAGGTCCAGTGGTGCGTTATGTCTTTTGTTGGGCGAGTAGACCCGTCAACGACATACTCAGATAATATTTACGTACATAAATTTGGTGCACCAAACTCAAACTTTGCTGCAAGAAGATTTGGCTCTGATACACAGTTGTTCCATTATGGCCCTGAACCCTTCAATTCCGAGGACTATGGACATATGGGTTTCACTGAAGCACCATCTGCTGCATTTCAGAACTCCTTTTACAATCAGCAAGCCTCACTAACTCCGTACCATGTGTTGGCTGATGGCCGATCTTCGACTGCCGCAGATAATCAGTCCAACTCCTGCTCTGATGCAGCAAAGGACTCGCCAGTTTTCTCCAACGTATCTCAGCAGAACTCTCAGTCTATATCAGATAACCATAGTTCTGAACTTGAAGTAGAGTTTGATGATGAGATCAGAATGAAGCTTTCGGAGCTGGAGCATGCTTTATTTGATGATGAAGATGACATCTTGTTTGAAATTTCCCAGGCGGATTGCATTAATGATGAATGGGCTGATCCCATGAAGGATGTCTTGCTTCCCAACTCCCCAAAAGAATCAGAATCAAGTATTAGTTGTGCAGGTAGCAACAACGGAGAAGCACGGACCCCAAAGCAGTTGCTCTTTGACTGTGCTACGGCATTATCTGAATATAACATAGATGAAGCACAGGCAATTATAACGGACCTCCGGCAGATGGTCTCAATTCAAGGGGACCCTTCTCACAGGATTGCAGCGTATCTAGTGGAGGGCCTTGCTGCAAGAATAGTAGCTTCAGGCAAAGGCATCTACAAGGCATTGACATGCAAGGATCCTCCAACCCTGTATCAGCTGTCAGCAATGCAAATCCTCTTTGAAATATGTCCATGCTATCGATTTGGTTTCATGGCTGCTAATTATGCTATACTTGAAGCCTGCAAAGGCGAAGAAAGGATGCATATTATAGACTTTGACATCAATCAAGGCAGCCAGTACATTACTCTGATGCAGTTTATGACAAATGATGCAAACAAACCACGCCATTTGAGAATAACTGGTGTTGATGATCACGAGACAGTGCAGAGGACCGTTGGAGGTCTGAAGGTCATTGGGCAACGTCTGGAGAAGCTTGCGGAGGACTGTGGGATACCTTTTGAGTTCAGGGCAGTGGCTGCTAACATCGGGGATGTCACACCTGCAATGCTAGATTGTCGTCCTGGGGAAGCACTAGTTGTGAATTTTGCATTCCAGCTGCACCACCTTCCTGATGAAAGTGTCTCGATTATGAATGAACGGGACCAGCTCCTCCGTATGGTCAAGGGCCTTGAACCAAAGCTTGTGACCCTGGTAGAGCAGGATGCCAATACTAATACTGCTCCCTTTCAGACAAGGTTAGTGATCTCATTCTCCAAATCTGCTGTGGCAGAAATTATTGTTCTTTGTGTTTCTGATGGTTTCTCCAAATCCTTTCTAGATAGCAATTATGTTCTTGTATAGATTCTGTGGATATTATCCTATTTCTATTTCCAGTGCCGAGGTCTTCAAAAGAGCCTTAAACATCTGACTTTCACAGGTTCCGTGAGGTTTATGATTACTACTCTGCTCTTTTCGATTCACTGGACGCCACACTTCCGAGGGAAAGTCCGGACAGAATGAACGTGGAGAGGCAATGCCTCGCACGTGAAATTGTTAACATCTTGGCTTGTGAAGGTCCTGATCGTGTGGAGAGGTAATTCTCAGTGCTGCTCTGTACTCATACTTGGCGCAAATTCTTCTCATTCCTCTTTGAAACTATGCATCCTGCAAACTCCCATGTACCTGACATTAAAGTTGTTTATGCTCCAGATATGAGGTTGCTGGGAAATGGAGGGCGAGAATGGCGATGGCCGGCTTTGCGCCGTGCCCGTTTAGCAGCAATGTCATCGCGGGAATAAGGTCTCTACTGAGCTCGTACTGCGACAGGTACAAGTTTGAGGAGGACCATGGTGGTCTTCACTTCGGCTGGGGAGAGAAGACGCTCATCGTCTCCTCCGCGTGGCGATAGAGCTCACTGACTTAAGTTGCATTAGCATTGCTGTATATTAGGAGCTTCTGGTGCAGACATTGTAAAAAGGGTGTGAACTGCTGAGTTCTTGACTGATCTTATCTAATTTTAGGAGTCTGCTTGTCAGAATAATTGAGTTTGGCTGATCACCCAGGTGAACTATGCTGCATTGTAGCAACTGGTCACACGGTTGTGTTGTATTCTATATGATAGAATCGTGACATGTCGGCTCTGCTACATGTATAAAAATATTTATATTTGCTAGAATATATTATGTTGTTTGTTGAGGAATTAGCGCATCAAAACAATCCTGAAATTACTTGCAAAATATTATATCCATATTTTCCTGATGGACAAGTCTAGCATACCCAGTACTGAAGCTCGCAGCAATTTGGCCACAGGTTTCTACAAAAAATGGTCAACAAAGTCACTTTCATTATTTGACACAGTGGAAATTACACCAGTTTATGTACAACAACTTGAAAACCATACATAGAGTACATGTATGCTCTTGAGATATATTAATCTTACAGTGAAGTAATTTTGCTGACAACACTCCTACAATCATGAGAATTCGAAAATTGTGCTATCACAATATGTTGTATGTGCTATAAAAAATATATTATCTTGAAGGTAAGGTAAGATAAAAGGCTCAATCTTATCTTCAAGGTAAGCTATGTCGTGAATTGAAAGAACTATAATCAGAGCTGGATCGGATTTTGACCCGTTTAGAAGATTCCAAAAGTCCAACAAGCGACGGGAGAGGACGTGGGACAGGGAGATTCCTCGATCTGTACAGCCTCCTCAAACTTGCATTCAAAGATTTCGACGATCCAATGACAAACGAAAGGTCCCTTTCACAATCTGTTGTTTGTGTACTTCTGACTGTGCAAGGGCTTGAACTTTCAGAACCACTCTTAGATTTTGGATCTGTCATTGTTTCAGACTTTTCAGGTTGATCAGGCACTAATGATGTAATGCTTTGAACACGAGGCAGTGGTTCGACTGCAAATGCTTCTGGTAGGGTTGAGGACGATTCACACTCACAGGACAGATTCTCATGTCCAGCTTCTACACCATCCTGTTGGGACGCTGGTCCTTGCTTTGTGATCAAATCCATCCCAGAATAGGTTTCGACATCTTCGCTGCTATCTTGAACCAAATCTTCCGGCGTACATAACACCGTTTGTTCAGCAGCA
Organism: Avena eriantha; assembly: GCA_910589775.1. Classification (NCBI taxonomy): domain Eukaryota; kingdom Viridiplantae; phylum Streptophyta; class Magnoliopsida; order Poales; family Poaceae; genus Avena; species Avena eriantha. Next base: position 303,276,086 of record OU342746.1, on the reverse strand, counting down.
ATATGCTGGTGGCACAGCTCTTCTTTCATTATGTCAATGGCTTGAGACCCAAACCTTGCCCTTCCAAACAATGTAATATCTGGTTCTTGAATTGGAGGGGATGGCACAAATTGCAGTTCAAGTGTGCTGACATCAAAATGTGTGCATTCTTCTTCCCTGGCAGGGGTTGGATAATCATCTGTCTGCGTGCAAGAAGCAAGCACAGATGAGTGCAAGGATACCGATTTTTGGAGAGGATCTCTGAATATCTTCCATAGTGGATCATCAGTTGTCAAATGGGTCTTGAAACAGCATTTCTTTACATAGCTCAGCTCCATGGCAAAGCATGGGGGAGTTGTTGAGATGACCCACTGAGGCTGGAGAAGTTGCAGCGCCAGCTCTAACTCATCACGGGAGGAGTGAATGGAGAAACAAATATGCCAGATGCCAAAATCATCCTGCACAGCTTCTGTTAGGCTGGGTTTCTGGTTTCGACCACAGGCATACCACTGCGTTGATGGACGGATAAATAAAGGCTCCGGCTGAAGACTAGCCCTTGCCCCTTCAAGCTTCTTACTTACACTATCATATAATTGGTGGAATCCAACCATCTGCGGGGTCAAAAAAAGTTACAGCCCACATCGTGGAAAGAAAATAAGGAGCTGTTCTAATACACATCAGAACAATTGGTGGAACCCAACTATCTGCAGAGTTAACAAAGCTGCAGACAACAAAGTAAAATAAATAAATAAATAAGAAGCTACTCTCTATGCAACACACGTATGAACAGTGATACAATTTAAGAATTGGAGCACTCAAAATAAGTAAACACTGAATTTTGTGCTTATTGTTTTTAATCTCAAGATTTTGGTACTAGCATTTATTCACTCGTGTAAGTGTTCAACAGCGTAGACAGTTCCCAGTGTACTTCAGAATGACAAAGCAGCAAAGTGGAGGTACAATATGTACTGTGAAATCTGTGGTGACTACTGATTACACCATCAAATCATCTCCCATATCGAGAGAGTTTGAGAATGAACATAATGCAAGCCAGCAGTATACATAGAATTAAATCAGGGTGAATTTCATTGAGTAACACACCTGAAAGCGAGAAGATGGATCATCAGTGATGATCTCAGGGGCGGTGAGTGACAGTGCTTTATAACAATCCGAGTTCCTTCTCATGTCAACATAAATCTTCTTTCCGAACGTCCTCGAAACCTCAACTAGGATCTCCTCGTGACCAAGAAGATCACAGGCAAGATAAATAAAAGGTGCATCTGGATGCTTCCAGATGCAAGCTATAACCTGCAATCACTGAATCATTTCTCAATGGTGACTTCCCTGTTGTGATAACTAGGGTCCTAAAAGTAAGAACAAGCACATTTAAAATCTCGGCGGCAGAGGAAAACCTGCTGAATTGCCGACTCCTTGCTCGGTAGCTTGAGGAAGCATTTGGAAAATGTGCAGTCCAGGAACACAAAGTCTAAACGGCAGATGTTTTCTTTCCCTCTCTTGGCTATGTACTTCAGTGGCAGATCCTGTACACAATCTGGTGTAAGCCGGCAGTCCCCCGTGTGCAGAATGCTACCGAATTCACCCTCAAACAAGAACATAACCGCCCCTGAAATGACAGGGAATGGTGAGCATTAGTCCTGCATATAAACCAGCACCTGAATAAAATATATATTATCTTGAAGAACATAACCGCCCCTGAAATGACAGTTCCTGATTTCACGCACCAATTCTATATCATCCTGAATAAAAAACGCATAGAGCAATGCATCACCGTCTAACCAGGGGAGCAACAGCAGCGAACTGCACCGATGAATGGTTTGATTTATTTCTACCACGAGGTTAAGCCTAGCTTAAGCTGTAAGAAACTAAGAAGATATAGGCAGAACAGAGGAGGCGAAAACGAAATTTACCAGGGCAGTGGTTGGCGTCGTACGCGGTGACGGAGAAGGCGCCGGCGGGGTCATCCACCACCTGCGTTATCCCCACTTCTACCTCCACGGACTCCCCCTGATCCAGCTGCAAGACATCACCGCACCACGGCGCGGGAGATCTCATCAGCACGACATTTTAAAGAGACTCTTCAGGAGAGGGGAATTGCAGCTAGGTAGTAGGTACCTGGGGAAAATGGCGGCGGGCGAGGGACATGGTGAGTCGGGTGGCGTATACGATGCCTCCGTCGTCGGGCGCGGCCCCGGCGCCGACGAGGTGGTCCCGGTGCGCGTGGGTGAGGAAGCGGTGGCGCCGGCGGCGGGAGGAGGGGCCCCACGTGTCCACGGCGAAGGGGAGACCCCTCGGCATCTCTATCGGCATCTTCCCCGGAACTTTATTAAATTGCAACCGGGTACTCTCGACTTCCTCGGACGCGCGCGTGTTTGCTGCAGTTGGTTTCGTCGGTTTATATGCCTTTGGCAAAATGATGGCGCCTTCCTCAGGAAGGAAGAGTAGCGGGTTCGTGGATGGCGTTCGGGTGCAGAACCCGGTAGTTTGCCGCCTTTGGCAATTTTGGAAGTTCGTTGGTCTTACGTGGCACTCACATATGCTGGCCCACATGTCAGTGCTTTCTTGTGCCAACGAGGGCTTGGGCTTTTCAAAAAAAATTGACACCCCCCGATCTGCTTGGGCTTTTCAATTCTCTGAGTCAGTAAATCCTCTGGGCCTAACCCGATGCTACTTTGGTGTTAGATCCGTAGAATTCAGCCTGGTGCAATGGCTACCATTCTATTTCATATTTTCTTTCACCCTAAAAAAAGCTTTGTATTTTCTTCCCAAAATTTAGCCAGCCCTCGGATTTTAATTGTACGGTGAATGACTATTGTAAGAAAAACTGCCATGTGGCAAATTGCAAGGGACCTAGGCCTACATCTTTTTTCCAGGCAACTTTTTTTATGAGAAGCAGCAGGACTATTTGTTTTTGCGGTGAACGGCTATTATCTGTTTGGTTTCCCCGCAAAAACAAATAGCACTGACATCTTCAAGTATCACTGAATAATAAACTCTGGTGGATCCTTAAACCAAACAGATGGTTGAGTACCACACTACTTAGCTTTTTAAATAGAGTAAATATATTAATACTAAAACGATGCCAATTATATCCGGTTTTTGTTACAACATAATGTCAATCTAGACATTAAGGATGCACACATCCAAGGAAAAAAGAAACAAAAGAAAAAAAAGCCCAGTCTAAGGGATCAAATGCTCACAACAGCATGAACTAACCACCACCATTGACGACATCTGGACTCTAAGAATTGATCTCCAAACCGACGCCTCCGTGAAGGTAACAGAGGACGAGCGCTGTTGTCGCCGTTCTAACACCAGACTTAGAACCTGGGTTTTCACCTGGAGAAAGTCCAATTTCCAGACAGTGCCTTCAACAAGAAAACGACTTTTAAAAAAAATTAAGGAAACGACTATTAGCCGTCATTGTCAGGTACAACCAATGAAGGCAAGACCTAGAGTTTTCACCTCGGAAACTGTGACATGGTGCTCAAAAGCGCCACCAAAAACGAAGTCACCCTATGTCGCCACCCTCACTTGCCGATCATTGCTGCAAATCTCCGATTGCCCAGCTCACAGACATCACGTGCACGATTTGATGTGGACGCGACACACAACAAGACCGTATGCACATCGAGTAGTGAAGTGTCATCTTGACCCCATCCTCTCCGAGTATTCCTTGGAACAACGACCTTGACTCGACACGAGCATACGAGATGGTACCTCCAGAACCTAACCGATCTTCCGCAAACACGAACGTCTTGAAATCCCCATGTCAACATATTGGTAATCGAGCAATTGAGCTGCAGAGGATGATGTGACCGAGGTGTTGACATTGTGCTGTTTAAGGTCACCTAAGGGCTAGGCACATAGCCTACAATAGCGTCGGCGATGCATCCAATTCCACAACAGAGGAGCACGGCATGGCGGACCAGAAGACATGAGGCATTGTCCTTGGAGGTGTACACCCAACCGGGCCTTGTGACGGCAATCATATGCAGGAACAACCAGGCCATGGGTAGCCGGCGGGTCAACGGTACCAAGCAATAGGTTGCGATCTATCGAGATCTAGCGTTGAAGCCGGATGCACGACCATGAAGAAGGGGATTTGAATCCACCCTGGGTCACTAGCCAGGGAAGGGGCAACACGAGATGTCGCCGGCTCTATCTGCCGGAGACGTCCGCCACCATCAAATCATCGAGCCGTTGACTTCAACCGGCGAGCTGCAGGGCTGTCGCCCCGGTTCCACATCCCTAGACCATTGTCGCCCTACTGGCGATAGCCTCCACCATTAGAGAAACCGCCCTGCCACCATTTGATAGTGCGCCCGTCGCCACCGTCGCGCAGGTCGGAGGCAAATGCGGTAGGGGGTGGGCGACGTGGAGGCTCTGGCAGCGACGCTAGGGTTGGCGTTGCCGGTTACTAAGCGATGAAGAACTTCTTGAATGAGTGTTTGACTCTAATTTAAATTAGGAGAGAATTTTACTTCTCCAGCCTGTGCACCATCCAGAGATGCACGCGACAATTAAGCATGAGTACCATGATTCTTAATCTTGGTAACACATCAAGCACGGTCATTACGATAAATTGCATGGGTACTATGAGAGTCTGTTCCTCAAGGATAAATAGAAAACCTAAATTCGCATCCGTGAGAATTTGAACCCAGGTGTTGGGTTTATACATCCACTTTTCTATCCGTGAGAATTTTAACCCAGGTGTTGGGTTTATACATCCACTTTTCTATCCAACTGAGCTAGGATCACCTCCTTAAATTCAAATGGGCAAACAAATGAGCAACACAATTTGCATCTCTAGGACAAAAAATAAATTTAAAAAGGAATCTTTGTTTCAATCTCTGTTTAAGCTAACCGTGACTGGCTGAGTGCCACGGAAGCATCGACTGAATTTGTGAGATGGAAGCACAACCACGCAGACAACATCGGGGACGAAGAAAACCAAGAACCTCACACCTGCATAGATAACTCGGCAAATTGTTCATCCATCATCGTCCCTACTCCCAAGACCCATATCATACATTTTAAGGTCGGCCTTTGGCTAGAGGTACCAAGGCAACAAGAAACAAATCAACGGAGGAAAACGCAACAACCACTTAAAACTAATTAATTAAGCCGCATGCTTATGGCCTTACTGCTACTCCCTCCGTCCTAAAATAAGTGATTTGTGTTCGTCTAGATTCACATGTATCTAGACATGTTTTAATATATAGATACATATTAATCTAGACAAAGTCAAGTCACTTATTTTGGAATAAAGGGAGTATATATCGTCCCGTACTCGCATTGCTTCCACGACGCTACACCTGGGCCGCGACGGCTGCCCACTCGTCGGTGTCGGCGACCTTGATCTTAGCCTCGGCCATCTCCACTGCAGCGGCGGCCTTCTTGGCGTCCTCCACCTTGTCGACGTCGGCGGCAGGGTCGCCACCCTTGCCGGCCGGCGCGGCGGCGGGGCCCTTGTTCTTCCGGTAGATGGCGTAGAGGATGAGCTGCACCAAGCCCAAGAAGCTCCCGCACCCGTTGGGGATCTGCACGTACGCGCATAACAATACCAGTTAGTGTACGTGTCAAGTCTACTCCTAGTCGATCCTAGCGTCTCATGGGCAAATCGAGCTGGATGTTAACGTTGCATGCATGTGGCCGGTGGGCACGCCTGCTCCAAGGGACTAGGAGCATTCAATGCCCACAATGCCCACAGCTATAAAGTGAAGAGCATATGGGTCGTGCAGTGGTGTCCATGTACTATCCACATTGGCCAGCACTGAGACCTCGATGGATCAGACCGAACAATATTTCGATCGGATCTTGTCTCTTCAGGCTGAGGCTGGCACGTACTAGGATTTAAGCGTTCGAAACAGGGTGTCGCACGCAGCAGGCGCATGGGACAGTGATGCAAAAAGTATAGTACGTACGTAGATGAAGGGGTCGTTGCCGAGCAGGCCGTAGATGAACCAGGAGGTGCCGCAGAGGAACACCGACAGGGACAGCAGGAACGGCATGAACTCCACGCTCTTCGTCTTGATCACCAACCTCTGCACGCGCACAAGACACACGCACGCACGGCTCATGACTCGGTCAATGGAGTACATTAATTTATTCCATGCATGTGAACCGTGAACGTACGTACCATGATGGAGAGCGGCGAGGCGTACATGCAGATGGAGAAGACGGTGGCGGCGAGGCCGCAGAAGACCTTGCGCCCGTTGCCGTGGAGCGCCAGCAGGGAGACCAGCACCACCGTGGTGAAGATGGCGGTGACGGCGCCCAGGAGGCCCAGCATCCGGAGCCTGGACTTGCGCTCCGCGAAGATGAGGAAGATCACCACGTAGATCACCTCGATCGCCGACCCGGCGCCGTTGATCGTCGTCACCAGGATGTTGTTCGGGGACACGAACGGCAGGCCGTACCTTCATTTTTCACCCAGCAATGCAAAAACAGTGTTATGCTTTCTTTATCAGTGGTAACATCGATCCATGGATTTCACGAAATGATTTTAAATTAAGGTGGTGGTTTGCTTAATTAGTCTAGCTTGAGTCCTGACAAGCTAAACTAACATGCCAAGAACCAACTCGCAGATGGTACAGTACATATTTTCTTACCTGCCTACTACCAAACACACCTAAATCCAACCCAGAAAATATCTTTCTTTCCCGGTCGAGGTGGAAAGTAGAAACGCTTGAACTTGAAGCTACGTGACTGCCCTGCTGGCAATGCCGACAGGCCAGGGTGGCTGTGCACGACCCATGCATGCATGACACACAGCGCAAATGTTTTGGGCGTTCCGTAGCACAATCGGTCACTGTCTCGCGCTGGCAAGTGGGTCCAGCACTAGCTAGCTAGCTAGCTAGCTAGCTTTCCATCTACTGAGAAACTGGACAGAGGCCACCGCTCGGAGCAAGGCAATTCACGCCCGCCCGCCTGGTTCCATCAGCTGCAGTGTTTTCTTCTGCATGCATGGCGTAAAACCACCTACGCGACAAGTGAATCGCCACTGCTCACTCACATGCCCAAGTTTTACTACTGTGCAGTCTATAGAGAGGCACGAGGCCTTGTTTGCAAACATGATTGATTGACCGAGCATCTCCAGCTCCCCAGCAAATCAAATCCTAGCTAGTGACCTACCCTGCCATGCAAGTTGCGAGCAGGCATGGAGTTTGCCGAGAATTAAGTTGCTCCGTGAGCAAGTGCATGTCTGAAAACATATTACTACTACCATGAAACAAGATTCGGCACGATCTGGTAATTAAGAAGAAACACGAACGGCATGGAAGAAGAAGAACCGGACATGCGAATGATGTGTTTGCTGCTAGTAGTAGTGTAAGCTGAGAGCAAGGAATCTGAAGCTGGAGTGTGTTGGGAGTGGTTAGGTACCATGCCGATAGGAGGCAGTTGAGCAGCGTCATGTTGTATGGCACGCCGGAGAAGTCCTCCGTGGACTTCCGCTTGATGATCCGCCAGAAGGTGACCCTGCAACACCAAACGCACCGGAGTTTCTCACCCGTCCGAAGGAAGAACAGAGAGGAAGGCGGGAAAAATGCAGTAGCGTTTGCAGTAGATGGGAGTTCAAAGCATTCAGAAAAAATAATGATAATGAAGTGGCATGAGTTCGCTAGTCCCTAGAAGGTTCAAGGCATTCAGAAAAAATAATAACTCTCTGAACTGTGCATCGACGAATCTGCAAGGTTTACTTATTATATACAGGCCGATATTTTCTCAGAGAACTACTACTCCTGACAAAGAAATGGTCGAGAGGAAAGCAAAGTGCTAGCGGAGAAGGCTGCCACTCTCCAAGAACAGAAGGCTATATGAGATCATTAACAGTTTCTCCTGTTTCCAATTTCTCTTCGCAACAACTGATATACATACCGGAGAAAAAAACAAGGAATCCACGCAGCTCAGGAATACTTACACCGGGGACAGGAACAGGAACAGAGCAATGACATTGCCTGGCCAAGAAAGAAAAAAACAGCAATTAGTTCATAGCATGAAAAGGAGAAGAAACACAAGCCAAGATCAGTGTGAGAAGAACATCAGCCAGCCATGGCGCTAGCTCACCGGAGGCCCCGAAGAAGAACCTCGCTATATGCTCCATCTCGATCGATGTGTCTCGGCGCTCCGAACTAGTACCCACTGATTTCAACAAGAAATAGGGAAAGTCTATCTTTCCCGGGCGGGAGGAGAGGACAGGAGTGATGCGCCGAGCGAGTAGCTCCCAGCTCCCAGCGGTTCAGTTTTCAGCAGTACTCACTTGCGCTACGCAACACGGGAGCGAGTGTACCACTGCGGTGTCTTTCTGTGCGCATATGTCATGTGTGTGTGTGGACCGAAGCAGGGGTGGGAGGGAATATATAGCTGGGGAGCAGGGAGAGATGGTCTTGGATTGGGTTATTGGGGACTACTAGGAGGGAGCTTATTCATGACGGTCTTATCCTGACGTACTCCTGTCTAATGTTCGTTCGGTGTATCGGCAACACTGCCACGCACGTACGTTCGGGACATGTCCGTCAAATAATGCATGCGTCGCTAGGACGCGGTCATTTCGTTCAACAAGGCATTGGACATGCATGTTGAATAGTCTTAGGGCAACTCCAACGATGTTGACCCGGTCAGTTTGCGGGGGTCACTGATAGGCAGGAGGTCTTTGCCCGTTTAGGGCACCCCCCTCCCCCCACCCAACCCCTATTTCGGACATCGAATCTGATTCGGTCCATTTGCAGGGTCGAGGACAGGTCGTCCGGTGCGAGCCCGTTTGTGGTGGCATGTGTCTCCAATGGCCCACTCTATTTGCGTGGCCCCCTTTGTTCGCGACCATCATCAACCTTGGCAATCAGCGCTAATGGTGACCGCCGTTCCCGCGCGAATCTCCCACCAAAGCTTTTGTTCCCGCCCGCATGCCATGGCCTTTCCTGCCCACCTCTCCCTTCCCCCCGAGGCCGCCCAAGGTTATAAGAAGGCCCGACCGCCAGGAAGGGGAGCACCAACCCCTTCACCATGCTGAATAGCCACCTCCCTGTGACCTGGGCCGACCTCATTAAGTACGCCCTCGCGGCCTACCCCCTTCCCCTCCGGGCGCCGGTGAGCAAATCCCCTTCTAGGGGATGACGAAGAGGCTGACTAGGAGGAGGAGGTCGTGGTGGAGGAGTGGGAGGCTCGGGAGGAGGAGGAGGACGACATTAGAGTGTGGGAGGACACCATCGACGGCGGAGGCGACAGCGGCGACGAACGGGTCATGCAGGCGGGGTAGCCGAGCAGACCTCTGAGGAGGAGGACTGGCAGGAGGCGAAGGTTGTCGAGCAGGCAACATGATCTGCGGAGGAGGACCGGTAGGCCGCGAAGGTTGCCCAGCAGGCCATCGGGGTCTCCACTAAGACCTCCGCGGAGGAGGAGCTGCAGGCGGCGCCGACCCAGGAGGTGGAGGATGCAGCCTTGGACTACTTGTGATACCGGTACCGGAGCATAGGTGTCGACCTCCCTTCGCTTGCCAACAGGCAGGCCCAGGCGGTGTCCACCTGGTGCCACCGGGAGGCAGAGGAGGTCGCGGCCAAACGAGAGGCGAGGGCGGCGTGCAATCACACTGATGCAATGGCTGCAAGGACGAGAGAGGCAAAGACCCTCACGCGCAACCGTAGGCAAGCGGCAAAGTCGAAGGAGGCGGCACGACGGGCGAGGGTGGCCTACAGCAAGGACTGGGCCAATGTAGTTTAGGAAATGGATTAGATTAGTCGAACTGTACCTTAAGTATTTGTATTTTCAACAAAAAATCTTTATAAAGATTTGTGGGTATGATGTGTGGAGCCGGTGGCACCTTCCGGTGGACACGCGAGCCGTCCTCCCTCCCCCTCCCCCACCCCCAAACGTGTCCCAAGTTTGGGCCGCGGATGCGCTGAAACGGACCCCTCTGCGGGTCCATTCCATTTGCGGGTGGTCGTTGGGCCATGGCAACGGTCCGTTCAGACTGCTTTGGACCTGTCCGGACTGTTTGCAGGGGGTCATTGCAATTTCCCTTAGGTCATGCCACTTCTCTCAATGATGTCTCCCATTTGTCCATGGTTGGGCATTTTTCTTTTTTCTTTTGCTGAACTCTTATAGCAAATTAAAGTAGCAACACAAGGTTCATCTTCATGTTCTACTAAACCTAACCCTATATCTACGATGCTATTCATATCCGCTGGAGTGCAGTCCCTCAGATACTGACGTAGCAAAAGACAGCACTATTCATCATCATCGGAGGGTAGGCCCTCAAATGCCGAGGGAGAGAAAGGCAGTCTCGTTAAGCGGGCACGATGGTCGAACGAGGCCCTAATGAGTGCATATTTGCATCATGTTTTACATTATTATTTTGCATTATAGATGTAGGATTTTGGTATTTTACGATGCTCGCGTGCACATTTTATGTCTGTTTTCACCAGGATCGGGACATATGATGGATCGAATGGATACAATTATTAAAGCAGTTGTACTGTGGAGAAAAAGAGTCAAAAACAATGTAAATCGCTTATTTGGGAAATATTAATAATAACAAAAGTAAACCAGAAGACAACAAAGGAGGCAGAGAGCCCAATGACCAACTATACGACGGGAGCAACTCTTCCGCCCATATAGCTCCGGCTGTATAGTTGGCGCCACCTCCGCCTCATCAAATAGTTTCACCCCGTGCAATTGGTTCAAAGAGACGACATACAGAACACCCAGAAATCACAAAAACCTCACCTCCGAAAGGCATCTGGAGGGGAAACTCATCCACAAGGGATCCATCTTTGCCCTGCGTAGATCTGGGAGGCTAAGGCATCGAGCTTCATCATCCACCGCTGCATCAGCACCATCTCCAGCCATCCCATCTACGTCTTGTCTAGATCTTGTTATAATTCCTATACTCATTGTGGATTTATATAAGTACTATTCATCTATGACTGTTTCCATTATCATTGCCATGATGTTGATTGCCTCCATGTCTGAGTAGATCATTAGTTCTCGGGGAGATGGAGAAACCCTAGTATGAGACTGAAATAAGATAGTCTATTATGATATTCATCGCTGTGACCATGTGTTAGATTCTATACATCTTGATGTTGAGAGAAGTCAACCTCTCAATATTTGCCTCTCGTGGGGACTTGATGGAGGGAACTACTTGTTGGTAGACGGAGGCGTGCTAGCACTTACAGTGACTATAAAGTTGTTGACACTCCTCACGTATCAACTTGGGAAATCGAGGAAACTTACGGAACACTATCCATGTCATGGATATGTCTTACGGGATTACGTCCCTTAATAGCGTAGTAATTCAATTGATATCAATTGCTGACTGATGTGGTTATGAGGATGATGTGAGTAGCGGTTGTTGCCTATTCGTCCACATACGGAGTTCCTCCCACACATACATAGTTGAGAATGTTCATGATGATAATCTTTATCTTAAATCTTTACAATACTAGTGGTGTATCCACTACTCACTGAGAACGCCTTTTCCCTACTGCAGTTCCAATCTCTCTTACATACACGATACTTACTTTCTGTATTAAGTTACTTTGCTTTACTTATTATTGCTCTTATACCCAAAACCCCAAAACACCTTTTTACGCAATACTCACATTTTATCTTGTCACTTAGAATTTTATCTAGCATTTCTATCGCAATAACTATTTCAAGAATTATTAGACTTCAGACTCCTGCTCCCTGTGGGATCGATATCTTTATTTCGAAACTAGCTACAAACGATCTGTGCACTTGCAGTCATCAAGCTATTTTCTGGCGCTGTTGCCGAGGAGCTAAGCGTTGTAGGTCTTTTAGTTTTTGCTTATTTATTTTTGTCTTGCTAAATTTTGTTTCGAGTTACAGGTTTCCACCAACTTGATGGAGTTTGAGCATATGACTAGTGCTAACCCACTCAACCACTTTGGGAAGCCCTATGATATTTATAAAAGAGATAACTTCAATGAGAAGATAAGGGGGTTTGAAATAAATCCTCTACTACTCAGTATTCTACATATGAAGCAATTTACTGGAGATGAAGAAGATCCTGATCCATATGAGCATATTGCATGTTTTAAAGATATATACCGCTGATGAGATAAGGGTTAAACTTTTTAGTCAAACTTTGACAAGTACAGCTCTCTCATGGTATAGATCTCTACCCCCTGAAGCCACTACTACTTGGGATAATTTAGCATGTGAATTTCTATCAAATTATTACCCATTATCAAATCTTTTGGAATCATGCGTCTTATAATGACTTGGAAGAATCGTTCTAATGAAGGACTAGTAAGAGATTATATTAGATTTAAAGATTTACTACGACTATGTCCTCATCATGATTTGCCTAAATGGAATTTACTACATATCTTTTATGGCGGTTTAATTGAACCTAATAAAATTGAACTAGACTCTTTCACGGAAGGAGCCTTTATGAATCTTCCTATACCTAAAGCTTGGGCTTTACTTAATAGAATTCGTGATCATAGAGTTTCATGGAATTTTGGTCTAGGAAGTGAAGGAGGCATAAAAATAGAGCATGATTGTATTCATGATTATAATAAAAAGTCCATGTTAAATAATTATCTAAAGAACTTTATCTAGATTCAGATCTTATGTTGCAAGTTGTTAAAGCTTTTACACAACATATTAAAGCTCCAAAGGAGGGTCTAGTCAAGTATGATCCACCACCTGAACCAGAAAAGAAAAGAGAAGATAAAGCAACACTTGCCTCCGTAGAACCAACCTATGAAGTGCCTTTCCCTCACACTGCACGGAAGCATATTTTTGAATATGAACAGGTCAAGGCAGTACAGGAAAAGAAGGAAGAGGAAAGCATGCCAGAAATTATGGAACATCTGAAGGAAACCAAAGATGAAGAGGTAACCAAGGAAGCAATTATGGCTATGTATTCACACTGTAACATAGTTGAACTTGATGTAGAGACTTACATATTGGTTGAAGGTAAAACAAAGGTAAAAGATGTGGGTAAGCCTATTCTTCCCTGCATATTTAAAGAAACCTCTCACTACGGTTTATGTGATCTTGGCACCAAATTTAATGTTATATCTTATGATTTCTACCTAGAAATAAAAGAAGAAATAGAACCGGCTACAATTTAAAATACTGATATAACAATTATGTTAGCCAATAAAAACCTTAGAATTCCAATGGGAGTAGTTGACAATGCAACTGTTACAATTGGTAACAAAAAAATTCCTATCGATTTTGTAGTTGTTGATATGCCAGTTGACACTCTTTGCCCTATTATATTTGGAAGAACCTTTTTGGGTGATATAGGTGCCTATGTTAATTTTAAGGAGATTGTATCTCTTAAGCTTGGGGGGCGGAAAATAAATTCCATTTTCCAAATTTAAAGATAGACCTCCACAAATACAGGAAGAAGAGGAAGGGAGAACTATTAAGGAAATGGCGGCTCTTTTCTTTGGTAATCAGAAAGAAGAAATAAATGAAGATCCAAATTATGAAGAAATAGTTATGGAGGACAAGTCCCTAGAAGAACTAGAAGATGAATTCGATTCACTTTCTATTTTGGGACCTCCAACTGATGAGGCTTTTGAAAAGCCAGAAAAGAGAGGGGACGACGAATTACCACCCCAAGAGTTGAAGACTCTACCAGATAATCTCAAATAAAAGTTTTTAGATGATACCAATAAATTCCCTGTTATTATTAGTGTTAAACTTTCAGAAGAAGAAGAAGAACTCATGAGGATACTTAAGGAGCATCGCCAAGCCTTGGGTACTCAATAGATGACTTGAAGGGCATTACTCCCATGATAGCCGTCCATCGAATATCTATGGAAGAAGGTGCAAAACCAGTTGCAGAATTTAATAGCAGATTGAAGCTCGAAATGAAAGAAGTGGTAAGAAAAGAAATTGTATGCCTACTGGACGTAGGTATAATTTATCATGTCAAAGAGAGTGATTGGGTAAGTCCTGTTCATTGTGTCCCTAAAAAGAGCGATTTTACTATTTTTCCTAATGAAAATAATGAACTAATACCTACTAGAACTATTGTTGGGCACGAGATGTGCATAGATTTCAGGAAATTAAATAAAGAAACTAGGAAAGATTACTATCCATTACCATTCATAGATCAAACTTTAGAAAGGTTAGCAAACCATACTCATTTTTGTTACTTGGACGGATACTCTGGTTTCTCTCAAATAGCTGTTCATCCGGATGACTAACTTAAAACAACTTTCATAAGTCCTTACAATTTACATGCTTACTGACGTATGCCTTTTGGTCTATGTAATGCTCCAGCTACTTTTCAACGATGTATGACTATTATTTTTGCTGATTTTATAGAACTTATAATGGAAGTATTTATGGATGACTTTTCTATCTATGAAACTTCATTTACTAGTTACTTAGATAATCTCAAGAGAGTTTTGTAGCGTTATGAAGAAACTAATCTTGTTCTAAACTAGGAGAAGTGCCACTTTATGGTCAAATAAGGTATAGTCCTCGGACACAAGGTATTGGGTAAGGAAATTAAAGTTGATAGAGCTAAGGTTGAAGCAATAGAGAGAATGCCACCACCTAGGGATATTAAAGGTATAATGAGTTTTCTTGGTCATTTGGGTTTTTACAGAAGGTTTATTAGAAATTTCTTTGGGATATCTAAACCTTTGACTAAACTCTTGCAAAATGGAATGAGATTTTATTTTGATGATAAGTGTCTTGAAGCCTTTGATAAACTTAAAATGCTTTAACTCGAGCTCCCATCATTAAACCACCTATCTGGGATACAACCTTTGACTTAATATGTGAAGCTAGCGATGATATTGTGGAGTAACTCTTGGACAACATATTGGTCGTAGATTTAATATTATACATCATGCTAGTAGAACTCTCAATGGTGCTCAAAAGAATTACCCAAAGGAAGAAAAAGAACTGTTTGCTGTATTTTTCTCTTGTGATAAATTTCATTCCTATATAGTTGATGCAAAGGTAAGAGTTCACATGTATTATGATGGCTTAAAAGAACTCCTTGAAAGGAAAGACCATAAGCCAAGACAGATCCATTGGATTCTTTCATTTCAATAATTTGAGTTGCAGATTATGTAGAGGCAAGAAATAAAGATGTTAGATGCAGTGTCCATGTTTGCCCAGGAAGACACCAATCTTATTGAGAGGAACTTTAGTCCTGGTGATTTTCATCTACGGGAATTATTTGATGAACTAAATTCAATTCCTCCAAAAGAGAAGGAGGTTGTGGGAGGAACTTTTCATCCCCGATTAAGTAAATGGTAAGTGCAAGGTAAGTGTTCTTACCCAAATAAGTGATTTATTTTCACAATTTTCACTCTTGAAAATTCTGTTTTCGAATTCATTGTGTTTTTCTGAAGTTTTTAGAGGGGTTTTACCAACTATACGGGCGGAGTTATACGACCGGAGAGGGGGCTCCCGCCATATAGTTGGTCGTTAAACTCTCTGTATCATCTTTGTGAAATTGTTTTCGATATCTGGGCCTATACGGCCGCAACTATATGACCGGAGCAAAATTTCTGGCCATATAGTTGGTCGTTGAACTCTTAGATAGTTTTGATTTTTGGTGTTTGTATCTATATGGTCGCAACTATACGACCGGAGCAAAAATTCTGGCCGTATAGTTGGTCGTTAAACTCCCAGGCACTTTTGATTTTCGGTGTTTGAAACTATACGGTCGCAACTATACGACCAAAGCAAAAAATCTGGCCGTATAGTTGGTTGTTAAACTCTCAGACACTTTTTCATTCGATCTTTTTTTTATTCATCTAAAAAAATGTTATTGTCGGTTCCGAGTCGTGATTTAATCGACCTGGACTCAAGATATTTGGAAATATCTGCCTGGAACCAACTATACGTATAGTTGGTCATTACGCGGCAGGACACTTCCAATTGTGATTTCTTTCCCTGTTTCATTTGAATTCTTTTCTTGGACGACAATTTGGTGTTTCTCGTGAGTTTTACCGACCTCTAATCCCTCTTATATACTGCCATTGTCTCTCTCTAATCGCAATCTACAGAAACCAATCTAGCAATGTGTAGGGGTTCCGTGTATGAAAACAATAAAATTTTACCCTACGCCCCTGAACCCCTGAAGCTGCCAGGACCTATCAATTAGTAATACAGTAACGGGAGGGGCTTTTCACGAACTTACCCTTGAAGACCGAAAAGCGTTGTCAACGCTCAGGAGAACATGGTTGATGTAGACGAGCTGAAGCCGACCTCAAGGTCGTAATGAAGTCCTTGCGCTCCTTGGCTCCAACGACTTGAGTGCCTCAAGTGCGACACCTCGCGGGGAGCTACACACGTCTGGTTCCTGACGATGACTCCCGCTTCCCCGATCCAGCAGCAGTTGTGGAAGTAGAGCTCCTGGATCCGAATCCCGCAGCGCGACGGCGCTCAGCGGTGAAGATGTCTCCCGCTCGCGTAGTCCAGACATGGGACCACGGTCACGAGAGAGAGAGAGAGGGGGAGAGAGAAAATATCAATTAGAGGTCCTCCCAAAAGTGAGAAGACCTTTATTGATTATTGGTGTATTTTATTTGGCCAAATACCCCCACTATATATAGGGGGAGGGGAGGTACTACCTCCCTCAAAGTCCCGGGGTGGGACTAAAGGAGAGGAGGGGGGAGGAGAGGCCACCGGCCAGCCCTAGTGGGACCCACGCGGGGGGCTTGGCCCAGCCGGCCAGCCCCTTTCCCCTTCTCCCTCTCTCCTTTCCCTCCGAAATTTGGCCCATTAATCCTTTGACCATTTAAATTGATTTTCTCTTTATTAAATAATTATGAATAAATGATTAAATCAATATTTAACATTCGTTCACATATTATTCAATCTCCATGGCTATGGAACACCTTCCATCTCCACTCCGGACAATGTCCGAACTTACCGAAACCCTTCCGGTTTTCTGCCTACTATTCTTCTGCGATTCTACCGATCCTATAAACACTCTCTAAGTATCATCAAGCCTTTAAGCGTGATTCCCCACGGTTCGGGAACACTCTAGACATGGTTGGGACACTCCCGCACCAATGATCGACAGAGGGACCTGGATGGCCATGTGACCCCTGTGCGTTCCAGGAAGATCTTTCGTCGTTTGAACCAGGATAGTCGTGTCTTATTCCCTTTGTCTCTCGATACTTGCATTGCTCGAGATCTGATCAATGACATCACCATGTCGTGTTCAATCTCGTTACCGAACAATGCTACTTGACTCGTTCCAACAACTGATGTCCCTGTGATCAAATCACACGCTGCGCAGCTATTGGATATAACCTCTCCGAGTGGGCCCTTGAGTATCTTCCTGTCACATGGACGGACAAATCCCGCTCTTGACATATATTGCCTCTACGGTTTCCTCCGAGTACCTGAACACACCTTTATAACCACTATATTACCAAGTGGCGCTTGATGCTATCTAAGCACTCTCAGGAGACAGTGATTGATATAGCCTCACGGTCTAAGGAATAGTCTACGAGGATCCATTTCTAATCATCGTAACTTGAAATTCATGACATGATCGGGTCACGATGTTTAGGTTGGGTATTTGGTTCATCATCTCATTCTCTGAATGAGATGACTCCATTTCCAACTGGCATAAATGCCACATGATCAGGAAACATGATCATCTATTGGCCAATGAACCAGTGCCTAGAGTTTCACTGGGAACCCCTAGTTGTTTGTATATCACACGTGTATTGATGTTTCTACTCAACACAGTTATAGCATGATATAAAACTTAATCATAAACTATATGAAATATGATAATAGTCCTTATAACTATTTTTCTCTAGGGCATATTTCCAACAGTCTCCCACTTACACTAGAGTACAAATACACTAGCTGCATTTGTTCTTAATCATTGGCACCATATATCCGGTACTCTAAACATGCTCGCTCGTGGAAGAGGTTGAGTCTTGGGTTTATACTTTACAGTCCCAAATCCTTTGCAACTTTACTAATGTCACCTTGATTAACATTAATACTTTATCATCACATGATAGCATCTATGTGTATGCATCGTTGATATGGCAGCAGAACGAGGCCTGATTCCAGGAGCCTACAATGACTTTAGATCAACCTCAAGGGATTTCTCATGGGCACTGTGCCCTAGGACACATCATTCTACGTTAGAAGCGAACTAGCCCCGCCATAACATTATACAACACTTTAGATGGTACCCTTATCTTTTATTATAAATGTAACCATCGAAACTCTAGTGCACTCTATGCAACTATCGATGTTTTCGTTCACTATCGTGGTGGTGTCACGGCAGATGCCATGGATAGGCTAAAGGTGGGGACTAAATGCACTAGGGGAATCCAGGGAGGGATAGTGTGGTGATTCCACACATAGTTGCTTTGTATTCGGTTCACTTCCAAGGTTTACAAGTGCTCCTTGAGCTGTATTGGGGAGAGGAGGAAGAAGAACTCTCTTACTCTCACCACTATCAGAACACCACTCTCTAGGTGACAACCAAGTAAAGACCAATCAACTAGAGATCAACTAGAGATCAACCAGCCCCTTCTACAGACGCCCTAGCCTCCTTATATAGGGGGGCTAGGTCTCCACTTAGGGCATACGTGGAGGCATATTCCAGGGAATATGCCTCTTCCCAAAATAGTAAGCCGAGTGGGTCACTTTTGCCCCGCGTCATCCATGCAGAGGCTACGTGAGCCTTTACGGTGCCTGCGTCATCCGACATAGGCATCGTCACCTTTGTCGGCCACGCCTCGGTGGTCCTGCCTCTATCCGCTTCGCTCATGCTCTGCGCACAGTGGTCACCTTTGACCAGCGAGATACCTTCCTTCTCTTGCAAGCTTGATATGACCCGGATCCTACATAGTTGATCCGGCCACACCTGTTCCTGCATACAAGTTAGATACATCTTACCGACATATGGCATAAGTCGGTTGAGACCAAGTGAAAGGGAAATGGACGTCGCCTAGAGGGGGGGTTAATAGGCATTTTAAAATAATTACGGTTTAGGCTCTAATAAATGCGGAATAAAACTTAACGTTTAATTTATCAAGCCAAAACCTATATCCACTAGTTTCACTAAGTGCACCAACAACCTATGCTAAGCAAGATAAACAACAAGGTGATAGCAAGATATAATACTTCAAGCACGAAGGCTATCACAATGTAAATTGCATAAGTAAAGGGCTCGGTTGAGAGATAACCGATGGACGAGGAGACGATGATTTTTTTCCCGAAGTTCACTTCCAAGAAGCTATGTCTCCGTTGGAGATGTGTGGGGGCGCAATGAACTTCGAATGCCACAAATGGCTCGTCTCGAGGTGTGGTGGCATGATGCTCACCCAACGCCACACAAGGCCTCACCCCAAGATGCGAAGGCACGCAACCTACCGATGCCACAAAAAGCTCACCCTATTCTCCCGTGAGCTTGCCACAAAGGCCTACTCACGTTCCACTATGGGACACTTGAGGGCGGTCACCGAACCCGTACAAGGCTTGGGGCAATCTCCACAACTCAATTGGAGGGCTCCCAAGAAACGCCACAAAGGCTCCACAATGCCACAAAAGGCCAACAAGCTTGGGGAACCTCCACAACTCAATTGGAGCCCCAAGAACACACCACAACTCCACACAACCGTCTAGGGTTCCACGAACCCAAGAGAAGCAAGCCCAAGGGCTTGAACTCGCCGAATCTCCGAGGAGAACTCAAACCTATGCACCAAATGCAAGAGGCAAGCCCTTCTCTCTCAAATTCCACCAAAGCTACAAAAGCTATTGGGGGAATAAGAGAGGAAGAACACAAGAGGAGAACACAAAACTCTCCAAGATCTAGATCCCAAGGATTCCTTCACAAAGAAGGGATTTTGCTTGGTGGGGCTTGTAGATCTAGATCTCCTCTCTCAAATCCCTCAAAAAGATGCAAGAATCATAGGAGGGAGAAGGGGAGAGGGCAAGCTCTTCAAGGTCAACAATGGAGGAGAGAGAAAGCCAAAAACCGAGAAGAACAAGAGATAAGGCCGAAGGGGAAAGGGGAGCTCCTTTTAAAGGGCTCCCCGATCTGCCCATTACTCACAGATTCGTGCACGGCCGGTAGTACCGGTGGGTGGCCAGTACTACCGGTGGCACTCAGCCAACAGTCCAAAAACACGGTGCAAACGAACACAAAAACGAGGTCGCCCGGTACTACCGGTGGGTCACCGGTACTACCGCCTGGGCCGATACTACCACCCAAGATTCCGACCGAAGTTCCATCAAATAGCGCATACCAGGTAGAGAGCATACTGAACCAAAAATGGGTTCACCGGAAGTTGGGCCGGTATTAACACCGGTACTACCAGCGGCATTTCTGCCCGAGCGGTACTTCCGGCGCCTGGCCGGTACTTCCGGTCAGAGAAACTTCAGAACCAGAAATGCCACAACTTTTGCATCCGAACTCCAAACGAGATGAAATATTGGATATCACCAAGGGAGAAAATACCATTGATATATATGTGAGATACCTCCCAAGGTGTGGAGCTGGAAAACCCGCAAGATCAAAAACACAATAAGATATGCAAGGGAAATCCGTTTTTGATGAACTAGAGCTTGTTATGAAGATAACCAAAAGCTCTAGATCCTCACATGGATAAGAACCAAACAACAACCAAGAAATATGATGCTATGTATGCAAAGGTTTGAGCTCTCTCCGAAAGATACGAACGAGTCACCCACTCGAGAGCCCCTCTTGATAGTATGGCTATCTATCCTAAACCCAGTCTCCCAACACTACAAGAGACCGGTAAAGTAGAAACCCTATCAAGATCATACATTTGCCTTGAGCATCCCACTTGAGCTTGATGTAGACGATCTTGTCACCTCCAAGATCGAACACCTTTCTTGATTGCACTTGCTTACAATTGCTTGATGAAGTCTTGAGACATGCTCCCCCATACTCCATGGGGAAGCCTCTTCTTCGAACTTGTCTTCATCATTCCATGATTGCCGAGGATGGCAAGCTTCAAGAATGAGATCTTCTAGAGATGACACATCTTGAGCTTGCACTTCAATTCTTGATGATGTCTTGATATTCTTCTTCTACTTGATTCCAATAGGCACAAAGCCCTTGGACATTGCTTCTTATTTTTCATCCTTGAAACCAACACATGGTCCAAGTGATGCCAATGGACACACCTACAAGTGAAACTCAATTTGCACATTAGTCCATAGGGATTGTCATTAATTACCAAAACCACACATGGGGGCATACATGCCCTTTCACCAAGTTAGGCGGACGTCCCCTGGTCCGGGTTACTCCGTGATCTGGCCTGCCTTGAGGTGACTCAGCCAGCACTTGCTTTGACCTTGCCGTACCTCGGCTAACTAGGCCTTTATACCCTGGCGTGACCCTACCCGGGGGTATCCCCCCAACATTAGTCCCCGAAGCTGGTGCGGTCTTAGCTGCCTTAGCCGCTAAGGCCACATCAGGTTCCATCTTACTGAGCTCCTTGCTCCTTCTCTGAGTTACCTCATAATCCGGATTCCATAGGTTTATTTTCCCTTGGCACATTCCAAGTTTTTACTTGTTGGTTGGGTTACCTCGTATTCATCCAGGTCATTCTTCCTTCTCTCGTACGCTTCCCCACGTGGAGGCTAATCATTACTTTGCCTCATTTTAAGGGCTTGCTACAGTAACTGCCGCAGTTATTGTCAGAAGTTACTGTGGCGCATGTCACGTCGTGCCTGCCTCCTCGTTAACTGTATCACAATGTCATGTTGTATGATCCGCTGCGCCCTGTGGCCCTCCCTGTGGCTCGTCGCTGATTGGTCAATCCAGATCATACACAGCCACACCGTATGGCCCGCCCGCAAAATGCGATCCCACTACCCCTATGGGAGTGGTTAAATAGGGGAGGGGTGCGCCCCTTGGGTCATTTCCCCACTCCCGTGCCCCTCTGCCCTCTGCCTCTTCCTCATCTTCTCCATCGATAGTGCCGCCGCCACCGCATCTGAGCAGCAGCGCCGCCATCGTACTACTTCCACGCGCTCCAGCGCCGCCGCCACCTCCGCGCATCTCCTCCGCCACGGGTCCCCGCTAGTCCAGGCCACTGCCTCCCACCGCCGCTAGCGCAAGTGAGGGGAGTGACCTTGAGATGACTGAGGAGGAACTCACCGTCGCAGAGCAGGAGATGGAAGAAGACGCGGCGAACGCCGACCGCGGCGCGTGGGCCGGATCCTGGGTCTGCCAGGATGACCTGGATTGGCTCTACCGCACCAAGTGCATCCCGGAGGGCGCCGCCACACGCCTCGCTTCTGCCGAGCTTGCCCCTCACCCAATCCGGGTGAGTATGTGGTGTTCCTATCCCACTTCCAACATGGATTTGGTCTCCTAGTTAGTGATTTCTTCCACGACTGGCTAAACACATATGAGCTTCAGCTGCACCACCTTCCGGCTAATGCCATCACATCTCTCCCCGCCTTTGCCTCCACCATCGAAGGTTACGCCGGACTATGGCCCACGAAGGAGCTCTGGATCCGGTTCTTTGGCCTTCGTCGGAACGTGATTCCGAACATTGATCTTAATCCGGAGGACAAACAGCTTACGCAGTTCGGCACTGCGTCAATCTCTCCCCGGAAGCAGTCCATCTTCCCCCGAGTCACGGGACTTGACTCTTGCAAGGGATGGGCCCGGACCTTCTTCTACGTCCGGAACAGCACCTCTGAAGATTTGATCCGGCTGCGCCCCTATACTCCAGGTCCTCCTAACCTGGATTTATGGGACAAGGTCCCCAAGAAGCCCACTGTCTTGGCGAACCAGGTCAACAAGCGGTTTCAGGAGTTGAAGGATCTGGGATTGCGCAATGAAGACGTAATGATTACGTTTGTTCGCAACCGGATCTCTCCCCTCCAGAAATGCACACATAAGCTCTGTCATATGAGCTGGGGACGCGACCCCAACCGGACCTCCTCGTTCGAGTTAAGTAACACCGAGATATACCGCCAGGTCAAGGCCCTCTTCACCACCCACAAGGACTTCTCTTCTGAGTGGACGTGGGGGATTGAACACTTTTGCCGAGATAGGCTTCCTCCTGCGGTAAGTCTCGTGCCCCAAACTCTTTCCGAATTAAATTGCATGTCGGTCCTTGTTGTAGGTTTAATCTTGTTGCCTTTTCTTTCCCTTAGATGTTTCTTCAGCAAACCATCGAGGACGGCACCGAGCCTTCTCTCAAATGGGCGCCCGATTGCGATACCTTGGACGAGGAGGAACCGGATCAGGAGATGTTCCTGCCTATGGCAGATGCGACCAAGCGTCCCACCGGTAAACTCTCTTCCATTAGAGATTGGCCCGACGATGAGGATGATTCGGACGTTGAGGTGATGGAGGCATTTGACGTTGTCCCCCTTTCTTATGCTTTTCCGGCATCAGCTAACCCCGGTGGGCAGATCCATGAAGATTCCCCTAGCCGTGGGTGATCCTGTTCCGGTCGCGCCGAAGAAGAAGAGGGGATCCGCATCAACATCTTTCTCCGGACCCTCTCAGCCAGCTAAGAGGCGAAAGAAGTCAGGAGACAAGACTGCCACCAAGCCTCCAACCAAGGGCACAGCCCGGAGGGCTCGGAAGCCCAAAGAGCCTCTGACCTCGGATGAGTAAGCCACTTCACCCTTTGTTATCTATTTGTTCTTCCTTAGTCATATTTTCTCATTATTTATGATTTGATTTGGCAGGGCCACGGTAGAGGTTCCCCAGAGCAGATCCGATATTGTTTCACCGCTCCGACATAGCCCTTCTCCCCCTCGTGGCGACGATTCACGCCCGTTGAGCCCCATTCAAGAGGGTTCAGCGGCTGCTCTGGGTTCCAGCCCACCTCATCAAGAGGAGGGCAACCTCGGAGCAGGGGAGACTGGCTCCGCCGAGGCAGCAGCTACCACCACTTTGGCTCCGCCGCAAACAATTTCGTCCGAGATACCCACAGTACCCCCACCAAAACGAAAATCAGCACCAGCACCATCTTCGGCTCCAGCACCAGCAGCTACAACCAAGGCACCAAGCCCCTTCGCCTCGTCCGAGCCTTCCAAGGCTCGGCAAGAAGACACCAGCAGCACCAAGGGAAGCACCAAGGCAGCTCCCAAGGGCAAACCCACTGCAGCAACTTCCGCCTCACAGCAGCAACCTAAGGGCAAGAAGGCTCCTGACGCCACCAGGGAAACATCCCTTGAGACTGGACAGCGCACTCTTGCGTCCATGCTCCCAAAAAAGACTCCACCGCCGAAGGACGCCCCTGCCGAGCCAGCTGATACGCAACTTGCTTTGCACACCAGCCCGACCCTTGCCCAGGTTGAGAGGAGGGAGGCTCACGCTAAGGGTCTAGTTGCCCCCCACATGCTCAGCGGCGAACGATATCCTCCGACCCTGATCGAGTTTGTGAACAACTGGAACAAGGCGGAGTTCGTCCATAATGACGATTTCCTGGAGAAGTTTAGTCCCGCCGAATTTGCTGCCCAGATGAATACCGCTGCCAAGGCAATCAACCTTGCAGGTCGGATGATGGAGGTGCGTTACTTCACCTTTTCCTTAGCATGCAGAAGATATTAGTGATATAACCATTAGTCCCCGAGCCTCCGGGGGAGTAACTTGTTACTCGGTCGGATGCTCCTTAGAGAATTAACGCAACTCCTTCATAACTTCGAATATGCACACACCTAGAGCCGGGTTAAGTCCCACTTGGCCTGGATCTTGTATACTTAAAATATGCACACACCTAGAGCCAGGTTAAGTTCCACTTGGCCTGGATTTTGTACACTTCGAATATGCACACACCTAGAGCTGGGTTAAGTTCCACTTGGCCCGGATTTTGTACACTTCGAATATGCACACACCTAGAGCCGGGTTAAGTTCCACTTGGCCCAGATTTTGTACACTTCGAATATGCACAAGACTAAGCTGTCCATTTTTGCTCTTTCAGGTGACCACCAGTCGTCGGAGCGCTGAATTTCAGCGTCTCCTTGATACTCACAAGATGTTGCGCACAAAGCATAGTGCGCTGCTTGCCGAACATGATAAAAGGGGTAAGTTTTATCCTTGTCAATTTTCCATCTCCCTTCATCTTTTTTCGCCAAACTAATCCCTCATTCGGATTTCGCAGCTGGTGTGGAGGCTGAGAATATCCTTATGAGGAAATATCTGGACCAGATAAAGGGTAAGTTAATCTTGCTCCACCTTGCGGTGCTTTCTATCTCCTTTTCTCCTTGGCTCGGCAAATATTCATACCTCGGCTTTGCCGGGTCAACAAACTATTTCAGCCTCTCTTGAAGATAGTGTGCCCGTGCCTGACATGATGCTGCATTTTCTCGAACAAGCAGGGCAGCACCAAGCTGAACTCAAGAAGAAAGACGACGAGCTTGCCCTCCTCCGGACCAAGCACGAAGAAATTGCTCGGCTCAAGGCAGATATGAAGAAGCTTAAGGCGCAGCACAAATCCGAGCTGGAGAAGGCAGGCCAAGACTTTACTGAAGAGAGGGAACACCTCAATCTCCAGATCGCTAAGGACCAGGATCTTCTCAAGGAGGCCAACGTCAAGCTTGAGTCGGCGGATGCTGAACTTGGGCAACTTCGGAAAAGGTGTGATGACTGTACCAAGGAGTTGACCCAGATCCACAACCATATTTCACGTAAGTTCTCTTCCTTCATCCGGCATACTTCTCCGGGTTGCTTCACATGTCTTTTCCTCACTTGCTTCTCTTGTCTTGTTTTCAGGCAAATTCCAGAGGGTGATGCCATTGCATCCAGTGCTTTTACCAAGTTCCGCCAGCAGAGAGGTACTCCATCTGGTTCTGGCGCCATTCCTCTTGATCTGGAGGACCTGCTTGTCATCTTGTCCTCTAGAGTTGAAATCATGAAGAACCACGACAAGGATATTCTAAGCGTAGCAGTCCGGGTCTTCAATGCCCTTTGGCCTGGCGAAGACACTCCGGAGGGTTCCGCTGCTCTAATTAACAAGTTGATGGAGTGAGAGACCTAGCTAGACCTCTAGAGGGAATCCGTCGGACGTGCCGGAGCTGAGACCGTTCTCCACTATGTGCTCACATGGTACGAGAAAATCAATCTCGATCTTCTCGAGCGCATGCGCACCGGGTCAAGGTGGTCCACCGATCCGGATTGTGTATCTCGTCGCAAGGCTTGTGCCCATAACCTCATTCAATATGCTCCCATCCATCAATGGAATGAGGACCAAGCTTTCTCGATGCCGTTGACGACGAATACGTCGAAAATGGTTCGGGTGAAGATGATGAGAGCGAAGCCTCGGACATCGAAGAGGATGAAGATGAAGCTGAAGCTGAGGCTGGAGCTGCACCTGCTGGCGCCAGATTACCTCCTCCTGCCGCTCCTTGAGCGAAAAAACTTTGAAATTTATCAGATCCCCGGTAATGCCGGGTGCAATTGTATCTAAGCACATCAGTTATATTTTGCTACTAAGTTTTATGCCGGATTAACTTGGGCGTAGTCGTCGAGTTTCATTTTCTTGTTCCCCCAATTTCTTGGCTCGGCTCGTGTCCACCTTGGTTCGGTTTTATGACTTACGAGTCCGAGTTTCAAAAATTGACTTAACAATACTTGGGAACTTTAGGATTAGCTCAAAATAATTCAGTGTAATAAATTTAAAGTAAGCACAGGGTTAGTCTGAAAAACAAACGTTGGCTCGATTAAGTTTCTTTCCTTAGTCGTTTTTCATGTGCTACGCAATTCCAAACTTGTTATCTTGCTTGCCATGAAGCCAAATCTTGTTGGACAACAGCAAGTCGAAGAGTTAGGTTTTTGGTGCTCACACACTACTAATCCATCTTAAGTAGAAGCAACTTGTGCCAGCCGACATATAAATAGAAGATACAGAAGACAACCAATATTATTAAGGCAGTCCCCGAGTTACTGCTCGAGGTGCCAAGATTTCATTGATAAGCTCATTACCGGCATACATACCGACATATGAGAGACTCGGATACATACACTTCTCTGCTAAGTGTAGAAAGGACAAAGTAGAGCTACATTCCATGGTTGTTTGGATTCCTCGCCGGACCTGTCCGCCTTGTTCTTCTCCTGTGGTTTTGCATCGATAAGATAATAAGAATCATTGTGCAATGCTTTGCTCACAATGAATGGCCCTTCCCATGGAGGGGGGGGGGTAATTTATGCATGCCAGCAGTACGTTGTATCAACCGGAGTACCAAATCGCCTTCCCGGAAAACTCGGGGGCTTACTTTCCGGCTATGATAGCGTCGGAATTTTGCTGATATTTGGCGGATCTGGACAATGCCAATTCTCTCGCTTCTTCCAGCAGATCAATATCATTTTGCTGGGCTTCTTGCACTTCGGCTTCTGTGTATTGGGTGACCCTAGGCGAGTCATGCTCTATGTCAGCTGGTAATACAGCTTCCGCCCCATATACCAGAAAAAATGGCGTATAGCCTATTGATCGATTCGGAGTTGTTCTTAAACTCCACAGTACTGCTGGTAGTTCTTCTATCTAGCACCCCGCTGATCTTTGTAGCGGCTCAATGAGCCGGGGTTTTATTCCGGATAACACCAATCCGTTGGATCTTTCCACTTGCCCGTTCGATGCGGGGTGGGCTACCGAGGCAACATCCAGCCGAATCTTCTTATCCCGGCAAAAACGCGCAAATGCTCCTTCAGCAAAATTTGTGCCATTATCCGTTATGATACTGTGAGGTATCTCAAGATGATGTCTTTGAGGAAAGTTACGGCAGTAGCTCCATCACATTTTTTTATTGGCTTCACTTCAATCCATTTCATAAATTTGTCAACCATGACCAGGATGTGGGTCATGTTCCCTCTTGCTGGTTTAAACGGGCCAACCATATCCAAGCACCATACGGCAAATGGCCATGTAATTGGTATGGTCTTGAGCTCCGACATTGGCATATGTGTCTTTGTCACATATCTCTGACAGCCATTGCATTTTCTCACCAGATCTTTTGCTTGTTCCAAGGCACTTGGCCAGTAAAACCCATGGCGGAAAGCTTTTTCTAACAAGGCTTTGGATGAGGCATGATGCCCACATTCCCCTTGATGTATATCTCGGAGGATGTCAAGTCCTTCCTCCGGGTCAACACATCGCTGGAGGACATTAGTCACACTCCTTTTGTATAGCTCGGCATTGATGATCGTGTATGCTTTTGCTCTCCTCTGAGTTTGCCTGGAAAGTACCTCCTCAGCGGGTAAGGTTCCATATTTTAGGAATTGGAATATGGGTTGTGCCCAAGCTGGTACAGCTCTCACTGGGAACACATCCTCATCAATTTCCATCTGATCCACCGGCATAACTTCTACCAGATCACGCTGTGCAGTCCCGGGTTTATCGAGGCAGTCCCCGGGTTTGCCAATGTAGTCCCCGGGTTTCGCGAACCACTCCCCACATCAATGTCCATGGGCACAGCCTCTGATTCCGGATTTGCCGGGATAAAAATTGAGTCGGACTCCGGGGATGGTCTGATAGATGGTTTTCTGAGGTGCTCTAATGCTACGCCCGGTGGAATTGCTTGTCGGGTTGACCTGCGCTTCGACAATACGTCGACAGCCTCATTTTCCACCCGGGGTATATGGTGAAATTCGCATCCCTCAAAGTAACCAGATATTTTCTGCACATGAAATCTGTACAATGCCATGTTTGCATCCAAAGCATCCCATTGTCCGGAGACTTGCTGGACTACGAGATCCGAGTCACCGAAGCATTGGATCCGACGTATTCCAATCTCCTTCGCCACTTTGAGTCCATGTACAAGTGCTTCATATTCTGCAACATTGTTTGATGCAGTGAAGTGGATTTGCAGCACATATTTCAGCTGGTCCTTCTTTGGCGAGGTAAGTACAACTCCGGCACCTAACCTGGTTTATGTTTTTGACCCGTCAAAGTGCATTCTCCAGTAGTTCGGATCTGGCAATGGTGGCTCATATTGTACCTCGGCCCAATCCACAAAAAAGTCCACCACAGCCTGAGATTTGATCGCTTCTCTTCTGTCATATTGTGGCGCATAAGGTGCTAGCTCAATTGCCCATTTTGCAATCCTGCCACTTGCATCCTTGTTGCTCATTATCTCAGATATGGGGGCTTCACATATCACCTTGATTGGGTGTTCCTCGAAATAGTGCTTCAGCTTCTTAGCTGCCATATACACACCATATGCCACCTTCTGATAGTGAGGATAGTTCTGCTTTGAGGCTGATAATACCTCGCTTAGATAATATATTGGCCTTTGCACTGACTTACCCTCTTCGTCATGCTCTACCACAATTACTGCACTTACAACTCGGTTGGTTGCGGCTATATAGAGCAACATTGGCTCCTTTGATAGTGGAGAGGCTAACATTAGTGAAGTGGCTAACATCTTCTTTAGTTGGATAAAGGCTTCATTGGCCTGCGGCGTCCAAATGAATTTGTCCGACTTTTTCATGAGTTGATAGAGAGGCAGTGCCTTTTCTCCCAACCGACATACAAACCAACTTAAGGATGCTAGGCAACCAGTGAACTTCTGGACATCGTTAAGACACTTCGGCAGTTCCATTCGCTCTATGGCCCGGATTTTAGTTGGATTGACTTCAATACCTCGGCTGGAGACAAGAAATCCGAGTAACTTTCCACCCGGGACACCGAAGGTACATTTCTCCGGGTTAAGCTTCATTCGGAACCTCCTTAGGTTCGCAAACGTCTGCCTAGTATCATCAAGGAGCGTTTTGCTTTCCTTGCTTTTTATCACGACATCATCCACATACACCTGCACATTTTGACCAATTTGGTCATGCAAACATTTTTGCATACATCTTTGGTACGTTGCTCCTGCATTACATAAACCAAAAGGCATGGTGCGATAGCAATAAGCCCCATACGGGGTAATAAACGCAGTCTTTATTTGATCACTTGGGTTCAGAGGTATCTGGTGGAAACCAGAATATGTTTCAATGAACGACAACAACTCACTCCCAGCAGTGGAATCTATGACTTGGTCTATCCTTGGTAGTGGGAATGGATCTTTTGGACACGCCTTATTCAGGTTCGTGTAATCGATACACATACGCCAAACCACTGCCACATTCGGATCATCCTTCTTCTTCTCCACCAGCACCGGATTAGATAGCCAATCCAGGTAAAGTACTTCCATGATAAATCCTGCAGCCAACAACCGAGCTATCTCATCTCCTATGACCTTTCTCCTGTCTTTGGCGAAGCGGCAGAGAGGTTGCTTTACCGGCTTTGCTCCGGGTCTGACATTCAAAGAGTGCTCGGCCAACTCCCTTGAAACACCTTGCAAGTCTTGTGTGGACCAAGCAAAAATATCCCGATTCTCATGGAGGAAGTTGACGAGCTCGCTTTCCTATTTGTCATTTAACCCGGCACCAATTGTTACGGTGTGCTCAGAGAACATATCATCAACAGGCACCTTCTTGGTATCTTTTGTCGCTTGAAATGAGACACTACCATGCGGGTTACGCAGCGCCGGCATATACTGTTGCGCGGACTGAGCCAATGCCGCCACTTCTTGGATCTTTCTCTTTTCTTGTGCAATCACGAGTGACTCGGCCAGGTTAGATCCGGCAGATGCACATTCTATGGAACATCGGAAATCCCCAGCTATGGTAATTACACCATTTGGCCCGGGCAGCTTCATATTCAAGTAACTAATGTGACAACTTGCCATATATTTGTTTAGAGCTAGCCCGCCGAGCAACGCGTGATATGCGCTCTCCAAATTTACAACTTCGAACTCCAAATTCTCAGTCCGGCAGTTATCTCTTGTGCCGAACAACACGTCAACCCGGACCTTGCCTATGGGCTCACAAGAAATGCCTGGCACAATGCCATGGAAAGTTGTTCTTGTAGCTTGGAGCATATTCTCCGAGATACCCAACTTGCGCATCGTGTCCACATACATGATGTTGATGCTACTGCCATTATCAATCAACACCTTTGAGAACCTCACATTGATGTTAGGCCCAATGAATGTTGGATCCAACACTAGTGCATACGAACCAGGACTTGGCATGAGCTTCGGATGATCCTGGATGCTCCAAGTAATCTCCTGATCCGACCAAGGCATATACCTCGTCACGGCCGGCATTACTGCATTGACCTCCATATGTCGGCGCTGCAAGCTCTTTCTATCTGTCTCTTCCGTAGTGAACACACAATAACTCTGATGATGCTCTCTGTACTCATTCCTCCCCTCGTTTCTGGGGTACCTCTGATCCTGTTGGTTTTGGTTCTCCACCTGATGCACTGCATCCCTTCTCTCATGGTTGTCATACCTCGGCGAAGGGGGAGGCAACATTAGTTGTTGCATGTTCGCTCCGGAGAGCAATTGCTGCCGGGGTAACTCCTGCCGAGGTTGATCATTTCGAGGTGCCTGAGCATTCCCCGAACCACTTTGTTCTATCTTTCGCATCCACTCACACTGCCTGGTTGTGTGACCCGCTGGGTTACTCGGATTTGGCGTGTGAAATTTACACGGCTGATCCAGCATTGCCTCATAGGTATACCTCGGACGGTCCTTCTTTTCTTGCCACTGTTTTTTTTTCTGGCGTCCAAGTTTTCTTTCCATCATTCCTTGGTGTCCATTGATGTCCTCCAGTTTTTTGACGTTGACTGCTTCCTGTTTTGGGTTAATCCTGATTCACAGCTGCAACTTGTTGCGAACTGTATCGATAATCTGGTCTGTCATCCCTTCTTTTACCTCGATAATCATTTCTCCGGGATTACCCAGCCCCATCTCGCTAACAATACTCCTCGCTTCACTCGTTTGACGTGAGCCTCGGTTGCGTCGGATCACCCAAGGCATATGAATCAGCAATTCGGATTGTTTCTACCAAGGTGGTAGGCATATCTCTTTGCAACCTCTACCATAGCATGCTTGCATATTTGCATCCTTGCACAAACCAAGCTATGGCCTGTGACTCAATCACACCCTCACACGAGTTTCGCACAGTGCACCAACGGGTCAAAAACTCCCGGTCAGTCTCATTCGGTCTCTGCCTGCACATTGCTAGGGTCTGTGGCCTGTTGGGCCTTTGATACGTACTTGAGAAGTTGCTAACAAACATCTCCTCAAAATCGATCCAACAGTTAATACTTCCGGGTGGCAAATTGTTTAGCCATACCCTCGCTGGCCCCTCCAGCATCTGGGGTACATATCTCACAGCCCATCTCAAGTTGCCTGTGGCAATTTTTACTACAGTTGCATAGTTAATCAACCAATCCTCCGGCTTAGTGCTGCCGTCATACGTCTTTGTGCCTCTAGGTAACTGGAAGTTAGGTACCGAAGGTTCCTTCATGATTCGGGGCCCAAAACAAGCTGGACCCGGAGGACCTTGACATTCAATTTGCTCCGACCTATACAATCGATCCAGTTTTAACCTGGCATCATTAGGCATCAAGTTTCTGCTTCCCAATCTTGACCCTATCACGTGATAGTCCGGTCTGGGATAGCCAGCGTTCACCATCTCCGAATCACCGTCATTGTATCCATCTTGCTCCTGTGGAGCTGCTCTCTCTTGCATACCTTGGCCGGCGCTGCGCTCTTGCCGTGGTATATTCCGCTGCTGCGGTTGACCTGCAACTACGGAATTATGCTATGCGGCATTGCCGTTTACAACATTCCCTTGACCGGCATTGCCTTGGTCACGGTTACCTTGGCCAGCTTCACCTCAGCTCACACTCCTTCGATCCTCATTTCTTTGCACTTCTTTCCCTTTCCCTGCCCTTGTCGGGTCATATGGGACTATCTGCTTATTCCTCCTGGCTGAAGTTACTACCTCTTCCCTCCTAGGACCAACATGAGGAGACGATGCGGCTCCAACGGATTTCTCCGGGTTACCCACCGCCGAATGAACGATCTTGGAGGCCCCAGCTCTCTCCGGGTTAGCCCTGAGAAACTCCTCGTTTTGCCTGTTCACGATCCAAACCAACTCATTGACTCTATCCTGCTGTCTTTGACGGGCTTCACCCGTCAGACCTTCTAAATCGGATGCAGCTGCATCTGCTGCTCTAAGATTTTTTGCCAGGGTACTGTACTTTGGCAGCCCCACGGACAAACAGTTATCTGATTCCTCAATCCTAGTATCACCCTCTCTGTTCATTTCACACATGAGGTTTCTCCCCTTCACTTTTACAACATCTACCTTATTTGCCTTTGCGTACTCACGCAGTGTCATGTTCAATCACTGCTGAGCCGCAGCTATCTTTTTCGCACCCTCTAGTATGTTTTGCCTAGTTTCCTCTAGCTCGGCCTGTGCCTGTGCCGGATCTACTGCTGCTGCTACTGGGTTTGCCAAGCTATCCATCGCCTGTTGCAACACATTCTCAGGCCTCTCTAGCGGAGGACCTCTACTTTTCCTCGGTGCCTTAGGTGTTACCTCCGGATATGGTGCTGGATCCTTGCTTGCGCCAGTGCCAGGTGCGGTCATCATCACCTCAGCCTGGTCCGGGGAGCGAGTGATACGCGCCCTGCGAGCCGCACTAAGGGGTGGCTCGCCTCCTTTGACGACGTGCCGCGGATGAACGTACGACACATCGACAGCAACGTAGATCTTGTGTGCGCCGAGCTTGACGAAGAGGCCGTTGCGTGGGAGAGGACGCTTGCCGAAGTAGCCAGCATTGTCGCTGATGAAATCCAGCGCTCGAAAGCGCTGAACGAGCCCGGAGATGATGTGTTCGCCGGTGCCGATGAAGTTTCCTGTCCGGATCTTCACCCCTGCTAGCACTGCTAGCCCCACGGTGGGCGCCAACTATCGTGGTGGTGTCACGGCAGATGCCATGGATAGGCTAAAGGTGGGGGACTAAATGCACTAGGGGAATCTAGGGAGGGATAGTGTGGTGATTCCACACACAGTTGCTTTGTATTCGATTCACCTCCAAGGTTTACAAGTGCTCCTTAAGCTGTATTGGGGAGAGGAGGAAGAAGAACTCTCTTACTCTCACCACTATCATAACACCACTCTCTAGGTGACAACCAAGTAAAGACCAATCAACTAGAGATCAACCAGCCCCTTCTACAGACGCCCTAGCCCTCCTTAGATAGGGAGGCTAGGTCTCCACTTAGGGCATACGTGGAGGCATATTCCAGGGAATATGCCTCTTCCCAAAATAGTAAGTCGACTGGGTCACTTTTGCCCCGCGTCATCCATGCAGAGGCTACGTGAGCCTCTGCGGCGCCTGTGTCATCTGACATAGGCATCGTCATCTTTGTCGGCCACGCCTCGGTGGTCCTGCCTCTTTCCGCTTCGCTCACGCTCTGCGTACAGTGGTCACCTTTGACCAGCGAGATACCTTCCTTCTCTTACAAGCTTGATATGACCCGGATCCTACATAGTTGATCCGACCACACCTGTTCCTGCATACAAGTTAGATACATCTTACCGACATATGGCATAAGTCGGTTGAGACCAAGTTAGGTGGACGTCCCCTGGTCCGGGTTACTCCGTGATCCGGCCTGCCTTGAGGTGACTCGGCCAGCACTTGCTTTGACCTTGCCGTACCTCGGCTAACTAGGCCTTTATACCCTGGCGTGACCCTACCCGGGGGTATCCCCGCAACATTCACCTCGCTTCCTACTTGACTTTAATTGGTATTCACAGGAGTTTCCAACATATTCCCTTATAACATAACTCTTTATGTTTTAAGATATGTCATCCTTTATGGATTTTGGGAAACACGTCTGCAGTTCTCTACTAGACACTGCAGACAAACTTATCTCAATGTTGTGTGATTCGAACTTAATCACTTTCAAACGTTCCTTATTGGATCACATATTATGCTAAGTTATCACCATGGTTTACTAAGATAGAACCTATGTCTCAACATAGTGGATGATGATCATCCTTTTCATTCTTTCAACCATTGATTTTCAACTTAATGCTATTCCTAATTTGAGTTACTAAGGACTAGTTCTGTAATTAACTTCTATTCTGAAACCCTTTTCAGAACCCCTTAAGGAATACTACATAATATCATAATATACTTATTATCAACTTCTACATCTTATAAATCATTATTTATAAGTATTTGCGCTTTTATTCTTAACACCCTTAAGAATCACTGTACAAGCTCCCACTCAAAAATATGTCAAACACATATTGTTCCAGGAAGACTTTCATAGCTCCCACTCAATTTTATGCAAATTGCATATCTACTCACTATTTTGAACAACTTCAAAAATCCTTTGATTAAATATCAAACTTGGAGTTTTACTATGAGATACTAGTACTTTTACTAGTTTTAAATCCACTAGACATTCAACACACTTGAATCAAATTCATTTGAATCCGTCCAATACTTGACAAATTGTGCTTTTGTCATTCACCCCCCCTTTCCACTATGGCTTTGCAGTCATTTGGGAAAATTCAAGTAACCCCTTTTACTTGTGAGATTCCGCAACGAATTGCTTTCTAATCTCAAGGGAATTTTGCTTTTAGGATTTCTCATAATTTTAGTTTACCATTATTTCCTTAGTAATTCGTAGGTATGTCATATTTCGGTAATCATGACAAATGATTCACAAATGTCTCCATACAAGATATGGATTACATTTTGAATCCTACTTCATGTAGTGAAAACACCAGTGGGGAAAACACAATGATCAATATCATTGATTCTTTCCTTTGTGAAGAGAGTTGTTCAGGAACGTTTTCTGTTGCGCTTCTCAACACTCTGATGCAAGGATTTGAATCCTCATCGTGTTTTCACTATCTTCCAATTGCTTCATAATTGAGAAATATCACTAAAAGTGAACTTTCTCAAGAATGCACCAAAATCCAAGCAATACAAGTTTTGCTTCCCTTTTGGTTTCAGCTATGGATTTCGTATTCAAAGTTTCCAATGAATACTCTACAAGGACTTATTGGCTTATTGTTTTGGTTATATCGAATAACCCCAAAACTTCCACAACGATCCATACTAGATATGGAGCCGCTTTCATGAATTCTTATGGTTCACTATATATTCTAATTGAATGCTAACTATTTCTAACTTATGGTCTCTATATCTACACTACAACGATTTATTTGGTGCCATCTATTCACCCACTTTGATATTTAATATCACATTGTGATGCTTTGCATTTTGACATTTCAAAACACTTTGCATTTCACAATTTCTTTATGACATTCTTATAAAGTTGAATTTCATTACTATTGATCAAATCATAGTAATTAGATTCTCTTATATAATAATACCCTTTGTTGATGAAACACTTTTATCAAATCAAATAGTTTCATATTCATGTTTCCTTTGGTAAACTTATTTACACATTTAAACAATCATTTAATGATAATTACCATTTCTCTTAAAACACAATACATCGAATATGTATTTACTTTTAACAATTCATTAAAACACTTTGTATTCAAGTAATACATGGTGTTCAAGTTATTTTGCCAAACTTAGGCATGATTTATATGTGATAGGAATTCGAATGACTTTCACATATTATCACATAACTTTGAATTTAAACAATGGTTTTCCATTCAAAATGAATATATCATTAAGTTGGGTATTTTAAGGCCTTTCAATATTTTACAAATGTTCATGCATTATCAATTAGTTTCAAACAACAAGGATAATTTACACATAATCAAACAACATATGAACACGAATAGAAATCATTCATAAAAGTAGAACAACTGTTTGTTACAAACTCATATGAATAACCGTCTCACGAAGTGTGAGACACACTAAAGAAGTTCACAATCTCTTGATTACAATAATCATCCTAAAACATAAACTAAATAATAAATGTCGAGGGAGAGTGTCGTCAGCCATCATCATCATGCTCGCCATCAACACGCAATGTCACCTCCTCTCCAGCAAGCACCTCTCATGCAGAAGGACCTGTTTTCAGCAAAACAGAACAAGTATGAAATATACTTAACACTTCAAATGTTTTTGCAAGATTATAACATTTATAAAATTGTATATAAAATATATACCTTGTTCATTGATGACTCCAGCGACGTCGGGTTCATCCACCACATTTCTGAAATGTGATATGAACTCGTGGAAATCCAGTGTTTCCGTGTCGCCTCTCATAATGCAGATCCTGACTTGTGCTTGGAAGCTTGGTGGTAGTGACCGCAGCATAACTCCCATCGCAAAAGAGCTTGAGAACCAGTTGTCCATGTAGTATGCCAGACTCATGTATGCATCGTACATGCTCAATAAGTGCTCGTCCAATGAGGACCCCTCCTCCATATTTATGGAGAGGAAGTCCCCCATCAGCTCATACTCCCACATGCGCACTTGTTCCACGAAACGCGATCTCAGATGTGCCATGACCATTCGGGGATTAAGACTCCCCACCATTGGCCATATCCCATCCTCCATTCCGAGGCGCATCGTCACTAATATGAATGTGGCCATCACACGACGACGGCAGCGGAGATCCCGCTGCTCCTGGGTCTCATGAGAATAGGGTGGCTCCAAGTACATCTCGCAGGTCATGTAGTCAGCTACTTTGTTCTCACTGATGACCCACAAGTATAGGGGGTGTATCGCAGTATTTTCGAGGGAAGTGAAACCCAATTTATTGATTCAACATAAGGGGAGCCAAAGAATATTTATAAGCCTTAACAACTGAGTTGTCAATTCAGCTGCACCTAGAAACAATCTTTCTCACAGTAGTTTATCAGTAGCAACTGTTTTATAGTAGGAATAGCAAAGTAGCAGCAGCAGTAAAGTAAAGACAGTAGTAACAATAGCAGTAAACAATAGGATTTGAGTGCGGTAGGCATAGGGATGGATGGACGGGCGTTGCATGGACAAGACAATTCACATAGCAATCAGAACATAGGGCAATTGCAGATAAATAAGATAAAGCATCCAAGTACTAGATAATCCTAGGCATGCGTTCCATATATAGTCATACGTGCTTGCAATGAGAACTTGCACAACATCTTTTGTCCAGCCAGCCCGTTTGCAGCGGGGCCTCAAGGGAACTACTGGCAATTAAGGTGCTCCTTTTAATAGAGCACCGGAGCAAAGCATTAACACCCCGTGAACACATGTGATCCTCACATCAAAGCTATTCCCTCCGGTTATCCCGATTTATGTCACTTCGGGACCATTGGTTCCGGACAACGTGTTTATACAACTTGCAGATAAGACCATAAACAATACTATCATAATGAATCCATAACATGTTTAGATCTGAAATCATGGCACTCGGGCCCTAGTGACAAGCATTAAGCATAACAAGTCGCAACAAAGTCATAAAGCACTAATAAAAGATACTAGGCACCATGCCCTAACAATCTGTTGCCATTACATGAACGATCTCATCCAATCCCTACCATCCCCATAGCCTACAGCGGGGGATTACTCACTCATAGATGGGGGAAACATGGATGGTCGATGGAGAAGCGATGGTGATGATGATGGAGATGATCTCCTCCAATTCCCCGTCCCGGCAGGGTGCCAGAACAGAGTTTCTGGTGCTGTTTCGTGGAATCTGGTGGTGGCGGCAGAGCGGAACTCCTTCTGGAAAAACGTCGACCCCCCCTCGGTTTTTAGGTCAGAAGGCAACTTATAGGCGAAGAGGGAGACCGAGGGGGAGTCTGGGGCAGCCAGACCACCCCCTGGCGTGGCCTGGGCTAGCCCGCGTGGCTAGGTGGTGTGGCCTAGGCCCAACCTCCCACCATCTCGTATTCTGGCTCCTGGAGTCTTCTGGTGAAATAGGATTTTCGGCATATTTTCCGGGATTTTTCCTGATAGTTGATTTTCTACACAAAAAGTAGACACCAAGGCAATTCTGCTGAAAACAACGTCAGTCCGCGTTAGTTGCATCCAAATCACACAAGTTTAGATGAGAAATAGTAGCAAAAGTGTTCGGGAAAGTAGATACGTTTTGGACGTATCAACTCCCCCAAGCTTAGCTTATTGCTTGTCCTCAAGCAATTCAGTTGAAAACTGAGTGCCATAAAAGAACTTTCACGAACACATTTGCTTCATATGATGTATATATTCTCAGCATGTGATCAACTACTTAGACAATTCATAATAAGGAGTATGCAACTAAGTTTACTTAATAGGCATTGCAAGCTATGAAGAGGTTCCAACTCAAAAATAATAAGTAGCATGAAGTATAAACATAAGCAACATTACAATGCTCATAAAAAGGTATGATAGAGTGGTATCTCGCTTGCCTTTGATTTAAGGCACCTCTGAAGTTCAGGTGAAGACTAGAAGTGAAGATGTCAAGGATACAAGCATCAAAGTCATAACACAAATAATCAAGTTTTGAGACAAGCACAAAGAATAACAACTATGCTCTCAAGAAGGTGCTCAAAGAATAAGTGGAGACTCAACAAGTAAAAGAAAAGGTTTCAAATAATTTGAAAGGCTTCCAAATGCTGAAAGTATGGTACTCATTAGCTTTGAGCTCTCATTGCCCCTATCATAAGCATCTTTTAATGTGGTTAAGGTTAAAGTGACACAACTAAGAGAATGTGCTTGACAAGTCAGCTACAAAGTCTCATGCCCCTTACTTACGAAGACCAATCCTCATGCTACTCAACTTCAGTCACAAGTAAGCTCTTGTCATTCTAAGTATATACATACCATAGAGAACCGCCAACGGGTTACCCCTTGCACATGACACATGAGTTATCCCATAATCAAAATGACAAGGCAAGCAGACAATGAGCATCTCAACTATCTTTTTATTTACTATGTGCATAGGTTTTTATTGAGGATGCTTCATAGAATACTCATTATGGTTATGCTGCAAATTTCCATCATGATTAGGCATGGCTTAGGCTAGCGGCCCAAGCGTTTCCCTAACACATATACAAACTCCATGATCTTACAAGTTCCACTTTTATTTCACACTGTCAGGATCCATGAGCAAAAGAACATGATATCAACAAGGTACTAAGTACCAGTGCAATGCTGAAAGCGTTCCCCATGATACATGGTTCTGCTAACTTCAACTTATAAAGCGCAAGCATATATGCAACAAAGAAGGACGCAATGGTTCAAGTTTATTAAATGTAATAAAATAAAGTGTGCCATCAAGTTCGTGAGAGCTTTACTAACTAACTTTCTCATAACAAGCAAACATTTTATTCGGAAGAAAACAAGGCATATTGAATATGCACGGAAATAGCAAATGATGCTAATAGGTAGGTATGGTGGACACTTTGGAAATATTTGGTTTTAGGGAGTTGGAAACATGAGTAAAATACTCAGTGAAAGTGAAGGCTAGAAATAGTAAGGGAGCGACAAACGAGAGAGCAATAGTTGTCATAATCATGCTTGCAACAAAACAGGACTAATCATGGCATGAAAGTGATTCAAGATCCTCAAGGCAAAATAATTCATCGAGGCTTAACTGATTATTACAGTCATGTGCGCGTGAGCATGTGCCAAGTCAATTCAAATGAAATATTAAGAGGAGGATACCATGGTGTCATACCAAGTTATGAATAGAGTAATGCAAGTAAACATTCATAAAACATGCTACAAACTATTAGTAAGCTGGAACTAATCATACGAAAGCAAGAACTAATAAGCACCCAAAGATAACACACACCCTACACGAACAGACTAAGCATGCCCACAAAGATGAGTGTATGTACAAAAATGAAAACAAATAGAGTTCGTTACCAGCCTCTTACCACGAGTTGTCATTAATCCTCATTATTGCTCTTCACTTGCGTGGCTTGAATAATAACATGAAACCAATATCTACTGAGGACTGCTGAACCCTGTAGTAAACTCAGAAAACCAAAGAAGAACGACAAATATTTTTGTTGTTTTCGATTTTTAAAGCAAGAACCAAAAGGGAAGAACAAGCAAAGCAAAATCTTTTTGGGTTTTTCGAATAGTTCAAACAAAACAAAAAGGGGAAAGCAAACCAATGCAAAGAGAAAAAGAAGCAAATCAAAGAGAAACAACAGAAATATTTTTGGTCTTTTTGTGTTTTAGAAAGCAAAAGCAAAGAAAGAACGAAAACTAAAAAGAGAACGAAACATGAATATACAGAGTACCGACACAACATGATAAGGAGATGAGTGCGATGTCGGTGTACCTCCCCCAAGCTTAGGCTTTTGGCCTAAGTGGGTATCAATCCCAAGCTGGACAAGATGACGTGTCACCGTAGTATGACGAGGAGGTACCCTCGTCCTGGTGCGAGCTCGGGTACGTCCCTCCGTAATGTGCAGAGTGATCGTAGGAGGGTACATCCTCCTGGTGCTGCTCGTCGAAACCTAGCAAGCGAAGCTGCTCGTCCTCCTCTTCCTTGGAGCACGACCACGGTCTCCTGTGAACACTAAACAAAGAAGACTGTGGCAATGGGATTTCCCTCTCATCCCCGTTAGTAAACAACATCCTGTATACTAGACCATCCAAATCAGAAGCAGCAGTGACAAAGTGGTGAGTTTTCATAGCAACAAGGTCAAGCCTTTGTGGTGCCAGTATAGTACCATTGGGGTCCACTAAAAGACCTAATGCATCGACCATACGCGAGGCAATGATGCCCCCATAGATATGCCCCCTAGCAGCTAGGCGGCAAGCAATAAGCGAGCCAAGGTTGTACCGAGTATCATTGTTAAGCGCAGCAGCAAGGAAGGCTAAATGATAGTTGGAGATATTACTTGTGTTCTCCCTACCAAGTATGCTAGTAGCAAGATAAGACGCAAAGTATCTGAGAGTAGGGACTTGGATGTTTCTTATCTTTCCGCGTTGCGCCACGCGGTCATCATCATTGGTCACCCCTCGATAAAGCTCCAGCAAATCAGCGGGTCGCCCTTGAATTTTCTTCACAGCCCCTGTCATGCTTACACCTACAATACTGCAAAATATTTCCAATGGCATGGTAAAGGGCAGATTATAAATCTTGAAAGAGACAGTTCACTGATAGGGTGTGTTAGTAAACGTTAAGCTCTCGACAAAGGTTTTGGTGAGCATAGCGTATTGCTCACTCTCATCTTGCATATATGAGGTCAAACCAACCCTCTCAATCAATAGCAAGAAATCATCAAGAATCCCTGCAGCTTGTAAGAAAGTAAAACAAGGAAAAGTAGATGGGTGAGCATCCCCATCATCCCTTTCATTACCAATACGAGTTGCAATGAGATCTTCATTGTATGATGGCCTAAACTGAGAGGCTGATCTTGAGGGCCTCGACCTCCTAGGTGCATCCCTCTCAAATATCTCTTCAAAGGTATGGTTGTCCATGCTTGGTATTTTGAAATTTAAACACCTATAAAACAAGTGATTGCAAAGTGAATAAAATGAGGGATTCTACTCATAGGGACTTGTAAGAGGCCTAAACATGCATCAAAACTATATCTCTAAGCATCAAACAAGCTTACAAGCTCTCATAACCTGTCACCTACAGCAGCAAAATACTCAAGATATAATCCACTAAACACAAATCTACTTGGACAAGGGGAGGAGTCACATACCAAAGAACAAGTGCTCCAAATTTCAGCAACAAAGATGGGCTGAGCAAGGAGATCGAAAAAAATCAAGAGCAAGCACAGCAAGAACGTGATTTTGAGCAATGAGCTGGAGCTTACTCGGGAGAGAGAAGAAAGTGGCAGGTGAGAGAGTTAATGGAGGGCCAGGGGTGGCCCACACCATGGCATGGTGCCACCTAGGGCAGGCCATGCCACCAGGTGGTGTGCCTGCCTGGTGGGTCCCCCTGGCACCTTCCAGGCACTCCTCTGCCCCTTTTTTCACGTAAAAATTTAATATGAATTTTCTGGAATTTTTCGAGACACTTTATTTTGGGCATTTTTCAGGTATAGAAGAATGATTTTCTGACAGACAGATTTTTTTGCAAATGATGCAATGACAAAACAAAGCTAGAACTACAGAAGTTCTAAGACACTCTAACATGCAAGCAACTAACAACAAAAATAAAACTAAACGAAAACAAAAACTAAAATGGGTAGAATAGAAGTGAGCAGGGATAATCATGGTGAAAACATTGTTTTGTTCAATGAAATCCTTTTGTTAACAAGGTTGATCAGGTCTTGTTACCAAAACAATTCCATATGAGACAAAACTTTGTATTCCACTAATGATTATGTTACCTCAACCTTGATAGCAATAGTCCCAATCATAATAGTTTCAAATTTTTCTCTTGGTATGGGACAATATATTTCTCCAACTTGAATGCCCTCAACATGTTCAATTGAATTCAAACCATAAGTCCTTTCAATCTTCTTGGGGAAATAGACAGTATGTTCCTTGTCATTAACATTGAAAGTAACCTTTCCTTGA
Source organism: Avena eriantha (assembly GCA_910589775.1). Taxonomy (NCBI): domain Eukaryota; kingdom Viridiplantae; phylum Streptophyta; class Magnoliopsida; order Poales; family Poaceae; genus Avena; species Avena eriantha. The sequence continues at coordinate 303,232,851 of OU342746.1, read as the reverse complement.
TTACAATTAATAACAGCTCCTGCAGTATTAAGAAAAGGTCTCCCAAGAATAATAGACATATTATCATCTTCGGGCATTTCAAGCACAACAAAATCGATTAATATCAAGCAATTATGAGCCACTTGAACAGGTACATCCTCACATATACCAGCAGGAATAGTGGTAGATTTATCAGCCATTTGCAAAGATATATCAATTGGTATCAGTTTCTCAAGTTGAAATCTCTTATAGAGAGAGAAAGGCATAACACTAACTCTAGCTCCCAAATCACACAAAGCAGTTCTAACATGACTGTTCTTAATAGAGCAAGGGATAGTTGGAATCCTTGGGTCTCCAAATTTCTTTGGAACCTTACCATTAAAGGAATAATTAGCAAGCACAGTGGAAATTTTTCATTAGGAATCTTCCTTTTATTCGAGACAATATCCTTCATATACTTTGAGTAAGGAGGCAATTTAATAGCATAAGTCAAAGGAATTTGCAGAAATAAAGGTTTCATCCATTCACAAAACTTATTATAGTGTTCATCTTCCTTTGACCTGTGTTTCTTATCAGGGAAAGGCATAGGTTTTTGGACCCAAGACTCTCTTTCACTACCATGTTTCTTAGCAATAAAATCTTCTTTAGTGTATTTAGTATTCTTAGTGTGGTTTTCAGGTTCTTCGTCAACTTTTTCTTCATTAGGAACTTCATTTTCTTCATTACCACTTTCAGTTTCAGCATCATAAATAGATACACTATTAGGATCTATAGCAGGTTCAGAGGGTTCTACAATAGTTTTATGTTTCTTTTTCCTTTTCTTATGAGTAGAGCCACTATTTTCAGCTTGTTGAGAATCCTGCTCAATTCTTTTGGGATGCCCCTCGGGATATAGAGGATCCTGGGTAGCAGCTCCACTTCTAGTTCTAATTTCATAAGCATGTTTTTCTTTAGCAACATTAATTAGCAAGTCTTTTTGTACTTTAACGAGTTGATCTATTTGAGTTTGAACCATTTGAAAGTGTTTAACAATCATTTAACATCATTAGAGGTTCTTTCCACAATATCTTTCAACTCAACAATAGCTCTAGTGTTTTCCATTAGATGATTTTGCACCCTTTTATTAAAATTATCTTGCTTAACAATAAAGATATCGAATTATTCTAAGCATTGATCAGGAGGTTTAGAGTAAGGGATATCACCTTCATCAAAGTGTTGGAGAGAGTGTACCTCGATAGTGGATGAGTAGGGAATAGGCTTACATAATTCTTCAATAGGAGGTAAGTTCCTGACATCTGCAGCTTTAATTCCTTTCTCCTTAAGACATTTCTTAGCTTCCTTCATCACTTCATCATTTAATTCAATAACTCCCCTCTTCTTTGATGTTGGAATAGGCACTGGTAAAGTAGGTTCACGTACAATTACTTCAGGTATAGCTTGTTCAGGAGGAGTCCAATCTTCATAATTCTTGCTTATTTTAGCCATTAATTCCTCAGCTTCCTTAGGATTCCTATTCTTGAAAACATAATCAACACAACTATCTAGGTATGTCCTAGATTCTTCGGTTAGTCCATTACAAAATATATCAAGAAGCTCATTCTTAGGTAATGGACTTCTAGCCTGTGCATGAATCAAAGCACAAAACCTTGCCCAAGATTTAGGCAATACCTCTTTTTCTCCCTGTTTAAAACCAAAAAGTTCCTGCAAAATAGCATGTCTACCACTAGGAGGAAAATATTTCTGCAGGAAAGTACTAATCAAGCAATCAGGGCTATCAATAGATCCATGAGGTAAATTACTAAACCAAGTTTTAGCTTCTCCTTTCAGTGAAAAGGGGAAAACCTTAGCAACAAAGTAAGTACGCATCTTAATATCATCAGAAAACAAGCCACTCATGGTAGAAAGTTCATTCATATGTGCTACCGCACTTTCATTCTTAGTCCCACAAAAAGGTTCTTTCTCAACAATAGCTATGTAAGATAGATCGAGAGAGAAATCATAATCTTTATCTATAATGTTTATGGGAGAAGCAGCAAACTTAGCAACAGGAGATAATTTGGGTCTAATAGTACGCCTCTCAAGGAGACTCTTAGCAGCACTCCTATCATGGGTTTTTTTACATTCTTTAATAAATTCATCGGTCATCTCAACATAACCATCTTCAATATCATAACTTTCACTAGACTCAGGTGAACTAACAGGTATGGTAGTGTCTTCATTAGGAGTTTCAGTATTTCCAGCTATAGTTCTATCAATCGTAGCATCTAGGAAAGGACCTAATGAACCACTCTTATCAAGCACAGTAGAAGTAGCATCATAAGCATCAGAAGTTTCAGATTCAGCAGTAGTAGCAGTGTGTGTAGCATGTGTATGTGGTGGTGTAACGAGCATACTTATAACAGATGGTGAATCAAGAGCACCAGAGGTGTTCAAAACCGTACCTCTTCTTGTAGTGGATGGTAAAATAGGAACCTTGCCATTACGAGACTTACCCATGATGGATGGATAGCAGCGAACAATAGAGAATCCAAGTGAACTTGATAAATAAAGCTATGCTCCCTGGCAACGGCACTAGAAAATAGTCTTGATGACCCACAAGTATAGGGGGTGTATCGCAGTATTTTCGATTGAAGTGAAACCCAATTTATTGATTCGACACAAGGGGAGCCAAAGAATATTTATAAGCCTTAACAACTAAGTTGTCATTTCAGCTGCACCTGGAAACAATCTTTCTCACAGCAGTTTATCCGTAGCAATAGTTTTGTAGTAGGAATAGCAAAGTAGCAGCAGCAGTAAAGTAAAGATAGTAGTAACAATAGCAGTAAACAATAGGATTCGAGTGCGGTAGGCATAGGGATGGATGGACGGGCGTTGCATGGACAAGACAATTCACATAGCAATCAGAACATAGGGCAATTGCAGATAAATAAGATAAAGCATCCAAGTACTAGATAATCCTAGGCATGCGTTCCATATATAGTCATACGTGCTTGCAATGAGAACTTGCACAACATCTTTTGTCCAGCCAGCCCGTTTGCAGCGGGGCCTCAAGGGAACTACTGGCAATTAAGGTGCTCCTTTTAATAGAGCACCGGAGCAAAGCATTAACACTCCGTGAACACATGTGATCCTCACATCAAAGCCATTCCCTCCGGTTATCCCGATTTATGTCACTTCGGGACCATTGGTTCCGGACAACAACGTGTGTATACAACTTGCAGATAAGACCATAAACAATACTATCATAATGAATCAATAACATGTTCAGATCTGAAATCATGGCACTCAGGCCCTAGTGACAAGCATTAAGCATAACAAGTCGCAACAAAGTCATAAAGCACTAATAAAAGATACTAGGCACCATGCCCTAACAATCTGATGCCATTATATGAACGATCTCATCCAATCCCTACCATCCCCATAGCTTATAGCGGGGGATTACTCACTCATAGATGGGGGAAACATGGATGGTCGATGGAGAAGCGATGGTGATGATGATGGTGATGATCTCCTCCAATTCCTCGTCCCGGCAGGGTGCCAGAACAGAGTTTCTAGTGCTGTTTCGTGGAATCTGGTGGTGGCGGCGGAGTGGAACTCCTTCTGGAAAAACGTCGAACTCCCCTCGGTTGTTAGGTCAGAAGGCAACTTATAGGCGAAGAGGGAGACCGAGGGGGAGTCTGGGGCGGCCAAACCACCCCCTGGCGTGGCCTGGGCCCAGCCCCCTCCGTCTCGTATTCTAGCTCCTGGAGTCTTCTGGTGGAATAGGATTTTCGGCATATTTTCCAAGATTTTTCCTGATAGTTGATTTTCTACACAAAAAGTAGACATCAAGGCAATTCTGCTGAAAATAGCGTCAGTCTGTGTTAGTTGCATTCAAATCACACAAGTTTAGAGGAGAAACAATAGCAAAAGTGTTCGGGAAAGTAGATACGTTTTGGACGTATCACTCACCAAGGAGATCAAAAAGGCGCATGACCCATGCAGAAAAATTGGATCAATCTACCTTGAGCTTTTCTCCTTTTAACCAATCGTCAATAGGGAAGGTAATCTCGGGAAGAACCATTTTCTACATTTATAATTGCAAAAGGAATTTAGACTAAGTTTATAATTAAATGAGTTAATAATAACTCCACGCAGAAACACCTATCCCCGGAAGGGTTCCTAGTGATAACACGACCCCTATCAGCCACATCTCCCCCGATCATCACGGCCATCAATGTGGGTTCAAGGGTGGATGCTAAATGTCGGTCACATCATTCATGCGACTCGTGCTCGATCTTTCGACCATCCATGTTCCGAGGCCATGTCTGTACATGCTAGGCTCGCCAACTCAACCTTAGTGTATTCGCTGTGTAACATGGCTTACACCCACTGTATGCGAACGTAGATATGTCTGACACCCGATCATCATGGCCTGCCTCATACCGAAGAACTTTCTTGGTGGTGCACACTAAGGGGGAACACAATCATTGGTAATTTTAAAAGGGATCATCTTATTAGGCTACCGTCGAGTATCTAATACTAGCACACAATAAGATATACAAACAATAACATTGAATGTAAATGCGATGTGATATGGTCCTTCACGTCGTGATCTCCATCCGTCGTCACCGGATTTCGGCGCCAGGGTTCCGGCGCTGTAGACACCAGAGTACCGTGTCATTCCGGCGTGGTAGTCCGTCACCGCCGTGGCTATCTACTACTATGTAACAAAAGGTAATTACTTTACCTTTGCCACAACCACATCACAAAGCAACGCCCCATGCAAAACTAAGTTAGACGCCTCTACTTTATCTTTGCATGTTTTACGTGGCTGAATGGGCTTTCGCACAAGAACGGTTCTTACCTACGAACTTTTAGCACAACGTTGATCGAGTAGTTATCTCTACTACACCCCTTTCGAGGCCCTCCGTTGCAAATGGCATACCAACTAATGCGAGAGAGACAGACACCCCCTAAGCCACTTTATACGGTACAAGCCGTATGTTAAGCGTGGACCAGTCTCGCGAATGAACGCGTAAAGTCGGTTGGGGGCCGCTTCATCAAGCATTACTGCAGTATACACAAGTACACGTGGGAGCATAACAACTAAAAGATCAACGCCCACACGCTACATCTCGTGTGTTCTACCCGTACTAGCATTACTACGCATAGATCTAGCTCTGATACCACTGTAGGGGTTCCGCGTATGAAAACAATAAAATTTTACCCTACGCCCCTGAACCCCTGAAGTTCCGGGACCTATCTATTAGTAATACAGTAACGGGAGGGGCTTTTCGCGAACTTACCCTTGAAGACCGAAAAGCGTTGTCAACGCTCGGGAGAACATGGTTGATGTAGACGAGCCAAAGCTGACCTCAAGGTCGTGATGAAGTCCTTGCGCTCCTTGGCTCCAACAACTTGAGTGCCTCAAGTGTGACACCTCGCGGTGAGTTACACACGTCTGGTGCCTGACGATGACTCCCTCTTCCCTGATCTAGTAGCAGTTGCGGAAGTAGAGCTCCTGGATCCGAATCCCACAGCGCGACGGCGCTCCACGGTGAAGATGTCTCCCACTCGCTCAGTACAAACTTGGGACCACGGTCACAAGAGAGAGAGGGGGAGAGAAAATATCAATTAGAGGTCCTCCCAAAAGTGAGAAGACCTTTATTGATTATTGGTATATTTTATTTGGCCAAATATCCCCACTATATATATGGCGAGGGGAGAAACTACCTCCCTCAAAGTCCCAGGGTGGGACTAAAGGAGAGGAGGGGAGGGGAGGCCACCGGCCAGCCCTAGTGGGCCCCGCACGGGGGGCTTGGCCCAGCCGGCCAGCCCCATTTCCCCTTCTCCCTCTCTTCTTTCCCTAATGGGCCCTTTCCCCTCCGGAATTTGGCCCATTAAGCCTTTGACCATTTAAATTGATTTTCTCTTTATTAAATAATTATGAATAAATGATTAAATCAACATTTAACATTCATTCACATATTATTCAATCTCCATGGCTATGGAACACCTTCCATCTCCATTCCGGACAACCTCCGGACTTACCGAAACCCTTCTGATTTTCTCCCTACTATTCTCCGACGATTCTACCAATCCTATAAACACTCTCTAAGCATCAGCAAGCCCTTAAGCGTGATACCCCATGGTTCGGGAACACTCCAGACATGGTCGGGGCACTCCCGCACCAATGATCGACAGAGGGACCTGGATGACCATGTGACCCCTGTGCGTTCCACGAAGATCTTTTGTCGTTTGAACCAGGACAGTCGTGTCTTATTCCCTTTAACTCTCAATACTTGCATTGCCCGAGATCTGATCAATGACATCACCATGTCGTGTTCAATCTCGTTACCGAACAATGCTACTTGACTCATTCCGACAAGTGATATCCTTGTGATCAAATCACACGCTGCGCAGCTATTGGATATAACCTCTCCGAGTGGGCCCTTGAGTATCTTCCCGTCACATGGACGGACAAATCCCGCTCTTGACATATATTTCCTCTACGGTTTCCTCTGAGTCCTGAACACACCTTTATAACCATTGTATTACCAAGTGGCGCTTGATGCTATCTAAGCATTCTCGGGAGACAGTGATTGATATAGCCTCACGGTCTAAGGAATAGTCTACGAGGATCCATTTCTAATCATCGTAACTTGAACTTCATGACATGATCGGGTCACGATGTTTAGGTTGGGTATTGGTTCATCATCTCATTCTCCGAATGAGATGACTCCATTTCCAACTGGCATAAATGCCACATGATCAGGAAACATGATCATCTGTTGGCCAATGAACCAGTGCCTAGAGTTTCACTAGGAACCCCTGGTTGTTTGTATATCACATATGTATTGATGTTTCCACTCAACACAGTTATAGCATGATATAAAACTTAATCATAAACTATATGAAATATGATAATAGTCCTTATAACTATTTGTCTCTAGGGCATATTACCAACACAATGCGCTATCCCGCCCCAGGCCGTGGGAAACCCATGGGGCTCATTGCTCCTTCCAGGGACCGCTCTAGCAGCCCGTCTGTGGAGGACAATGATGAGGAGGTGGAGAGGTTTAGCCCAAGGTACAAGGAGTACGTCGAGCCAAGATACTTCAACAATGATTCTGATGATGACGTGGTTGACGTCTATATCCGCCGTGACATCTATGATCCACTAGAGATCAATTGGGCGGCGATGAAGAAAGCTCAACAAGAGAGAGAAGATCGCAAACCACATGGAAAAGGGCGTGTGGAGACGGTCAAGTTCATCGCCACAGATCCAAGGACGCACAAGCGTAAGGAATTATCTAATATTGGTGCAGGTGCTAGCAAGGAAGGGGAGGTTCCACTCTTGAAGCCAACCATTGGTGTTCGTATGATGGTTAAGCCTCAAAAATAGTGGAGGTATGGTTTCCACTTCCCTGATCCATCAATTATGGATGAGGAAGAAGAAGTTGTCCCTAGGACCAAGGATCTCATGCGGGCACTAGAGATATATCATAAGCAAGAGCTACTCCATCACGTCGAAGTCTGTCACCGTCTCAATGAGATGGAGAAGAAGGAAGACCTCATTCCATTGGTGACCAAGCTCGCAGATAGAGTGGACACTCTGCAATCTGATCTGCGCAAGTGCTATAGCCGCATAACTACTCTGGAGGAGACCAACAAGAATCTACGCACCGCGGTGTTACATGCCATGGCACCCCCGTGATCTACAACAATCACGGTATCAAATAATCGCAAGGGATTATTTGATCCCGCCTGGCTTGATTGCAAGCTTGGGGGGATCTTTAAAACCTTATAATCTTATAAGTTTTATTATTATTCTTGCATTAGTTCAAACTAGAAATAAAGTTTGCATCATTAGAATTCCTTCAGGAATAGTCGATCCCTTTTACGAAATACCGAGTTTATTATTATATATGGAGCAATATTGAGTTTGTGTTTGCTTTATTGATATATGAAAGGCTTGAGTATGATCTTACTTGCACTTGATGATAGCAATAGGAGTCTTCCACACCATTGGCATTAATGGAACACATAAATATAATTTGGTTAATATGCTATAAGTCTACGGTTTGATTCATAAAGAAAAATTATCTATACAATTAAGTTGAAAAGGAAAACCTTGAACAAAGGAGAATGAAAGTGCCATCCAAATAGAGTGATAATAGGTCGTGGTAGAATCTCAAGTCATAAGAATGCTTCATATATAGTTGGAATTTGATAATTGAGATCGTTGAACTTTGAATTTCTACATAAGGTGGAATATATGGCTAGCTCCTTTGCACAGCACTTAAAACAAAAGTGTGAGCATATATGCAAAAGAAAAGAAAAAAGAAAGAAGAAAAAGAGCGAATGTGCAAAGAGAAAATAGGCATATACCATGGTATTGTAGTATGACAAAGAGACACTTTGAGATTTTGAATCCCAAGTGAATACGTTGATCCTAAAACACTTGGGACTACCTCATTAACTCATTCGATTGAACCAGATTCTTTTACATTATGTTGAGATTCATCTTTTATGAACTATTGATAACTAAGGTGTGGAAGCCTTCCAATACTATTCAGATGGTTCGAGTAAGGTACTATTCATGAACTTATTCCCCTGTTGAAAGAACTTATTCCTCATGTTGGGCCGGATAATCCGGCCATAGGGGAATCGCCCAAGAGAGAGTCTGCGCGAGCTTCTGTCCGGGGAAGAATTTCCCCCAGATATTCCGTGGCTGGGGCGGTATTTTCCCCAGCCGGATAATCCGGCCCTCCCCTAGGGCCGGATAATCCGGTCCCCAAGAGAAGGTGTCAAGGGACAGCCTGCGCGAGCTTCTGTTCGTAGGTAGTTTTCTCCCGGATAATTCGTGTCTAGGATGGATTTTTTCCTAGGCCGGATAATCCGGCCCACAAAGGCTCCAACGGCTCAGTTTGGGAAGGGGGTATAAAAGCCCCTTCATCCCCTTCAGGCAGAACCCTTGATTCATTCGAAAAGTGTCAGACCCATTGCAAGAGCTCTCTCTCAAGATCTCCCACTTCAACCACCCGAAGGCTTCGATCTTTGGGGGAATTGAAGGAGGAGACAATCTTCATCGCCATCACGAATCAAGCGCATCAACTCCTCTCCATTCACTTGGAGAAATCCCCGATCTAGTATTCTTGTTAATATCTAGATCTTGTGTTTTGTTATTGATAGCTTGTTCTTGTGGCAGCTTGTTGTCATTACGGGAGCCTCCAATTTGGTTGTGGAGTTGTGCCCCGCTAGTTGTGTAAAGGGGCCGGTACCCGCCTCGATGGGTTCCTATAGTGGAAAGGTGGATCGGACCTTTGGTGGTGGGATCCATCGGAGAACAGGGTGAGTCCTATTGTGGCATGGTGGTCTTAGTACAGCCCACCCCTCCAATGCAGATGTACTTCCCTTAACAAGGAAGGAACTGCGGTAAAACAAATACTGTGTCTCCGCGTGCTTCACTACGGTTCACTCGTTCCTCTTTCCACTCGCCTCTTACTTGCTAGTAGATAGGTTTGCATATAGGGAAATTCCTCTTAATAGTTTATCTAGAGAATTTACCTTTTGCATTAAGCCTAAAATTGAAAAAGCATTGAAATTTGAAGTAGCACCTATTCACCCTCCCCTCTAGGTGCCCATACGATCCATTTCAATTGGGATCAGAGCCCCGGCTCTTTATTCAGGCTTAACTGCCCAAGAGAAGTATGGGTTCCAAGGAGAATGGGAATGAGGTTGTGGACAAGGTCACAATGGATGATCTCAAGACGTTGGAAACAACCTTGTTGAAATCCTTTGAGACTAAGATGGAGGAGATGCAACAAATGATTGCTCGCCTCTCATCACCCGCAGCCCCATCTCCATCCTCCTTAGAGGCTGCCACTCCATCATCTAAGGAAAAGGCTAACACCGGATCCAAGGAAGATGAAGTGGTAGGTGAAAAACATAATGGTTCTGCCTCCAAGAAGGGAAGTGGTAAGGAGGACTATAGTGAGGTTCATCACCTATATTCTCCTGACCGACCTATCCCACATCCTCATATAAATAATAGGGGTGGTCCACCCAAGCTTACTACATCTTCACTTAATCAATGGCAATTCTTAATGAAGTCTCATGTATGCAGCTCTTCAATTGAACTTTGGAGGATTATCGAAGAGGGCCTTCATATTGGAGATCACACCAACTTGACAAGAAGAGAAGTTGTGGATAGCCAATTCAATGCAATGGCTCTCCACATGATACAGCTCGGAGTGGGTCCCAAGGACATGCCCCACATTGAGCATCTCAACACAACTAAAGAAGCTTGGGATGCTCTCACCGACCTCTTTATGGAAATGAAAGCATGAGAAGGAATAGGTATGATGCCCTTAATAATGAAGCTGGAGGATTCTACATGTTGTATGGTGAAAACCATGAAGATATGTATAGAAGACTCAAGGGCATAGCAACAACATTTAGAAAGCATGGAGCCACTCACATTGATGATGCTTAGATAAAAAAGGAAATACTTGAGTGCTCTAATGCCTTTTGAGCCAACGAACTTGAAGAGTTTGTAAGGAAGACACAACTACCATCAAATGACTTCCAATGAATTCATGCAAGAAATGGCATCATTCAAGGTTGCAGCTAAGAATGCCGAAGATGCCCGTGCCCGTGCCATTGGAATGCAAAAAGGGGTTAATGTTGCTCTTAAGGCAAATGTTGTTGAGCAAGATGAGGATGCAAGATCTTTCGAGGGTGTCTCCATAGACTTCCCCGATGAAGTCAAGCGTGCTCATGGTGAGTACATGGCGTTCTATGCGAGGAACTTTTGGAAGGATCCAACCAAGGCGAAGTCAGAACTCGAGCGCAAGAATGGGTCAAGTGGAAGAAGAGAGAATGGCCTAAAACTGAGAACATGCTACAATTGTGGAGATAGGCTACACTTTGTGGTTGAGTGTCCATATCAAAATAGAGAAGACAATGGTGACAGGCTCATTCTTAAAGAAAAATCCAAGGCACCTAGAAAGAATCCATTTATCAAAAAGAATGGCCCTTACAAGAAGCAACCCAAGATTGTCTTGGTGGCACAAGAAGAATATTCCTCTACAAGTGAAGATGAAGAGGATGAAGATAGTTCTCGTGAGGTGGATGTTATAGCCACCATATCGACTCCATCATCACTCTTCGACTCACCAAACGAAAACATCATCAACAACAACGTCACTTGTCTTATGGCAAGAGGGTCCGAGGTATCATCTTCTAGCTCTTCATTTCCTAATACTAACATAAATATGGATATGGATAATCATACGAGTCTTAAGATGAAATAAGAAGTTATTGCATTGGACAAATTTTTCACTAACTTTCAAGGTGAGCACAAACTTCATTTTGATGCTCTTATGAGTCAACTTGCCCAAGCCGAAGATCTTCTCGAAGAAAAGGGCAGAATTGAAAGAGAAGATGCCTTGGAGATAACCTTCTTGAAGAATGCCTTGGAAGAAGAAGAGGAAGCTCGAGTATCCTTGGAAGAGAGACTTGAATCAATTGAGGAGTCACATGAAGAAGTTGTGGCTCAGCTCATCAAAGAACGTGACAACGCTCTTGCCAAGGTAAAGAAATTAAAGAAGAAAAAGATTGAATTTGGGGCTGCTCATGCTAGACTCTCGGAGAAGTTTGAGAAACTTGACATTGCTCACAAGGCATTGGAGAGTGAACACTCTACTCTAAATGAGTCTCGTGACCAGCTCCAAACTCAATTAGAGAAGGATGATGTACCCAACACCTCCACACCCTCTCGTGGACAATAAGAACTTGCAAAGGGATCTCAACACAAAGGTAAAGAAGTTCTAGATGAGATACTTGGCAAGCAAAGGACAAACAATGGAAAAGAGGGTCTTGGATATATTCCCAAGACAAAGAATAAGAAGAAAAAGAACAAGAAGAAGAGCAAGACTACTCATCCAAAGACTAGCACCAGCACCAATGACAAGTCTAATTATGATGGTTTTGCAGGGGCTAACAATCCTAACTTTGAATTATATTGTGATTATTATGGTGATGTTTATGCTAGTTATGTAGGTCCTATGATTGTTACATTCCTTGGTCTATTTGGGTTCCCAAGACCCTTGTCACTAACATGAGAGGACCCATTGAAAATGGGTACCTAAAACCAAGAAGTAACTTTCTTGCAGGGCTATGCTTCCGGTGGGTCTAAATGGTACTCGATAGCGGATGCACGAGTCACATGACTGGAAGCAAGGAGATCATCACGGAGATGCGGCCAAACCATGATCATATAACCGTCTCCTACGGTGACAAGTCAAAATATGAGGTATTGGGTCTCGGCAATGTTGTGGTGGCTCACGATATCTCTCTCGTGGACGTCATGCTTGTTGAGACCCTCAGATACAATTTACTTTCAGTTTGCGCCCTTTGTAAGATGGGCTTTGCAGTTTTTATTGATGCTGATTTGGTGGTACTCTTGTGGAGCAAGTCTCTAAAAGTCGCTTTCGTGGGATATGTCAAAAATGACTTGTACGTGGTGGACTTTTCGGGGAAAAACACGACAGGCCCGATGTGTCTTTTCGGAAAGGCTGACGCGGGTTGGCTATGGCATCGCCGACTAGCCCACGTCAATATGAGAACTTTGCAAAGTCTCCACAAGGGTGGCCACATCCTTGGACTAAAAGAAAATGTTTCCTTTGCCAAAGATCGTGTTTGTAGGGCTTGTGTTGAAGGGAAAATGCATTACTCTCCTCATCGAAGGAAGACCATTATTTCGTCAAAAAGGATCTTAGAGCTCCTTCATGTGGACCTCTTTGGACCTCCATCTCATGCAAGCCTCGGTGGGAAGAAGTATTGTCTTGTGATCGTTGATGATTACTCAAGATACACTTGGGTCTATTTCTTCAAGTTGAAGAGCGAGACTCAACAAACGGTCATCGACTTCACCAACGAGGTTCAACGTCAACACATGTCCCTATATTGGCAATAAGAAGTGATAACGGCTCCGAGTTCAAGAACTACACCTTAAATGAATTCCTAAGTGAAGAGGAGATAAGACATCAATATTCCGCTGCGTACACCCCTCAACAAAATGGTGTTTCCGAGAGGAAGAACCGGACCCTAATGGATATGGCAAGGTCTATGCTAGCTGAATTCAAGTCTCCATATAACTTTTGGGCTGAAGCAATCTCTACCGCTTGTCATTCATCCAACCGGCTATATCTCCGAAAAATCTTGGACAATACTGCGTATGAAATACTTACCTGTAACAAGCCAAACATTTCATACTTCCGGGTATTTTGTTGTAAGTTTTTCTTTCTCATCAAAGGAGTTCGTTTATCTAAATTTGAGTCTAAGGCTTTAAAAGGCATTTTTGTTGGTTATGGTGTCGAATCCCACACTTATAGAGTCTACAATAAGCTCTCCAGAACTGTTGTAGAATCTTGTAGTGTGGTGTTCGAGGAAAATGGTGGCTCCCGTGCGGGGCAAGTTGATGTTTGTGATGCAGATGTTGAAATACCCCAAGATTCCATAAGAAGAATGGGCGTGGGATTTTTCCACCCCATTGAGGAACCCCTTGTGGCGGATCGTAAAGGACAATGCTCTACTCATGTAGAGCCCTCATCTACACAGATTCAACATGCTCCAACCTCGGGAGAAACTTCTGCACCAACTCCACCAAATGCTAATTGTCAACCTGCTCCTGATTGCTCTAGGCCGGATTATTCGGTTGACACCGGATTATCTGGCCACCACTCCCCTGACGACCAAACTGATCATCATGTCGAAGAAACTACTGCAAGCCCCAGGCCGGATTTTCCGGCTGACCCCGGATTATCCGCCCCCTCACCAATTCAAGCAAGCTATAGGCAACCTGGTGAAGATGTTTCAGGTTCTCCTAGGCCGGATTATCCGGACTCACCCTCGGCCGGATTATCCGGCCCTAAACTCCTGATGATTAGCAGCCTCCTGTTACCACTGTTGATCCACTTCAAGGGCAAGTTTTGTCTTCTCCTACTACTGATAATAAGGCTACTAATCAAGGTCAAGCAAATGATTCCAACGAAGACTCAAGTGATGAAAATATTCCACCAAGAGACAACAAGCTTATTGAACTTCGTCGTAAGGCTCGTGCTGATCGGAACCTTGAGTTAAGAGGTCATACTCTTGAAAAAGTTGTAGGTGATCTTCGACGAAGATTTTCCACAAGAAGGGAATTGGCAAGTTTTGGTGAGCATCAAGCTCACATCTCAATGGTGGAACCCAAGAAAGTGTTTGAAGCTCTTGAAGATCCAGACTAGGTTGTTGCTATGCATGAAGAGTTAAATAACTTTGAGCGCAACAAGGTTTGGAAACTAGTGGAGAAGCCCAAGGATTGCCGCAATGTTATCGGCACTAAATGGATATTTAAAAACAAGCAAGATGAGAATGGCATTGTTGTGAGGAACAAGGCGAGACTCGTGGCACAAGGCTATTCCCAAGTTGAGGGCATTGACTTCAGCGAGACCTATGCTCCTGTGGCTCGTCTTGAGTCCATACGTATCCTTCTTGCTTATGCTGCCCATAATAATTTTAAATTGCAGCAAATGGACATTAAGAGTGCTTTTCTTAATGGTCCTCTACATGAGTTGGTATATGTAAAGCAACCCCCGGGATTTGAGGATCCTAACTTCCCGAACCATGTCTACAAACTCGATAAGGCACTCTATGGCCTTAAACAAGCCCCACGTGCGTGGTATGAGCACCTTAAAGAGCTTTTGCTAGACCGTGGCTTCGGAGTTGGGCAAATTGATCCCACTTTTTTACTAAGAAGGTTAAGGGGGAGCTCTTCGTATGCCAACTATATGTAGACGACATCATCTTTGGCTCTACTAATAAAGCTTTTAATGATGAATTTTCAAAGCTTATAACTGACAGGTTTGAGATGTCTATGAGGGGGGAGTTACGGTTCTTTCTTGGATTCGAGATTAAGAAACTTAGAGAAGGAACCTTCATCAATCAAGCTAAATACATCCAAGACATGCTCAAGATATTCAAGATGACGGATCTTAATGGCATCGCCACTCCGATGCAAACAAAATGTCACCTTGAACTTAACCCCCACGGTAAAGATGTGGACCAAAAGGTATACCGGTCCATGATCGACTCTCTTATTTACCTCTGCGCATCTAGACCCGATATTTTGTTGAGTGTGGGTGTGTGTGCAAGGTATCAAGCAGCTCCTAAAGAAAGCCACTTAGTGGCGGTCAAGAGGACCTTCCGATATTTGGTTCATTCCCCTAACATTGGTCTATGGTATCCCAAGGGCTCCAATTTCTCTCTCTCTGTGGCTATACTGATTCAGATTGGGCTGGTGATAAGGATGATCGGAAATCAACTTCTGGAGCTTGTCAGTTCTTGGGAAGGTCTCTAGTTTGTTGGTCTTCTAAAAAGAAGAATTGTATTTCTCTCTCCACTGCCAAAGCTGAATATGTTGCTGCTGCTAGTGCCTGCACTCAGCTATTATGGATGAGGCAAACTTTAAAGGAATACAGTGTCAATTGTGACAAAGTGCCTCTTTTATGCGATAATGAAAGTGCAATCGAAATTGCGTACAATCCGGTACAACTCACAAGGACAAAGTATATTGAGATTCGGAATCATTTTATTCGGGACCATGTTGCTCGAGGCGATATTGATCTATCTTTTGTGAGCACGAAGAACCAACTTGCTGGTATTTTCACGAAGCCACTTGATGAAGCAAGGTTTTGCTACTTGAGGAATGAGCTAAATATCGTTGATTCAAGGATCTTGTCTTGATTACCCATGCACTCACTCGTACATCTCGGTCTTATTTGGTCTAGATGTGGGCATGGATATAAGGGGAGTGTGGTCCTAATTGATTGGGATAACCCTCCCCCCATAATGCCGAAAGCAAGTCAAATCATTTCTCTTAATATCATTTTGTGATATGTGAGCTTATTGATGAGTATTGGTAATGAACCCAAGATATATCTTTGCGGTGTCATACCACACACTCCAACAAGGTGGCTTCGGCCACCGCCCTCTTCCATGAGAAGAGTTGGATTTATTTGGATCTTCATGATCGTTTTTAGCTCCTCTCATGTTTTTATGGGAATCACACTTAATTTTGGCTTTCAGTTGATTTGATTCTTGCAAATTTGAGTGTGTACTACCATCTCAGTTTGGCTCTCTTAATCCTAAGCCTTTCCCTACCCCTAAGCCATCTATTCTTGCACACAAGTCCCTTGTACACCTTGTGGGGGTGTTGTTTGGGGACGCGCGGGGCTGACTCTATGTGTAACAGAAGTTCAGAATTTAGGCCGGATAATCCGGCCCAAGTATAGGCCGGATAATCTGGCCCTGGCGGATCTAGTCTCTAAGGGCTGGGGTCGGGGGGAAGGGCCCATACGAGCAGCACTTCTCCCCCAACCCTCTCCCTCTCCTCAGCCGCCGCCTGCCGTCCCCCACCCTCCCCGGAGCCTCTTCGGCCACCGGATTTTCCGGGCCTCCCCGGATCTTCTTCTCCGCGCCTCCGGGTACCTTCTCCTCCGTGTTCCTCCTCCAATGAGTGAGGGTAACTCCCTCTCTTCCCATCTTTGGCTAGATGTGTTGTTTGTTGGGCGGAACATTGTCTAGAAGGATGTTGTTTCACGTAGAAATCGTAGTCTTGTAGCATCTAGGAACGATCTACTCTCTTGCATTCAATCTAGGCGACTATGAAAATTTCTGCCAGGGCCGAATTATCCGCCCCTGACCATGCCAGATACGGTGTGACATACTAAAAACTGGTTCAGTTTTGTCTTGATTTGTGCATTGAGTAGGATTAGACTATGAACTATTTGCCTACTTTTTCTATGTTCTCTCTTGGACTTGTGTGTATGCTTATCCCCATGCTATCGACCTTGTTCTCTTCACAGGTGGTTCCAGTGCTCCCAAGACATACAAGTGTCATCCTCGTGGTCTCTATTTCGGGGTAGACAGTGAGGGTAATACTATGGATGAGGTTGAACTGAGAAGAAGAAAGAAAGAGGCTGACCGCATGGCTGAGCAGGAAAAGATGGAGAGATCCAGGAGGGGTGTGTCCAAGAGGAAGGCCAAAGAGCCCAAGATTAACTACAAGGCGATAGACCCCATTACCTTTTCCTCTATTCGTCACCGTGATCTATTTGCTGAGTTGGCACGTGATACTGAGCTGGGTGATTCTCGTTTTTGGTGTGCTGAACAGAAAGGAATTTATGAAGACGTGTATGCCCGGCTGAAGATTAGGCCTATGCACCCGCTGATTCTTGCTGAGGCCTTGGAGAAGCCTCACCTTATTGATGCCATGTATGTGGCTGAGCGGATGGGGCTGCACCATCTCATGGCTCTCCAATGCTCCTATGATTCTGAAGTTGTGAAGCAGTTCTTTTCCACATTGGTTATTTGTGGTGATGAGCATCGCACTATGAAGTGGATGACTCGTGACAGGCCTATGCATGCGGACTTTCGTGTGTTTACTGAGGTGCTTGGGTGCTCTTTCCGCAATAGGGATCGGGCTAGTGGCCACCGCATCATCACCCAACTAAAGCCTAATAAAGATGCAGTCCTCTCTCCGTGCACGGTGGACAATGGTATTGTGGGCACCTTTGCTGGTCTTGCTCCAATCTATGTTGCCTTGGTGGGCCACTTCCGAGATTCTATCACCCCGAGTGGAGGGAGCAATGATAGCACTCGTGGTCACCTGGTCCAGCTCCTAGCCTTCTCTCATGAAGTTGCTTCTTGCGAGGATGAGTCTGTGTAGTATCAGATGGATGTGATGGACTTCCTTTACCATGAATTGACTGATGTTATGTTCAATAGGCTGTCCATTCCCTATGCTCCCTACATTATGATGCTCATCAAGCACCTGCTTCCATCTGAAGAATTTAACATTGATGTTGTGCACAAGGCAAAGAAGATCTACACCAAGGTTAGGAAGACCTCTCACCCCTCTTCTGCTCCTGAGGGTCTCATGAGGGATGCTCGTGCTAGTGCTCGTAGGCCTCTAGTGCCTCCCATTGCTCGTGATATTAAGCAGCTGAACTGGTTCCAGCGAAACATTCTTTGCATGGGTGTGGACACCCGCAAGGGCCAGTACGAGGCATACAAGCAGCGCCATGAGTTGGCCCACTCTCAACAGCTCATCCTTCACCATGTGTCAGGTGCTTCTGGTGACACCCCGGCTCCTACTCCTCCCACACCATATGCTCGGTGGAACTCTTCTTTTGGGCTTAACTATGAAGAGCTGGAGTGTCACCTGTTCCCTTTCGCGGCCACTGCTGATGATGAGGACGATGACACCGAGGAGCTTGAGGATGAGGACGAGGATTTCGACTACGAGTGATTCCTTGGGGCGTTAGCATCGCTCTTCTTCCTTTTTGGCATCTCGATGCCAAAGGGGGAGAAGTAGTTCTATTAGGTCTCCGAGGATTTGCATGGGTCGGGCACAAGCATTTGCACTTTTTCATTCGTCGTTTTCTCGCTTGTGCCCATTTAGCGTTGAACTTTAATTTGTGGTTTGTGGTTTATATGAAACTTCGTGCTTGTGGATTTCTGGATTTATCTCATGGACTACGCCTATGGATTCATCTATCTTATCCTATATTATTGGTTATCTTTCTCGAGGAAGGCATACATCGATAATAGTGGCTATATCAAGGACGCCTCTCTCTATCTCGGTGGTATGATTATGTTGTTTATATTTCAATGGGATAGACTCCTACCCATTTGTGTGCATTTGTATTCAAACACAAATTTTTACTATGCACACATTGAGGGGGAGTCTCTTTCATGTATTTACTGTTGGTGGTCTTGTGAACTTTCTTGCAAATCCTAGTATTGTCATCTAACACCAAAAAGGGGGAGATTGAAAGAAAATTTCATGATTTCCTATGTTTTGTGTGTTAGATAACAATACCATGGAATTTCTAATGTGCACTAAGTGTTGCAGGAAAGTTTTGAGTGTTTGGGGACCGGATTATCCGCCCCTTCATGAGCCAGATAATCTGGCCGGACCATCTTGGCCAGGGCTGGCTATGCGCGAGCTTCTGTCTAGGGGCGGATTTCCCCCCGAACAGTCCGGCTCTGGGGCGGATTTTCTCCCTGGACCGGATAATCCGGCCCTCATGTTGGTCCAGATAATCTGGCCACAAGGGAATCACCCAAGAGACAGTCTGCGCGAGCTTCTGTCTGGGGGCGGAATTTCCCCCGGATATTCCGTGGCTGGGGCAGAATTTTTCCCCAGCCGGATAATCCGGCCCTCCCCTAGGGCCAGATAATCCGGTCCCCAGGAGAAAGTGTCAAGGGCCAGCCTGCGCGAGCTTCTGTTCGTAGGCGGTTTTTCTGCCGGATAATCCGTGTCTAGGGCGGATTTTTTCCCAGGCCAGATAATCCGGCCCGCAAAGGCTCCAACGGCTCAGTTTGGGAAGGGGGTATAAAAGCCCCTTCATCCCCTTCAGGCAGAACTCTTGATTCATTCAAAAAGTGCCAGACCCATTGCAAGAGCTCTCTCTCTCCAGATCTCCCACTTCAACCACCCGAAGGCTTCGATCTTTGGGGGAATTGAAGGAGGAGACAATCTTCATCGCCATCACGAATCAAGCGCATCAACTCCTCTCCATTCACTTGGAGAAATCCCCGATCTAGTATTCTTGTTAATATCTAGATCTTGTGTTTTGTTATTGATAACTTGTTCTTGTGGCAGCTTGTTGTCATTACGGGAGCCTCCAATTTGGTTGTGGAGTTGTGCCCCGCTAGTTGTGTAAAGGCGCCGGTACCCGCCTCGAAGGGTTCCTATAGTGGAAAGGTGGATCAGGCCTTTGGTGGTGGGATCCATCGGAGAACAGGGTGAGGCCTATTGTGGCGTGGTGGTCTTAGTACCGCCCACCCCTCCAACGCAGATGTACTTCCCTTAACAAGGAAGGAACTGCGGTAAAACAAATCCTGTGTCTCCGCGTGCTTCACTACGGTTCACTCGTTCCTCTTTCCACTCGCCTCTTACTCGCTAGTAGATAGGTTTGCATATAGGGAAATTCCTCCTAATAGTTTATCTAGAGAATTTACCTTTTGCATTAAGCCTAAAATTGAAAAGGCATTAAAATTTGAAGTAGCACCTATTCACCCCCCTCTAGGTGCCCATACAATCCATTTCACCTGTATCGTACATGATAAACACATGCTGCAATTGCCTCATTTATTTTATTGACCCAGCTTCATGAATATGAGGATCACATCCATTAATCTAAAAATTTGCTCGGGACAAGCAAGAGTCTAAGCTTGGGGAAGTTGATGAGTGCATATATGCATCATGTTTTACATTATTATTTTGCATTATAGATGTAGGATTTTGGTATTTTACGGCGCTCGCATGCACATTTTATGTCTGTTTTCACCAGGATCAGGACAAATGATGGATCCAATGGATACAATTATTGAAGTAGTTGTACTGTGGAGAACAAGACTAAAAAACAACGTAAATCGCTTATTTGGGAAATATTAATAATACCAGAAGAAAACTAGAAGCGAACAAAGGAGACAAAGAGCCCAATGACCAACTATACGGCGGGAGCAACTCTTCCACCCGTATAGCTCCAGCCGTATAGTTGGCGCCGCCTCCGCCTCATCAAATAGTTTCACCCCGTGTAATTGGTTCGAAGAGACGACATACAGAACACCTAGAAATCGCAGAAACCTCACCTTCGGAAGGCATCTGGAGGGGGGACTCATCCACAAGGGATCCATCTTCACCCTACGCAGATCTGGGAGGCTAAGGCATCGATCTTCATCATCCACCGCTGCATCACCACCATCTCCATCCATCCCATCTACGTCTTGTCTAGATCTTGTTGTAATTCCTATACTTGTTGGGGATTTATACAAGTACTATTCATCTATGATTGTTTCCATTATCATTGCCATGATGTTGATTGCCTCCATGTCTGAGTAGATCATTAGTTCTTGGGGAGATGGAGAAACCCTAATATGAGATTGAAATAAGATAAAGCCTGTTATGATATTCATCACTCTGATCATGTGTTAGATTCTCTACATCTTGATGTTGAGAGAAGTCGACCTCTCAATATTTGCCTCTCGTGGGGACTTGATGGAGGGAACTACTTGTTGGTAGACGGAGGCATGCTAGCACTTATAGTGACTATAATGTTGTTAGAACTTTATCTAGTAATTCGCAATAACTATTTCAAGAATTATTAGACTTCACACTTCTGCTCCCCGTGGGATCGATATCTTTATTTCGAAACTAACTACAAACGATCTGTGCACTTGCAGTCATCAGGTCTCACTCCTTCTCGAGGGAGCGTATGGTCGCCTTCTTCCTATCGAGCTCCTCCTAAGATTCTTCGAGACATACGCGGACGACCGTGTCAGCGGGGTTCATGCATACCTCGCGAAAGCGCTCCAAGTGAGCCCCGTCGAGGGCTCACATGCACTTAACCTCCGGCAGGAAGACTTCATCGAGGACGTCCCAATCGAAGGGGAAACCGGTGGTATACAAGATGGGTCCTTGCTGCCATGCCAGGATGGAACCCCGGCCACTGCATCGTGGGGTGGCTTCAGGGTCAGCGGGGGTATGACGAGGGGCACAACGGGAGTGACATGCTCGACGGTGGGGGCACGACTGGGGGCGGGTGTCCATAGATCTAGGGTGACAACAGGGATGGCTAGGTAAGAGTGGGGAGTGCGGGTGTAGCTGTTGGACAACCCGAGCTGCACAAAATAAGCCATGACCCGGACACGCGCCCTCTTCGTGTCACCGTAAAGCTGACCCAAATTTAGGCTGAAAATGCGGCAAAACGGACCGGTCTGAGGGATGTGGTCCATTTATGGGGCACCTTTGGGCCTTTCCCTGTCTGGTTGGAAAGATTCGGACGACCTCGGTTCGTTTGCAGGGGCCCATGGAGTTGCCCTTATTTATTTATTTATTTATTTGAAACGGGAGTAAAAGCTTGCTCCAATCTATTAATTAAGAAGAGAATTTCCAATTAATTAACGGAAAACCAACAAGCACGCTCAACCTACTACGGCGAACTGACGACACGAGTAGCATCATACTGCAAAGAAGACCCACTGGCCTCGTCCCTAGTCAGGCTTCATTTTCGCTTGACCCCGCTGCGCAGAAGTCGCATGTCATTGAGGAATAACATCTTACGATTATTTCTCTCCTCTTTAACACAGTGTGTTCTGCCGATTTCCTTAAAGGACGAGGGTTCTAGTGGCAAATCTTCTGAGAGTTGCACCATACCCTCGGCTGGATAATTCCCTTTAATTTTTTGTCGTTGTTAGGCTTTCCTATTTTTCAATGGATCTTTGTGTGGCAGCTGTTGCGTGATCATCTACCTTCGGGTGTCGAGGTGGCGAAGTGCCACGGGCCTGGGGAGCTCGTGCCCCTATGTGCGGTTCCGGGGCCTAGGACTCGCATATTTGTTTATTTCCCATTGCCCGCTTATTATGGAGCTTTGTACATGAGGCTCTGGGCCCAAGTGGCAAGTCATAGACCTCAGCTAGTTCCTAGAAGCAAACACCAGATGTGTCGGTAGGAGGAGGTGTCTCTTCTGATCAGTGTTTGCGGCAAGGACCAGTACCCATTGAACTATACGTAATAAGATGTTATCGACCATGTCTTCCTGGCATGCCTCTGACTCTATTTTTAAATTATTGACTTCCTGGGAGCCACCCTGTAGTTTAACGGTTGTTAGGTAATCTGTCAGCCAAGCTTTGGTAGGAGGAGGTGTCTCTTCTGATGAGTGTTTGCGGCGATAACCAGGACCCATTGAACTATATGTAATAAGATGTTATCGAGTGTGTCTTCCTGGCATGCCTCTGACTCTATGTTTAAATTATTGACTTTCTTGGACCACCCTATAGTTAACGGTTGCCAGGTAATCTACCAGCCAAGCTTCAGGTTCCTGGAGACCGTTGTACTTTTAGCGATCATGAGGAAGTTTAAAATTATTGGGTACCGGGGTATTGCGAACCCGCTGGGTAAAGGAAACTAGCCCCACATAATACGTACTCATCCTCACTTCCGCCATCGTAGTATCTTCGGCTGTTGCGCTCTTCCCTGGATCTATTGACCCTATGTTGTTTAATGTCGTTTCTTGTGTCGTCTCGTAGTTCGGAGTTTGGAAAGTGCACCCGATGTGGCGACAGTGATCGTCGGGTGTGTCTCACATGCCGAGGGCTATTGCGAAGGAGTGGTGATTTGTCGATTTGCCATGAGATTCCTTGTTCTCCCTATGCGAGGGATGCTCTCACCATACCGAGGTTCATGAGAGCGGAGTGATGGAGAGCTGCCCGTGGATCGTCGGGTGTAGGTTGAGCTGTGAGTAGGTAGGTCTAGGCGGCGACAATCGCGGCTTGCGCTGTTTTTGCTTAGATGTGTCATGTTGGATCTACTGTCATGAAAGATAGGTCCAGATCTCGAGTCAGCTCGTTTCTCACGGTTTCCGGAATATTCTGCAGTCATGAGATTCCTCTTTGTGGTGCGCTTCTAGTTACACTGTCGGATCCACGGGTGAAGCTTAGTTGTGCCTGCCGCATGCTAGATTCACCAGCTAACCTTTTTTTGTCGAGTTGCGTCTACATCCTGAGCAAATCCCTCTTCTTGTGGTGGAGCAAGTACTGATATGCCATTAGATCCTTGCGCGTGGATTCCGCTATCACGGACACTGCGTCCTTCGCTCTTTGCCATGTTTCCGCTAACAGCCGAAGAGTTAGCCGTTCGCCATCGCGTGTTCCTTATCACCCTTGTATGACACAATTGTTGGGAAGATCTCCTTCGTTTCCATGGTTTTCTGCATCCTCACCTGATAGAATATCATTGGGATCAAGGATCAAGTTACCTTTGGAGTCGCGTGGTGTTGATGGTTCGACGATAATCACACAAACTTGGTGATGCGTCATGTATGAGCTACTATTGTCATCATCGGATCCGTATGAGACACTGTTCGAGAAACCAGTGAAATCCCACGGGTTCTGTTCTAGGTAAGCTTCGACCATCTTGATTCTAGAGTCGATGCTTTCATTGCTTTCGTCGGCTTCAGTGTTTGCTAGACTTGAGTCATGTGGTAACGTAAGCTGGGAGTTCGACCCGAAGGAGTGACCGTCGTATAGATCGGCCAGATGCCCTAGATCTGTAGAGTTTTCAGAAATTTTTTCACTGTTTACCCGCTGGGGTGCGGCTTCTTCAGATGAGTTGTCGGAAGATGCAGGTTTTGTCTTAGGCGCTGCTTTGACGACCGACAGACCCGAATAGATCGGGGCTGATAGGCAAAAATTCCTGGGTTCCGGTACGCGAAACTGGAAGCTAACGTTGATGAGATCGGATCCGCTGCCAAGGTTGATGGGAACCGAAACAGGGGTGGGTGGGTGGTTCCACTGTTGTCGGATTGGTGCTTGATGAAAGGTGGGCCACCTGAATCCATGACTCCAGCGTTCATATTTCCCACAAATGATGTCAATTGACGAGGGGTAACCTCGACAATGCCCATGATTATGGACTTAGGGTTTCGTGGAAAAGAGAACACTGGAGATCTCGTCGACTGATCAGACAAACAAGGGAGTTGAAGTCGTCTGATTACTTATGGAAAATATGGTTACAGATCGATCAAGGCTTTCAGTGGTCCTCCATTGGTTCCTCCTAGCCTTTATATAATAGACTGGGTCCCGAAGCCGTATACGGATAGGTTTACAAATTATAATTATAACACTAATAAAATGTCGATTTCTACTTCTTCCTTGATCACCAAGACGCGCTTTCTATCCGTCGAATGCTTTATGGACCTTCCTTTATTCTTTATGGGCTTCATGGGCCATAGGCCTTTATGCAACCAGGGTAACTAATCGTAGGAACCCGATTAGTCATACCCATGGAAGTCCCAAAGGACCTAGAGCTTGTATTACCATGGCGCAGGGTGAAGATTTATAGATAGGACCTCACACAATAAGGAAAAGACAACCAGGTCCTAAGCTTTTACAATAAACACCCTAAAAAGATTGTAGAAACGCGACTGAATCCTTGCTTGACACTGGCAACGACGAGCCTCTAGACATGGACACTCCATCTCTCATCGGGGATGGAACTGCATGGGAGAGGCGGAGCACGCACGACCATGCCTAGACTCAAGAAGATCCTCACGAAGAGGAAGAAAATGCCCTTGTAGCCACCACTGCAGAGCACGACAGGACCAACCCTATGGCCATGAATAGCGGTGGTGGCACGCTGACGCTTGGGATCCGCCACATGAGGCACAAGCTCCAGAAGACTCCAAAGCCACATGAGATCTCCAATACGTGTCAAGCCGCCCGCATCGTCCCCCTCGCTGCCAAGGCTGACCAGCAAGACTAGGGACACTTGAAACACATCGGATGAGAGGTGGTGGCACTTGAAGGAGAGAGAGTCGCCTGCTCGCCACTAGGTTGTTGTCTCCTCCCCTCCCCCCACCACGGCCGTCCAGAGGGACACAGAAAGACGCCAAAGACGAGGTAGGCCAACACCTGGTGCCACGCTCACACGCCAGAGTGGCAACACCATCGACGCCTCCAGATCCATGTGTCACCAAGCCCACCATCTCAATCCCCTTGCCCCGACGGCCGGTCGGAGGGAGATGGAATAGCATGGGAACAACACGGTCTGGGAGGCAGTCCGTGACCCCTATTTTATTGCAGGATGTGGTGGTTGTCGCCGTCGGCGGCTGCTCCAACCAGAGGAGCAAGAACGCGAGGAGGATGAAACCTAGAGCCTTGATCTGGTCACCACGATCTAGAGCTCCACATCTAGGCATAAAGCCCACTACTAGCAAGCGGCTAAAACAACTAACCCTATCTACTATGGCACCGCTCCCTGTCCATCTCTAGCCGGCTATTCCGGCGGAGAGGACCATGGAGGGGTTAGGCTTCCGACGACGAGCTCCAAGGAAAGGAGGGAGGGCAAGAGTTGGGGAGGCTGGAGAGATAATGGTTTCTTTTGCAGCACTTGTAACTGTTATGTAAGCAATGTGATAGGAACCGGCTAGATGAAATGAAATGTTGTAGGATCTTCTAGCGGCAACATGCCACTTATCTATGTAGCCTGGACATTGAGCCTTGCTTCCGAGGAAGTTGTATCGCTACCACTTTTTCTTCAGTCAGGCATGTTTGTGTTGTTGCCTCAGTAGACTTTTTATCCTTCTTGTTTGACTTGTTCTTAGCTGTTGTATAGACGTGGTTGCTTTATTTAGTATGGAAGTCTGTTTCGAGAGGAAAGATCAAACAAAAAAGAGCGTGTACTTGTGAACTTGATTGGAGCTGGAGAGGCATTCTTTTTCCAAGCATTATACTATAGCTTAAGCCTGAGCAAAAACGAGTCATCTGAAGCCATCTGCTCACGCGCGCGTTTCTGGTCGTCTGATCTTCATTCTGAGTCATCTCAATCGTACAGTTTCAGACGTTGACCGAAGTCTTACGAGTTGGTCCCTCCCGTGCTCACCCTAACCCCCACCCTCTTCTCGATCTCTTTTCCCTCCATCAGAGTTCCCGCGCATCCTAGCCCTGCCTTCGTCTCCCCAGCAACGTGTGCCGCCCACTCCGCTCTCGAGCTCTCCATCTCACCTCCGCTCCCTCCACTCACGAGGCCACAGCCTCCTGTTTAGTTCCCGCATCCAGCGTCAGCCGTCTCTGCTTCCCCGCCTCGAACCTACCCAGTACCGATTAACATCACCCCTGATCTCGCGCACCCGTCCGCCTCCACACTTTGTTGGTGGTGAGGAAGATAAGGAGGAGGTGAGCGCGTGGGACGGTGGGGGTGAGAGAGAGAGAGGGGCGTGGCGGGTAGATACGCTCCTATGTGGGACTACGCGAAGATGTTGCATTATCCACACCGCTTTTACTAGAAAAATAAGGGAAGGATGGTGGAAAAAAAAGAATTGTAAAGGAGAAGGCTCGCGAGGCATGCGATGACGCAGTGCAGAGCGATTGGCCAGAACCTGAAATCTACAGTAACCAAATGTAAGGATCGCTGAATGGAAAGTGTGGAGCACTAACAAAACGAGAAACGGTCGTGTGTCATGTCACTTCAACAATTAACATGTATGTATTCCTGAAATAAAGAAGAAAACTGATTTTAGCCCCTTTTAGGCTCCGCAACTGATTTTGCTTTTAAATATATTAGCATATCTCGAGAATATATTAGATGCTTGTATAAATTGATACATGTTCTACGTTGTTCTACTTTTTTTACACGAGTTAACAAAAACTTCAGTGCCCTTGACTTGAAGCATGCTCTATGATTAATGAACAAGCGGGTTATATCGACTAAGTTGGTCCAAAAGAAATATCACAACTTCTATTTTTAATTTTGATGTACAAAAATTATTAAATTTGATTACATATTAGATCTTATTTTTATGTAAAGAATCCATGGCAACTTCCAGCCATACCTTCTCTTTTAAATTTTATAGAATTAGTGAATAATTTTGAATAAATCAAGTATAACTCCTGCATAGAATTAGTATATATGTAATCTGGTTGTTTATATTGACTAAACTAACCATTTCATAATCCAATCATTTATAAGTATTGAATAAAAAAGTTGTGCCTTCCCTTGGAGCTCCGCAATCCCAATAATTGCAAGCATCGATTTTGAGGCAATCGAACAAGGTTACCATGTGATCTTCATAAGTTAGCTTGTTTTGACATCGTCTTTTATCTTGATCATGTAACATGTCAGTTTCTTGGGATACTGAACTTGGTCTATTGCAAGCATCAATTTGTTTGAAGTTTGCTCGATTTACATGCCCTATGTTGCTTATGAGTTTCAATATGAAATAAGAACTTGTTTCTTGTTTCTAAGGTTCTCTCAGTTTTAGAAATGTCTAACACGTAAATGATACATTTGTCTATCGAATAAAACATTGAGCATACACATGCTCGTATATTTAATTTATGGTAATACAAAGAAAACAAAATATGTTACCAACAGTGAGTACAACACACCTATCACACTCTCTCAAATAGAATATAGACGGCGCGACGAAATACGCGTGTCCATCTAGTCAAATTATATGTCCGAACGCACGGTTGCATTCTTATTCTTGCTCGATCTCTCCTTTATCGGCCCACAAATGATACTGGCTAATCTCAGAACAGTAACAAAAACATGCGTGAAGCACCGGACCAACAGCCAAATCCTTCTGACGGGAACAGCAAATTTGGCGTGTACGAGCGCGCGTCCTCGTGGGATTCTCGTGTGGCCCCGCACGATAAAGTGAAGAGCGCGCGCGTCTTTTGTTCAGCCCAAAACAAAACATATTTTCTTACGATAATTATTAAAGTTTCACAAATTTTTAACAGTTAAAAGGACTATAGACCGACCGTGGTGGCGTGTGTTGGTGGACGGCAAGCTTGTGGAAGCAGTCGAGAGCATCCGGGAGTGTGGCTTTTTAGAGGGTCGGGAGAAATCCTTGTCGTGTTGACACCGACGTGGTGTCGTCTGCGGGTGTCACCGTCTTTCCTAAAGGGCGTCGGGTCTATCTCTTCCCCACCTCTTGCAGCGTACCAGGGGAAACCCTAGGACATGTCTGAGCAGCAGCGTCGTCGTCGCCGCCGCTTTCCTTATTGGAAGTGCTGCTTGGTACGCGGCGCTCTGGATTGTTAGGCGTGTGGTGGTACTTTTTCAGAGGGCGCAACGGTTACGAGTTATCTTCGTCTTTGTCGAACCGCCAATATCGGCTTTGTTTTCTCTTTCTTCTTCTTCTTTCCTTTTTTCTTTTGGGCGTTATGTTGTTTGGCCCAGCACCGGCCTCAATTGGTTGGTTGCTATATTAATATAGCTGGGCGAAAGCCTGATTCGAGGAGGACTAGCTGCCGGTTTTCGTGCAGGATCGCGAGAAACAAAGTGCCCTAAAAGTAAAACTAGTCATACATTGGGGAAGGGTGGATTCACTGCGGTGTGTAACCGCTTACGCGGTGGAGGTTGATCTCATCCGGCACGTTGCGGTGTTGCTGCCCTCTTGCTCCATGGATTCAAGCCTACGTGGTGGGATCCACAGCATGCCTAACCACTCCGCCTTGCCAGCCACACGGTGCGTCTTCTCGCGTGCCTCGGGTTCGAATTCGCAGATGCCGGAACGACGGTCCCGGAAGGAGAGGCTGGATGGAGGCTCTCGGCAAGCAACATCTCAGTGGTGGTGGCCAACCCTTTGGTCATTCCGATGGCGAGGGGCATGGCAGCGGGTGATTCTGGTGTCGGTGTGAGCGGTTCCCTGGTCAAAATCTGGAGACCTCGTGCTGACAAGGTGGCATTTCCCCCGGGTTAGGTCTTCCCTTGGTTCTCCGATGGCATGGAGGTGGATTTGAGAGAAAGCTCCGCGCTTTGGCGCTGTCAACGGTGACGCTTGCGGGTGCCACTACCCTCCTGGGGGCATTGCTTTTTTATCCCCTCTATGACTGAGCTCCGGGTGAAAACTCTAGCCCGGTGTGGGCTCGGCGGCGGCATGACACGTTGTTACCCTCTTGGGGACGTCGTCGGGGAGCTCAGGTTCTATCTGGGTGCAGCTCGTGGAGTCTGCATCTCAGCGTCAAGCTTCTTCGAATTTGACGCATTCGATGGTCTAGGTTGCCCCGTTGGGCGTGGCGTCTCCTGTTTTCTCTTTTGTTTATCTTTGTGACTTGCTTGTAAGAGGATCTCCTCTCCGCTTTGTATCGGTTTGTCTGTTTGGCTTTATTATAAGGGACCGTCTAGTGCTCATCCGACCGAGAAGTAACTAGTTCTCGATCGATGCCTCGAAGCTTTGCCCGGAGGCTTTGCCAGGAGCGATGCATTGACGGCTGTACGTGTTCTTTTTCATGGGCCATGGGCCTTTATTTCTGGACTAACTATTGTTCTTTTTTTGTGCTAACTCATTTTAATCATCAATCAATAATCACTTGTCAAGTTATCTTGTGTCTCTTTGAAAATATTTTAAAAAATAAAGCGATAAAGAAAAATGAAATTATAATCTCATGCGCTTTTATTAGTCGAGATACAATTTTACCACAATTATAGTCATCTTGTACATATCAACTCCCAACTATCCCAAATCACGATGCTAATCCAGCGGTCCGGAACATTTTTCCAATTTCAAACTGAAAATCACAATTGCAACCCACTTGCAACTCTCGATTGACACGGATCATAATGTCAACCAACGGTTGAAAACATTTTCCCAACTAGTTGCAACTCAACTATAACCCACTTGCAACAAAAAAATCACAGTTGTAACTCATGTGCAACTTCTAGCACCCACGAACGACGACACTAATACAATGTTCGGGAATATTTTTGGCAACCCATTTGTAATTAAAAAAATAAGAGTTACTCCTATATAGCATAAATCAATGGTCGGGAACATTTTTCATCAATTGCAACCCACTTGTAACTCAAAAATCCACTTCCAAATAAAAAATCAAAGTTGCAACCCACTTGCAACTCCTAACCAACACGAATGATGACACTAATACGATGCGCCGACACATTTTTCCTTGGTTGCAACCCACTTGCAACTAAGAAAAACTTGGTTGCAACCCACTTGCAACTCCTAACCAACAAGAATCATGATCCTAATATAATGGTCCGAAATATTTTTACTCCGTTGCAACTCACTTGCAACTAGAAAAACTTCGTTGCAACCCACTCGTAACTAAAAGACCGTAACTACAACCCACTTGCAACTCCTAGCCAGAAAGAATCATGAGGTTAATATAACAGCTAGGAATATTTTATGTTATTATAACCCGCTTGTAAAACCGAAAAAAAATAGTTACAATCCACATGCAACTTGAAAATCATAGTTGCAGCCCACTTGCAACTCATAGTTAACATGGATCACGATGTTATTAGAACGGCTGGAAACATGTTCTCGCTTGTCAAAATAATATCTAAAGAAAGTAAAAAACATATTAACACAAGAAAAATAAAATATGTAGAAGAAAATTTGTACACTTCTTTAACCAGAAATAGAAATGTGGAATTAAGCAAAAAAAATGAAATAGAAATGTGGAAATAAAATCAGAAGAAAAACAAAAAAGTACGTGCCAAACAAAAACAAAAGATAAAATTCTAATAGTAACAAGGCAAAAGCCACTGGAACAGCTACAAAGCCCGTCCAGCTTCTCTGTGTCGCGGCAACAAAGCACACACAATAGCTATCTTAAAAAAGAAATAGCGGTCCGACAAAACAGCCCACGTACTGTAGAAAAGAACAAGCCCGATAAGAAAACACACCACAAGATAGGCGACCGAGCGCTAGCATCCATGTCGGTCAGCCGAGCGCTAGCGATTCCGTTATTATAAAGCAGTGCGAAAGCCTGTATGAGAGAGGGTGGATTCTCGGAATAATCAGGCCTTGTCCTTTCTTTAGGCTTGTTGGGTTTGGGCGATCTGAAGGGGATTCACATGGATTCCTTTGAAAGTCAAAATCCCCTCACCACTCTAATGTAGCAATCCACCTCAATCCACTCGAATGTAGCAATTCCACAAACTGAGAGAAAAACAATTGAATGATGGAGCGCAGGTTTCTCCACGCGCACTCCATCGCGTTCGAGGCGTGCAACAGTTGGCACGCACTCTTCGTTGTCGTCGTCGCCGCCTCCGCGGCGTGTGCGAGCGGTGGAGGCGGTGGCAGAACGCTGTCAGTGCGGGAAGAAGCAAAGCAAAGGAGCTGAACAATCCGAATCAGACCGTGCGCCGAAGAAGCAAAGCAAAGCAAAGCAAAGGAGCTGAACAATCCGAATCAGACCGTGCGCCCTGTCCTGGCCTCACGTGACACTGACTAATCGAGCTGATTGGGGAGCAACCCAATGAAGAGATTGATCCCATATTATCGTCACCGGTATAGTGCACAGAAGTACAGTATGGTCGTGCATATCCGTTGCTCAGAGATTGATCTTGTTTTTTATTTTCTATATGCACAAGAAAAGTTCAGAAGGACCAAGATGCTGCGATTAATATTCAGGCGGGTACATAATTCCATGGAGGCCCCTAACATTTCTTGTCCAAAAAGACCAAGAATTCAAGGATAAGACCTCCAACTTTACATAAGGCCCCTAGCACAAAAAGTAAAAACGCAATCAGGTGCATAGGGGCCTCCTCCGCCAGCCGCCGGCAACCTCAAGGCGATGAACACCCCGAGGTCCGAGAGGAAGGAGTTGCTTCGGATGCCCTCTCCTCTGACGATGAACCGCTGCCGCCGGCCACCTCTACGCCGCCGGGGACAAACCACTTGGTGACGAAGAACTGTTGAGCTCCAGCGCAGGGTTCCTTTGAGAGCCTCCTCAACGAAGGAAGAATAAGGGCCCCTTTTTCGGCCACAGATCACGGTGGCAACCCTGCCCACCGTGTGATACGCTCATAGAAGAAGCGGGAGCCGTCGCTCCAAATCAGCAGCAGTGTAACCCCTTTCTCTTCCATGTCGCCATGGCAGGGAGGGGGCACCACAGAGGCCACCAGAAGGACGACACGAGCACTTATTGAAGGGGGGCTCGCCTAGAGGACAAAATCTAACATCTTCCGCCATGGAAGCTTGTCGACGAGGTCAAGAGGCGACGCCCTGGCACCACGCCGAAGTGCAAGGACGCGAAGGGCTCCCCACCGCCTTGAAGAACTGTTGGTCGACACCACACCGCCACCTTCTCCCTCGTCAATAGTTTTACATGCATGAGAGAAGTTAGAGAAAAAGGAGAACATGCATTAGACAAGAGAGGCTAATAAATGAGATATCCTTATAATCTCAAACAATATAAAAATGCTCTTAGGACTAATAATCCCAAACAGAGGTAGTAGTGTTGACCGCATCGTTCCATAGTACTCCCTCTGTTTGGTCCCGAGAACCAAAACTCGGATTAAGACGCCTATTAATTCTCCCTCGAATACCTCACATTTACCTATTTTATTGTTGTGATTTTATCTGTGTTGCGCATACATTGGTTTATTGGACTGTGACATTAATCACAATAGCAATCCGGAAATAGTGGGGCGCATGCACAGGATGGAAGAGAATTAAGGAGGGTACATACACAGAGATTTAGAGATAATTAATACTCCGGCCTAGTAAAACCGAAAAATCTGAAAAAGCTCTCCGGCCTAGTATTCCCGAACAGAGCGAGTATATTACTGAATCCAAAATTCAGTTGTGGAAAAACACATAATTAGATATAGAGATGCTACTAGTTCAGATACCGAACCGGTACCTACGTGAGGCAAGCGGCCAGGCGATCCGGAAGGCACCAACTAAACCCATCTAGGGTTCTGTCCCCTCACAGGCGACGCCACCGATCCGCTCCGTCTCCGGTGGCCTTAAGACCTTGGAGGTGTGGCGGACTACGGTTGATAGGGATATGTCGACTAGGGTATGCCTAGCAGGAAGTTTCGAGTGGGCCTGCAGGACGGCGACTATAATGCGACTAGAAGCTAGAGGCCCAGAAGCGTAACAGAAGTCATGTCGGATTAGGTCAAATCCTCCGAGTCCCTGACTGACTCAGTTGTATATCTGTAAACCCTAGCGAGGTACCCCTATATAAACCTCCCTAGGATCATACACCCCATCGACTCCCTGCCTAGCCGTCGAGCTCGCCACCATTTTACTCACTCAATAATACAATCTAGCAGGAGTAGATCTTTACCCCCCGGGGGGCCGAACCTGGGTAACCCTGTGTCTTCGCCCACATCTCGCTTCGTAGATGGCTGCCCGCCTTTGCCCCAAAACCATCCAATTGCTACCCCTGGTAGCGACTGCCGTGGTCATTCCCACGACAGTGGCGCCCACCGTGGGGCATGGCCCGTCTGGCCTGAGTTCTGCGGCGAGACCCTATTCGCCAATCGATCGGCCGATCGCCACCAGCCTTATCATTCCCACGACAAAGGCCTCTCATCGGCCGGAGGGTTTTTGTTTTTGTTTAGCCTTTTCAATGTCTTCTTAGGATGTTGAGGCGACGGCTGCGTTCTGAAGTCAGAATAAGGTCCTCCCCGTCCTATCCTCGCTCTGGTGGTGCGTCTAGCGCTCGCGAAGGGCGCGTTGAGTCGTGTGTCTGACAGATCTCTTGGGATCTAATTGTTTTCCGTATTCATCAGTCTGGTTTGAGGTCAGTCTCTTCCGATTTACGGTTTTCATCTTTGGCGATGGTTGTTGCTCTGGTGCGCTGGTCCTATTGGGCGTTACCACGACGACTTTCTGTCTGTATATTACAACAAGCTCTACTATAACAAGCTTTGCCCGGCTCCGGTGATGGAGGGGCGACGACGGCGACGAGCTTTCAGGTCGTGCTAGTTTCTGTAGTCGTCGCTAGGTGGTCCAGTGACCTATTTTGATGCAGCCCGTCCAACGGACGCTACTACATCTACAATGCTAAGTCCAAGCTCGTCCCCAAGTCACCCAAGAAGACAGACGCGAGCAATACTACAGCTCCCCAGCAGCGGTACTACCGCGCCCCGGTACTACCGCTCAGCCTCAGTGGTACTACCGGCCACGACTGAAGCCCGCGCCATCGCCTCTGGATGCCCTGGTACTGGCTTGCAGTACTACCGGCCCCAAGCGGTACTACCGGGCTGCACCACCGGTACTACCGGACCTGGAGACCACCAGCCACGGGAGCCGGAGCTACCGCCCCGTCTGAAACTGCTACCGCTCCCATCCGGTACTACCGGACCCGAGGGTCGGTACTACCGGTCACCATGGTGCGTGCGCGTACTAGCTCTAGGCCACAGCCCATGTACCCCCTTATTATGTTGGAACCCTGGATTTATTCCCCAAACTACCCCTATGTAAGTGGCTGGCCTATAAATAGAGCCCCCACCCCTCATGTATCCCTTAGGCATAGATAATAGACTAAAGAAAATCCCCTTTGTGGAATCTCTAGTTTTGCCTCATCCCCTTCTACCAAAAGGGATCGACTATCGTCACCACCTCATTAGAGTTTGCATCGCGCCTCCCTCATTGTACAAGGCCTACGTTTGCGAGTGCGTGAGCGTAGTTGTCAAGACCCTCTCCAAGGTGTTCTTCCCTCTCCGCTTGGGATTGACGGGAGCACGTTGACCGATCTTTCCTTGCGAGGATTCTATCGTACCGGTGGCCACCAGCGAGAGCAATCGACCTTGTATCGTGTGAGTTTTGCGTGTGTTCATCGTGTTCTTCGCGAGGTGTGAGTCCGCTTCGGCTACCTTCTCCCTTTCCCCTCGCTTTCCCATCGATTTGACCACAAGATCCGTGAAGATCGGGCCACCCTAAAGGTTTGCCCTCATCATCTGGTATCAGCAGCTTTTGGTTGCCACGGATTTCTCATCGATTTGGTCTTTTCCCCCATAAATTCGAAAATTTCCACCAAAAATAGCCCCAATTCGTGTTTTGGAACGATCTGTGATTTGAGTGCGTTTTGGTAGGTTTTGATCCGAGGATTACTTGCTAAACTTATTGAACTACCTTCCCATGTGTTCCCATGGCCTAATTCCATCATTTGCCCCTTTGATTTTGTGTTTTTCTTGAAGATTTTCCGCCCAAATCGCCCCAAAATCGTGAAATCGCGTCAAATCTGCACGTCCCAGGTATAACCGGTACTACCGGGCCGAAAAAGCGGTACTACCGCACTTTGCCGGTACTATCGGGTCCAAAAAGCGGTACTACCGCCCGGACCAGAAAGGAATCAGCAGATTCCAGATTTCAGCCTCTCACCGTTTTGAGCATAACTTTTGCATACGAACTCGGATTTTGGTGTTTTTAGCTCGTTTCAAAGAAGAGAAAGAGCTCTACATCATCATCTAATTGGTTCATGCTATATACTCCATCCAAATTCCGTGAACAAGACGGAATCCACCAATAAAGGGTGAAGATCGGCGATGAAAGGTACAAACAATTATGCCACTTATCCCCACTTGAATCCCTTTGTGAGCTACACTATCTTTGCGATAAACAAACACCTATTGAGACTAGCTACTCCTATGATTGCTTGGGCTATGCACATTTGATACCTTTTAGAATTCTGAGCAAAAGTTGTGAGCGCTATCTCATATAGTTACCTTGTATAGTTGTTGGCACAAAGAGGCAAGTGAAAAAAAAAGAGAAAAAAATGGAAAAAGAAGAAAAAGAAAAAGAAGAAAAAGAAAGAAAGAAACAAGTGCCTCATGGAATAGGAAGCGTAAGCTCGATGAACATCAAATAGGTGGTACTTATAGTGCATATCTTGTATCCCACCAATTTTATTGCAATCGAACTAGTGTCTCTCCTTCCACTTGTGCGACATGAGCTTATAGTCTTCGCTAGGTAATCATTTGGTTCTTAGCTCACTTTATCCATCGCACAAGTCCCATTTATCCCACCATGTGTGTTTCTTGTACATAATTCCTATCTTATGGATTGACTTGTTTTGTTTTGTGATCATCGTGGT
Source organism: Avena eriantha (assembly GCA_910589775.1). Classification (NCBI taxonomy): domain Eukaryota; kingdom Viridiplantae; phylum Streptophyta; class Magnoliopsida; order Poales; family Poaceae; genus Avena; species Avena eriantha. Next base: position 303,196,470 of record OU342746.1, on the reverse strand, counting down.
TCTTTACTTGCCATTACAACATCTTGAGTTCGGATTGTTCTTGGACACGCCACCTTCCATACCCATCCACCATAAGCTTTGTGTGTGTGTTTTTAGTGGTTAGTTGGTTTTGGTGTTCTGCGTGAACTTCACTTTGCTTGGTTTTGATTGCTCTCAAGTGTTGCCACTTGCACGATACTATCTTCCAAGGTAAAGTAAGGTTTGACGTTGCATTCCTAACCCCCCTACCACTTCCATATACACCACTTGGTCTTGTGAATCATGTCTAGGGACTCCGGAACCGAGGATGATATCTATGAAGAATCCACGATGAGCCACCGTGCATATGCCTCCACAAGCATGGATGACATGATGGAGCACTACACCAACAATGGCTCCACATGCTTGGATGATATGGAGTTCCACAACAACAATAACTCCCCAAGCATGGAAGACTTCAAGAACGACAACGACAAGCTCCTCAAGTCGTATCGACCAAGAGGGAGCCCCCACCTCGAGAGCGCCAAGGTCCACCATCACATGGACAAGTTCGAAAGCTCCCTCGACAACTTCAAGCGCGAAATGGATAATGACTTCACCAAAACCATGAGCATGATGGCCAAGACTAATGATGCTTTGCGCTCATTACAACGCCTCACCAAGAAGAGTGCCAAGGATAAGGAGCATCGTCGCGAGCGTCATGTGGATGTACAAATGTGCCATCTACATCAACATTTGGCAAGGCACGCCAATGACCTCCGTCGACACCATCATAAGGCACCTTCGACTACTCGTGCCACCACCAAAATAACACCAAGAGCAAGCTCTCCTCCACGCCATCAAGCTTCAACGCCAAGACTTGGCGTCCTAGATGACGCATGCAACCTCATGGATGAGGAGGACATAGACCTCTACTTCGCCAAGTTGGACGAGTATGTCAAGAGGACTACACAAGCCAAGGTGCCAGACGCCGACGACAAGGTCAAGAATGGTCAGAATGGGATTTTCCCTTCACCAAAGGAGGCGCAAGGAGTTGAGCACACCGAGCATATCCCCATATGCTTGAGTGATGATGTGGTACCAATCCCATGTGAGTATGAGAGCCACTTAGCCCACTTGAGTGAACACAAGAGTGAGATGAGTGACTCCACCACATGTGAGATTGAGTGCTTCCACTTGAAGGGCATGAGTGATACACCAAGTGAGTTGAGAGTGGTAGTTGATAGGTCATGTGAGACCACTTTGATTTCTAACAACTTACCATCTACCTCTAGTGTGTTATCCCATGATGTGCTAGGTTCCATGGATAAAGAAGCGCCAAGCTTGGAGATGATGATGCCTCCGACCGATAAGATGTACATTGTGGATGAAGATGATGCCATCCCCATATTGGATGAAGAAGTCGCCCACATGGAGGCCAATTCTACCACCACACCCACTTCATATGAGAGGTATGAACAAGGTAAGAATACGGATGTTGATGATGCCATGATCCCACTAGTGGACATGATGACTTGTGATGATTGGCATGCTATGGATGATGTTTGTGATATCACATATGATTTATTGATATTTCCATGTGATACTTTACCTTTGCATAATGTTGAGCATGTGAAATTATTTGATTGTGATGATGTTGCCATAGATATGCCATGCTCTAAACGTTACATTGATGATATCATTGCTTGCACTTTGTTGAACAATTGCTCTTTCCAATGATGTTATCAATGGTACCCCTCGAACCATGCTTTGTCTTGAATGTTTTACAATCTATCCCATTGCTTGCAATAAGATGAACAATTGCTCTTTCACATGTTTTGCTTGCAACAATAATTCTCCTATGGTTTATATTGAGATGGCCCCCCATAGCCTTCTCAAATTTTGGAGATTTTGATGATTGCCATGATAAGCATGTTCACCACTTGCATACTCACCATGCATCTATTTCATACTTGATTGACACTCATGGTGATGTGCACAGGAAGAGATACGTCATGATGGATGATGTGTTTCTCTACTATGCATACACATTCTTCCTTTTGTGTTTCATGTGTGTAGGTACCCGCACAAGAATGTCAACCTCGGTTGAGCACGAGTTGACAAAAAGAGTTCTAGAGAGCATCCCCCAAGTGAGTTCAAGATCGAACCCAACTCTGATACCTTTTGCATGCTTTGCATCTTTCATGTTGAAAAATTGCTCTTTACTATGGTTAGCTTGCAAGCATGTTGATGGTATTATTTCACCTTGTGAAAATCATGTTTCTTTGCTATTGGATACTGATGCTTGGTGTGTTGCAACAAAAATGTTGAACAATTTCTCTTTCCAATGTTTTGTATGCAACCATATTGCCATTATGAACATGTATTGTCACGAGAGCTTCCAACTCGCATATTGTTGTTGCAACAAACACAAGGACCACTTGCTCTTTCATATGGTTTGTTTGCAAACATGTTGTTTTTGCTTCCGCTTGCAATACTCATAGCCCCATGATATTGGCTTTTGATGATATGTGTATGGCATCCAACATATTGAACAATTGTTCTTTCCAATGGTTGGTTTGCACACATAATGATGTTGCTTTAGATATTCTTCCTCATGTGTTTTTGCCGAATTCTCCTAGCTTTGCATCAAAGATGTTGATCAATTTTAGTCAATTGCTTTGAGTGCCACACTAAGATGTTTTATGGAGTCTTTGAGTTCCCACATTTGGATAATGTTCATACAATTTCCATGCACTTTAACCTTGCATACGCATTTTGTTTGCGATACTTGAGTTGTGCTAATAGTGTTGTGAACAAGAATGGACATGCCACACATGACATGCTCCTCTATCACACACAAACATATTCTGCTTGGTCTTTGTTGTGTGAAGGTACAATTGCTTCCGTGTCAACCTCTATGGACCATAATTTCACAAGACGAATCGTAGAGAGTTACCTATGGATGCCCTTCATCGAGCTATCCCTACACCATAAGGTGACTACCTTCTACTTGAGGACTCATGCTATAATCTTTATGAATTGGCTACTCTTTGAGTGTTGCTTCGCTTTCGTTGTGAGCTTTGCAGGCTACATGGAAAGTGAAGGAACATTGAAGAGCTGCCACATCAAGCTTCTCGAGGACGACTACATGGCAAACCCTAGGATCAAGAATGTCTCTCGACCACCTCTACATGACGAGCGTATAGAGTCGAGGACGACTCTTTTCGAAGGGGGGAGCTAATGCAGCCCGTCCTACGGACGCTACTACATCTACAACGCTAAGTCCAAGCTCGTCCCCAAGTCACCCAAGAAGACAGACGCGAGCGGTACTACCGCGCCCCGGTACTACCGCTCAGCCTTAGCGGTACTACAGGCCACAAGCCATCGCCTCTGGATGCCCTGGTACTGGCTTGCGGTACTACCAGCCCCAAGCGGTACTACCGGGCAGCACCACTGGTACTACCGGACCTAGAGACCACCTGCCACGGGAGCCGAAGCTACCGCCCCATCTGCAGCTGCTACCACTCCCATCCGGTACTACCGGACCAGAGGGCCGGTACTACCGATCACCATGGAGCCTGTGCTCACTAGATCTAGGCCACATCCCATGTACCCCCTTATTATGTTGCAACCCTAGAGTTATTCCCCAAACTACCCCTATGTAAGTGGATGGCCTATAAATAGAGCCCCCACCCCTCATGTATCCCTTAGGCATAGATGATAGACTAAAGAAAATCCCCTTTGTGGAATCTCTAGTTTTGCCTCATCCCCTTCTACCAAAGGGGATCGACTATCATCACCACCTCGTTGAAGTTTGCATCGCGCCTCCCTCGTTGTACAAGGCCTACGTTTGCGAGTGCGTGAGCGTAGTTATCAAGACCCTCTCCAAGGTGTTCTTCCCTCTCCGCTTGGGATTGACGAGAGCACATTGACCGATCTTTCCTTGCGAGGGTTCTATCGGAGCGGTGGAGCAATCGGCCTTGTATCATGTGAGTTTTGCGTGTGTTCATCGTGTTGTTCGCAAGGTGTGAGTCCACTTTCGCTACCTTCTCACTTTCCCATCGATTTGACCATGAGATCCGTGAAGATCGGGCCACCCTAGAGGTTTGCCCTCATCATACTTGTAATTTCTATTACTTTTAAAGTTCTTTATATTGCTCCAACTCAAATAGTTGGCCCGCCGTCGTAACCTTCCGAGTCGATGAATAGGCCAAGGCAGGGCACGCGCTCAGCCTGCTCGCACCGGTACTCCGTCGCGGACCAAGCCTCGGCAAAAGCGTCCATCACTGGCAACACGGCCTTGAAGGAGACGCGCTCAGCGACGCTCTGGCCTGGAAACTCCTCCGGGTTCGATCATCAGTTGGAGGGCGATCGCCTTACTTGGACGGCGGCGACCACTCCTTCACCAGGCATTGGGGCCTAGCAAGGCGCAGACGGCCATGGGAAGGTGAAGGCGCACGGTGCACCCTGATTGCGACGCCGCCTGAAGGCCTGCGTAACTGCGGCGACTGTGAGCTCTCCTCATACTCATCCTTCACCAGGGCAAGAAGCGCAGAGAAACACAACGACATCGTGTAGTGGGGAGAACCGCGCCAACGGTGTGAAAGACCTTGACAAAGAAGACAAGAAGGAGGAGTGGCCTATCGACAGGTCGCCCACCGACTGCTAAGAAACCAGTGTTTCAGGCAACGCATGTCCAATGGCACTAGGTACACCCGAGCCTCGACTGCACACAGCAAGCGCCACCCAAAACCAGCGCCATCTCAAATGAATGCACAGGCAGGGAACAGCAAGAGAGCAACACCATTACTCGAGTATAGCAGACAAGAAAAACAACACGTCAGCACAATTAGAGCAAGTACAAGTCCTAATCAGCTGGCTATAAGAATTAAACTAGTATTGTTTTGCTTAGTTGGATGAGAGAGAAGATGTGAGAGAAGAGAGGCTCATGCAATAGCCAGCTCTTACAAGTGCTTCTAGGCATTTTGTGAGTATGTGAATTTTGTGAGTATGTGAGTGAGCCAATGCCATATAAAGTAGTCAATCTTTGAATGTAACTATTGTACTAAGTAACTGTAAGCTGACTATAAAAACCTTATAGCCAGCAAGCCGGCTATATTATTGGAATTGCTCTTACTCGAGCGCGGCGTATTATTGGAATTGCTCTTACTCGAGCACGGCAGACAAGAAAAACAACTTGTCAGCCGCTGACACTACCGACGACCAGCCATTTCAAGAGCCACCTTATCCGCTCCTTCCCGCCAGAAATAGCCACCCACCTCCAAGGGTTGGGTTCAGCCTAGGGTCGCGTGATAAATAAACAAGCCGCATCAGTGCACAAAAAATTTGGGGTGGGCTGAGCATGATTTCGACTGACGACACAGCCATTTTGGGCCCCGAGTGGAGATGCTCTAAAGGCCAAAGCTGTGGAAGCGGAGATGGAGGATCTCCATGGCTTGACTTTGGCCTTACATAGGTTCATCTTTATATGTGGGCAATGGGGCAATCAGGACGAATTTTCATACAGGTCACATACACAGAAACAAGCAACCATTTTAGGCCTCGCAAATGGCACAGATTAGCAAAGCATCGTATCATTTAGATTTTCATTTAACACTGATCAGTCTTATGCACGAATAAGAACAGTAGATGTACAATATGGGACAGACAGTAGCATTAGAATTTAGCTGTACAATTAGGGCAGACAATGGTAAACTCTAGAATCTAATAGTATTTAAAGCTGTCTCAGTGTTTTTTATAGCAGCAAACAAACACACATAACTTCTGAAGAAATCATACGCACAAATGAATGCCAAACACTTGCCCCAACAAAAAAAAGAATAAAAACAGATCAAGAACTCTAAGAAAAATTGATACAGAACCAGGTAAAAGGGAAAACAAATCAACAAAGACAAGACAGCAGCGGATTGTTGAATTGCCAGATGCGTGAAATCAAGAACTCAATATTTTGGAGGTGACAGCATGGTTCTGGAAGCCAATCAGTCCCGAAAGATGGTTGTTTTTCATACAGGTTTTCATCACAGGTCTTGTTCACCCTAACAGATACTACACAATCACAAGTCTCGATGAAAATAACTAATGAAATAAACAATTTTATCAAACAGTCAGAATCTGTTCAATTTGGCCTCAGAATTGCAGAATGACAGCATAGCCGCTTTCCGACTGATCAGTCCCGAAAGATGGTATGATTATAAGTTTTTCATCACTGGACAATCATGAACAAAACATACTGGATCAGAACTTTCATACATGCAGAACAACAAACCTTCTATGTTTGGTGAAAACAAGAGGGACTGGACATCAGAATTGCAGATTTGACAGCATGGCACAGAATGCACCAATCAGTCCCGAAAGATGGTGTGTATTGTTAGCGTGTTTCATCATTGTCCAGCCAGTTCAAAAATCATATAGATCAACCAAAGACGAAAAATCAAGATCCAAAGTTGTTCAGTTTGGCCTCAGAATTGCAGAATGACAGCATGGCCACAAAGTGGCCAATCAGTCCCGAAAGATGGTATGATTATAAGGTTTTTCATCACCGGACAAGAATGAACAATTTGGGAGGTCTAACAAGTGCAAAGAAGAAAACAAAAAAGGACAACCATAAGTGAATTCAACATCTGAAAAGTAGTAAGCTCGAATATGCCCTCAGACATCCAAGGAAGGATCTAACAGCATTAGCTCTCAAGCCTGGCTGGGCGAAAGCTCTTAGGCGGCAACTGCGAATGTTTTGAGAAACAAGCCTTAACATATCATCATTGGGCATACATTACCACACACTGAATTAGACCAGACCAAATTAAAGCAAAATATCTATGCCTAGCATTGCATCAGACATCCAAGGAAGGATCTAGCAGCATTAGCTCTCAAGCCTGGCTGGGCGAAAGCTCTCAGGCGGCAACTGCGAATGTTGTGAGAAACAAGCCTTAATTTCATCATCATTTGCAATGCAAGAGCAGATTGAAAATACTACAGAAGTCTGTCAAAATTTATTTGACCAGAAAATATTAAGTGGGAAAAATTATAAGGCTCAGACATCCAAGGAAGGAATTAGCAGCATTCACTCTCAAGCCTGGCAAAGCGAAAGCTCTTAGGCGGCAACTGCGAATGTTTTGAGAAACAAGCCTTATATTTATCATCATAGCCAAACTTTCCCCAGTGGCAAATAACAACTAAACTAGGATGAGAAGATATTTAATTTAGTCCCAATAAACGGCTCTGTGGACCAACTAAAATGAAGTCCAAGGTTCCAATCAATTTGTAAAAACTGATTCTTGGCCCAATCATAGATCCTAGGGCAATGATTGTAGCTACCAGAGAAGGACTATCAGGCCAAAGTTAGATTAGTATACACAAAACATATGAAACCAATGCAACAGGTATTCTCATTCTTACCCATATAAAAGCCAAAACGATTATATTTAAGACAGGATACAATATGATTAGTAATGCCAGTGGCTGGAACGAACCTCAGATAGCCGCATAAAATTTCGTCATTTAAGAATCTGACGGTAATTCCAACATGTAGCTAATCATCATAGGAACATGCATTCACTTGAATGCGGAAGAACTCAATAAACTAGCAAATAACATTAGTCTCATGAGAAGATAAATGACTACACATTCACAGGATAACAGCACTGTGTCCGAAGGTGTCCTAAGATTGTTTCAAGGTTTCAGCACCTGATACTAGCAAGACAGATATATAAAAGGTTAAAACCCAAGAAAAGGCAAAAAAATAAAATAAGGCGGATTGTAGGAGGATCAACAGTTACTCAGTGGTGGGAACAAGTTATTAGGTTCGATTCTGCCAGCGTTGTCCTCAATGTTCTCAGAAGAGGGAGCTTGTTTGTCCTCATCGCAACAGCCTCCTTAATCAAACAATGAAAAACTAACAAAGAACAGAAACAGACTCAAACAAAAAGAAGGTAACCAAACAAAAAAATTGTTTGATGGCTCAGTTCAGCGGGTTAATCGGCATACAGATCAATCTCAGGAGAGAAGACCTGTGATTTGGTCTGTTGAGCTTGAATATTAAGAAATCGTCACTGCCATCACCAAAAAAAGCAATCCAAATGAAAAGTTCACATTACAAAATCCCATTAGAAACCCAAGGAAGACATTTGGCTAACACAACCGGCTACAGGCATAGAGAATAAAATGACATATTGATTAACTAACAACGCATACTTGATCATATTCCAAAACCAATATCAGTAATACAGATCTTTAATTGGGTCTTGACATGGATGCGTCATCAATACTAGGAAAACATGCATACTGGGAACAAAAAAAGGGACCAAAAGAGGCCTGCCATCGTGAGATTTGTGATGGCTCGGTTCAGCGGGATAATCAGCATACAGATCAATCTCAGGAGAGAAGGACCTGTGATAAGGTCTGTTGAGCTTGAATATTACCAAGTCGTCACTGCCATCACCAGAAAAAACCAATCAGAATGAAAAGTTCAAGAATCGCGAGAAAAAAATCTGGGTTATAAGAGCTGCTATGATTTATTATTCAGTTCAACAAGCTAACTTGCTAAATCACAGAAATAATTGCCAGATGGCCACAAGCAGCATAACATAGGCATAGACATGAAACATCAAGTAACAGTAAGCTAAACATGCATACTGACTAAAGATTTAATTTAATTTCTTTGATTTGTTCTCCCTTTCCAAGTTTATAACTTTCGGCTAGCTTCATCAATGTTACCCACCAAATAAAAAGCTTGTTCGGGTAGGCCGTCTAATTCTCCGGAAAGGATTAGTTGAAATCCCCTAATAGTTTCTGAAAGGGCAACATACTTTCCTGGAGAACCAGTAAACAAAAAAGGGGACCGATCAAGAGGCCTGAGGCCTGCCACCGTGAGACTGGCAGGGTCTCACAACTACTTCTCCGAGGAGTTGGGGCCGCGCTTCTTGCCGAAGCCGACGACGGCGGTGACGAAGCGGCGGTTGTACTGGATGCGCTTGTGGGCGCGTCCGCGGGGCTGCTTCTTCTTGTCCTGCTTCGCCACCTTGGGCGTCTGGCCCCTCACCTTCCCGGCGCGAGCCAACGATCCGTGAACCTTTCCTGAAACACCACCACAGCGGCGCGTCAGAAACCGATAACAGCAATACGAGTAGAGACTGGGGAGAGGAGTAAGGAGGAGATGGTTACCCATGGAGGCGGCGGCGTGAAGCTCGTACGATGCTGCGCGAGAGGACGGAGAGTGCTCGGGCGGCGGCGGTTTCTTCAGCTGATGAGGATGGAGCCCTAGACTGCTGGGAGGTTTTGTAGAGCCTAGGGTTTCCTTCTTATTAAGGCCGTGGGCTGAAGAGGCCGCGGAAATGTTTAAGTATTGGGCTTAGAGTCCATGGCCCATCACAGGCCCATAAAGACGTGTAGCGTAGGGTGCCGAGTGGAAACCTCCTGACGCCGAGAGAACACCCTCACAGAAGGGCGGCGGCGGCGGAGAACGAGCACACACCGAGCTCGGCGGCGGCGAGCAGGTAGAAGGGAGGAGAGCGGGGACGATATGCCGCGGCCTGAGGTGCAGGCGCCGCCTGAGATATTCTACAACGAGTCGGAGGCGCGCAAGTACACGACCTCCTCCCGTATCATCGAAATCCAGGCAAGCAACCAAGCTAGCTAGCGAAGCGCCTCTCATCTCGTCTCTGACGGTTCACGGCGAGGCTGACCTGAACTTTCTTCTTCTCAGGCGAGGATTTCCGAGAGGGCGCTGGAGCTGCTCGCCCTCCCCAACGATGGCGTCCCCAAGATGCTTCTCGACATCGGTTAGCTACTTCCTATGCTGACTTACAATCCCAGATTCATGTTCGTTAATATTACTATCATAGGACAGGACACCAAATTGTGTGCTCGTTGACTTAAAATAAAATTTGGTTCGCTCTAGAGAATCCTTTTATTGAATTGTTGTATGTGAATCACAGGGTGCGGCTCTGGACTTAGCGGCGAGACATTGACGGAGCATGGACACCACTGGATTGGCTATGATATTTCAGAGTCCATGCTTGGTGAGGAACTTCACTAAACCTTGTTTCTTGCTCTTATGGGCATGTTGGTGCATTACTTAAGTTTCTTCTTGGGAGCTTCACTTTTATTTTCCCCTTGCAGATGTCGCTCTAGAGCGGGAGACAGAGGGTGACCTCCTACTCGCAGACATGGGCGAGGTAAGATATGCATTGCTTGATTGGATTGGTCAGCAAATTTTAGTTCCGCATGTCATGTTTATGTCTTCATAACTCCTAAGCTCGAGGGAAATGCTTGTCTTATGTAATTTTTGTTGTTACAATTGAGTTGTATGTGTTAAGTGAGAAGACATCCTCTTTTAGGTAATCGGCAGCACCCTTTTGTTGATTCATAAACTTGTTCATACTTCATACAGATAATGGTCCTGATTCAGGGGACTCTTTAAACCAGCAGGATATTAGACATCCTTGGTAATGGTAATAATGCACAAAACTTGTGTGTTTGACATGATCTCAAAATTGATGGTCAACATAAAGTAAATGGGCTTTCAAACCTGTGTGTAGGGGAAAAATAGGAGAATGAATCGAAAGAACCTGAACATTGCAGTACTGTCTTCTCTCCATAATAATCGTATGGTTGCCAGGTGGTATTGCGCATGCTGCACCCAAATTTTATGGAAATTAGGAATACCATAATTCCCAATCTGTGCTTCATACAACTACATTGACGTCTTCACCTTTGTGTAACCACCAATTGTGCTTCTTTGAGCTAATATGTTTATAATAACTCATCTTCCAGGGCTTAGGCCTGCGCCCAGGAGTTATTGATGGTGCGATTAGTATTTCAGCAGTTCAGGTGATACTTCAAGTCTTTGTTTTGTTTCTGCAACTAACTTGTCGTGTATATTTCATTTCTAATTGGTCCACAACTGCTCTTTGTTGACTGTGTGCAGTGGTTATGCAATGCAGACAAGTCTTCTCATGAACCAAGATTGCGGTTAAAGTATGTGAAGTTATTCTGTAGCGTATCTCTTGGTTTATCTGCAGCCAGCTCTTAACCTTGACGTGTGCATAATTTTCAGGGCTTTCTTTGGATCACTATATAGATGCTTAGCAAGGGGAGCAAGAGCCGTTCTACAATTTTATGCTGATAATGTGAAGCAAACCGAAATGCTTGTGTCTTTTGCCATGAATGCTGGATTTGCTGGTGGAGTGGTTGTTGACTGGCCTCATAGGTGCGAATTTCGTTGCCTCGCAGCCATGGTGTACGAACAGTCTTATAAATTTCATGTCTGCTGTAAACTTATGCGGAGGCCTTTCCTCTGACAGTTCGAAAGCAAGGAAATCCTACCTTGTCCTCACTTGTGGTGCACCTTCTGTTCATACATCTCTTCCAAAGGCGAAAGGTCAAGATGGTCAGATGTGCAGCAGTGATGATGATGATGATGATGATGATGACGACGACAATGAGAGCAATGATGACCAAACAGTAAGCTCGTTCTTAACAATATAATTTTCCTGGCTTATACATTTTGAACTTATTTACTGCTCTAAATCTCCATCCCTTGTCTGCTGCTTTATTCCATGATGTTTCTGTAGTCTTATAAGCTTCTTTACAAGTAAGGTTTTAAATAGCTGCTCTATAGTGTTTTGAGAGCCTAAAATCTAAACTAAGGCACGTTGTACTGCTATCCTAGCAACGGCCACTGTCAAGTTTTTTTTGCGATAAAGTTTTATCAAGTTCAACTCCAAACTGGAACAAAAGAAAAAGAACCAAAACAGCGATCCCATTGTGATACCATTTGTTGATGTTCTTGAGGGTGATGATAATGATCGGCTTCGCGAAACTGCAAGAGACGAAGAACCAATCCAGGCCCATGCAATGAATCCTGAGCCTGAGCATCACGGATCTGCACATGCTACAAGCAAGAGGAAGAGTGTTACCAGGAGTAAGCAACCCAAAAGGACCAAGCTCTTTCTAGATGAAGAGGAAGAAGTGATTTCATCTTCCTCTTCAGATGAGGACATTTAATTACAAGTGATCATTGGGAGCTTGATAACTATCTCTACCGACTGTGCAGAAGAATAATTCCCAGTTTTCAAGTCATTGTTAATAGCTAGTCCCTCCGTTTCAAAATATAAGATGTTTTAGCTTTGTGAAACGAATGTATCTAGACCCCTTTTAATGTGTAGGTTCACTTCAAATCTAGATGAACCTACACATTAAAAGAGGTCTAGATACACTCCGTTCACAAAGCTAAAACATCTTATATTTTGAAACGGAGGGAGTAGTTCCTTGTTAAGACTTGAGATTTAAGTATTTCATGCTCTTCCACTCTTTGTACATGTTGTTTATGTTACTATGACTGGCTTGGTGGTTCGTGATCTCAAAATGGTGCTGTAAACAAGTATTAGTTACTATGGTCTTCTAATGTTTCTTTGTTGTTATTTTTTGTTAGGCCTCTATTTATTTATTTATTTTGAAAACTATATATCCTAAATAGCTTCAGCAATAGCTGACATAGTTATAACTTGGACCTTTCTATGAAGCCGCAATAAACAGGATTTAAACCCTTATTTACCATTACATAATGTATGCCCTCTAAATCAAGTCAGATTCATTTAATACAATTGATGTGCACAAATTGGCTGCGCAGGAAAGTGTTGCATGACAAGATAGGCAGTTATTCTCGTATGGCCATGAAATATTAGCTGATTTTGTGATAACCTTTCTACCGGTATCTGTAATATTGTGGTGCAAACTTCCAGCTTCTTCAACCAAGTAACTCTTAGATGTTCAATTGTTCTCGGTTGAAACCGATGCTATCTTGGTCACTGTGAGCTACCTGGCAGTGCTTGATCAAGAATCAACTTAGATCATTCTTTTGTTCTGTTCTCTAATTTATAGGCCCTGGTCATATGATTGTGCTACCATGCGATGAAGCCTTGGTGTTCTACTACTGACTATACATGAAAACGTATTTTCTCCAATGCAGGTTGGCACATATGGACGGACCCGGACAAACAAGAGGCGGAAGGTGAACAATAAGAACGGTAGAGGCAAGGATTGGCTCCTGAGGAAGAAGGCGCAGATGAGAAAAAGAGGGCGCGAGGTGCCTGCAGACACGAAATACACGGGACGGAAGCGCAAGACCCGCTTCTAATTTGGTAGTGGCTGGAGTGCCTGTGCCTCCATGCTTGCTGTCTGCCCGTAGTCTATGTCGTAGCTCGTCAGAAGCAGGCGGGAATATTATGGTTGAGAGTTTGCTGGATTTTGTTACTTACTGTATAACGTAGAGAGCAATTTTTGACAATGCTATCATGTTTGTAATTCCTTTTTTAAAAGATATATATAGTGACATGGTCGTTATAATGTTTGCATGGATTTGTGGAAGTTTGCACAATGTGTGATCCATGGAGCAGGCAGTGGAAAATAAAAGACTGCAAGCAGTATTTAAAGTACATCGTGTTGATAGACAAGAGGTTAAAAGAACAGACACCGGCTTTCATGCTCCTCCTGTCGGTATATTACTGTCATTGTAATATGTGTGGTGCAATAGTGACTAGGTGGGTGAATTTGATAAAGTAGAAACACTGGCCATACTTTGCAAAATAGTAAGGACTGACAGATTACAAATCATAGTTTGAGTTTTTTTTTTTTGGCAATGTCCAGAAGGCAATGCGTGGATCTTAAAGCAACGTTGCACGGTTCTAGGTAAAAACAGATCCCAAACCAGTATGTGGAATTGGCTTTTCGTGAAAGACAATCCTAAAGTTCGTAACCATAATTATCTCTGTATCAGGATTCCGATTCTGAATGCCGCAAGGTTACGGGTGTTCCCGGCTTTTTGCTTGTGGTGTTCTAGACGAACTGATGGTGCAAACGCTATCAAAATGGATTGTCCCGTATGGGATGGAGCGTTGTGTCGGCTACCTCAACGCTCCGTCGTTTCGCCAGTCTTTTTTGCTTCTACCGAAGACGTCGCCATTCATCATCAGTCTGGTCGTGATATCAGTGGAAGAAGCAACACCGTTTTGTTTTTCATCCGAAGCTAGTTTTGCTTGCCTTGCCTTGTGTGAACTTGTTATCTGTTTTTCGGTTGCAGCTAATCAAGGGGCAAGAGACCAAGCTGCAAGAAGACGCAAATTTGACACCATGGTGATACAACTCGGGATCGTTTGAAATTTTCAGTAAAGCGTATAAATGGACATGGTCTACTCAAAGCTAGCAGAACCCATGGATCAAAAGGCTCCCAGATTCAGAGTTGCAACAGTATGTCACTCTTCTTCTCGATGACCATGAACTCCAAATGCAGTTAGAGAGAATAGGCTCGACAATAGGCCGGGCCATTTTTGAATACCCAAGAACGGAAAACTGGGGCTCTTGGCTAAGCGCAAAAGGAGTAACGATTTACATTATGGGTAATAGCTAACTGTACAGTATCATTCACGGCAAAAATGCAGAGAAAAAACTTTTCACCCAAACCTTTACCAATAAAGAAGTGCACCAGAGGTTCAAATGCACATCGAACAAAAGTGCACGGGAGCTTCAAAGGTTATACTTCTGGGGTTCTTCCGTCAGGAGATTTTTCATCAAGCCTGGCACAAGGACATATCCTGGGAAGTCTAATACTCTTTGGCCTTCTTCCGCAGCTCATTCAACTCATTCTCAATCTCTCTGTCTCGAAAAGGGCTACCTGGTTTGCTGGCCATGGTTCTACCTGGAGGGAGCTCGCCTTTCTGCAGATGGCATGAAATCAGAGCCGTGTATATGCAATGAACGGAATTAAGAAAAGAAGAATGACATAGTGCATTCATTTTTGTATTTACAGTTCGCTGGACAGCATGATCCACTTTTTTATATTTATTGTATTTCTCCAGTCCAATTATGTGTAAACCAATGTACCATCTTGGTGCACACCCCAACAGGAAAGTGAACAGATTCGAAATAGACAGAATTCTAAGTTGAAAAGCATTAGTATAGTTTTGAGCCGAAGTAACAATACATACCAAAGAGCTCCCAGAGAGTTCTTTTCTCATTTGTGCAAGATCGTCGTCAACCGATGTAGTCTCAAGCATTGCAAACTATGCACAGATATATATTTCTGGTCAGATCTCGTCATCACAGAATATCAATAGAAATTAGTATGCACTGTCCAACTACCTTTCCTTCTAGATCATCAGCTCCTAATTGCCCAAGAGCCTCAGCTTGGGATTCCATCGTCATAACTGGCAACACAAAACATGTGCAATTTGTAAGAACAAAATGTTAAAATAATTTGTCACGAGATATCACTGGCCACTCATGAATACAACCAGCAAGAGAGGCTAGTAGCACATGTCATTTCTCAACCAAATAGAGACACATAAGCTTCACTAGACAAGCAAGATGGAAAACAAGCTTCTCTTTATATTCTATTCTAGAAAGGTTCAAGGGCTCTCTCCTCTCCTATTTGTTTGAGCCATTCATTATAGTGGTGGTGCCGGGAAGGCAGCTTAGCACTTTAGTCCTTTCGAGTAAGGAATTGTAGCTAGGGCAGGCAATATCTTCGATTTTTCCCCTCCAGGAATTACTTCCATTAATTAGCTGGCCCGCGGAGTGAAATAACATAGGTGGGAGATATTACATATACCAACCGATATCTTCATCATAAAAGCACAGGGTTCTGTTTGAAGCTATCAGCCTTTGTGTAAGTGGCCAACCTATTCACTGTTTGAAAATTAGATACGCGACTCATTCAAATGTTCAGCAACAACAGAACACATCCAGATGCAGTTTGTTAGTACACCAGCCAGCAATTTTGACAAGTTATGGAAGGAAAGAATACACCACTGCCTAGGTATAGTTTCTACCTGCTGCATTTTGAATATTCTATCACTCACAATTTTAAGATCCAAGCCTCTACTGGGTCATTAAGGTAACTGATCAAGTACTCTAGCTTTGAGTTTTTCTAAATAGTGCAGCTTATAGCTGTATATTGCAGACAACCTTCGCGTCTACTTTTGGGAAGTACTCATAGGATTTGGTAACAGAAAATTAGGCTTTGAATTCGGATGCCAGGTGTTGATCGCTAGAGTTGGTCCACGGATATGGGTGGTACGACCCGGGTCGTATAAGATTTTCTTCCTACACGGACACCCCCATCACTGACCACCCGATAGAAAGAACTAACTATGTACACCCGAGGGGCTTGGGGCGCAGCTGGAAACAGTCAGGGATGCGGGGATTCGGCGGGCCCAAGTATCAACAGGGTAAAGCTTGCTCGCCTATTTTGTGTGTTCGGGCCGCTGATCCAGTCTAGCTTTAGGCCCATCAGTAGTTGAGCTCAGGTCGCCTAAAGGTGCAGAGAGCAAAGTAGGTGGGGCTTTTCCAAGATTGGTAATTCTCGTGAGAATAAAAGGACCACCTAGATCGGTACTCAGACACTCAGACCACTGGTGCGCTCTCCCCAGAAGCTCCACCTCGCCGTCTCCGACGCCGGCGGAGAAACGCGATGACGGTTCCGTTGTTCATCACCCTCGCGGCGTTCCCGTAAGGCCCCTACCGCTTGATTGGCATGGTCAATCTAGGACTGCGCTGATCCAAGCATGTAAAAAACTGCAGATCCCTCACATCTGTTGGTTGAGGTGTAATAAAAATTGCAGTACCATCGGTGTAGAAAATTGCCCTCATCCTAGGAGGAATCCCATCTACTTGCACTCAGGCATATTGTAGCTCACCATACGCAACCAGAGACCATCCCATGGGTGAAATTTCAGGGTAACCCCTTCTTATTGCAAGGCAAGGGGGAGCTAAGTGAGTTCAATAGCTTGCTGCCAAAGAGGAAGCCGAACAAAAAAAATCTTATCATCTAGTTCACGAATCTGCCATAGGCACCTTTTGATTTTACAGACAAATTCAGATAACTTTGACTCTAGGGTAGTAAGGGACATAGTACCAAATCTGATATTCACTACGCCACAGTAGTTAAAATTTAGCCAAGCTGTTTCAGACGCTGGAGGAACTGAGACATCGAAAAATCCTTATCCCTGAGCAGCACTACTGAAGAAAGTGGCAGTCGGATGTGGAATTGTCCAAGGATGTGGAATTGTCCAAGCAGAGCAATTGTTTACATTGTGAGTTTGTCTGTAAAATCAAAAGGTGTTTGTGGCAGATTCGTGAACTAGATGATAAGAATTTTCTTGTTCGGCTTCCTCCTTGGAAGCAAGCTATTGAACTCACTTAGCTCCCCCTTGCCTTGGAATAAGAAGGGGTTCCCCTGAAATTTCCCCCATGGGATGGTCTCTGGTTGCGTATGGTGAGCTACAATAGGCCTGGGTGCAAGTAGATGGGATTCCTCCTAGGATGAGGTCAATTTTCTACACCGATGCGCTGCTGCAATTTTTATTATGCCTCAACCAACAGATGTGAGGGCAGTTTTTTACACGCTTGGATCATCAAAAGCAAGTGTAGGCCCAGATGACCATGCCAATCAAGCGGGAGGAGCAGTAGGGGACTTACGGGAATGCCGCGAGGGTGATGAACAACGGAACCGTCATCGCGTTTCTCCTCTGGCATCGGAAACGGCGAGGTGGAGCTTCTTGGTAGAGCGCACCAGTGGTCTGAGTGTCTGAGTACCGATCTAGGCGGTCCTTTTATTGTCACGAGAATTACCGATCTTGGAAAAGCCCCACCTACTCTGCTCTCTACACCTTTAGGCAACCTGAGCTGAACTACTGATGGGGCCTAAAGCTAGACTGGATCAACGGCCCGAACACACAAGACAGGCGAGCAAGCTTTACCATGTTGATACTTGGGCCCGACAAATCCCTGCATCCCCGACTGTCTCCAGCTGCACCGCCCAAGCCCCTCGCTGGGTGTACAAGGTTAGTTCTTTCTACCGGGTGGTCAGTGATGGGGGCGTCCGTGCAGGAAGAAAAATCTTATATGACCCGGGTCGTACCACCCAGATCCGTGGACCAACTCCAGCGAACGACACCTGGCATCCGAATTCAAAACCTAATTTTCTGTTACCAAATCCTATAGAAATTGAAGCTATATATGTTCTCCTTGAAACGAAGAAAAGTTATCTGCGTTTGACATAGAGCACGCCTCTGGCCTATGCACATATCAGTGTCATACTATTGTGCAAATAAGTATGAGGATACTATACCTAGCAAAATTATTAACACTAGTCACAGACAATCGGTAATGAGGAAGTACCTTTTTCCTCCATCTTTTCAAATGCTGACAGGGCACTACTTGTATTTACATTCCCCAGCATTTCACTCACTTTTGTTGCGGTCCTGAAGAAAAAAGGGTCAGTTACCACATTATACAACAATAAAAGCAATAGGCACAGAAACATAACCAACAAAAGGCTGACGCATACTTGGCCGATTGAGCACGGGCTTTAAGAGTATCTTTTTTCTGCTTGGCCTCTGCTATTTTGCTCTCAAGAAGCTACAGAATGAAAAATATCCATGTCACAAAGGCGAAAAGAATAGCCAAAATACTGCATATAGGTAGCGCCCGACCTATGATGCAATTGGTCACAGAGAAATATAAATTTGTATCGACAAGTATAATGCATATAAGGGAAAAAGCATTCCAGCAGTTGAAAATAATAAGCTCACCCTGGTATTTGAAACAAGATTGTCAACAACACTCTTCTGCTGATCAAGCTGAGACTTCAAGGAGCTCGCATTGTCCTAAGCACACAAACACATAACAAAGTCGTGACAGGAGTTCAACATATTAAATTAACATAAGTTACATGTAAGACAAGTATACCACACACATGTTATTGCCAACCGAAGTAATAAGAAAGCACAAATGTGTAATCCGTTAGAGATTCTAATAGCACGTTGTAGTTGACACTGTAGTCAAACAGTGTGACTGGGAAGACATTTGATCCATAATACTAGATCTTCGTGATACTTACAGCATATGATTTACGCCGTTTAAGGGCTTCACGAGCAAGATCCTCATCACCCTTCTGAAGAGCAAGTTGAGCTCTACGATACCTACACTCTTAACAAAAATGACACTGAGTTTAAACCAAACAGATGACTGGGGTCAGTGTAAGCTTATAGTTACCCATAACATTACCAATCAGCATCAGCTTGTTCTGCAGCTTTGTACTTGTTCTCAAGCCGCTTCTGAGATGCCAAGACCTTCCAAAACCAAAATCCAAGTTAGCAGGTAGAATGCAATGGAATATGTATGTACAATAGGCTCGTATTTCCATTTTACTTATATGTATACATTATAGAGATCAAAGAAACAAGAATCTGGTAATACAAGAGGTAGCTAATCAGAACTAGCATCAACACCATAAAGTATTAACAATTAACAACGATGAATTTGCACGCTAATAAAAGAGGCAGCTAATCAAGCACTTTTGAAGAGAGAAAACTGTTAAATAGAAGAATATGATTTAACACTAAACACAAACCTGTGCAGTGGCTTGCCGCATCTTTGTTAAATCATCATTCATCTCCAAAACCGCCTGGTCTAGGATCTTCTCAGGGTCTTCAAATGAACTCAAAATTGCATTTGCATATGACTAGAAAACCAGCAAGCCACGAGCTCTTAGTTAAACAAACACAAAATTCTGCTAATGCATAATGATGTAATGATCGAAACGGCATTACTCACCCTGACAACCCTAGTTAGTCTATCAAAGAGGTTGCTCCGAATGGCATTGCACTTAAATCTGTTAACATTGGATTGGCGTACTTGCACAGCTCGAAGTGAAACTGCAGATGAGGTGATATAAATTAGAGGTTATCAACATGGTCATCGGCCCATCACCATATAACTATGCTCTATACTGCAAACATATCAGTTGATGTTACAAGCATCAGTGACTGCCTGAGAACGTACATCAAGAAGAATAACAGACATGATAAAATGACATGCTCTAACAGCACAAACCATCGTTTGTGGTTGTAGCCAAAAAGTAGAGTGATGACTTCATAGAAGGCCATGAACATGATGAACATGTTATTCGATGTGGTCTCTACAGCAGCAGTTGTTGGCAACCATAATGAAACAATAGCAGATGTCCCTCAAACCTTCGGTTTCTCAGCCTTTCGATTTGCATCTATATCAACAACTGTCTGCGCAAACTTTGCTGGGCATGGCCTGACTTTCCAAACCACGCCTGGTTTATCAGCTTTTATGATGAATGGCAACTGGGAGTCTGGAGCTCCTTAATTCGAAAATAAAAAAAACTCTATGGTAACAAAAGTGCAGTTACCAACTTTACCGAATCCACAGCTAAAACTATATCACCGCGATATCTCAGACAAAGCACAGGGGAAGCAGGATACGAGCTCGAGAAACTCACCTCTACCGGTGACGAAGGAGGTCCTGAGGGCGGCCGGGCGGAAGCTGGCAGAGGCCGGAGGCGTCGCTAGCCCGAGGCTCGTCGGCGGCGCCATAATCTCCATCGATTCGGGGCGTATCGGAGGACGAAATAGAGGAGAATAACCCTAGAGTTACAGAACCTAGGATTTCAGAACCTTGGAACTAATGGATGAAGGAGAGAGGGGCATAGGAAGCGTACCTGGAGACCCGCCGCCTACGGTCGGAGATGGAGCCGGTAGGGCTTGGGGTGGCCGGAGACTAGCGGCGCGGCTGACCTGACGGGGGAAGCGACCTTGGGCCCACGGTCTTTTTCACGAATCGGCACTGAAGAGGGGGTGGTGTCACAAAGAGTGGCAGATGGCTCTCGACCGCCTAGATCTGGACGGCACACGCTAGATCAGACGGCACACAGTGGCCACGGCGCAAGTGTCCGTCCAAGAGGCGGTGCGAAGGAGGCACGAGTTTCCGGGGGTGACGACTGGGCTTTTTCGAAACGTGCACGTATGCCTTTGCTTTCAAATGCACCAGAAGTCACCTGTTTCGAACACGTCGAAGCAAATAAATCGCTTATGAAATGTCGAATTTTTTTTAAAATTCCACCGATTCTATTAATAATCATCGACAGCAATTAAAAAAGACCAAAAGTAATAAAAAATACAAATAGGTCATTGAACCACCTAACGACGACTACAAATACTAGCATGAGCCGAAGGCACGCCGCCGTCTTCACCCCGTCATCACCGGAGATGGACAAAACTTGTTGTAGTACACAGATGGAAAGTCGTCGTGTTAAGGCTATAAAGGACCAGCGCACTAGAACAGCAAACAACCATAGATCGGAAGAAACTGATCTGAAAACACACGAACGAACACGAAAATGGACCGAATCTCAGGAGATCCGCCGGACAAACGCCTCCACGCGCCCTCCGTCGGCGCTAAAAGCGCCCCCGGGGCGAGGATAGAGCGGGGAGGACTTTATTCTGACTACAAGACGTAGCCGTCGCCTCAGCATCTCGAAAAAGACACTGAAAAATCGACTAAATAAGAAACGAAAACCACCCGCCGGTGAGAGGCCGTGGTCCGTCACACCTCAAAATGTCAAATGTTATCAAAGTTAAAATAACAAAGACAAGTTTGCATTACTCCGTGCATATATACCTTTTTTTAACAAACCCTCAATTTTGTCTCCTTTTTATAAGCGGAAAAAACGACCAAAAACCGTTACAAATGCACGGATGCGATCATGGAACGAACATCCGGCACCACCGATCGACCAAGCCACCCACACTAAGTACATACGCATTGTCAAAATGAGTGACCACAATCGAGTTTGGCAACGAGTGTCATCGTCATCACTCCTCCTTGAGCAAGTGACTCCGATTTCACCTTCGACGGGCACCGAAGGAGCCCTCGCTACAACAACGTCGAAAAATCATGTGATCCCATGCCAACAGTCGGAGACACGCGCCAACGATAGATAGATCTAACTTTGATAACGAGCTCCGAAAGAGAAATGGACTTGCACCGACAGAGTCCTCCGCAAAAGACTATCGAGTGCACGTTATCGTCCATGCTCCACCGTAGTCCCGACTCCATAGCAATCAACAAACCATAGAAGACTGCATTGGACATGTCGGAAAATCGACTACCGAAGCTGCTATTTTGTTGACTTTCAGATATTGAGGATAGGATTGTTGTAGGGTGTTGACATGGGTATGACTTATCGGATTTCCACTATTGGTATACTTGGAACTAGGGCCCGTAAAGCCCACGAGAAACAAAGAGCCCTAGAAGCATCTGAAGCCCAGGATTCAGACGTGGTAATCAAGGCAGAAGCCGGAAGCTGTAAACCGACATAGTTGTAGAGTTTGTATTTGAGTTGTAATCCGACCCGTGCAAGACTCTAGGACCCAGCCCCACATATAAGGGTTGGGAGGAGTCGACGGAGAAGATACCATTTATTTGTCACAATAATCCGATGTAATCTAGATCGCATCTGGCAACTCGGGGACTTTGTACTCCCCATCAATAAAGATCGGACAAGCAAGAACAGGGTTTCCTCTACGAGGGCCTGGATCCGGGCAAATCGTCATCCTTGTTTGTTTGATAAGCCGACGGAATCACCAGTGCTCTCTCTTCCCATAAACCCAAGACCATAACAATGGACATTGCCGAGGTCACCCCTCGTCGATTGGCGTTGTCTGTGGGAACTCTGAGCGCTGGAGTCATAAATTCGGTGGCTCCCTCTTCACCAAGCCACAACTCGACAATCGGGGATGGCCAGATTTGCTCCGGCTCCATCGACATCAATCCACACCCACCCGCCCTTTTCCTGGCCTCCGACAACCTAAACCAGGAGACAAACCTGATGATTATGAGCCTCAACTTCATTAGAGCAATGGGGACTTTTTGCCTTTCAGAACCGGTCTATTCGGGTCCGTCCGTAGAAACCATAGTGCCTACGGCAACACCGGTGTCATCCATCGGCTCCACTGGAGGGACGACCGTGTCACCATCAAGCATCATGAGCAATTGTAACTATAATGTGGAGCTGGGTGATGTCTACGCACGCTTCTATTCTTGTAGACAGTGTTGGGCCTCCAAGTGCAGAGGTTTATAGAACAGCAACAAGTTTCCCTTAAGTGGATCACCCAAGGTTTATCGAACTCAGGGAGGAAGTGGTCAAAGGTATCCCTCTCAAGCAACCTTGCAATCAAGATACAAGAAGTCTCTTGTGTCCCCAACACACCCAATACACTTGTCAGGTGTATAGGTGCACTAGTTCGGCGAAGAGATAGTGAAATACAAGTAATATGGATGATTATAAGTGGTGATTGCAATCTGAAATAAGAGTGGCAGAAAGCAAACATGTAACATGACTGATTGTAAACGGTGTTTCAATGCTTAGAAACAAGGCCTAGGGATCATACTTTCACTAGTGGACACTCTCATATAAATATCTTCTCTTCATTATGCTACCCTGAACTACTCTCCGGTTGGACGATGTAGGGATATAACAGCACACCTTAAAGTTCGCATTCCCCATCTAGATAACCCCTCACTATCACCTTGAGCGCTAGATGGTTCCAACAAACACCACAATCTCGAGACATCCAACTCAAATTATACTCATGATAAGTATTTCTGTAACCTTAGCCAAAGTGCCACACGGTGTGCACACTGTCAACTTCACACACGTGGGGATAAGCAGAGATTAATTAAAGCACTTGAGTAGCAGAATGGATCTATAGATTACAAAGCTCATGATCTCATAAGATCACGCATAGAGAGAGGGATGAACACATAGCTACCGGTAGAGCCCTTAGCCTCGAGAGAGAACTACTCCCTCCTCATCATGGGAGTCAGCAACAGCGATGGAGATGGTGGTCGAGTCGATGGAGATGGTTCCGGGGGCACTTCCTCGTCCCGGCAGGGTGCCGGGACAAAGACTTATGTCCCCCGAATCTCCTCTTTGGTGGCGGCGGCGCTGTGGAACTTTTCGTGGAATTCTGATCTGGTATTTAGGGTTTTCGTCCCGGTGGGTTTATATAGGCGAAGAGGCGATGCTAGAGGTGGGCCAGGGTGGCCACACCACCTGGTGGTACGGCTAGGAGGACCCACGCCAGGGGGTGGTGTGGGCCCCCTGTGGCCCATCTCCACTCCTCCTTCTGGCCTCCTTCGTCTTCTGGAAAAATAGGAACTTTGGCTCTTGTTTCGTCCAATTCCGAGAATATTTCTTTACTAGCTTTTCTGAAACCAAAAATAGCAGAAAATAGGCAACTGGCACTACTGCATCTAGTTAATAGGTTAGTTCCAGAAAATGTATAAAAATAACTCAAAGTGTAAACAAAACATAAGAAAGTTGATACAAAACAAGCATGGAGCATCAAAAATTATAGATACATTTACGACGTATCATTGGGATATTTGGTTGATCTTTATGTGGTCTCTCTTCCAGATCTGACAGCGAGCCAACATCGGCTCCACCATCACGCATCGCGGACCTGACAAAAGTCACCAACAAATAACACGACGCAAGTGTTGTCTCGGGTATCAAGAAGGCAGATTCATATCCAGAACAAGACTTAACATTGGTCTGCCCTACGGGTGCCTAAGATTAGCCTATCTGGTCTGGTCCAGCGAAGGCCCACAAGACGAATTGTGTCCGGTGATAAAGCCCATGAAGGTTCGGGTGGCCCAAGCCCACAAATGACACGATTCCTTGGAGGATACGACAAAGTCTAGATAGAAAGTTAAAACGAAACCCTAATTTGTAACCGACTAGGTGGTAGTCCGAGACCCGGCCTCCTCATATAAAGGTTGGGAGGGAACCACGAGGAGGACTTACCGAAACCGTAGCACAAACACCCACCAGATTACATCTACGCATCACTGCCATCAAGGCACCCTTGTAATCTTCAATTCATATTCAATCAAGAGCAGACAAGCAGAAGTAGGGTTTTTCCTCTAGGGACCTAAACCTGGGTAAACACCGTGTCCCCGTGTTGCTTGCCTGCTAGCCGAACAAGATCTCTAGTGCTCCCCTCTTCCTAAAAACCCAAGTCCATAAACTATGGGCATTGACATGTTAACACAACATCAATTGGCGTCATCTGTGGGAAGTGGGCACGCTGATGTTGCGAACTCATCGGCCCCATCACTTGTCATATTCGACTCATCTGCGTCGGAGGGGTGCCTCGGCATCGGGTCCTTCGACTTCACCCTCCATTCGCTGGCCACGCTCCCGGCCTTCGACTCCCTCGACACCAAGGCTAACATGATGATCAGCGGCTTCAACTTCTAGGTTGGCAAAACATGTACCATGCGTGCCCTGGATGAGCCAACCATACCGTTGATTGCTCCAGCCTCATGGGTCCCGCCCCCGATCAAGACCCTCGGCGAGCTAAACGCCACTACCTCGACCTACGGCCCGGACAGCAGCAACAACTACAACTTTGATCTGACCAATCCTCTCGGATTCAACTATGACGTCGTATCCGATTTGGAGAGCTCTGCGAGCAACATCCACACCAACCACTACTATTGCGCCGTTGTCAACGCTACCACCGGTGGCGTCACCGGCAACAACGTCGACACCGGCACTGACCCCGAAGCTAGGAACGGATCCGCCCGTGACAACAACAACAGCAACAACGGAAGCGACATGCCGCAGATCTGTCTCTCCGATGCAGAGTGGGGAAGGGTCCAGCAGGCCCTGACGGGTGGCGCGCCCCTGCCCCCCGGTTCGTCGCAGGACATGTTGATGGCTTACCATTGTTATTTGGACAAGGAGTTCGCCGCCATCGGACGATCGCATCTCAACTCGAAGAGCGACGATGACTCGCTAATGAGTTGAGTGCCCGACGAGCAAAAATCTCCTCGGTTGGCAGGTCTTCCTCAAAAGGGAACCATAATGTTGGGGCGTCCAAGAGACGCCCTCGAACGGATAGAATGTATTAGGAGGCCAGGCGCGAAGCCACCAAGCAACTGGACTTCTCATTCATGTTTGTAGATGCACATGGCCACGTGACGCCCAAGACCCCACAAGTTGTCGTTATGGCGGCCACCACCTACCTGTTGTCCAACCTCCCGCAAGCGGGGGACCCACGAGTTGCCATTCACCGATCTGCCCTTGCTAGACTCTGAATGGTAGAAGCTGCGCTCGTGGGAGAACCGGCCCTAGAACCAAAGAAGACACCCGTGAAGCTCGCGAGAATACGGTTCCTGTCATACGACGAGGATTACCAGCCACAGCGGGGTTGCAGCCCGTGGTGGAGAGATCGCGATTACGACGCCCATGACGAGATCATGCAACACAAAGTTGACAAGATACGCGCCAAGCACGCCTAATCCTTTGAGTCCGAAGATGAGGACATGGAACTCTACGGTGCCAGATGCTTCAGCCACGCCATAAGGCAAACTCCGATGCCCAAAGGATTCAAGCTGCCCTCTAACAACCCAAAGTTTGATGGCTTCCAAGAGCCGAAGATCTGGCTAGATGACCATAAGCAGTCTGTGAAGTGCCATGGCGGGTCCAAAGAAATAGCCATGCAATGCCTGCAGCTGCAACTATAGGGCGCTGCGTGGGCCAGGCTCCGGGTCGATCCGTAGTTGGGATGAGCTAGCATACAGCTTCATCCAAAACTTCAAAGGCACCTACAAGTGGCCATCCTGAGTCGAAGAACTTTGAGCATGCAGTCAGAGATCCGACAAATACCTCCGCTCATACATCATGTGATGGTCCATCATCAAGAATTCCGGGAAAGATATTTCCGAGGAGCGAGCAATTGATGCGTTCAAAATCGGCGTGTGTCATCGAGAGCTCAAGAAGGAGCTCGGCCGCACCAAGCTCGATACCATCGACCACTTGATGGACATAGCGAATCATTGGGCGGGCGGCGAAGACGCCCTTCACAACAGTCGAGCATGCTCGGACGACGAGGACGACCTAGGCCACAAGCGCGACCACTGAGGAAAGCGCATGCATAGCAGTTAAGAGGACCACGACAAAGTCAACATGGCGAAGCCGGCTACGCCGACAAACGCGACGACGACAACCTCAATAGCGGATATCACAGTGGAAACTACCGCGACAGTGGAAAAATAGCCTAGGTGTGGCAACACCACACCAATGACGGCGCTTCAACCATGATGGACTGATTGTCAGGCCCCTACAACATCCATTACTACATTGACAAGCAGGATGGCAAGAGGAAGTCGAGTCACCTCCTCAAGGACTGCCAAGAATTCTAGAAGCTTCAAGATGCTTATGCGCAACTTCAGCGCGAAGTAACAAGTCAGGGGTACGCAGCAGCCGTAGAGCCCATAGCATAAGGAGTACCACCACCCCTTCCGGCAAACGCACCACCACCGCCAGCAGCTCCGGTGGCACACAATAGCAGAGGCGAGCCATATCCCCCACCACGTGGGAGCATGATGATCCAGAAGGAGCGCCCTTCCAATAGGATCCAGAAGACAAGGACTCGACAAATCAACATGGTAGTGAGATCACCACCCGCGATCCTTGAGTACCTCAGCGGATCCTAATCATGCATCACCTTCGATAGATCCGACCACCCGTGCCAAATACCACAACCAGGTCACTCAGCCTTGGTCCTTGAGGCCTAGATCGGCGGATACGGGATCAGCAGAGTCTTCATGGATGGAGGTAGCGGCATCAACCTCATATTTGCTAGCACCTTGTGTGCCATGCGAAATCCATTGTCCAGCCTAGAAGCATAAGACACCACCTTCCACGACATCATACCAGGTAAGGGGATTTACCCCCTGGTCAAAATTCACCTCGACGTCATCTTCGGCACACCCCAGAACTTTAGGTGCAAGAATATTGAGTTCGAGGTGGTCGACTGGCCCTCCTAGTATCACGCTATACTCGGTCACGTAGCATTCGTGCAATTCCTAGTCGTACCGCATTATGCATACCTCATGATGAAGATGCTAGGCCCAAGCGATGTCATTACCATCCAAGGAAGCTTCACAAGGTCTGACGACTGTGATAGGGAGTTCAATAGATTCTCCCAATCATTCGACATGCAAGAGGAACTAGCAAGGCTCAAGGAGTCGATAAATAGTAGTCTTCCTCATCTGAGCAGGTAGAATGCTCCATATCAATCATTCGACTCCACGGTCAACACCAAGGAAATCCAGGTCCACCAGATAGACCCCACCAAGACGGCCCTCATCGCCAACAACTTGACTCCCACATAGGAATGTGAGCGCTCGGAAATCTTTGCTTGGTGTCCTGTGGACATGCTAGGTGACGTGGGCATACCCTACAGGTACTCATGATCAGCATGTACGGTCCATCCCAGAAGAAGCCCATGATGTTGCTAGGGCCCAGTCGATATTCGGGTGGCCTGGGAGGCTTCAACTCCTTGTAGAACACGACAAAGTACAAGATAGAAGTTTAAAGGGAAAACCCTAATATGTAACCGACTCGGCCTGCTATCCCGAGACCTAGCCTATCTATATAAAGGCTAGGAGGGGGCAGTGAGGAGGATATTCGCAACCCTAGTTTCCACACCGTCGCCAGATTGTATTTGCGCACCCGTGTAACTTTCGACTCCTTGATATTTCCAAGAGCAGACAAGCAGGAGTAGGGTCCTCTATGAGGCCTGAACCTGGGTAAACCTCGTGTCACCTTTGTGCTTGTTTACTAGCCGATCGATGCCTCTAGTAATCCCTACTTCCTCGAACCTAAGTCCATTAGCGATGGGCATTGATGAGTTAACCCCTCATTAATTGGCGCCGTCTGTGGGAAACGGGAGTGATGATGTTGCGGCTTCCTTGAACCCATCAACCGCGATCTACGACTCCATAGAAGTGGAGATTCGCCTCCTTTTTGGCACCCTCGAGTTCACCATCCACATGCCGGCCACTCGCCCGGATTTCAAGTCTGTGGGCGACGGGATCGGCCTAGCAATCGGGAGCTTACGCTTCCAAGTTGGTCAGCTAGGCACACTTCGCCTCCCTGATCAGCCAAAGGTTCCTGCGATTGCCCCTACATCGTGGTTTGTACCACCGATCGGCACCCTGAGCGAGCTCAATGCCTCGACATCAGTCGGGAATACGGATAAGAACAACAGTTGCGAGTCCGATCTGGGTGATCTGGCAACAGAAGATGGAGTCTACGGCTCCGGATCTGAAAGCTGTGAGAGCAACAACTTTCCCCAGCCACTACATGTGCGTCATCATCAACATAGGCGGCTGCGGTAGCGACACTCTGGGGAACACCGGTACTGACGGTGGTATCCTAGTTGCGAATGGTGGCCCCTCCAACAGCACCCCCACCGACAACGGGCTAGCAGGCCGGCCCCCTGGTGACGGACCCATCCTAGAAGATCAGTCGCATGTCCCTGCGAATGAACATACCCAGGAGAGACAACTGATCAAGCTCAACGATGTTGAGTGGGCCTGCTGCAGGGAGGCCCTACGGGGCAACCCCTACCACCAGACTCATCGCAACAAATGTTGATGGGTTATCACTGGCTTCTCATGGAAGAGTTCAAGCGCCAGCAATAAGTAATCACCCAGCTCGACGAGCGCAGGAGGGCGACAGACAAGTCGAGCCTCCGACGAGATGCGCTCTCTTCCATCGGAAGATCCTCCTCTAGAGGCAATGATCATGCAGCTGCCAGAAGACGCTCTCGACTAGCTCACCTCACTAATAGGGAGCGAGAAGTGGACACTCGAGTCCTTGACTTCTTGTCCATGATGGTGGACACGCGGGGCAATGTTCTCCCGAAAACGCCGCAGGCAGCGGTGACGGCAGCCACCATGTACCTGCTCAACAACCAACCGTCGGCTGGGGACCCACGATCTGCCATGCACTGATCTACGATCACTGGCCTGGGACTAGTCGAAGCTGCGCTCACTAAGGATCCAGCACCGGAGCCGAGGAAAAGCAAGGCTCTGGCCAAGAACTACTCCCCCTCCTCCTCCAGCGACGACGACCATGACTTGTCGTGGTGACGCCGCTCACGACGACACGACTACGACTATGACGCACGTGATGACATCACGCAGCGCAAGGTCGACATGATGCGCGTGAGGCGCGCCTGTTCAACGGACTCGGAAGATGATGGGATGGAGCTTTGCGGCGCCAGCTGCTTTAGTAGAGCCATATGGCAAAAGTGATGCCGAAAGGGTTCAAACTCCCATCAGAGAATCTGAAATCTGACGGCCTCCAAGACCCGAAGATCTAGCTGGAGGATCATATCTCTTCCGTCAGGTTACACGGTGGAACCACGAGCACGACTATGCAATACCTCTAGCTACAGCTGCAAGGCGCCGCCCGTGCATGGCATAACAACCTCCCGCGTGGGTCGATCCGCTACTGGGATGAGCTGGTCTACAGCTTCGTACGAAACTTCAAGGGCACTTACAAAAGGCCCGCGTCAATCGAAGAATTAAGAGGCTGCTACCAAAATACCGGTGAGTCATTGCGCTCATACATTCAGAGGTGGTCCATCATCGAAAATTCTGCAGAGGACATCTCTGAGGATCACGCAATCGACGCATTCAATGACGACATACGCCACAGAGAGCTCAGGGAGGAGCTAGGCCGTTCGAAGCCCAAAACAATTGACCATCTGATGAAGAACGCGAACAGGTGGGCTGATGGAAAGGACTCGGTGAAAAACAACCATGCCCACTCAGACGATGATGACGACCTCGGTCGCAGACGTGATCGTCAAGGAGAATGTCAGATCCGTGGTTATGAGGACCGCAAGGAAGTCTACATGGTCGTAGTTGGCTACGCCGATAAACGCGATGACAGCAACCGCAACAATAGATACCGCGACAGTAGGAAAACCATGCAAGTATGGCAACGCCGTACCCGCGACGAAGAACCTGGAACATCTATCTAGGACAAATTGTCTGGACCTTGCAACGTACATTTCTACATCGACAACACACGACGGCAAGAAAAAATCTAGTCACCTCCTAAAGGACTGCCGCGAGATCCTCAAGCTCCACAAAGGCCTATCCCAGATGAATTGCGACGCGATAAACCAGGGCTACGGAGCTGCCCCAAGTGTTGTGGCTCACGGAGCGCCACCGCCACCTCCCGGGCCACCCCCACTTATGGCCGCGCTAGTCTAGAACAACGGAGGTGAGTAGTACCCGCGAGATCACGTAGCGCAAGGTCGACATGATGCGCGTGAGGCGCGCCTGTTCAACGGACTCGGAAGATGACGGGATGGAGCTTTGCGGCGCCAGCTGCTTTAGTAGAGCCATATGGCAAAAGTGATGCCGAAAGGGTTCAAACTCCCATCAGAAAATCTGAAATCTGACGGCCTCCAAGACCCGAAGATCTAGCTGGAGGATCATATCTCTTCCGTCAGGTTACACGGCGGAACCACGAGCACGACTATGCAATACCTCTAGCTACAGCTGCAAGGCGCCGCCCGTGCATGGCATAACAACCTCCCGCGTGGGTCGATCCGCTACTGGGATGAGCTGGTCTACAGCTTCGTACGAAACTTCAAGGGCACTTACAAAAGGCCCGCATCAATCGAAGAATTAAGAGGCTGCTACCAAAATACCGATGAGTCATTGCGCTCATACATTCAGAGGTGGTCCATCGTCGAAAATTCTGCAGAGGACATCTCTGAGGATCACGCAATCGACGCATTCAATGACGACATACGCCACAGAGAGCTCAGGGAGGAGCTAGGCCGTTCGAAGCCCAAAACAATTGACCATCTGATGAAGAACGCGAACAGGTGGGCTGATGGAAAGGACTCGGTGAAAAACAACCATGCCCACTCAGACGATGATGACGACCTCGGTCGCAGACGTGATCGTCAAGGAGAATGTCAGATCCGTGGTTATGAGGACCGCAAGGAAGTCTACATGGTCGCAGTTGGCTACGCCGATAAACGCGACGACAGCAACCGCAACAATAGATACCGCGACAGTAGGAAAACCATGCAAGTATGGCAACGCCGTACCCGCGACGAAGAACCTGGAACATCTATCTAGGACAAATTGTCTGGACCTTGCAACGTACATTTCTACATCGACAACACACGACGGCAAGAAAAAATCTAGTCACCTCCTAAAGGACTGCCGTGAGATCCTCAAGCTCCACAAAGGCCTATCCCAGATGAATTGCGACGCGATAAACCAGGGCTACGGAGCTGCCCCAAGTGTTGTGGCTCACGGAGCGCCACCGCCACCTCCCGGGCCACCCCCACTTATGGCCGCGCTAGTCTAGAACAACGGAGGTGAGTAGTACCCGCGAGCGCTGGGAAATATGGGAATGATCCAAAAAGGACGTCGATCAAATTGGGTGCAAAAATCAATCACTCGCCAAGTCAATCTAGCGATCAACTCTCCACCCTCCACCACCGAGTACCTCAGTGGGTGCGAGTCCTGCATTACCTTCGATAAACGCGATCATCCGCGTCAAGTACCTCGCCCATGTCACTCTCCCCTGGTGCTCGAGGCACAAATTGGAGGGTTTGAGATGAGTCGCGTCTTCATGGGTGGTGGCAGCGACATCAACTTGATGTTCGCCAGCACCTTGCGTGCCATGCGGATCCTGTCCTCTTACCTAGAAGCCTTTGACACAATGTTCCACGGCATCATCCCACAGAAAGGCGTATACCCCTTGGGCAAGATTAACTTGGACGTCATCGTCGGCACGCCAGCTAACTTCAGGCGTGAACGCCTGGAATTCGAAGTCGTCGACTGGCCCTCGCAGTACCATTTCATCCTAGGACATGTTGCGTTCGCGAGGTTCATGGTGGTGCCACATTATGCCTACCTGTAGAGGAAAATGCCAGGACCGAACGACATCATCACCATCAATGGAAACTTTGCCAAGTCAGACAGCTGTGATAGGGAATTCAACAGAATCTCCTAATCCTTCAGAATGCAGGAGGAGCTGGCAAGGCTGAAGGAGTTCATAGACAACAGTCTTCCTCCTCCTAGTAAGCCAAACGCACCTGATCAATCCTTCGATTCATCGGTGCACACCAAGGCGGTCTAGGTCCATCCAATAGACCCGACCAAGACGGCTCCCATCGCCAACAACTTTAGTCCCGCATAGGAACTCATGCTCGTCGAATTCCTCCATGAGCGCCGAAAAATCTTCGCCTGGTGTCCAGCGGACATGCCAGGGGTTCCCAAGGAATTCGCCCAACACTCACTCAACGTAAATCCTGAAGCAAGACCAGTGAAGCAGATGATACGTCGACTATTAGAGCCAAGGGCAAAAGCGGTCGGTATGGAAGTCAACAGACTCCTCGATGCTAACTTCATACGATAGAACAAGGAAAGCACCTGGGTAGCAAACCCCGTACTTGTTCCTAAAAAGGACAAGGATATCCTGCGGATGTGTGTGGACTTCACTTCTTTGAATAAACATTGCCCAAAGGATCACTTCCCTTTGCCGTTGATCGACCAGATAATCGATTGCACCGCATGATGCGAGCGCCTCTGCTTCCTCGACGCCTACTCCGGCTACCACCAGATTCGAATGAAGGAGGAGGACCAGGAGAAAACAGCCTTCATCACGCCCTTTGGCGTCTTCTGCTACACAACTGTTGGGGGATACCCCCGGGTAGGGTCACGCCAGGGTATAGAGGCCGAGTTTGCCGAGGTATGGCAAGGTCAAAGCGCAAGCTGGCCAGGTCACCTCAAGGTAGGCCGACTTACGGAGTAACCCGACCCGGAGGGTGTCCGCCTCACCGCGTCCTGGCCGACGTATATCGTATGTCGGTAGGCTCTTTGTAACTTGACTGCAGGTACCCAAGGGGTCGGATTAACCAGGCCTGAGCCGGGTTATATCAGGCTTGCAAGAGAAGGAAGGTATCCCACTGGTCAAAGGGTGGTCTCTGTGCGCTGGAGCGTGAGCGAAGCGGACAGAGGGAAGGACCAGCATTGCGTGGCCGACAAAGGTGATGTAACCTATGTCGGCTGACGCTGGCACCGCAGAGGGTTACGTAGCCTCTACATGGCTTACGAAGGGAAAAGGTGACCCGGTCGGTTTGCTATTTTGGGAGAGGCATATTCCCAGGAATATGCCTACACGTATGCCCTAACTGGTAACCTTGCCTTCCCTTTATAAGGAGCGCTAGGACCTCTGTAGAAGGGGCGTGCGACGAGTGGAATGATCATTGGGAGAAATTAGTGGTGAGAGTAAGAGGGCTTCTTCTTCCTCCTCTCCCCAACACAGCTTAAGGAGCATCTGTAAACTCGGTGAACTTGGAGAATACAAAGCATCTGTGTGTGGAATCACCACACTATCCCTCCCTGGATTCCTCTAGTGCATATTGGCCCCACCTTTAGCCTATCCATGGCATCTGTCATGACACCACCACGACAGTTGGCTCCCACCGTGGGGATAGTGGGGATAGCGGCACTAGCATGAGTGAAGATCCGGACGGGAAGCATCATCGGAAACGGCGAGCGCATCGTCTCTGGGCTAGTTCAGCGCTTTGGAGCGCTAGAGTACGTCAGCGACAATGCTGGTAGCTTCGGCATGTGACCTCCACCGTGCAATGGCCTCTTCATCAAGCTTGGTGCCCACAAGATCTACGTCGGCATCGATGTGTCTTTCTTTCACCCGCATCACGTTGTCGAGGGAGGCGAGCCACCCCTTAGCGCGGCTCACGGTGCGCGTATCACTTGCTCCCCTGACCGCGCTGAGGTGATGATGATAGTGCCTAACGCTGACACGAGCAAATACCCGGCACCAGATCCGGAGGTAACACCAAAGGCACCTACGAAAAGTAGAGGTCCTCCGCTAGAGAGGCCAGAGAATGTGCTACAGTAGGCAATAGATAGCTTGGCAACCCCCATAGCACCTGTGGTCGATCCGGCACAGGCACAGGCCGAGTTAGAGGAAACTAGGCATAAAATATTAGAGGGTGTGAAGGAGATGGCCGCGGCTCAGCAGTCATTGAACATGACATTGCGCGAGTACGCAAGAGCAAATAAGGTAGATGCTGTAAAAGTAAAAGGGAAAAACCTCATCAGTGAAATGGACAAAGAGGGTGAGACTAGAGTCGAAGAATCAGAGAACCTTTTGTCCATGGGGCTGCCGAAGTATAGCACCCCGGCAAAGAACCTCAGGGCAGCGGATGCGGCTGCACCCGAATTAGAAGGTTTGATGGGTGAAGCCCGGCAAAGACAGCAGGAGAGGGTCAACGAGTTAGTTCGTATCGCTAACACACAGAATGAGGAGTTGCTCAGGGCTAATCCGGTAAGAGATGGGGCTTCCAAGGTCGTTTATTCGGCAGTGGGAAACCCGAAGAAATCCGCTAGGGCTACATCATCCCCTCATGATGGCCCTAGAAGAGAGGAAGTGGTAACCTCGGTAAGGAGAAACAAACAAATAGTCCCGTATGACCCGGCAAGGGCAGGGAAAGGAAAGGCAGTGCAAGGTAATGAGGATCGACAAAGTCTCAGCCGAGGTGAAGCTGGTTGAGGTAACCGCGACCAAGGCAATGCCGGTCAGAGAAACGCTGGAAACGGCAATGCCGGACAGCATAACTCGGAGGGTGCAGGGCAAAACCTACCTCGGTAACAGCAGCAGCGGAGTATACCTCAGCAAGAGCAAAGTGTCGGCCAAGGTATGCGACAGAAATGTGCTCAACGAGAGCAAGACAGATACAACGACGGTGATTCGGAAATGGCGAATGCAGGATACCATAGGCTGGATCATCATGTGATAGGGTCAAGGTTGGGGAGCATGAACTTGCTACCGGATGACGCTAGGCTAAAGCTGGATCAGCTTTATAGGTTGGAGCAAATTGAGGGGCAAGGTCCTCCGGGTCCAGCATGTTTTGGGCCCTGGATCATGAAAGAGCCTCCAGTACCTAACTTCTAGTTCCCAGAGGCACAAAAACATATGACGGGAGCACTAAGCCGGAGGATTGGTTGATTAACTACGCAACTGCAGTAAAAAATGCTACAAGCAATTTGAGATGGGCAGTGAGATACGTACCTCAGATGTTGGAGGGGCCAGTGAGGGTATGGCTAAATAATTTACCACCCGGTAGTATCAACTGTTGGCTGGATTTTGAGGAAATGTTCGTCAGTAACTTCTCAAGCACTTATCAGAGGCCGAATAGGCCATAGACCCTAGCAATGTGTAAGCAAAGATCAAATGAGACAGACCGGGAGTTCCTAACTCGCTGGTGCAATGTGCAGAACTCATGTGAAGGCGTGATTGAGTCGCAGGCCATAGCTTGGTTTGCACAAGGATGTAGATATGCAAGCATGTTGTGGCAAAGGTTGCAAATGGATATGCCAACTATGCTGTCGGAAACAATCTGGATTGCTGATTCATATGCTTTAGGTGATCCGACTCAACCCTGGCTTGTGTCAAACAAGTCAACTGAGGAGTACTACCAGCGAGACGGAGCTGGATCATCCCGGCGAAATGACTACCGGAGTAAGAGAAGAGATGATAGACCGGACTACAGGTATAGTTCGCAACAAGTCGCTGCTGTAAACCAAGATCAACCTGGAGCAGGGAGTAATCAGCGTCAGAAAACTGGAGGGCAGCAGTGGACTCCAAGAAATGATGGCAAGAAAACTTGGATGTGGGAGCAAAAGAGACAGTGGCAAGAAAAGAAAGACCGGCCGAGGTATACGTATGAGGCAATGTTGGATCAGCCGTGCAAGTTTCACACGCCAAATCCGAGTAACCCGGCGGGTCATACAACTTGGCAGCGTGAGTGGATGAGGAAGATAGAGCAAAATGGTTCGGGGAATGCTCAGGCACCTCGGAACGATCAACCACGGCAGGAGGTACCTCGGCCGCAACTACTCTCCGGAGCAAATGTGCAATAGTTAATGTTGCCACCACCTCCGTCGAGGTATGAGAACCATGAGAGAAGGGATGCAGTGCATCAGGTGGAAAATCAGCATCAACCAGATCAAAGGTACCCCAGCAATGAGGGGAGAAATGAATACAGGGAGCATCACCAGAGTTACTATGTGTTTACCACGGAGGAAACAGATAGAAAGAGCTTGCAACACCGACATATGGAGGTGAATGCGGTTATGCCGGCAGCGACGAGGTATATGCCTTGGTCTGATCAGGAAATTACCTGGAGTATCAAGGATCATCCCAGGCTCATGCCGAGTCCTGGTTCGTATGCATTAGTGCTGGACCCAATGTTCATCGGGCCAAGTATCAATGTGAGGTTCTCCAAGGTGCTGATTGACAATGGTAGCATCATCAATATCATGTACATGGATACAATGCGCAAGTTGGGTATCTCGGAGAACATGCTCCAAGCTACAAGGACAACTTTCCATGGCATTGTGCTAGGTATCTCCTGTGAACCCATTGGCAAAGTCCGGGTTGACGTGTTATTTGGCACAAGAGATAACTGCCGAACTGAGAATTTGGAGTTTGAGGTTGTGAACTTAGAAAGTGCATATCACGCGTTACTTGGCAGGCCATCCCTGAACAAATTCATGGCAAGTACTCACATCAGTTACCTAAATATGAAGTTGCCTGGGACAAATGGAGTAATTACCATAGCTGGGGATTTCTGACGTTCCATTGAGTGTGCATTAGCCGGGTATAACCTAGTCGAGTCACTCGTGATTGCACAAGAAAAGAGAAAGATCTAGGAAGTAGCAGCATTGGCTCAGTCCGCGCAGCAATATATGCTGGCACTGAGTAACCCACATGGAAGTGTCTCATTTCAAGCAACAAAGGATACAAAGAAAGTTTCGGTTGATGATCTGTTCCCAGAGTGCACTATAACAATTGGTGCCGGGTTGACTGAGAAATAGGAAAGCGAGCTCGTCAATTTCCTCCGTGAGAATCGGGATATCTTTGCTTGGTCCACACAGGACTTGCAAGGTGTTCCGAGGGAGTTGGCCGAGCACTCTTTGAATGTGAGACCCGGAGCAAAGCTGGTGAAGCAACCTCTCCGCCGCTTCACCGAAGATAGGAGAAAAGTCATTGGAGATGAGATAGCTTGGCTCCTCGCAGCCGGGTTCATCATGGAAGTGCTTTACCCGGACTGGCTATCTAATCCGGTGCTTGTGGAAAAGAAGAAAGATGATCTGAATGTGGCAGTGGTTTGGCGTATGTGCATCGACTACACGAACCTGAATAAGGCGTGCCCAAAAGATTCATTCCCGCTGCCAAGGATAGATCAGGTCATAGATTCTACTACTGGTGTGAATTGTTGTCATTCATAGACGCATATTCTGGTTTCCACCAGATACCTCTGAACCCGGATGATCAAATAAAGACTACATTTATTACCCCATACGGGGCTTATTGCTATCGCATTATGCCTTTTGGTTTACGTAATGCAGGGGCAACGTACCAAAGATGTATGCAAAAATGCTTACACGACCAAATTGGTCGAAATGTGCAAGTGTATGTTGATGATGTGGTGTCGTCGGATTGATGACAAGTACGCCATGAGGGGGTCCTCGAGGCATGCGGAAGAGAGGGGGGGTGATACGTACGGTATTCCGGGACGGTGAGCACACAAGTTTACCCAGGTTCGAATCCGCCGGCTTTGGACGGATCCTACTCCTGCTAGCAATCCAGTAATACGGCAGAGCCAGAATATGGGTTACAATGGTATCGCCTGTGCGAGTTGAGGGTCTAAAGTATTGGGTGTGTCCTAAAGGCTCTCCCTAGGACGGCTTATATAGATATCCGGCCTAGGGTTTACAGGAGAGATCAATCTGGCTACGACTAAGAGTTGGTTTCAGAGTACATCTTGAACTACAAGTAACATTATGGGCCTAAGTCGGTAAGTCTTCTGGGCCTTCCCGTAGCCGGATTGGACTCCGTCTTCTCTCCCGACTAGGCCGCTCGAGAAGCAAAGCTCTAACCCGAAGTGGGCCACCCTGGTCAGTGAGGAACTGTGAGGATACCCGGAAAGTATATCCCCAACAACAGCCCCCGGAGGCCTCCAAGATCTAAAGTCGGATTTTATCATTGTCTAGCTTGATCTTTGGCTTGCAGAATCTTGAAGGGTTCCTGAAACTTTACAAAAATACGATGCAGGTCTTAAAAATAAGTCGGACCTATCAATTAGTTACTCGGATTTTCCAGCTCGATTTTAAACTAAGCCGGAACTTGGTTTCCACGCCACCTGACACAAGCATGGTCAAGTCACGTCATCTGACAGGCGTGCCGTCAGCACGACCGTTGGTGGGTCCGCGGTTCGTGGAACTAAGGCGCCGTTTCAATGCGAGTGTGGAGATCGAGGAGACGCAATCATCGCGTGGGTCCTTCCCAGTTCTTTCCACGATGCGTGGCGGTTACACTGTAGCATTTGCACGAATCTTGGCGCAGTTAGGTGGATATAAGGGGTTTGGATTTCTCCTTCTCCTTTCCACCAGTCTTTGCCGTTTCCTTTCCTCCCAATCCTCCTGCGCGCTCAGAGCTCTCTCGTCCTTCCTCCCACAGAAAACTCCCAGCGCCGCCGCTTTTAGGTCACTTTCTCACCGGAGAAAAATGGCTTCATCATCTTCTTCCTCTGGTTTGGCAGTGGCAGCGGCGGAAGCAGCTGTGGAGAAGGAGAGCTTCCGGGGAATCTGGATCCCCTGCGCCCTTGACGAGGACGTCCTCAAGAACATGGAGAAGGAGGGGCTTCTCGCCGCCAGCGACTGGCGGAGCGGCTCCGGCGAAACCGTCCCCAACCCGCGCGAGGGCGAGCGTGTCCACTTTGGCACCCATCTGGACCGAGGTTTGTATTTTCCTCCCTCCGAGTTCTTCTCCGAGGTGATAGATCACTATGGAGTTCAACTCCACAATCTTCCTCCCAATTCTCTTCTAGAAATGAGCGCATATGCTGAGCTTTGCGAGGGCTTTCTCGGCATTAGGCCGAGTTTGCTTCTCTTCCGGTACTATTTTCATGTCCGGAGAAATTCCATCACTGTCGGTGTTCCTTACATCACCGGCACCATTAGCTTTTCTGTTAGACGAGACCGATCATATCCCAAAATTTCTGCCAGTGACTCGGTCAAACAATGGCCAGCCACTTTCTTCTATCATAGGGATATTCCGGCTCCCGGCAAAGCTACTGCTTTGTCGGCTTTTGTCGATGGAGCTGCCACGGCCCAGCCTTCCTGGGACGAGGCTACTCCAGCTCTCACCGACGATCTGATCCTCGCTAAGAGGCGGATCGAATATCTGATCAAGCACATGGGTCTGAAGGGATCCGACTTGGTCCAGTGCTGGGTCTCACGTCGGATCCAGCCACTTCAGTACCACGGGGATAGACTGATGCATTCCATCACGTCTTCCAAAAAAGACTCCCTCCGCATCAGCCCCAAATCCTACACCACTCAAGGCTACATCAGCCAGATCAAGTGGCTGATCAAGGAGCGGATCGAGAGGAGGATTCTGGAGATTTCTCTGGATATGTACAAAGCGGAAAACTCCGTGGTGCCGGTAAGCTTCCATCAATACACCTTTTATGTGTTTCAATCTCTAAATTATATATTGCAATGCTGATATGTTTTCTTGTTTTCAGCTTGCTGACCTCCCCGAGTCGGAGCTTGCTCCACTCGAAGGATATCCTCCTGAGTTTTCTCAGGAGACTGAAGTGGTCCCATTGCCGGACCTTGCGCTCAAGAAGCGCAAAGCTCCGACAGTGGCTGTTGGCACAAGGGAAGTGCCTGTTGTGAAGAGGTAACTTTCATTCACAATTTCCGCCTTTGTACCTTTCTCGAATTTCTTTCTGAGATGTAATGTTTCTGACTTTACTACATTCTCAGAGCAAAGCCTCTCATCAAGGGTAAGGGGAAAGGGATTCCTGCGAAGCCCCTGCGACAGGCGAAGCTCACCATAGCTTCTCCTGCCGTGGCTCCTCCAACTCCTGCCCCTCAACCTTCTGCAACTCCGGTGATCATTCCTTCTCCGGTGGTCGCAGAAGATCCGGCTCCTCCAACGGAGCCTGCGATCCTTGGGTCGCAGACTAACGTCACCATGGGTGCGTCAGCTCAAGATAAGGGTGAACCCTTTTTGGGTAATGATCCCTCGGCTGAAGTCTTCGCCGAAAACCTCCTCAGCAATCCGGGACTTGCCAAGTTTGGCCTATCCCAGAAATCTGCAGAGGAAATCCAGTGGCTGGCCAGGCAAGTCCTGGACAAAAGCCATCTATCCCCCGAGGAGGAAGCGCAAGAAGCAGAGGACGTCAAGTTCTCTGACCTTCTCGATCAAGTCCGCCTTTGCGACGAGAGGATCAGGACTAGCGAGCTTCCATCAGCCCCAGTAATTCCTCTTACCCTTGCCGAGAAGGTGGCAGCTGAAGTGAACGCGGGTTTAGACAAACTCACCCGCGAGCAATATGTAAGCCGGAATTCCAACTCTTGCTTTTACATTATGTTATATCATATCCTCTAGCCCCCAAGCATGAAGTAGGATATAGAATCCGAGTTTATGCTTCATTAGGATGCCAAAGAATGAACTAGTGTAGCCCCCAAGGCTCGTGCTGATATTTAGCAAAAAAATATTAGCCCGAGTCTTAAGTAGCTTTCTGACTTTGGGTATTCTGACTTACAGAAAGTATGTTCCTATAACCAGGAATTATTATCCAATGTCTGCGATAAGCGGAGAGAGATCAAAGCTCTCCGGCTTAAAAATGCTGAGCTCAAGGTAGCTAAGGATGAAGCCGAAGGTAAATCATTTCGAGATTCAAACCTTGTCTTTTGATTTTTCAATGTCGATTTTTTCTGAACTGTTGTTCTTTTTGACTTATAGCGTTGGTGAAACAATCCATCGCTATGATTGAAGAGGCCGAGAACCTCAAGACCCTGGTGGTAGAGAACAAGGGACTCCGCCAAGAGCTGGATAAGCTCAAGGCGGATCATGAAAGGAGCATAGCTCAAGTCCTGTAATCCTCCTCCATGGCCACCGAAGAGCATGATCGCAAGATCACTGCTCAAGATAAAATTATCTCGGACCTCAAGAATGAGCTTGGCAGAGAGAAGGATATCTCCGAGGCGCTCCGGGCTGAACTCCAGAGTCTTCGGGAGGAGAAGACCAAGATTGACGACGTCATTCTTGGTACGTTCCATCTGTCTGACTTATCATTTCTTCGACTTTCATCAATGTCGGATTTTTCTTGACTTGTTTTGTATATAGGTCCTCTGAACTTGATGGACTCTTCTTCCTCCGAGCCCCGCACCCACCGGCTTACCCAAGTCGGTGATATTCTGCATGACTTCCGCCAGTCTATTGAAGACATTGGCGAGTCTCTCAGGATTCCGGACATGCCAAGCATGTCGGATTTTCAGGTGCGGGACAAGGCCAAGGAGATTCCGCAGCTTGTTCAGGACTAGAACATGTCCTACACGCGGACTGCTGTGCAGAACGCTCTCACCATGGTCATGAGCCACCATGGAAACATGGAGATATGGCAAGTGACTTGAGGGTACTACAAGGTAGACGAAGACGGCCAGGAGCAAGACCTTCAAGCCATCATGCATTCCTGCGCCGGATATGGGTGCCACGTAGCTGATCTGACCAGCTACGAGATCCCCTTCTTCACCCGCGTAGATACTCCGCCGCCTCCTCCAGAAGAAACCGAAGAAGTTTCTGACGATGAACGGATCACCTCGGATCTGGACATCTCGGAACGATATCAAGGCGGAGTAACCAGCAAGCCGGCAGCTACTTCATCTCCTCCTGCATCATAGATCAGAAAACTATGTATTATTCTAGAAAGACATGATGCGTTTTGTAAATATTAAGTACTATTGACTTTTGCTAGTGCTAAGCTTTTTATCTATTCAACACTTTTGGCTTTTGAAATTTTTACGTGCCTGAAATGTTCACATAAGCACTTGAAATTTTCCGTCTCTACTTATCGTTTATCTGGCTTTCCGCCTCGTCCCTTTCGTGAGCCGGCTAAACCTTCAGCCGGAAACTTTGCCAAGCAACGGAGCTCAATTGCTAAACCAGTTTAAACTCGGAAACAAAGCCGGCTTCTAGTACCAACAATTCACTACTCGAAAGATACCCACATCCAGCAATCAGACAAATAACCCAAGTAAAGACTAGAATTTTTAGAGTTATACCCGAAGGTAGCAGTTTTAGAATCGGAAATCTAAACCAGAACGAACATGAGCATAAAGTACTTTCAAGCATTCTAGGATTTTTTGACTATGACATGATCATTTAGGAAATAAGATGGTAAAAACTTCTCAGAAAAACTTTGAGGTAACCAAAACTTTTATTTCTCACAGAACATGTACATATGTATGATTACAAAGACGGATAAACTAAGAATAAAAGGGACGTAGCTGAGCAATATTCCACGGTCTGTCTAACTCATCCGGATTTGTACTGCCTCCAGCTCTCTTTCTCTTCTTAGTAGCAGGTCTTTCTTTGATTGGCCTCATGTCAGTTAAGTAGTACGATCCATTGTGTAATACTCAACTAACTAAAAAGGGCCCTTCCCATACTGGGGAAAGTTTGTGCTTTCTTTGTTGCACAAGCCGGAGAACCAAATCACCTTTATTGAAAGATCTAGTTCGGACTCTCTGGCTATGATACTTGCGTAACTTCTGCTGTTAGGCTGTAGATCTCATTTCAGCAACGACGCGAACTTCTTCGACTAAGTCGAGATCATTTTGTCGAGAAATCTCGGCATCCTCTTCGATATACGCGGCCACTCTAGGAGAAGTATGAATTAAATCGCTAGGAAGAACTGCTTCTGCACCATAGACCAAGAAGAAAGGTGTGTATCCTGTTGACCTGTTCGGAGTTGTTCATAAACTCCAAATTACAGAGGGTAATTCCTCTTCCCAAGCCCCCGCAGCATGTCGTAGTGGTGCTTCGAGTCTTGGTTTCAAGCCTTGTAGAATTAAACCATTTGCTCTTTCGACTTGTCCGTTAGCCTGTGGATGTGCGACTGACGCAATGTCAAGCTGGATATTTTGCTCGTCGCAGAATTCAGCCAATTCTCCCATGGAAAAGTTACTCCCATTGTCCGTGATAATACTATGCGGATAACCATACCGGATTATAACATCCTCGACAAATCTTTTGGCTGTTGCTCCATCACAACTAGTGACAGGTTTAGCCTCGATCCACTTTGTGAATTTGTCCACCATCACTAAGAGGTGAGTGAATCCACTTGGGGCTCATTTAAAAGGTTCTACCATATCAAGCCCCCAGACCGCAAAGGGCCATGTTATAGGTATTGTTCGCAGCTGATCAGCCGGAACATGAGCTTGCTTGGCGTACTTTTGGCAGCCTTTGCATGTCTTGACTAATCGTTCGGCATCTGCCTGAGCTGTAAGCCAGAAAAATCCATGTCAAAAAGCTTTTGCCACTAAAGATTTGGCTGCAGCGTGGTGACCAAACTCGCCTTCGTGGATTTCCCTTAAGATTTGCACTCCTTCTTCCGGAGATACACAGCGCTGAAAACCCCCAGAAACACTCCGTTTATGGAGCTCACCTTTAACAATAGTATAGGCTTTTGCTCGTCGGATTAT
This sequence comes from Avena eriantha, assembly GCA_910589775.1. Lineage (NCBI taxonomy): Eukaryota > Viridiplantae > Streptophyta > Magnoliopsida > Poales > Poaceae > Avena > Avena eriantha. The sequence continues at coordinate 303,152,190 of OU342746.1, read as the reverse complement.
CTGTCGGCTCAGTACCTCGTCTTCGGGTAATTTGCCATCTACTAAATAATCGAGGTAGGGTTGAGTCCAGCTGGGGATTACAGCCAGAACTGCTATCAAAGGTGAGTCGGATTTGGTCGGATATTCCTCATCTACTCCCTTTATCGAGGGAACTTTAAGGTGCTCTAAAAATGCGCCATCCGGGACCTCTTTCCGCGCAGAGCCTATTCGAGATAGTGCATCTGCTTCCTCATTTTCTGCTCGAGGGATGTGTTGAACTTCAAACCCCTCGAACGATTTAGATAGATCATCCACGACAGCTTTATATGTTGCCATGTGCTTATTTGCATTACAAATATCCGAGACTTGCTGAGCAACAAGATCCGAATCTCCGTAACACATCAAACGTCGGATGCCAATATCCTTAGCAATCCGGATTCCATGCAACAGTACTTCATGCTCGGCAATGTTGTTTGTCGCTGTGAAGTGGATCTGCAACACGTATAAAAGTTTATCTCCTTGGGGTGATTTGAGCACCACGCCAGCCCCCGAGCCCCCTCGAGCCTTAAACCCATCGAAAAAGAGGGTCCAATATTCTGACTCAGGAAGGACCATGTTCTCCTTGGTCTCTGTCCAATCAGCGACAAAGTCAGCAAGGATCTGGGATTTGATTGTTGTCCGGGGTTTGTACTCAATATCGAAAGATGCAAGCTCTATGCCCCATTTGGCGACGCGTCTTATGGCATCGCTATTGTTGATTATATCTCTCATGGGAGCTTTGCTCACCACGGTAATTGGATGCTCCTGAAAATAGTGTCGTAACTTACGTGATGCTAGAAAAACACCGTAAGCCAACTTTTGATAGTGCGGATACCGCTGTTTTGATTCTGTCAGGACCTCGCTGACAAAGTACGTCGGACGCTGCACCAGGTGTTCCTGATTTTCTTCTGGTCTCTCCACTACCATAACGATACTGACAACCTTATTTGTCACAGTAATGTAGAGCAACATCGGTTCCTGAGGTTCCAGGGCTGCAAGGATAGGAGCAAATGAGAGTACTTTCTTCAGGTCTTGTAGTGCAGCTTCAGCTTCGTCAGTCCAGACAAAATCCTTGGTCTTCTTCAGGAGTTTGTATAATGGTGCAGCTCTTTCACCAAGCCGGCTTACAAATCGACTGACCGTAGCAATACAACCAGTTAATCTTTGTACGTCCTTCAGGAGAGTTGGCCTAGAAATATTGAGAATGCCTTGATCTTGTCGCGGTTCACCTCTATGCCTCTTTGAGACACGATGAAACCTAACAATTTCCCGGCTGGTATTCCAAAGAAGCATTTCTTCGGGTTAAGCATGATGTTGTATTTTCGTAGATTGGCGAACATTTCCTCCAAGTCGGAAATCAACGTTTCCTTCTTTTTGGACATGACCACGATATCATCCACGTATGCATGTACATTGCATCCGAGTTGATCATGGAGGCAACACTGCATCATGCGCTGGTACGTAGCTCCTGCGTTCTTCAGCCCAAAGGGCATCGTAACAAAACAGAAGGTTCCGAAGGGGGTTATGAATGAAGTTCTGACTTTGTCAGATTCCTTCATCCGGATTTGGTGATAACCGGAATATGCGTCGAGAAAACAGAGGAGTTCCGAGCCTGCCGTAGAATCGATAACTTGATCAATTCTAGGCAGAGCGAACGGATCTTTTGGACAAGCCTTGTTCAAGGCAGTATAATCAACACACATCCTTAAATCAGTGGTGTCCTTTTTAGGGACCATTACAGGGTTGGCCGACCAATCAGTATGGATGACCTCTTCTATGAATTCGGCTAACTCGAGCCATGCTAGTTCCTTAGCTATTGCCTTACGCTTTTCATCGCCAAACTTCCGTAAGGACTGTTTGACGGGTTTAGCATTCGGGTTTACATTTAGAGAGTGCTCGGCAAGTTCCCTAGGTACTCCGGTCATGTCAGATGGCTGCCATGCGAAGATATCTTGATTTGCTTGGAGGAACTGGACGAGCACGCTTTCCTATGCGCTGCTTAGGCCTACGCCTATCTGGGTCACCTTGGAGGGGTCATCATCCTTCAACAACGTCGTCTTCGTCTCTTCTGATGCCTTGAACTCTGGATTTGGCTTTGTGACCTCCTTCTTCGTTGCGGGCATCTCAGACGGATCTATGCTCTTCTTGATCTCCTCGTACTCCTGGGCGTGCAACACGGCTTCGGCAAAGGCGACATTTCCATCTTCACACTCTCGCGCCTTCTTCGGGTCTCCCTTGATGGTGATCACGCCGTTGGGACCTGGAATTTTCATCATATTGTAAATGTAACATGGACGAGCCATAAAAGCCCAGTAAGCCGGACGTCCGAATATAGCGTGGTATGCGCTCTTAAACGGGACCACTTCGAAGGAAAGTGCCTTCGTTCGATAATTCTTTGGAGTTCCAAAAGTAACCTCCAAAGTGATCTTTCCCAGGGAATTAGCTTGTCTTCCTGGGACAACTGCGTGAAAGATCACAGAGCTATGGTTCGGCTGTGTTTCCGAGATCTTCATCCGGCGTAGCGTTTCGACATAGAGAATATTAATGCTGCTACCACCGTCCATGAGGGTCTTGGAGAAACCATAACCGTCAATAAGTGGATTGACGATTAAGGCGTATTTTCCTCGCCTGTGTAGTTTAGGCGGATGATCAGTGTGATCAAACGTGATTGCCACTTCCGACCAGTCCAGATATTGAGGGACAACTGAAACTGTTGCATTGAGCTCGTGGAGAACTGCTTTCTTGACCTTTGCTGGTTGAGATCCGAGGAAGGTGACATAAGTGTCCTTCTTGGTGGGAAAAGTCTTCTTCCCTTCCGACTTGGGATTTGAAGCATCAGCTTCCTCCATGTCAGAATCTTCCTTGGTCTCCTTGTATTTTTCGGGATTTTCTTTCCCTTCTTCTGCTTAGCTTTGTAGCTCGCGGTATCATCTCTCTTGATGTCGTCATTAAAACGACATTCAGCGTTGGTGTGGGACGAGCCCCCATTGGCGTCTAAATGATGCACACATGGGTTATTGGCAATGTTGGCCCAAGTATAGGTTTTGCCTGGTTGTTGCTCTCCTCTGCCTTGGACCCTTGATGTCCCACGGCCACGCCCGAGGCCTCCGCCACGTCCTCCTCATCCTCCAGACCCGGAAACAGTAGTGACCACTGCTGTCTCCGCGTTGGGTTTTTCTTCCGAGGTATTTTTGCGCTTCTGAGCTTGTTGCTTTGGTTGTTTTGCCGACTGAGGCACAACCAGGGCATTGAGTAATCCCTCTGCATCGTCGTCAGCATCTGCATACTTGCTCGCTGTTTCTATCATCTCTCCCAGATCAGTAACCTTGTCACACTTCAAGCGATGGCGTAGTAAACCAATTGGAAGACCCACGATGAAATCTTCAATCGCAGTTTGATCGTTTACTCCTTCGCAGGAGTTTTTTGTGTCGATCCATCGTCCAAGATAATCCCGGCAAGTTTCTCCGGCTTTCTGGGTGCAACGCTGTAGGTCTACAACCGTACAGGGCCTCCGATATATGCCTTCGAAATTCCGAAAGAACGCACTTTGCAAGTCATACCAGTTGTGGATGGTGTTTGCCGGAAGTTCATTGAGCCATGATCGTGCCATCTTCCGCAACATAAGTGGGAGATATCGGGTTGCGACCAGGCTGTTTCCGCCTTTAGCGATGCAGCAAGCTTAGAAGAAATCCTATAACCAGGTGTCTGGCCGAGCAATGCCGTCGTAGGCTTGGATATGTCTTGAGATAGCAAATCCTTTCGGGAATTTTGTAGCTCTGATGCGTGGTCCGAAGCACTTTGGGCCCACATACACGTCATCGTTTTCATAGCGCCAAGCCTCTATGTTGGAGTTGATCTTGTGCCTTGCGTCGTTCGGGGATAGAGATTGTCCCGAATGTCGGTTGTGGTTGCGGTGCCTTGGAGCTGGACTTCGGCTTCTGCCACCACCTCCTCCGCCATGTCGTCCTCCTTGACCTCCTTGGGGGCCGTTGTGATACCTGTGTGGTGGAGAGGGTGGTGCAGAACGCTCAACGAGGAACTATGAGGATACCCGAAAAGTATATCCCCAACATGTGGTTATAAAGACCAAGGAAAGCAAAACGCTCCTTGATGATATCCGGCAAACATTCGCGAACCTAAGGAGGTTCCGAATGAAGCTTAACCCAGAGAAGTGTACCTTCGGTGTCCCGGCTGGAAAATTACGCGGATTTGTTGTCTGTAGTCGAGGTATCGAAGCTAACCCAACTAAAATCCGAGCCTTAGAGCAAATGGAATTGCCGAAGTGCCTTAACGATGTCCAGAAGTTCACTGGTTGCCTAGCATCCTTAAGTCGGTTTTTATGTCGGTTGGGAGAAAAGGCATTGCCTCTCTATCAGTTAATGAGAAAGCCGGACAAGTTCATATGGACGCCGCAGGCCAATGAAGCATTCATCGAGTTAAAGAAGATGTTAGCCACTACACCGGTGTTAGCCTCTCCACTATCAAAATAGCCAATGTTGCTCTACATAGCCGCAACCAACCGAGTTGTAAGTGCAGTAATAGTGGTAGAGCACAACGAAGAGGGTAAGTCAGTGCAAAGGCTAGTCTATTACCTAAGCGAGGTATTATCATCGTCAAAGCAAAACTATCCTCACTATCAGAAGATGGCATATGGTGTGTATATGGCAGCTAAGAAGCTGAAGCACTATTTTGAAGATCACCCCATCAAAGTGATATGTGAAGCCCCCATATCTGAAATAATGGGCAGCAAGGATGCAAGCGGCCGGATTGCAAAATGGGAAATTGAGCTAGCCCCTTATGCTCCACAATTCGACATGAGAGATGCTATCAAGTCTCAGGCTGTGGCCGTCTTTTTCGTAGATTGGGCCGAGATGCAATATGAGCCACCATTGCCAGATCCGAATTACTGGAGAATGCATTTTGATGGATCAAAAACAAAAACCGGGTTAGGTGCCGGAGTTGTGCTTACCTCTCCCAAGAAAGACAAGCTGAAGTATGTGCTGTAGATCCACTTCACAGCATCGAACAATGTTGTCAAATATGAAGCACTTGTGCATGGACTCAAAGTGGCAAAAGAAACTGGAATACGTCGGATCCACTGCTTCAGTGACTCGGATTTGGTAGTTCAGCAAGTCTCAGGGCAATGGGATGCTTTGGATGCAAACATGGCATCGTACAGATTTCATGTGCAGAAGATATTAGTATACTTTGAGGGATGTGAGTTTCACCATGTACATCGGCTGGAAAATGAGGCTGCCGACGTATTGTCGAAACTCGGATCAACCCGACAAGTGATCCCACCGGGTGTAGCATTAGAGCACCTCAGAAAACCATCTATCAGGCCATCCCCAGAATCCGAGTCAATCCATATCCCAGCCAATCCAGAGTCTGAAGTTGTGCCCATGGACATTGATGTGGGAAGTGGTTCAGGAAACCCGGGGACTGCTTCGCAGAACCTGGGGACTACGCAGCGTGACCCGGCAGAGGTTATGTCGGCGGATCAAATGGAAATTGACGAGGATGTGTTTCTGGTGCGAGCTATACCATCTTGGGCACTGCCCATATTCCAATTCCTGAAGGATGGATCTTTGCCCAATGAGGAAGTGCTTTCAAGGCAAATTCAGAGGAGGGCAAAGGCATACACGATTATCAATGCCGAGCTATACAAGAGGAGTGTCACGAATGTCCTGCAACGGTGTGTTGACCCGGAAGAAGGGCTTGACATCCTCCGAGATATACATCAAGGGGAATGTGGGCATCACGCCTCATCTAGAGCCTTAGTGGACAAAGCTTTCCGGCATGGACTTTACTGGCCAAGTGCCTTGGAGCAAGCAGAGGATCTAGTAAGGAAATGCAATGGTTGTCAGAGGTATGCTACCAAGACACACATGCCAATGTCGGAGCTCAAGACCATACCAATTACCTGGCCATTTGCCGTGTGGTGTTTGGATATGGTTGGCCCATTTAAGCCAACAAAAGGAAACATGACCCACATCTTGGTTATGGTTGACAAGTTTACAAAATGGATTGAAGTAAATACAATAATAAAATGTGATGGAGCTACAACTATGTCATTCCTCAAAGATATCATTCTGAGATATGGCTATCCTCACAGTATCATAACGGATAACAACACCAATTTTGCTGAGGGAGCATTTGCGCGATTCTGCCGGGATAAGAAGATCCGGCTGGACGTTTCCTCAGTAGCCCACCCCGCATCGAATGGACAAGTGGAAAGATCCAACAAATTAGTATTATCCGGGATAAAATCCCGACTCATGGAGCCGCTGCAAAGATCAGCGGGGTGCTGGATAGAAGAACTACCAGCGGTACTGTGGAGTTTAAGAACAACTCCGAATCGATCAACAGGCTATACACCATTTTTCTGGTATATGAGGCAGAAGCTATACTACTAGCCGACATAGAGCATGATTCGCCTAGGGTCACCCAATACACAAAAGCCGAAGTGCGAGAAGCCTGGCAAAATGATGTTGATCTGCTGGAAGAAGCGAGAGAATTGGCATTGTCCAGATCCGCCATATATCAGCAAAATCTCCGACACTATCATAGCCGAAAAGTAAACCCCCGAGTCTTCCAGGAAGGTGATCTGGTACTCCGGCTGGTACAACGTACTGCTGGCATGCATAAGTTATCCCCCCATGGGAAGGGCCATTCATTGTAAGCAAAGCATTGCACAATGACTCTTATTATCTCATTGACGCACAACCACAGGAGAAGAACAAGGTGGACAAGTCCGGCGAGGAATCTAAGCGTCCATGGAATGTGGCCCTACTTCGTCCGTTCTACACTTAGCAAAGAAATGTGTGTATCTGAGTCTCTCATATGTCGGTATGTATACCGGCAATGAGTTTATCAATGAAATCTTGGCACATCGAGCAGTAACTCGGGGACTGCCTTACTAATGTTTGTTGTTTTATGTGTTTACTATTTAGTTTTATGTCGACTGGCTTAAATTCCTTCTGCCTAAGCCATATTAGTAATGTGTGAGCACCAAAAACTCAAATCTTCGAATTGCTGTTGTCTAACAAGAATTGGCTTCATGGCAAGCAAGAGAACAAGTTTGGAATTGCGTAGCACACGAAAAACGGCTAAGGAAAAGAATGTAATCGAGCCGGCATTTATTATTCGGACTAACCCTATGTTTACTTTACTTTTACGATGCTGGATTATTTTGAGCTAATCCTAAAGTTTCCAAGTATTGTTAAGTCAATTTTTGAAACTCGGACTCATAAGTCACAAAACCGAGTCAAGGTAGACACGAGCCGAGCCATGAAATTGGACAAACAAGAAAATGCAACTCGAGGACTATGCCCAAGTTAATCTGGTGTGAATAACTTAGTAGCAAAATATAATCAGCATGCTTGATACATTTGCACCCGGCATACCGGGGATCTGATAAACTTCGAAGCATTTTTGGTGCTCAAGGAGCAGCAGCAGGAGGGGGTAACTTGGCGCCAGCGGGTGGAGCTCCAGCTTTATCCTCGTTGTCCGGACCAGCGTCAGCCTCGTCGCCATCTTCATTCTCTTCGAGATCCGAGGCTTCGTCCTCTTCCTCGCCATCCGAACCATCTTCGACGTATTCATCATCAACAATGCCGATGAAGCTTGGTCCTTCGTTCCATTGATGGATAGGGCCATACTGGATAAGGTTGTGGGCACAAGCCTTGCGCCGAGCAACCCAATCCAGATCATTCGATCACCTGGACCCGGTGCGCAAGTGCTCGAGAACCTTCAAATCCAGCTTTTCATACCAAGTGAGCACGAAGTGGAGGACAATATCAGCTCCGGCACGTGCGGTGGATTCCCTCTAGAGGTCTCGCTGGGTCTTGCAATCCATCAACCTGTTGATCAAAGCAGTGGATCCCCCCGGAGGATCCTCACCAGGCCAAAGTGCACAGAAGATCTGGACGGCTGAATCTAGGATACCTGAACCATAGTTCTTCACAATTTTAATTCAGGAGGATAGGCTGACCAGCAGGTCCTCCATGTCACAAGGAATGGTTTTAGAGCCAGGACCAGTTGGGGTACCCCTCTGCCAGTGGAACTTGGCAACGACAGTAGCCGCAATGGCATCGCCCTCTAGGAATTTGCCTGAAAACAAAACAAGTGAAATAAGTAAAGGAGTTTAACCTAGAGAAATACACGTCGGCGGAAGGAAAAGAGCTTACAGGAGATATGACTATGGATCCGGGTCAGCTCTACGGTGCAATCAGCACACCTCTTCTGGAGCCTCTCAAGTTCGCGACTAGCCGACTCAAGCTTGACGTCGGCCTCCTTCAGCAATTCCTGATTCTTTGCAAGTTGGAGGCTAAGATGTTCTCGCTCTTCGGTGAATTCTTGGCCAGCCTTGTCCATCTCAGCCTTGTGGAGCTCTTTGAGCTTTTTCATCTCATCCTTGAGCTTGGCAAGTTCATCATCCTTGGCTCGGAGCTTGGCAAGCTCGTCGTCCTTCTTCTTAAGTTTGGCCTGATGTTGCCCTGCTTGTTTGAGAAAATGCAGCATCATATCAGGGAGGGGCACACTATCTTCAAGGGATGCTACAACAGTTTGTTCACCCGACAGAGCCAAGGTATAAATATCTGCCGAGTCAAGGAGAAAGGAGAAAGAGCACGAAAAATGGGTAACCAAAGCGAATTACCTTTTATCTCGTCCAGATTTTTTCTCATGATTGTATTTTTGGCCTCCACTTCGGTTGCGCAATCTGAATCACAGATTAGTTCGGCTGGAAAAGGCAAAGAAGGATGGAGGGAAAAATCAAAGAGAAAACTTACCCTTTTTCTCGCACTCAGCCAGAAGTGCAACATGTTTCGAACGCAGCCCCTTGTGTGAGTCCAAAAGGCGCTGAAACTCAGCAGTCCGGCGATTGGTAGTGATCTGAAAAGAGCAGTGTTAGCTCAGCTATATGTATATTCGAAGTGTACAAAATCCGGGCCAAGTGGAACTTAACCCGACTCTAGGTGTGTGCATATTCGAAGTGTACAAAATCCGGGCCAAGTGGAACTTAACCTGGCTCTAGGTGTGTGCATATTCGAAGTGTACAAAATCCGGGCCAAGTGGAACCTAACCCGGCTCTAGGTGTGTGCATATTCAAAGTGTACAAAATCCGGGCCAAGTGGAACTTAACCCGGCTCTAGGTGTGTGCATATTTTAAGTGTACAAAATCCGGGCCAAGTGGAACTTAACCCTTCTCTAGGTGTGTGCATATTCGAGGTGTACAAAATCCAGGCCAAGTGGAACTTAACCCGGCTTTGGGTGTGTACATATTCGAAGTATACTAAGGAGCTACGCTAGTTCTCTAAGGAGCATCCGGCAACAAGTTACTCCCCCAGAGGCTCGGGGACTAATGGATATATCTCTAAGCACTTGTGCATATTAAGGAAAACACAAAGTAGCGTACCTCCATCATCCGGCTAGCGAGGTTGATAGCCTTAGTTGCCGTATTCATCTGCGCGCCGAACTCGGCAGGCCCAAACTTCTCCGGGAGATCATCGTTTGGATTGATGCACTCCGCATTGTTCCAATTGTTGACATATTCAACCAAAGCCGGAGGATAACTCTCTCCACTAAGCATGTGGGGCGCAACCAGGCCTTTGGCGTGGGCCTCTCTCCTTGCAACTAGGGTGGCATCGGGGCTGATATGCAATGCAAGTTGCTTGTTGCCAGCTGACCTGGAGGAGGCATCTCCCTTCGGCAGCATGGACGCAAGGGTGCACTGACCAGCCTCGATGAATGATGCCTTGGTGGCACCAGAACCTTTCTTGGCCTGACTGCTGGCCTTGGGTTGCTGTTGGAGGCTGAGGCTTGAGCTGCGGATTTGGACTTGGGCGCAGCCTTGGTAATAGTTGGGTCTTCTCGCCGAGTCTTGGAAGACTCGAACGAGGCAGGAGGAGTTGGTGTTGGTACTGCCGCGGATGCTGGTGCTACTGGTGCTGCTGGAGGTACTGGCGCTGGCGCTTGTGCTGCTTCAGGTGCTAGTGTTTGTGTTGTTGTTGGTGTTGGTGTGGGTGCTGCTACTGCTGATGGAACCTCAGAAACGATGGTTTGCGGCTGAGCTGATGAAAGGCTAGGAGCACCCAACACTAGCGTGTCCTCGTCCGCACCACTTCCCCCCTGCACCAAGGTTGCCCTCCTCTGGACAAGATGGTCTAAGATCCGGAGCAGCCGCCGAACCTTCCCGAACTAGGCTCAGCGGGCGCGTGTTGTCGTCACGAGGGGGAGATGGGGTGCGCCGGAAAGAGGGGGCGATGCTACAGCCGCTCTGGGGAACCTCCTTGGTAGCCCTGCCGAATCAAACAACGAATAACAAGTTATATAACAGAAAGAGAGGCATGGAGACAAAGAAGCATGAAGTAGAAAGTTGGACAAGGAAAAAGAGACTCGCTCGTCAAAAGTCAGAGGCTCCCTGGGCTTTCGAGCTCTCCGAACTATGGCCTTAGTCGGAGGCTTGCTGGCGGCCTTGTCTGTGGACTTCTTCCGCCTTTTGGTTATTTGGGGAGGCTCGGAAGAAGCAACCGAAGTGGCAGCCCGCTTCTTAGACGCGACCGGAACCGGCTCACCCGTAGCAAGAGGGGGATCCTCGTGGATCTGCCCAGCTGGATTAGCTGAAGCCGGAAATGCGTAAGAAATGGGCATCAGGTCAAATACCTCCAACATCTCAATATCGGAATCATCCTCATCGTTAGGCCAATCCCTTAAGGAAAAGAAGTTACCAGAGGTTCGCTTGGATCCGTTCGGGGCAGGCAAGAACATTTCTTGATCTGGCTCCTCCTCGTCTGAGACCAGCCGATCCTTCCCCCATTTGAGTGAAGGCTCGGTGCCATCTTCGATGGTCTGCTAGAGAAACAACTACAAGCAAAATGCAAGGGGATCAATAAATAACATGTTCCGACGTAGGGTGTAACTCGGAGACGGACTAGGTAAGAAAATTTACCGCAAGAGGAGGCTTGTCCCGGCAGTAGTGCTCCAACCCCCAATCCTAATCCGCGTTGAATTCTTTGTTGGTCATGAAGATAGCCTTAACCCAGCAGAAGATCTCGGTGTTGTTCAGCTCGAAGGAGGAGGTCCGGTTGGGGTCAAGATGCCCGCTCATATGGCAGAGCTTGTGTGTGCGCCTCTACAGGGGGAAATACGGCTGCAGACAAATGTGATCATCACATCCTCGTTGCGTAGCCCCAGCTTCTTTAGTTCCCTGAATCGGTTATTCACCTGATTCACCAAGGCAATTGGCTTCTTGGGGATCCGGTCCCATAGAGCCGGATTTGGAGTACCCATCATGAAGGGGCGCAGCCGGATCAGATCTTCATTCGAGCCATTCCTCACATAAAAGAAGGTCCAAGCCCAGTCCTTGCAAGACTCGAGGCCGGTAACCCCGGGAAATACAGAATTCTTGCGGGGAGAGATGGAAGCAGCACCGCACTGGGTGAGCAACTTGTCGGCAGGGGCAATAGTCTTATTCGGAATGACGTTCTTCCGAAGCGCGAAGAATCGGATCCAAAGCTCCTTAGTGGGCCACAAAGACGAGGTATCCTTCTATGGCAGATGCGAAGGAGGAGAGGGAAGTAATGGCATTCGCCGGAAGATGATGAGGTTGGAGCTCATATGTGTTGGTAAGAGCATGAAAGGAATCGCTGATTGGTAGGGCAACGCCACGCTGGAAGTGGGAGAGGAAGACGACGAACTCACCCGGATTGGGCGAGGGAGCAATTTCTTCGGAGGCAAGGCGGGAGATTACGCCTTCAGGGATGCGGCGGGTGCGATAAAGCTAATCAAGGTCATCTTGCCTCACCCACGAGTCGGCCTAGGCACCGCGCTCCTGCACCTCACCTTCCTCCTCCATCTCCTCTTCCTCGACGACGGCAAGATCCTCCTCTGTCATCTCCAAATCGCTGTCCTCACCGGCCCAATCAGAGGTGGGGGACGGTGATTTGGATTGGCACGGACCCGTGGCGGTAAAGCAGCGTGGGAGCGGCAGCGAGGCTAATGTGAAGAAGCACGGAAGCAAGGCGTGGCAGTAGCAGTGCTAAGCAGAAGCGGTGGCGGCGGCGCTGTCACAAGGAAGAAGAAAGAGCAGATGGGCAGAGGGGCGCGAGAAGGGGAAAAACAACCAAGGGGCACGCCCTCTCCCCTATTTAACCATGCCCTAGCGAAGGATAGTGGGATCAGACAGTGCATCGTAGCCACACGGTGTGGTCGTGTATCTACCGGGTTAGCCAATCAGAAGCAAGCCACAGGAAGGGCCACAGGGAACAAGGATCCCACGACGTGACGTGGTGATATAGTTAACGAGGAGGCAGCTACGACGCGACGTTTGTAGTAGTAACCCCTGACAATGAGTGCAGTAACTGGCGCGGTACAGTAACTGGCGCAGGCCCTTAAAATGAGGCAAAATGATGATTACCCTCCACGTAGGACGTGGAGAAGTGTAAGAGAGAAGGAAGGCTAACACGGAAAACTGAAGAGTAACCCGGCCATCGAGTAATAACTCAGAATGTGCCAAGGGAAAGCTGGGCCACGAGATCTGAACTACAGGGTAACTCAGAAAGGGGAGCAAAAATCTTGGTAGATTGAACCTGTCGTGGCCTTAGCAGTTGAAGTTGCTAAAACCGCACCAGCTTCAGGGACTAATGTTGGGGGATACCCCAGGTAGGGTCACGCCGGGGTATAGAGGCCGAGTTAGCCGAGGTATGGCAAGGTCAAAGCACAAGCTGGCCGAGTCACCTCAAGGCAGGCCGACTTACGGAGTAACCCGACCCGGAGGGTGTCCGCCTCACTGCGTCCTAGCCGATGTATATCGTATGTCGGCAGGCTCTTTGTAACTTGACTGCAGGTACCCACGGGGCCGGATTAACTAGGCATGAGCTGGGTTATATCAGACTTGCAAGAGAAGGAAGGTATCCCGCTGGTCAAAGGGTGGTCTCTGTGCGCTGGAGCGTGAGCAAAGCGGACAGAGGGAAGGACCAGCATGGCGTGGCCGACAAAGGTGGCGTAACCTATGTCGGCTGACGCTGGCACCATAGAGGGTTACGTAGCCTCTGCATGGCTTACGAAGGGAAAAGCTGACCCGGTCGATTTGCTATTTTGGGAGAGGCATATTCCCAGGAATATGCCTCCACGTATGCCCTAACTGGTAACCTAGCCTTCCCTTTATAAGGAGCGCTAGGACCTCTGTAGAAGGGGCGCGCGGCGAGTGGAATGATCATTGGGAGAAAGTAGTGGTGAGAGTAAGAGGGCTTCTTCTTCCTCCTCTGCCCAATACAGCTCAAGGAGCATCTTTTAACTCGGTAAACTTGGAGAATACAAAGCATCTGTGTGTGGAATCACCACACTATCCCTCCCTAGATTCCTCTAGTGCATATTGACCCCACCTTTAGCCTATCCATGGCATCTGCCGTGACACTACCATGACAACAACGATGCCCTTCGGGCTGAAGAACACAGGGGCCACCTACGAGCGGTGTATGCAGGCCTGCCTCAAGAGCCATCTTGGCCGCAATATTCAAGTCTACGTCGACAACATCATCGTCAAAACTAAGAAGGAGGCCTCAGTACTCGACGATCTTCGAGAGACCTTCGATAATCTTGACCGCTACTAGATCAAGCTAAACCCAGATAAATGCACCTTCGAAGTACCATCTAGGCAATTGCTCGGATACCTCATCTCCGCAAGGGGGATCAAGGCTAACCCGAAGAAAATAAAGGCCATACTAGCATGGAGAAACCAAAGAACATCAAAGGCATCCAGCAGCTGGCTGGGCGAATCGCAGCACTCAGTCGATTCATTAGTCGAATGGGCAAGAAGGCATTGCCGTTCTACCAGCTCCTTCGTAAAGCTGAAAAGTTTGAGTGGATAGAAGAAGCACAAGAAGCATTCGAAGACCTCAAGCATCTACTATCCACTTCGATGGTGTTGGTAACACCTAGAGAAAATGAGCCCCTATTGCTATACATCTCCACCACCAACCAGGTTGTTAGTATCGTGCTCGTAGTGGAACGAGTCGAAGAAAACAAAGTCCACGGAGTGCAACGCCCAGTATACTACCTTAGCGAGGTGCTTACGTCAACAAAACAGCGGTGCCCGCACTATCAGAAGCTGGAATATGGCGTCTTCATGATAGCTCGACAACTGAGCCACTACTTCCAGGAGAACCCCATCATTGTGGTAAATGACGCTCCACTAGGGCACATCCTCAACAATCTTGACGCCACCGGACGAGTCACACTTTGGGGGATAGAATTGTCTCCACGAGACATCACATATGAGAAGCGAGACATGATCAAATCGCAAGTACTCCCGGACTTCCTCGTTCACTAGATGGAGAACCAGCTCCCCGACATGTCAGACATGTCTTGCCTATGGACAATGCACTTCAATGGATCAAAACATCGAGAAGGAGCCGGTGCCGGCGTCATCCTGACATCACCACAAGGTGACAAGATGAGGTACATTTTGCAAATGCAGTTCCCTGCCTCCAACAATGAAGCTGAATACGAGGCCCTGCTCCATGGGATGCGGATGGCCAAAGCTTGTGGCGCAACACGACTCATCATGTACGGCGACTCTAAGCTGGTAGTGGATCAAACCATGAACCAGTGTGATGCCCTGAGCGACAACATTATCGCCTACCGCAACCTCTATGACACACTCAAAGGAGACTTCGACGGCTGCGAACTACAACATGTTGGCCGCGAGAGCAACGAAGAGGCGGATACACTCGCCAACATTGGCTCCACCTGTGCCCCGGTGCCACTTGGAGTATTCCTAGAGCAAATCTGCAAACACTCCGTCAAGCCAAAGGTTCCAGAACAGCTGGCCAGCATGTCAAAGGACTTGGGGGCTACGCCACCTGACGAACTCAAAACACCTGAAGATAAGGAACAAGAGACAGGACTTGAAGGCTCCATGGAGGTCATGCTGATCGAGCCATCCTGGACGTAACCATACATCACATACCTGCTCAGGAAAAGGCTGCCAGATGACCCGACAGATGCGTGACATATAGCACGATGATCCAAGGCTTTCGCCATCGTTAACGGTGAACTATATAAGCGCAGCATCACAGGAGTCTTTCAACGATGTGTCTCCAACGGAGACGAGAGAGCCATCCTCCTCGACATACACGAAGGCACTTGCGGCCATCATGCGGAAGCCGTGCCCTCGTCGCCAAAGCTCTATGAGTTGGTTTCTACTGGCCAACGACAATGCGCGATGCTAAGGACATAGTACAGAAGTGCAATGCTTGCCAAACATTCGCGGACAAACCGCACGCACATGGCGCAGAGCTTAGGCCAATACCAGTGGCCTGGCCCTTCACGCAATGGGGACTCGACATGGTTGGCAAGCTGCAAAAATCTTCATCTAGAGGTATGCCACGCGTGTCACCCCAAGAAATATCCAAGAAGTACAAGCGTCAAAGCTTGGGGATGCCCAAGGCATCCCCCTCTTCATCAATAAAAATCCGAGGTTTCTTCCAAATGCTTCATTTTTATTGTTTCATGCATAGTTGTGTTATTCTTGGAGCGTCTTCTTTTTTGTTTTCGTTTTGGTTTTTCATTTGCTTTGTTTGCTTAGTTTTCTGAATAAATTTGTTGGACCCCCTCTTTCATACATTGGTTTGCAAATATCTTGGTTTGGTTTGGAAAAGAGTAGGAAAGTTCATGCTTATGTGGTAAAAAGAGCTCGTTTTTTACTGTGGCCTATGCTTTGTCATGCCATGCTTGATATTGTTTTGGCTTTATGCTTAGTATTCTTTGCTGCAGCATGACTTGTTATAAACAATTGAGATTGCTTAATGTGCCTTGGATGAATCATGCGTTGTTTTAGCATATTAAAGCATAGTATAGTGGTATCCTCCTTTGATGCTTTATTTGGGTTGACTTGGCGCATGCTCACACCATGTTCTAACTATCTCAAGTCACCATAGCCTTTATGATACTTTAGTTTTAAACTTGTAGTATCACTTTATGCTTTGATCAATGATGTTTTGTCGCTCTGCATGATTATGGCCATTATTGCTCTCTTAGTTTGTCGCTCCCATTCTTTTGCTAGCCTCCACAATCAAGTATGAGTTCCACTCATGCATACAACTCCTTAAACCAATTTATTCCAAATAGTCCACCATACCTACCTACTAGCTTATGCTATTCCAAGTATATTCATGCTTTTCTTTACCTTCCAAATTAAACTTGTTATGAGAAAACTAGTGATTAAAGCTCTCACGAACTTGATGGCACACTTTACCTTTTTGCTTCTAATAAACTGAACCATTGGGTCCTTCTTTGTTGCGTATATGCTTGCGCTTTATAAGTTGAAATTAGCAGAACCATGTATCATGGGGAACGCTTTCAACATTGCACTTGTACTTTGTACCCCGTTGATATCTTGTTCTTTTGCTTACGGATCCCGGCGGTGTGAAATAAAAGTGGAACTTGTAAGATCATGGAGTTTGTATGTGTGTTAGAGAAACGCCTGGGCCGCTAGCCTAAGCCATGCCTAATCATGGTGGAAACTTGCAGCAAACCATAATGAGCACTCTATGAAGCATCCTCAATAAAAACCTATGCAAATAGCAAATAAAAAGATCACTGAGATGCTCATTGTCTGCTTGCCTTGTCATTTTGATTATGGGATAGCTCTTGTATCATGTGCAAGGGGTACCCCCTTGGCGGTTCTTTATGATACATATGTACTTACAATGACAGAGCTTACTTGTGACTAAAGTTGAGTAGCATGAGGTTCGGTCTTCATAAGTAAGGGGCATGAGATTTCGGTTTATAACTTGTCAAGCATATCCTCTTAGTTGTGTCACTTTAACCTTAATCACCTTCAAGATGCTTATGATAGGGGCAATGAGAGCTGAAAGCTATAAGTACCATTATTTTTGGAAGCTCTTTATGAGACTTGAATCCCTACTTCCTTTTATAAAGGCCTTTCTTCCACCATTATATTGAGTCTCCACCTTCTACCTTTATGCACCTACTTTGAGAGCATAGTGGCCATTCTTAGTTCTATGTGCATTGTCCCAAGACTAGTTGATTGATGCATATCTTGGTATTGCTTCTTTTAAACTATTTGTATCTAGTCACTCTTATGAACTTTGAAGGTGTCCTATGCATTTATATTTGCTACTCTATTGAGGGACAAGCTGAATACTATTATGCTATGTTTTGTTTATGTGAAACAAACAAACGTCTTGCAAAGCATTGATATTCATGAATCTTTTGTTTGTGCCTTTTCATGTTGCATCATAGTTTCTTTGTCTTATTGCTAGAACTTTGTCTTTCATGTTATGATTGAAGTACTATGATCCCAGCTTTGAATGTTTTACAAATACTTTGATCAAGTCTTTGATGGTGCATGTCACCACAAAAATTATTCTTTCTTTTTATCACTTACCTACTCGAGGACGAGCAGGAGTTAAGCTTGGGGATGTTGATACATTGCAAATTTATCTATAATTTTTGATGTTCCATGCTTGGTTTTATCGACTTTCTTGTGTTTTGTCCACACTTTGGAGTAATTTTCATATGATTTCTTGGACTAACCTATTAACAAGAGCCACAGTGCCAGTTGCCTGTTTTCTGCTGTTTTTGGTTCCAGGAAAGTCAGAAAATGAATATTCTCGGAACTGGACGGGACAAAAGCCAAAGTGCCCATTTTCGGAAGTCATCAGATGCCAGAATACGAGACGGAGAAGGGCCAGAGGGCAGCCACACCACCTGGCCGCGCGGCTAGGCTTGGCCCGCGCCAGGGGGTGGTGTGGCCAGCCCAAGCACCCCCTCCGCCTCTCCTTCCGCCTATATATTGCCCTCGTGACCAAAACCCTAGGTACCCGATCAAAAAATCCACGAAAGAGTCTGTAGCCGCCGTCATCTCCATCCCTAGATCGGGAGGGATCTGAAGCTCTTCCCGGCACCCTGCCGGAGAGGGGAATTCACCCTGGAGGCCTTCTTCATCACCATGCAAGCCTCTGGTGTGATGCGTGAGTAGTTCATCCTTGGACTACGGATCCATGTAGTAGCTAGATGGCTGGTTCTCCTCCTTTGTGCTTTCATGTTTAGATCTTGTGAGCTCCGTTCATGATCAAGATCATCTATTTGTAATTTTGCATGTTGTGTTTGTGGGGATCCGATGGATATTGAGATTCTATTTCAGATTAATTATTGATTCTATCATGTCTTTGTTATTTGTGATCTTGCATGCTTTCGGTTGTTAGTAGCTATCTTGGCCAAGTAGATGCTAGCAACTTCAAGAGTTAGTATTTATGCTCGATAGTGGGTTCATGCCTCTGGTATTCTGGGGAAGTGGCAGAAATCTCTAAGGTACTAGATGTGCTGTTGCTACTAGGGAGAAAACAATAATCCTTTGTTCATAGAACAATCGTATTGTTTACATTACACGCATGTATAATGTCGTAATGCCCAATCAAATCTCAAAGGAGTCAAGATGATTAGTATATGCATGTATTGCTTTCTCGATGTTTGTTAATTACCCCGCTGTAATTTGTTCACCCAACATGTTATCTATCTTAAGGAGAGCCACCTCTAGCGAGCTATGGATCCCAGTCTTTTTCTTTTACATACAATCTATAAACTGTTTACTGTTTTGTGTTTACTTTCTCCAGACTATTACTTCCTTCCATTCGATACGTTTAATCCTTTGTTTTCAGCAAAACACGGTGAGATTGACAACCTCATCGCAAGTTGGGGAAAAAGTTCTGTGGTTGTGTTGTGCAGGTCTCCATGTTGCTACTAGCACCGGTAGTGCGCCCTGCCAAGGCTCAACTAGCAACACCTTTGGGGTGTTTCCTTGCCCCTACTAGTTCGATTAAACCTTGGTTTCATAACTGAGGGAAACTTGCTGCTGTGCTCATCACACCTTCCTCTTGGGGTTCCCCAACGAGCTTGTTAATACAAGAGCCATCAGCCCGTAACCAACCAAACTGGCACCACTGCTGTCAAATTCTTCGAGTCCATCGTCTACCGGTTTGGGGTGCCACGTTGCATCATCAGTGACAATGGAATAAACTTCACTTCGAAGGAGTTTGGTGACTTCTATGATAAGATGGGCATCAACGTTAGCTACGCCTCTATGGCACACCCTCAGACCAATGGTCAAGTCAAAAAGGCCAACATCCTTGTCTGCAACAGCATCAAAAAGATACTCCTACGGCCCCTTGATATGTTGCTAACATATCTATTCTTTTTTATGTTCCATGCTTGGTTTATATCTACTTTCTTAGGTTTTGTCCCAACTTTGGAGTATACACTTTCTTGGACTAACCTATTAACAAGATGCCACAGTGCCAGCTGCCTGTTTTCTGCTGTTTTTGGTTCTAGGAAAGTCAGAAAATGAATATTCTTGGAATAGGATGGGACAAAAGCCAAAGTTAATATTTCACCGAGGGGGACACGAAGCCAGAAGACGAGACGGAGAGGGGCCAGAGGCCAGCCACACCACCTGGCCGCGGCCAGGCCTGGCCCGCGCCAGGGGGTGGTGTGGCTGCCTAGGTCACCCCCTCAGCCTCCCCTTTCTCCTATATATTGCCTTCGATACAAAAACCCTAAGGACCCGATCAAAATTCCACGAAAGAGTCTATAGCCACCGTCATCTCCATCCCTAGGTCGGGAGGGATTTGAAGCTCTTCTCGGCACCCTGCTGGAGGGGATAATTCACCCTGGAGGCCTTCTTCATCACCATGCAAGCCACCAGTGTGATGCATGAGTAGTTCATCCTTGGACTACGGATCCATGTACTAGCTAGATGGTTGGTTCTTCTCCTTTGTGCTATCATGTTTAGATCTTGTGAGCTCTGTTCATGATCAAGATCATATATTTCTAATCCTACATGTTGTGTTTGCGGGGATCCGACGGATATTGAGATGCTATTTCAGATTGATTATTGATTCTATCATGTCTTTGTTATTTGTGATCTTGCATGCTCTCTGTTTTTAGTAGATATCTTGGCCGAGTAGATGATAGCAACTCCAAGAGGGAGTATTTATGCTCGATAGTGGGTTCGTGCCTCTAGTAATCTAGGGAAGTGACAAAAATCTCTAAGGTACTAGATGTGCTATTGCTACTAGGGAGAAAACAACAATCCTTTGTTCATAGAACAACCGTATTGTTTACTTCACATGCAATGCTTAATGCAATTATCTGTTGCTTGCAACTTAATACTGGAGGGGGTTCATATGATAACCTGAAGGTGGATTATTAGTCATAGATGTAGTTGGATTGCGATCTATGTATAATGTTGTAATGCCCAATCAAATCTTAAAGGAGTCAAGATGATTAGTATATACATGTATGCTTTCTCGATGTTTGTCAATTGCCCCACTGTAATTTGTTCACCTAACATGTCATTTATCTTAAGGAGAATCACCACTAGTGAACTATGGACCCCGGTCCTTTCTTTTACCATCAATCTACAATTGTTTGTTGTTTTCTGTTTACTTTCTGCAAGCTATTACTTTCTTCCACACAATACGTTTAATCTTTTGTTTTCAGCAAAACTGGTGAGATTGACAACCTCACTGTAAGTTGGGGACAAAGTTCTGTGGTTGTGTTGTGCATGATTCCAAGTTGGAAACAACATCTTGGAGGTGTTTCCTTGCTCCTACTGGTTCGATAACCTTGGTTTCACAACTGAGGGAAAACTTGATGTTGTGCTCATCATACCTTCCTCTTGGGGTTCCCCAACAAGCTCGATATTTTGGGCCATCAAGCAACTTACTAGCGCCGTTGCCGGGGAGTGAATAAGAAGAAACTCCCATGTCAACCACGTGCCAGCAAGGATTTTTCTGGCACCGTTGTCGGGGAGTCAAGGACATCTTCACAAGGGGAGTCCCTCATAACCAATCTCTTTACTTTGTTATTTTTGTTTTGCTTAGTTTATTTCTGCTTTGTTTGCTTGTTTTTTTATCAAAAACACAAAAAAATAGTTGTACTAGTTTGCTTTCTTTATTAAAAACACAAAAAATGACTACTCTTGAAAACACTAAGTTGTGTGACTTCACTAGCACCAACAACAATGATTTCATGTGCACACCTATTGCTCCACAGGTTCCTGGAGCTACTTTCTTTGAAATTAAACCTGCTTTGCTTAATCTTGTTATTAGAGAACAATTATCTGGTGTTGGTACTGAAGATGCTATTGCTCACCTTAATAACTTTGTTGAACTTTGTGAGATGCAAAAGCATAGGGATATAGATGGGGATATTATTAAGCTTAAATTGTTTCCTTTCTCTTTGAAAGGAAAAGCTAAAGAATGGTTGCAATCCCTAACTAGAAATAGTATTGATTCTTGGACTAAATGCAAAGATGCTTTCACTGGAAAATACTATCCTCTTGCTAAGATTATATCTATGAGAAGTGAAATAATGAAGTTTAAACAATCTGATAATGAACATGTTGCTCAATCTTGGGAAAGAATGAAATTTTGGTAAAGAATTGTCCCACTCATGGACTGACTGCTTGGATGATTATCCAAACCTATGCGGGACTGAATTATTCTTCAAGAAATCTATTGGATTTTGCTGCTGGAGTACCTTTATGACCATTACTTTGGGTCCTGCAACAAACCTTATGGATAATATGATGGTTAACTATTCTAAATGGCATACTGAGAGAGCTCCACAAGGTAAGAAGGTAAATTCTGTTGAAGAAACCTCCTCCTTGAGTGATAAAATTGATGTTATTATGTCTATGCTTGTTAATGGGAAAGCTCATATTGACCCAAATCATGTTCCCTTAGCCTCTTTTGTTGCTCAAGAAGAGCAAGTTGATGTGAACTTTATAAGAAATAATAATTTTGGTAACAATGTTTATGGTAATAACAATTATAGGCCATATCCTCCTAATAATATTTATGGTTATCATGGTAAACCTGGAATACCTAGTGAATAAAGAATTTTAGAAGTTGAAAGAGCCACTAGAAACTTCATGCAAATGCAGTATGAGCAGAATAAATTATTTACTAAAACCATGGAGGAACAATCTACTATTTTGAAAAATATTAGTCATCAACTTGAGAGTTTAAATAGGGAAATTCCTAGTTTGCAATTAAAACTTTCTAATGCTGAAAGAAATATATCATCCTTGTCTGAAGCACAATCCTCTTTGATTAATAAAATGGCTGCTAAACCTGAAACTATTGAGAATTCCTTTGCTGCTACTAATGTTATACAAGTTAGAATTGAAAATGTTAGACTATTAGCTGAATTGCATGCTAAGTGGGAAAGAGAAGATGAAATTGCTAGAAATATTAGTGTTTCTACTATCACTACCACTAATATTGAAGCTAATAAACCCAATGGAACCTTTTCTAATAAAAATGCTGAAATTCTTCGAGACATGGGTAACAATAGCTGTACTACTTTAGATTATAATTATGATTTTGATCTTGATGGTTGCAACATCTCTGAAGTTATTATGTTCCTACAAAATCTTGCTAAAAGTCCTAACGCTAGTGCTATGAATATGGCCTTTACAAAACACATTACTGATGCTCTCATAAAAATTAAAGAAGAAAAGATGAAACATAAAGCTTCTATTCCTATAAAACAAGAAGATGGTTGTGAACCCATCATTAATATGAAAGTGAATGACTTTGATTTCAAAGCTTTATGTAATCTTGATAGTAGTGTTTCCATTATGCCTAGAAGGATTTATGATATGCTTGATTTGACTCCACTTGAAGATTGTTATTTGAATGTCCCACTTGATGATAATGCTAAAAGGAAACTCATGGGGAGTCTTAATGATGTTCTTATTTTGTTTAACAATGCCTATGTCCCCGTTGATTTCTATGTTTTGGATGTTGAATGCAATGCTTCTTGTCCTATTACTTTGGGAGGTCCTTTTCTTAGAACTGTTGGTGCCATTATTGATATGAAAGAAGGCACCATTAAATATCAACTACCACTCAAGAAAGGTATAGAACACTTCCCTAAGAAGAGAGACAAGATCCCTTTTTCTTCTCCTATGAAAACATAATTTGCTCTTAATGCTTCTTCATTTGAGAACACTTGATTCTTTTCTTGCTTCTTATGCCTAACTTAAAGGCGTTAAAGAAAAGTACTTATTGGGAGATAACCCAAAAAATTTAGATGAGTCTTGGAAGTTATTACCTATGTAATAACCCCTCCTTATCCTTTTTATTTGCTTTTTGTGCAAAGAGTAACCTCTAATGAGCGAGAAGTAATGCTTGGTAAAGTTGCTGTCCCGAAACAGATTTTTGTGCTTTGCTGTAAAAATTCATGTAAAATCTCTGTATGTCGGTTTGAGCTGTGAATTTTTGTGCTTGTTCCCCAGGTTGTTATCTAACTTCAGTTAGTTCAACACTTTTCTATTTGAGCAACATAAGGTCTTC
The DNA here is from genome assembly GCA_910589775.1 of Avena eriantha. Taxonomy (NCBI): domain Eukaryota; kingdom Viridiplantae; phylum Streptophyta; class Magnoliopsida; order Poales; family Poaceae; genus Avena; species Avena eriantha. Next base: position 303,128,782 of record OU342746.1, on the reverse strand, counting down.
GAAAAAATTGGTTTTTACCTGCTGGTCTGTTTTGACAGATTTCTGCCATTATTTGCATTTGCTTCTTGTTGATTCCTTTTTGGATTATTTTGGGGGAATTGAGATTTTTTATGGAAGTGCTACAGTAGATTGTGTTTTGATGGAAGTTTTATTGGTGTTGGAACTGAACCCAAAGACTTATTATCTTGAGTGCACTAATGTTGCTAATAAAGATTGTGTGGAGTTTTGTATGAAGGAAAAATTTTAGGTGTATGGAAAGAATGATGTAATGAGATGAAGAATGGACTAAAGCTCAAGCTTGGAGATGCCACGCGTGTCACCCCAAGAAATATCCAAGAAGTACAAGCGTCAAAGCTTGGGGATGCCTTGGGCATCCCCTTCTTCATCAATAAAAATCTCAGGTTTCTTCCAAACACTTCATTTTTATTGTTTCATGCACAGTTGTGTTGTTCTTGGAGCGTCTTCGTTTTCTTTTTCGATTTTCATTTTAGTTTGCTTGGTTTGCTTGAATAAATTGGTTGGACCCCTCATTCATACATTAGTTTTCAAATAAGTTTGGTTTGGATTGGAAAAGAGTAGGAAAAGCTCATGCTTAAGTGGTAAAAGGAGCTTGTTTTTGACTATGGCCTATGCTTTGTCATGCCATGCTTGATATTGTTTTGGCTTTATGCTTAGTGATTTTTGCTGTAGCATGACATGTTATAAACAATTGAGATTTCTTAGTGTGCCTTGAAAGAATCATGCGTTGTTTTAGCATATTAAAGCATAGTATTGTGGTATTCTCCTTTGACGCTTTATTTGGGTTGACTTGGCGCATGCTCACACCATGTAATTACTATCCCAAGTCGCCATAGCCTTTATGATCCTTTATTTTTCGACTTGTAATGTCACCTTATGCTTTAATTAATGATGTTTTGTCGCTTTGCATAATTATGGCCATTATTGCTCTCTTAGTTGGTCGCTCACGGTCTTTTGCTAGCCTCCATAACCAAGTATGAGTTCCACTCATGCATCCAACTCCAAATAAAACCTAGTTATTCCAAAGAGTCCACCATACCTACCTATTAGCCTTTTCTATTCCAAGTATATTCATGTTTTTATCTACCTTCCAAATTAAACTTGTTATGTGAAAATTTGTGATTAAAGCTCTCATGAACTTGATGGCACACTTTACTTTCTTGCACTTGATAAACTTGAACCATTGTGTCCATCTTTGTTGCGTATATGCTTGCACTTTATAAGTTGAAGTTAGCAGAACCATGTATCATGGGGAATGCTTTCAACATTTCACTTATTATTCCGTTGATATCATGATTCTTTTGCTTATGGATCCCGGCGGTGTGAAATAAAAGTGGAACTTGTAATATATGGAGTTTGTATGTGTGTTAGAGAAACGCCTGGGCCGCTAGCCTAAGCCATGCCTAATCATGGTGGAAACTTGCAGCATAACCATAATGAGCACTCTATGAAGCACCCTCAATAAAAACCAATGCAAATAGCAAATAAAAAGATCACTGAGATCCTCAATAAAAACCTATGCAAATAATGTATCTATAATTTTTGATGTTCCATGCTTGGTTTATATCTACTTTCTTATGTTTTGTCCCAACTTTGGAGTATTTTTATACACTTTCTTGGATTAACCTATTACGAAGATGCCACAGTGCCAGCTGCCTATTTTCTGCTGTTTTTGGTTCCAGGAAAGTCAGAAAATGAATATCCTTGGAATTGGACGGGACAAAAGCCAAAGTCAATATTTCACCGAGGGGGACATAGAGCTAGAAGACGAGACGGAGAGGGGCCAGAGGCTGGCTAGGCCTGGCCCGCGCCAGGGGGTTATGTGGCCGCCTAGGGCACCCCTCGGCCTCCCCTTTCGCCAATATATTGCCTCCGATACAGAAACCCTAAGGACCCGATCAAAATTCCACGAAAGAGTTTGTAGCCACTGTCATCTCCATCCCTAGATCGAGAGGGATCTAGAGCTCTTCCCGGCACCCTTATGGATGGGAGAATTCACCCTGGAAGCCTTCTTCATCACCATGCAAGCCTCCGGTGTGATGCATGAGTAGTTCATCCATGGACTATGTTGAGGGGATACCCTCGGGTAGGGTAACGCCGAGGTGTAAAGGCCGAGTTAGCTGGGGTACGACACGGTCAAAGCAAGTGCTAACCGAGTCACCTCAAGGAAGGCTGAACCACGGAGTGACCCGGCCCATGGAGCATCTCCTTAGCCGTAGCCCGGCCGACATAAAATATATGTCAGCCATGTTTGTCTATCTGTTGTGCAGGTACATTCGTTGCCAGATTAGCCACGTGCAAGCCAGACTATCATATGGATTCCAATAGAAGGAAGGAATCTCCCGCTGGTCAAAAGGTGGCTTTAGTAGCTGTAGCATGAGCGAAGCAAAGCAAAGAGGAGGACCAGCGGGTCAGGGGCGACTAAGATGATGCGGGCAATGTCGGCTGACGTAGCCCGTGTCTGGTGACGCATAAAGACGAGGATTACGTTGCGGGTTATTTACAAAGCCTGGACGAGCCGTTAAAGAGAATAAATAAGCATCTATCTTTAGTCGAGGGGCATATTCAGAGAATATGCTGCCACGTGTTGAAGGGAATATGTCCGAGAGGCACTAATAAAGTGTTTATTATCTTATTCCATGTTTATGATAAATGTTTATTTTGCATGCTATAATTGTATTAATTTGGAAACGTTAATACATGTGTGTTTAATAAACAAAAGGAAAGTTCCTAGTTATGCCTCTCTTATAAACTAGCTCGTTGATTAACACGATGATCAAGGTTTCCTAATCATGGACATTGGATGTTGTTAATAACGAGGTCACAACATTGGTGGAATGATGTGATGAACATTCATTCGAAGTATAACATTACGATCAAAGTCATTATGTTTATATTGCTATAACATCATACGAAGTAATCTTAGTAATTAGACCATGAGATCATGTTAATTGCTAACACCGGAAGAGTATCTTGATAACATCAAATATCACACCATAACAGGGTGACTATAAAGGTGGGTTCAGTGCTACGAAGGCATTATGTTGAGGCTCATGGATCAAGAGTGGACTTTTTCCATCCCGATGACGGATAGATATACTCTGGGCCCTCTCGGTGATATCACATTGAAATAGCTTGCAAGCAAGTGATGTGATCACTAGAATGGTATATCACGGGAACGAGAAAAGAGTGCATGTCGGTAACGAGATCAAACTAGGTATTTGGATGCTGATGATCGAATCTCGGACATGTAATATATCGCGAGACAAAGGGATTTAGTTACGATGTTAAAGGTTCACACGATCACAAGAGTCATCGTTGAATATGTGGGAGTCAGTACGGATCTCCAGGTCCCGCTGCTGATTATTGATCGGAGATGGGTCTCGATCATGTATGCATTATTTGCGAACCGTAGGGTGACACACTTAATGGATACCGACACCATTGGAGAAAATATGTTTCAGATAAAGATTTAAGAAAGCGCTGGAATCATTTCGATGGAAACCGGAATTGTTTCGGGTGAAATTGCTGAAACTGGTTATGCTTGTGATATTGAAATGTTGCAGGGGGTTTTATGTGAATCTTTGTTAATTAACATAATTAACAAAATTCTGAATAAAATAAATAAAATAGTTTTATTTAATGAGAGCTTGCATTAAATTTGGTGGAAATTTAATGCATGTGAGTGGAAGTGTGAGTGGAGGCATATTTATGTGAGTGGAGCATCCACCACATGAATGATGGAAGAGGTGGGGGCACCACCATGGCTGCCATGCCATGGCCCTTGGCTACCCCCCTCTCCTCCTCACAACACACACCTCCTCGTGAAGGATCTCTGTCCCCCTCTAGTTATTCCCCATGGTCTCGGAATAGCGAGATACATGTTCCTGGTGGCTTTATCTGGAAAGGAAATGCTGCTTCCGCTACTTTGCTAGAGCGAGGGACGGAGGTTGTCGGGTACCGGACGTGTGTGCGATCATGGATGCACCGCTGCTTTGCGGTGATGGACTTGGTGGTGCTGGACTTGCTGGAGCTGGATCTGATGGACGTGCTAGAGCCGGACCTACTGGACTTCATCACGATCTTGAGATTGGCAAGTGTACGACTACATCATCCACGAGTTCCAACTCGTTAACAAAGCTTTTTTGTCTTCGAGGGTAAGTTATCTATGGATGTATATCCACCTGTTGCTTGTATCTAGTAGATAGATCTTGGCGTATAGTTCCCATCAGAGGAATTTTTTTGTTTTCTATGCTGCGAACCCAACATGTGTGCCCTAACTTTGTAACCCGGGCTTCCCTATATAAGGAGCATTGAGGCCTCCATAGAGGGGGATCGATCATTTTCTCTGTCTAAGGTAGAACTCTAGGGGTAGTTAGTGGGGAGTAAGAGACATTGTCTCCTTCTCACCAATAGCTTAAGGAGCATATGTAAACGCCATTGATAGAGAGGATACAAGAACATCTGTGTGTGGAATCAGCACGTTCTCCCTCCCTGGATTCCCCTAGCACACATTGGCTCCATATTTGGCCTATCCACGGCATCTGATGTGCCACCACCACGATAGTTGGCGCCCACCGTGGGGCTAGCGGTGCTAGCAGGGGTGAAAATACGGACAGGAAGCATCTTCAGCACCGGCGAGTGCGTCGTCTCCGGCCTGGTTTAGCGCTTTGGAGCGTTGGACTACGTCAGCGACAACACAGGGAGCTTCAGTTGGCACCCCCCTCCGCGCAATGGCGTCTTCATCAAGCTTGGCACGCACAAGATCTACGTTGATGTGGATGAGTCCTCTGTTAATCCGCGGCACATCATCGAGGGAGGCGAACCACCTCTCAGCGTAGCTCATGGTGTGCGCATCACTCGCCCCACCAGCAGCGTTGAGGTCCTGATGACCGCGCCAGACGCAGAAGCGAGCAAGGGCCCGACGCTAGAGCCGGAGGTCACGCCGAAGCAGACCAGGTCTAGATTCCCCCACTAGAGAGGCCAGAGAATGTGCTCCAGCAAGTAATAGATAGCCTAGCAACACCAATAGCACATGTGGTAGATCCGGCTTAGGCACAAGCTGAGCTTGAAGAAACTAGGCGGAAAATGTTAGCTGGGGCAAACAAGGTAGCAGAGCTGCAGCAGTCTTTGAACATTACTTTGAGAGAATATGCAAAGGCAAATCACATAGATGGAATGAAAATCTGAGGTAGGAACCTGATTACTAAGATTGACAAGGAATACGAGCCTAGGCCGGGTTAGACAGTGATGATAGTAACGGGAGGGATGGATAGATACAGTACCCTAGCAAAGAACCTCAGGGCAGCAAATGCGGCCGCGTCCGAGTTAGAAGGTTTAACCGAAGAGGCCCGACAAAGGAAACAAGAGAGGGTGAATCACTTGTTGAGAGTCGCTTGCCAGCAAATTAAGAAATGAACAAGATAAACCCGGTACCACTAGGAGCGTCACACGTGGTTCATTCGGCCAGGAATAACCCGGCAAGATCCGGAGGATCCACATCATCTCCGGGTCACAATCCCAGGAGAGAAGAAGTAGTAAACTCCAGGAGAAGAGACAAACAGATGGTTCCCTACGATCCAGTAAGGGCCGGAAAAGGCAAAGCACTACAAGTTGATGAAGATCGGCACAGTACTAGCCAAGGTGTGGCTGGACGAGGTAACCACGACCAAGGCAATGCCGGTCAGAGGAATGCTGCCAACAGCAATGCCGGACAGTGTGATCCCGTGGGAACGGGGCAAAACATACCTCGACAGCAGCATCAGCGTGCACCTCGGCAAGAGGGAAGTGCAAGACAAATGGCACAACAACAAAATGCTTGTCTGGATCAGGAAAGGTATAATGATGGTTATTCGGCTATGATCAACGACGGATACCCCAGACTGGATCACCACATAATTGGGTCAAGGCTAGGATGCAGGAACTTGCAGCCAGATGATGCAAGGTTGAAACTGGATAGGATTTACAGGTCAGAGCTAATCGAAATACAAGGTCCACCTGGTACAACATGCTTTGGGCCCCGGATTATGAAGGAGCTACCAGTGTCGAACTTTCAGCTGGCCAGAGGAACCAGAACCTATGATTGTAGTACTAGGCCAGCAGATTGGCTGGTTGATTATGCAACGGCAGTCAAGATCGCAACAGGGAATTTGAGATGTGCAGTGAGATATGTGTCACAAATGTTGGAAGGACCAGCGAGAGTTTGGTTGAACAATTTTCCACCAGGAAGTGTTAACTATTGGCTAGGTTTTGAGGAGTTGTTCGTTAGCAACTTTTCGAGCACCTACAAGATCCAAACAGGCCACAGACTCTGGCGCTATGCCGACAAAGACCGAATGAGCCAGACCGGGATTTCTTGACTCGGTGGTGCAACGTGCGTAACTCATGCGAGGGAGTAATTGAATCACAAGCTATTGCGTGGTTTGCCCAGGGATGCAGATATGGGAGTATGTTGTGGCAGAGGCTGCAACGAGATATGCCAACCACTTTGGCTGAGACAATCCGGATCGCAGATTCGTATGCCTTGGGAGATCCAACGCAATCCCGACTAATGACAAGCGAGGCAAACGAGGAATATTACAACCGAGATGGCTCCGGGTCATCGAGGAGGAATGATTTTCGAGGAAAGAAAAGGGACGAGCGTCCGGATTATAGATATAAGTTGCAGCAGGTGGCAGCGGTAGACCGGGACAAACCCAATGCTGGCGCCAGCTAGCGCCAAAAAACCGCAGGACAAAACTGGCAACAGAAAAATGAAGGGAAGAAGCCTTGGACCCCGGAGGACACAGATAGGCCGAGGTATACGTTCAAATCTATGTTGGATCAACCTTGGCAATGCCATACGCCAAGTCCAAGCAGTCCGGCAAATCATACAACCCAAAAATGTGAGTGGATGAGGAAGTTAGAGCAGGGAAGTTTGGGGAATGCGCAGGCACCTCGGAACGAAGCACCTAGGAATGAGGCACCACGACAACCATCACTAACAGGGGGAATGGATATCAACTAATGTTGCCACCACCTCCATCGAGGTACAAAAATCAGGAAAGAAGGGATGCAGTACATCAAGTAGACAATAACCAGCAATAAGGTCAAGGTTGCCACGAGAACGAGGGACGAAACGAGTACAGGGAGCATCATCAAAGTTACCGTGTGTTTACCACGGAAGAAAATGACCGGAAAAGCTTGCAGCGCCGGCATATGGAGGTAAACGCGGTAATGCCAGCGGTAGTGAGATACATGCCCTGGGCAGATCAGGAGATTACGTGGAGTATTAAGGATCACCCAAAGATCATGCCTAGCCCTAGGACTTATGCACTGGTCCTAGATTCGACGTTCATCGGGCCGAATCTCAATGTGAGGTTTTCCAAAGTACTAATTGACAATGGTAGTACTGTCAACATAATGTACAAGGATACCATGCAGAAGTTGGGAATAACAGAAAACATGCTACAAGCAACGAGGACCACCTTTCATGGCATTGTGCCAGGAATTTCCTGTGAGCCAATTGGCAAGGTCCGGGTTGATGTATTATTCGGCACGAGAGATAATTGTCGGACTGAAAATTTGGAGTTCGAAGTGGTGAATCTGGAGAGCGCTTATCACGTGTTACTCGGCAGGCCCGCACTGAAAAATTTCATGGAAAGTACTCACATCAACTACCTTAAGATGAAACTTCCCGGACCAAGGGGAGTGATAACTGTATCAGGAGACTTCCGGTGTTTGATCGAGTGTGCCTCGGCCGGATCTAACTTATCCGAGTCACTCGTGATAGCTCAGGAAAAAAGGAAGATACTAGAAGTAGCGGCACTGGCTCAATCCGCGCAACAACATATGTCAGCTCTGACCAACCCGCACGGGAGCGTGTATTCCAAGCAACCAAGGACACAAAGAAAGTGCCAATCGATGATCAGTTCCCAGAGCGCACCGTAACCATTGGTGCCAGGTTAAGCAGCAAATAGGAAAGCGAGCTCGTCAACTTCCTCCGTGAGAATTGGGATATCTTTGCTTGGTCCACTCAGGATCTGCAAGGTGTACCGAGGGAGTTGGCTGAGCACTCATTAAATGTAAGGCCCGGGGCTAAGCCGGTAAAGCAGCCTCTCTAGTGTTTCGGAGAAGACAGAAGGAAAGTTATTGGGGATGAGATAGCAAGGCTCCTAACAGCCGGGTTTATCATGGAAGTACTCTATCCATATTGGCTCTCTAATCTGGTGCTTGTGGAAAAGAAGAAAGATGATTCGAACGTGGCGGTGGTATGGCGGATGTGCATTGACTACACGAACCTGAATAAGGTGTGTCCCAAAGATCCATTTCCACTCCCTAGAATAGATCAAGTCATAGACTCGACAGTCAGATATGAACTAATGTCATTCATTGATGCGTATTCTGGTTTCCACCAGATACCTTTGAATCCAGATGATCAAATAAAAACTGCATTTATTACCCCCTACGGGGCTTATTGCTATCACATTGTGCTGTTTGGACTACGTAATGCAGGAGCAACGTACCAGCGATGCATGCAAAAATGCTTACACGACCAAATAGGTCAGAACGTGCAAGTTTATGTGGATGATGTGGTGATAAATACTAAGGAAAGCAATACGCTCCTTGATGACATCCGGCAGATGTTCGTGAACTTGAGAAGGTTCTAGATGAAGCTTAAACTGGAGAAATGCACCTTTGGTGTGCCCGCGGGAAAGTTACTCGGTTTTCTAGTGTCTAGTTGAGGTATCGAAGCTAACCCGACAAAAATCTGAGCCATAGAGAGAATGGAACTACCAAAATGCCTTAACAATGTGCAGAAGTTCATTGGTTGCCTGGCGTCGTTAAGGCGGTTCGTATGTCGGTTGGGAGAGAAGGCCTTGCCCCTCTACCAGTTAGTGAAAAGGTAGACAAATTCACATGGACACCACAGGCGGACCTTGCATTTCAAGAATTGAAAAAGGTGTTGTCTACTACACCAATCCTACCAGCACCACTACCAAAGGAGCCAATGCTGCTTTACGTAGCCGCGACCAACTGAGTCGTAAGTGCAGTAATTGTAGTAGAGCACGAGGAAGAAGGAAAGTTGGTGCAAAGACCGGTGTATTATCTGAGCGAGGTATTGTCAGCTTCAAAACAGAATTACCCTCACTATCAAAAGATGGCATATGGCGTATATATGTCGGCCAAGAAACTCAAACAATATTCTGAGGAACATCCCATCAAAGTGATATGTGAGGCACCCATATCAGAGATTATGAGTAACAAAGATGCAAGTGGTCGTATAGCAAAATGGGCAATCGAGTTAGCCCCATATGCGCCGCAATTCGATAGAAGAGAGGCGATAAAATCGCAAGCCGTGGCAGATTTCTTTGTGGAGTGGGCCGAGATGCAGTATGAGCTACCTCTGTCGGACTCCAATTATTGGCGAATGCACTTCGACGGATCAAAATTGAAAGATGGGTTGGGCGCCGGAGTAGTGCTTACCTAGCCCAAGAAGGATCAACTGAAATATGTCCTTCAAATCCATTTTAGTGCCTCGAATAATGTTGTGGAATACGAAGCATTGGTACATGGTCTCAAAGGAGCAAAAGAAGTGGGGATATGTCGGATACAATGCTTTGGAGATTCGGATTTGGTGGTGCAACAAGTGTCTGGAAATTGGGATGCCTTGGATGCTAACATGGCCCTATACAGATTCCATGTTCAAAAAAGTGGATTTTTTGAAGGGTGCGAATTCCATCACATACCTCGGATTGAAAACGAGGCAACATATACGCTGTCCAAGTTAGGCTCATCCTGGTAGCCAATCCCGCCAAATGTTGCTTTGGAGCACTTGATAAAACCATCTATCACACCATCGCATGAATCAGACTCAATTTATATTCTGGCAATCTCCGGATCTAGAGCTGCACCTATGGAGATAGATTGGGGAGGCACCTCGGCAAACCCGGGGACTGCTTTAGCAAACTCGAGGACTGATCAGCCAGACCCTGCAGGGGTTTTGTCGGTGGATGCAATGGAAATTGACGAAGAACCATTTCCCGTCCGGGCCATACCATCCTGGGCCAGGCCAATATATGATATCCTGAAAAGAGGAGTTTTGCCGGATGATGAGATACTCTCACGACAGATCCAAAGGAGAGCAAAGGCCTATACTATTATCAACGCCGAATTATACAAAAGAAGTGTGACAACAGTGCTGCAGCGGTGTGTTGACCCGGAGGAAGGACTTGACATACTCCGAGATATTCACCAAGGTGAATGTGGCCATCATGCCTCCTCAAGGGCGTTAGTGGAAAAATCTTTCTGGCATGGCTTTTATTGGCAAAGTGCTTTGGAGCAAGTAGAGGATTTGGTGAGAAAATACAGTGGATGTCAAAGATACGCCACGAAAACTCATTTACCAATGTCGGAGCTGAAAACTATCCCCATTACCAGGCCATTTGTTGTATGGTGCCTAGATATGGTAGGGCCATTTAAGCCGGCTAAAGGAGGGATGACCCATATGCTAGTTATGGTCGACAAGTTCACCAAGTGGATTGAAGTGAAACCAATTCAGAAATGTGATGGGGCAACAACAGTAAGATTCCTCAAGGATATAATCCTGAGATATGGCTATCCCCATAGCATCATAATTGATAATGGAACAAATTTCGCTGAAGGAGCAATTGCGAGGTCCTGCCGAGAAAAGAAGATTCGGCTAGATGTCGCCTCAGTCGTGATACATTGCAAATGTATCTATAATTTTTGATGTTCCATGCTTGGTTTTATCCACTTTCTTGTGTTTTGTTCCAACTTTGGAGTACTTTCATTATGATTTCTTGGAATAACCTATTAACAAGAGCCACAGTGCCAGCTGCCTGTTTTCTGCTGTTTTTGGTTCCAGGAAAGTCAGAAAATGAATATTCTCAGAATTGGACGGGACAAAAGCCAAAGTGCCTATTTTTCCGGAAGGGATCAAGTGCCAGAATACGAGATGGAGAAGGGCTGGGGGGCGGCCACACCACCTGGCCGCGCGGCCAGGCCTGGCCCGCGCCAGGGGGTGGTCTGGCCGACCCCAACACCCCCTTGGCCTCTCCTTCGGCCTATAAGTTGCCCTCGGGACGAAAACCTAAGAACCCGATCAAAAATCCACGAAAGAGTCTGTAGCCGCCGTCGTCTCTGTCCCTAGATCGGGGGGGATCTGAAGCTCTTCCCGGCACCCTGCCAGAGAGGGGAATTCACCCTGGAGGCTTTCTTCATCACCATGCAAGCCTCCGGTGTGATGCGTGAGTAGTTCATCCTTGGACTACGGATCCATGTTGTAGCTAGAAGGCTGGTTTCTCCTCCTTTGTGCTTTCATGTTTAGATCTTGTGAGCTCCGTTCATGATCAAGATCATCTATTTGTAATTCATACATGTTGTGTTTGCGGGGATCCGATGGATATTGAGATGCTATTTCAGATTGATTATTGATTCTATCATGTCTTTGTTATTTGAGATCTTGCATGCTTTCCGTTGTTAGTAGCTATCTTGGCCAAGTAGATGCTAGCAACTCCAAGAGTTAGTATTTATGCTCGATAGTGGGTTCATGCCTCTAGTAATCTGGAGAAGTGACAGAAATCTCTAAGGTACTAGATGTGTTGTTGCTACTAGGGAGAAAACAACAATGCTTTGTTCATAGAACAATCGTATTGTTTACCTTACACGCAGTTCGTAAAGCAATAATCTGTTGCTTGCAACTTAATACTGGAGGGGGTCGGATGATAACCTGAAGGTGGATTATTAGTCATAGATGCAGTTGGATGGCGGTCTATGTATTATTTTGTATTGCCCAATCAAGTCTCAGAGGAGTCAAGATAATTAGTATATGCATGTATTGCTTTCTCGGTGTTTGTCAATTGCCCCGCTGTAATTTATTCACCCAGCATGTTATCTATCTAATTAGAGCCACCTCTAGTGAACTATGGATTCCGGTCCTTTTTCCTTACATACAATCTATAAACTGTTTCTGCTTTGTGTTTACTTTCTGCAAACTTTTACTTCTTTCCATTCGATACGTTTAATCCTTTGTTTTCCGCAAAACACGGTGAGATTGACAACCTCATCGCAAGTTGGGGAAAAAGTTATGTGGTTGTATTGTGCAGGTCTCCACGTTGCTACTAGCACCGGTAGTGCGCCCTGCCAAAGCTCAGCTAGTAACACCTTTGGGGTGTTTCCTTGCTCCTACTGGTTCGATTAAACCTTGGTTTCATAACTAAGGGAAACTTGCTGCTGTTCTCATCTTACCTTCCTCTTGGGGTTGCCAACGAGCTCTACGTCTATCGTCGAGTGCATCAAGCCTTTTTCTGGCGCCGTTTCCGGGGAGTCAAGGACATCTTCACAAGGGGAGTCCCTCATAACCAATCTCTTTACTTTGTTGTTTTTGTTTTGCTTAGTTTTCTTTTTGCTTTGTTTGCTTGTTTTGTTCTTCAAAAACACAAAAAAATTAGTTTTACTTGTTTTGCTTTCTTATTTGAAAACACACAAAAATTTAGTTCCTATCTTGAGTTGCCACTATGTCTAGCCTTGCTCCAATCACTATGTCACCCGAGGAAATGATTCTCACTTTTAAACAAGGAATTGAGGAAAGTTTTAAGGAAGCTTGGTCTAGAATCTCTGACCTACATGAAAAGACTGAGCCTAAAATGATTCAAGGCTTGTTCCTTAGCAGTTTTTACCTTAGGATTGCTCTTTGCTATAGATATGCTTTAGATGCTATTATGGGAGGAGATTTCCTCCAATGTAATGAGATTGATGCCATTAATGCTATAAAGAAATTGATCCTCACTTACACCATGCCTAGCCAAACTGATACTTCTTTCGCAAAAATATTTGCTAGGTTGGATACTCTTGAGGCTAGCTTTACTAGATTAGAAGGATGCTATAATACGCTTAGGGAACATCATGATTATGTTCCATTAAACTCTGAACCATCAAAGTGGTTCCCTACAGTAAAGATTGAGATAAATGCTGAAACTTTTCAAGCCCGCTGTGATATCATGTCTGAATCTTGCCTTATGCCCAAAGATATTTATAAATCTCTGAATACTTGGGGGCTCACTGAGGGAGGAAAGGAAATATCTCTTGCTAATAATACTACTATATTACCTCTTGGAATAGCTGAAGGAGTGTTTACAAGGATCCTTGGGAAAACGATTTCTATTGATTATCTTGTTATTGAATGTGCAGGAAAAGGACAAATTACACTTGTAAGGTCCCTATTAGGAATCCTTGGAGCAATAATAGATATGGGAAAGGGGACCATGCACCTATCTTCTCCACCAAACAATCACATTTTCCCAAAGGTTAATAACAAAAATAAGAGAGGTAAGGGCAAGAAAGTTGGTCTTAATGCTTCCTCATTTGAGAACACTTGATTCTTTCTTTGCTTCTTATGCCTAACTTAAAGGCGTTAAAGAAAAGTACTTGTTGGGAGATAACCCAAGAGTTTTAGTTGAGTCTTGGAAGTTATTACCTCTGTAATAACCTCTCCTTGTCCTTTTTATTTGCTTTTTGTGCCAAGAGTAACCTCTAATGAGAGAGAAGTAATGATTGGGAAAGTTGCTGTCCCGAAACAGATTTTTGTGCTTCACCATAAAAATTCGTGTAAAATCTCTGACGTCTTTTTGAGGCGTGAATTTTTGTGCTTCTGCCCCAAGTTGTTATCTAACTTTCGTTAGTTCAACACTTTTTGATTTGAGCAACAGAAGGTCTTCGAAAAAATTCGTCTTTACATGCTGGTCTGTTTTGACAGATTTATGCCATTTTCTGCATTTGCTTCTTGTTGGTTCCTTTTTTAGTTCTTTTGGGGAATTGAGCTTTTTTAGGGAAGTGCTACAGTAGCTAGTGTTCTATGGAAGTTTATTTGGTGTTAGAACCGAACCTTGAGACTTATTTATCTTAAGTACACTAATGTTTCTAATGAGATTGTGTGAAGTTTTATATGAAGGAAAAATTTCAGGTGTATGGAAGGAATGAGTATGAGATGAAGGATGGACTAAAGCTCAAGCTTGGGGATGCCACGCGTGTCACCCCAAGAAATATCCAAGAAGTACAAGCGTCAAAGCTTGGGGATGCCCAAGGCATCCCCCTTCTTCATCAATAAAAATTCCAGGTTTCTTCCAAACGCTTCATATTTATTGTTTCATGCACAATTGTGTTTTTCTTGGAGCGTATTCTTTTTCGTTTTTGTTTTGGTTTTTAGTTTGCTTGGTTTGCTTAGTTTTCTGAATAAATTGGTTGGACCCCCTCTTTCATGCTTTGGTTTGCAAATAGTTTGGTTTGGTTTGGAAAAGAGTAGGAAAGTTCATACTTTTGTGGTAAAAAGAGCTCGTTTTGACTGTGGCCTATGCTTTGTCATGCCATGCTTGACATTGTTTTGGCTTTATGCTTGATATTCTTTGTTGTAGCATGACTTGTTATAAACAATTGAGATTTCTTAATGTGCCTTGGATGAATCATGCGTTGTTTTAGCATATTAAAGCATAGTATAGTGGTATTCTCCTTTGATGCTTTATTTGGGTTGACTTGGCACATGCTCACACCATGTTATGACTATCACAAGTCACCATAGCCTTTATGATCCTTTAGTTTTCAACTTGTAGTATCACTTTATGCTTTGATCAATGATGTTTTGTCGCTCTGCATGATTATGGCCATTATTGCTCTCTTAGTTGGTCGCTCCCAGTCTTTTGCTAGCCTCCACAACAAAGTATGAGTTCCACTCATGCATCTAACTCCCTAAACCAAGTTATTCCAAAGAGTCCACCATACCTACCTACTAGCTTATGCTATTCCAAGTATATTCATGCTTTTATTTACCTTCCACTTGTTATGAGAAAACTAGTGATTAAAGCTCTCATGAACTTGATGGCACACTTTACTTTACTTGCCCTTAATAAACTTGAACCATTGTGTCTTCTATGTTGTATATGCTTGCACTTATTTGTCGGGAATTAGCAGAACCATGCTTTCATGGGGAACGCTTTCAACATTGCACTTGGTACTTGTACCTAGTTGATATCATGCTCTTTTGTATATGGATGTCGTCGGTGCGAAATGAAAGCGGAGCTTGTAAGTCCATCTTCAGGGGCACATGCAATGCTGACGAAGGCAGATAGTCCTAGTTATCATAGCCGTCCTGCTGACCATCATCTTGATAATCTCCTTCATAGTCTGGCCTCATAATAGCCAGGGACAAAAGCCATGAGTACTCTTTAAGTACTCGCAAACTACCACTAACAAGTATTATAAATCTAAGTTAAAGTGCTAACTCTATGTTTAACTATCAAGTTAAGTTTGAAACCTAAGCTGAGTTCTGAAGCAAAGAAAGATAAAGTAAAGTTCTAGAATCACTTAAGTTGGGAAACTATTGTCATAAACACAACCCTGCCGTGGTCAAGTCAAGATTCATCATTCTTTTCAAAGTATTTAGAAAACATCTGACAACGAAACAGTATGGCCATTCCAACTGTCCATAACCGCGGACGCGGCTATTCGAATAGTTTGACACTTTGTAGAGGTGGTACACTTTCACCACAAGATTCGATACATCTGTCAGGGATAACCCTGAATCATCATACTTAGTATGCAGATAATCAAACTTAACCTTCCCTTTACACACCCTAGTATAAGCACCTCTCCTATGAGCATGGCCTCTCAACCATGACCATCAGTCATCTTGGGCACTGCATAGGTGGACAACATTGAGAGGTAGCCTCAGCTCAGACCTCTCCCGTGAGGGAACTAATACTAATGCATATAAATTTCCAGCTAAGCCTTACCCAATTCAGGTAATGTGGTTGTACGGTAAATTTGGAATCGTATCGCATCCGAATCCAACCATCAGTTTTATAAAAGAGTTAAGGCTCATGCCTCAACATTTTCATCAACATCAATCCTTTGTGTTTCTCAACACATGTCAAAACATCTCAATAGAATGACTCATCATTCCAAGGTTTTCATAATTCATTTTCACCAAGTGTTCCCATCTAAATCGACTCAAGTTTTTGATCTACTCTAACTACTAAGTTAAGAGTGTTCACTAAGGTGAAAAAGATGGGTTCAATCTCATGCCATAGAATGACATCTAAAGGGTTCTAAATAGGTCAAGTTTTATACTTTTTATGCTACCTTCAAATCAAGTAAAGGACTTGGTGTAAACTAAGGGAGTAAATCTTGTAACTAAGACTTGGAGTACTAATAGCCAAAAGGGAGTGTGATCAAGGCATGCTTAAGGCATCTTTGCTAAACCATCTAGTTTGGTCCTAACTTGCTAAGCACTAAACTTGCAAGTGTTAGCTTGCACTGTTAATGGTGGCTGGCAAGTACAACTTGCAAGGGTTAATCTTGGATAGTGCTAGCTTGCTAATAGTAGCTTGCCTTGGTTGGTGCAGTGGTTGAAGTTTTCTTCTTCTTCTTCTTCTTCTTGGTAGAACTCCTCCTCCTCGAGAGCTTGGTCGGTACTATCGTCTATAAATACATAGGGAGTGCAGAATCACCAAATAATACTTAACTAGGCTAAATAGTATTCTAAAACACACCTTTGATGATCTATTATCATCACAACAATCACAAGTTTAATTCAATAGTTTCATCCTTTTTATTTTAGAAAAGTAATTTCTACTCATTGACAAATTAACTAATATTTAATATTCACCACCAAAATATGGGATCATGTGGACACATGTCCTCACCACATATTCTAACATGTGGGAATGAAATTCAAAGGTTGGATCAACATTACTTTGGTTCAAGTTCATTAGTAACTGATTTAAAGTGACTAGAAATGCCTATATAGCATTGTTTTGGTACTAGTCCAAAGTCACTGCATGTAAACCTTAATATTATTACATATTTGGATATTTATGGTGAAATGTGATTTTTGAGAGTTGGAATCAACTCAAAAGCTAACTTGGTTGATTTTATAAAAATGTTGCAAGTTGCAAAAGCTTCTGTCTTCTTATTTTTATTAGGAGAGATCTATAACTCTAAATGAATTAAATCCAACAGGCTTGGGTAGATTACTTCCATACCTTTCAGGCAAAATTAGTTTCATGCAATTTTGATTTGTCAAACTCACAGAATTAAATTTTGAAATAGTGGACAGAAACTAGATTTAACTAAAAAGAAAAATCCAGATTTGAATGTGTGGGCTAGCGCGGGAAAAGGAATGGGCCGGCCCAGTGGCGCTCCGCGGCGCGGGGCTCAGCTGATAGGGGGGTCCCGCTTGTCAGCGGCACTTAACACGTGAAATGGTACGCGCGCTGTGGGTCGTAGGATTAGAAGCTAGATCTACGGCTGAGGGTCGTCGTCGACGACGAACAGGTCACCGGCGAGCTCGAACCCTAGCGGCTCGGTGGGGGTCTACTGGGGGCGTACCAGGGCTCCAGTGGGGTCGGCGAGGCGGGCAAATGACGTGGAAGACGACGGCGAGGCGAGGCGTGGTCGTGGCGGAGCTTGGGGTGGTCGCAATCAACGGCGCCCTTCTCCTCCTACCGCGGCTGCTCCGGCTCCAATTTCGGCGAGGCAGAGCTCGCCTTGCTCCGGCTAGAGGTGGGGGAGGTTCAGAGAGGTGAGGGGAGTGGAATAGTGTGGAGTGGAGAGGCTAGGGAGGGCTCCTTTTATAGGCCCGACGGTGAGACCGAGCGGGATGGGCGGTCGACGGTGGCGACATGGCTACGGCGAGGTAGAGGCATGGCTGGGGGTGGCGATCGATGGGCGGTTCCCTGGCGGTGCTCTAGAACTTAAATGCGGCCGTAGGGGCGGTGGCACGCGGTCGGGGCAAGGTGGCGCTCTGCACGGCAGAGGCGGCGGTGTCCATGGCGAGCGGTGGCTGTGAGGCTTTGGGTGGCGAACGGGGATGTCTGGGGTGTTTTCCAGGTCGAGGCGGAGCGGTGGGCGTGGGCTGGTGCCAAGGGGCGGTCTGTGCGAGCGGGGACAGGGCGTGCTCTGGGGGCGGCGTCGGCATGGTCGACCAACTCCAGGCGCGGCGGTTCCTAGCTGCTCTGCCCTCTGTCTCTGTCCTGGGGCTGGTTGGGCGGTGGAGGTGGACCACAAGCAAGTTGCTAGACATGAGGAGAGAGGCTGGAGAGGGCTACTGCTGCGAGTGCACTGTCGGCCGGCGAGGTGGTACTCGGCATGGCATGGAAGTGCAGCTAGGGGGTAGGGGAGATGCTGGTTAGGCTCTAGTTAGATCAAGAGGGGACAAGGGGATTAGGGATCAATTTCGGGGCAAAACCCTGTAGTAAACAGTGAGCTAGGATTAGAGGAGAGATTATGCATGCCAAGTGTTTGATTAAATGGCCGCATGAAAGAAAGTTTTGAATTTGGGTTTCAATTTTTTTGAGTGATCTCCACTAGTGATAGGTAGTCTCTGATTGCAAGGGTTTTGTAAGTGGAGCTCAAAAAGATGGGTTTTGAAATAGGGGTGATCTATGCATATGCATTAGATTCAATTTTAAACTATCATTTAAAATAGTTAACATAATGTTTTTAGCAGATCAAAAGGTGGGCCTTGGTACCTCAGTATGTGTACTATCAAGGGGTACAACGATCAAGAATTGTTTCTGTTAAGTTTTGAGTACTAGGAATAGCCAAAGTAGGCATGAGAGTTAAATTTGCCAAAATGACCATTCCTCCTTTTTAATTCTTTTTGAATTGATTTTCTTTAGGCAAAGTATGGGAATGATGTAGATGATGTTTAAATCACCTAAGAAACATTTTACAAGCATTGGATCACTCAATCATGGCAATTCAAAAAACTCCTATTTTAAATGCACACATATATGAATGCTTTCATTTTAACTTTGAAAAAGTTTTTGTTAACCCCAAATTTGATTGATTTGATCTTGATAAGCTTGGATTGAAGTTTTGGGATGTTACAATAGTGGGTTCATGCCTCCGGTAATCTGGGGAAGTGACAGAAATCTCTAAGGTACTAGATGTGTTGTTGCTACTAGGGAGAAAACAACAATCCTTTGTTCATAGAAAATCGTATTGTTTACCTTACATGCAGTTCGTAAAGCAATAATCTGTTGCTTGCAGCTTAATACTGGAGGGGGTTCAGATGATAACCTGAAGGTGGATTATTAGTCATAGATGCATTTGGATGGCGGTCTATGTATTATGTTGTATTGCCCAATCAAGTCTCAGAGGAGTCAAGATGATTAGTATATGCATGTATTGCTTTTTCGATGTTTGTCAATTGCCTCGCTGTAATTTGTTCACCCAACATGTTATCTATCTAAGGAGAGCCACCTCTAGTGAACTATGGATCCCGGTCCTTTTTCCTTACATAAAATCTATAAACTGTTTCTGCTTTGTGTTTACTTTCTGCAAACTTTTACTTCCTTCCATTCGACACGTTTAATCCTTTGTTTTCTGCAAAACACGGTGAGATTGACAACCTCATCGCAAGTTGGGGACAAAGTTCTGTGGTTGTGTTGTGCAGGTCTCCACGTTGCTACTAGCACCGGTAGTGCGCCCTGCCAAAGCTCAGCTAGTAACACCTTTGGGGTGTTTCCTTGCTCCTACGGGTTCGATTAAACCTTGGTTTCATAACTCAGGGAAACTTGCTGCTGTGCTCATCATACCTTCCTCTTGGGGTTCCCAACGAGATCTACATCGATCGTCGAGTGCATCAAGTCGCCCATCCTGCATCGAACGTGCAAGTGGAAAGATCCAACAGACTAGTTATGTCCGAGATAAAACCCTGGCTCATAGAGCTGCTGCAAAGATCAGCGGGGTGCTGGATAGAAGAACTACCAGCGGTACTGTGGAGTTTAAGAACAACTCCGAATCGATCAACAGGCTATACGCCATTATTTCTGGTATATGTGCAGAAGCTGTATTACCAGCCGACATAGAGCATGATTCACCAAGGTTCACCCAATACACAGAAGCCGAAGTGCGCGAAGGCCGGAAAAATGATGTTGATCTGCTGGAAGAAGCGAGAGAACTAGCATGGTCCAGATTCGCCATATATCAGCAAAATCTCTGACGCTATTATAGCCGGAAGGTAAACCCCCGAGTCTTTTGGGAAGGTGACCTGGTACTCCGGTTGATACAGCGCACTGCTGGCATGCATAAGCTATCCCTCCATGGGAAGGACCTTTCATTGTAAGCAAAGCCTTGCATAATGATTCCTACTATCTTATTGATGCACAACCCTAGGAAAAGAACAAGGCGGACAAGTCCGGAGAGGAATCTAAGTGACCGTGGAATGTAGCACTACTTCGTCCTTTCTACACCAGACAAAGAGGTGAATGTATCCGAGATACTCATATGTCGGTATGTATGTCGGCAATGAGCTTATTAATGAAACTTTGGCACCCCAGGCAGAGACTCGGGGACTGTTGTAAAAAATTTCTTTCTCGTTTTCGTATTTTTATGTCGGGTGGGTTAAGTCGCTTATATCTTAGTCGGGTTAGTAATGTGTGAGCACCAGAAACCCAACTCTTCAGCTTTGCTGTTGTCCAATAAGAATTGGCTTCATGGCAAGCAAGAGAACAAGTTTGGAATGGCAAAGCACATGAAAAACGACTAAGGAAAAGAACTTAAGCGGGCCGACATTGGTTATTCTGACTAACCCTTGGTTTACTGCATTTATCTAACGCCGGATCATTTTGAGCTAACCTCAAAGTTTCAAGTATTATTAAATCAATTTTTTGAACCTCGAACTTGTAAGTCAAAATGGCGAATAAAGGTAGACGCGAGCCGAGTCAAAAATTGGGGGAACAAGAAAATGAAACTTGGGGACTTCGCCCATGATAATCCAGCATTAAGAACTTAGTTCCAAACAATAAGTTGTAGCACAACCAAATCAGAGTACTTAGATACATTTCCACCCGGCATTCCGGGGATCTGACAAACATGATAAGTGTTTTAAGGAGCAGGAGCAGCAGCTGAATCATCTACCGAAGAAGGAGGTACTTCAGAATGTGTGTGGGGGGGGGGGGGGCGCTGGCCTCGGCTTCGTCCTCAGGATGGGCCTCGCCATCCTCCAGGTCTTCGGCCTCCTCGCTAAGCTCGGAGGCCTCACCCTCACTCCCTTCATCTTCTTCCTCTCCAGAAGCAGCTTCATCATCAAAAACGTCGAGATAGCTTGGCCCTTCGTTCCAAGCATGGCAGAAGGAGTACTGAATGAGTTTGTTAGCACAAGCTTTGCAGCGCGCGATGCACTCCAGATCTTTGGACCACCTGGATCTGGTGCGCATGCAGGCAAGCAGCTCCAGGTCTATTCCTTCGTACCATGAGAGAATGAACTGCAAAGCGGTGTCAGCCCCGACTCGCGCAGCCGACTCACGCCACAGATGCAGCTGCGTATCGCACTCGATTAATTTGGCTATGAAAGCCGTACTTCTTTTGGGAATGGGCTCAGTAGGCCAGAGGGAGCCAAAAATTCGCGTTGCCGCCGGTATAATGCCTACGCCGTGGTTCTTCACTAGCTCAAGGCAAGCGGTGAGGCTCGCCAACAGATCCTCCGTATTATACGGGATTGGCACGACATCAGGGCCTGCAAGAATACCACGTTGTTCGCGGGACCGGGTTACGGCAGCAGCACCGAGTGTATCACTTTCTGGAAATTTGCCTGAGAACAGAGTAGAAGAAACAGTAACTAAGAGCACCAAATCTAGAGAAACAAAAGTTAAGCAAGGGCAGAGAACTCACGGGCAATCTGGAAGAGGAGTCGCTAAAGCTCGGAATGGACATTGGCACTGTGGTCCTGGAGTTTCTCGTATTCGGAGGTTACCGATGTAAGTTTTACATCGGCTTCCTCCAATAGGTCCTTATCCTTGGAAATTTGAGTCATCAAACGCTCTTTTTCCTCGGAAAACTCCTGGTCCACCTTGTCCAGCTCGGTTTTTTGGAGGGCTTTGAGCCTCCGGATTTCGACATTCAGCCGTGTAATTTCCGAGTCCTGGAGCTGCAGCCGAGCTATCTCTTCGTCCTTCTTCTTCAGTTTAGCCTCATGCTTCCCTGCTTGTTCGAGGAAATGGGTCATCATGTTAGGCATTGTAACGCTATCTTGAAGAGCAACTACAACAGTAGCATAATTCAGAGGGGCCGAAGTATAAATGTCTACCGGATAAAGAAAGGAGCGTACAGTGATCGTGCGAAGGAGATAAGGTTACCTGTGATCTCACCTAGATTCTTCCCCATGATGATATTCTCAGCTTCAACCTCGGCTACATGGTTCAGATAACAAGTTAATAGGGATCACAGACAACTCCAAAGAATGAAAATGGAAGAGGGAAAAGTCTAAGTAAGGAACATTACCCTTCTTCTGGTGCTCCTCCAGGAGTTTTCCATAACATGCACGAACGTCTTTATAGGAGTCCAGCAGGCGCTGGAACTCAGCGGATCGGCGGTTAGTGGTAATCTGAAATAAGCAAGGCAATGTCAAAGTTCAAAGGCAAAGTAGAAAATAATTCGAAGTCTATAAGATCCGGGTCGAGAGGAACTTAACCCGGCTCTAGGTGTGTGGATATTCGAAGTTTACAAGATCCAGGCCAAGTGGAACTTAACCCGGCTCTAGGTGTGTGGATATTCGAAGTCTACAAGATCCGGGCCAAGTGGAACTTAACCCGGCTCTAGGCGTGTGGATATTCGAGGTCTACAAGATCCAGACCAAGTGGAACTTAACCCGGCTCTAGGTGTGTGTATATTTGAGGTCTACAAGATCCAGGCCAAGTGGAACTTAACCCGGCTCTAGGTGTGTGGATATTTGAAGTCTACAAGGTCTGGGCCAAGTGGAACTTAACCCGGCTCTAGGTGTGTGGATATTCGAAGTCTACAAGATCTGGGCCAAGAGGAACTTAACCCGGCTCTAGGCATGTGGGTATTCGAAGTCTACAAGATTCAGGCCAAGTGGGACTTAACCTGGCTCTAACTTTGTTCATATTTGAAATTGCTACGAACAGAAACCAAATTCTCTAAAGAGCATCCGACCGAGTAACAAGTTACTCCCTCGGCGCTCGGGGACTAGGGGATATATCCACAAGTGCTCAGCTATACAAAGTACTACAACAGAGGAAAAGAATTACCTCCATCATCCGGCTAGCCAATGAGATGGCCTTGGTGGCAGAGTTCATCTGAGCGCTGAACTCGGCGGGGCTGAACTTCTCCGGTAGATCATCCTTTGGATCGATAAATTCAGCATTGTTTCAGTTCTTCACGTAATCCAGGAGCAGTGGACTGTAACTTTCGCCACTGGGAGAGTAGTTCACCACAAGGCCTTTGACGTGGGCCTCTTGCCTTACAGATTGAGCTGCAGCAGGGCTGGTATGCAGAACCAGCTGCCTGTTACCCTCTGATCCGGTAGCAGGTGACCCAAAAGTGATACCCTTAGCTGATCTGACAGCTTTCTTGAGCTTGCCGGATGATGAAGGACACGGCGGAAGACCCGAGGCCGCCGACCTAGAAGAATCTTGGGAAGCTAGCGGAAAATATCAGCGATAGACGTTGTTGATCCATGGGCGGCCAACAAAGCCTTCTTCTTTGGGGCCTTGGTCGATGTTGTTACTGCTGCTGGTGCTGTTGCTGCTCATGCTGTTAGCGCTGGTGATGCTGGTGATGTTGTTGTTGTTGTTGTTGGTGCTGCTGGTTCGGAGGAAACTTGAACTAGAGGAGAACTTGTTGGGGGCGGTGCCGATGAAACTAGCACCTCAACACTTGGCGCTGGGGCCGAAGAGGAACTGGGGAGATCCGTCATGGCCGTATCCAAAGCTACCCCACCACCGCCCGCGCTGACATTGCCCTCCTCATGATGAGGTGAGCTCAGACCAGGCGCAGCCACGGAGCCCTCTTGGATAGGGCTGAGCGGGCGAGTGTCGTCATCGCGGGGGGAGAAGGGCTGCTCTAGATTGGAGATGCTATGCCAGAACCTCTCTGGGGAATGACCCTAGGTGCTCTGAGAAGCAGAAAAGAACCAAGTCAAAAAGAGAAAAAGAACCAATAAGAGACAAGAGCAAACACAGAAAGGGAAAAACTTGAAGGGCAAAGGCAAAGAGACTTACTCGTCTGAGGTTGGGGGAGCCCGAGGTTTGGGCGTCCTCCGGACCATGCTCTTGGTGGCCGGCTTAGTCGATGCTTTCACCCCGGACTTTTTCTGCCTCTTCTTGGGCGGCGGTACCTCCAAAGCTACGGCCGAGGTAGCCGCGCGCTTTTGGGAGGAGTAGGGACCGGACCTCCTGTAGCAAGGGGGAACCTCGTGCACCTGACCGGCCGGGTTAGCGGAAGATTCAAACATAACCAGATATATGTAAGAGATGAGAACCGTGTCAAGTACCTCCAGGACCTCAACGTCCGAGTCATCATCATCTAGCCAATCCCTTAGAGAAGAGGCCTTACTAGAGCCGCATTTGACAACATCCGGAGTGGGCAGGAAGGTCTTCGGATCAGGCTCCTCCTCGTCCTTCTCGATGCGGTCCGATACCCACTTGCCCGCTAGAACCTCGCCATCTTCCAGTGGCTGCTGGAGGAATTGCTGAGAACAAGACAACAATTGCTAAGTTATGAAAGTAATCCGACATACAGAGAAGATCCGGAAAACAGTAAGAAGTAAAGTTACCTTTGGAGGAGGATTGTCCCGGGTGAAGGGCTCGAGCCCCCATTCCCAATCTTCGGAGAATTCCTTCACCACATTGAAAATGGCCTTAACCCGGCGTTAAACCGCCAAGTTATCAACCTCAAAAGATGAGGTCCGGTGGGGGTCGAGGGGCCGCTCAAATAGCAAATCTTGTGAGCACGCCTCTGAAGGGGGGAGACCCGGCTACGGACAAAAGTGATCATAATGTCCTCCCCCCGAAGTTTCTCCTTGAGCAGCTCCTTGATCCGACGCTCTACCTGCGTTGATATGTAGAGATGAAATCAAAAAAGAAATTTGAGGTAGGAAGGCCGAAGCCGTGTTGAAAATGAGAGAGAAAAACAACATATTCTCCAGGATTGGGAGAGGGGGAAACCTCATCCGCGACAAGGCGACAGACAATGCCGACGAGGATGCGGTGCATGGCACGGAGCTAGTCCAGATCATCCTCACATACGAACATGCCATCCAGCAGCCGCGCTCGCGGCCTTCTCCCTCCTCCTCCTGTTGCGCCACCATAGCTGCTTCCTCCTCAGTCATGGCGAACCCGAGGTCTTCGAGAAGAAAATCAAAGTAGAGATAGCCGGTGGCGGGGAACCAGGAAGCGCAGGGCCCCGTTGTGAAACTCTTGAGCGGGAGCTGCGGCGCAGGTGCAAGGCACTACCTGAGCACGGCCGCAGCAGCGCAGTTGCGACAAAGAAGCAGCAGCGGCGGTGTGGTTGCAATGAGAGGAAAAGAAGGCTGGGAAGCACGAAGGAAATGGGGAACTTCCCCAAAGATTGCCCCAGGCCCCCTATTTAACCGAGCAGGAGGGCATGTAGTGGGATCCTTTGCGATTGCCACGCCGCACACAACGGGCATGTACACAACGAATCGGCCAATCAGAATGTGGCCACAGCAAGGAGCACAGGAGCAGAGGATCCCATGACGTGATGTAATGTTACGGTTAATGAGGCGCTGCAGTGAAGGGACGCGCGCAGCAGTTATTCCTGACATTGCGACAGTTACTGGCGCATTAAATCCACGTAGCCCTTAAAATGAGGCGAACTGATGATTACCCTCCACGTAGGATGTGGGGAAGTGTACAAGAGAAGGAACGATAACCCGGATAAGCAGGCAAAAACCCGGCCAGCGAGGAATGACTCAGAATGAGCCAAGGGATCGCTAGAGGGAAAGCCCTGGGTTACTGGGTAACTCGGCCAAATACGCAGAGATCTGGATATAGGAACCTGTTGTGGCCTTAACAACTAAAAGTTGCTAAGACCACACCAGCTTCGGGGACTAATGTTGGGGGGATACCCCCGGGTAAGGTAACGCCGAGGTATAAAGGCCGAGTTAGCCGGGGTATGGCACAGTCAAAGCAAGTGCTGACCGAGTCACCTCAAGGCAGGCCAAACCATAGAGTGACCCGGCCCGTGGAGCATCTCCTTAGCCGTAGCCCGGCCAGCATAAAATATATGCCGACCATGTTTGTCTATCTGTTGTGTAGGTACATTCGTTGCCAGATTAGCCACGTGCAAGCCGGACTATCATATGGCTTCCAATAGAGGGAAGGAATCTCCCGCTGGTCAAAAGGTGGCTTTATTAGCTGTAGCATGAGCGAAGCAAAGCAAAGAGGAGCACTAGCGTGTCAGGGGCGACCAAGATGACGCGAGCAATGTCGGCTGACGTAGCCCGTGTCTAGTGACGCATAAAGACGAGGATTACTTTGCGGGTTACGTCCAAAGCCCGAACGAGCCGTTAAAGAGAATAAAGAAGCATCTAGCTTTAGTCGAGGGGCATGTTCGGAGAATATGCTGCCACTTGTGCCCTAACTTTGTAACCCGGGCTTCCCTGTGTAAGGAGCACCGGGGCCTCCATAGAGGGGGATCGATCATTTTCTCTGTCTAAGATAGAACTCTAGGGCTAGTTACTAGGGAGTAAGAGACATTGTCTCCTTCTCACCAATATCTTAAGGAGCATCTGTAAATGCCATTGATAGAGAGGATACAAGAACATCCGTTCGTGGAATCACCACGTTCTCCCTCCCTGGATTCCCCTAGCACACATTGGCCCCATCTTTAGCCTATCCATGGCATCTGCCGTGCCACCACCACGACAGACTACGGGTCCATGTAGTAGCTAGATGGTTGGTTATTCTCCTTTGTGCTATCATGTTTAGATCTTGTGAGCTTCGTTCATGATCAAGATTATCTATTTGTAATCCTACATGTTGTGTTTGCGGGGATCTGATGGATATTGAGATGCTATTTCAGATTGATTATTGATTCTATCATGTATTTGTTATTTGTAATCTTGCATGGTCTCCGTTGTTAGTAGATATCTTGGCCGAGTAGATGCTAGCAACTCCAAGAGGGGGTATTTATGCTCGATAGTGGGTTCATGCCTTTAGTAATCTGGGGAAGTGATACGTCCATTTTGCATCACTATTCTATGTCATAATTCACTATTATTCATTGATATATTTCGTATTGAGAGGTGATACTTATGTTATTTCATCTGTTTTTGCATGGTTGATGACTTTTGGAGCATGGACCGCTGCAGTCAGGATTCTGATGGAAAAGGTGCTGTTTGGAGGCAAAATTCACGAAGATCAGAAAATCTGGGAAAATATACGGAAAATCCTATTTTTCCAGAAGACTAAGGATGCCAGAAGATGGAGTGGAGGTGGGCCACAGGGGGCCCACACCACCCCATGGCGCGGGCAAGCCTAGGCCGCGCCACCAGGTGGTGTTGCCGCCCTGGTCCACCCCTGGCACTCCCCTCTGGCGTATATAATCCTCCCGAAACACTAAGACTCGGGGGGCGACCACAGAAAGATTCTGGCGCCTCTGTGGGGCGGAAAACACCGAGAGAGAAAGATCTCTCCGGCATACAGATTTCTGCCGGGGGAATTCCTTCCCAGAGAGGGGAGATCGTCGCCATCAACACCACCATCAAGCTGGACTTCATCGGGATCATCATCATCATCACCACCATCATCACCATCAACACCCTCATCACCATCTCTATATTGCTGTAACAATTGAGTTGAATCTTGCATAGTTCATAGGGGAAACTTTCCCGGTGTTGATTACTCTTTGTAGTTGATGCTATTGAGTGAACCGTTGAATTATTTTTTATGTTCAGATTGTTATACATCATTATTCCATCTCTGATCATGATCCATATGATGTCTTGTGAGTAGTTCGTTTTGTTCTTGAGGACATGGGAGAAGTCATGTTGTTAGTAGTGGAGTTGTGTTGAGAAAGATTCAATAGTTTTATATTTAAGTTGTGGTGTACTTCTTCTAGTGGTGTCATGTGAATGTCGACTACATGACACTTCACCTATATGGGCCTAGGGGAATGCATTGTGTATTTGGCTACTAATTGTAGGGGTTGCCGGAGTGACAGAAACCTGAACCCCCGTTAGGAAACCATTGCACAAGGGACGTAAGGGTCTTAGAGTTTAAAGCCGTGGTTAGGTTTCTACCTTAATTACTTTTTTGTACTTACGGATGTTTTCAAGGGGTATAATCACAAGCATTTATTAGTCCTAGGAAGGTCGGTACATTAGCACAGGTTCACCCACACAACACTTAGCAAGCTAAAGAAGATTAATCAACTATATGAAGCGAAAGCACTTAACAGTCTTCCCATGTGTCCTCGAGAACGTTTGGTCATCTTAAGTAATACAACCGGCTTGTCCTTTGCTGCATAAAGGATTGGGCCACTTGCTGCATTTATTCCTACTATCTTTTGTTTACTCTTACTTTGTTTACTTGCTTTATCAAAAACCCCTAAAAATTCCTTTGCTAAGTATTTGCAGAGAATTCCTGATCCATACCACTAGCCAGCACCTTCTGCTCCTCGTTGGGTTCGACACTCTTACTTATCAAAAATACTACGATACATCCTCTATACTTGTGGGTCATCAAGACTATTTTCTGGCGCCATTTCCGGGGAGTGAAGCGCTATTGGAGAGTGGAACTGGTAAAGGAAACTTCTACTGTGTGTATTGTTTACTTCTGTTAGTTGCTTTATTTTCGTTATGGATAATTCGCTGAGTTTCTTATTTGGTAATGCTACTACCACTTCTAAGGTAGTAGATAAACCACCACCTGCTGAAATTGATGCTTTCAAAATACCTACAAGAATTATTGATCGTGTTATGGATAACTATTATGTTGGGGATGGAATTGTCCATCCCGGTGATCATTTACTATTTATACACGAATTATGCGGGTTTTTCAAGTGTGCAGGTATTACTACAAATCAAGTTAAGAAGAAGTTATTCTCATTATCACTGAAAGGAAGAGCTAAAGAATGGTATAAGCTGCTGAAGAATGGTCAAGCTCTGGAATGGGAGGAAATAGTGCCTCTCTTTTATTCAAAGTTTTATCCTCCTAGTGAGATTCATAAACATCGGAATCAAATACTCCCTCCATCCCAAAATAAATGACTTGGGTTTGTCTAGATTCGCATGTATCTAGACTTGTTTTAGTGCAAGGTACATGCGAATCTAGACAAAGCCAAGTCACTTATTTTGGGACGGAGGGAGTATACAACTTTTGGCCTCTTGATGGAGAGAGTACAACTCAAGCTTGGGGGAGATTGAAGTCACTAATGCTCAAATGTACCATTCATGAGCTCCCCAACAATATTATTATCAACAACTTTTATGCAAGGCTCCCTCTACATGACAAGGATTTATTGGATGCTTCTTGTACTGGATCATTCACCCAGAAGAGAGAAGAAGCTAAATGGGATCTTCTGGACCGTATTCAAGACAATTGTGAAGCTTGGGAGAATGACAAAGGTAGAAAGTCAGGTATAAATTATGATTATGGATGCATTGAATCTTTTATGGGACCTGATGATTTTCAAAATATTAAAAATGCTTATGGTCTAGACTCTCAAGCTATTGCTTCTTATTTTAAGGCTTTTGCTTCCTATATTGAAGTGCCTAAAAAGAAGTGGAATAAGTATCATGAACCTTATAAAGATGTTGCTAAGAGTGTTCCTGTAAGAAATATTGAAGTTTATACTGCTAATCATGTCTTACCTGAACCTTATATTGAGAAAATGCCTTTCCCAGTTAAGATAAAGGAACATTTTATGATAGCTAGTATGGTTAATGAAAGTGCAAATAAAGCTGTTGAACCTGATAAACAAATGGTTGATGAACCTATAATAGCAAATGTGAAAGACTTTGTTACTAAATATGAAGAAGAGGGACATACTATCCTTTTTAAGGATACCTCTAATATTGTTTCACAAAGTAGTGTTATGAGAGCTAATATTCCTGTGTTTTCTGTTAGAATAAGCGATCATTGCTATGATGGCCCTTGTGATAGTTATATTGTTAAGTTTATGCATGATACTAAAAGTTACTATGAAAGAGGTAAAAGTGTTATTATGCATCTCAATAATATCAAGTTTCCTCGTTTTATGCTGAAAGTTTTTATGTTGCACTTCTTTTGCCTTCTTATGCAAGTAGCCTCTGGTTTCAACAACTTGTTTGTTTACAAAATTCCTTTGCATAGGAAGTGGGTTAGACTTAAATGTGTGTATTTTTGCTTCTTAATGCTCTCTTTCATCTCAATTCATATTCTTATGTGAGCATCTTCAAAATTATCATGCGCATCTTAATGGCTACAAAGAAAGAGCTTTTTGGGAGACAACCCAATTTGTTTTTGCTTTCAGATTGTTTTTGTTTCTTTGAGTCTTGGAAGTTATTACTTTGGTAATAACCTCTCCTTATCCGTTTTGTTTGGTTTTTGTGTCAAGATCAACCTCTAATGAGAGAGAAGTAATTTTGGGGAAGTTGCTGTCCCGAAACAGATTTTTGTGCTTCACCATAAAAATTCGTGAGAGATCTATATATGTCTAATTGAGCTGTAATTTTTTTTTGCTTCTGCCCCATGTTGTTATTTTACTTTCGTTAGTTTTGCAATTTTTGATTTGAGCAACAAAAGATTTTCGAACAAATTGATCTTTACCTGCTGGTCTGTTTTGACAGATTTTGTCACTCTTGCATTTGCTTCTTTATTCGATTTCCTTTTTGAATTATTTTTGGGTTTTCAAAAGGAGTTGCTACAATAGCTTATGTTTTGATGGTTTTCAGTTGAAGTTGGACTCAAAAGGTTTTATCACTTCATATATACTAATGTTGCTAATGAGAACTATGTGAAGTTTTGTGTGAAAGAAATTTCCAGGTAGTGGAGATAATGGTGTAATAAGGAAGAGAAGGGTTTTATGACTCAAGTATTAAGTGTATGAAGATGAGATATTGATGTTATTCAAGTGGTGACTCTGGAAGAATCTACTAGATACCAAATTCAGAGACCTCCAGAGTCCGCTTTCAAATAGGTAACAGTTCTAGTAAGAAAATTTCCGCGAAAATACTATCCAACTATACTTTTGCAGTTTTTAGACAATAAGGAAAGCTACAAAGCGAAAGAGGGACGGAAACGGAGCCAGGGTGGCTCACACCACCCTGTGGCGCGGGCCCTCCCCTGGCCGCGCCACCAGGTGGTGAGTCCACCCCGGACTCTGCCTCCGACTCGTTTTCTCCCAGTACCTTCCGTTTGTTATGAAACTTCATGATATATAATCCCCCGGATCCCCCAAGGTTCATATATCGTGTTTTCATCGTGTTTTCATTTTGATCTGTTTCTGCCAGGAACTATCTTTGAAGCTTAGAAGCACATTAGTGTCCGCCAAGGATAAAGGAAAGGAGTCGATGGAGGAAGATCTTCAAGACCCCAAGCAGGGGCTGGTACCTTTAGTCTCTTGCCATGCATCAACGGAAGCCCTACGAGTCACTAAGGAGTTCTGAGATAAGTACCGAGACTTGCAGAGGAAGGTGGACATGCTTCAATGGGAGAATAATAGGCTTCGCAAGATGCTAGAAGATTTCCTCACGTCAACTAAGAAAATATTACCACCACCACCGAAGGAGGAATTCGTCATCAGGTTTGGCATCCCCTTGGTTTGTTCCAAGCTTGGGGGAGTGCCGCGGTATCACATCACTATCTTCTATCTCTTTACCTTATTAGTAGAGTCATATCATGAATAGAGAAGTTATTCTGTAGGATGGTTTGCATTATGGAAGTGTCCCCTCTCTCGTTAGATATGTATCCCTTAGTGTGAGTTGCCGTTATGGAATATTAATGAGAAGTTCTATCATTTACTCTTTTGCATAGCTTATATTAGTTTTCAATTCGTGGTTATATGATTGATCTTGTTGTTAGTATTGGTATCACTTTGGTATCATTGAGTTAATTTTGTTGCTTTTGGCAAACCTGGCTCGATCAGTAGCAACACTATTTTTGAGAGTTGAATGAAAAAGATAAAAGTACTCTAAAGAAAAAAATCATCATCTTTCTTTCTTGATTTGCTCATAAGTCTAGTATTCTCTAGTTAAGATCTTTTGTGCTTCCAAGGAAGATTGCATGTTTGTTTTTATCACTTATATGTTTGTTTGTTTCCTTCAACTCTTGTACTTGCTACCCAGCCTTGCTAGCCAAAAACCTGTACTGAGAGGGAATTCTTCTCGTGCATCCAATCCTTAAACCAAAACCTTTGCCATCCGTGTCCACCATACCTACCTATTAGCACTATTGCTATTCCAAGTAAATTCTTGTTTTATCTACCTCCCAAATTAAACTTGTTATGTGAAAATTAGTGATTAAAGCTCTCACGAACTTGATGGCACACTTTACTTTCTCGCATCTAATAAACTTGAACCATTGTGCTCATCTATGTTGCGTACATGCTTGCGCTTTGTGAGTTGTGAATTAGTAGAACCATGTTGTTATGGGGAACGCTTTCAACATTGCACTGGTACTTTGTACCTAGTTGATATCATGTTCTTTTGTCTATGGATGTCGTCGGTGTGAAATGAAAGGGGATCTTGTAAGTCCATGAAGTTATGCATGTGTGTTAGAGAAACGCCTGGGCCGCTGGTCTAATCCATGCTGACATGGTGGAAACCTGTAGCGTAACCATAACAAGCATCTATGAAGCATTCTTCTTATAAAAAAAGTCTGATATTGAGAAAAAGAGAAAAAGAAAAAAAGAGATTATGAAAAGAGGAAAGAGAGAAAAAAGCACCATATTCCCATGGTAAATAAGAAGATTACTGAGATGTTTGTTGTATGCTTGCCTTGTCATTTTGATATGGGGATTCTTCCGTATAATCGGGCAAGGGGTATCCCGTTGGCGGTTCTCTATGATACACATATGCTTACGATGACCAGAACTTACCGGTGACTAAACTTCAGTAGCATGAGGAGCGGCCCTCGCATTCAAGGGACATGAGATTCTCAATTTACAACTTGTCAATGCATCCTCGTATTTGATCACTTTAACCTTAATTACCTAAATATGCCTATGATAGGGGCAATGAGAGCTGAAAGCTAGTAAGTATCATAATTTTTGGGAGCTCTTTATGAGACTTGCAATCCCTGCTTCCCTATGCAAAGGGCCTTTCTTTTTACTTTGTAGTTGAGTTAGTAAACCTATTCCCTTCTATCTCAGCAAGTATTTTGAGTTGTTGTGTTTCATTCATTCATATGATAATTTTTTCAATCATGTTTCTTATGTTCCTTGTTTTGCACATTGCTCTTATCTTGATGTTTACTACTTTGAAAGCTATCATTGAAAACCAGTTATTTGTGAACTCTAGCAAATTATCAACTATTCTTCGACCAAGAGCTAAGTTTGCCATTGCCAATTATGATTTACTTTATGTATCTTTATTGTGTTTCCTTTGCTTATTGCAAGTTGAGTTATATAATAGTGAATTGTCTTCTACTATGATCTATGTATTGATGAATGTGATGCTTCTTGTCCGTATTCTTTTATCGAATCTTCACTCCATAAACCTGAGGTCATGTTTATTGAGTTCAGTTTTGCTTGGGGACAAGCGAAGTCTAAGCTTGGGGGGAGTTGATACATCCATTTTGCATCACTATTATATGTCATAATTCACTGTTATTCATTGATATATTTCGTATTGAGAGGTGATACTTATGTTATTTCATCTGTTTTTGCATGGTTGATGACTTTTGGAGCATGGACTGCTGCAGTCAGGATTCTGATGGAAAAGGTGCTGTTTGGAGGCAAAATTCGCGAAGATTGGAAAATCTGGGAAAATATACGGAAAATCCTATTTTTTCAGAAGACGAAGGAAGCCAGAAGGGGGGCTGGAGATGGGCCACAGGGGGCCCACACCACCCCCTGGCGCGGGCCAGCCTAGGCCGCGCCACCAGGTTGTGTGGCCGCCCTGGTCCACCCCTGGCACTCCCCTCTGGCGTATATAATCCTCCCGAAACCCTAAGACTTGGGGGGCGACCACAGAAAGATTTCGCCGCCTCTGCGGGGCGGAAAACACCGAGAGAGAAAGATCTCTCCGGCAGACAGATTTCTGCCAGGAGAATTCCTTCCCGAAGAGGGGAGATCGTCGCCATCAACACCACCATCAAGATGGACATCATCGGGATCATCATCATCATCATCACCATCATAACCATTAGCACCCTCATCGCCATCTCCATATTGCTGTAACAATTGAGTTGAATCTTGCATAGTTCATAGGGGAAACTTTCCCGATGTTGATTACTCTTTGTAGTTGATGCTATTGAGTGAACCGTTGAATTATTGTTTATGTTTGGATTGTTATACATCATTGTTCCATCTCTGATCATGATCCATATGATGTCTTGTGAGTAGTTCATTTTGTTCTTGAGGACATGGGAGAAGTCATGTTGTTAGTAGTGGAGTTGTGTTGAGAAAGATTCAATAGTTTGATATTTAAGTTATGGTGTACTTCTTCTAGTGGTGTCATGTGAACGTCGACTACATTACACTTCACCTATATGGGCCTAGGGGAATGCATTGTGTATTTGGCTACTAATCGTAGGGGTTGCCGGAGTGACAAAAACCTGAACCCCCGTTAGGAAACCATTGCACAAGGGACGTAAGGGTCTTAGAGTTTAAAACTGTGGTTAGGTTTCTACCTTAATTATTTTCTTGTACTTACGGATGTTTTCAAGGGGTATAATCACAAGTATGTATTAGTCCTAGGAAGGTCGGTACATTAGCACATGTTCACCCACACAACACTTAGCAGGCTAAAGAAGATTAATCAACTATATGAAGCGAAAGCACTTGACAGTCGGTCTATCTTAAGAAGAATCACCACTAGTGAACTATGGACCCCGGTCCTTTCTTTTACCATCAATCTACAATTGTTTACTATTTTCTGTTTACTTTCTGCAAGCTATTACTGTCTTCCACACAATACGTTTAATCCTTTGTTTTCAGCAAAACCGGTGAGATTGACAACCTCACTGTAAGTTGGGGACAAAGTTTTGTGGTTGTGTTGTGCAGGATTCCAAGTTGGAAACAACACCTTGGAGGTGTTTCCTTGCTCCTACTGGTTCGATAACCTTGGTTTCACAACTGAGGGAAAACTTGATGTTGTGTTCATCATACCTTCCTCTTGGGGTTCCCCAACGAGCTCGATATTTTGGGCCATCAAGCAACTTACTAGCACCGTTGCTGGGGAATGAAGAAGAAGAAACTCCCACGTCAACCACGCGCCAGCACCCCTCGAGCGAGCTGCTAGAGCATGGGCCAAAGAGCTCCCCTCGGTGCTATGGAGCCTTCGCACAACTCCTAACGACACCACCGCCTACACACCATTCTTGATGGTGCATGACACACAAGCGGTCCTACCCACCAAAATACGCCACAAGGCCCCACGGTTCATCGCTTACATCAAAGCTGAATCCACGGACGCACTCAAAGATAGCGTCGGCCTTCTCGATGAGGCACGTGACATTGCTGCCGCGCGATTGGTGGTGTACCAGCAGAGCCTTCGCAACTACCACAGTCGATGGCTGTGTCCAAGATCCTTCGTCAAAGGTGACCTCGTCTTGCGGCTTAAGCAAAAAGGTCATCTGAAGCTCGAGTCCCCTTGGGAGGGACATTACATCATCACTGGGGTGATTCCAGGTGGCACCTATCACCTCAAGGACGTAGAAACTGGAGTCAGGTACTCCAATCCTTGGAACATCTTGCAGCTACAATGTTTCTACCCCTAGAAGTTTTTTACATTTCAATAAGGCTATACAACCAGGCTACTTAGCCGAAACATGTATCCGCTACTCTTCAATAAATAAAACTAAGTTTCTCAACTACGTATTTGTTTTCCTTTCCATCTTTCATGCATAATACATTCGGGGGTTACGCCTCCCAAACAACTCTATCGAACAAATCATACACTGATTCAATACATGCAAACATACAATCGGATCAAGTTCCACTTAAGTAAGGCAGTTCAATCGGATGCTGACGCGCTCTGTATCTTCATGTGGAATGAGATTCACAACTACACGACCAAGTCAAACACATCTAGTCGACAGGAAGCCAAGTCCCGAAGAACAAAAAACAAAGACACTCACATCGAAGTTGCTCGCTGATCCGAGCCACTTCATCCAGCAAATACTTCTCTCATTCGAGTGCCTTCTCTGCTTTCGACTTCCACACATCAGCATTACCCTTAACAATCACGAGGGTCCATAACCTTATCCCGGAGAAGGGGAAGTTGTGCTAGCTCGTTAGCTCTCGCGAGAAGTGTGGAAGTAGGAGGAGTAGCAGATGGGGTGGTACCCGGCAATTAGCTGATAGTGCCTATGCATACAAAAAGTCGAGGAGTAAGATTCCATTGAAGCAACTAACGATACAATAGGCAGAGACATCATTCGAAGCAATTCATACAACTTCATCCAAAATAAGCAGAGTCATCGGTGGTCACTACATACCACACTACAAGAACTATAAATGTGTTCAAGCATCATAATTACAAAGGAGCGACAGTTGCGAGCGGCGTTGAGCTAACTATGCATCAGTATCCAAGGGCTTCTCGGCATCCATGATAGCCCCCGTCGTAGCGTCTTTCGCCGCGGCCAGCCGTTTTTGTTCCACGGTACACTTGGCAAGCAAAGTAATCAACTGAGTGCCATACTTGCAGCGTTTGGCAAAAGTGGTGAAAGCTACCTCCTTGTCCTCTGCTGTCCTTGGCATGGTGGAGGTGACCTTTCCAAGTTATAGGTCGGTGCCGCACACCTATGCCATAGCGAGCCCAAGAGAAGCACCCGCGGTCTTGTGCTTATGCTTGTACTTCGTGGGGGCGCCAACCGTGACAGCATAAACCAAGCTGCCAACGTCCTTGAGGGCAACAGCCTTCGGGAACATCTCCTGATGGAAGCGGCCCAGCACAACCTTGGACTTCATAAGGGCTTCGGCGTAGAGGATGTGGTCTTCAATGACGCTCATGGAAATGGCCAGCAAATCCTCATGCTCCAGCACTTGGCGGTCGAAGGCGACACTAGTCGCACCTGGAAACAAAATATAAGTGGCTTGAGGAAACACATTAAGGGCAAGGAAAACGCTAGTGGCAAGCACGAGACCTTACCTAACAAAGCCTGGGCCACAACCTTAAGCTGGTCAGCTAACCCATTTTCCCGCTCCGCAACAGTTGTCGCACGGTTCTCTTCGAGTTGCTTGAATTCCAATCTCATACGGTCAGCGTCTTCCACTGCGCCCTTCTCCTATTTCTCAGCGTTGCGAGGAATCTTTTTGAGAGCCTCTAGGAGACGTAGGGCATGGGTATTATCCTCTTCCACACAACACGGCATCAAACATCAAATGATGGACATCGTAATCACCAAAATTCAAAGGAGAAAAAGTCACCTTGAAGCTTCTTGAAGCCCGGTTCCAGAAGGACATGCTGCTGACCCAGTTGGACCATGTTCTGCAT
Organism: Avena eriantha; assembly: GCA_910589775.1. Lineage (NCBI taxonomy): Eukaryota > Viridiplantae > Streptophyta > Magnoliopsida > Poales > Poaceae > Avena > Avena eriantha. The sequence continues at coordinate 303,091,362 of OU342746.1, read as the reverse complement.
GAACGGTTGCGCATGCACTCGAGTTACCACAAGGGTCTCGGGGGCTTCCAAGGAGGAACCAATCGAGAACTTACATGTCCACCCAAAGACTCCGGCAACAATGACTCTGTGCCCATCAAGCTTTGACAAGCTTGAGCATTTGTCATCTTTGGTGGTCGCCATCTCCAGAGAGGGAGGAACTTCCCCTCCACTCACAGACTTAGAGTCTACGACGCCCTCCTCTACATCGCCTTTGATGGACTCTTCAGGGTAGGACACCCTGATGAGTGGGCAAGCATAAGCAATACTTTAGGACCCAGTCAATATGCTTAAAGTAAAGAAGACAGATGAAAAAATACACTCACGTGGTGAAATCGTCGAGGTCGAAGATTTCCTTCTTCGGTTTCTTGGCTAGAGGAGCAGGCAGCGCGACCCGGATGGGCACTGCTGGGAATGGCCCAGTAGCACCTACATCAGGAGCAAAACCCTTCGGCATCTCTAGAGTGGAGGCATCCGAGTCTTCACTACACAATCTCTTACGAGTGCCCTCTTTGGACTCGAGGGCTTCTTGCGATTGGGCCATAGGGATCGAGGAGTCTGACTCGTCCACCTCCGCACCCTCAGGCAGATCCAAGCTCTCAGGAAGCATCATGCCTTTAACTTTCCATTCCTGCAAAAAAGGCAATCACATCATCAGGACCACACCAGAAAATACAAAAACCAGGAAAATTTAAGTCGGGACATTACCTTTGGCACAGGATTGGTGGCACTGAATGGTTAAGTTGTGGTATCCACAGGGAGAGGCTCCTCAGCAGTGAGTCTAGTCAAAGATCTAACCTTCTTTTCTAGATCCACAGATGATAGATCTTTGGGATAAATGCGAGTTGGATCTGACTTGCCGGCCCATAGGAACATTAGATATGCTCTCACCTACAAAGGTTGCACTCGGTGTCGCAGGAAGGTCCGGATGATATCGACTCTAGTAACTTCCTTACCAAGGATAAGCTACAAAATTTGCACACGCTGGTACAAGGCCTCCACTTCTTCAGTTTAACCGGGCATCACAGTGTTCTTCTAGGAGCGTTTCTTCTTTGTTTCATCACTCGAGTCAAATGGAGCCAGGTCGTACTTCTGACCTGCCAGCTTCTGGTTGCGGATGTAAAACCACTTGTCCCTACATCCTTGGGAAGAGTCGACAAAGTTGAAGTACTGCATTCTTGGGCTAATAGATATACCGCACCCACTAATGTCATACACTACCGACCTAGAGCCAGACTGCCTATTTAATCCATATAGTTTCTTGAAGAGGCCAACGTGTGGCTCAATTTTGAGCCAGCACTCGCAGAGGGTGATGGAATAGGCAATGTGGAGAATCGAATTGGTAGATAGCTGATGAAGCTGAATCCCATAGAGAAAAAGCAAGCCACATATGAAATCATGTAGAGGAAGAGAAAGCCCGCGAAGAAGAAAAGCGATGAACATCACCCAATTCCAGCGGGGTGATTGGGGATTACCTCAGGGCTAGGTATCTTGCACTCGGTCTCATCTTCGGGAATCAAGCCGGCTTGACAAAGTGGCCGGACCTCAGAGGCCCTAATCGTGGAGCCTCGCCATCCCCCATTGGTGACGCTCGATCCAGCACCGACAACTTTCTTGCTTTTCCCCATTGTCGCGACACACCTCCTTTGCCGAGATTGCATGAACAAGCTCATGAGTACTTGAAGCACGTCCAGCGCAATAGCTCACTTCGGAAAAATGGAGCGGTATGTAGAAAGACAACGACAAGGGAAAGGAGGAATAGTCACTACAAGAAAAGTTGGATTTTACAACAGACGATTTTCATGGTTGAAGGCCCATTTTTCGTGGCTAAAAAGTCTTTCGCGATGGATGCCCTTTGTGGTAAAAGCCCCGTCACAAATGAATCTACCATGTTTTTTTCCGACCATGGGGGATCGCACCCTTCGGCCATGAAAACTTGTTCCGTCGTAGATCTATTTGCCAGCCGCGATGACTGTTGATGTCACACGCAACCTGCCACGTGGCATCTGATGACCCACAAGTATAGGGTGTGTATCGCAGTATTTTCAATAAGTAAGAGTGTCGAACCCAACGAGGAGCAGAAGGTGCTGGCTAGTGGTATGGATCAGGAATTCTCTGCAAATACTTAGCAAACAGATTTTTAGGGGTTTTCGATAAAGCAAGTAAACAAAGTACGAGTAAATAAAAGACAGTAGGAATAAATGCAGCAAGTGGCCCAATCCTTTATGCAGCAAAGGACAAGCCGGTTGTATTTCTGTAGATGACCAAACGTTCTCGATGACACATGGGAAGACTGTCAAGTGCTTTCGCTTCATATAGTCGATTAATCTTCTCTAGCTTGCTAAGTGTTGTGTGGGTGAACCTGTGCTAATGTACCGCCCCATCCAAGACTTAATACATACTTGTGGTTAAACCCCCTTGCAAACATCCGTAAGTACAAGCAAGTAATTAAGGTAGAAACCTAACCACAGCTTTAAACTCTAAGACCCTTACGTCCCTTGTGCAATGGTTTCCTAACGGGGGTTCAGGTTTCTGTCACTCTAGCAACCCCTACGATTAGTAGCCAAATACACAATGCATTCCCCTAGGCCAATATAGGTGAAGTGTCATGTAGTCGACGTTCACATGACACCACTAGAAGAAGTACACCACAACTTAAATAACAATCTATTGAATCTTTCTCAACACAACTCCACTACTAACAACAAGACTTATCCCATGTCCTCAAGAACAAAACGAACTACTCACAAGACATCATATGGATCATGATCAGAGATGAAATAATGATGTATAACAATCTAAACATAAACAGTAATTCAATGGTTCCTCAATAGCATCAACTACAAAGAGTAATCAACACCGGGAAAGTTTCCCCTATGAACTATAGCAAGATTCAACCAATTGTTACAGCAATATGGAGATGGTTATGAGGGTGCTGATGGTGATGATGGTGGTGATGACGATGATGATGATCCCGATGAAGTCCAGCTTGATGGTGGTGTTGATGGCGACGATCTCCCCTCTCCGGGAAGGAATTCCCCCGGCAGAAATCTGTCTGCCGGCGAGATCTTTCTCTCTCGGTGTTTTCCGCCCCGCAGAGGCGGCGGAATCTTTCTGTGGTCGCTCTCCAAGTCTTAGGGTTTCGGGAGGTTGATATACGCCAGAGGGGAGAGGCTGGAGTGGGCCAGGGCGGCCACACCACTCCCTGGCGCGGCCTAGGCTTGCCCGCGCCATGTGGTGGTGTGGGCCCCCTGTGGCCCACCTCCACTCCATCTTCTGGCATCCTTAGTCTTCTAGAAAAATAGGATTTTCCGTATATTTTCCTAGATTTTCTGATCTTCGTGAATTTTGCCTCCAAACAGCACCTTTTCCATCAGAATCCTGACTGCAGCAGTCCATGCTCCAAAAGTCATCAACCATGCAAAAACAGATGAAATAACATAAGTATCACCTCTCAATATGAAATATATCAATAAATAATAGTGAATTAAGATAGAATAGTGATGCAAAATAGACTTATCAACTCCCCCCAAGCTTAGACTTCGCTTGTCCCCAAGCGAAACTGAGCTCAATAAACATGACCTCAAGTTTATGGAGTGAAGAGTCGATAAAAGGATACAGACAAGAAGCATCACATTCATCAATACATAGATCATAATAGAAGACAACTCACTATTACACAACTCAACTTGCAATGAGTAAAGGAAACACAATAAAGATACAAAGAGTGAATCAATAATTGGTAATGGCAAACTTAGCTCTTGGTCGAAGAATAGTTGATAATTTGCTGGAGTCCACAAATAGCTGGTTTTTCAATGAAAGCTTTCAAAGTAGTAAACTACAAGATAAGAGCAATGTGCAAAACAAGGAACATAAGAAACATGAATGCATAAATCGTCATATGAATGAATGAAACACATCAACTCAAAATACTTGCTGAGATAGAAGGGAATAGGTTTACTGACTCAACTACAAATTAAAAGAAAGGCCCTTCGCGGAGGGAAGCAGGGATTGCAAGTCTCATAAAGAGCTCCCAAAAATTATGATACTTACTAGCTTTCAGCTCTCATTGCCCCTATCATAGGCATCTTTTGGTGATTAAGGTTAAAGTGACACAACTAAGAGGATATGCTTGACAAGTTATAAGTTGAAATCTCATGCCCCTTACTTATGAGTACCGATCCTCATGCTACTCAACTTCAGTCACGAGCAAGCTCTTCTCATTGTAAATACATGCGTATCATCGAGAACCGCCAACGGGGTACCCCTTGCACTTGACATAGGAGCTATCCCATAATCAAAATGACAAGGCAAGTAGACAGTAAGCATCTCAGCGATCTTTTTATTTGCTATTTGCATAGGTTTTTATTGAGGATGCTTCATAGAATGCTCACTATAGTTATGCTGCAAGTTTCCACCATGATTAGGCATGGCTTAGGCTAGCGGCCGAGGCATTTCTCTAACACACATATAAACTCCATGATCTTACAAGTTCCACTTTTATTTCACACCGCCGGGATCCATAAGCAAAAGAACATGATATCAACTAGGTACAAGGCACCAAATGAAGTGTTGAAAGCGGTCCCCATGATACATGGTTCGGCTAACTTCAACTCATAAAGCGCAAGCATCTACACAACAAAGAAGGACCCAATGGTTCAAGTTTATTAAATGCAAGAAAGTAAAGTGTGCCATCAAGTTCGTGAGAGCTTTAATCACTAATTTTCGCATAACAAGTTTAATTTGGGAGGTAGACAAAACAAGAATTTACTCGAAATAGCAATAATTCTACTAGGTAGGTATGGTGGACACAAATGGCAAAGGTTTTGGTTTAAGGGAGATGGATGCACGAGAAGAATTCCCTCTCAGTACAGGTTTTTGGCTAGCAAGGCTGGGTAGGAAGTATAAGAGTTGAAGGAAACAAACAAACATACAAATGATAAAGACAAACATGCAATCTTCCTTGGAAGCACAAAAGAACTTAACTAGAGAATACTAAACTTATGAGCAAATCAAGAAAGAAAGATGATGAAATTATTTTTCTCTCGAGTACTTCTATCTTTTTCTTTTCAACTCTCAAAAAGGGTGTTGCTACTGACCGAGCCAGGTTTGCCAAAACCTACTAAATTAACTCAATGATCCCAGAGTGCTACCAATACTAACAACAAGATCAATCATATAACCACGAATTGAAAACTAATATAAGCTATGCAAAAGACTGAATGATAGAACTTCTCATTAATATTCCATAACGAAAACTCACACCAAGGGATACAAATCTAACGAGAGAGCGGACACTTCCATAATGCAAACCATACTACATAATAACTCCTCTATTCATGATATGACTCTACTAATAAGGTAAAAAGAATGGAAGATAGTGATATGATACCACGGCACTCCCCCAAGCTTGGAACAAACCAAGGGGATGCCAAACCTGATGACGAATTACTCCTTTGGTGGTGGTGGTATCCTCTTGATGAGCTCCTTGATTAGTTTCCCAAAGTCCTCAATCTCAAAGGTGAGATTACGAATCAGCTGTGAGTTTTGCTCAATGCGGCTCATGATCATGTCGTGTTGAGAATCCCAGCTCTTGCTATTCTTTCACCACTCTTCCTCCTTGAAGTATTCTTTTTCTGCATGGCTAGAAGGAGGAAAATCCCAATTGGAGGGTAACTTATCCTTGGGCATATTCTGGTATTGATGCTCATGGATAAGGGTATGGAAAGGATTCTTTGTGTGTGGAGAAGTTGTCCGTGGTGCCAAGCAGTGATGCAGAGGCTTCCCTCCAGTTGACATATGTGCAGTCCTTCTGATCCTGGCAGGGTTCGCCACCACTCCAATGCTTGCAACGGTAGTGTCGGTGTGTTTTGCCTCCTCTTCACCTTCACACTTGATCTCCTTCTCCTTCCCGGGGTCTTGGAGGTCTTCCTCCATAGGTTCCTTCCCTTTATCCTTGGCGGACACCATTGTGCTTCTATACCTTCAAAGAGTATGTCCTGGCAGAAACAGATCGAACCAAAAAACACGACGAAAACACGATATACGGACCTCGGGGGATCGGGGGGGTATATATTACGAAGTTTCATAGCAAAAGGAAGGTACTGGGAGAAAACAAGTCGGAGGCGGAGTCCTGGGTGGCCTCACCACCTGGTGGCGCGGCCAGGGGTGGGCCCGTGCCATGGGGTGGTGTGGGCCACCCTGGCTTCGTTTCCGTCTCTTTTCCGCTTCGTAGCTTTCCTTATTGACTGAAAACTGCAAAAATATAGTTGGATTGTATTTTCGCGGAACTTTTCTTACCAGAACTGTTACCTAGTTGGAAACGGACTCTGCAGGTCTCTGAATTTGGTATTGAGTGGATCCTTCCGGAGTCATCACTTGAATATCATCGATATCTTCATATTCATATACTTATTACTTGAGTCATAAAACCTTTCTCTTCCTTATTACACCATTATCACCACTTCCTGGAAATTTCTTTCACAAAAAACTTCACACAGTTCTTATTAGCAACATTAGTATAAGTGAAGTGATAAAACCTTTTGAGTCCAACTTCAACTGAAAACCATCAAAACATAAGCTACTGTAGGAACTCCTTCCGAAAACCCAAAAAGAATTCAAAAAGGAAGTCGAATAAAGAAGTAAATGCAAGATTGGCAAAATCTGTCAAAACAGACCAGCAGGTAAAGATCAATTTTTTCGAAAATCTTCTGTTGCTCAAATCAAAAAGTGCAAAACTAACGAAAGTTAAATAACAACCTGGGGCAGAAGCACAAAACATTACAGCTCAATCCGATATACAGAGATCTTTCACGATTTTTTACGGTGAAGCACAAAAATCTGTTTCGGGACAGCAACTTCCCCAAATCTTACTTCTCTCTCATTAGAGGTTGATCTTGACACAAAAACCAAACAAAATGGATAAGGAGCGGTTATTACAGAAGTAATAACTTCCAAGACTCAAAGAAACAAAAACAAACTGAAAGCAAAAACAAATTGGGTTGTCTCCCATAAAGCTCTTTCTTTATAGCCATTAAGATGGGCATGATAATTTTGAAAAAGCTCTCATAGGGATATGAATTGAAGTGAAAGAGAGCATTAAGAAGCAAAAACACACACACTTTTAAGTCTAAACCACTTCCTATGCAAGGGGATTTTGTAAACAAACAAGTTTTTGAAACCAAAAGCAACTTGCATAAGAAGGCAAAAGAAGTGCAACATAAAAACTTTCAGCATAAAACGAGGAAACTTGATATTATTGAGATGCATAAGAACACTTTTCCCTCTTTCATAGTAACTTTCAGTATCATGCATAAACTTAACAATATAGCTATCACAAGTACCATCATAGCACCGATCACTTATTCTAACAGAACACACATGAATACTAGCTCTCATAACACTACTATGTGAAACAATATTAGAGGTATCCTTACAAAGGATAGTGTATCCCTCTTTCTCATACTTAGTAACAAAGTCTTTCACATTTGCTATTATAGGTTCATCAACCATTTGTTTATCAGGTTCAACAGCCTTATTCATACTTTCATCTACCATACTAGCCATCATAGAATGTTCCTTTACCTTAACTGGGAAAGGCATTTTCTCAATATAAGGTTTAGGTAAAACATGATTAGCAGTATAAACTTCAGTATTTTTTGCAGGAACACTCTTAGCAATATATTTATAAGGTTCACGATACTTATTCCACTTCTTTTTAGGCACTTCAATGTAAGAAGCAAAAGCCTTAAAATAAGAAGCAATAGCTTGAGAATCTAGACCATAAGCATTTTTAATATTTTGAAAGTCATCAGTTCACAAAAAAGATTCAATGCATTCATAATCATAATTTATACCTGACTTTCTACCTTTGTCATTCTCCCAAGCTTCACAATTGTCTTGAATACGGTCCAGAAGATCCCATTTAGCTTCTTCTCTCTTCCGGGTGAATGATCCAGTACAAGAAGCATCCAATAAATCCTTGTCATGTAGAGGGAGCCTTGCATAAAAGTTGTTGATAATAATATTGTTGGGGAGCTCATGAATGGGACATCCCAAGCTTGAGCTGTACTCTCTCCATCAAGAGGCCAAAAGTTGTATATTTGATTCCGATCTTTATGAATCTCACTAGGAGGATAAAACTTTGAGTAAAAGAGAGGCACTATTTCCTCCCATTCCAGAGCTTCACCATTCTTCAGCAGCTTATACCATTCCTCAGCTCTTCCTTTCAGTGATAATGAGAATAACTTCTTATTAACTTGATCTGTAGTAATACCTGCACACTTGAACAACCCCATAATTCGTGTATAAAGAGTAAATGATCACCGGGATGGACAGTTCCATCCCCAACATAATAGTTATCCATAACACAATCAATAATTCTTGTAGGTATTTTGAAAACATCTTTCTCAGCAGGTGGTGGCTTATCTACTACCTTAGCAGTGGTAGTAGCATTACCAAATAAGAAACTCAGCGAATTATCTATAACGAAAATAAAGCAACTAGCAGAAGTAAACAATACTCACAGTAGAAGTTTCCTTTACCAGTTCCACTCTCCAATAGCGCTTCACTCCCTGGAAACGGTGCCAGAAAATAGTCTTGATGACCCACAAGTATAGGGGGTGTATCGTAGTATTGTTGATAAGTAAGAGTGTCGAACCAACGAGGAGCAGAAGGTGCTGGCTAGTGGTATGGATCAGGAATTCTCTGCAAATACTTAGCAAACGGATTTTTAGGAGTTTTCGATAAAGCAAGTAAACAAAGTACGAGTAAATAAAAGACAGTAGGAATAAATGCAGCAAGTGGCCCAATCCTTTATGCAGCTAAGGACAAGCCGGTTGTATTTCTATAGATGACCAAACGTTCTCAAGGACACATGGGAAGACTGTCAAGTGCTTTCGCTTCATATAGTCAATTAATCTTCTCTAGCTTGCTAAGTGTTGTGTGGGTGAACCTGTGCTAATGTACCGCCCCATCCAAGACTTAATACATACTTGTGATTAAACCCCCTTGCAAACATCCGTAAGTACAAGAAAATAATTAAGGTAGAAACCTAACAACAACTTTAAACTCTAAGACCCTTACGTCCCTTGTGCAATGGTTTCCTAACAGGGGTTCAGGTTTCTGTCACTCCGGCAACCCCTACGATTAGTAGCCAAATACACAATGCATTCCCCTAGGCCCATATAGGTGAAGTGTCATGTAGTCGACGTTCACATGACACCATTAGAAGAAGTACACCACAACTTAAATAACAATCTATTGAATCTTTCTCAACACAACTCCACTACTAACAACAAAACTTCTCCCATGTCCTCAAGAACAAAACGAACTACTCACAAGACATCATATGGATCATGATCAGAGATGAAATAATGATGCATAACAATCTGAACATAAACAATAATTCAATGGTTCACTCAATAGCATCAACTACAAAGAGTAATCAACACCGGGACAGTTTCCCCTATGAACTATAGCAAGATTCAACCAATTGTTACAGCAATATGGAGATGGTGATGAGGGTGCTGATGGTGATGATGGCGGTGCTGATGGTGATGATGGCGGTGATGATGATGATGATGATCCCGATGAAGTCCAGCTTGATGGTGGTGTTGATGGCGACGATCTCCCCTCTCCGGGAAGGAATTCCCCCGGCAGAAATCTGTCTGCTGGAGAGATCTTTCTCTCTCGGTGTTTTTCGCCCCGCAGAGGCGGTGGAATCTTTCTGTGGTCGCTCTCTGAGTCTTAGGGTTTCAGGAGGTTGATATACGCCAGAGGGGAGAGGCTGGAGTGGGCCAGGGCGACCACACCACTCCCTGGCGCGGCCTAGGCTTGCCCGCGCCATGGGGTGGTGTGGGCCCCCTGTGGCCCACCTCCACTCCATCTTCTGGCATCCTTAGTCTTCTGGAAAAATAGGATTTTCTGTATATTTTCCCGGATTTTCTGATCTTCGCGAATTTTGCCTCCAAACAGCACCTTTTCCATCAGAATCCTGACTGCAGCGGTCCATGCTCCAAAAGTCATCAACCATGCAAAAACAGATGAAATAACATAAGTATCACCTCTCAATACGAAATATATCAATGAATAATAGTGAATTAAGACATAGAATAGTGATGCAAAATGGACGTATCAGCAGCCGCCGTTAATGTCTGGTTATTGCCGTTAACGGTCGTAGAAACCATGGTTGAAGCCAGGCCCAGCAAAGTCTTGCTAATAACTAAATGGGCCGGCCCATGTGGAGAGCCCAATAGGAACACGACCCTTTACTGTTTAGTCCTACACTGTCTAGAATTAGCCTAGTACTATAGCTAGCAGCGGCCCGTACACTTTCAGACCTCACACTGTTTCAGCCTATATAAGACCTAGGTTAGCCCAACACTGTGTTGTCACTTGAGGCCTGCACCAAGATGGTCCGACACTGTTCAAGCTTGTTGCCAATCTAGCCTTTTACTGTTCTGCCTTGTTACTGTTCCACCCTTTTAGGAATTTTGCCCCGTTACTATTTAGGACCTTTAGTGTTTGGGCTTTTGCCTATTCAGGCCGGCACTGTTAGGCCTGTTACTTTACTGGCCTCCCACCATACTGGCCTTTTGTTGTTGATACCTTTCACGGTTCTAGCCTTTCACTGTTCTGGCCTTTTCTCTACTCTGGTCTTCTACTGTTCTGGCCTTTTACTGTTCTGGCCTTCTACTCTTCTAGCATTTTACCTTTTTGGCCTCTTACTGTTCTGGCCTTTTATTGTTCTAGCCTTATACTGCTATGGCATTTTACGGTTATGGCCTTTTTCTATTATGGCCTTTTACTATTATGGCCTTTTGTTGTTATGGCCTTTTACTCTTATGGCCTTTTACTGTACTGGCTTTCTACTCTTCTGGCCTTTTACTGTTCTGGTTGTTTTGGGTTATCCATGCGCATGTTGTTTCACTGTTTTGGCCTTTTGGGTTGTCCATGTGCACGTTGATACCTTTCGCGGTTCTGGCCTTTCACTATTTCGGACTTTTTGCTAGCGCCTACTTTTGGCAGAACAAGTGAATATCAAGACATCAATTAATAAACACGCACGAATTAAAATTGCTTATTACACAACAATAAAAGTTCGTTACAACAGTTATACAACAAGAACGTAATTCCGAAAGATTACAATGTGTCAGTACCATCAATAAGAGATCGGTACATGGCGATTTGCTTCAATGTATCATCTGTCCTCTTCTTTCAACATTTCAGATACAAATCTAAGAGCAGCTACACCCTTTTGTTCTGCAAGCAATACAACCTATATTTATCACCTGCGGGAGTTGTTCTAGGTGGACAGTTAAGTAAGCTGTTTGCTTCAGAAATGCAATGGGAGGATGAATGGGAAGAGGGATCACAACTTTTAGTCCTGCCTTACAAGGACTCCTACTGGGTTTTAACTGCAGCCTGCTAAAATATGGTGAAAGAGGTTAAAACAAAGAACAAGGGAAACAAGTATTATTACATAAAGTAGAGATCATTTAAACTAAGTATGAACTTACAGTAGCACGTTCAGGCTGACAGTAGCTCCTTCTCGAGCAGGTGCGACTCCTGGTATAGTTGGTTGTTAAAGCTTCCGTCTCCACTTCAGGACCCCTGGTTTCTTTGGGTTGTTGGATATCTTGTATCTTTGACTTTAATGGTGTGATTCCCATCATCAAACATCATTGTCCGTGTAGGGAAAAATAAAAAGAAAGGATTGCATACCCCTTTGATCATTAGGCATTAGTGGTAGGGTTTAGAGAGATATTTCATAAAAAATATGAATAATATCTAGTTTAAATGTGGATGGCTCTATTTCATAGCCACCAGTGAGCAAATCGGCATAAATGTCCAAGTCTACATTGATGATGTTGTAATCACAACAAGGAAGGAGTCGACCTTTATCGATGATCTCCATGAGACATTTGATAATATCGACAAGTATTGCATTAAGCTCCACCCGCAAAGTGCTCATATGGAGTCCCTGCGGGACAAATCCTTGGGTTCTTGGTATCGGCAAGGGGAATTGAGGCCAACCCCCCAAAAATACAGTTCATCCTGAATATGAAGAAGCCCACAAATCTAAGGTGCGTCTAGCAGCTAGCTAGGTGTGTCGCAGCACTTAGCCGATTCATCGCTCGACTGGGCAAAAAAGCACTGCCTTTCTAGGCATAGGTGAAAAAATCGGATACCTTCGAGTGGACTGGTGAAGTCTAAAGAGCCTTTGAAAACCTCAAGCAAACATTATCGACATCACCCATTCTGGTATCACCCAACGAAAAAGAATCACTACTGTTGTACATCTCCACCACCAACCAAGTGGTCAGCACGGTACTGGTCGTTGAAATACCCAGAGAAGGGAAAACCCACGGGGTTTAGCGACCGGTCTACTACCTCAACAAGGTTATATCTCCATCCAATTAGCGGTACTCGCACTATCAAAAACTCGTGTATGGCATCTTCATGACAGGACGCAAACTGCGTCACTACTTTGCGGCTCACCCAATAATAGTGGTCAATGAGCCTCCCTGTCCAATATTCTCAACAATTCTAAAGCAACATGGCATGTCTATGACACCCCCGGGATCAGGGTTAAACAAATCCTAGACCTTAGCCTGACATAAGCTTAACCTAGAACTCGAGGATATCCAGTGAGAATCGGTAACACAAGAGTAACCCTGCGAGACAAAATTTATTATAGGAAGCTCATAACTGGGCAAAAAAAACAAAATATTACAAGCAGAGGTCACTAACCACAAACATCAAACAACAGAAGGCAAATTATGCTATTAGGTATAGCAAACTTAACAAATGGCCCAAGAGGCCTAAAGCATAATGATGATGTTCTAGCCCATAGATTTCAGGTTGTCGGCCGGGAACACCAAGATACCCGTCGGTGTCGATGTCATACCAAACTCGTCTTAACACTTACTATTATACAAAAGTATCAACAAAGCAAGGGTGAGTACAGGATGTACTCCACAAGACTTATGGTTGGTGGGGTTATTTTGCATAAAGCCATATTTGTTTGCAAAACAAGAGGAGTATAAACTCATCGAATCAGAACATTTTAAAAGGGGATAAGGGAGCGATATATCCAAAGTATTGATCATCATCGTTTGATATCCACCAAAGTAATCCTCATCACCTATCATCTAGAATCACCCCCTCGTACCCATGAGGAAGCATCCTTAAGCGCACATTGATCTGCCAAGTTTTACGATTAGGTTAATGTTCTCTATGATCTTCACGTATGTTACCAAGTCATCCATAACAGTGGACATGACTTTTCGAATAGATTAAAACCCTGCAGGGGTGTACAACTTTACCCACTCATACCAACCTTCTCTTAATGCCACATGATTAGCCCTCTTCCTTGGAAGGCCGATAGAGGGTGGTTGACCATGACCTTTACCTTGCTATCGCCAAGACCATGAGTCACACCCTAATGATGGTTCCGCCGTTACGGGTCAAATCCCGAAGCCGGTCCCTAGATATGTGAGGCGAGGTTGGTTCACCAGGGGCTCCATCGACCCAAAGCAACCCGGTCCACGCTTCCCTGCCTGTTATGATGCACCTCCTCCTCCATTTTCAAAAATGTTTTCAATGCGTATGTGAAAGGGCATTTCCTTCCCTAAGTGGTTTTGATGTTTGATGGTAACACACGTGTCAGACTAATCGTTTGCTAAGTATTTTACAGGGCAACTATGTTTGCAAAGCATTCGGTTCCCCTCAAAAAGGTCAATAACAAGACTTAGTTTTTCCTAGATCTTTTGTTTGAGTTGTATGAAAAACCGTACTATCAAGAGGGGTTACGCATCGGGAAGTTTGGGTGGAATCAAACTTCTTTTTATAGCCCATCTAGCTTTCCCTCAATGGTTGAGTCTGGGAGTTTTTATGTCCATATTGCTGCAACCTGCACTATCTGTGGCATCTGGTAGTACCAGAAGTTACATTCGGTACTCCGCTCGCCACCGGTAGTACTACATGGCAGTACCAGACGGGCCTGAACGCACTTACGAGTGTTGGCTCATCTTCTGCCCCGTCCGGTACCCCCGGCCTAGCACTACCGCCTTGTCTGGTAGTACTGCTGCTATTTCCGGTACTACCGCTCAGAGGTACTACCGTCTGTCGCAGCCATGCACTACCAAAGGAGACAGAGGCCTAGCCGCCTCCTCGTATCCTCGCCCGGTACCGCTTTTGGTACTAGTCCGGTAGTACTGGTAGTTCCTGGTACTACCGCTTCTGGTTCCAGTAGTACTGATCAGGATAGTCAGCAATGGCACATTCCCTCCCTAGGGTATAAAAGGACCCTTCTTCCCCAATGAGAAGGTTGCCTCTTTTATCTCTCCCCTCCATTGTTCTTGTGTTGTATTTTCACTAGATCTCTCCCCATAGTGCTCCAATCTCCTTGATTCTTTGGAGTTTGGTGGAGAAGGTCTAGATCTAGGGTTTCACCACAGCAAAGTTGATTCCCCCTTGTTTTCCTTTGTGGATCTTGTTACTCTTGGATTCTTTGAACCCTAGACAGAAGAGGTCGGTCTTGGAGCTTGGGCATTGGTTGTAAAGCTTCGGGGGATCATGTTGGGAGACTCCAAGTGTGGTGGAGGTCTACTCAACAAGTTTGTAAAGGTTTCGGTCGCCGCCTTCAAGGTCACTGCATAGTGGATCGAGTGCTTGCCGTGAGGCGGGTGCTTGGGAGAATAGGGTAAGGCCTTTTGTGGTGTTGGTGGTCTTAGTACCACCCACCCCTCCAACAGAGACGTACTACTCTTCAAAATGAAGGAACTTCAGGAAAACATCTCTGTGTCTACTCTCAGTTATTTCTATCATTTACTCCTTATTATTATTTCTTACTTGCTTACTTGTCGTATATGTTCTCCCACCAGTTGCATATCTAGGAACTTACTTTGTGTCAAGCCTTAATTTGAAAAGAAGCTAAAAATTAAGTAGCGCCTATTCACCCCCTCTAGTCGCTTATACCGATCTTTCAATTGGTATCAGAGCAAGATGCTCTTCTTTGGCTTAACCGCCTAAGAGAAGTATAAGCGACGTGAATGGGATTGAAGCCACTCCGGATTAACCCCATCACTAAGAGAGAGCTTGTCGAATCTAACTTATTTTTGACTTGTTACAAAGATAACTTTTAATTTTGTTGTGATGTAAAATTTTAATAAAGACAATCTTGTTACTTGCTGAAGAGCATATGACGACCATAGAGATGAAGGCGATGCCATGATGACTTCATGGCGTAAGTAGGAAATGAGAGGAAGGGTTTGGTGTGCACGGTAAGGAGGGACGAAAATATAGCGGAAATATTTTGACTTCTCCACACATTTCGACTTTTCCACGGATACAATTTTTTACGGAACCTTTTTTTACGAAAACGGAAATGGAATAACATTTTTCCGCGAAACTGTGAAAACGGTTCCATTTACAATTAATTGAAAATTCTATTTTGAGGACTGTTCTGCGCGGCCAATCTAGAATGCCAGTATGTGACCTGTCAAAATGAAATGTCTACGAAACCATCACCTACACCCCATCACATCGAGCAATTATGTTAGGGTTTGGGAATAATTTTATATATGTTTGCTTGAGTTTTAATGCACGATTCAAGAGGTCTTTTGGTTCCGACAATTATCTTTTCGTCCATGTCTGTAGTATTCGTCGGTCCATATCTATTTTTGTTAGAGTATATTGCGTTAGGCAAACACTACAAGAAATGTGGTATTTTTTTATCCTTCATATTGGTCACTAGATGGTCATTGTTCTCCATTTGTGACCTTCTTGTGACCAAAAACATATGGTCAAAAGCTGAGAGTCACTGACGGACAATTAAGACCTTTTTTGTGCATTGGTCATAGACTACTATGACCATATAGATGGATTGGTCATCGACTATATAGCATGTCCACGTAAGAAAATCCTACGTGGCAGTGCTTGTAGATCAGATTCAGCCCAATCCAATGAGGTGCTTTACATGGGCCAAGCCAACAATTTCAGCCTTTTTATTTTATAAATTTGGCACTTTCTGCAATTATTTAGTAGTCCAAGCCCATAAATTTGGCCCATATATTTTCCGGCCATGGCATTTTTTGGTCCAACATTTTTGTCTATTTTTATTTTTTTAAAGCTGGTCCCACTAGTCAATGACCCTAGCTGGTCAGTCTTTTTCCAAGCCCACTGGTCAAATGTCAATTTTGTATATCTTCACAATAATATCCAACGTTACATTTAGAAAATAGGACACATTGCAATTCATATAAAAGATCTAAAAATACACGTCATGCTGGTTTGCAGCACGTAGATGCCCAAGTTACGATAAAATAAAGCAGGGATACTTAAAAAAAGACAGATTGCAGCTATACACTCTAATAATCACAGAATATAGATAACCAGGACTAGCATATCAATGCCACATGCCCAGGTCAATACATCAACAAGAAACAAAAAAAGCAAGTCCATTCGGCCTCGTCCCAGTTGCACTTCTCCCATTTGCGACGACCACAGGAATCTGCTCCACTGAATACCACGATTCAATAGCTCGGTTCATTCATCATCTACAAGACAGCATATAAAGAAATATTCAACTCCAATGACACAAGAAACTACAGCACGACACACTTATGAAATTTAATAGTGAGGAAAGCACAGACAACAACTCCATGCGGCTACTAGGAGACTCTGGATAATTGATAAATCACAGGAGCATTGCGCTGATCAAGTATGTTATAAGCATCAAAACGCAATGATGAAATCATCCATATGGAGTAGTGGGTCTCAAGTATACTATATGCAGCCAAACATCCTGTCTAAATATCTTAGTTAAATTTTAGTATAATGGACAGTATGCCATCAATAATACCTACTATACTACTGATTGCACCAAATTGCCAATAAAATGTTCATTCTATGAGGATTGATAACCAACCTAAGGAGCTAGAAAATAAAAGGCTGAACAACCCACTTGAATGAACTCCTACTCCCTTCTAAAAGTAGTTGTCATTATTGTTCTTTACTTATAGTAGACAAACGAATTGACAGAATACATGAACAAACACTACAAGAAAAGTTGGCTTTTACAACGGACGATTTTCGTGGTTGAAGGTCCGTTTTTCGTGGCTAAAAAGTCTTCTGCGACGGTTGGCCATCGTGGTAAAAGCCCCATCACAAAAGAATCTACCACGGGTTTTTTCCTGACCGTGGCGGATCGCAACGTTCAGCCACGAAAACTTATTCTGTCGTAGATCTGTTTGCCAGCCGCGTTGACTGTTGACGTCATGCAAACTACCACGTGGCAGCCACAGTTAGCGGCCAGTTACCACCGTTAACGGCCATAGAAACCATGGCAGAAGCCAAGCCCAGCCAAGGCCTGCTAAATTCTAACTGGGATGACCCATTAAGGGAGCCCAATAAGAAGATGACCCGTTACTGTTTTGTCACGTAATGTTTGAAATAGGCCCAAAGTTGCAGCCAGCAGCGGCCCGCGAACTTTTAGGCCCAATACTGTTTCGTCCTAAAGAAGGCCCATGATGGTCCAACACTCTGCGGCCCATTAGCAGCTTGCGCCAAGTCGCTCTTGTACATTTAAGGCCTGCGGGCGGCCCATCACTGTTTATCGCAGCCCATCGTAGGCGGCCTACTGAAGGCCCTTGTCTGAGATGGCCCGTTATTGTTCAGGCATGTTACTGTCCTGGCCTTTCACTGTTCCAGGCTTTACCTGTTCAGGCCCACAAGCCGCCCTTTATTGTTCTAGTCTGGTAAATGTGTCGGCCTGTTACTGCCCTAGCCTCGAAATTTCTCGGGCCATTACTATTCTGGCTTGTCACTATTTTGGCATTTCACTGTTGTGGCCCATTATTGTTGCGCCCAGCTACTATTTTGGCATGTTACTGTTCTGGGATTTCACGGTTTCTTGCTGTTACAACGATGGGCTATTTTTGTTACGGCCTGCTACTGTTAAGGCCTGTTACTGGTATGGTCTGTTAAAGTTATGACCTGTTATTCTTACG
Organism: Avena eriantha; assembly: GCA_910589775.1. Taxonomy (NCBI): domain Eukaryota; kingdom Viridiplantae; phylum Streptophyta; class Magnoliopsida; order Poales; family Poaceae; genus Avena; species Avena eriantha. The sequence continues at coordinate 303,073,330 of OU342746.1, read as the reverse complement.
GCATGTTACTGTTATGTCCAGTTACAACTTGTAGGTAGGGCCATTACGTTTACGGCCTTTTGCAGTTTTGGCCTTTTCTGAAGCCCATAACAATATCATAAAATGTTTATATAATCCAGCATTTTTTACTGTTCATCGTCGGCCAAATACACGACGGGTAATAACAAAGCACGGTATTGTTGCCTAATCGACCTGTCTGGCGTAATTACCGTAACGACTACCACATATGTGGACGGTGTCAACTAAATGCATACATGGCCTACACGAGTTATCTAGATATTACATCAGCTTCAAACTTTTTAAAATTATTACATATTATCAGATCAAGGGAAAGAAAATCGGCATTTCAGTTGACAATCAAGTTGATAGCAGAGTCCTCAATTGATCACCTGCATCTTCCTTTGAGTGTGACAGCTACATTGGAGGAGACATGATCTTGTAGCCCCCTCTTTGGTAGCAATAGCAATAATTGCACTCTGAAACTAAGTAATAACAAGTTAATACATCAAACAAGACAAACTAGTCATTTGACTGATATGACAGGAGCTATGATCTGAAGTTTACAACTGGTCAATGGTTCAATTATTGACCAACACGTCAAACAAACAGGACAAGCAAGCTCGCATTAAACAAGTCTGCCTACTGTGAAACGAGCAATCAAAAAATGTGTATGTGTGGCTTACAATTTCAGGAAAAATAAACTAGCTAGGTCATTTCAACAAAAATATATGGAAGCAATTCTATACCCTAAAATACAAGAGACGTCGGGTGACTCGGAATTTGCGCTGAGACACAAAATGGCATGCAATTACTGTCATAGCGAAGAATGAACCAGATAGAAATTATAACCGCATCATACGAGAACTTGTAGAGCAAGAATGCAAACCACGAATGAACTATATATTATAGAGGATAGTTATGTCGCGACTTAGGACGAACTAGATGCAAGATATAATGGCGTCGCTCGTGAACCTGTAGACCAGGACAAGCAAGCATTAGACAAGTGTGCCTAGAATGAAATGAGCAATCAAACAAAGTGTTTCTTAGAATTTCAGCAAATATAAACAAGCGAGGTCATTTCAGCAAATATATATGGAAGCAGTGGCATCTTCTAGAATGCATAGTCGTTGGGTGACTCAGAATTTGCGGTGAGCTACACAATGGCATGTAGTTGCTATCATAGCTAAGAATCAACCAGATAGAAATTATAATGGCATCATAAGAGAATGTCTAGAGCAGGAATGCAAACCAGGAGTGAACTACATAGTAGAGGACAATTATGCCGTTGTTAGGACGAACAAGCACCAGATAAGGAATTAATGGCATCCCTTGTGAACTTGTAGAATAGGCTATGCAAACCAACATGTTCATTGTTCCATTTTGAGCTATATGCAAGAAAAAGGAAATAGTTAGTGATCCAGCTTTTGAAGAAGAAGATGGCAACAAAAAAATTGAATTAGTACGAAGAGTTTAAACGGCTACTACAAGATATCAGAACGATGCCAAGGAGGAAATAATAGCAGGAACTGATCTCAGGACGAAAAAGATAGATTCAACAACTATAGAGCTGGGAATCCACACTAATATTTTTCGCTGACTTCAAATTTTGCAAGAATTACACGGTAGCAGCAATTACTGTTGTATGGAGTAGCTAAGAACATGTGTATGATAAAATAACAGACATGTCCATGACTTGAAATTTGTAGAGCAGCGCATGCAAACCAACATGTCCAATGACCTTGTATGTATTAGCACGAAGAACATGCATGCCCACTAACTTGTATGTATGACCACGATGACAAAAATGCAGTTCACTTCGACATGCTTGAACCGTCTATACTGCTGACAAAACAAAAACGGGTTGCAGATTTGGTTAACCTTGGTCGGAGAGGCGTCTAAGCATCTTCGCTACCGTGCGGGTGACGTCCGGGTCACCGAGGGTGCTGCGATTATGGTGGCTGTTGGTGTTAGGGAAGCAGATCTTGGGCGGTCGATGTCGGCTTGAGCGCAGTGGATGAGAGCGTCGCTGAGGCAGATCCAGTCTAGTGAACGGCGACGACAGAGAAGCTGGTCTAGATCGGTGGACATGGAACTCCCGGAACTAGATCCCGTCCGGTGTACACCGGTGAAGCGGATCTGGTACGGTTGGGTAGCTTTCGGTGGCCGGGAAGCAGAGCTTGGGCGGTCGATGACACCGCAGCTCCAGTGCAATGACAGAGAGACCTAGTGAACCACATCCGGTGGGTGAGCATCGGTGAAGCGGCTCCGCAGTGGTGCACGAGATCGCCGCTCAAGCGGGTCCGGCCGCCGTGGAATTTCTGCCGACCGGTGCGCATCGTGGTCGTGGAGCTGAGGGCGTGGGAGAGAGGGGGCTAGGATTTTTGGAAGGACCAGCGGGAAAATTTGGGAGAATCTGGACTAAGGAGGTGAATAGAAACATAAATTACGATCGTGCCCCCAAGCTACCGACTTTAGCTTGCCCATAGGGCGTCAGAACAATGGGTAGAATTAGAATTTTGAAGCCAAAAGTTTTTGAAACCGAGGGGCGGGAAATGCTTCAAAATCGGTGTGTGATTTTGCCGCTTGATTGAGATATTGAATTTGGCGCCGTCCATCTAATAATAATATAAAAATGGTACTACCGCGGTGGGATATTTTGCCTCAAAGTTTTTGAAACTGAGAGGCAAGAAATGCTTCAAAGTCAGTGTATGGTTTAGCCGCTCAATTGAGATTTTGAATTTGACAAGCTCCTATCTGATGATAATAATACAAAAATGGTACAACCCCGGTGGGAGATTTTGCCTCAAAGTTTTTGACACGGAGGGGCAGGAAATGCTTCAAAGTAGGTGTGCGGTTTTGCCGCTCGATTGAGATTTTGAATTTGACAAGCGCCCATCTGATAATAATAATACTATAAAAATGGTACTCCCTAGGTGGGAGATTTTGGCTCAAAGTTTTTGAAACAGTTAAGCGGGAAATGCTTCTAAGTCGGTCTGTGTGATTTTGCCGCTTGATTGAGATTTTGAATTTTGCTAGCGTCTATGTACTACTACTACTAGTAGTAGTAGTAGTAGTAAAAAATGTGGTAGAACGTACGGCTATATGTTCAGGAATTCATTGCCGAGAGTCACATCAACTGATCATCCATATAACCACACTTGAGGTACTCCCTGTGTTCGGTATTACTAGGCTGGAGTAGTACTAGTTCAGAGAATTAACTTCACCTACTCGTTTTATAGCTAGTTATTGCATGCTATAGTAATCCTAAAATCTAGGCAATGCTCCTGGCCACCGCATCTAATTAAAAATATACAATCCAATGGATGGACTCCCGTTTTAACAACATGATCGGCCGGGAACATTACACGACGTGGTGGTTCATATTTTACGGTCAACTAGAGGAGTAATTGAGCAAAACTAGGAGCATTAATTGGTCCTCCTGCCTAGCAATTGAGGCTGTAAATAATTAAAAGGTATATACAACTTTAGTCCCACATCTTGCACCGCGAGAGCGTTTTAGTCCCACATATTGAAAAATAAGCAATATTAGTCCCTCAACTTATATCTCGAGAGCATTTTAGTCCAATTTAATGGAATTTCAGTGAATTTGACTTAATTTGTCCACAAATGATGTTGATTTTTTTAAAATGACCCCTCTATATTTTTTATGTCATTTTTGTTCCTATGCGGACTGATAAGTGGGCCATATGTTAGTAGACGTACAAATAAAATAGTTAAATCTCTAAGAGGAGAATGGATTCGAACTTAATACTTTTGTACAATGACACACACACAAGCCAATATGCCGGTAAATGCCCACGGCTACTCATGTGAGATGAGGAGTACTTGAGAGGACATAATTATGCCAGATGAGGGGTACTTGGGGGAAGTAATTATTTATACAATAAAAAAGCACAGACGAACGCAAAAAATGCTCACGTCTATGTTGGCAGGTCCATAATATATATTGTATAGCTTTATCGTTAACCTAGTAGCCAACTGCAGTGTCTAGAATAAACTTGAGTTTTTTCTTATTCACAAAAATGAAAAGGAATAAAGTTGAGTTGTTATTGTACCCCAGAACACATATTTTTTCATATCCAAAATAAAGAACACATCAGCCAGAGCGCTCTTCAGTTAATCACTTCGGTGTGCATGTTGTAGTGGCAAGGTTGATTTCTTCAGTAGCGCAGGTAATCAGTTCGATACCGTACAATGCATTGGTAGTTTTTCTTATTTGTTTTCTTATTCAGATCCTCCTGTCAAGTCGTACCAAGGTCACAACTGGTAGGAAAAAAATACACAGGGGCCATTTTGCAAAAATTATGATGCCACATGTCACTTCCAGAATTAGTTACGACGAATTCAGACAAAATCACAGAAATTTGATTGAATTGGACTAAAATGTTCCTGGTTTCAAGTTGTGGGGCTAGTGTTGCTCACTCTGCAAGATGTGGGACTAAAACGCTCTCGCGGTGCAAGTTGTGGGACTAAAAACATATATACCTCAATAATTAACAATCGCGCTATTGAGAGAACATGAGGTTTTTAGCTCCACGGAGCATACACCCCATCTGGCCACATGGTGAGCATCCAAGGGCACAGCCAAAAAGGGAAATTGAAAAATGGAAAATGCCATGCAAAAAATGGAAAATGCTCGGTGTTTGCGTGTGCCCTAAGGACTAGGGAGCGCAGGTTTTCTTCTTAGATTTTGGGATAATTAAATACTATGAGGTTATGATACTAGTACTACTAGTATCATCCTACACCTACACACTCGCGTGCTCCTAGGAGTCGTAAAGCTGGTGTGTGCACGACCGTTGTACCATAATTAGTGCGCGTGCGCATGCGCGTGCCCGTGTGTAACATTAATATGAATGCATGTGTGTTTGCATTAGTGTAGAATTGAGTGTATATGCCATGCTTGATTGTTCCAAATGTTGTGAAATGGTTTAAAGGTGAATGCCACATCATCTGGACCATTTACAAACAAAATCCGAAGAGAAAGAAATCAAATAAGAATAAATCAACCAAATGGTCATTTTGACCATTTTAAACCACTAAGTCACTATAGGTGTTCCTAGAAGACAATTCTTAATAGAAACAATTCTATTTCTTTTCACCCCCTGCTAGACCAAGTAAAAGTGTATCAAGGCTCACTTTACAAACTTACAAAAACATCTAGCAAATCAATTTCATGGACATTTGAAAATTGAATCAAGTGTATGTGCTAAGATCAAACTTTTTCAAAAACCCATCAAATGAGTTCACCTTGACCTACCTAAGCAAACATAGTCTCTCAAGCTTAATCTAAGATCACTCAAAAAATTTGAATCAAAAATTCAAAAATAATTTTCATGCGGCCATTTCATCAAACACTTCGCATGCACAGATTAAGCTTATGCCTAACTTCACTGTTTGGTATAGTGATCATCGACCAAATGGTTCCCTCTTAACCCCCCTTGTCCCCCTGAGTGTCTAGCAGTAGCAGACCAGCTTGCCCCTTAGCCGCTGGCACAGTGGAGCGCTGCCCGTTCTTGGTCGTCGCCGGCCGACAATGGGCCGCACGCCAGGAGCCACGCCAGCCTCGCCCAAGACACGCACTAGACACACGAGCTCCTACCGCCACCCCATTTCCACCCCACGGTCGAAGCCCAACCCTGGACCACACTAGCACCGTCGTGCACCGCCTCTCTGCGCCGTGTCTAGAGCACGCCAGTGCACCGTGCCCGACTAGTACTGCCAGCCCGCGCCTTGTCCTCACCGCACACGTGCTGCTTCGCCATGATCACCCCACCCCGACAGACACCCCGTTCACCACCGCGTGACTCGTAGCGCCCGCACGCCGTCACAAACACCGCCGCTCCCGCTCAGACCGCCGTACGCGCCAGACCAAACCAAGATGCCCCACACCGCGCCATTAAGTCCGTGAGAACCGCCAGGGAGCACCGCACCGTCCTACGCCCTCGCCCATGCCGATAGCAGCCTGTAGCGACGCCACCATCGAGCTCACCGCCGCACCGCTCGGTCCCTGATACATTGCAAATGTATCTATAATTTTTGATGTTCCATGCTTAGTTTTATCCACTTTCTTGTGTATTGTTCTAACTTTGGAGTACTTTTCATATGATTTCTTGGACTAACCTATTAACAAGAGCCACAGTGCCAGCTGCCTGTTTTCTGCTGTTTTTGGTTCCAGGAAAGTCAGAAAAAGAATATCCTCGTAATTGGATGGGACAAAAGCCAAAGTGCCTATTTTTTCGGAAGTCATCAGATGCCAGAATACGAGACGGAGAGGGGCCAGAGGCCGGCCACACCACCTGGCCGCGCGGCCAGGCTTGGCCCGCGCCAGGGGGTGGTGTGATGGCCCCTGGCACCCCCTCGGCCTCCCATTCCGCCTATAAGATGCCCTTGGGACAAAAACCCTAAGTGCCCGATCAAAAATCCACGAAAGTGTCTGTAGCCGCCATCATCTCCATCCCTAGATCGAGCGGGATCTGAAGCTCTTCTCGGCACCCTGCCGGAGAGGGGAATTCACCCTGGAGGCCTTCTTCATCACCATGCAAGCCTCTGGTGTGATGCGTGAGTAGTTCATCCTTGGACTACGGATCCATGTAGTAGCTAGATGGCTGGTTCTCCTCCTTTGTGCTTTCATGTCTAGATCTTGTGAGCTCCGCTCATGATCAAGATCATCTATTTGTAATTCTGCATGTTGTGTTTGCAGGGATCCGATGGATATTGATATGCTATTTCAGATTGATTATTGATTCTATCATGTCTTTGTTATTTGTGATCTTGCATGCTTTCCGTTGTTAGTAGCTATCTTGGCCAAGTAGATGCTAGCAACTCCAAGAGTTAGTATTTATGCTTGATAGTGGGTTCATGCCTCTGGTAATCTGGGGAAGTGACAGAAATCTCTAAGGTACTAGATGTGTTGTTGCTACTAGGGAGAAAACAACAATCCTTTGTTCATAGAACAATCATATTGTTTACTTTACATGCATTTCGTAAAGCAATAATCTGTTGCTTGCAACTTAATACTGGAGGGGGTTCGTATGATAACCTGAAGGTGGATTATTAGTCATAGATGCAGTTGGATGGCGGTCTATGTATAATGTTGTAATGCCCAATCAAGTCTCAAAGGAGTCAAGATGATTAGTATATGCATGTATTGCTTTCTCGATATTTGTCAATTGCCTCGCTGTAATTTGTTCACCCAGCATGTTATCTATCTTAAGGAGAGCCACCTCTAGTGAACTATGGATCCCGGTCCTTTTTCTTTACATACAATCTACATACTATTTACTGCTTTGTGTTTACTTTCTGCAAACTATTACTTGTTTCCATTCGATACGTTTAATCCTTTGTTTTCCACAAAACACGGTGAGATTACCAACCTCATCGCAAGTTGGGGACAAAGTTCTGTGGTTATGTTGTGCAGGTCTCCACGTTGCTACTAGCACTGGTAGTGCACCCTGCTAAGGCTCAGCTAGCAACACCTTTGGCGTGTTTCCTTGCTCCTACTGGTTCGATTAAACCTTGGTTTCATAACTAAGGGAAACTGATGCTATGCTCATCATACCTTCCTCTTGGGGTTCCCAACGAGCTCTATATCAACACCGCACCAGCATTTCCTGGGCGCCATTACAAAGCCATCAAGCATTTTACTGGCGCCATTGCCAGGGAGTCAAGGACATCTTCACAAGGGGAGTCCCTCATAACCAATCTCTTTACTTTGTTGTTTTTGTTTTTCTTAGTTTCTTTTTGCTTTGTTTGCTTGTTTTCTTTATTCAAAAACACAAAAAAAATAGTTCTACTAGTTTGCTTTCTTATTTGAAAACCCAAAAAATGACTACTCTTGAAAACACTAAGTTGTGTGACTTCACTAGCACCAACAACAATGATTTTATGAGCACACCTATTGCTCCACATGTTCCTGAAGCTACTTTCTTTGAGATAAAACCTGCTTTACTCAATATTGTTATGAGAGAACAATTTTCTGGTATTGGTAATGATGATGCTGCTACCCATCTAAATAATTTTGTTGAACTTTGTGAGATGCAAAAGCATAAGGATATAGATGGTGATATTATTAAGCTGAAATTGTTTCCTTTCTCTTTGAGAGGAAAAGCTAAAGAATGGTTGAATTCCTTAACTAGGAATAGTATTGATTCTTGGACTAAGTGCAAAGATGCTTTCATTGGAAAATACTATCCTCCTACTAAGATTATATCTATGAGAAGTGAAATAATGAAGTTTAAACAACTTGATAATGAACATGTTGCTCAAGCTTGGGAAAGAATGAAGTATTTGGTAAAGAATTGTCCCACTCATGGACTGACTGCTTGGATGATCATCCAAACTTTTTATGCAGGATTGAACTATTCTTCAAGGAACCTATTGGATTCTGCTGCTAGAGGTACCTTTATGACCATCACTTTGGGTGCTGCAACAAAACTTTTGGACAATATGATGGTTAATTATTCTGAATGGCATACTAAGAGAGCTCCACAAGGTAGGAAGGTAAATTCTATTGAGGAAACCTCATCCTTGAGTGATAAGATTGATATTATTATGTCTATGCTTGTTAATGGGAAAGCCCATATTGATCCAAATAATGTTCCTTTGGCTTCTTTGGTTGCTCAAGAAGAGCAAGTTGATGTGAACTTCATAAGAAATAATAATTTTGGCAACAATACTTTTGGTAATAACAATTATAGGCCTTACCCTCCTAGTAATACTTATGGTTATAATGGTAAACCTGGATTACCTAGTGAAGGAAGAATTTTAGAAGTTGAAAGAGCCACTAAAAACTTCATGCAAATGCAATATGAGTAGAATAAACTATTCACTAAAACTATGGAGGAACAATCTACCATTTTGAAGAACATTAGCCATCAACTTGAGAGTCTAAATAGGGAAATTCCTAGTTTACAATTGAAACTCTCTAATGCTGAAAGAAATATATCATCTTTGTCTGAAGCTCAATCTTCATTGATTAATAAAATGGTTGCTAAACCCGAAACTAATGATAATCCCTTTGCAGCTACTAATGCCATACAAGTAAGAATTGATGAAAATGTTAGACTATTAGCTGAATTACATGCTAAGTGGGAAAGACAAGATGAAATTGCTAGAAACATTAGTGTTTCTACTATTACCACCACTAGTGTTGAGGCTAGTAATAGTTCTAGTACTTTAGATGATAAATTTGATTTTGATCTTGATGGTTGCAATATCTCTGAAGTTATTAAGTTCCTACAAAAGCTTGCTAAAAGTCCTAATGCTAGTGCTATGAACATGGCCTTTACAAAACACATTACTGATGCTCTCATAAAGATTAAAGAAGAAAAGATGAAACATAAAGCTTCTATTCCTATAAAACAATAAGATGGTTGGGAGCCCATCATTAATATGAAAGTGAATGACTTTGATTTCAAAGCTTTATGTGATCTTGATAGTAGTGTTTCTATTATGCCTAGAAGGATTTATGATATGCTTGATTTGCCTCCTCTTGAAGATTGTTATTTGAATGTCCCACTTGATGGTAATGCTAAAAAGAAACTAATGGAGAATCTTAATGATGTTCTTATTATGGTTAACAATGCCTATGTCCCCGTTGATTTCTATGTTTTGGATGTTGAATGCAATGCTTATTGTCCTATTACTTTGGGAAGACCTTTTCTTAGAACTATTGGTGCCATTATTGATATGAAAGAAGGCACCATTAAATATCAACTACCACTCAAGAAAGGTATAGAGCACTTACCTAAGAAGAGAGAGAAGATTTCTTTTGCTTCTCCTATGAAAAGAAAATTTGGTCTTAATGCTTCTTCATTTGAGAACACTTGATTCTTTCTTGCTTCTTATGCCTAACTTAAAGGTGTTAAACAAAAGTACGTATTGGGAGATAAACCAAAAGTTTTAGATGAGTCTTGGAAGTTATTACCTCTGTAATAACCGCTCCTTATCCTTTTTATTTGCCTTTTGTGCCAAGAGTAACCTCTAATGAGAGAGAAGTAATGATTGGGAAAGTTGCTGTCCCGAAACAGATTTCTGTGCTTCACCGTAAAAATTCGTGTAAACTCTCTAAACGTATTTTTAAGGCGTGCATTTTTGTGATTCTTCCCCAGGTTGTTATCTAACTTTCGTTAGTTCAACACTTTTTGATTTGAGCAACAGAAGGCCTTCGAAAAAATCGTCTTTACCTGCTGGTCTGTTTTGACAGATTTCTGCCATTTTCTGCATTTGCTTCTTGTTGGTTCCTTTTTGAGTTATTTTGGGGAATTGAGCTTTTTTAGGGAAGTGCTACAGTAGCTAGTGTTATAATGGAAGTTTATTTGGTGTTAGAACTGAACCTTAAGACTTATTTATCTTGAGTGCACTAATATTGCTAATAAAGATTGTGTGAAGTTTTGTATGAAGGAAAAATTTCAGGTGTATGGAAGGAATGAGTAATGAGATGAATGATGGACTAAAGCTCAATCTTGGGGATGCCACGCATGTATCCCCAAGAAATATCCAAGAAGTACAAGCGTTAAAGCTTGGGGATGCCCAAGGCATCCCCTTCTTCATCAATAAAAATCCCAGGTTTCTTCCAAACACTTCATTTTTATTGTTTCATGCACAGTTGTGTTTTTCTTGGAGCGTCTTGTTTTTCATTTTCATTTTGGTTTTTTTTTATTTGGTTTTCTTAGTTTTCTAAATAAATTGGTTGGACCCCCTCTTTCATAGATTGGTTTGCAAATAGTTTGGTTTGGTTTGGAAAAGAGTAGGAAAGTTCATGCTTATGTGGTAAAAAGAGCTCGTTTTTGACTGTGGCCTATGCTTTGTCATGCCATGCTCGATATTGTTTTGGCTTTATGCTTAGTATTATTTGTTGTAGCATGACTTGTTATAAACAATTGAGATTGCTTAATGTGCCTTGGATGAATCATGCGTTGTTTTGGCATATTAAAGCATAGTATAGTGGTATTCTCCTTTGATGCTTTATTTGGGTTGACTTGGCGCATGCTCACACCATGTTATGACTATCTAAAGTCACCATAGCCTTTATGATCCTTTACTTTTCAACTTGTAGTATCACTTTATTCTTTGATCAATGATGTTTTGTCGCTCTGCATGATTATGGCCATTATTGCTCTCTTAGTTTGTCGCTCCCAGTCTTTTCCTAGCCTCCACAACAAAGTATGAGTTCCACTCATGCATCGAACTCCCTAAACCAAGTTATTCCAAAGAGTCCACCATACCTACCTACTATCTTATGCTATTCCAAGTATATTCATGCTTTTGTTTACCTTCCAAATTAAACTTGTTATGCGAAAACTAGTGATTAAAGCTCTCACAAACTTGATGGCACACTTTACTTTTCTGGCCCTTAATAAACTTTAACCATTGTGTTGTCTATGTTGTATATGCTTGCACTTATTTGTTGGGAATTAGCAAAACCATGCTTTCATGGGGAACGCTTTCAACATTGCACTTGATACTTGTACCTAGTTGATATCATGCTCTTTTGTATATGGATGTCGTCGATGTGAAATGAAAGGGGAGCTTGTAAGTCCATGGAGTTATGTATATGTGTTAGAGAAACGCCTGGGCCGCTAGTCTAATCCATGCTGACATGGTGGAAACCTGCAACGTAACCATAATGAGCTATCTATGAAGCATTCTTCTTATAAAAAAGAGTCCTATATTGAGAAAAAAGAGAAAAAAAAGAGATATTATGAAAAGAGGAAAGAGAGAAAAAAGCACCATATTCCCATGGTAAATAAGAAGAATGCTGATATGCTCGTTGTCTGCTTGCCTTGTCATTTTGATATGGGGATTCTTCCGTATCATCGGGCAAGGGTTACCCTGTTGGCAGTTCTCTATGATACACATGTACTTACAGTGACATGAACTTACCGGTGACTAAACTTGAGTAGCATGAGGAGCGGCCCTCGTATACAAGGGACATGAGATTTCTAACTTATACTTCATCAAGCATGTACACCATAGTTTGTTCACTTTAACCTTAATCACTTCAAGATGCTTATGATAGGGGCAATGAGAGTTGAAAACTATAAGTACCATAATTTTTTGAAGCTCTTTATGAGACTTGAATCCCTACTTCCTTTTATAAAAAAGGCCTTTCTTCCACCATTATATTGAGTCTCCACCTTCTACCTTTATGCACCTACTTTGAGAGCATAGTGGCCATTCTTAGTTCTATGTGCATTGTCCCAAGACTAGTTGATTGATGCATAACTTGATATTGCTTATTTTAAACTATTTGTATCTAGTCACTCTTATGAACTTTGAAGGTGTCCTATGCATTTATATTTGCTACTCTATTGAGGGACAAGCTGAATACTATTATGCTATGTTTTCTTTATGTGAAACAAACAAACGTCTTGCAAAGCATTGTTATTCATGAATCTTTTGTTTGTGCCTTTTCATGTTGCATCATTATTTCTTTGTGTTATTGCTAGAACTTTGTCTTTCATGTTATGATTGAAGTACTATGATCCCAGCTTTGAATGTTTTACCAATACTTTGATCAAGTCTTTGATGGTGCATGTAACCTCAAAAATTATTCTTTCTTTTTATCACTTACCTACTCGAGGACGAGCAGGAGTTAAGCTTGGGGATGTTGATACATTGCAAATGTATCTATAATTTTTGATGTTCCATGCTTGGTTTTATCCACTTTCTTGTGTTTTGTTCCAACTTTGGAGTACTTTTCATATGATTTCTTGGACTAACCTATTAACAAGAGCCATAGTGCCAGCTGCCTGTTTTCTGCTGTTTTTGGTTCCAGGAAAGTCAGAAAATGAATATTCTCGGAATTGGACGGGACAAAAGCCAAAGTGCCTATTTTTCCGGAAGGGATCAAGTGCCAGAATACGAGACGGAGAAGGGCCAGGGGCCGGCCACACCACCTGGCCGCGCGGCTAGGCTGGGCCCGCGCCAGGGGGTGGTGTGGTGGCTCTCGGCACCCCCTCGGCCTCTCCTTCCGCCTATAAGTTGCCCTCGGGACGAAAACCCTAAGTACTCGATCAAAAATCCACGAAAGAGTCTGTAGCCGCCGTCATCTCCATCCCTAGATCGGGAGGGATCTGAAGCTCTTCCCGGCATCCTGCCGGAGAGGGGAATTCACCCTGGAGGCCTTCTTCATCACCATGAAAGCCTCCGGTGTGATGCGTGAGTAGTTCATCCTTGGACTACAGATCATGTAGTAGCTAGATGGCTAGTTTCTCCTCCTTTGTGCTTTCATGTTTAGATCCTGTGAGCTCCATTCATGATCAAGATCATCTATTTGTAATCCATACATGTTGTGTTTGCGGGGATCTGATGGATATGTGAGATACTATTTCAGATTGATTATTGATTCTATCATGTCTTTGTTATTTGAGATCTTGCATGCTTTCCATTGTTAGTAGCTATCTTGGCCAAGTAGATGCTAGCAACTCCAAGAGTTAGTATTTATGCTCGATAGTGGGTTCATGCCTCTAGTAATCTGGGGAAGTGATAGAAATCTCTAAGGTACTAGATGTGCTGTTGCTACTAGGGAGAAAACAACAATCTTTTGTTCATAGAACAATCGTATTGTTTACTTTACACGCAGTTCGTAAAGCAATAATCTGTTGCTTGCAACTTAATACTGTAGGGGGTTCGGATGATAACCTGAAGGTGGATTATTAGTCATAGATGCAGTTGGATGGAGGTCTATGTATTATGTTGTAATGCCCAATCAAGTCTCAAAGGAGTCAAGATGATTAGTATATGCATGTATTGCTTTCTCGGTGTTTGTCAATTGCCCCGCTGTAATTTGTTCACCCAGCATGTTATCTATCTTAAGGAGAGCCACCTCGAGTGAACTATGGATCCCGGTCCTCTTTTCTTTTACATACAATCTACAATCTTTTACTGCTTTGTGTTTACTTTCTGCAAACTTTTACTTCTTTCCATTTGATACGTTTAATCCTTTGTTTTCCGCAAAACACGATGAGATTGACAACCTCATCGCAAGTTGGGGACAAAGTTTTGTGGTTGTGTTGTGCAGGTCTCCACGTTGCTACTAACACCGGTAGTGCGCCCTGCCTCAGCTAGTAACACCTTTGAGGTATTTCCTTGCTCCTACTGGTTCGATTAAACCTTTGTTTCATAACTGAGGGAAACTTGCTGTTGTGCTCATCATACCTTCCTCTTGGGGTTCCCAACGAGCTCTACATCAATACCGCCATCGAGAATTTTTCTGGACACCATACACAGAGCCATCAACGACGTGTCTACACGTGAAAACGCGTTGTGCGGTCATTGTCGCATCATCCTGGCCCACAGTCGCTATCGCCTGGATGGACCACGTCGCGCTCACGTCCACGTAATTGCACGCTGTCTCCTCGGCGTCTCCCACAACGTGATACCACGTCCCTCTCACCGCGCCTCCCCAAGTCCCCTACCTCGCTAGATGACACCAGGTAAGATTCTTCCTATGTCACACTACCTGATGCACCTGTGCCCACTGATCTGGCGGCTGACATTGACGGAAATAGCACCAACAGCGGGGGATCTTCTGTGGCTGCCTCTACTACACCACTGAATCCTCCTATGCCTCTTGAACCTTGAATGCGACTTCAAAAAGGTATACGTAATCCGAAACAATATACGGATGGAACTGTCCTCTATGGCATGTTCATATCTAGAAGTGAAGCTCAAACACTTTATGAGGCTCTCGAGGAGGATCGTTGGTGTAGGGAAATGGAGGAAGAATACAATGCCCCGATGAAAAATAAAACATGGCATCTTGTTCCTCCTCACTTCACAAAGAACCTTGTTGATTGTAAATGGGTAATATCGTGTTAGGAAACATGCAGATGGTACAGTTGACAGGTACTAGGCATGCTTGGTAGCCAAAGGATTCAAGCAAAGTTGTGGAATAGATTATAAAGATACCTTCAGTCATGTTGTTAAGGCAACAACTATCAGACTTGTACTGGCAGTGGATGTTTCTAGAGGCTGGATTCTGCGTTCTGGAAGAGGAGGTCTATATGAAACAACCCCCAGGTTTTGAATCTTCTGCTACTCCAAATTATATGTTCAAACTTGATAAAGCTCTTCATGGTTTTAAGCAAGCTTCTCGAGCATGGTATTCCGGACTTAGTACCAAGTTGAAATAGTCTGGTTTTGTCCCCTCCAGAGCAGCTAGTTCACTCTTTCTCTATAATAAAGCCACTGTTATGATATTTTTTCTAATCTATGTTGGTGATATCATAGTCATCAGTTCATCAGATCAGGCTATTTCTGCTCTTCTTCATGATGTCAACAATGATGTTGCACTTAAGGACTTGGGAGATTTGCACTTTTTCTTGGGTATTCAGGTAAAAAATGACTCACAATGGCTTACTCCTCACTCAAGAAAAACATGCTACCGATTTACTAGCTAAAGTGTACAATCTCCCCTACACCTTTATCATCCACCAAAAAATTATCCTTGCCGGAAGGAACAACTCTTGGTCCCGATGATGGCATACAACATAGAAGCATTGTAGGTGCCTTACAATATCTGACAACGACAAGACCTGATATTTCTTTCTCAGTAAATAAAGTGTGTCAGTATTTATATGCTCCAACAACTGCTCATTGGACAACGTAAAGATGATTTTAAGATATGTTCAGGGGACTATACATGTTGGATTAACTTTTCAGCATTCTTCATCTAATTTTCTCAGTGCTTTTTCAGATGCAGATTGGACAAGTTGTCTAGATGATAGAAGATCTACAGGAGGTATTGTTGTATTTCTTGGACCAAACTTGGTCTTATGGAGTGCAAAAAAAAACAGACTGTAGTTTCAAGATCTAGTACTGAAGCTAAATATAAAGTTTTAGTAAATGCTACAGCTGAATTGATATGGGTTGAAGCCTTGTTTGGTGAACTTGATGTTCAACTAAAGGTGAAGCCTTGTTTATGGTGTGATAATTTAGGTGCTACTTATTTATCAGCAAATCCTGTTTTCCATGCCAGAACCAAACACTTTGAGATAGATTATCATTTTATTCGAGAAAGAGTTGCAAATAAGAAGCTTGACACCAGGTTCGTATCAAGCAAAGATCAAATTCCGAAGATTTTACAAAGGCTTTGGCATTTAAAGATCTGAATGATTTTAAGCATAATCTCAACCTTTTAGAAGGTTGTGATTAAGGGAGGATGTTAGATTTACATGTATCGTGCCATGTAACATCATTTGTACGTGTTGTTTCCTTTTTATCTCGTGCGCCTTATGGAGTAGTACTCCACGGTTGTTACGATACCTCTGAGATCGATCGTGTCCTCCCTCTTTTGTAGCGATCGATCTCATCATGTTTTGGCCACGCAAGGGCCTTTTCTTGCGCATATAACACGTACACGGAGTCTCTATCGAGACTACCACTTCTGCCCTAATCAACACGATCGATACGGTAAACCACTACCTGCGTCGCGCTGTATTTTTGCGCGTCCGTTAAAGTGGCACAGCGTCCGCGCGGGCTGTGGTTTTACAGCGCCAAAATATAGAGACTCCCTTGGAGATGCTCAAATTAACAACTCGGAACTATTCATACAAATATTCAGAGACAACCTATTATTTTACACGGCGGAATTCAACCATGCCTAATCAAGGCTTCATGTGTAGATACATCGAGATAGCGAGCTACATATATGTAAGCTATTCGACGACAGGTGCCATGTGTACACGACGAGGCCGTGTGATTCGTAGACGTCAAAGTAGACGCGGACACGTTTGGCGTCCTACCCCGGGGGCATGGTACTGGCGGCGCTAACCGGGAACAGCTCGACGGTGACGTCAGGCCTGTCGGCGTTGATCATGTCCGCGGCCGCTGGCGCCATAATGCCCACCACCTCCGGCCAGGACGTCTTCTTCACAGAGCTGCTGTAGACGTGCGAACTGTGAATGTCCAAAAAGATGTGCAAGTCCTAGCGAGCAGTGAATACACTTTGATGATGTTTAAGATCATTTATAGGGAAAGCATGCGAGTGCTTCATTCATGCCGCCCTTGGTGGAACGTTAGTTTTGTCACCCCTCTGTTGTTTACTAAGAACAACACATATAGGTTTTGTTTGCACGCTGAGAAACTCCGCAGAAATTTCAGGGTAGGATCACAAAACTGCTGATAGACACACAAGGGGATTTCTGTGTCGTTCTCTAATTAGGGCTCCACTTGGCATTGATGTGGATTAGAAAAATCCTGGTGTGGGATTAAGTGTTTGGCGGTTCCTGCATATTTTGCCAGTTAATTTGTAGATTTTTTTTTGGAAAGGAGCATATAGTAATATCGCAAGATACCAATTACACCCATCTTCTGCAACAACGTATTAATCTATTGGCATTACGGATGCACACAGCCAAAAAAAAAGAATTACAAAAAAGAAAAACCCGTTGTAGCGATCAGATCCTTAGCAACGACGACACTAACACACCAAAACAACACCAGAGTCCAACCCTCTAAAAACATGCCTCTAAGAAGGAAGTAGTCCTCAAGCGTTATCGTCGCCCAGCTTTGTGTTATTGTTAGAACTTTGTCTTTCATGTTATGATTGAAGTACTATGATCCTAGCTTTGAATGTTTTACCAATACTTTGATCAGGTCTTTGATGGTGCATGTCACCTCAAAAATTATTCTTTCTTTTTATCACTTACCTACTCGAGGACGAGCAGGAGTTAAGCTTGGGGATGTTGATACATTGCAAATGTATCTATAATTTTTGATGTTTCATGCTTGGTTTTATCCACTTTCTTGTGTTTTGTTCCAACTTTGGAGTACTTTTCATATGATTTCTTGGACTAACCTATTAACAAGAGCCACAGTGTCAGCTGCCTGTTTTCTGCTGTTTTTGGTTCCAGGAAAGTCAGAAAATGAATATTCTCGGAATTAGACGGGACAAAAGCCAAAGTGCCTATTTTCTAGAAGTCATCAGATGCCAGAATACGAGACGGAGAGGGGCCAGAGGCCGGCCACACCACCTGGCCACGTGGCCAGGCTTGGCCCACGCCAGGGGGTGGTGTGGTGGCCCCTGGCACCCCCTAGGCCTCCCCTTCCGCCTATAAGATGCCCTCAGAATGAAAACCCTAAGTGCCTGATCAAAAATCCACGAAAGAGTCTGTAGCCGCCGTCATCTCCATCCCTAGATCGGGAGGGATCTAAAGCTCTTCCTGGCACCCTGCCGGAGAGGGGAATTCACCCTGGAGGCCTTCTTCATCACCATGCAAGCCTCCGGTGTGATACTTGAGTAGTTCATCCTTGGACTATGAATCCATGTAGTAGCTAGATGGCTGGTTCTCCTCCTTTGTGCTTTCATGTATAGATCTTGTGAGCTCCTTCATGATCAAGATCATCTATTTGTAATTCTGCATGTTGTGTTTGCGGGGATCCGATGGATATTGAGATGCTATTTCAGATTGATTATTGATTCTATCATGTCTTTGTTATTTGTGATCTTGTATCTTTCCGTTGTTAGTAGCTATCTTGGCCAAGTAGATGCTAGCAACTCCAAGAGTTAGTATTTATGCTCGATAGTGGGTTCATGCCTCTGGTAATCTGGGGAAGTGACAGAAATCTCTAAGGTACTAGATGTGTTGTTGCTACTAGGGAGAAAACAACAATCCTTTGTTCATAGAACAATCGTATTGTTTACTTTACACGCAGTTCGTAAAGCAATAATCTGTTGCTTGCAACTTAATACTAGAGGGGGTTCGGATGATAACGTGAAGGTGGATTATTAGTCATAGATGCAGTTGGATGGCGGTCTATGTATAATGTTGTAATGCCCAATCAAGTTTCAAAGGAGTCAAGATGATTAGTATATGCATGTATTGCTTTCTCGATGTTTGTCAATTGCCCCGTGGTAATTTGTTCACCCAGCATGTTATCTATCTTAAGGAGAGCCACCTCTAGTGAACTATGGATCCCGGTCCTTTTTCTTTACATACAATCTACAAACTGTTTACTGCTTTGTGTTTACTTTCAGCAAACTATTACTTCTTTCCATTTGATACGTTTAATCCTTTGTTTTTCGCAAAACACGGTGAGATTGACAACCTCATCGCAAGTTGGGGACAAAGTTATGTGGTTGTGTTGTGCAGGTATCCACGTTGCTACTAGCACAGGTAGTGCGCCCTGCCAAGGCTCAGCTAGCAACACCTTTGGGGTGTTTCCTTGCTCCTACTGGTTCGATTAAACCTTGGTTTCATAACTGAGGGAAACTTGCTGCTGTGCTCATCATACCTTCCTCTTGGGGTTCCCAAAGAGCTCTACATCAACGCCGCACCAGCATTTCCTGGCCGCCATTACAGAGCCATCAGTCCCCTCGCGGAACTATAAAACGAGGCCACCCCAGCCTCCATTCCTCACACCAAGCCACTCCGCACTCCTGACTGACCTACCCCACCTCTTCCCAGAGCAAGGCAAGCTCTCCCTCAGTGGAATTTGGCCGGAGCCCGCCGCTGCTGGAGGAGAAGGGCGCCGTTGATTACAACCACCTCGAGCCTCGCCGTGACCATGCCTCGCCTCGCTGTCGTCTACCACGTCGTTTGCCCCTGTCGTCGACCCTAGCTGGAGCCCAGGTAAGCCCCGCGAGACCCCCACCGCCGCGTTAGGGTTGATTCCTCGCCGGAGCTGTTCGTCGTTGACAACGACCCTCAGCCGTTGGATTAGATTTAGATCGTAGGGCTCAAATCACTAGATACCGTTACACGTTAGATGTGTCGCTGACCAGTGCACCCCCTCTGTCAGCCGCACGCTGCGTGGTGCTGTGCAGTTGGGCCGGCCCGTTAGCTTTCCCGTGCTGGCCCAAAAATTCAAATAATGGATTTTCCAATTTAGTTAAAATCCTATTATGTCCACTTATTCAAAAATTAGTTCAAAGAGTTCCACTTAACCAAATTGCATGATTCAAATTTTGCTAGAAAGGAAATTAAAATATATATCCAAGCCCGTTGGATTTAAATAATTTGGAGTTAGAGATCACATATAGTAAAAATAATAAGACAAAGACTTTTTGCAACTTCAAACATTTTTCAAAAATCAACCATAATAACTTTTGAGTTGATTCCAACTCTCAAAAATCACATTTGATAATATCTATCTGAATATGTAAAAATATCTATGAGTCCATGAAGTGACATTAGACTAGTACTAAAAGAATGCTATTAGGGCATTTCTAGTCACTTTAAATCTATTAAATAATAGTCTTAAACTTTATAAAATGTGACCAACACTTTAAATCGCATTCCCATGTATTATAATATGTGGTGATGACATGTGTCAGCATGAGCCCATATTTTAATTGGAGAATATTAAATCTTAATTAATTTCAATGAGTAGAAATTACTTTTCTAAAATAAAATGAATAAAATTAGTTCTTTATTGCATGTGATGTTTGTGATGATGCTAGATCATCAAGTGTGAGCCTTAGTATGCTAAATAGCAATCGATAAGCATTGTTTGGTGATTGTGTACCACGTATTTATTTATAGACGATAGTACCGACCAAGGATACGAGGAGGAGGAGTTCTACCCCGAAGAAGATGAAGAAAACTTCAATCACTACACCAACCAAGGCAAGCCATCACTACTAAGCAAGCTAGAACTAAGTAAGTTAACACTTGTCACCTTGTTAACTTAAGAAAATGCATTAGGCATGCTTTGGTTATATACTTTGATTTATACCAATCCCAAGTTTTACTTGCAAGCTTTATTCTTTCTTACTTTACCAAAGTTCTTTACTTTTTAGATAGCATAAAGAGTATAAAACTTGGCCTATCTAGTTATACTTAGATGTCATTCTATGGCATGAGATTGAAGATTAACACCCCTCATTAGTGAACACTCTTAACCGTAGTGGCTAGTGCTAAGCATAAAACTTGATCACTTTAGATGGGAATACTTGGTGAAAATGATTATGAAAACCTTGGAATGATGCTTCATTCTATTGAGATGTTTTGACATGTGTTGGGAAACACAATGGTTTGATGATGAAAATGTTGAGACATGAGCCTTAGCCCTTCTACAAAAAAGGATGGTTGGGTTCGGACGTGATACCAATCCAATTTTACCGTACAACCACAATACCTGAATTGGGTAAGGCTTAGCCAGAATTTTATATGCATTAGTATGGATTCCCTCGCGGGAGAGGTTTGAGCTGAGGCTACCTCTTGATGTGTGTCCACCTATGCAGTACCCAGGATGACAGATGGCCATGGCTGGGAGGCCAAGCTCATAGGGGAGGTGCCTATACTAGAGTGTGTAATTGAAAGGTTATCATTGATTATCCGCATACTAAGTATGATTGGTTCAGGGTTATCCCTGACGGATGTATCGAATTTTGTGGTGAAAGTGTACCACCTCTGCAGAGTGTCAAACTATTCGAATAGCCGCGTCCGCGATCATGGACAGTTGGACTGGCCATACTGTTCTGTTGTTAGATGTTTTCAAAATGACTTGTGAAATGAATTGTGACTTTTTCTTGACCACAACAGGGTTGTGAATATGAATACTAGTTTCCCACTTAGGTGATTTAGAACATTAAATTAGCTTTCTTTACTTCTGAACTCAGCTTAAGATAAATATAGCTTTGGCAAATAAACCTAGAGCTTAGTATTCCTACTAGAACTATCTTACTTGTTAGTGATAGTTTGCGAGTACTTAAAGAGTACTCATGGCTTTGTCCCTGGATATTCCCGTGGCCAGACTATGAGGAGGACTATTAGGAAGATGGACAGCAGGACGGCTACAACAACTAGGATCATCTCCCATCGTCAGCATTGCCTGTGACCCTCAAGATGGAGCCCACTACTACGCTTATTATTCCGCTGCTTGATTGTATTAAGACTAGATCATGAGATCTTTTATTTGTGTAAGACCTTATTATGGTTTGTAATGGATGATGTACTGTGATATCCAATCTGTTATGTCTCGCAAAAATGGTAATCCTGGGATTGTGAGGTATGGCATAACATGCATCTGGGATTAAAAATCCGAGTGTTGACACCATGCCAGTTTGATGAAACGCGCTTGCGGTTGCTGTGTGCATGCCATCGTCTTGTTTCCACACGATTCTCTTGGCTTTCCTAGGCCTTTGTTCAAATGTGTGTCTCTGGAACCGCTTCTTGTGCCAGTCGGCGGGACCGAGACCACACGAACGCCATCATCCATGGCCGGCAAGAAGCAGGAGGACTCGCCATGGGCCGGTCTCCCTGAGGGACTCGTCCAGAAGATAGGTGACATCTTCCTTTCGACGGATGACTTCGACTACTACGCCCCCTTTCGGGCAGTCTGCAGCGCCTGGCGCGGCTTCAAGGAGGAGCGCTTTATGGTAGCCAACTGGATTGTTCTAGAGCACCAGTTGTCAGAGGAGTATCGGGTAGAAGATGCCGCCATCATGTTGCTGAATGTGAGAATCGGCCGCCACCTTGAGAAGAAGATTAGCCGAGTTATTTGCTGGTGCTTTCTTTATATTCATTTGTATATATGTGATCCATTTTTTGCATTCACATCCTATACTATCTGTTTTTCAAGTTCTGTTTCTTCGTCCACTTGTTGCCTAGGGTTTTGCTCCATGGTTTACCTTGATTGAATTTCAGTCTGTTTACCTTGACTGAATCTCTGTTTCTCCTCCCTCTATCTCTGGAAGATACTTTTATGTCGGTAGCACAACCGGCCTCCTTGTGCTTGGACAGAGGGTGCAGCCGTACAAGAACCGGTTTTACAACCGCTTCTCGAGTGCTATCAAGCGCCTGAGGATGGAGATACCGGCCGAGCGGGTGGCTTCTATCGCCGTGACGATGTTCCCGTTGTTGGCGGTGTTTACATCAAACAACCAGAACACCACCATTCGGTGGGCGGATGAGAGCACGGAGGAAGGGAGTCGCCCGGTCTTTGGTGAAGGGTGGTACTCGCTATATGACTTCACGGAACTCCGGAGCATGACCTCTTACGCCAGTGATGTTTTTGTCGTAGACAGATACGGGTCTGTCCTCTTGACTATGTGTGATGCTGCTCATGGAGATGTGCAGCTGCAGCGCTCCGCACGAACCCTGGAGATGCATCCCACTGTTCCAGGACCTATTTCGGGCTGCCAGTTCCCAGAGAATCATTTTTACCTCATCGAGTCCGACGAGGAGTTGTTGTTCGTTGTGAGTGGACCGGTCTATGGGGGTAGGCCGGTTGTTTACCGGGTTGATACCCAGAACCATGTCCTTCAGCCGGTCAGAGGCATTGGAAGTCGTGCTCTCTTCGTTGCTGAGAATCGGTGCGTCTGCGTTGACAGCACCAGGGTACCCACGGTGCAGGCCGACAGCATATACTATGCGGATCTATCCGAGATTAGATCTTACAACTTTGAGGCTCTTGCGTGGGAAGAGGAGCCAAGCGTTGTATATGGGTATAGAGTAGGAGGATTATGGAATGACCGTCCTTTCGAACTCGATCGATTGCTGGCGGAGTATTGCAGAATCATCGAGCATTCTGAGCTGCAGATGGTGCCGCCATATGGCGAGGATGGTACCACCCACTACGATTACTACGACGGCTATCCACCAGATTGATGGATTGTGTGGGTCTGCTCCTGATGTATTCTCTTCAGGTCTGCTCTTTATGTGTTCACTTTGTTGAGTGAACGTCTATGAATTTTGCAAGTTCTATGGTGCCTGTGTAATACAATGGACGTTCTCCCTGTTCCGGTAGATCGTGTGTTTTACCTCTTACAATTTCACTATTTTTCATGTGTGTGTAGTAATTCTGATAGATGCTCAGTTTGCAACAATCCTCGAACAACTTACAACTGCAAATTACAGTAGATTATTACAATCCTCAGTAAACTTGATAGTAATAAAATGAAGCATAAAAGTTGCAGCAGAGTCCAGACAACTAAAAAAACACCATAACTTGTGTTACAGAAAAGGTCTCTATAGAGCTTGCATCCCGAGAAATGTAACAATTGGCTTCCCATGTGAGCTGCAGATGAGATTACTAAGTATGTTCTGCGTTAAGGCTTGCCTATTTTTCAATTCATATAAGTCTTTGTGTGCTATGGTGATTACTGAATCTGTTTTGTTGGCTTCTTGATCAACAATATCACGAGCATCTTGGAGGGCATCCTCAAATAATATTTCGGCTAAAAAACGAGGATCAGTCGAAGCGGTGTGCCATGAGCAATAGGTATTGTCAGTGCTGCTGTGTGAAACAAAATCTAAACTTGGAGAAGCGGGTCTTTGTTCGGCATTCAGAGGGTCATTTGTAGCCTGAAACAAACACAAAGCAAGTTATAACAGCATTACCATGCAATGACACCACCATGAATTTTAAATGTGTCAATACGGTAATATATAAGGAAGCAATTAACAGCGGTGGCTCATACATCTATTTCTTCTTGAATAAGTGGACCACCTGGCACCATGGAGCGATGCGAGCATGTGCTGCTCTATGAAATGACTGCTCTACTTGAAGATGGCTAAGACCAAGACAAAACAAGTTACTTAAACAATAGACTTGGGACACAAACTACAAGTTCATTTTGAATAACAATGCGAGCAATCAACCAAAGTACCTGATGCAGACTGCTCAAACTAGAATGTGCAGAACATGAATAAAACGAATATTAAAACTAAGACATTATGTTTCTCATATATAAACTAGCCAGGAACTACACAACGAAATCTGCCACTCATTTAATCATAGACAAAAAAGAGTAACTTAGCTATAAAAACACATCAATTGTGAGCCTCGAATATGCTAGCCAGATAATTTCAGACAAACAATGAATCAAGCAATCATACATTGAATTATTCATGAATAGCCAGATAATTTCAACGCTTCGGTGGCCTGAGAACAACAAACTGAACCATCAAGTGCCTCGTATTAAAATAGCCAGTTCATTTAACTATGATACAAAGTAGATACAAGAGTGAGATGAACCACACAGAGTTCCTTATGATACATGTGTGGATCTTATCGCTAGTGTGGCCTTGTTCTTATTATCAGACAACTCAGATGCAATACACCCGGCCTCTCCATATCTAGGAAATTGAACTAAGCACATGGAACAAAAGCAGACCATAGTGGGGCTAAAATGTTTGACGCTAATTTTTGGCAAAAAAATATGAAAACAAGAAAGACAAATGGTAAATTTAAGCAAACAAAAAATGTGGCAATGACCAAACTTCAGGTGGGGGCCTTACGGTAGGTGTTACATGAGATCTACGGCGGCTCGTGTGGACGGGCGGAGTTTGTACTCCGTTGTTGCTCCTCTGCATAAAGGTAAGGCCAACTGTAAATACAAACAGGTTCCAACATGATATACGTTGGCATGAAGTGAAACAAAAGTGATGGGGTCTTACGAGATTATAGGAGCCATTCACTCTATGATATTGTGTGCAAACTGCGGCTGCTCCTTGCATAGTAACAACAAACAGTTCGAGCCGCAGGTTAAGAGGGATCAAATCGACAGTACATAATGGTCAAATAGCGTGACGTGTGTAAACGTGTAGTATAGGATAGCAGGACAATAACACGTTGGAAATACTATAGTTCGTAAATCGGCGAATGAGAGAGATATTATATAATCATATCTCATGTGGACAGGTACAACAGAGAATGTAAACAAATATGTTAAGTGACTAATAATTCACAAAGATATGGTATAGTACATAAAAACAGTTCAATGCGTGGAGTTTAAGCGTAACCATAACGGGTTAATTTCGTACTCCCTCCGTTTCAAAATATAAGATGTTTTAGCTTTGTGAAAAGAGTGCATCTAGACCTCTTTTAGTGTGTAGGTTCATCTAG
The DNA here is from genome assembly GCA_910589775.1 of Avena eriantha. Classification (NCBI taxonomy): domain Eukaryota; kingdom Viridiplantae; phylum Streptophyta; class Magnoliopsida; order Poales; family Poaceae; genus Avena; species Avena eriantha. The sequence goes on along the minus strand of OU342746.1, from coordinate 303,047,509 downwards.
GGTTGGAGTGAACCTGCACACTAAAATGAGTCTGGATACACTTCTTTCACAAAGCTAAAGCATCTTATATTTTGAAACAGAGGGAGTACATAACAGGTGTATATCAAGTAAAGAACCTGTTAGTTAGGAAATTTAGCACGAATACGGTACATTGCCAACAAACAAATCGCGTAGGGAGATCTGGTTTTACCTTGGTCAGGGCGGCGTATAGGCCTCCTCCGCATCCTCACGGGTCACGTCGAGGTCGCCGAAGGTGCTACGGTCGTAGTGGGTGTCGACGATGGGGAAGAAGATCTTGGGCGGGCGAGGATACGAGCAGAACGCTGGAACACGGCGTCCGTGCAGTAGATCCTAGGCGGTCGATGATGTGATCAGCGCGCCGGACAAAGAGGGTTTGTTGAGCAGATCAGGTGTGCGGGTACGCCGGCTAAAGTGCAGCGGGGATGTTCCGGCCGGTGATGTATTCCTGGAGGAGAGAGAGGGGGAGGGGGTTGGGTTTAGGTATTGCTAGCACTACACTAGGAAAATTACGAGTGAAGCCCCCCACCTACCGAATTTAATAGGGGTCGAATGAGAATTTCGAAGTATCTGAAATTTTGGGGCACGAACTATGTCCGGATGTGTGGGATCTTTTTCAAAAGGTGTTCAAAATTTTCATGATGCAAAGTCTTAGCTAGAAGTCGAACCACTCTTCAAAACTCGCTATGGTTTCTGATATATTAATTAACCGCTCGATGGGTACCTCCAAAAGCTTTTTTCACAAAACTTTCAAAGCAACCTATAATTTATTACTTGTAGTTCAAGTTTGACCTAATTTCAATAAATTCAAGAGAAATCTATTGCATTTAGTTGTAGGTCAAGTTTGACCTAATTTCATTAAATTGTTAAGACGCAAAATCTTAGCAAGAAGATGAACCTATCGTCAGAACTCTCTTTTAGTTCCTGATAGTATATTAATTGCCCTCCCTGCGCCCCCTCCGATGGGTACCTCTAAGAGCTTTTCTGTAAAACTTTCAAAGCAACCTACACGGTTTACTTATAGTAGTTCAAATTTTACCTATTATATTTTTTCCGCTCTGCCTATTATAATTTTATATAGTGATGATATGCCAGATGTCTATTATCCGAGTCTCACGTGCAGGGCATGTGCAATTTACTAGTACTTGTAGTTTCAAATTTGACATAATTTCGATAAATCGACATAAATTCATTCTAATGGGTAGAGTTAGCTGGGAAGTTTGAAAACTCATAAAACATGGGAATTGTTGGTACAACATGTTGGTCCAATATATATGTATGTAAACTTGGCTTGTGGCATTGAGATCCAATATTCTTCGGACTTTTCTTTAGGAAAAAGAACAACCTCGCTCGTATTCTTCACTCAGAAAATGTAGAATTGAATGTTCTTTCTTGATAGTTGGAAACTCACGCCGACGACACTGTTTACTACAAGAAGATGCACCGATGATCTACCTATGAAAAGGCATTTAATTCAAGAGCAATCTATGGCGTTTACTTGTAGCTAGCTCAAGTTTGACCTAATTTCGTTAAATTACCAATATGCAAAGTCTTAGCAAGAAGTTGAATCTATCGTCGAAACTCTCGCTGGTTTTTGGTATATTAATTTTGAACCCTTGATGGGTCTGTCCAAAAGCTTTTTCATAAATCTATCAAAGCAAAACCTACAATTTACTTATAGTTTCAAGTTTGACCTAATTCCCAGATATCGACATAAAGTTATACAAATATGCGAGGTTAGTTATAGGAAGCTTCAAAACCCATAAAACATGGGAATCACAAGTACAACATGTTGTCCATCCACTATATATATATATATTATCTATATATAGAGTCGCGATATTTGACTCCTAGGGTGTAGAATAGTTATTCTACACCCACCCTCTATCTTTTGAACCATATATTATTTTTACGTCACATAAATTTTGTCTTGCATCGTAAGTTGAGAAGAACATAATTTTTTTTAGAAATGACATAATTTTTCTGATTACATGCCGTATAAAAATATGACGTAAAATACGTATTTTTGGTGTTTTTATACTATAGTGACTCATAAACTCCATGTTTTTGTCGATTTTTTTGGTTGTGGTGAATATATGAACATAATTATTCGTATACAAAACATAATGTTTTCAATCTAACAACGTAGAAATATGTGGGGTGCAAAATAATTATTCTGCATCCTACGTGTTGAATAGGGTTTCTATATATATATATATATGTCTGTCAACTTGGCTTGTGGCATCCACATCCAATATTCTTTGGACTTTTCTTTACGGAAAACAACAACTAACCTCGTTTATCTTAACTCAAAAACGTAGAATTCAATATTCTTTCTTGGTAGTTGGACACTCACACCCACGACACTGCTTACTACTAGAAAATGCACCCATCTACCTCTAAAATGATATTTAGTTCAAGAGCTATCTATCACGCTTACTTGTAGCTCAAGTTTGACCTAATTAATTTTGTTAAATTGTCAAGATGCAAAATCTTAGCAGGACGTTGAACCTATCATCAAAACTCTTGTTGTTTTCAGATATATTAATTATGACCCCTCGATGGGTACCTCCATATTATAAGCTTTTTTTAAAGTTAAAAAGAAAAACCTACAATTTACTTGTAGTTTCAAATTTGGCCTAATTTCGATAAATCGACTTAAAGTCATTAAAATGGGCAGAGTTAGCTAGGAAGTTTGAAAGCTCATAAAACATGGGAATCGCAAGTACAACATGTTGTCGATCGACTATATATGTCTGTCAACTTGGCTTGTGGCATCCACATCCAATATTCTTTGGACTTCTCTTTACGAAAAATAACAACTAGTAGCGTCTCTCGTCTTCACTCAGAAAATATTGAATTGAATGTTCTTTCCTGATAGTTGGAAACTCACACTGACGACATTGTTTACTACAAGAAGGTGCATCGATCTACCTCTGAAAATACATTTAATTCAAGAGCAATCTATCGCGCTTACTTGTAGCTCAAGTTTGACCTAATTTCGTTAAATTGTCAAGATGCAAAATCTTAGCAAGAAGTTGAACATATCGTCAAAACTCTCAGTGTTTTATGATATATTAATTGTAACCCCTCGATGGGTACCTCCAAAAGATTTTTCGTAAAACTTTCAAAGCAACCTACAATTTACTTGTAGTTTCAAATTTGACCTAATTTCGATAAATCGACATGAAGTCATCCTGTCAAATGGGCAGAGTTAGCTCAGAAGCTTGAAAACTCATAAATAAAACATGGGAATCGTTGGTACAACATGTTGGTCCACTATATATGTCGGTAAACTTGGCTTCTGGCATTCAGATCCAATATTATTATTTGGACATTTCTTTACAGAAAAGAACAACCTTGCTCGTCATCACTCGAAAAATTGAGAATAATTGAATCTTCTTTCTTGATATAGTTCAAAAATCACACCGTACCGATGACATTGTTTACTACAATAAAATGCACCCATCTACCTCTCTGAAAATTCATATATTTCAATAGCAATCTATCGCGCTTACTTGTAGCTCAAGTTTGACCCAATTTTGTTAAATAGTGTCATGCGATGCAAAATCTTAGCAAGAAGTTAAACCAGTTGTCAAAACTCTTGGTTTTTTCTCATATATTGATTGTGACACCCCTCCCGATCGGCACGGTACCTCCAAAAGCTTTTTCGTAAAACTTTTAAAGCAACCTACAATTTAGTTATAGTTCAAGTTTGACCTAATTTTAATAAATCGACATGTAGTCATTCAAGTGGGCGGAGTTAATTAGCTAGGGAGTTTGAAAACTCAAAAAACATATGGGAATCGTAAGTAAAACACGTTGGTCCACTTAATATGTCTAGAAGCTTAGCTTATGGCATTGAGATCCATATTCTGCTTTGAGCTTTCTTTACAGAAAAGAACCATCTCGTCATCACTCGGAAAACTGAGAATTTTATTTCCTGATAGTTGGAAACTCACACTGACGACATTGTTTACTACAAGAAGATGCACCCATCTACCTGCGAAAATACATTTAATTCAAGAGCAATCTATCGCGCTTACTTGTAGCTCAAGTTTGACCTAATTTCGTTAATTGACAAGAAGTCACTGAACTGTGCGAAGTTAGCTAGGAAGCTTGAAAAATCCTAGTACTAAAAACATGGGTATTACGTATAAGAAACGGTGGTCTAGTTTGTTTGATAATTGGGGCAGTTGCATTTTCTTTTAACCATGGTAGGTCTCGTAGGAGCGAGGTGCTTGAGAGTTAACACGGTCAGTGGAAGTACAAGTTACATCAAGGACCTCATAAAAATGAAAATTGCACCCAAGTCCATGCATTTAACACAAGGACCCTGAAACTGAGCAATGAAGTGTGTGTTTTGGGGTTTGCGCATACTAGCATTTATGGTGCTAAAGACTATCAATAGAATCTTTGTAGATGCTAAGAATGGAAAAGAAGATCCAATGGTTAGCAATGTTTGGATTTGCCGGTCTTGATCCAACGGTCAGTGTTCGAGGTTACCCGTACACTATACAGTGGTATGGTATGGTATTGTAAGAGATAAGACAAGATAAAGATAAGATAAGTGATGGCTCGTGTATTAACAAGCTCGTTGGGGAACCCCAAGAGGAAGGTATGATGAGCATAGCAGCAAGTTTCCCTCAGTTATGAAACCAAGGTTTAATTGAACCAGTAGGAGTAAGGAAACACCCCAAAGGTGTTGCTAGCTGAGCCTTGGCAGGGCACACTACTGGTGCTAGTAGCAACGTGGTGACCTGCACAACACAACCACAGAACTCTGTCCCCAACTTGCGATGAGGTTGTCAATCTCACCGTGTTTTGCTGAAAACAAAGGATTAAACGTATCGAGTGGAAGGAAGTAATAGTTTGCAGAAAGTAAACACAAAGCAGTAAACAGTTTATAGATTGTATGTAAAAGAAAGGACCGGGATCCATAGTTCACTAGAGGTGGCTCTCCTTAGTTATATAACATGCTGGGTGAACAAATTACAATGAGGCAATTGACAAACATCGAGAAAGCAATACATGCATATACTAATCATCTTGACTCCTTTGAGATTCGATTGGGCATTACAACATTATACATAGACCGCCATCCAACTGCATCTATGACTAATAATCCACCTTTAGGTTATCATCCGAACACCCTCCAATATTAAGTTGCAAGCAACAGATTATTGTTTTACGAATTGTGTGTAAAGTAAACAATACGATTGTTCTATAAACAAAGGATTGTTGTTTTCTCCCTAGTAGCAACAGCACATCTAGTACCTTAGAGATTTTTGTCACTTCCCTAGATTACCAGAGGCATGAACCCACTATCGAGCATAAATACTAACTCTTGGAGTTGCTAGCATCTACTTGGCCAAGATAGCTACTAACAACGGAAAGCATGCAAGATCACAAAAAACAAAGACATGATAGAATCAACAATCAATCTGAAATAGCATCTCAATATCCATCGGATCCCCGCAAACACAACATGCAGAATTACAAATAGATGATCTTGATCATGAACGGAGCTCACAAGATCTAGACATGAAAGCACAAAGGAGGAGAACCAGCCATCTAGCTACTACATGGATCCGTAGTCCAAGGATGAACTACTCACGCATCACACCGGAGGCTTGCATGGTGATGAAGAAGGCCTCCGGGGTGAATTCCCCTCTCTAGCAGGGTGCCGGGAAGAGCTTCAGATCCCTCCCGATCTAGGGATGGAGATGACGGCGGCTACAGACTCTTTCGTGGATTTTTGATCGGGTACTTAGGGTTTTCGTCCTGAGGGCATCTTATAGGCGGAAGGAGAGGTTGAGGGGGTGCTGGGGTTGGCCAGACCACTCCCTGGCGCGGGTCAGGCCTGGCCGCGTGGCCAGGTGGTGTGTCCGGCCCCTAGCCCTTCTCCGTCTCGTATTCTGGCATCTGATGACTTCCGGAAAAATAGGCACTTTGGCTTTTGTCCCGTCCAATTCCGAGAATATTCATTTTCTGACTTTCCTAAAACCAAAAACAGCAGAAAATAGGCAGCTGGCACTGTGGCTCTTGTTAATAGGTTAGTCCAAGAAAGTGTGTAGAAATACTACAAAGTGTGGGCAAAACACAAGAAAGTGGATAAAACCAAGCATGTAACATCAAAAATTATAGATACATTTGCAATGTATCAACATCCCCAAGCTTAAATCCTGCTCGTCGTCGAGTAGGTAAGTGATAAAAAGAAAGAATAATTTTTGAGGTGACATGCACCATCAAAGACTTGATCAAAGTATTTGTAAAACATTCAAAGCTGGGATCATAGTACTTCAATCATAACATGAAATACAAAGTTCTAGCAATAAGCCAAAGAAACTATATTGCAACATGAAAAGGCACAAAAAAAGATTCATGAATAACAATGCTTTGCAAGACGTTTGTTTGTTTCACATAAATAAAACATAGCATAATAGTATTCAGCTTGTCCCTCATTGCAAATAAATGCATAGGACACCTTCAAAGTTCATAAGAGTAACTAGATACAAATAGTTTAGAACAAGCAATATCAAGTTTTGCATCAATCAACTAGTCTTGGGACAATGCACATAGAACTAAGAATGGCCACTATGCTCTCAAAGTAGGTGCATAAAGGTAGAAGGTGGAGACTTAATATATAATGGTGGAAGAGAGGCCTTCATAAAAATAAGTAGGGATTCAAGTCTCATAAAGACCTTCCAAAAATTATGGTACTTATAGCTTTCAACTCTCATTGCCCATATCATAAGCATCTTGAAGGTGATTAAGGTTAAAGTGACACAACTAAGAGGATATGCTTGACAAGTTATAATCCGAAATCTCATGCCCCTTACTTACGAAGACCAAACCTCATGCTACTCAACTTTAGTCACAAGTAAGCTCTTGTCATTGTAAGTACATGTGTATCATAAAGAACCGCCAATGGGGTACCCCTTGCACATGATACAGGAGCTATGCCATAATCAAAATGACAAGGCAAGCAGACAATGAGCATCTTAGCGATCTTTTTATTTGCTAGTTGCATAGGTTCATTGAGGATGCTTCATAAAGTGCTTAGTATGGTTATGCTGCAAGTTTCCAACATGATTAGGCATGGCTTAGGCTAGCGGCCCAGGCGTTTCTCTAACACATACAAACTCCATGATCTTACAAGTTCCACTTTTATTTCACACCGCCAGGATCCATAAGCAAAAGAACATGATATCAACGGGGTACAAAGTACAAGTGTAATGTTGAAAGCGTTCCCCATGATACATGGTTCTTCTAATTTCAACTTATAAAGCGCAAGCATATACGCAACAAAGAAGGACCCAATGGTTCAAGTTTATTAAGGGGAAGAAAATTAAAGTATGCCATCAAGTTCATGAGAGCTTTAATCACTAGTTTTCTCATAACAAGTTTAATTTGGAAGGTAAACAAAAGCATGAATATACTTGGAATAGCATAAGCTAGTAGGTAGGTATGGTGGAATCTTTGTAATAACTTGGTTTAGGGAGTTGGATGCATGAGGGGAACTCATACTTGGTTGTGGAGGCTAGCAAAAGACTGCGAGCGACAAACTAAGAGAGTAGTAATGGCCATAATCATGCAGAGCGACAAAACATCATTGATCAAAGCATAAAATGATACTAAAAGTTGAAAACTAAAGGATCATAAAGGCTATGGCGACTTGAGATAGTCATAACATGGTGTGAGCATGCGCCAAGTCAACTCAAATAAAGCATCAAAGGAGAATACCACTATACTATGCTTTAATATGCTAAAACAACACATGATTCATCCAAGGCACATTAAGCAATCTCAATTGTTTATAACAAGTCATGATACATCAAAGAATACTAAGCATAAAGCCAAAACAATATCAAGCATGGCATGAAAAAGCATAGGCCACAGTCAAAAACGAGCTCTTTTTACCACATAAGTATGAACTTTCCTACTCTTTTCCAAACCAAACCAAACTATTTGCAAACCAATATATGAAAGAGGGGGTCCAACAAATTTATTCAGCAAACTAAGCAAACCAAGCAAACGAAAAACCAAAACGAAAATGAAAAAGAAGATGCTCCAAAAACAACACAACTGTGCATGAAACAATAAAAATGAAGCGTTTGGAAGAAAACTGGGATTTTTATTGATGAAGAAGGGGATGCCTTGGGCATACCCAAGCTTTGACGCTTGTACTTCTTGCATATTTCTTGGGGTGACACACGTGGCATCCCCAAGCTTGAGCTTTAGTCCATCCTTCATCTCATTACTCATTCCTTCCATACACCTGAAATTTTTCCTTCATACAAAACTTCACACAATCTTTATTAGCAACATTAGCGCACTCAAGATAAATAAGTCTTAAGGTTCCGTTCTAACACCAAATAAACTTCCATTAGAACACTAGATACTGTAGCACTTCCGTCAAAAAGCTCAATTCCCCAAAAGAACTCAAAAAGGAACTAACAAGAAGCAAATGCAGAAAATGGCAAAAATCTATCAAAACAGACCATCAGGTAAAGACGAATTTTTTCGAAGACCTTCTGTCGCTAAAATCAAAAAGTGTTGAACTAACGAAAGTTAGATAACAACCTGGGGCAGAAGCACAAAAATTCATGCCTCAAAAAGACGTTCAGAGATTTTACACGAATTTTTACGGTGAAGCATAGAAAACTGTTTTGGGACAGCAACTTTCCCAATCATTACTTATCTCTCATTAGAGGTTACTCTTGGCACAAAAAGCAAATAAAAATGATAAGGAGCGGTTATTACAGTGGTAATAACTTCCAAGACTCATCTAAAACTTTTGGGTTATCTCCCAATAAGTACTTTTCTTTAATGCCTTTAAGTTAGGCATAAGAAGCAAGAAAAAGAATCAACTGTTCTCAAATGAAGAAGCATTAAAACCAAATTTTGTTTTCATAGGAGAAGCAAAAAAATCTTCTCTCTCTTCTTAGGGAAGTGTTCTATACCTTTCTTGAGTGGGAGTTGATATTTAATGGTGCCTTCTTTCATATCAATAATGGCACCAACAGTTCCAAGAGAAGGTCTTCCCAAAGTAATAGGACAAAAAGCATTGCATTCAACATCCAAAACATAGAAATCAACGGGGACATAGGCATTTTTGACCATAATAAGAACATCATTAAGACTCCCCATGAGTTTCCTTTTAGCATTATCATCAAGTGGGACATTCAAATAACAATCCTCAAGTGGAGGCAAATCAAGCATATCATAAATCCTTTTAGGAATAATGGAAACACTACTATCAAGATCACATAAAGCTTTGAAATCAAAGTAATTCACTTTCATATTAATGATTGGTTCCCAACCATCTTCTTGTTTTATAGGAATAGAAGCTTTATGTTTCATCTTTTCTTCTTTAATCTTTATGAGAGCATCAGTAATGTGTTTTGTAAAGGCCATGTTCATAGCACTAGCATTAGGACTTTTAGCAAGCTTTTGTAGGAGCTTAATAACTTCAGAGATATTGCAACCATCAAGGTCAAAATCAAATTTATAATCCAGAGTAGTGGAACTATTACTAGCCTCAACACTAGTGGTGGTGATAGTAGAAACACTAATGTTTCTAGCAATTTCATCTTCTCTTTCCCACTTAGCATATAATTCAGCTAATAGTCTAACATTTTCATCAATTCTTACTTGTATAGCATTAGTAGCTGCAAAGGGATTATCATTAGTTTCAGGTTTAGCTGCCATTTTATTCAAAAAAGATTGAGCTTCAGCCAAAGATGCTATATTTCTTTCGGCATTAGAGAGTTTTTCCTCAATAGTTTTATTGAAAGCAGTTTGTTTACTAATAAAGTCCTTAAGCATAACTTCAAGTTTAGAGGGAGCACACCTATTATTGTTGTAGGAACTTCCATAAGCATTACCATTGTTGGGAGGATATGGCTTATAATTGTTGTTACCAAAATTGTTTCTATAAGCATTATTGCCAAAGTTGTTATTTCTTATGAAGTTCACATCAACTTTCTCTTCTTGAGCAACCAAAGAGGCTAAAGGAACATTATTTGGATCAATATGGGCTTTCCCATTCACAAGCATAGACATAATAATATCAATCTTATCACTCAAGGATGAGGTTTCCTCAACAGAATTTACCTTCCTACCTTGTGGAGCTCTCTCAGTATGCCATTCAGAATAATTAACCATCATATTATCCAAAAGTTTCGTTGCAGCACCCAAAGTAATGGTCATAAAGGTACCTCCAGCAGCAGAGCCCATTAGGTTCCTTGAAGAGTAGTTCAATCCTGCATAAAAAGTTTGGATGATCATCCAAGCAGTCAGTCCATGAGTGGGACAATTCTTTACCAAAGATTTCATTCTTTCCCAAGCTTGAGTAACATGCTCATTATCAGATTGTTTAAACTTCATTATTTCACTTCTCATAGATATAATCTTAGCAGGAGGATAGTATTTTCCAATGAAAGCATCTTTGCACTTAGTCCTAAAATCAATACTATTCCTAGTTAAGGAATTCAACCGTTCTTTAGCTTTTCCTCTCAAAGAGAAAGGAAACAATTTAAGCTTAATAATATCACCATCTACATACCTATGCTTTTGCATATCACAAAGTTCAACAAAGTTATTTAGATGGGCAGCAACATCTTCATTACCAATGCTAGAAAATTGTTCTCTCATAACAAGATTGAGTAAAGCAGGTTTTATCTCAAAGAAAGTATCTTCAGGCACAGGTGGAGCAATAGGTGTGCTCATAAAATCATTATTGTTGGTGCTAGTGAAGTCACACAACTTAGTGTTTTCAAGGGTAGTCATTTTTTGTGTTTTCAAAATAAGAAAGCAAACTAGTAAAACTATTTTTTTTGTGTTTTTTATAAAGAAACAAGCAAACAAAGCAAAAAGAAACTAAGAAAAACAAAAACAACAAAGTAAAGATATTGGTTATGAGGGACTCCCCTTGTGAAGATGTCCTTGAATCCCCGGCAACGGCGCCAGAAAAGTGCTTGATGGCTCATGTATTAACAAGCTCGTTGGGGAACCCCAAGAGGAAGGTATGATGAGCACAGTAGCAAGTTTCCCTCAGTTATGAAACCAAGGTTTAATCAAACCAGTAGGAGCAAGGAAACACCCCAAAGGTGTTGCTAGATGAGCCTTGGCAGGGCGCCCTACCGGTGCTAGTAGCAACGTGGAGACCTGCACAACACAACCACATAACTCTGTCCCCAACTTGCGATGAGGTTGTCAATCTCACCGTGTTTTGCTGAAAACAAAGGATTAAACGTATCGAATGGAAGGAAGTAATAGTTTGTAGAAAGTAAACACAAAGTAGTAAACAATTTATAGATTGTATGTAAAAGAAAGGACCAGGATCCAAAGTTCACTAGAGGTGGCTCTCCTTAGATAGATAACATGCTGGGTGAACAAATTATAGCGGGGCAATTGATAAACATCGAGAAAGCAATAGATGCATATACTAATCATCTTGACTCCTTTGAGATTCGATTGGGCATTACAACATTATACATAGACCGCCATCCAACTGCATCTATGACTAATAATCCACCTTCAGGTTATCATCCGAACCCCCTCCAGTATTAAGTTGCGAGCAACAGATTATTGCTTTACAAATTGCGTGTAAAGTAAACAATACGATTGTTTTATGAACAAAGGATTGTTGTTTTCTCCCTAGTAGCAACAACACATCTAGTACCTTAGAGATTTCTGTCACTTCCCAGACTACCAGAGGCATGAACCCACTATCGAGCATAAATACTAACTCTTGGAGTTGCTAGCATCTACTTGGCCAAGATAGCAACTAACAACGGAAAGCATGCAAGATCACAAAAAACAAAGACATGATAGAATCAACAATCAATCTGAAATACAAATAGATGATCTTGATCATGAACGGAGCTCACAAGATGCAGAATTACAAATAGATGATCTTGATCATGAACGGAGCTCACAAGATCTAGACATGAAAGCACAAAGGAGGAGAACCAGCCATCTAGCTACTACATGGATCCGTAGTCCAAGGATGAACTACTCACGCATCACACCGGAGGCTTGCATGGTGATGAAGAAGGCCTCCGGGGTGAATTCCCCTCTCTGGCAGGGTGCCGGGAAGAGCTTCAAATCCCTCCCGATCTAGGGATGGAGATGACGGCGGCTACAGACTCTTTCGTGGATTTTTGATCGGGTACTTAGGGTTTTCGTCCTGAGGGCATCTTATAGGCGGAAGGAGAGGTTGAGGGGGTGCTGGGGTTGGCCAGACCACTCCCTGGCGTGGGTCAGGCCTGGCCGCGTGGCCAGGTGGTGTGGCCGGCTCCTAGCCCTTCTCCGTCTCGTATTCTGGCATCTGATGACTTCTGGAAAAATAGGCACTTTGGCTTTTGTCCCATCCAATTCCGAGAATATTCATTTTCTGACTTTCCTGGAACCAAAAACAGCAGAAACTAGGTAGCTAGCACTGTGGCTCTTGTTAATAGGTTAGTCCAAGAAATCATATGAAAAGTACTCCAAAGTGTGGGTAAAACACAAGAAAGTGGATAAAACCAAGCATGGAACATCAAAAGTTAAAGATACATTTGCAATGTATCAATAAGAAGTACTGTGAATGGACAATCTTTTGAGTAACCTTCCCTCCCGATGTTTGGGAAGCAAGTGAAAAATCTGAAACCGGAAAAGTTTGAATTGTTTGCTGCCAAGGACCAAAGTGGTTTCCTTCCTATGTAATCCTCGTCCCTACTCCACACCAACGCGGCTGCCGAACATGGCAGAGACACAGAGCCGCCGTACCAAGGCACACATGCGCAGCTGCGCACTGTGGACGAGGGAGAGATCAGTCGGGCCGGTGCGCGAGGGGAAAGGGTAGGAGAGAGGGAGGATGGATGGTGAGAGGCAGCAAAGGAGAGAGAAACACACAATTTGTTTTGCGTGCATAGGTCCTGAAATTTACTAGTACTAGCATAGGGTAGTACACTGTAAGGCCGCAGGAGTACCTCGTGTCAAAAACCCATCATAACTTTGCTCTAACATGGAACCGCCTGCAACTTCTCTTTGCTGCTGTCCTCTTCTCCTGCCAACGTTTTATTCTCTCAACATGTACAACGCATGGACAAAGGTGACTATATGTCTAAGCAAAGAAATATACTACTCCCGCATTGTGTAAAAAGGACACCTTAATATGGCCTACTACCCTTTCAAAAAAATGGCCTACTATGTGGCATCCGCTAAGGTTCACCTTATACATAGTGGAAAAAATAAAGTTATCTTTAAGCCTAAGGTACACCTCAAGCTTGTGGGTTGCCCATAGAGAATAGAAATATCATTTCCCCTCTCTCCCTATTTCATGTGATCGTTTTCAAAAGGTTTTTAAAATTTTCATGATGCAAAATCTTAGCTAGAAGTCGAATCACTCATCAAAACTCTCCATGGTTTCTAATATATTAATTAATCGCTCGATGGGTACCTCCAAAAGCTTTTTCATAAAACTTTCAAAGCAACATACAATTTATTACATGTAGTTCAAGTTTAACCGAATTTCATTAAATTCAAGAGCAATCTATTGCACTTAGTTGTAGCTCAAGATTGACCTAATTTCATTAAACTGTCAAGACACAAAATCTTAGCAACAAGATGAACCTGCCGTCATAACTCTCTTTTGATTCCTGATAGTATATTAATTGCCCCACCCTATCCCCCCCTGCGCGTCCCCTCCGATGGGTACCTCTAAGAGCTTTTTCGTAAAAATTTCAAAGCAACCTGCACGGTTTACTTGTAGTAGTTCAAATTTTGCCTATTATATTTTTTCCGCTTTGCCTATTATAATTTTATATAGTGATGATATGCCAGATGTCTATTATCCGAGTCTCACGTGTAGGACACGTGCAATTATTAGGACCTGTAGTTTCAAATTTGACCTAATTTCGATAAATCGACATAAAGTCATTCTAATGGGCAGAGTTAGCTGGGAAGTTTGAAAACTCATAAAACATGGGAATCGTTGGTACAACATGTTGGTCCAATATATATGTATGTAAACTTGGCTTATGGCATTGAGATCCAATATTCTTCGGACTTTTCTTTAAGAAAAAGAACAACCTCGCTCGTATTCTTCACTCGAAAAATGTAGAATTGAATGTTCTTTCTTGATAGTTGGAAACTCACACCGATGACACTGTTTACTACAAGAAGATGCACCGATGATCTACCTATGAAAAGACAGTTAATTCAAGAGCAATCTATGGCGTTTACTTGTGTTTGACCTAATTTTGTTAAATTACCAATATGCAAAGTCTTAGCAAGAAGTTGAACCTATCGTCAAAACTCTCGCTAGTTTCTGGTATATTAATTTTGAACCCTAGATGGGTACGTCCAAAAGCTTTTTCGTAAATCTATCAAAGCAAAACCTACAATTTACTTGTAGTTTCAAATTTGACCTAATTCCGAGATATCGACATAAAGTTATTCAATTGTGCGAGGTTAGCTATAGGAAGCTTCAAAACCCATAAACATGGGAATCACAAGTACAACATGTTGTCGATCCTTAAAAACGTATGTTCAATACCCACATCCAATATTCAGCACCCAGGGTGCATAATAGTTATTTTGCACCCCACATATTTTTATATTCTCACATATAGAAATTTATGTTTTGTATACTAATAATTATGCTTATGTTCATCAGAAACGTAAAAAATCGACATAAAAAAATGATTTATGAGTCATTATAGTGTAAAAAACATAGAAAATACACACTTTATGTCGTACTTTTATACGGCATGTAAACGATTTTTTTTACGACATGTCTAAATTTTCTTATGTTGTTCTCTACTTCTGAGGTAAGAGAAAATGTATGTGACGTAAACATTTTATACGGTTTGTAATATAGAGGGTGTGTGTAGAGTAATTATTCTACACACTGGGGGTCAAATAGGTCTGTCAACTTGGCTTGTGGCATCCACATCCAATATTCTTTGGACTTCTTTTTACGGAAAAGAACAACTAACCTCGTTCATCTTCACTCGAAAAACATAGAATTCAATGTTCTTTCCTGGTAGTTGGACACTCGCACCCACGACACTTCTAACTACTAGAAATGCACCCATCTACGTCTGAAATGATATTTAATTCAAGAGATATCTATCGCGCTTACTTGTAGCTCAAGTTTAACCTAATCAATTTCATTAAATTGTCAAGATGCAAAATTTTAGCAAGAAGTGAACCTATCGTCAAAACTCTCGTTGTTTTCAAATATATTAATTGTGACCCCTCGATGGGTACCGCCAAAAGATTTTTCTTAAAACTTTCAAAGAAACCTACAATTTACTTGTAGTTTCAAATTTGACCTAATTTTGATAAATCGACATATAGTCATTCGGTCAAATGGGCAGAGTTAGCTAGGAAGTTTGAAAACTCATAAATAAAACATGGGAATCATTGGTACAACATGTTGGTCCACTATATATGTCTGTAAACTTGGCGTGGCATTCACATCCAATATTCTCCGGACTTCTTACGAAAAAGAACAACCTCGCTCGTCTTCACTTGGAAAATGTAGAATTGAATGTTCTTTCCTGATATTTGGAAACTCACATTAATGGCATTGTTTACTACAACAAGATACACCCATCTACCTCTAAAAATACATTTAATTTCAAGAGCAATCTATCGCGCTTAATTACTTATAGATCAGGTTTGACCTAATTTCGTTAAATTGTCAAGATGCAAAATCTTAGCAGGAAGTTCAACCTATCGTCAGAACTCTCGTTGTTTTCAGGTATATTAATTGTGACCCCTCGATGGGTGTGTTGGGGACACAAGATACTTCTTGTATCTTGATTGTAGGGTTGCTTGAGAGGGATACCTTTGACCACTTCCTCCCTGAGTTTGATAAACCTTGGGTAATCCACTTAAGGGAAACTTGCTGCTGTTCTACAAACCTCTGCACTTGGAGGCCCAACAACTGTCTACAAGAATAGAAGTGTGTAGACATCAAGCTATTTTCTGGCACCGTTGCCGGGGAGGTAAGGTAAAAGGTACTCACATCCTCTGGCTACTAAGCTATCCTCTAATACGGTTGCTGGTGTGTGTGAGTGCTCGAAGTTATTTCCTTTAGATTCTGCAATTATATCTTTTTGTTTCTTGTTTTTATTTTCACTAGTTAGGCTTAATGGAAAACAACAACAAAATTAGAGAGCTTTATAGTATTTATCTTGAGTTAGGACATGAAGTGTTTGAAGAGAAAATTAAAAAACCTATGGAACTTTATTTGCGTGCTAATAGCAATGTTATTAGTATGAATTCTTTGAACACCATTATTGCTAATGCTATGGAAAATTCTAAGCTTGGGGAAGCTGGTTTTGATGAGCATGATATTTTTAGTCCCTCAAGCATGGAGGAGAAAATTTACTTTGATGATACTATGCCTCCGATATATGATGATTACAATGATGAGTGTGATATTTTCAATCCACCTACTATTGAGGAGAAAATTGATTATGATTACAATATGCCTCCTATATTTGATGATTATGGTGATGATAATAATAATGATAACTATTTTGTTGAATTTGCTCCCACTACAATTAATAAGAATAACTGTGTTTATGTGGGGAGTATTAATTCTTTCATGCATATGGCTCATGATAAGAATGTTTTATGTGATAGTTATATTGTCAATTTTATTCATGATGCTACTGAAAGCTATTATGAGAGAGGGAAACATGGTTTTATGTATCTCAACAATATTAAGTTTCCCCTCTTTATGTTGAAATTTTCGAAGTTGCACTTGTTTTGCTTTACTTGCTTATTGCTTTGTGCTTTCATGACTTGTTTCTTTACAAGATTCCTATGCATATGAAGTGGGTTAGACTTAAATTTGCTTTGAATTTGCTTCTTGATGCTCTCTTTTACTTCAATTCATATTTCTTATGTGAGCATCTTCTCAAACTATCATGCCTAACTTAAAGGCGTTAAAGAAAAGTACTTATTGGGAGATAACCCAAAAGTTTTTAGTTGAGTCTTGGAAGTTATTACCTCTGTAATAACCGCTCCTTATCATTTTGTGTGGTTTTTATGCCAAGAGTAACCTCTAATGAGAGAGAAGTAATGATTGGGAAAGTTGCTGTCCCGAGACAGATTTTTATGCTTCCCTATAAAAATTCCTGAAAAATCTATGTACGTTGGTTTGAGCTGTGATTTTTTGTTCTTCTTCCCCAGGTTGTTATATAACTTTCTTTAGTTCAAAACTTTTCAATTTGAGCAACACAAGGTCTTCGAAAAAAATGGTTTTTACCTGCTGGTCTGTTTTGATAGATTTATGCCATTATTTGCATTTGCCTCTTAATCTCTTTCTCTTTGAGTTCTCTTTGATCACCTGAACTTTTTAAAGGAAGTGCTATAGTAGCTTGTGTTTTAATGGAAGTTTTACTTGTGTTGAAACTGAACCAAAAGACTTATTATCTTGAGTACACTAATGTTGCTAATGAAGATTGTGTGAAGTTTTGTATGAAGGAATTTTTCAGGTGTAGGGAAAGAATGATGTAATGAGATGAAGATGGACAAAAGCTCAAGCTTGGGGATGTCACCCCATGTCACCCCAAGAAATATACAAGAAGTACAAGCGTCAAAGCTTGGGGATGCCCAAGGCATCTCCTTCTTCATCAATAAAAATCTGAGGTCTTTCTAGACACTTCGTTTTTTTTGTTTCATGCACTATTGTGTTGTTCTTGGAGCGTCTTTGTTTTCGTTCTTAGTTTTTGTTTGCTTAGTTTGCTTGAATAAGTTGGTTGGATCCCAACACACTTCTTTTGGTGAGAGACACACCCCGTTATTCATTGCCTAGAACACTCTAGTTTTCATTCTTATTGTTTTGTGAGTGTTCTCTTTTGCTAGCACTGTGTTTAGCCTTAGTTTTCTTGTGCTTTTAGCTTAGAACTTTTTAGTTCTTCCTTTTAGATTTTTGGGACAAGATCACTGATCTTTATTTATTATTATATTTGTGAGTTCTTTCAAATAAGTTGGTTTGGATTGGAAAAGAGTAGGAATAGTTCATGCCTAAGTGGTAAAAAAGGAGTCTTGTTTTTGACTGTGGCTTAGACTTTGTCATGTCATGCTTGATATTGTTTTGGCTTTATGCTTAGTGATTTTTGCTGTAGCATGGCATGTTATAAACAATTGAGATTGCTTAATGTGCCTTAAAAGAATCATGCATTGTTTTAGCATATTAAAGCATAGTATTGTGGTATTCTCCTTTGATGCTTTATTTGGGTTGACTTGGCGCATGCTCACACCATGTTAAGACTATCCCAAGTTACCATAGCCTCTATGATCATTTAGTTTTTGACTTGTAATATCACTTTATGCTTTAATTAATAATGTTTTGTCACTTTGCATGATTATGGCCATTATTGCTCTCTTAGTTGGTCGCTCCCAGTCTTTTGCTAGCCTCCATAACCAAGTATGAGTCCCACTCATGCATCCAACTCCAAATAAAACCAAGTTATTCCAAAGAGTCCACCATACCTACCTATTAGCATTTGCTATTCCAAGTATATTCATGTTTTTATCTATCTTCTGAATTAAATGTGTTATGTGAAAATTAGTGATTAAAGCTCTCACGAACTTGATGGCACACTTTACTTTTCTTGCACTTAATAAACTTGAAGCATTGTGTCCTTCTTTGTTGCGTATATGCTTGCGCTTTATAAGTTGAAATTAGCAGAACCATGTACCATGGGGAACGCTTTCAACATTGCACTCGTACTTTGTACCCCGTTGATATCATGTTCTTTTGCTTACGGATCCCGGCGGTGTGAAATAAAAGCGGAACTTGTAAGATCATGGAGTTTGTATGTGTGTTAGACAAATGCCTAGGCCGCTAGCCTAAGCCATGCCTAATCAGGGTGGAAACTTGCAACATCACCGTAATGAGCACTCTATGAAGCATCCTCAATAAAAACCTATGCAAATAGCAAATAAAAAGATCGCTGAGATGCTCATTGTCTGCTTGCCTTGTCATTTTGATTATGGGATAGCTCATGTATCATGTGCAAGGGGTACCCCGTTGGCGGTTCTTTATGATACACATGTACTGGCAATGACAAGATCTTACTTGTGACTAAAGTTGAGTAGCATGAGGTTCGGTCTTCGTAAGGAAGGGGCATGAGATTTCGGTTTATAACTTGTCAAGCATATCCTCTTAGTTGTGTCACTTTAACCTTAATCACCTTCAAGATGCTTATGATAGGGGCAATGAGAGCTGAAAGCTAGAAGTATCATAATTTTTGGAAGCTCTTTATGAGACTTGAATCCCTACTTCCTTTTATGAAGGCCTTTCTTCCACCATTATATTGAGTCTCCACCTTCTACCTTTATGCACCTTCTTTGAGAGCATAGTGGCCATTCTTAGTTCTATGTGCATTGTCCCAAGACTAGTTGATTGATGCATAACTTGATATTGCTTGCTTTAAACTATTTGTATCTAGTCACTCTTATGAACTTTGAAGGTGTCCTATGCATTTATATTTGCTACTCTATTGAGGGACAAGCTGAATACTATTATGCTATGTTTTCTTTATGTGAAACAAACAAACGTCTTGCAAAGCATTGTTATTCATGAATCTTTTGTTTGTGCCTTTTCATGTTGCATCATTGTTTCTTTGTGTTATTGCTAGAACTTTGTCTTTCATGTTATGATTGAAGTACTATGATCCCAGCTTTGAATGTTTTACAAATACTTTGATCAAGTCTTTGATGGTGCATGTCACCTCAAAAATTATTACCTACTCGAGGACGAGCAGGAGTTAAGCTTGGGGATGTTGATACATTGAAAATGTATCTATAATTTTTGATGTTCCATGCTTGGTTCTATCCACTTTCTTATGTTTTGTCCACACTTTGGAGTACTTTTCATATGATTTCTTGGACTAACCTATTAACAAGAGCCACAGTGCCAGCTGCCTGTTTTCTGCTGTTTTTGGTTCTAGGAAAGTCAGAAAATGAATATTCTCGGAATTGGATGGGACAAAAGCCAAAGTGCCTATTTTTCCGGAAGTCATCAGATGCCAGAATACGAGACGGAGAAGGGCCAGAGGGCGGCCACACCACCTGGTCGCGCGGCCAGGCTTGGCCCGCGCCAGGGGGTGGTGTGGCCAGCCCAGGCACCCCCTTGGCCTCTCCTTCCGCCTATAAGATGCCCTCGGGACGAAAACCCTAAGTCCCCGATCAAAAATCCACGAAAGAGTCTGTAGCCGCCGTCATCTCCATCCCTAGATCGGGAGGGATCTGAATCTCTTCCCGGCACCCTGCCGGAGAGGGGAATTCACCCTGGAGGCCTTCTTCATCACCATGCAAGCCTCCGGTGTGATGCGTGAGTAGTTCATCCTTGGACTACCGATCCATGTAGTAGCTAGATGGTTGGTTCTCCTCCTTTGTGCTTTCATGTCTAGATCTTGTGAGCTCCGTTCATGATCAAGATCATCTATTTGTAATTCTACATGTTGTGTTTATGGGGATCCGATGGATTTTGAGATGCTATTTCAGATTGATTATTGATTCTATCATGTCTTTGTTATTTGTGATCTTGCATGCTTTCCATTGTTAGTAGCTATCTTGGCCAAGTAGATGCTAGCAACTCCAAGAGTTAGTATTTATGCTCGATAGTGGGTTCATGCCTTTGGTAATCTGGGGAAGTGACAGAAATCTCTAAGGTACTAGATGTGTTGTTGCTACTAGGGAGAAAACAACAATCCTTTGTTCATAGAACAATCGTATTGTTTACTTTACACCCAGTTCGTAAAGCAATAATCTGTTACTTGCAACTTAATACTGGAGGGGGTTCGGATGATAACCCAAAGGTGGATTATTAGTCATAGATGCAGTTGGATGGCGGTTTATGTATAATGTTGCAATGCCCAATCAAGTCTCAAAGGATTCAAGATGATTAGTATATGCATATATTGCTTTCTCGATATTTGTCAATTGCCCCGCTGTAATTTGTTCACCCAGCATGTTATCTATCTTAAGGAGAGCCACCTCTAGTGAACTATGGATCTCGGTCCTTTTCTTTACATACAATCTATAAAATGTTTACTGCTTTGTGTTTACTTTCTGCAAACTATTACTTCTTTCCATTCGATACGTTTAATCCTTTGTTTTCCACAAAACACGGTGAAATTGACAACCTCATCGCAAGTTGGGGACAAAGTTCTGTGGTTGTGTTGTGCATGTGTCCACGTTGCTACTAGCACCGGTAGTGCGCCCTGCCAAGGCTCAGCTAGCAACACCTTTGGGGTGTTTCCTTGCTCCTACTGGTTCGATTAAACCTTGGTTTCATAACTGAGGGAAACTTGTTGCTGTGCTCATCATACCTTCCTCTTGGGGTTCCCAACGAGCTCTACATCCACATCGCACCAACATTTTTCTGGCGCCGACACTGAGCCATCAATGTTATAGCCCTACCATGGATTAGAGTGTCCAACTAGAGAGTAGTTCAGAGTAGTATCATAAAGAGAAGATATTTATATGAGAGTGTTCACTAGTGAAAGTATGATCCCTAGGCGTCGTTTCTAAGCATGGAAACACCATTTGCAACTAGATATGTTACATGTTTGCTTGCTTCCATCTTTATTTCAGTTTGCCTTTAGTCTCTTCCTACCCATCAAGCTCTTTTCTGGCACAGTTACCACTTATAATTATCCATACCACTTGTATTTCACTATCTCTTCGCCGAACTAGTGCACCTATACACCTGACAAGTGTATTGGGTGTGTTGGGGACACAAGAGACTTCTTGTATCTTTATTGTAGGGTTGCTTGAGAGGGATACCTTTGACCACTTCCTCTCTGAGTTCGGTAAACCTTGGGTAATCCACTTAAGGGAAACTTGTTGTTGTTCTACAAACCTCTACACTTGGAGGCCCAACAACTGTCTACAAGAATAAAAGTGCGTAGACATCAATGGAGCATAGGGAAGGAGAGAGAAAATACACGATTTGTTTTGCGTGCATAGGTCCTGAAATTTACTACTAGTAGAGTGTACACTGTAAGGCCGCAGGAGTACCTCGTGTCAGAAACCCATCATAACTATGCTCTGACATGGAATTGCCTTCAACTTCTCTTCGTTGCTACCCTCTTCCCCTGCCAACATTTTATTCTCTTAGCATCTACAGCGCATGGACAGAGGTGACAATATGTCTATGCAAAGAAATATACTACTCCCGCATTGTGTAAAAAAGCACACCTTAATATGGCCTACTACCCGTTCAAAAAAATGGCCTACTATGTGGCATCCGCTAAGGTTCAACTTATACATAGTGGAAAAAATAAAGTTATCTTTAAGCCTAAGGTGCACCTCAAGCTTGTGGGTTGCCCATATAGAATAGAAATATCATTTCCCCTCTCTCCCTATTCCATGTGATCGTTTTCAAAAGGTGTTCAAAATTTTCAGGATACAAAATCTTAGCTAGAAGTCGAACCACTCGTCAAAACTCTCTATTGTTTCTGATATATTAATTAACCACTCGATGGGTACCTCCAAAAGCTTTTTTTCATAAAACTTTCAAAGCAACATACAATTTATTACATGTAGTTCAAGCTTGACCTAATTTCATTAAATTCAAGAGCAATCTATCGCACTTAGTTGTAGCTCAAGTTTGACCTAATTTCATTAAACTGTCAAGACGCAAAATCTTAGCAAGAAGATGAACCTGCCGTCAGAACTCTCTTTTGGTTCCTGATAGTATAATAATTGCCCCCCCCCCCGCGCGCGCCCACAAATTTGACCTAATTTCGATAAATCGACATAAAGTCATTCTAATGGGCAGAGTTAGCTAGGAAGTTTGAAAACTCATAAAACATGGGAATCGTTGGTACAACATGTTGGTCCAATATATATGTATGTAAACTTGGCTTGTGGCATTGAGATCCAATATTCTTCGGACTTTTCTTTAGGAAAAAGAACAACCTCGCTCGTATTCTTCACTCGAAAAATATAGAATTGAATGTTCTTTCTTGATAGTTGGAAACTCACACCGACGACACTGTTTACTACAAGAAGATGCATTGATGATCTAGCTATGAATAGACATTTAATTCAAGAGCAATCTATGGCGTTTCCTTGTAGCTAGCTCAAGTTTGACCTAATTTCATTAAATTACCAATATGCAAAGTCTTAGCAAGAAGTTGAACCCATCGTCGAAGCTCTTGCTGGTTTCTGGTATATTAATTTTGAACCCTCGATGGGTACGTCCAAAAGCTTTTTCGTAAATCTATCAAAGCAAAACCTACAATTTACTTGTAGTTTCAAATTTGACCTAATTCCGAGATATCGACATAAAGTTATTCAAATGTGCGAGGTTAGCTATAGGAAGCTTCAAAACCCATAAACATGGGAATCACAAGTACAACATGTTGTCGATCCTCAAAAATACGTGGGGTGCAAAATAACTATTCTGCACCCTGGGTGCTAAATATATATATATATAGGTCTGTGAACTTGGCTTGTGGCATCCACATCCAATATTCTTTGGACTTCTCTTTACAGAAAAGAACAACTAACCTCATTCATCTTCACTCAGAAAACATAGAATTCAATGTTCTTTTAGTTGGATACTCACACCCACGACACTTCTTACTACTAGAAAATGCACCCATCTACCTCTGAAACGACATTTAATTCAAGATAAATGACCTAATTAATTTTGTTAAATTGTCAAGATGCAAAATCTTAGCAAGAAGTTGAACCTATCGTCAAAACTCTCGTAGTTTTCAGATATATGAATTGTGACCCCTCGATGGGTACCGCCAAAAGATTTTTCTTAAAACTTTCAAAGCAACCTACAATTTACTTGTAGTTTCAAATTTGACCTAATTTTGATAAATTTACATATAGTCATTCGGTCAAATGTGTAGAGTTAGTTAGGAAATTTGAAATCTCATAAATAAAACATGGGAATCATTGGTACAGCATGTCGGTCCACTATATATGTCTGTAAACTTGGTGTGGCATTCACATCCAATATTCTCCGGACTTCTTACGAAAAAGAACAACCTCGCTCGTATTCACTTGGAAAATGTAGAATTGAATGTTCTTTCCTGATAGTTGGAAACTCACATTGACGACATTGTTTACTACAACAAGATACACCCATCTACCACTGAAAATACATTTAATTTCAAGAGAAATCTATCGCGCTTAATTACTTGTAGATCAGGTTTGACCTAATTTCGTTAAATTGTCAAGATGCAAAATCTTAGAAAGAAGTTGATCCTATCGTCAAAATTCTCGGTGTTTTATGATATATTAATTGTGACCCGTCGATGGGTACCTCCAAAAGTTTTTTTGTAAAACTACGAAAGCAACCTATAATGTACTTGAAGTTTCAAATTTGACCTAATTTTTATAAATCGACATAAAGTCATTTGGTGAAATGGGCAGAGTTAGCTAGGAAGTTTGAAAACTCATAAAAGATGGGAATCGTTGGTACAACATGTTGGTCCATTATATATGTCGGTAAACTTGGCTTCTGGCATTTAGATCCAATATTCTTCAGACATTTCTTTACGGAAAGGAACAACCTCGCTCGTCATCACTCGAAAAATTGAGAATTGAATGTTCTTTCCTGATAGTTGGAAAATCACACCGACAACATTATTTAGTACAGGAAAATACACCCATCTACCTATGGAAAGTCATATATTTCAAGAGCAATCTATCACGCTTACTTTGTAGCTCAAGTTTGACCCAATTTCGTTAAATAGTGTCATGATGCAAAATCTTAGCATAAAGTCAAACCAATTGTCAAAACTCTCGGTTGTTTCTCATATATTGATTGTGAACCCTCGATGGGTACCTCCAAAAGCTTTTTCGTATAACTTTCATAGCAACCTACAAAATTTGTAGTATATAGTTCAAGTTTGATCTAATTTTGATTAATTGACATATAAAGTCATTCAAGTGGGCAGAGCGATAAGTTATAAGAAGTTCGAGAACTCATAAAACACGAGAAATCATAAGTACAATATGTTGGTCCACTATATATGTGTGAAAACTTGGCTTGTGACATTTAGATCCTTATTTTTCAGACTTCCTTTATAGGAGAGAATAATCTCGATATCACTCGAAAAATTGAGAATGTTCTTCCCCGATAGTTGGAAACTCACACTGACAGCATTGTTTACTACAAGAAGATGCACCCATCTATCCTATAAAAAACATTTAATTCAAGAGAAATCTATCGCGCTTACTTTCTTGTAGCTTAAGTTTGACCTAATTCGTTAAATAGTCAGGATGCAAAATCTTAGCAAAAAGTTAAAACTCTCATCAAAACTCTCGGTAGTTTCTGACATATTGATTGTGACCCCTCGATAGGTGCCCCCAAAAAGCTTTTTTGTAGAACTTTGAAAGCAACCTACAATTTACTTGTAGTTTAAAATTTGACCTAATTTCGATAAATCGACATAAAGTCATTCAAATCGGCAGAGTTAGCTAGGAAGTCATTCAAATATTGACAATCATTTAATTCAAGAGCGATCTTTCGCGCTTAATTTTGTTAAACTGTCAAGATGCAAAATCTTAGCATAAAGTTGAACGCGTCGTCAAAACTCTTGGTGGTTTATGATATATTAATTGTCCCCTGAATAGGTACCTCCAGAAGAGTTTTCATAAAACTTTCAAAGCAAACTACAATTTACTTATAGTTCAAATTTGACCTAAATTCGATAAAGAATTGGCATAAAGTCATTCAAGTTGGCAGAGTTAGCTTGGAAGTTTGAAAGCTCATAAAACATGGGTATCGTCAGCACAACATGTTGGTCCACTCTTTATGTCTGAAAACTTGTCTTCTAGTATCCAGTGTCTTTACATAAAAGAACAATCTCGTCATCACTCGAAAAATTGAGAATTAAACGTTCTTTCGTGATAGTTGGCAACTAACACCGACCACATTGTTTACTATATCACCCATCTACCTCTAAAAATACATTTAATCCAATAGCAATCAATTGTCCTTACTTGTGTAGCTAGTGTTTGACCTAATTTCGTTAAATCGGTAAAAAGTCACTAAAGTGTGCAAAGTTAGCTGGGAAGCTTGAAACATCCTATTTCTTAAAATTTTGGAATTATAAGAAACCATGTTCCACTTTGTCTGATAATCGAGGCAGTGTAATTATTTTTTAATTATGGTAGGTTCCGTAGGAGCGAGGTGCTTTATTAGTTAACACGTGGTCGGTGGAAGTACAAGTTACATCAAGGACCTCATAAAAATGAAAATTACATCCAAGTCCATATATTTAGCACAAGATCCCTGAAACTAAGCAATGAAGTGTCTTTTGAGGTTTGCACGTATGCTAGATATTGTAGAGCCAAAATTTGTTCTGAAACAATCTACATTCTAGCTTTTACTACTAGTACGTATAGTAAACAAGAATCGATAAAAGAGAGTGATCGTACTCTCTATCGGAGTAGTAACTTGGATTGGTTTTTCACATATCTAAGTACTACTACTAATTATAATTTCTCAAAAAAAGTAATACTATTAAATGCAGTACTGGTTTATCTGATTTGTTGTAAGATGTAGTACTATTACTATTACTATTTAAATTTGATAAGACCAAAATAGTTAATTAGAGGTTGGTGTCGAAGACATGCATGCAGTCCTCGGTCTCTTCCCTGCAGCACTGTACACCCTGCAGCAGGTCGCAGGCTTTTCATCTCTCTCCAGGAGTAGCTCTTCTTGCCTCTCACTCACCTAGATCTTCTTGCCTCAGTCTCTCCCTTTGTCTGTACTGTACTATCTGATACAGTACAGCGTGACACCTGCTTTATTACTCACCTGTCAACTTTCTACAGCCTTTTTGTTTTGACGAAGCATGTACAATGTGTGGGATATTGTCTAAGAAAAAAGTGGCCAAGTGAAGCTGTCGCCGGTGCGCCCACGCCTAGCGTATTCCTGATAATCGTACCAGTACAGTATGAAACTCAATTAGTATACTCTTCAGTATACCCATTCAACCCGGGTTTCTGGCCGGTGAGCACTACGCCGGCGAGCCGATCTTCCCTCTGTAACCACTCCCACAAGTTCGTGTACCGCGTCGGCGGATTCGATCGTGAGCCGGCTGCTATGGACGCCATCCAGTCTGAGGCGATGATTGAGTGCCCCTATGACGGCTGCTTTAGCTTGGTCGTCTTCGACAAGCTCGATGAGCACAAGATTGCGTGCTCGCACGGCCCGTGCTCCTGCATTGATTCCTCCTGTGATTTCATTGCCTCGCCGGCAGGGCTCCTTCCCCACATGAAGGAGGCCCACGGGGTCATAGTAACTAGGGCCATCTACGACAACACCTTCTTTTGCCTCATCCCAACTCCACCAACAAGAACGAGGGGATTCACGCGCTTCCTCTGCGGGGATGACGGTGTCGTGTTCGGACTGACCATCAGCGTGCTCGGCCCGGTCGTCGTGTCCTTAGTGTGCATCAGGTAGGACAGGTGCTTGTGGCTGCGGTACACTATGAAACTGTGTGTGCCTGGCCCGCCGGGGTCGGCGGACTTGTCGATGGTCGAGAGCCTTAATGCAGTAGTCGAGCTGACGAGCATCTCGTCGCCGGCCAACCTCCCGTCCGACAAGCTCAGGACGTACCTCGGGGTGCCGCCGTGGTTACTGATGAAGGTTGGACAGTCCACCCATGTATCTTTATGGATTTACATCGACGGGAAAAATGATCTTAAACTACGACTGATGATCAAGACTGTAATGGTGTATTAGCAGATAAATAGTACTGTTAGTAGTACTATTTTACTACTCCAGTTTACCAGTAGTAGTCGCACGTAGGTTCTCTTTTAGTACTAGGAAGGATGCATTTTGGATGTAAACTAAGTTTGATGCTAATGTTATTATGGAGTATTTAGGGATTTAGTACGACTTTTATGTAATTGTTCACTTCTATGACATGGACCAGAGATAAACACACTAACATTTCTTACGGTGCTTCAGTTTTAGTCATCTAACTCTATGGTTACGGAATTTTATGCCCAAACTTATCAATTCGACTTGATTTAAATCTTGAATCAAGATTGCCATCGAAATTGCGCTGGTGTGGACAACGCATCGACGTGGGTCCAGCGTGCAGGATAGGCTGCCCTAGAATTTAGCCTAAATATCTAGAAAATAATATGGACATCTATGACATCAACTCAATGTTATCAGAATCATCACGAACCATGTTTTCATATTATATGTGTTTGACATTATGTAAGTTAGTATGTTTATACATATAGTTGGTCAAACTTTATAAATATTGACTTCGACAAAACCTAGTATGCTTTCTAATTTGGAAATGAGGGAGCATCTAAGTACTAAAATGCGTCGAAATACATGTGTATCTAGACAAAGCCAAGTCAATAACTACTATTTCAGGATAATTATTTATGAGTAATCTATTTTTCACAAAAAAATTAATGCTACGACACGTGTCCACGACTAGAGCATGGACCAATGCATAATAATCACGTGACCATGCGGTGGCGATCTACTCCGTACTGGATTACCCTACATGCGGAGGCGGACTAGTGGAGGACACTCTCGTGCCGTTCCTGAGTACGTAGTAGTACTACTAGTATACGCAAATAGGAGTACAAAAATAGATAGATCTTGTTGCTTATCGTACTATTTTTTTCTTTATAAGGCAACCTGGACGTGACTACTACAGTACTATATTGTCACAACTTCTGCTTTTGGCACTACAAGATGAATGTGGAACTCTCCGTGTCCGTTCAAAAAAAACTATCTATGTAACATTAGTGTACTAGTACTTCGTGTACTTCCTAGTTTTTCAGACACACAGTAAAGTAGTGTAGTAAGTCTATTTGGTCAAGCTGCATGCAACGAGCATTGGTTTGACAGGACAATTAAGATTTTTAGATGTCCAAACTTCTACTCCAGCTCGATGGCTCAAGACACGAAGCATCTAGTACTCATCTATCCTCCGGTTGTCGCCTAGATCAAAATGAACAAGCAGAAGATTGTGTATCTTGGAAATTGCCATGGCCATTTATTACCTGCAGAACTTTATTTTGTTTCCCTCTAGGCACCTACAAAGACTGATAATGTACTGTACTTATTAGTACTACTTATAAATAACGTGCTACGGTTGGGCTCTACATCTAGTACTAGACATAGACTTTAGTAGTAGCTACTCTCGTCACAGTGAATTGTCCAAGAGGTGGAGTTCCTTTTTTTCTCTAAGAGGTGGAGTTCCTTTTTTTCCTAAGAGAGGAAACATTTTTTATTCCTTCTTTGATTCAAAGAAAATTCAAAGTTTTTGTGAAGGATCTTGTCCCTTAGGAAGTAATCCTACACTGTTTTGTTTGATTCATAGGATTCCAATATGCAGGAATTATGCCATGTTTGGAACGCGGGATAGGAAAAATATAGGAATAGGAAAAAGACGGGAATTGAGATTCCTTCAAAGTATTCCTTTGCTTTCCCTGTGATTCAAACACATACTTGATCCAAATTCATGTAGTTTTCTCTTCTTATGTTTTGAGAATCCTGCAAATCAAACGAGCCCTGAGAGATGGTCTTTCTTTTTTTGTTTGTCTTTGATCATTTTTTCTTTGAACATAGGGTCATAGAGCTTCCTCGGAACACGAGGAGGGTGGAAATTGCACAAACCTCAAACAATTGGATTCGAAATTGCAGGGAACTCTAGATAATCAGGATAGTCTAGTTCCAAGAAACTACTGTACTACAATTACTTTTGGGTACAAATGCTCCACATAGCACAAAGTTCTCGATTAGCCCTCTTAGCATTATTTCTTACATATTCGGGGCTCAACAGTTGTAGCTATTCGCAACTACGGCTCTAATTGTTGCAGGTTTGTGCAACTAGCCTCAATTGGAGCCCCACCCCCACTCGCCCACCTTCTGCAGTACTACTAGTAGTAGAGTAACGCACTATCAGCCTTTGTCTTCTCCATTGCACCCCGGCCGCCAGCTCACGCCAACGATCTTCCCTTCCTCCCCCACTCCACCCCACCCCAAAGAAAGCCCCCAAAACACCATTTGCAACCTCCTTCCATGGTGACATCGAGCAAGGTCTGTAAAGATCCTGAGCACTTTCAGAAGGTGTTCACCGAAGGCACACTTCAAGTACTCATCAACCATTGTGACGCCACCACCGCCACGAGCCTCGTCGGTTTGTCCAAACATATTATCCAACCAGCAAAAGAGAGCAGAACTACGCCTTCTTCTCATCCGTTTGGCCTCCCATGTGTTCTTCATTCTCACCCGACGGTGAGACCGTGGGAATCCAAAGACTGCTTCGAAGTGGCAGGCAGCCCGTGCAAACTGACACCGCTGGACAGGTTCTCCTTCGATGTTGTGATGACAAATGGTTTTGATGAGAAGCGAGCAGGCGGCAATGGAGATCGGATCATCACAGCTGGGCCTGATTTCATGTGGGACCTTGTCAACGTGTACAATTGTCGCAGGTGTCGGGGTTTGAACCGACCGAAGGTTCTGCACTTACATTTCAGGATGATGCTAATAAAGGTTGATGTACTAAACTGTAGAAGATAGTCATTTGCCAAGTTCTGACAGCTGCTGGGGGATACAAATATTTCTCTCTAGTCCCCATTTTCGAATTCAAGATTGCTGTCATCAACAGGAATGATAGTCATAGATGGTCATTTTGTGTGAACGAGTTCTAGGGCTACTTCAGATACTGTGATGCTATTATCCAACACGATCGTGTGTTCGCTGTGATCGAGAACGACTATGTTTATGCATGGAAGTCTCTGGAACTTGGTAAATTCTCCTAACTACGTATTTTATTAGCTTTCTTCCTGAATCGATGCAAGCTATTTTTCATTGGTTAGTAGGAATTCCATTAAAATTTTAGTTTATTTGATTCAAAGCAATTCCCAAGGAATTTCAGATGAATGGAATCTTTAGGAGGTTTTCTTACATATAAGTTTGTTTCATATGATTGAGTTCTGCTGATAATATTGCTTCGTCTCCTAGTATATCCCATGGAAACTATGGTATCTACTACGTAGTAGTAAGTACTTATGTGAGACCCAGATATTATTCTTGAATCAATGTAAGTTATTTTTTCTGAAGTTTCTTTGGTTAGTAGGAATTTCATAGGAAATTTGGCCTCTTTGATTCGTACGAATTCCTTAGGAATTTCAGAGGAATGCAATCCTTACTAAGTTTTCTTACATATAAGTAATTTGATTCATAGGATTGAGTTCTGCTGATAGTATTGTCTTGTCTCCTAGTACTAGTACATCCATGGAAAATATGGTATCTACTAGTAGTATTTACGTGAGACCCGGATACTAGACATATGACATATCATAACGATATAGAATTATAATACTAGGTAAAGCTCAAAAAATTAGAAATTTGATCGACATCTATAAAGTATGGGCGCATATTTAATTCTTGTATTTTCTATCATGTAGAAGTTGATGTTTATTAGGTACTAGTACTTGTAAATTTTGTTAACATGGTCTTGAGAAATGAAGGAGAATATTCAAGAATGATGGAGAAGTGTGTTTTGAGGATTATGCATAGCGTTCATTATGCTTAAAACTATCAATAGAATCTTCAATAGATGCTAGAATGGAAAAGAAGATCCAACTGCTGGCAATGTTGGGATTCGCAAGTCCTAATCCAACTGTGAATATTTAAAGTTATTCATACACTACATAGTGGTAATATTATTATAAGATAAGATAAGATATTAAACCTCCTATAAATAATCCTTGTTGGTTTTCCTTTGGTATATAAGACACCAAAATCTAGTAGGATCCAACCTTGCTTTTTTTCCTATGAACTTTACATTCAAGATACTATAGCATTATTTCCTATTTCATTTGATCCCACGAATCAAACCGTGTCTCTAGGAGAAGTTCCATAGCATATCCCCATTTCGAAAAGAATTACAATTTCCATAGCATCTCCCTAGGTTGGCATTTTTTACGCAATCAAACATCTTAAGTATAATCAAGATTTTTGAAAATAGTACTGTATATCAACTTCTACAATGTCAGATCAATATCAATATTATTTCCATGTTACATTTCCTTTCCCTTTGAAGGTCCTATCCTTATCCTGTCACCACGCGATGTGCTGTACCTGCACATGGTTTTGTTGAGGACGATGAGGAGAATGATCCTGGTAGGTGGTGGTTAGCAATATATGTTCGTGGTTCAAGACTTCTTCTGGTCTATACGTGTGGTGTCTCAGGCAATGCAATTGCTGATGATACTAATGTTGTTCACTATGGTCGCACCATTCGCACCTATCCTTCTGGGTTTGAGTGCATGGTGTTCTCGATGGACACAAGCCAATTAACTGCAGCTAACCGATGGAAAAGGGTTGCTGACCTTGGATCATATTCTCTTTTTCCTTGACGTAAACTATCCGATTATCACTGCAGTAGGCGATGCAAATGTTTAGCCAGGACATCTGACGAGAAGGAACTGTGATTACACATCACACCAAGAAATTGGCTACGAGTACAGGCCGCGTCCTGAAATTTGTCGCTTCAGTCTGAATGGTGACGCAGCTGTTGGTTTCCACACCAACACTCGTTGGACATGGTCGGAGACTCCATTTTGGTTCATCCCAAGCTTCTCAAGCGCCTTGGAGTGGAACGAGCCTGTTCAAAGATAGGTCATTTGGTCTCGCCCTTCTGTTGAACTCATTCTTTTGGCTAGTTTTTAGCTGATGTACGGGTACTCAGCATTTAGTTTTGCACCCGGTCTGGCTTGTAAAATACAACGTATGACCAAAAACCCCTTTTGTACACTTGGTAGTGTTTCTAGTATGTATATTTCACCAAGCCTGTAAAAGAACCTTATTAGGAGTACTGTTGTACTCTACTACTACTGTTCCGTACATAATTTCTTCCAGAATGTTGTATAACCCCAAAGAAAGCTCCCAAAACACCCTCTGTAGCCTCCTTCCATGGTGAGATCGAGCAAGGTCTGTAAAGATCCTGAGCAGTTTCAGAAGGTGTTCACCGAAGGCCCACTTCAAGTACTCATCAACCATTGTGACGCCACCACCACCGCGAGCCTCGTTTGTTCGTCCAAACATATTATTCAATCACCAAAAGAGAGCGGAACTACGCCTTCTTCTCATCCGTTTGGCCTCCCATGTGTTCTTCATTCTCACCCGAAGGTGAGACCGTGGGAATCCAAATACTGCTTCAAAGTGGTGGGTAGCCCGTGCAAGCTGACGCCGCTGGACAGGTTCTCCTCCGATGTTGTGATGCCAAATGGTTTCGATGAGCAGCGAGAATGCGACAATGGAAATTGGATCGTCACAGTTGGGCCCGATTTCATTTGGGACTTTGTCAACGTGTACACTCGTTGCAAGATTGTTATTTCGCAAGTGTCGGGGTTTGAACCGACCGAAGGTTCTGCACTTACATTTCAGGATGATGCTAATGAAGGTCGACGTACTAAACTGTAGAAGATAGTCATTTCCCAAGTTCTGACAACTGCTGAGGATACAAAGATTTCTCTCTAGTCGCCATTTTCGAATTCAAGATTGTTGTCATCAACGGAAATGATAGTCATGGATGGTCAGTTTGTGTGAACGAGTTCCGGGGCTACTTCAGATACTGTGATGCTATTATCCAACACGATCGTGTGTTCGCCATGACCGAGAACGGTTGTGTTTATGCATGGAAGTCTCTAGAACTTGGTAAATTCTGCTCCCTACGTATTTTATTAGCTTTGTTTCTGAATCAATGTAAGCTATTTTTCTGAACTTTCATTGGTTAGTAGGAATTCTATTAAAAAATTAGTTTCTTTGATTCAAAGGAATTTCCTAGGAATTTCAGAGGAATGCAATCTTTAGGAGGTTTTCTTACATATAAGTAGTTTGTTTCATTTGATTGAGTTCTACTGATAGTATTGCTTCATCTCCTAGTACATCTCATGGAAACTATGGTATCTACTACGTAGTAGTAGGTACTTATGTGAGACCCATATATTATTCCTGAATCAAAGTAAGTTATTTTTTCTGAAGTTTCTTTGGTTAGTAGGAATTTCATAGGAATTTTAGCCTCTTTGATTCGTATGAATTCCCTAGGAATTTCAGAGGAATGCAATCCTTACTAAGTTTTCTTACATATAAGTAATTTGATTCATAGGATCGAGTTCTGCTGATAGTATTGCCTTGTCTCCTAGTACTAGTACATCCATGGAAAATATGGTATCTATTAGTAGTATTTACGTGAGACTCGGATACTAGACATATGACATATCATAACTATATAGAATTATAATACTAGGTAAAGCTCAAAAAATTAGAAATTTGATCGACATCTATAAAGTATGGGTGCATATTTAGTTCTTGTATTTTCTATCATGTAGAATCGATGTTTATTATGTACTAGTACTTGTAAAAAAAATTAACATGGTCTTGAGAAATGAAGGAGAAGATTTTAGAATGATGGAGAAGTGTGTTTTGAGGATTATGCATAGCATTTATTATGCTAAAGACTATCAATAGAATCTTCAAGTAGATGCTAGAATGGAAAAGTAGATCCAACTGCTGGCAATGTTGGGATTCACAAGTCCTGATCCAACAGTGAATATTTAAAGTTATTCATACACTACATAGTGGTAATATTATTATAAGATAAGATATTAAACCTCCTAGAAATAATCCTTGTTGGTTTTCGTTTGGTATATAAGACACCAAAATCTTGTAGGATCCAACCTATTTTCCTATGAACTTTACATTCAAGATCCTATAGGATTATTTCCTATTTCATTTGATCCCACGAATCAAACCGTGTCTCTAGGAGAATTTCCATAGCATATCTCCATTTCGACAAGAATTAGAATTTCCATAGCATCTCCCTAGGTTGGCATTTTTACGCAATCAAACATCTTAAGTATAATCAAGATTTTTGAAAATAGTACTGTATATCAACTTCTACAATGTCAGATCAAATATCAATATTATTTCCATGTTACATTTCCTTTCCCTTGAAGGTCCTATCCTTATCCTGTCACCACACGATGTGCTGTACCTGACACATGGATTTGTTGAGGACGATGAGGAGATGATCCTGGTAGGTGGTGGTTAGCAAGATATACCGGTGGTTCAAGACTTCTTCTGGTCTATACGTGTGGTGTCTCAGGCAATGCAATTGCTTATGATACTAGTGTTGTTCACTATGGTCGCACCGTTCGCAGCTATCCTTCTGGGTTTGAGTGCATGTTGTTCTCGATGGACACAAGCCAGTTAACTGCATCTAACCGATGGAAAAGGGTTACTGACCTTGGATCATATTCTCTTTTCATTGGCGTGAACTATCCTATTATCATTGCAGTAGGTGATGCAAATGATCCGCCAGGACATTTGATGAGAAGGAACTGTGTTTACACATCACACCAAGAAATTGGCTACGAGTACAGGCCGCGTCCTGAAATTTGCTGCTTCAGTATAAATGATGACGCAGCTGTTGGTTTCCACACCAACACTCGCTGGACATGGTCGGAGACTCCATTTTGGTTCATCCCAAGCTTCTCAAACGCCCTGGAGTGGAATGAGCCCGTTCAAGGATAGCTCATTTGGTCTCGGCCTTCTACTGAACTCTTTCTTTTGGCTGGTTTTTAGTTGATGTATGGGTACTCAGCATTTAGTTTCGCACCCGGTCTGGCTTGTAAAATACAACGTATGGCCAAAAACCCCTTTTGTACACTTGGTAGTTTCTCTAGTATGTATATTTGACCAAGCTTGTAAAAGAACCTTATTAGGAGTACAGTTGTACTCTACTACTACTATTCCGTACATAATTTGTTCTAGAATGTTGTATAACCCCAAAGAAAGCCCCCAAAACACCATCTGCATCCTCCTTCCATGGTGAGATCGAGCAAGGTCTGTAAAGATCCTGAGCAGTTTCAGAAGGTGTTCACCGAAGGCCCACTTCAAGTACTCATCAACCATTGCGATGCCACCACCGCCGCGAGCCTCGTCAGTTTGTCCAAACATATTATTCAATCACCAAAAGAGAGCGAAATACGCCTTCTTCTCATCTGTTTGGCCTCCCATGTGTTCTTCATTCTCACCCGACGGTGAGACCGTGGGAATCCAAAGACTGCTTTGAAGTGGCGGGTAGCCCGTGCAAGCTGACATCGCTGGACAGGTTCTCCTCCGATGCTGTGATGCCAAATGGTTTTGATGAGCAGCGAGCAGGCGACAATGGAGATTGGATCGTCACAGTTGGGCCCGATTTCATGTGGGACCTTGTCAACGTGTACACTCGTTGCAAGATTGTTATTTCGCAAGTGTCGGGGTTTGAACCGACCGAAGGTTATGCACTTACATTTCAGGATGATGCTAATGAAGGTCGACGTACTAAACTGCAGAAGATAGTCATTTGCCAAGTTCTGACAGCTACTAGGGGATACAAAGATTTCTCTCTAGTCGCCATTTTCGAATTCAAGATTGCTGTCATCAACGGGAATGATAGTCATGGATGGTCAGTTTGTGTGAACGAGTTCCAGGGCTACTTCAGATATTGCGATGCTATTATCCAACACGACCGTGTGTTCGCCGTGACCAAGAATGGATGTGTTTATGCATGGAAGTCTCTGGAACTTGGTAAATTCTCCTCCCTACGTATTTCATTAGCTTTGTTCCTTAATTGATGCAAGCTATTTTTTCTGAACTTTCATTGGTTAGTAGGAAGTCCATTAAAAATTTAGTTTCGTTGATTCAAAGGAATTCCCTAGGAATTTCAGAGGAATGCAATATTTAGGAGGTTTTCTTACATATAAGTAGTTTGTTTCATATGATTGAGTTATGCTGATAGTATTGCTTCGTCTCCTAGTACATCCCATGGAAACTATGGTATCTACTACGTAGTAGTAAGTACTTATATGAGACCCAGATATTATTCCTGAATCAATGTAAGTTATTTTTTCTGAAGTTTATTTGGTTAGTAGGAATTTCATAGGAATTTTAGCCTCTTTGATTTGTACGAATTCCCTAGGAATTTCAGAGAAATGCAATCCTTACTAAGTTTTCTTACATATAACTAATTTGATTCATAGGATTGAGTTATGCTGATAGTATTGCCTTGTCTCCTAGTACTAGTACATCCATAGAAAATATGGTATCTACTAGTAGTATTTACGCGAGATCCGGATACTAGAGATATGACATATCATAACTATATAGAATTATAATACTAGGTAAAGCTCAAAAAATAGAAATTTGATTGACATCTATAAAGTATGGGCACATATTTAATTCTTGTATTTTCTATCATGTAGAAGTCGATGTTTATTAGGTACTAGTACTTGTAAATTTTGTTAACATAGTCTTGAGAAATGAAAGAGAAGATTCTAGAATGATGGAGAAGTGTGTTTCGAGGATTATCCATAGCATTCAATATGCTAAAGACTATCAATAGAATCTTCAAGTAGATGATAGAATGGAAAAGAAGATCCAACTGGTGGCAATGTTGGGACTTGCAAGTCCTGATCCAACAATGAATATTTAAAGTTGTTCATACAGTACATAGTGGTAAAATTATTATAAAATAAGATAAGATAAGATAAGATATTAAACCTCCTAGAAATAATCCTTGTTGGTTTTCCTTTGGTATATAAGACACCAAAATCTAGTAGGATCCAACCTTGCTTTTTTTCCTATGAACTTTACATTCAAGATACAATAGGATTATTTCCTATTTCATTTGATCCCACGAATCAAACCGTGTCTCTAGGAGAATTTCCATAGCATATCCTCATTTCGAAAAGAATTACAATTTCCATTGCATCTCCCTAGGTTGGCATTTTTTTACGCAATCAAACATCTTAAGTATAATCAAGATTTTTGAAAATAGTACTGTATATCAACTTCTACAATGTCAGATCAATATCAATATTATTTCCATGTTACATTTCCTTTCCCTTTGAAGGTCCTATCCTTATCTTGTCACCACGCGATGTGTTGTACCTGACACATGGGTTTGTTGAGGACAATGAGGAGAATGATCCTGGTAGGTGGTGGTTAGCAATATATGCCTGTGGTTCAAGACTTCTTCTGGTCTATACGTGTGGTGTCTCAAGCAATGCAATTGCTGATGATACTAGTGTTGTTCACTATGGTCGCACCGTTCGCACCTATCCTTCTGGGTTTGAGTGCATGGTGTTCTCGATGGACACAAGCCAGTTAACTGCAGCTAACTGATAGAAAAGGGTTACTGACCTTGGATCATATTATCTTTTCCTTGGCGTGAACTATTCGATTATCATTGCAGTAGGCGATGCAAATGATCCGCCAGGACATCTAATGAGAAGGAACTGTGCTTACACATCACACCAAGAAATTGGCTACGAGTACAGGCCACGTCCTGAAATTTGTCGCTTCAGTCTGAATAGTGACGTAGGTGTTGGTTTCCACACCAACACTCGCTGGACATGGTCGGAGACTCCATTTTGGTTCATCCCAAGCTTCTCAAACGCCTTGGAGTGTAACGAGCCCGTTCAAGGACAGCTCATTTGGTCTCGGCCTTCTATTGAACTCTTTCTTTTGGCTGGTTTTTAGCTGATGTACGGGTACTCAGCATTTAGTTTCGCACCCGGTCTGGCTTGTAAAATTAACGTATGACCAAAAACCCCTTTTGTACACTTGGTAGTTTCTCTAGTATGTATATTTCACCAAGCTTGTAAAAGAACCTTATTAGGAGTACTGTTGTACTCTACTACTACTATTCCATACATAATTTCTTCCAGAATGTTGTATAACCCCAAAGAAAGCCCCCAAAACACCATCTGCAGCCTCCTTCCATGGTGAGATCGAGCAAGGTCTGTAAAGATGCTGAGCAGTTTCAGAAGGTGTTCACCGAATGCCCCACTTCAAGTACTCATCAACCATTGCGATGCCACCACCGCCGCGAGCCTCGTCGGTTCGTCCAAACATATTATTCAATCAGCAAAAGAGAGCGAAACTACGCCTTCTTCTCATCCGTTTGGCCTCCCATGTGTTCTTCATTCTCACCCGACGGTGAGACCGTGGGAATCCAAAGACTGCTTCGAAGTGGCGGGTAGCCCGTGCAAGCTGACGCCGCTGGACAGGTTCTCCTCCGATGTTGTGATGCCAAATGGTTTTGATGAGCAGCGAGCAGGCGACAATGGAGATTGGATCGTCACAGTTGGGCCTGATTTCATGTGGGACCTGATGATCCACAAGTATAGGGGGTGTATCGCAGTATTTTCGAGGGAAGTGAAACGCAATTTATTGATTCGACACAAGGGGAGCCAAAGAATATTTATAAGCCTTAACAACTGAGTTGTCAATTCAGCTGCACCTGGAAATAATCTTGCTCACAGCAGTTTATCAGTAGCAATAGTTTTGTAGTATGAATAGCAAAGTAACAGCAGTAGCAAAGCAAAGACAGTAGTAACAAAAGCAGTAAACAATGGGATTCGAGTGCGGTAGGCATAGGGATGGATGGACGGGCGTTGCATGGACAAGACAATTCAAATAGCAATCAGAACATAGGGCAATTGCAGAT
This sequence comes from Avena eriantha, assembly GCA_910589775.1. Classification (NCBI taxonomy): domain Eukaryota; kingdom Viridiplantae; phylum Streptophyta; class Magnoliopsida; order Poales; family Poaceae; genus Avena; species Avena eriantha. The sequence goes on along the minus strand of OU342746.1, from coordinate 303,007,949 downwards.
AAATAAGATAAATCATCCAAGTACTAGACAATCCTAGGCATGTGTTCCATATATAGTCATACGTGCTCGCAATGAGAACTTGCACAACATCTTTTGTCCTGCCATCCCGTTTGCAGCGGGGCCTCTAGGGAACTACTAGCAATTAAGGTGCTCCTTTTAATAGAGCACCGGAGCAAAGCATTAACACTCTATGAACACAAGTGATCCTCACATCAAAGCCATTCCCTCTTGTTATCCCGATTTCTGTCACTTCGGGGCCATTGGTTCCGGACATCAACGTGTGTACACAACTTGCAGATAAGACCATAAACAATACTATCATAATGAATCAACAACATGTTCAGATCTAAAATCATGGCACTCGGGCCCTAGTGACAAGCATTAAGCACAACAAGTCGCAACAAAGTCATAAAGCACTAATAAAAGATACTAGGCACCAAGCCCTAACAATCTGATGCCATTACATGAACGATCTCATCCAATCCCTACCATCCCCATAGCCTACAGTGGGGGATTACTCACTCATAGATGGGGGAAACATGGATGGTCGATGGAGAAGCGATGGTGATGATGATGGCAATGATCTCCTTGGTGGCTCAATACACGGCGCCCAGAAAAGTGCTTGGTGCGTGGAGTTGATGTAGAGCTCGTTGGGAACCCCAAGAGGAAGGTATGATGATCACAGCAGCAAGTTTCCCTCAGTTATGAAACCAAGGTTTAATCGAACCAGTAGGAGCAAGGAAACACCTCAAAGGTGTTACTAGCTGAGCTTTGGCAGGGCGCACTACCGGTGCTAGTAGCAACGTGGAGACCTGCACAACACAACCATAGAACTTTGTCCCCAACTTGCGATGAGGTTGTCAATCTCACCGTGTTTTGCGGAAAACAAAGGATTAAACGTATCGAATGGAAAGAAGTAAAAGTTTGCAGAAAGTAAACACAAAGCAGAAACAGTTTATAGATTGTATGTAAAGAAAAAGGACCAGGATTCATAGTTCACTAGAGGTGGCTCTCCTTAGATAGATAACATGCTGGGTGAACAAATTACAGCGGGGCAATTGACAAACACCGAGAAAGCAACACATGCATATACTAATCATCTTGAATCCTTTGAGACTTGATTGGGCATTACAACATAATACATAGACCGCCATCCAACTGCATCTATTACTAATAATCCACCTTCAGGTTATCATCCGAACCCGCTCCAGTATTAAGTTGCAAGCAACAGATTATTGCTTTACGAACTGCTTGTATAGTAAACAATATGATTGCTCTATGAACAAAAGATTGTTGTTTTCTCCCTAGTAGCAACAGCACATCTAGTACCTTAGAGATTTCTGTCACTTCCCCAGATTACCAGAGGCATGAACCCACTATCGAGCATAAATACTAACTCTTGGAGTTGCTAGCATCTACTTGGCCAAGATAGCTACTAACAACAGAATGCATGCAAGATCTCAAATAACAAAGACATGATAGAATCAATAATCAATCTGAAATAGCATCTCAATATCCATCAGATCCCCGCAAACACAACATGTATGAATTACAAATAGATGATCTTGATCATGAACGGAGCTCACAAGATCTAAACATGAAAGCACAAAGGAGGAGAAACCAGCCATCTAGCTACTACATGGATCCGTAGTCCAAGGATGAACTACTCACGCATCACACCGGAGGCTTGCATGGTGATGAAGAAGGCCTCCGGGGTGTATTCCCCTCTCCGGCAGGGTGCCGGGAAGAGCTTCAGATCCCCCCGATCTAGGGACAGAGACGACAGCGGCTACAGACTCTTTCGTGGATATTTGATCGGGTACCGAGGGTTTTCGTCCCGAGGGCAACTTATAGGCGGAAGGAGAGGCCGAGGGGGTGCTGGGGGCGGCCAGACCACCCCCTGGCGCGGGCCAGGCCTGGCCGCGCGGCCAGGTGGTGTGGTCGGGCCCCAGCCCTTCTCCGTCTCGTATTCTGGCACTTGATCCCTTCTAGAAAAATAGGCACTTTGGCTTTTGTCCCGTCCAATTCCGAGAATATTCATTTTCTGACTTTTCTAGAACCAAAAATAACAGAAAATAGGCAGCTGGCACTATGGCTCTTGTTAATAGGTTAGTCCAAGAAATCATAATAAAAGTACTCCAAAGTTGGAACAAAACACAAGAAAGTGGATAAAACCAAGCATGGAACATCAAAAGTTATAGATACATTTGCAATGTATAAACATCCCCAAGCTTAACTCCTGCTCGTCCTCGAGTAGGTAAGTGATAAAAAGAAATAATTTTTGAGGTGACATGCACCATCAAAGACTTGATCAAAGTATTTGCAAAACATTCAAGGCTGGGATCATAGTACTTCAATCATAACATCAAAGACAAAGTTCTAGCAATAAGCAAAGAAACTATGATGCAACAAGAAAAGGCACAAACAAAAGATTCATGAATAACATGCTTTGCAAGACGTTTGCTTGTTTCACATAAAGAAAACATAGCATAAAAGTATTCAGCTTGTCCCTCAATAGAGTAGCAAATATAAATGCATAGGACACCTTCAAAGTTCATAAGAGTGACTAGATACAATAGTTTCAAATAAGCAATAACAAGTTATGCATCAATCAACTAGTCTTGGGACAATGCACATAGAATGAAGAATGGCCACTATGCTCTCAAAGTAGGTGCATAAAGATAGAAGGTGGAGACTCAATATAATGATGGAAGAAAGGCCTTTTGTAAAAGGAAGTAGGGATTCAAGTCTCATAAAGAGCTTCCAAAAATTATGGTACTTATAGCTTTCAGCTCTCATTGCCCCTATCATAAGCATCTTGAAGGTGATTAAGGTTAAAGTGACACAACTAAGAGGATATGCTTGACAAGTTATAAATCGAAATATCATGCCCCTTACTTACGAAGACCGATCCTCATGCTACTCAACTTCAGTCACGAGTAAGCTCTTGTCATTGTAAGTATATGTGTATCATTAAGAACCGCCAACGGGGTACCCCTTGCACATGATACGGGAGCTTTCCCATAATCAAAATGACAAGGGAAGTAGACAATGAGCATCTCACCGATCTTTTTATTTGCTATTTGCATAGGTTTTTATTGAGGATGCTTCATAGAGTGCACATTATGGTGATGCTGCAAGTTTCCAGCATGATTAGGCATGGCTTAGGCTAGCGGCCCAGGCGTTTCTCTAACACATATACAAACTCCATGATCTTACAAGTTCCACATTTATTTCACACTGCCGGGATTCGTAAGCAAAAGAACATAATATCAACGGGGTACAAAGTACAAGTGCAATGTTGAAAGCGTTCCCCATGAAACATGGTTCTGCTAATTTCAACTTATAAAGCGCAAGCATATACGCAACAAAGAAGGACCCAATGGTTCAAGTTTATTAGAGGCAAAAAAATTAAAGTGTGCCATCAAGTTCGTGAGAGCTTTAATCACCAGTTTTCTCATAACAAGTGGAAGGTAAACAAAAGCATGAATATACTTGGAATAGCATAAGCTAGTAGGTAGGTATGGTGGACTCTTTGGAATAACTTGGTTTAGCGAGTTGGATGCATGAGTGGAACTCATACTTGGTGGTGGAGGCTAGCAAAAGACTAGGAGCGACAAACTAAGAGAGCAACAATGGCCATAATCATGCAGAGCGACAAAACATCATTGATCAAAGCATAAAGTGATACTACAAGTTGAAAACTAAAGGATCATAAAGGCTATGGTGACTTGAGATAGTCATAACATGGTGTGAGCATGTGCCAAGTTAACCCAAATAAAGCATCAAAGGAGAATACCACTATACTATGCTTTAATATGCTAAAACAACGCATGATTCATCCAAGGCACATTAAGCAATCTCAATTGTTTATAACAAGCCATGCTACAGCAAATAATACTAAGCATAAATCCAAAACAATATCAAGCATGGCATGCCAAAGCATAGCCACAATCAAAAACAAGCTCTTTTTACCACATAAGCATGAACTTTCCTACTCTTTTCCAAACCAAACCAAACTATTTGCAAACCAATGTATGAAAGAGGGGGCCCAACCAATTTATTCAGAAAACTAAACAAAGCAAGCAAACTAAAAACCAAAATGAAAACAAAAAGAAGACGCTCCAAGAGAAACACAACTGTGCACGAAACAATAAAAATGAAGCATTTGGAAGAAACCTGGGATTTTTATTGATGAAGAAGGGGATGCCTTGGGCATCCCCAAGCTTTGACGCTTGTACTTCTTGGATGTTTCTTGGGGTGACACGCGTGGCATCCCCAAGCTTGAGCTTTAGTCCATCCTTCATCTCATTACTCATTCCTTCCATACACAAAATTTTCCTTCATACAAAACTTCACACAATCTCATTAGCAACATTAGTGCACTTAAGATAAATAAGTATCAAGGTTCAGTTCTAACACCAAATAAACTTCCATTAGAACACTAGCTACTGTAGCACTTCCCTCAAAAATCCCAATTCCCCAAAGGAACTCAAGAAGGAACTAACAAGAAGCAAATGCAGAAAATGGCAGAAATCTGTCAAAACAGACCAGCAGGTAAAGACGAATTCTTTCGAAGAACGTCTGTTGATCAAATCAAAAAGTGTTGAACTAATGAAAGTTAGATAACAACCTGGGGCAGAAGCACAAAAAGTACAGCTCAATCCGACGTACTGAGCTCTCTCAGGAATGTTTACGGTGAAGCACAGAAATCTGTTTCGGGACAACAACTTTCCCATTCATTACTTCACTCTCATTAGAGGTAACTCTTAGCACAAAAAGCAAATAAAAAGGATAAGGAGAGGTTATTACAGAGGTAATAACTTCCAAGACTCAACTAAAACTCTTGGGTTATCTCCCAACAAGTACTTTTCTTTAACGCCTTTAAGTTAGGCATAAGAAGCAAAGAAAGAATCAAGTGTTCTCGAATGAAGAAGCATTAAGATCAATACCAGAAATATTTTCAACAAGGCAAGGTATATCATCCAAATAAGTTCTAGAGGATCCTCTCTCAATGCTCTTGGGTTCACTATTCTCATCAAAAGGGTTTGCAGGAACAATCCAATCAAGATTCTTTTCTATGGCTGTTGGGGATATACTTTCCGGGTATCCTCACAGTTTCTCACTGACCAGGGTGGCCCACTTCGGGTTAGAGCTTTGCTTCACGGGCGGCCCAGTTAGGGAGAGAAGACGGAGTCCAATCCGACTACGGGAAGACCCAGAAGACTTACCGACTTAGGCCCATAATGTTACTTGTAGTTCAAGATGTACTTTGTAACCAACTCTTTGTCGTAGCCGGATTGATCTCTCCTGTAAACCCTAGGCCGGATATCTATATAAGCCGTCCTAGGGAGAGCCTTTAGGGCAAGACTAGATAACCTCAATAGTCTACAATCTCACATCGCACAGGCGAAACCCTTGTAACCCATATTCCGGCCCTGACGTATTACTGGATTGCTAGCAGGAGTAGGGTCCGTCCAAAGCCGGCGGATTCGAACCTGGGTAAACTTGTGTGCTCACCGTCCCGGAACACCGTACGTCTCACACCCCTCTCTCCCGCACGCCTCGAGGACCCCCTCATGGCGTACTTGTCCTCAATCCGACGACAGTTGGCACCCACCGTGGGGCAAGTGAGCTTCGGATCTGCGTTCCGAGCGGAATCTGCAAGAATCGGAATCGGCGAGACCATCGCCGTCGGTCGCATCCTCTACGCCAGCGACATCCCTCTCATCGTTCTCGACGAGACTTGGATATCGGCTAGGGAAGCCGTGACTGCCTATACTATCATGTATTTTGGCGAGATCGATGTTTACATCGGTTTCGCTGAACCTGCCCAACCCACCCCAGCGGTGATGATAGAGGCAGAAGAATCTTCTGGGTCCCCTTTGTCCGCGGAGGCGGCAGAGTTCCGGATCTCTGAAAACCCTAACCCCACCCAACCCGCACCAATTGCGGAGATAGTGGAGAAATCCGAGCCTGAAGAAGACCGCACGGTCCAAGTCGAATCTGGAGTGGATCTCCCTGGAGAAGCCGGATCCCAGATCGACCCACCCGTGGAAGTCAAAATCCAGGAGGAGCACATCAACGACACTGATTCTGACTCTGACGATGTCGGGACAGACAAGCCTTTCCTCAGGTACACACTAAGATGTATGACACTGCAAGGCGCCAGCGCAGATGCAATCCTCGAAACCATTGAAAGTTTCGATATGGCTGGTCGCGAAAGCCGCAGGTACCTTAGGAAGCACGCATTGCACTTCATCGGATATGTTGGATCCGGATCCGGCTCTGCCGACGCTGGAGAAAACACCGACTCGGTGCTGGAGGCAATTGGAACAAACGCCGATGTTCCCGCATCCTCGGATGAATCCATGACGTCGGCAGATTTCTGAAAGTTCTCCGCGGAATATGAAGAGGAGTACAACTCCAAAGCTACAGAGGATGGAGAAGCCATGGATGAAGGATCCGGGGAACACTCTCCCAAAACACAGGATGACATGGACGTCGGAGACAATCCCGAAGTCCAAATATCCGAAAGTACCGATCAGAGCTTGACTCCGGGAAATGGACCCAAAGCCGTCTTTGCTACCGGCGCTGCCAAGAAGGCAAAGAAGAAGAACAAGAAAAATGAGACCCCGGCAAACGACCCTCTAGTAGAGGAGGTGATTGCCGAGGAATACGAGGAAGACTCAGATGGATTACTAATCCCAGACGAGCCGAAAAAAGAAGCATCGGTGGATGGACACGTGATCACTGAAGGTGCGTGTAAACTCATCGATGCCGCATTAACCACACCTATCCCTACAGCTGCAGAACTTACTGTAGATGAGCTGGATGAAAGGGCCCAGGCCCTAGAAGCGCGTCGTCAACAACTCCTTGATGAAGCCAAAAACATCGAGGTGGAGAAGAAGCGCATGTCAAACAAGGAGTACATGTCCCGTCTACATCAGAAGACACGGAAGCGTCACATAGATGACAACCAATTCCCACGTGTCCGTGCCGTCCTTTTTGGAGATGAGATGGGGAAGCCACGGAAGGATAGCAACGGAGATTGGGTTTACCCAACACCAGTGCAAAATACCGTGGCAGCTCGCGAAATTCTATCGGCTAATCCAGGACCAGAGGAGATACGTTTGGGTATCAAGCTACTCAATAAGGGACTGGAGCAGGAAAAGGTCGCCCTTCCTGGAAGCCAAAAGCTGGTCTCGGATTCCGACCAATGTCACACAGATCCGGCATGGGCTGACGTAAGATCCCACTACGATCGGGCACAGCATCGTCACCCCAAATGCAGGGAAGACAATTATTCAAGAACCGGATCATCGGGGCAGCACCGCAGAACTACACATAACTGGAGCAACGTCGCTCCAACAGCCGAGAAAGACGCGATCGCTACACTGATTCCGAGGAATCCTCCCGGAAAAGGAGAAGATAAAGAAAAACGTCGGGAGGAGGATCGTCAGAAAATGCCACCTCCTAGACACGAAAACCGTCCGGCTAAGCCTCACCATGGTAGGAACGACGGACGAAGGAACAACGAAAATCACGCTGGCACGAACCGACAGGGGGCTCGTCATAATCAAGAACCTCCCTGGAACCGGGATAATGACGCTCCGGACGGAGGTCGGCGATCAGCCGGAAACAACCCAGCTGCACCACCCTCTCCACAGCACAGTTATCACAATGGCCCCCAAGGAGGCCAAGGAGGACGACATGGCGGAGGAGGTGGTGGCAGAAGCCGAAGTCCGGCTCCAAGGCACCGCGGCCACAGCCGATATTCGGGACGATCCCTATCCCCGAATGACGCAAGGCACATGATCAACTCCAACATAGAGGCTCGACGCTACGAAAACGATGACGTGTACGTGGGCCCAAAGTGCTTCGGACCACGCATCAGAGCTACAAAATTCCCGGAAGGATTTGCTATCTCAAGACATATCCAAGCCTACAACGGCATTGCTCGGCCAGACACCTGGTTACAGGATTTCTTCCAAGCTTGCTGCATCGCCAAAGGTGGAAACAGCCTGGTCGCAACCTGATATCTCCCACTTATGTTGCGGAAGACGGCGCGATCATGGCTCAATGAACTTCCGGCGAACACCATCCACAACTGGTATGACTTACAAAGTGCGTTCTTTCGGAATTTCGAAGGCACATATCGGAGGCCCTATACGGTTGGAGACCTACAACGTTGCACCCAGAAAGCCGGAGAAACTTGCCGAGATTATCTCGGACGATGGATTGACACCAAGAACTCCCGCGAGGGAGTAAATGATCAAACTGCGATTGAAGCTTCCATTGCAGGTCTCCCAATTGGTTTACTATGCCATCGCTTGAAGTGTGACAAGGTCACTGATCTGGGAGAGATGATAGAAACAGCGAGCAAGTATGCAGATGCTGACGACGAAGCAGAGGGATTACTCAATGTCCTAGATGTGCCTCAGTCGACAAAACAACCAAAGCAACAAGCTCAGAAATGCAAAAATACCTCGGAAGAAAAACCCAACGCGGAGACCACAGTAGTCACTACTGTTTCCGGGTCTGGAGGACAGGAGGACGTGGCGGAGGCCGCGGACGTGGCCGGGGGACGTCAAGGGTCCAAGGTAGAGGAGAGCAACAACCAGGCAAAACCTACACTTGGGCCGACATCGCCAATAACCCATGTGTGCATCATTTGGACGCCAATGGGGGCTCGTCCCACACAAACGTTGAATGTCGTTTTAACGATGACATCAAGAGAGATGTTACCGCGGGCTACAAAGCTAAGTAGAAGAAGGGAAAGAAAAATCCCGAAAAGGACAAAGAGACCAAGGAAGATTCCGAGATGGAGGAAGCCGATGCTTCAAATCCCAAGTCGGAAGGGAAGAAAACTTTTCCCACCAAGAAGGACACTTACGTCACCTTCCTCGGATCTCAACCAGCAAAGGTCAAGAAAGCAGTTCTCCACGAGCTCAACGCAACATCTCCGGCTATCCCTCAGTACTTGGACTGGTCGGAAGTGGCAATAACGTTTGACCGCGTTGATCACCCGCCTAAGCTACACAGGCGAGGCAAATACGCCTTAATCGGCAATCCACTTATTGACGGTCATGGTTTCTCCAAGACCCTCATGGACGGTGGTAGCAGCATCAATATTCTTTATGTCGAAATGCTACGCCGGATAAAGATCTCGGAAACACAGTTGAACCATAGCTCTGTGATCTTTCACGGAGTTGTCCCAGGAAGACAAGCTAATTCCCTGGGAGAGATCACTTTGGATGTTACTTTCAGAACACCAAAGAATTATCGGACGGGGGCACTTTCCTTCAAAGTGGTCCCGTTCAAGAGCGCATACCACGCTATATTCGGATCTCCGGCTTACTGGGCTTTTATGGCTCGTCCGTGTTACATTTACAATATGATGAAAATTCTAGGTCCCAATGGTGTGATCACCATCAGGGGAGACCCAAAGAAGGCGCGAGAGTGCGAGGATGGAAATGCCACCTTTGCCGAAGCCGTGCTGCACGCCCAGGAGTACCAGGAGTTCAAGAAGAGCATAGATCCGTCTGAGATGCCCGCGACAAAGAAGGAGATGACAAAGCCAAATCCAGAGTTCAAGGCATCAGAAGAGACGAAGACGACGCCATTGAAGGATGACGATCCCTCCAAGGTGACCCAGATAGGCGTAGGCCTAAGTAGCGCATAGGAAAGCGCGTTCGTCAAGTTCCTCCAAGCAAATCAAGATATCTTCGCATGGCAGCCATCTGACATGACCGGAGTACCTACGGAACTTGCCGAGCACTCTCTAAATGTAAACCCGAACGCTAAACCCGTCAAACAGTCCTTACGACGGTTTGGTGAGGAAAAGCGTAAGGCAATAGCTAAGGAACTAGCACGGCTCGAGTTAGCCAGATTCATAGAAGAGGTCGTCCATACTGATTGTTCGGCCAACCCTGTAATGGTCCCTAAAAAGGACACCACTGATTTATGGATGTGTGTTGATTATACTTCCTTGAACAAGGCTTGTCCAAAAGATCTGTTTGCTCTGCCTAGAATTGATCAAGTTATCGATTCTACGGCAGGCTCGGAACTCCTCTGTTTTCTCGACGCATATTCCGGTTATCACCAAATCCGGATGAAGGAATCTGACAAAATCAAAACTTCATTCATAACCCCCTTCGGAACCTTCTGTTATGTTACGATGCCCTTTGGGCTGAAGAACGCAGGAGCTACGTACTAGCGCACGATGCAGTGTTGCCTCCATGATCAACTCGGACGCAATGTAGATGCATACGTGGATGATATCGCGGTCATGTCCAAAAATAAGGAAACATTGATTTCCGACTTGGAGGAGACGTTCGCCAATTTACGAAAATACAACATCATGCTTAACCCGAAGAAGTGTTTCTTTGGAATACCAGCCGGAAAATTGTTAGGTTTTATCGTATCTCAAAGAGGTATAGAGGTGAACCGCGACAAGATCAAGGCTATTCTCAATATTTCCAGGCCAACTCGCCTGAAGGACGTACAAAGATTAACTGGTTGCATTGCTGCGGTCAGTCGATTTGTAAGTCGGCTTGGTGAAAGAGTCGCACCATTATACAAACTCCTGAAGAAGACCAAGGATTTTGTCTGGACTGACGAAGCTGAAGCTGCACTACAAGACCTGAAAAAAGTACTCTCATCTGCTCCTATCCTTGCAGCGCCGGAACCTCAGGAACCGATGTTGCTTTACATTGCTGCAACAAATAAGGTTGTCAGTATAGTTATGGTGGTGGAGAGGCCAGAAGAAAATCAGGAGCACCTGGTGCAGCGTCTGACATACTTTGTCAGCGAGGTCCTGACAGAATCAAAACAGCGTTATCCGCACTATCAAAAGTTGGCTTACGGTGTTTTTCTAGCATCTCGTAAGTTACGACACTGTTTTCGGGAGCATCCAATTACCGTGGTGAGCAAAGCTCCCATGAGATATATAATCAACAATAGCGATGCCACAGGACGCGTCGCCAAATGGGGTATAGAGCTTGCAGCTTTTGATATTGAGTATAAACCCCGGACAGCAATCAAATCCCAGATCCTTGCTGACGTTATCGCTGATTGGACAGAGACCAAGGAGAACATGGTCCTCCCTAAGTCGGAATATTGGACCCTCTTTTTCGACGGGTCTAAGGCTCGAGGGGGCTCGGGGGCTGGCGTGGTGCTCAAATCACCCCAAGGAGATAAACTTTTATATGTGTTGCAGATCCACTTCACGGCAACAAACAACATTGCCGAGTATGAAGCATTGCTGCATGGAATCCGGATTGCTAAGGATATTGGCATCTGAGGTTTGATGTGTTACGGAGATTCGGATCTCGTTGCTCAGCAAGTCTCGGATATTTGTAATGCAAATAAGCACATGGCAGCATATAAAGTTGTCGTGGATGATCTATCTAAATCGTTCGAAGGGTTTGAAGTTCAACACATCCCTCGAGCAGAAAACGAGAAAGCAGATGCATTATCTCGAATAGGCTCTGCGCGGAAAGAGGTTCCGGATGGCGCATTTTTAGAGCACCTCAAAGTTCCCTCGATAAAGGGAATAGATGAGGAATAACCGACCAAATCCGACTCACCTTTAATAGAAGTTCTGGCTGTAATTCCCAGCTGGACTCAACCCTACCTCGATTACTTGGTAGATGGCAAATTACCCGAAGATGAGGTGCTCAGCCGGCAGATTATCCGATGAGCAAAAGCGTATACTATTGTTAGAGGTCAGCTCCATAAACGGAGTGTTTCTGGGGGGTTTCAGCGTTGTGTATCTCTGGAAGGAGTGGAAATCTTAAGAGAAATCCACGAAGGCAAGTGTGGTCACCACGCTGCAGCCAAATCTTTAGTGGCAAAAGCTTTTCGACATGGATTTTTCTGGCTTACAGCTCAGGCAGATACCGAACGATTAGTCAAGATATGCAAAGGCTACCAAAAGTACGCCAAGCAAGCTCATGTTTCGGCGGATCAGCTGCGAACAATACCTATTACATGGCCTTTTGCGGTCTGGGGGCTTGATATGGTAGGACCTTTTAAACGAGCTCCAAGTGGATTTACTCACCTCTTAGTGATGGTGGATAAATTCACGAAATGGACCGAGGCTAAACCTGTTACTAGTTGTGATGGACCAACAGCCAAAAGATTTGTCGAGAATGTTATAATCCGGTATGGTTATCCACATAGCATTATCACGGACAACGGGAGTAATTTTTCCATGGGAGAGTTGGCTGAATTCTGCGACGAGCAAAATATCCGGCTTGACATTGCGTCAGTCGCACATCCACAGGCTAACGGACAAGTCGAAAGAGCAAATGGTTTAATTCTACAGGGCTTGAAACCAAGACTCGAAGCACCACTAAAACGTGATGCCGGGGCTTGGGCAGAGGAACTACCCTCTGTAATTTGGAGTTTACGAACAACTCCGAACAGGTCAACAGGATATACACCTTTCTTCTTGGTCTATGGCGCAGAAGCAGTTCTTCCTAGTGATTTAATTCATACTTCTCCTAGAGTGGCCGCGTATATCGAGGAGGATGCCGAGATTTCTCGACAAAATGATCTTGACTTAGTCGAAGAAGTTCGCGTCGTTGCTGAAATGAGATCTACAGCCTATCAGCAGAAGTTACGCAAGTATCATAGATAGAGAGTCCGAACTAGATCTTTCAATAAAGGTGATTTGGTTCTCCGACTTGTGCAACAAAGAAAGCACAAACTTTCCCCAGTATGGGAAGGGCCCTTTTTAGTTAGTCGAGTATTGCACAATGGGTCGTACTACTTAACTGACATGAGGCCAGTCAAAGAAAGACCTGCTACTAAGAAGAGAAAGAGAGCTGGAGGCGGTACAAATCCAAATGAGTTAGACAGACCATGGAATATTGCTCAGCTATGTCCCTTTTATTCTTAGTTTATCCTTCTTTGTAATCATACATATGTACATGTTCTGTGAGAAATAAAAGTTTTGGTTACCTCAAAGTTTTCCTGAGAAGTTTTTTACCATCTTATTTCCTAATGATCATGTCATAGTCGAAAATCCCAGAATGCTTGAAAGTACTTTATGCTCATGTTCGTTCTGGTTTAGATTTCCGATTCTAAAACTGCTACCTTCGGGTATAACTCTAAAAAAAATCTAGTCTTTACTTGTGTTATTTGTCTGATTGCTAGATGCGGGTATCTTCCGAGTAGTGAATTGTTGGTACTGGAAGCCGGCTTTGTTTCCGAGTTTAAACTGGTTTAGCAATTGAGCTCCGTTGCTCGGCAAAGTTTCCGGCTAAAGGTTTAGCCGGCTCACGAAAGGGACGAGGCGGAAAGCCAGATAAACGATAAGTAGAGACGGAAAATTCTAAAGTGCTTATGAAAACATTTCAGGCACACAAATAATCTAAGACAAAAGTGTTGAATAGATAAAAAACTTAGCACTATCAAAAGTCATAGTACTTAATATTTACAAAACGCATCATGTGTTTCCAGAATAATACATAGTTTTCTGATCTATGATGCTGGAGGAGATGAAGGAACTGTCGGATCGCTGGTTACTCCGCCTTGATATCGTTCCGAGATGTCCGGATCCGAGGTGGTCCGTTCATCGTCGGAAGCTTCTTTGGTTTCTTCTGGAGGAGGTGGCGGAGTATCCACGCGGGTGAAGAAGGGGACCTCGTAGCTGGTCAGGTTAGCTACGTGGCACCCATATCCGGTGCAGGAGTGCATGATGGGTTGAAGGTCTTTCTCCTGGCCGTCTTCGTCTACCTTGCAGTACCCTCTGGTCACTTGCCATATATCCATGTTTCCATGGTGGCACATGACCATGGTGAGAGCGTTCTGTGCAGCAGTCCGCGCGTAGGACATGTTCTAGTCCCGAACGAGCTGCGACATCTCCTTGGCCTTCTCCCGCACCTGGAAGTCCGACATGCTTGGCATGTCTGGAATCCTGAGAGACTCGCCAATGTCCTCAAGGGACTGGCGGTAGTCATGAAGAAGATCACCGACTTGGGTAAGCCGGTGAGTGCGGGGCTCGGACGAGGAGGAGTCCGTCAAGTTCAGAGGACCTATACACAAAACAAGTCAAGAAAAATCCGACATTGATGAAGGTCAAAGAAATAATAAATCAGACAGATGGAACGTACTAAGAATAACGTCGTCAATCTTGGTCTTCTCCTCCCGGAGACTCTGGAGTTCAGCCCGGAGCGCTTCGGAGAGATCTTTCTCTCTGTCAAGCTCATTCTTGAGGTCCGAGATAACTTTATCTTGAGCGGCAATCTTGAGATCGCGCTCTTCAGTGGCCATGGAGGAGGATTCAAGGACTTGAGCTATGCTCCTTTCATGATCCGCCTTGAGCTTATCCAGCTCTTGGCGAAGTCCCTTGTTCTCCACAACTAGGGTCTTGAGGTTCTCGGCCTCTTCAATCATAGAGATGGATTGTTTCACCAATGCTAAAAGTAAAAAAGAACAACATTTCAGAAAAAATCAACATTGAAAAAGCAAAAGACAAGGTTTGAATCTCGAAATGCTTACCTTCGGCTTCATCCTTGGCTACCTTGAGCTCAGCATTTTTAAGCTGGAGAGCTTTGATATCTCTTCGCTTATCACAGACATTGGTTAATAATTCCTGGTTATAGGAACATACTTTCTGTAAGTCAGAAAACCCAAAGTCAGAAAGCTACTTAAAGACTCGGGCTAATATTTTTTGCTAAATATCAGCACGAGCCTTGGGGGCTACACTAGTTCATTCTTTGGCATCCTAATGAAAGCATAAACCTGGATTTCTATATCCTACTTCATGCTTGGGGGCTAGAGGATATGATATAACATAAGGTAAAAAACAAGAGTTGGAATTCCGACTTACATATTGCTCGCGGGTGAGTTTGTCTAACCCCGCATTCACTTCAGCTGCCACCTTCTCGGCGAGGGTAAGAGGAATTACTGGGGCTGTTGGAAGCTCGCCAGTCCTGATCCTCTCGTAGCGAAGGCGGACTTGAGCGAGAAGGTCAGAGAACTTGACGTCCTATGCTTCTTGCGCTTCCTCTTCGGGGATAGATGGCTTTTGTCCAGGACTTGCCTGGCCAGCCGCTGGATATCCTCTACAGATTTCCGGGATAAGCCAAACTTGGCAAGTCCGGGGTTGCTGAGGAGGTTGTCGGCGAAGACTTCAGCCGAGGGATCATTACCCGAAGAGTGTTCACCCTTATCTTGAGCTGACGCACCCACGATGACATCAGTATGCGATCCAAGGATCACAGGCGCCATTGGAGGAGCCGGATCTTCTGCAACAACCGGAGAAGGAGTAATCGCCAGTGTTGCAGAAGGTTGAGGGGCAGGAGTTAGAGGAGCCGTGGCAGGGGAAGCTATGGTAAGCTTCGTCTGTCGCAGGGGCTTCGCAGGAATCCCTTTCCCCTTAACCTCGATGAGAGGCTTTGCTCTGAGAATGTAGTAAAGTCAGAAACATTACATCTCAGAAAGAAATTCGAGAAAGGTACAAAGGCGGAAATTGTGAATGAAAGTAACCCCTTCACAACGGGCACTTCCTTTGTGCCAACAGCCACTGTCGGAGCTTTGTGCTTCTTGAGCGCAAGGTCCGGCAATGGGACCACTTCAGTCTCCTGAGAAAACTCAGGAGGATATCCTTCGAGTGGAGCAAGCTCCGACTCGGTGAGATCAGCAAGCTAAAAACAAGAAAACATATCAGCATTGCAGTATATAACTTAAAGATTGAAACACGTAAAAGGTGTACTGATGGAAGCTTACCGCTACCACGGGGTTTTCCGCCGTGTGCATATCCAGAGAAATCTCCAGAATTTTCCTCTCGATCCGCTCCTTGATCAACCACTTGATCTGGCTTATGTAACCTTGGGCGGTGTAGGCTTTGGGGCTGATGCGGAGAGAGTCTTTTTTGGAAGACGTGATGGAGTGCATCAGTCTATCCCCATGGTACTGAAGTGGCTGGATCCGACGTGAGACCCAGCATTGGACCAAGTCGGATCCCTTCAGACCCTTGTGCTTGATAAGATATTCGATCCCCCTCTTAGCGAGGATCAGATCGTCGGTGAGAGCCGGAGCAGCCTCATCCCACGAAGGCTGGGCTGTGGCGGCTCCGTCGACAAAAGTCGGCAAAGCAGTAGCTTTGCCGGGAGCCGGAATATCCCTATGGTAGAAAAAAAGTGGCTGGCCATTGTTTGACCGAGTCACTGGCAGAAATTTTGGGATATGCCCGGTCTCGTCTAATAGAAAAACTAATGGTACTGGTGATATAAGGAACACCGGCAGTAATGGAATTTCTCTGGACATGGAAATAGTACCGGAATAGAAGCAAACTCGGCCTAATGCCGAGAAAGCCCTCGCAAAGTGCAGCATATGCGCTCATTTCTAGAAGAGAATTGGGAGGAAGATTGTGGAGTTGAACTCCATAGTGGTCAATCACCTCGGAGAAGAACTCCGAGGGAGGAAAGGACAAACCTCGGTCCAGATGGGTGCCAAAGTTGACGCGCTCGCCCTCGCATGGATTGGGGACAGTTTCGCCGAAGCCGGTCCGCCAGTCGCCGGCGGCGAGAAGCCCCTCCTTCTCCACGCTTTTGAGGCCATCTTCGTTGAGGGCGCAGGGGATCCAGATTCCCCGGAAGCTCTCCTTCTCTGCAGCTGCTTCCGCCGACGCTGCTGCCGCCGCCACCAAAGAGGAAGAAGAGGATGAAGCCATTTTTTCTCCGGTGGAAAAGGTGACCTTAAAGTGGCGGCACTAGGAGCTCTGTGGAAGGAGGACGAGGAGGCTCTGGGCGTGTGGGAAGATTGGGAAGGAAGGAACGGCAAAGGGCTGGTAGGGATGAGAAGAAGAAATCTAAACCCCTTATATCCACCTACCTGCGCCAAGATTCGTGCAAACACTACAGTGTAACCGCCACGCGTCGTGGAAAGAACTGGGAAGGGCCCGCGCGATGATTGCGTCGCCTCGATCTCCACGCACGCATTGAAACGGTACCTCAGTTCCGCGAACCGCGGACCCACCAACGGTCGTGCTGACAGAACGTCTGTTAGATGACGTGACTTGACCATGCTTGTGACAGGTGGTGTTAGAGACCAAGTTCCGGCTTAGTTTAAAAGCGAGCTAGAAAATACGAGTAACCAATTGCAAGGTCCGACTTATTTTTAAGACCCGGATCATATTTTTTGTTGTGAAGTTTCAGGAACCCTTCAAGATTTTGCAAGCCGAAGATCAGGCTAGACGATGATAAAATCCGACTTTGGATCTTGGAGGCCTCCGGGGGCTACTGTTGGGGATATACTTTCCGGGTATCCTCACAGTTCCTCACTGACCAGGGTGGCCCACTTTGGGTTAGAGCTTTGCTTCACGGGCGGCCCAGTTAGGGAGAGAAGACGGAGTCCAATCCGACTACGGGAAGGCCCAGAAGACTTACCGACTTAGGACCATAATGTTACATGTAGTTCAAGATGTACTATGTAACCAACTCTTAGTCGTAGCTGGATTGATCTCTCCTGTAAACCCTAGGCCGGATATCTATATAAGCCATCCTAGGGAGAGCCTTTAGGGCAAGACCAGATAACCTCAATAGTCTACAATCTCACATCGCACAGGCGAAACCCTTGTAACCCATATTCCGGCTCTGCCGTATTACTAGATTGCTAGCAGGAGTAGGGTCTGTCCAAAGCCGACGGATTCGAACCTGGCTAAACTTGTGTGCTCACCGTCCTGGAACACCGTACGTCTCACACCCCTCTCTCCCGCACGCCTCGAGGACCCCCTCATGGCGTACTTGTCCTCAATCCGACGATAATGGCATCATGTATTGCTACTAGTTTAAAGGGTATTGGTATCTTAGGTTCCTCCCCATTAGGTACGGTTTTGTTCATCTTTTCTTGCGTACCAACAACATCTACACATGAGCCAAGCATATTGAAACGTTCAAAAACTTTTCTAGCATCCTTGGCAACATCATAGAATTCCTTAAAGAAAGTTTCTAGAATAAAATCCCTCTTTTCAGGATCCTCAATTTCTTTAAGCTTAACAAACATTACTTGCATTAAGGGGTTGAGGTTAACAAACCTAGCTTCTAACATGTGAATTAAAGAAGCTGCAGCAATCTCATAATTTGGAGCAAGTTCTACAAGGGATCTATCCTCAGTATCTTCATGTTTGCTAACATGATTAAAGAATTCTTCAATGTTATCTTTCCCAATTATAGAACCACTACCAATTGGAAGGTCTTTCAGGGTGAACTTGGGGATCAACATGGTGAGCTAAGGAAGAGGTGACTACTAAAGGAGACTTAAATTTTTTTGGATTTTCAAATAAGAAAGCAAACAAGTAAAACTAATTTTTTGTGTTTTTTTTAAGAACAAAACAATCAAACAAAGCAAAAAAAGAAACTAAGCAAAACAAAAACAACAAAGTAAAGAGATTGGTTATGAGGGACTCCCCTTGTGAAGATGTCCTTGACTCCCCGACAACGGCGCCAGAAATCGCTTGATGGCTCAATACACGGCGCCTAGAAAAGTTCTTGGTGCATGGTGTTGATGTAGAGCTCGTTGGGAACCCCAAGAGGAAGGTATGATGAGCACAGCAGCAAGTTTCCCTCAGTTAAGAAACCAAGTTTTAATCGAACCAGTAGGAGCAAGAAAACACCTCAAAGGTGTTACTAGCTGAGCTTTGGCAGGGCGCACTACCGGTGCTAGTAGCAACGTGGAGACCTGCACAACACAACCATAGAACTTTGTCCCCAACTTGCGATGAGGTTGTCAATCTCACCGTGTTTTGCGGAAAACAAAGGATTAAACGTATCGAATGGAAAGAAGTAAAAGTTTGCAGAAAGTAAACACAAAGCAGAAACAGTTTATAGATTGTATGTAAAGAAAAAGGACCGGGATTCATAGTTCACTAGAGGTGGCTCTCCTTAGATAGATAACATGTTGGGTGAACAAATTACAGCGGGGCAATTGACAAACACTGAGAAAGCAATACATGCATATACTAATCATATTGACTCCTTTGAGACTTGATTGGGCATTACAACATAATACATAGACCGCCATCCAACTGCATCTATGACTAATAATCCACCTTCAGGTTATCATCTGAACCCCCTCCAGTATTAAGTTGCAAGCAACAGATTATTGCTTTACGAACTGCGTATAAAGTAAACAATACGATTGCTCTATGAACAAAAGATTGTTGTTTTCTCCCTAGTAGCAATAGCACATCTAGTACCTTAGAGATTTCTATCACTTCCCCAGATTACCAGAGGCATGAACCCACTATCGAGCATAAATACTAACTCTTGGAGTTGCTAGCATCTACTTGGCCAAGATAGCTACTAACAACGGAAAGCATGCAAGATCTCAAATAACAAAGACATGATAGAATCAATAATCAATCTGAAATAGCATCTCAATATCCATCGGATCCCCGCAAACACAACATGTATGAATTACAAATAGATGATCTTGATCATGAACAGAGCTCACAAGATCTAAACATGAAATCACAAAGGAGGAGAAACTAGCCATCTAGCTACTACATGGATCCGTAGTCCAAGGATGAACTACTCACACATCACACCGGAGGCTTGCATGGTGATGAAGAAGACCTCCAGGGTGTATTCCCCTCTCTGGCAGGGTGCCGGGAAGAGCTTCAGATCCCCCCGATCTAGGGACAGAGACGACGGCGGCTATAGACTCTTTCGTGGATTTTTGATCGGGTACCTAGGGTTTTTGTCCCGAGGGCAACTTATAGGCGGAAGGAGAGGCCGAGGGGGTGCTGGGGGCGGCCAAACCACCCCCTGGCGTGGGCCAGGCCTAGCCACGCGGCCAGGTGGTGTGGCCGGGCCCCAGCCCTTCTCCATCTCGTATTCTGGCACGTGATCCCTTCTAGAAAAATAGGCACTTTGGCTTTTGTCCCGTCCAATTTCGAGAATATTCATTTTCTGACTTTTCTAGAACCAAAAACAACAGAAAACAGGCAGCTGGCACTGTGGCTCTTGTTAATAGGTTAGTCCAAGAAATCATAATAAATATACTCCAAAGTTGCAACAAAACACAAGAAAGTGGATAAAACCAAGCATGGAACATCAAAACTTATAGATACATTTGCAATGTATCACTCCTCCAATTACCCGTCCCGGCAGGGTGCTAAAACAGAGTTTCTGGTGCTGTTTCGTGGAATCTGGTGGTGGCGGCGGAGTGGAACTCCTTCTGGAAAAACGTCGAACCCCCCAAAAATTTTAGGTCAGAAGGCTCCTTATAGGCGAAGAGAGGCCAAGGGGGTGCCTAGGGGGCCCACACCACCCCCTGGCGCGGCCTGGCCTGGCCCGCGCCACCAGGTGGTGTGGCCACCCCTAGCTCTTCTCCGTCTCGTATTCTGGCTCCTGGAGTCTTCGGGTGAAATAGGATTTTTGGTATATTTTCCGGGATTTTTCCTAATAGTTGATTTTCTGCACAAAAAGTAGACACCAAGGCAATTCTGCTGAAAACAGCGTCAGTCTGCATTAGTTGCATCCAAATCACACAAGTATAGAGGAGAAACAATAGCAAAAGTGTTCGGGAAAGTAGATACGTTTTGGACGTATCAACTCCCCCCAAGCTTAGCTTATTGCTTGTCCTCAAGCAATTCAGTTGAAAACTGAGTGCGATAAAAGAACTTTCACGAACACATTTGCTTCATATGATGTAAATATTCTCAGCAATGTGATCAACTACTTAGACAATTCATAATAAGCAACATTGCAATGCTCATAGAAAGTTATGACAGAGTGGTATCTTGCTTGCCTTTGATTATGAATATCAAGGCACCTCTGAAGTTCAAGTGATGACTAGAAGTAAAGATATCAAGGATACAAGCATCAAAGTCATAACACAAATAATCAAGTAGTGAACAAACACAAAGAATGACAACTATGCTCTCAAGAGGGTGCTCGAAGAATATGTGGAGACTCGACAAGTAGAAGAAAATGTTTTGAATAATTTGAAAGGCTTCCAAATGCTGAAAGTATGGTACTCATTAGCTTTGAGCTCTCATTGCCCCTATCATAAGCATGTTTAATGTGGTTAAGGTGAAAGTGAGGTCCAATCTGAGTTATATGCTTGACAGACTATAAACTGAAAATCCCAAGTCCCTTGAGTACGAGGGCCGCTCCTCATGCTACTCAACTTTAGTTACCGGTAAGTTCTTGTCATCGTAAGTATGTGTGTATCATTGAGAACCGCCAAAGGGGTACGCCTTGCCCGATGATACGGAAGAATCCCCATATCAAAATGACAAGGCAAGCAGACAATGAGTATCTCAGCAATCTTCTTATTTACCATGGGAAAATGGTGCTTTTTTCTCTCTTTCCTCTTTTCATAAAACTCTCTTTTTTTTTCTTTTTCTCAATAGCTACCTCTCTATTTTTTTATAAGAAGAATGCTTCATAGATATCATTATGGTTACGCTGCAGGTTTCCACCATGTCAGCATGGATTAGACCAGCGGCCTAGGCGTTTCTCTAGCACGCATACATAACTCCATGGAGTTACAAGCTCCCTTTTTATTTCACACCGACGACATCCGCAAACAAAAGAGCAAGGTATCAACTGGGTATATATTTACAAGTGTTGAAAGCGTTCCCCATGATAGCACGGTTCTGCTAATCCCCGACCTATAATTTGCAAGCATATAACTTTCATGGAGAGTTCACAATGGTTTAGGTTTATTAAGTGCAGGAAATAAAGTGTGCCATCAAGTTCGTGAGAGCTTTACTAACTAATTTTCCCATAACAAGGAAACATTTTATTTGGAAGAAAACAAGGCATATTGAATATGCACGGGAGTAGCAAATGATGCTAATAGGTAGGTATGGTGGACACTTTGGAAATATTTGGTTTAGGGAGTTGGAAAATTGAGTAAAACACTCAGTGGAAATGAAGGCTAGCAATAGTAAGGGAGCGACAAACGAGAGAGCACTAGCTGTCATTATCATGCTTGCAACAAAACAGGACTACTCATGGCATGAAAGTGATTCAAGATCCTCAAGGCAAAATAATTCATCAAGGCTTAACTGATTATCATAGTCCTATGCATGCGTGAGCATGTGCCAAGTCAATTCAAATGAAACATTCAGAGGAGGATACCATGGTGTCATACCAATTTATGAACAGAGCAATGCCAGCAAACATTTATAAGACATGCTACAAACTATTAGCGAGCTGAAGCTAATCATAAGAAAGCAAGAACTACTAAGCATCCAAAGATAACATACACCCTACACGAACAGACTATGCATGCTCACAGTGATGAGTATATGCACAAAAATGAAAACAAATAGAGTTCATTACCAGCCTATTACCACGCCTCAAGTTGTCATTGATCCTCATTATTGCTCTTCACTTGTGTGGCTTGAATAATAATTTGAAACCAATATCCATTGAGGACTGTCGAACCTTGTAGTAAACTCTCAAAAACGAAAGAAGAACGACAAATATTTTTGGTGTTTTCGATTTTTAAATAAGACCCAAAAGAGAAAAACAAGCAAAGCAAAATCTTTTTGGGTTTTTTGAATAGTTCAAACAAAGCAAAAAGGGAAAAGCAAGCCAAGGCAAAAAGAAGAAGCAAACCAAAGAGAAACAATAGAAATATTTTTGGTCTTTTTGTGTTTTTAGAAAGCAAAAGCAAAGAAAGAGAACAAAAACTAAAAAGAGAACGAAAACATGAATATACAAAGTGCCGACGCAACATGATATGGAGATGAGTGCGGTGTCGGCGTACCTCCCCCCAAGCTTAGGCTTTTGGCCTAAGTGGGTGTCAATCCCAAGCTGGCCAGGATGAAGTGTCACCCTCGTACGACGAAGAGGTCCCCTCATCCTGGTGCGAACTCGAGTACGTCCCTCCGTAATGCCCGGAGTAATCATAGGAGGGCACATCCTCCTGGCTGCTCGTGGAAACCTAGCAAGCGAAGCTGCTCGTCCACCTCCTCCTTGGAGCGCGACCACGGTCTCCTGTGAACACTAAACAAAGCAGGATGTGGCAAAAGGATCTCCCTTTCATCCCCGTCAGTGAAAAGCATCCTATATACTAGATTGTTCAAATCAGAGGTAGCAGTGACAAAGTGATGAGTTTTCATGGAAACAAGGTCAAGCCTCTGTGGTGCCAGCATAGCATCAAAGGGATTCACTGAAAGACCTAATGCATTGACTATGCGCGATGCAATGATGCCTCCATAGATAGGCCCCCTAGCCACTAGGCGGCGAGCAATGAGTGAGCCAAGATTGTACCGAGTATCATTGTTAAGCGCAGCAGCAAGGAAAGCTAAATGATAGTTGGAGATATTACTTGTGTTCTCCCTACCCAGTACACTAGTAGCAAGATACTATGCAAAGTATCTAAGAGTAGGGAGTTGGATATTTCTTATCTTTCCGCGCTGCGCCACACGGTCATCATCATTGGTCACCCCTCGGTATAGCTCCAACAAATCAGTGGGTCGCCCTTGAATTTTCTTCACGGTCCCTGCCATACGCACACCTACAATACTACAAAATCTCTCCAAAGGCATGGTGAAGGGCATATCATAGATTTTAAAAGAGACAGTAGACTGATAGGGTGTGTTAGTAAACGTGAAGCTCTCAACAAAAGTTTTGGTGAGCATAGCGTATTGTGCGCTCTCATCTTGCATATATGAGTTCAAACCAACCCTCTCAATCAGTAGCAAGAAATCATCAAGAATACCTGCAGCTTGTAAGAAAGTAAAATAAGGAAAAGAGGATGGGTGAGCATCCCCATCATCCCTTTCACTACCAATACGAGTTGCAATGAGATCTTCATTGTATGATGGCCTAGCTTCAAAGGCTGTTCTTGAGGGCCTCGACCTCCTAGGTGCATCACTCTCAAATATCTCTCCAAAAGTATGGTTGTTCATGCTTGGTATTCTGAAATTTAAACACCAATTAAACAAGTGATTGCAAAGTATATATAATGAATGATTCTACTCATAGGAACTTGCAACAGGCCTAAATATGCATCAAAACTATATCTCTAAGCATCAAACAAGCTTATAAGCCCTCATAACCAGTCACCTACAACAGCAAAATACTCAACATATAAACCACTAAACACAAATCTACTTGGACAAGGGGAGGAGTCACATACCAGGGAACAAATGCTCCAAATTTCAGCAAGAAAGATGGGCTGAGCAAGGAGATCGAAAAAATCGAGAGCAAGCACAGCAAGAACGCGATTTTGAGCTATGAACTGGAGCTTACTCGGGAGAGAGAAGAAAGTGGCAGGTGAGAGAGTTAGTGGGGGGCCAGGGTGGCCCACACCAGCGCATGGCACCACCCAAGGCTGACCGCGCCACCATGGGGTGTGCCTGCCTGGTGGGCCCCCCTGGTACCTCCCAGGTACTCCTCTGCCCCTTTTTTCATGTAAAAAAATAATATGAATTTTCTGGAATTTTTCGAGACACTTTATTTTTGGGCATTTTTTAGAGATAGAAGAATGATTTTTCTAACAAATGGATTTTTTTCTTTTGGAAACATGATGCAAGGACAAAACAAGGCTAGAACTACAGAAGTTCTAACATGCAAGCAACTAACAACAAAAAGAAAACTAAACGAAAGCAAAAAACTTAAATGCAAAGGATAGAAATAAACGAAGATAATCATAATGAAAACATTGTTTTGTTCAATGGAATCCTTTTGTTAACAAGGTTGATCAAGTCTTGCTACCAAAACAATTGCATATGAGACAAAACTTTATACTCCACTAATGATTATGTTACCTCAACCTTGATAGCAATGGTCCCAATCATAATAGTTTCAAATTTTTCTCTTGGTATAGGACAATATATTTCTCCAACTTGAATGCCTTCAACATGTTCAATTGAATTCAAGCCATATGTCCTTTCAATCTTCTTGGGGAAATAGACAGTATGTTCCTTGTCATTAACATTGAATGTCACCTTTCCTTGATTACAATTAATAACAGCTCCTGCAGTATTAAGAAAAGGTCTCCCAAGAATAATAGACATATTATCATCTTCGGGCATTTCAAGCACAACAAAATCAGTTAATATCAAGCAATTATGAGCCACTTGAACAGGTACATCCTCACATATACCCATAGGAATAGTGGTAGATTTATCAGCCATTTGCAAAGATATATCAATTGGTATTAATTTTTCAAGTTGAAGCCTCTTATAGAGAGAGAAAGGCATAACACTAACTCCAGCTCCCAAATCACACAAAGCAGTTCTAACATAATTGTTCTTAATAGAGCAAGGGATAGTTGGAATCCCTGGGTCTCCAAGTTTCTTAGGAACCTTACCATTGAAGGAATAATTAGCAAGCAAAGTAGAAATTTCTTCATTAGGGATCTTCCTTTTATTCGAGACAATGTCCTTCATATAGTTTGAGTAAGGAGGCAATTTAATAGCATCAGTCAAAGGAATTTGCAAGAGTAAAGGCTTCATCCACTCACAAAACTTATTATAGTGTTCATCTTCCTTTGACTTGTGTTTCTTATCAGGGAAAGGCATATGTTTTTGGACCCAAGATTCTCTTTCACCACCATGTTTCTTAGCAATAAAATCTTCTTTAGTGTATTTAGTAGTCTTGGTGCGGTTTTCAGGTTCTTCTTCAACTTTTTCTTCATTAGGAACTTCATTTTCTTCAATACCAGTTTCAGTTTCAGCATCAGAGATAGATATACTATTAGGATCTATAGCAGGTTCAGAGGGTTCTACAATAGTTTTATGTTTCTTTTTCCTTTTCATACGAGTAGAACCACTATTTTCAGCTTGCTGAGAATCCTGCTCAATTCTTTTGGGATGCCCCTCAGGATATAGATGATCCTGGGTAGCAGCACCACTTCTAGTTCTAGTTTCATAAGCATGTTTTTCTTTAGCAGCATTAACTAGCAAGTCGTTTTGCACTTTAACAAGTTGATCTATTTGAGTTTGAACCATTTGAAAGTGTT
This sequence comes from Avena eriantha, assembly GCA_910589775.1. NCBI lineage: Eukaryota > Viridiplantae > Streptophyta > Magnoliopsida > Poales > Poaceae > Avena > Avena eriantha. Next base: position 302,982,005 of record OU342746.1, on the reverse strand, counting down.
TAACAATCATTTTAACATCATTAGAGGTTATTTCCACAATATCTTTCAACTCAACAATAGCTCTAGTGTTTTCCATTAGATGATTTTGCACCCTTTTATTAAAGTTATCTTGCTTAACAATAATGATATCGAATTCTTCTAAGCATTGATTAGGAGGTTTAGAGTAAGGGATATCACCTTCATCAAAGTGTTGGAGAGAGTGTACCTCAATAGTGGATGAGTAGGGAATAGGCTTACATAATTCTTCTATAGGAGGTAAATTCTTGACATTTGCAACTTTAATTCCCTTCTCCTTAAGACATTTCTTAGCTTCCTTCATCACTTCATCATTTAATTCAATAACTCCCCTCTTCTTTGATGTTGGAATAAGCACGGGAATAGATGGTTCAGGTACAATTACTACAGGTATAGCTTGTTTAGGAGGAGTCCCATCTTCATAATTCTTGCTTATTTTAGCCATTAACTCCTCAGCTTCCTTAGGAGTCCTATTCCTGAAAACACAATCAGCACAACTATCTAGGTATGTCCTAGATTCTTCGGTTAGTCCATTATAAAATATATCAAGAAGCTCATTCTTAGGTAATGGACTTCCAGCCTGTGCATGAATCAAAGCACAAAACCTTGCCCAAGATTCGTGCAATACCTCTTTTTCTCCTTGTTTAAAATCAAAAAGTTCCTGCAAAATAGAATGTCTAGCACTGGGAGGAAAATATTTCTGCAGGAAAGTACTAATCAAGCACTCAGGGCTGTCAATAGATCCAGGAGGTAAATTACTAAACCAAGTTTTAGCTTCTCCTTTCAGTGAAAAGGGGAAAATCTTATTAACAAAGTAAGTACGCATCTTAATATCATCAGAAAACAAGCCACTCATGGTAGAAAGTTCATTCATATGTGCTACCGCACTTTCATTCATAGTCCCACAAAAAGGTTCTTTCTCGACAATAGCTATGTAAGATAGATCGAGAGAAAAATCATAATCTTCATCTATAATGTTTATGGGAGAAGCAGCAAACTTAGCAGTAGGATATAATTTGGGTCTAATAGTACGCCTCTCAAGGAGACTCTTAGCAGCGCTCCTATCATGGGTGTTCTTACATTCTTTAATAAACTCATCGGTCATCTCAACATAGCCATCTTCAATATCATAACTCTCTCTAGACTCAGGTGAGATAACAGGTGTGGTAGTGTCTTCATTAGGAGTTTCGGTATTTCCAGCTATAGTTCTAGCAATCGTAGCATTTAGGAAAGGACCTAATGAATCACTCTTATCAAGCACAGTAGAAGCAGCATCATAAGCATCAGAAGTTTCAGATTCAGCAGTAGTAGCAGTGTGTGTAGCATGTGTATGTGGTGGTGTAACGAGCTTACTTATAACAGATGGTGAATCAAGAGCAGTAGAGGTGTTTATAATCGTACCTCTTCTTGTAGTGGATGGTAAAATAAGAACCTTGCCATCACGAGACTTACCCATGATGGATGGATAGTAGCGAACAATAGAGAATCCAAGTGAACTTGATAAATAAAGCTATGCTCCCCGGCAACGGCGCCAGAAAATAGTCTTGATGACCCACAAGTATAGGGGGTGTATCGCAGTATTTTCGAGGGAAGTGAAACCTAATTTATTGATTCGACACAAGGGGAGCCAAATAATATTTATAAGCCTTAACAACTGAGTTATCAATTCAGCTGCACCTGGAAACAATCTTGCTCACAACAATTTATCAGTAGCAACAGTTTTGTAGTAGGAATAACAAAGTAACAGCAGTAGCAAAGCAAAGACAGTAGTAACAAAAGCAGTAAACAATGGGATTCAAGTGCGGTAGGCATAGGGATGGATGGACGGGCGTTGTGTGGACAAGACAATTCAAATAGCAATCAAAACATAGGGCAACTGCAGATAAATAAGATAAAGCATCTAAGTACTAGACAATCCTAGGCATGTGTTCCATATATATTCATACGTGCTCGCAATGAGAACTTGCACAACATCATTTGCAGCGGGGCCTCTAGGGAACTACTGGTAATTAAGGTGCTCCTTTTAATAGAGCGCCGAAGCAAAGCATTAACACTCCGTGAACACAAGTGATCCTCACATCAAAGCCATTCCCTCCGGTTATCCCGATTTCTGTCACTTCGGGGCCATTGGTTCCGGACATCAACGTGTGTACACAACTTGCAGATAAGACCATAAACGATACTATCATAATGAATCAATAACATGTTTAGATCTGAAATCATGGCACTCGGGCCCTAGTGACAAGCATTAAGCACAACAAGTCGCAACAAAGTCATAAAGCACTAATAAAAGATACTAGGCACCAAGCCCTAACAATCTGATACCATTACATGAACGATCTCATACAATCCCTACCATCCCCATAGCCTACAGCGGGGGATTACTCACTCATAGATGGGGGAAACATGGATGGTCGATGGAGAAGCGATGGTGATGATGATGGCGATGATCTCCTCCAATTCCTCGTCCCGGCAGGGAGCCAGAACGGAGTTTCTGGTGCTGTTTCGTGGAATCTGGTGGTGGCGGCGGAGCGGAACTCCTTCTAGAAAAACGTCGACCCCCCCCCGAAGTTTTTAGGTCAGAAGGCTCCTTATAGGCGAAGAGAGAGGCCGAGGGGGTGCCTGGGGGCCCACACCACCCCCTGGCACGGCCTGGCCTAGCCCGCGCCACCAGGTGGTGTGGCCACCCCCTGGCTCTTCTCTGTCTCGTATTCTGGCTCCTGGAGTCGTCGGGTGAAATAGAATTTTTGGTATATTTTCTAGGATTTTTCCTGATAGTTGGTTTTCTGCACAAAAATTAGACACCAAGGAAATTCTGCTGAAAACGGCGTCTGTCTGCATTAGTTGCATCCAAATCACACAAGTATAGAAGAGAAACAATAGCAAAAGTGTTCCGGAAATTAGATATGTTTTGAACGTATCATGACCTTGTCAACATGTACACTCGTCGCAAGATTGTTATTTCGCAAGTGTCGGGGTTTGAACCTACCGAAGGTTTTGCACTTACATTTCAGGATGATGCTAATGAAGGTCGACGTACTAAACTGCAGAAGATAGTCATTTGCCAAGTTCTGACAGTTGTTGGGGGATACAAAGATTTATCTCTAGTCACCATTTTCGAATTCAAAATTGCTGTCATCAACGGGAATGATAGTCATGGATGGTCAGTTTTTGTAAACGAGTTCCAGGGCTACTTCAGATATTGCGATGCTATTATCCAACACGATCGTGTGTTCGCCGTGACCGAGAACGGCTGTGTTTATGCATGGAAATCTCTGGAACTTGGTAAATTCTCCTCCCTACGTATTTTATTAGCTTTGTTCCTGAATTGATGCAAGCTATTTTTTTGAACTTTCATTGGTTAGTAGGAATTCCATTAAAAATTTAGTTTCTTTGATTCAAAGGAATTTCAGAGGAATGGAATCTTTAGGAGGTTTTCTTACATATAAGTAGTTTGTTTCATATGATTGAGTTCTGCTGATAATATTGCTTCGTCTCCTAGTACATCTCATGGAAACTATGGTATCTACTACGTAGTAGTAAGTACTTATGTGAGACCCAGATATTATTCCTAAATCAATGTAAGTTATTTTTTCTGAAGTTTCTTTGGTTAGTAGGAATTTCATAGGAATTTTAGCCTCTTTGATTCGTACGAATTCCCTAGAATTTCAGAGGAATGCCATCCTTACTAAGTTTTCTTACATATAAGTAGAGTTCTGCTGATAGTATTGCCTTGTCTCCTAGTACTAGTACATCCATGGAAAATATGGTATCTACTAGTAGTATTTACGTGAGACTCGGATACTAGACATATGACATATCATAACTATAAAGAATTATAATACTAGGTAAAGCTCAAAAAATTAGAAATTTAATCGACATCTATAAAGTATGGGCGCATATTTAGTTCTTGTATTTTCTATCATGTAGAAGTCGATGTTTTTTAGGTACTAGTACTTGTAAATTTTGTTAACATGGTCTTGAGAAATGAAGGAGAAGATTCTAGAATGATGGAGAAGTGTGTTTTGAGGATTATGCATAGCGTTCATTATGCTAAAGACTATCATTAGAATCTTCAAGTAGATGCTAGAATGGAAAATAAGATCCAACTGCTGGCAATGTTGGGATTCGCAAGTCCTGATCCACCAGTGAATATTTAAAGTTATTCATACACTACATAGTGGTAATATTATTATAAGATAAAAGATAAGATAAGATATTAAACCTCCTAGAAATAATCCTTGTTGGTTTTCGTTTGGTATATAAGACACCAAAATCTTGTAGGATCCAACCTTGCTTTTTTTCCTATGAACTTTACATTCAAGATCCTATAGGATTATTTCCTATTTCATTTGATCTCATGAATCAAACCGTGTCTCTAGGAGAATTTCTATAGCATATCCCCATTTCAAAAAGAATTAGAATTTCCATAGCATCTCGCTAGGTTAGCATTTTTTACGCAATCAAACATCTTAAGTATAATCAAGATTTTTGAAAATAGTACTGTATATCAACTTCTACAATGTCAGATTAATATCAATATTATTTCCATGTTACATTTCCTTTCCCTTTGAAGGTCCTATCCTTATCCTGTCCCCACGTGATGTGATGTACCTGACACATGGGTTTGTTGAGGACGACGAGGAGAATGATCCTAGTAGGTGGTGGTTAGCAAGAAATGCCGGTGGTTTAAGACTTCTTCTGGTCTATACGTGTGGTGTCTCAGGCAATGCAATTGCTCATGATACTAGTGTTGTTCACTATGGTCGCATCGTTCGCGCCTATCCTTCTGGGTTTGAGTGCATAGTGTTCTCGATGGACACAAGCCAGTTAACTGCAGCTAACCGATGGAAAAGGGTTACTGACCTTGGATCATATTCTCTTTTTCCTTGACATAAACTATCCGATTATCATTGCAGTAGGCGATGCAAATGATCCGCCAGGACATCTGACGAGAAGGAACAGTGTTTACACATCACACCAAGAAATTGGCTACGAGTATAGGCCACGTCCTGAAATTTTCCGCTTCATTCTGAATGGTGATGCAGCTGTTGGTTTCCACACCAACACTCGCTGGACATGGTCGGAGACTCCATTTTGGTTCATCCCAAGCTTCTCAAACGCCTTGGAGTGGAACGAGACCGTTCAAGGATAGCTCATTTGGTCTCGGCCTTGTGTTGAACTCATTCTTTTGGCTAGTTTTGAGCTGATGTACGGGTACTCAGCATTTAGTTTTGCACCCGGTCTGGCTTGTAAAATACAACGTATGACCAAAAACCTCTTTTATACACTTGGTAGTTTCTCTAGTATGTATATTTCACCAAGCTTGTAAAAGAACCTTATTAGGTGTATAATTGTACTCTACTACTACTATTCCGTACATAATTTTTTCTAGAATGTTGTATAATAGTAGTATTGTTAGTATTACTCCTTGCAGGTCGGTAGTTTTGTTTCTTTTTTCACTGCAGTTTGGGTCCTGTAAGCCTAAGTTGGACGTGTTAGTAAGTACTTCGCTCAGAAACTGCACACGGTGAAAGGAACACGATGTTTCCAGGTTTACCAGGAAAACCGTGTCGCTCATCATGGCATCACTAGTGATTTGACAAGGAAATACTGTACGATGGTGTGCTAGTCTAGTTTTTTCTTCTTCTGAACAAGTACTCCTTGTCTACCCAAGTAGTAGTAAAAAAGTAGTAAAGGTCAGTAGTAGGAGTACCAGAAAACTCGATGAAGCTAGGTGGAGTACTACTGTCAGTAGCTGCCACAGAAGAGAGAGGGAGGGAGTTTTGTGCACGCCGGTGCACGTGGCAGCGCGTTCTTTCTGAGACAAGCTGGATTTAACTCCCTCACCGGCCTCCCCCACGCACACACAACCTCTCTTACTCAGTCCCTTCTTCCCATCCACTACCGCCCCTGGCCTCTCGCTCCATATTGTTGTCGACCAGCTCCTCGGCTCCATCGTCTACAAGTGGCGGCGAGATTGGCGCGGCAACCTTCCGTAGGGCGGTGGAGCATCCGTCATCTCTGTCCCGCGCCAGCAATGGCGGTTTGTGAAATACTAGAACACTCGTACCTATTCCCTCCATTTCATAATATAAGATGTTTTAGCTTATGTGAAACGAGTGTATCTAGATTCACTCTGAACTTACATGATAGAGTTGATGATGCGGTTAAATTTTTATTGTCGATTGCGCAACATTGTCATGTGTAGAGTAGTTCTTATCCCAGATATGCATCCTTTTTTTGTAGACTAGGATTCCATAGAAGCTTTGTTTCTGGGCTAGATCCCATAACTAAGAACAGTGGGGATTCGTTCGAAGTTGGTAGTTCAATAGCGGAAACTTTTGAACATTTGCATATATTTGTCAATCAACATCATGTAATCAATATTACAACTTGCTACAGAAGGAGATAGGGGAAGGAGCGAAAAAGAGGATTCTCGATGAAATAGGTTCCAATCCTGTGACTTCTGCTATCCTAGATGACAAGGTAAATCAATAGAATGACATATGTTCTTGTCATTGCACGTAGATGCTTTCGCTGTAATCTCTATTTATCTTGTAACCGCAGAAGCACAAAGTTGGAGAAGACTCTCAATTTCCCGATGACGGAGTAGAAAATCGATGTCATATCGCTACACCTAAGACGCCTCCTTGTTTACCTTCTATGGAGACTGATGCAGTTGCAGCTGCAGCTAGTACTGATGATACTGCATCTGCCATCGTCGTGCCAGATGATGGAGGTGGTGGATTGGTTTTACCATCCGCGAAGACTTGTGCGACTGGAGCAGGCAGTGAAGAGCCTTCAGAGGACATTGTGGTGCTTGATAGTTCGCCTATTGTGTAGACTCATGCTATCCGTGTTGGCGCTGCTGTTGGTGCTGCTGATCCCGCTCCCGAAATTATCGTGCCACCTGAAGGAGGCGGTGATTTGGGTTTACAATCTGTAGAAACTGTTGCACCTGAAGGTGGCGAACTATGATGCGGAGCTTTCTTTCTTATGATTTGTATGCTTTTTTCTGGAACCTGTATTATGGAGCTACCTTACACATTTCTTATACTTTTGCCTGTTGAACTGTAGTGTGGAACTGGAACTACTCCTAGTATGTAATCATAATATTCGGATGCTTCAGTATTATCGATGATAAACCAATGCTAGCTGAGCTGCACGAGAATTGGCCTCTGCCACTTGCGGGCGTGGTTTCTATCTCATCTCCTTTTCACAAGCATGGTGAAAAGATGGTTCTGTTCCTTTTCTTGCAATGCCATTATGTTTGTGTTGTTGATGTGGCAATTTTATGCTGATTTTGTCACCCAATCCGCATTTATGTCTCTACATACAAACATATTTGTTCACATGACTTGAACAGAAAACAGTATCTTCTTTGCATCGACTAACACAAGGGGACATGCAAATATTTATTTATTTTTGAAACAAGGCAAACGATATGCCATTTTCATTGATAGAGAGGGACATGCAATTCATAAATCATCACCTCCAGCATCTTGTTCTACAGAAGGCGATATTACTAGATCCACAACCTTCTTTTCCTTGGGAGAACAAAGTCAAGTGCAGGATTTCGAATCTAAACGCAATCCAGTGCAGGTTTATCAGGACAACCTCCAGTTGTGTTAGTATCCATAGAAGGTACATCAGCGCTATGGCAGACACCGTTGGAAATGCAAGCTGAAGCTTTTGTTATACTCCTATCAGGACCATAGATAAGGGCCAAAAATTCAAGCTCTGAAATCTAGCGTTACAAAATAGACAAGAGGCTACCCCATCTGGACAATTCATAGACAATTCACAGTGCAATTTGAGTGTCTTACATGATCCTTAGATCTTAGTCCATCCGGTCTTTTTATTGGTGGAACGAAATTTGCTGGTACTTTTATTTCTGTGAAAAACCTACAAAACATAGCCAAGTCAGACATCTGAATATATCTAACTTTTTTATAGTCTTATATGTGAAGATATCTTTGCATAACACTCACTTATCAAACTGTCTACGGATATCTTCCCGCTCCTTGGAAAGGCCAAGTCGACGTTCAATAGGGTACATCCATCTATACTGTACTGTACCTCTAAGTACTTCCTCGTCAGGTACATCAACAGCCAAATGCTCCATCGTATCAAAGAAGGATGCGGAATATATCAGGTCAAAAGCTTGCACAGGATCTCTGGCAAGTCCTTTTTAAGATGTTTTCGAACTCTTCTGTCCAGTGCTTTACTATAGATTTACCTAAAGAACGTACCTACCCAAATCTGCAAGCACCTTGTAAATCTAGATAGTCACAATATTTAACTATTTCTAGGAGAGATGGAGAACAAACCAAAGCCAAGAAGAATGTCCAGTACCTGAATCTAGTAGGCGAAGCGTGGGGATCGCCCAGCTGACCACCGGCCGGTGCATCTCGTGAATAACGACACAGCCAATAGTGGTAGGCCGACCCTGTTGATAGAAAGGCGTCCAGAAGTTTTTTTAAGGAATGGATAAGTTTGCGGCCTGGTTCTAATCCGGTGCATCTCCCACGAGAACGGCACAAAATTTGAAGAGACATGGGCTGGTCGCTCGATTGAGGGAGGGCTTAGGAAAGTTTGGGGTCTCGGCGGAAAGTTTTGGCGGGCGCGGGGTGTTTGTCCACAATTTTTACAGAAATATTTGTGAATATTTTATCGGATTTGCTAGTCCTCAAGAGTCACCTCTCTCGCTATTGGATTTACCTCGCAATTGGTACAACATGAGGGTTACACATTTGTTGCAATAGCTTATAACTAGGAATTTAATGAGTTGCAACTATTAGGTTACAACTGAGTATTAGCACAATTAGTAGGGTGACGTTAGCTCCTTAACATAACAAGTTCTCAGGCGCCTGGGATCTAAGCGCTCATATTTTATACCTTTTTTCCCTTGTTCATGGCTTTGTTTCGAATCCGGCCGAGCCCTAGCACGTACCTTGGGATTTTAACTATCGAGCCAAAGAAATTAGCCCATCCAGTCTCATTATAGCCCAAGACCTTCTAACTCGGCCATGTTTTGGGTCATTCGGACGCGCAAATAGCCTAGTTAGATTGGGTGAGAGCCCATGAAAAATATCCCATCAATCCCTGCTTGGCCCATTTTTCTTTAATTCGACATTTTTTGGGCACCGTCCACCCCTAAAAAAACTCCGTCTATCCATGTTTTTAAGTACTACCTACTACATTATTTATACTTAACATTTTTTAGTTAAGCTGCTAGCAATCACGTGTAGCAGATGGACAAGCAATTTTTTAAGAAGAAAAATAAATAAGGCATATACGATGTTAGTATATATTTTTTTACATTTTATAAAAGGATAACAATTTTTTTGTGTAGTGGCAAGGCATGCAGTTTATCTATAGCAATATTTTTGTACTGAGAGGCTAACATGGCCGACCCACCTGCCTGCAGCTAGCGCCCATCAACCTTACCATACAAGAGATCAAGTTTAATGAGCGCATTTAAAAAGTACTTGTACAACAGTCTCGACCGGAAAAAACAGACCAAGATTGACACGTTTCTTGTCGAGAGAGGCTGACACGTGGGCCCCAACAGCAAGATCATATACGCCTGCCGCATGAAACAATGTTACCAAGGTCAAACCGGCGGACGTGACCAAAAAAAAGTCCAACATACACACATTTCCTCTACATAGGCGGCTAACATGTGGACCCAGCAGGGAGACGTTATACGGGTGCTGTATCGAACAACGTTGCCAAGTTCTAAACGGGGAGGCGCGAGAGAAGAAAAAAGTCTAGCATGCACACGTTTCCTGTACAGAGGAGGCTGCCATGTCGGGCCCACCAGTCTGTATAAACGGCTGAAGCAGCGAGCAAAGCTATCAAGTTCGGAACACGAAGGCGCGATAGAGGGTAAAAATTTCATCGTACACACGTTTCTTCTAATGAGAGGATGACATGTGGGGCCCAACATCGTGATTAAACAGTAGATACATCGAACATCGCTATCAAGTTCGGAACAGGGTAGCACGAGCGAAGGAAGAAATCCATCATACACATGTTTCTTCTAATGAGAGGATGACATGTGTGGCTACGGAGGTTGGTTAAATGGTAGATGCGTCGAACAAAGCTATCAACTCGGAACGGAATAGCGCCAGCGAAGGAAAAAATTCCATCATCCACATGTTTCTTCTAATGAGAGGATGACATGTGGGTCCCAGGAGGTTGATTAAACGGTAGATGCATGGAGCAGCGCTATCAACTTCGGAACAGGGTAGCCCGAGCGAAGGAAAAAATTCCATCATGCATACAATCCTTCTAATGAGAGGCTGACATGTGGGACCTAGCAGCCTAACTAAATGGCAGGCGCCTCGAGCAACGTTATCGAGTTCAAATCAGGGAGGCGCGACCGAAAAGTATGGTCTGCTAGAGACACTGACGTCCGAGATCCACACGCCTCAAAAGACTTTGGCGAGTCAACATCCCGCGAGGAAATAAAAATCTTGCTTCTGCCACTCGCCAGCCGAGCTTCCTCCACGTTTTTAGCAGATCCGTCATAGTAGAGGGCCGTGAAACCGTAAAAAAGTTTTCCAGCGGCCACGACCGAGCCGAGAATATTGTCGCGGAAGACGCGCCTTCTACGACGATCGTCGGGCCAATTCGTTGCGGAAGGAAACTTTTCTTGTAGTGAAAATTGAATTGATTTGGTCAACGTATCTCTACGTTTAGTAGAACTTCCAACAAACGAAACCTAAAAGGTAACTATGTTTGAAGTCAAGCAGAACTTTACTATTTCAAACAGTATATGGTACAGATAGAAGATTCATTAGTAACAGCAAGTATCAAAGCTAGCCTATATAGCACATGACATGGCAGAACAGGGTGGAAAATATAACCATTTATAGGGAGCCGTCATGGTCAGGGTCGGGGTCGAGGACAACTCCCTCAAGAACAGGGTGGAAAATAGAACTATTTACAGGGAGCCGAGCGTGAAGGTAGAGGCCAACTTGAGATGGCGAACACAAGGAGGAGGGGTGGCCAGAGCTGGGGGCGTCCATGGCGCGCGGCCGGATGCGGTTGTCGGTCCTGGGAGCCATGGTAACATCAACATCAGTGAAGGACCGGCATGCATGATTTAATAGCCCATTTAATAAACTCTAATGTATATCTTAAATTCATATCATTGGTAATGAGGATCAACAACATGAATATACAACCTACCTCAGATAGGATCAAAGATTAAGGGTGCATAAGAATGAAAAATTAGAGGTTTGCATATAGAATGTATCTTGTACAAAGATATTCCTCTTTTACATATGTATATGCTTTATACAAACATTCATATGTATGCTTTATATAAACATTCATATTATGCTTTATACAAAGATATTCCTCTTTTACATATAGAATGTATCTTGTATATACAAAGATTTTAACTTAGAGGTTTACTTTCAGCATCCAATACAATGAATACTAACTATACTATTATTCATGTAAGCATTATGAAAATTCAGTAGTGAGAACAAGTTCACTCAGAATCCAGGGCATGTAAAATTCACACACCAGTAGGATAGATCTACCAAGCTAGACAATAATAGAGGAAGAATAGAAGGTAGGGGTTCCAACAAGGTAACATTACAGGTATGCAAGTTAACACATCAAAACAGGTGCGAGGATCGAACCTCGACGATGTTACCAACGAGGTAGTGAAGTCGCTTGTTGGGCTTGATGTTCTCCTGGTTCTCCTTGATCTTGTCCTTCAGGTTGTCCAACTCTAGGTTGTTCCGCTGCAGATCATCCTTCAAGTTGTCAAAACACACATTGCAAGAATGAAGTAAACATCTGTTGACACTAGCACCTATAAAATTGATAGAATGTCACTGAAATATCAAATGAGAGCTTGCAATATCACAAGTAACAATCCAACCTAGTCAATTAGTTTATGATGGTTTTTATCTTTAACCACGAAAAAGTTCTAATAAATAGATTGATTAAAGGTGAATTTAATGTGGAATTCTCAAGTAATGCATTTTTTCAATTTTTGTTCTGGGCGCAACTGATGTGGCATAACAAACTTGATAGCTAAGTATACAACTGATGTCACATATCAGATCGAGCGGCTACCTGTTTGAAGACTCTCAAATATTGCTAGCAATTTTTTTAGTGTTCTATAAGTAAATTTATGGCATTTACCATGGGAAAAAGATAATCGAGTTGACATGTAACAAATCATGGCATTTCACATGGAACAAAGAGATGCATTTCAACCTGGAGGTCTTCCCAGACTATGACAAGTATCAATAGAACATGTAGCATCAAATCATGGAGCTAGATTACAGGTACATGAAAAGTATCAACATAACATACATTTAAGGGCTCACTCTAGTTTAGAGTGTGACCAATAATCTGCAATATGATATGGATTTCACATGGATTTGTGGCGGATTTTCAACTGTTAGTTAACATTGAAAAGATAATTGAGGCACCTACGTAATTGATGCATACAAACCCAAAGCGGCCAGGAGAAATTGCAGGCAAAAAGAGGGGTCTTCCTCTTGGTGGCAAGGCCGGAGAAACCGATGTGGAGCTTACTGTGGATCTACCATGAACAACCTAAGCATTTCACCAGACAGGACAACTGCGTGAAAAAAATACTCTAGTGCGGGTTCCACTAAGCCGTGCGCTCGAGTCTGCGCTGCATCTGTATAAGAGATGGGGATACAAATTAGGGTTCTCCCCTTCAAACTTTCTATCTTTAGCTTCTTCTCGCCTCTCAAGCAATCGAGAGTCCGCAGGTCACTCAAGTCCTTTCGTCTGGGCCTTGGCGACACCGTAGTCCTATACATATTTAGACCGTATATACCAAGCTCGAGTACCTGTAGGGTATACCCATGTCAGTTGCCAAGCAAGTAATGCCTCCATACTTTCAAAGAAAAGACAACTGCTGCGAGTTCGAGGTCATGTGTAGGATAGTTGATCTCATGCGTCTTCAACTGGCGAGAGGCATAAGCAACAACTTGCTTTTCTTGCATAAGTACCGCACCCAATCCTTGCAACGAGGCATCATAGAATATCTGAAAAGGCTTTGATGTATCTGGAGGAACTAAGACTAGTGTGGAAGTGAGCTTCTCTTTGAGTGTTTCAAAGCTTGCTTGATATGCAGGAGTCCAAAGGTATTTCTTGCCTTTCTTGAGGAGATCGGTAAGAGGCTTCGCAATCTTCGAGAAGTTTTGAATGAAGCGACGACAGTAACTGGCCAAACCAAGGAAACTCCGGACTTCTTTGACATTTATGGGTGGAAGCCAGTCCATAATTGTCTTAATAGTTTCTGGGTTGACGGCAATGCCCTTGGCAGAGATGACGTGACCAAGGTCGCTGACTTGAGGCAGCCAGAATTCACACTTGGAGAACTTTGCATACAGGCGGTTCTCACGAAGCTTGTTTAGGACACACCGAAGGTGTTCTTCATGTTCTTCTTTAGACTTAGAATAGACTAGAATGTCATCCAGATAGACCACAACGAACTTATCAAGATACTCCATGAAAACCGAGTTCATAAGCCTCGAGAAGGTGGCAGGTGCGTTGGTGAGACCAAAAGACATGACCGTGTACTCATACAGGCCATAGCGAGTGGTGAAAGCTGTTTTAGGAACATCATCCTTGCGAATCTTGATTTGATGATATCCACTTCTCAAATCAAGCTTAGAGAAAACCACAGCTCCAGCTAGCTGATCAAATAGATCGTTAATCCGTGGGAGGGGATATTTATTTTTGATGGTTTTAGCATTGAGTGCCCGATAGTCAACACAAAGTCTATCAGTCTTGTCTCGCTTCTTCACAAAGATGGTTGGGCTACCCCAAGAAGTACTGTGCTGAATGAAACCCAACTTCTCTTGTTCATCAAGCTGACGTTTGAGTTCAGCCAACTCAGCAGGACCCATTTTATAAGGCCGCTTGGAGATAGGAGCGGTACCAGGTTCAAGTTCAATCACAAACTCAACCTCACGATCCGGAGGCATACCTGGCAACTCTTCAGGAAAGACATCTGGAAACTCACAAACTACCGGAACACTATGAATACCTTCCATAGCATCATCATTCAGAGCCGCCAAAGAGAAAAGCTGAATTGTAGGAGTCAGACTTGGAGAATAGACTATGTGGCCTTCAGGAATTTTCAGAGAAACCGAACGCTCAGCACAATCAATCACAGTTGCATTTGCTGTTAACCAATCCATGCCCAAGATAACATCAATATTAGAATTGCCCAGAATAATTAAGGAAGCCGGAAACGAAGAACCACAAATCTCAATTTGATTGTTATGGCTGATTTTAGAAGATGCCATTGTTGCTCCAGGAGAAAGGACCATTAAACGCTTGGGGAGAGGATCCATAGATAACCCATTCCTATCAGCAAAACTCGTAGAGACAAAAGAATGCGATGCGCCAGAATCAAACAAAACTCGTGCAGGGACTGAGTTAACAGGAAGCATACCCATCACAACTCCAGATGCATGCTCAGCTTGAGCGACATTGACACAGTTGGCACGAGCAACCGTAGACCCAGGCTTGGTGTTGATGTTGAGAGCCCGAGGTGGAGGTGGACGAAGCATAGGAGAACTTGCCGCAGGTCTCGGAGGTGGTGGTGGAAGAGCTTTGTTGTTCATAGGACAATTCCAGTGCTGATGCCCAGTGTTTCCACAAGTATAGCAAGCACCAGGTGGACGTGGAGCAACGTAGCCAGGGACTCCGCCAGGCGCTCCAGGGTAGTTGTGGTTGTAGCCCCTGGGAGCCGCAGTGAAGGAGTTTGGTGGCCTTGCCGCGTAGCTTGACGGTCTTGGTGGAGCAGGGAGCGACGGTGGGGTGTTAGGAACCCAGACACGACGCTTAGAAGGAGTTGTCATAGCAGAAGAACTTGTTGCATCGCGGCTGTGTTTCTTTGACTCCTCAAACACTTGCCTACTTGCTTCTTCCTAGAGAGCTGTATGTTGGAGTTCCAGAAAAGACACCGGCCTTGCATGAGTGATTGCATACTTAATTGATGCATTGAGCCCTTGCCTAAACCTCTTTTGCTTCTTCTTGTCATCAGAGATCTCATCGCCACCATACCGAGACATATTCATGAAGTTTCTGATGTAGGTATTGACATTGTCAGTGCCCTGCTTGAGGTTGAGAAACACTTCCTTCATCCTTTCCATGACAATTTCTGACAGATATTGCTCTTTGAAAGCAGCAGTGAATTGCTCCCAAGTAGGCTGAAAACCAGAGAGGTCTGCCTTGAGGTAATTTTCCCACCACAGAGCTGCATCTCCCTTCAGAAGGTGAGTGGCACATTTGACCCATTCTTGCTTGGGAACATCCGCAGTCATCAGCAACCTTGACACTTCACGCAGCCAATCATCCGCATCAAGTGGCTGCTCAGACACCTCAAATTGGCGTGGGTTGAACTTGAGAAAACTCTTGATGTCTCCTCGCTTGGGAGGTGGAGGTAGCGGAACAAACTCATTCCTCCTCACGCTTTCTTCGAAGCGCTGCTGGTTCTGCTGCATAGTGCCCAAAGCATTTGCAATACTTGCCAAAGCAACCCCCAGTTCAGGTGGTATGTCCTCCTCAGAACGGCGTGGTGGTGCCATCCTGTGATTGATAAAAACACAAGTCAGTACTATGATGGAGAATAATAATAATCCAAAATAGTACCAAAATGGAATTAACCAAGATTAAAGGATACAATTTACTGAGGTGATATTAAAATATCAACAAAGTTCAAGACACCTAGAAGATATTAAGCATAATGCACACGACTGAACAAGCAGTGTGGTACACAAGCTAACAAAGAAAAAATCCGCAAATTTCGGCATTAAAATACCACTATATGCGCAAAACCACTTCACGAATCAAGATTAGTAACTCTACTAGTTCAACATACAAGAGAAAATGATAAAAGTAGTGGTATGGTCGCGACTCCACCCCGCACTCAAATCATTACTCCGCACATGAATCAGTAAAACACATATCCCAACACCTTCTTCTTAAGATGAACCTAAAGATTGGTAACTACGAAAAAGAACACCCCAGCAAGATAACGTCGGATAACAAAGAGTAAGATAGATCGCATCGGTATACAACGAATCTGATAGATCGCGTCGGTTTACAAAGGCCTATCGGTATGGAATGTACCAACAGTTGATAACCAAAAGGCAGATAGTGATAACATTTGGATGCAACAGATAGACAAGGAATTCACACACACACACACACAACCTATGGTACTACGGAACCCAGAACACGTGTATCCTAGTTTGAATTTTAGAAGAGGATCGAAAACGTTGCACTTCCTTACCAGAAAAAGGGTGGGTGGGCGGGTAAGAAGAAAAATGGAAGCAGTCTTACTCTCACGTTTTGTTTTTCCCTAGTATACATAACTACCAAAAATATTTGCTAGACTGACAACGACCATTTTGGCTGAGACCCTGAAGGGCGGGATGGCTCTGATACCAATTGTAACTACCTCGGTGAATTACACTCTTAGTTGCATGCCTGGATGAGCGAAAGTGGTTAAAATAGTACGGTGGGGCCCGGGGCCACTCACGGTAGACCTTTCGGCAGTCCTAACCACTTTTAGAACATCGGGACAAGAACGAGCGGCGTAATCGGCAGGCGAAGGGATCAGCTACATACACAAGTGAGCATGTATGCAAGCCACATACAACAGTCCTCAGAGCCATTCCATCTAAAAGAAATAGAAATATTGCAACGCCATACGGCAAGATTCAAATATCCTAGATAGATATAATATTTTAGGATAGCTCCTCATACATCACACATCAGAGTACCAGGCGGAAGCGGAAAACAAGGTCCGAGTACGGATAAGAAGCAAATCGGCATAATATGCCACATAAATAAACACATCCCGCCCACAGATCTCACGGATCCCCGTTCCCGGAATCTCTACACCGAGTGATCGTTGCCAACATCATCTGTCTCCTCCACCCAGTATTCTTCTTGTGAATACACATATTCATCTGAATCAAACAATTTATCCTGTGAGACCCTAGGGGTACTCAGTAAGTCTTTATGCCACTAAAGGGGACACAACCTGGGGTGACGCAATTGCAGCAAAAGATAATAACTAACAACTCTAAAGATACTCGCTAACCATCCGCCTAACCAATGATAGACGGATGTCCGTGAATTTAGACAACAGTTTTAATAGTATATAATTAACATATCCATCCTCCTCCTCGCTTACCAACGAGGAAGCGGACGAACAACCCCCATCCGTTGGCAGTTTTATCAACCATTCCATGAGTATTGCACTATTTACTAATCAGGTACTTAGTCAGATTAAAGCGGCAGTTTAGTTATACTTGTCTATGATCGAGAAACTGTGCTCCAAGTCATCCATAACCGCGGACATGGCTTTCAGAAAGATTTACCCTGCAGGGGTGCACAAATAGCAACACACACTCGATCAACCTCGGAAAAACCAACTCAAAACCCAACGAGGCATTCACGACAAAGCGATCACAGGATTCAGTAATATTTCAGGGGGCCACCCCATTAAGCTACCCGCAACGAAGCTAGCTGACTCCGAGACGGACTCAAGGTTTGCGCCAATGGCTGTAAACGACTGGGAACCCGAAAATGTGACTGGGCTTGTCAATACCGCGAAAACACTCCGCAATTCTTAAACAGTACAGGTGCTCCCCGCACAATCTTAATTAAAACAGTAATGCATGGCATAAGTACAAGATAGTAACAAAACCCCAAACTACTTTGTGGCCCCAAAAAATAAGAATGAATCAAGCTCTGGCTCAGGGGGTCCATAAGGCCTCCCGGATGTGGATAGTGCGAATAGTCAAGGAACAGGAATCAAGTACTCGGGGTCCTACGGGACACAAGTGAGCATGAAAAACCAAATAGCAGATATTGCTCACCGATGCCTCTTTCATTAGTTATCCCATTACTACTCCGGTTAAGTTGTTTAAGTACCTCGTTATCCATCAGACATTCACATACCCTACACATGGTTTTCTACGACTCGCATGGCTCAAACAACTCCTGTAGTAATGGCTCATGGGATGGAGGAACAAGCTTCGGTGGGGTTTAAAAGTAAAGGCTATGCGGTACTTGGGATTCAATTTAATGCAATCGCGACTCAATGATGCAAGATAAAGATAGAGGCAATAGGTACTATATGTATGCAAGCATGTGGTAGTGCTTGCCTGGCAGCTCAGTTGAAGCGAGAGATGGATCTGGGTAGTACTCCTGTGATTCCTGGTAATTTCTCCTGCTGGGCGTCTATTCGAAGAAGAACCAAACAAACAAGGGCCAACATAAATAAAGTGCACAAGCATATGAATTAAAATGCGACAAGCAAACAAGCATGCCATGATGAATGAGGCACAATTTACATGGCATTAAAGTAGCATGACAGGCGTGAGGTGTGGTACAAGAATAAAGCATTTTATTAATTACTTAGCCAAGTTTTATTGTCATAAACAGTTCTGATTTTTAATAAAGACATGATGCATGCTTCAAAACAGAACAAGAAATGCATAAATAGAACGGGCTCGTCGCGCTGATCGATTTAGACATATTATTTGACAAATTTGGAGTTATAGATTTAAAGTTATTGATTTATTAAGAAAAGGGCATTTTATTTGTAATTTTAATCATCTCGAAAATTTAAAGTGTTCAAACATTATTTTGAATAGCATATTTGAATTCCTCACATTTTTCTGATTCAAAAACATATATCAGTTGTATTGTTTGGATTTATAATTTAAAAGTTATTTAAAATCTGATTTGAATTTGAATTTGAACATTTTGAATTTGTTTTGTTTAAACAGATAACCAGAATTACTTTTGTTACCCAACCATACTCCAGCCCCAATCGCTGACGGGTGGGACCGGCCTGACTGGACGACGCAGCGCGCAGAAACTTTCCTCACCGCGAGTTGTGCTAGCCCATGCGGCGGACAGGTGGGACCAGTGGCTACGGGTCCACGTGACAGTGGCTACGGGTCCACGTGACAGTGGCCGAACGTGCAGAGGCTGTCAGGTGGGGTCGTGCTGGATCGCGGGTTAAGGTTTACAAAAGCCAGGTCTCTTTTTGTAAAAACTCCACAGGCACAGACAGATGGGGTCTCGAGGAGCGCGGGTTGAGCGGTAAAAAGTTTGGGGGAGGGGAAATGCAAAGCGCGCAGCGGCACTGTGGATCTTCTCCATGATCTGACGGAACTAATGGGGGAAACTCGCGGCGCGGCCGAGCGCGGCGCGGGGACTCGATCCCGCGACCTGGGCGTTTGCGCGGAGGAACGGAGCCGCTGCGGTAGGGTCTGGGGCGGTGACAGAGAGGCGGACGAGCGCTAGATAGGTCGCTACGCGTCGCGGCGACGTGCAGACGCTCTCGGCCATGGCACGCTGAGAGTGCTCGGTGAAACGCATGTCGCGGCTAGGTTTTTACGGCGAGGCAGAGGGTGTCTAGGCGGGAGAGGAACTCACCGCGGGGTGGTTGACGGCGGCGGATCGGGACGGGACGCAGCAGAACGTCGACGAAGCTGGCGAACGACGGCGCTAGGGTTTCGGGGGACGTCGACGTACTGTGGCAGTTGTGGCCTTCTCCTCCTCGCTGGCGCGTACAGGGTGAAGCAAGGGAACCTCCTCGGTCTCCTCGACCACCTCCACGTCGCCCATGCCGGTTGGAACGAGGATACGGCGATAGTACTGGCGGTGACCGGCGAGAGGGAAGATGGCGTCGGTGGAGAAGAAGAGGGGAGAGGCAGGGCTCCGGGGTGGATCTGGCGATGCTAGGGCGCGTGAGGCAAGGGAGTAGATAGGGGAGGGGGATGGGGTGACGTGTGGGAGCGTGGTAGGGATAAAGTGGATTCTGCCACCTTTTCCTCCTCCTCCTCGCGTGCACGAGCTGGGGCTCGGCTTGGCCAGGCAGGGGCATGGCAGGTGGGCCAGCAGAGAGGGGGACAGGCTCGGCTGGTGGGGGCCTCTGGCAGAGAGAGAGCGAGGTAGAGAGAGAGAGAAGAAGAGGGTCGGGTGGAGCTCGGTTAGGAGGGTAGATGGCTAGGGTTGGGGCTAGCTTCGGCATGGGTTGGAGGAAGAGGGGCTGGTGGGACCTGCTGGCAGGGAGAGGGAGAGGGCCAGCCTCGGCATGGTGAGAGGAGGGAGGTGAGGTGAGGTTAAGGGTTAGGGTTTAGATTAGAACTAGGGTTAGAGAGAATAGAGAGAAAACTAGGGTTAGGGTTTAATTAGGGTGTTTAGGTTTTAAAAACATGTTTATAAGATCAAACCAAGATGAAAGGTGAGGGCTTTGATTTAGCATAAGGTAAGGTGAAGGTGAACCCAAGAAAAAGAGAGAGGAATGGGGTTGATGGAAAAAGGCCTCATTTGATCATGCATGAAGGGAAAAATGGTGTTGATGAGAACATGGGGATGGTGGAGAGAGATGGAGATGATCCCACAAAGAAAGAACCACTAAAACCAAGAGAAAAACAAATGGGCTAAAGGTGGTGGTACTCTTGCATGGCCCATGCATAATAATTAATGGCCATGTTTATGCTTGTGAAAACAATAATAATAACATGGCATTATTCTTATGCATTCCCAAAATATGGAATAAAGACCAAGCAAGAGAAAATAGAATTGGATCCATCCCATCTCCCATGAGCTAGATTAAATACCAAAAGAAAATAAAAGCCCATGGGTAAGTAGAATGGTGGAATTATAAGGTGGTGAGAAAGAAAGGTGGTGGAGTGGAATAAGAGATATGCCCCCTACTCAACTTGGGCATCAAGCATTATCAAGATTCAAATACAATATATCAAGAGCCAATACAATTAATAATGCATAGGAGAGAAGAACCAAAACAAAAGGGTTTTATATGATGCTCAAATGCAAGGTGGCATGATGACATGAGCATGATATAATTATGATGCAACAATTATATATAGGAAGTAGCTATTATATTACTAGACCAAGTAGTATTACAATTGTTAGACAATTGGGATGCTACAAGGGTTTTTGATGTGGCGCGGGATTGGATTGAGAGGATGAGACGAGGGAGATCGGGGTGGGTCCGCGTGAGGTGGATTGGGTGGGGTGCAGGCTCGCGACTAGCCAGGATGCCATGTCACCGATCCATACCAACTTGCCTAGATTGTAATCTTTTCCGTCCATTCTATTGATCCAACGGATGTGCTCGCATCTCTCCTTCTCTAAACTAGCGTTGTCCATCTATGACCATTTCGTTTTAGGAAATTATGACCTTCTTGACAAAACTGGTCATAATTCTTTAAGGTTTGGACCCTCCCAAATGCCTTACGACCATTTGGTTTAGAATGGTCATAGATCTATGACCAAAAAACACGTGGTCGTTAAGAAAAGGGTCACTAGTGAGCATATTTCTTGTAGTGAAATATTAGGTAGAGAGATATGATTGTATCTTATCTTGTACTTCAAGTTGACCCATTGTACGTCTATATATACTCGTCTATGAGGCTCAATAATACATCCATTATATTTCGCTAATCCCTCTCCCTCTCTATCATTCTACATGGTATCAGACTAATTTCGGTGCAAACCCTAGCCACCGCCGACACACTTCCGTCGCGCTTCCCCCGAGGGGATCGATCTCCATGATTTCCACCGGGGGCTACGCAAGCCGTAGCCGGGTTCATCCGCCGATCGACTGCCTTGGTGAGTCTTTTTTCCCGATCTCTAGATCGGTTTTTCTCTCCATCGGTCGTTCGATCGGTGTTTTCTTTTTTGATTTACCGATCATAGATCGGATTGAGTCGCCCACTATCGTTGTACTCACTGTGCCTCTACTCCGACCATCAGCACCGACGATCTACACCACACCCCATGCGCC
Source organism: Avena eriantha (assembly GCA_910589775.1). NCBI lineage: Eukaryota > Viridiplantae > Streptophyta > Magnoliopsida > Poales > Poaceae > Avena > Avena eriantha. Next base: position 302,960,125 of record OU342746.1, on the reverse strand, counting down.
TGCCTCCTCCGCTGTTGCACCTGCCTCGGCAGGCCGTCGCGCACCTCGACTGGCTGCTCTACCTTTCTCGGTAGGCTGTCACGGCCGTCCCCCTCAGATCGTCTTTGTCATCATCGCCTGGGACTTCCCCGGCAACGCCGCCATCGACTCCGATCTATGCGTTGTCCATGCCATGGCGCATACGGCGCACCATCGTTATGATCAACCGATCCCGTGCCCGTCTATGCCAAACACGTCCCCGAGCACGCGCCTACCACTGATCAAACTGCGGGTTGCCGTTGCGTCGCCCCTTCGGGCCACAATGCTGCTGCCTTAATCCTCGTCTACTAGTTGCCAATGCGCCTCACAAGCGTGTACGCACTGGTGGCCTCCAGCCGTTGCATCGACTCGCGCTATGCAGCTATGCTGCCCCATCGAGTCAGAGCATTGCTGCACGCAGTCTGCGTCACCGTCCCCGTGCACCGATGCCCTAGGCTATCTCCGTGCCACCTCCCACGGTGCGGGTCGCCCATGTCCGCGCATGGTCTTCGTCACGCCGGATTTTTCTTCGCCTACATTGAGTACCATCGTCGCGCATCGCGTCCAGCATGACCACTCCGGGTCGCCGCTGGTTTCACTGCCTACTACATCTTCGTCCACAATGACCTCATCGCCATCATCATCTCGTCCCTTACGACACTAGCGCATGATGGGTTCGTAGCATGGAAAACAAAAAATTTCTACCGCAAGAACGAACAAAACCTAGATCTAATCTAGATAAAAGCCAAGATCTAATCTATTAGATATGAGCAATGAGATAGATAGGAACTAACCCTCGTAGATCCGAAAGCGTTAACGAGATTAGATCTCGTGGTTGATGTAGTCGATCACTTGCCGATCTCAAGATCGTGTGGACGATCCTTCCAGCGTCGCGTTCCAGCAGCGCTTCCGCCCTCGGTCAAGTAGACGATCCTTCCGGCGCCACGTTTCGGCAGCGCTCCCGCAGTCGGTCACACGTGCGGAGTCGAAGCAGACCTTCCTCTCCCCATTCCAGCGAGCAGCGGAGGTAGTAGATCTTCTCCACGGAATCCCAGCAGCACGACGGCATGATGGTGGTGGTGGAGTAGAGAATTCTGCAGGGCTTCGCCTATGCCTGTGCAGAATATGGTGGAGGAGAGAGGCGGCAGAGATTGGACGTTATGAGAGCGTGGGAGGAGGGGGCGCCCCTGCCCCTCTATTTAAAGAGGGGAGGCGCCTAGGGAGGGGGAGTCCTTGTAGGACTCCCCTCCCTCTCTATGGCCGGCGGATTGGAGGTGGGGGGAGGAGTCCTCCTCCCCCACGAATCCGTATCTTGACCCACCAGGACTCCTTGATCCCTATCTTGATTTTCAAGCAAACTCCAAGATATCTTCTAGAACCTTCCGGAACATTCCGAAACCTTCTTGAATCCTCATACAAACACTCCAGAACATTTCCTATCTCATAAAATGATCTCCTATATATGAATCTTATTCTCCGGACCATTCCGGATCTCCTCGTGATGTCCCGAATCCAATCCGAGACTCCGAACAACATTCGGTCTCCAACGCACATTTCATATCTACTTAAAGCAACTTCGAACCTTAAGTGTGTCACCCTACGGTTCGTGAATATGCAGACATGACAGAGACACATCTCCTATCAATAACCATCAGCGGGACCTGGAGATCCATAATGGCTCCCACATACTCAACGATGACTTTGCGATCGATTGAACCACTTACATACGAAACTAATTCCCTTTGTCTCGAGATACTATACTTATCTGAGGTTTGATCGTCGGTATCTCCATACCTAGTTCTACCTCGTTACCGATAAGTACTCTTTACTTGTTCCGTGATATGTCATCCCTTGTGACCCAGTCACATGCTTGCAAGCTAACTAGATGACATTCCACCGAGAGGGCCCAGAGCATATCTATCTGTCATATGGATGGACAAATCCCAATCTTGGTTCATGCGCTTCAACACATACTTTCAGAATACCCAATGACACTTTTATAACCACCCAGTTACGAAGCGGCGTTTGATGTCATCAGAGTATCCATCCGGTGATGGTGATTAACATAACCTCATGGTCGAAGGAATAGGTTACTATGTGTTTGAAAGCTTACAGCAATACGAACTTAATGACTTGATCTTATGCTACGCTTACTATGGGTGTGTGTCCATCACATCATTCTCCTAATGATATAACCTTGTTATTAATCACATCCAATGTCCATGATCAGGAAACCATGATCATCAATTAATCAACAAGCTAGTTCAACAAGAGGCTTACTAGGGACTCTCTTATGTTTACAAAATACACATGTATTAGTGTTTCCTAATAATACAATTATAGCATGGGATGTAAACATTCATCATAAACACAAAGATATAATAATAATCACTTTTATTATTGCCTCTTGGGCATATCTCCAACAGTCTCCCACTTGCACTAGAGTCAATAATATAGATTACATGGTAATATGCCGAACACCCATGGTGTTCTGGTGTTGGTCATGCTTTGCCCTAGGGAGAGGTTTAGTCAACGGATCTGCCACATTCAGATCAGTGTGTACTTTGCAAATCTTTATGTCACCATCTCGGACATACTCGCGAATGGCGTGGAAACGTAGCTTGATGTGCTTCAGCTTGCTATGTGACCTTGGCTCCTGCGCATTAGCTATGGCACCTGTGTTGTCACAGTAGATGGCCATCGGGTCCAACGCACTGGGAACCACGCCGAGTTTAGTAATGAATTCCTTCATCCAAACGGCTTCTTGTGCAGCCTCCGAAGCAGCTATGTATTCCGATTCAGTTGAAGATTTCGCCACAACGCTTTGCTTCGCACTCCTCCAGCTCACTGCAGCACCATTCAAAATAAATACGTATCCCGATTGTGACTTCGAGTCATCCGGATCGGTGTTCCAACTAGCATTGGTGTAACCATTTACAACAAGCTGTTCATCACCTCCATAAGAAAGAACCATATCCTTAGTCCTATTTAGGTACTTTAGGATATTTTTGGCCGCTGTCCAGTGCTCCATTCCAGGATCACTTTGATATCTGCTAGTCAAACTAACAGCATGTGTTATATCCGGTCTTGTACACAGCATGGCATACATGATAGAACCTATGGCTGAGGCATAGGGGATGTTATTCATTTTCTCTCTATCTTCTGCCATAGCTGGACTTTGAGTTTTACTCAAGGTCTTACCTGACAACATGGGCACGAACCCTTTCTTGCTATCTTCCATTCTAAACTTCTTTAGAACTTTGTCCAAGTATGTACTTTGTGAAAGCCCTATTAGGCTTCTTGATCTATCTCTATAAATCTTGATGCCTAGAATGTATGCCGCTTCGCCAAGATGCTTCATTGAAAAACATTTTTTCAAATAGGTTTTGACGCTATTAAGAAGTTCTATGTCATTCCCAATCAACAATATGTCATCTACACATAGTACTAGGAATGCTACAGAGCTCCCACTCACTTTCTTATAAATACAAGCTTCTCCATAAGTTTGTATAAATCCAAAGTTTTTGATTACTTTATCAAAACGTTGATTCTAACTCCGGGATGCTTGCTTCAGTCCATAAATGGAGCGCTGAAGCTTGCATACCTTGTCAGCATCTTTAGGATCGACAAAACCCTTGGGTTGTACCATATACAACTCTTCCTCAATGTCACCATTAAGGAACGCCGTTTTGACATCCATCTGCCAAATCTCATAATCGAAATATGCAGCAATTGCTAACAAAATCCTCACAGACTTTAGCTTCGCTACTGGTGAGAATGTCTCATCATAGTCAACTCCTTGAATTTGTCGGAACCCTTTCGCGACAAGTCAAGCTTTATAGACGGTAACATTACCATCAGCATCTGTTTTTCTCTTGAAAATCCATTTGTTCTCGACAGCCTTACGGCCATCCGGTAAGTCCACCAAAGTCCACACTTGGTTTTCGTACATGGATCCCATTTCGGATTTCATGGCTTCTAGCCATTTGTCGGAATCTGGGCTCACCATAGCTTCTTCATACGTCGCAGGGTCATCAGCGTTGTCCACCAACATGACGCTCAAGGCAGAGTCATACCAATCAGGAGTGGTACGAACCCTCGTTGACCTGCGAGGTTCAGTAGTAACTTCGTTTGAAGTTTCATGATCATTATCATTAGCTTCCTCTCCAATTGGTGTAGGTGGCACAAAAACATCTTCCGGTGCTGCGCTACTCTCAAATCCGAGAGAAGGTTCAATAACCTCATCGAGTTCTACTTTCCTTCCAGTCACCTCTTTCGAGAGAAACTCCTTCTCAAGAAAGGATCCATTCTTTGCAACGAAAACTTTGCCTTCGGATCTATGATAGAAGGTATACCCAATTGTTTCTTTAGGGTATCCTATGAAGACGCATTTCTCTGCTTTGGGTTCTAGCTTATCAGGTTGTAACTTCTTTACATATGCTTCGCAACCCCAAACTTTAAGGAACGACAACTTAGGTTTCTTACCAAACCACAATTCGTACGGTGTCGTTTCAACGGATTTAGATGGTGCCCTATTTAAAGTGAATGCGGCTATCTCTAATGCATAGCCCCAAAATGATAACGGTAAATCTGTAAGAGACATCACAGACCGAACCATATCTAAGAGAGTTCGATTACGACGTTCGGACACACCATTACGCTGTGGTGTTCCCGGCGGTGTCAACTGTGAAAGTATTCCACATTTCTTCAAATGCATGCCAAACTCATAACTCAGATATTCACCTCCGCGATCAGAACGCAGAAACTTAATCTTCTTGTTACGATGATTTTCCACTTCACTTTGAAATTCCTTAAACTTCTCGAAAGTTTCGGACTTATGTTTCATAAAGTAGACACACCCATATCTACTCAAGTCATCCGTGAAAGTGAGAACATAACGATATCCACCACGCGATGCTACACTCATTGGACCGCACACATCGGTATGTATTATTTCCAATAAGTCTGTAGCTCACTCCATTGTACCAGAGAATGGAGTCTTAGTCATTTTTCCCATTAGACATGCTTCGCATCTTTCAAGTGATTCAAAATCAAGTGATTCAAGAAGTCCATCTGAATGGAGTTTCTTCATACGCTTCACTCCAATGTGACCAAGACGACAGTGCCACATGTATGTAGAATTATCATTCAATTTTATTCGTTTAGCATCTATGTTGTGAACATGTGTATCACTACTATCGAGATTTAGCAAGAATAAACCATTCATCTCAGGTGCATTAGCATAAAAGATATTACTCATACAAATCGAACAACCTTTATTCTCAGACTTAAAAGAGTAACCGTCTCGCAATAAACAGGATCCAGATATAATGTTCATGCTTAACGCAGGCACCAAATAACAATTATTTAAATTTAAAACTAATACCGAAAGTAGATGCAGAGGGAGCGTGCCGACGGCGATCACATCAACCTTGGAGCCATTTCCGACGCGCATCGTCACCTCGTCTCTTGCCAGTCTTCGTTTATTCCGCAGCTCCTGTTTCGAGTTACAAATATGAGCAACCAAACCAGTATCAAATACCTAGACACTACTACGATTACTAGTAAGATACACATCTATAACACATATATCAAATATACCTTTCTTCTTGATGTTGCCGTTCTTCAGATCCGCCAGGTACTTGGGGCAGTTACGCTTCCAGTGACCAGCTCCCTTGCAGTAGAAGCACTCAGTTTCAGGTTTAGGACCAGCCTTGGGCTTCTTAGCAGGTGCGGCAGCTTTCTTGCCGTCCTTCTTGAAGTTGCCCTTGTTCTTAGGCTTGCCCCGTTTCTTGAAATTGGTGGTCTTATTGACCATCAACACTTGTTGCTCCTTCTTGATCTCCACTTCAGCAGTTTTCAGCATGGACGACAATTCAGGCAATGTCTTGTTCATGCAGTGCATGTTGTAGTTCATCACAAAGTTCTTGTAACTTGGTGGCAGTGATTGAAGGAGACGGTGAATCCCCAATTCATTAGGAATCGATATTCCCAACTCTTGGAGCTTCTTTGCGTACCCAGACATGGTGAGCACGTGCTCGCTAACGGAGCTTCCTTCTTCCATCTTACAGTTAAAGAACTTCTTGGAGGCCTCATAGCTCTCCATGGCCGCGCGAGTCTCCTTAATGATCTCGAACGGGTCGTGGTGCTCAAAACGCTGTTGGAGCTCCGCTTCTAAACCGTACAGGATGGCACACTGAACTGTGGAGTAATGATTCTTCCGAGTGGCGAAAACATTCTTTTCGTCATCGGTGGCATTATCTACAGGTGGGTCACCTAGCGGTGCATCGAGCACATAGGTCAACTGACCAGCCCTGAGGACGATCTTCAGTCCACGGAACCAGTCCGTGAAATTGCTTCCATTGTTTTTAAGCTTTTCTTTCTCTAGGAACGCATTGAAATTGATGGAGGGGGTCGCCATAATCTACAACAATTTGCAAGTAGTTTAGACTAAGTTTATGACAAATTGAGTTCAAATTTAATTCTTAAACTAACTAGGTGAACTCCCACTCAAAACAACATCCCTCACATTGTCTTAGTGATTACACGAACCAAGTCCACTACACCAAGTCCGATCTTCACGAGAGAAGATGTAGTTTCATCGGTGAACAATCTTCATGTTCATCATATCAATTATATGACTCATGCTCTACATTTCGGTATTCCGTGTTCCGAGACCATGTCTGTACATGCTAGGCTCGTCAAGACAACCTCAGTTTCCGCATGTGCAAATCTGGCTTGCACCCGTTGTATGCACACGTAGAATCTATCACATCCGATCATCACGAGATGCTTCGAAACGACGAGTCTTAGCAACGGTGCCAACTAAGGGTGAACACTTTATTACTTGATATTTAGTGAGAGGGATCATCTTATAATGCTACCGTCACGATCTAAGAAATACAAGATACATAAATGATTAACATCACAGGCATTTCTTAATAAGTGTGATATGATATGGCCTTTTCTTCTTGTGCCTTTGATCTCCATCTCCAAAGCACGAACATGATCTCCATCATCACCAGCATTGCGTCAAGGTCAGTGGCGCCGCTTCATGGTTGTCCATCATCGCCAGCAACTATTACAACTACTTGGAATAAAGCTATTACAAGATGAATAGACACGCAGGTCTTAACAGAATTAAAGACAACCATTAGGCTCCTGCCGGTTGCCATATTACAACAAGGATCATTGCATACATCAAATACAATCACAATCACATGATGGCCATATCACATCACAGAACCCCTGCAAAAACAAGTTAGACGCCTCTAATTCTCTTTGCAAGTTTTATGTGGTTTGGGGCTTTCGCATAAGACCGATCTTACCTACGAACAAGAACCACGATGTTGATACAAGTGTTGTCAAGATGCTCATTGTAAATCGAATCTTAACTATGGTGGGAGAGACAGACACCCGCAAAGCCACTTGTGCAAAGCAAGTTGCACGTCAAGCGTGGAGCAAGTCTCATGTGCGATGACATGTAATGTTAGCCCGAGCCGCTTCATCCCACCATGCCGCAAGATACAAAGTACACGCTAAGACACCGACAACAAAAGCATCAACGCCCACAAAAACATTGTGTTCTACTCGTGCAACAAATCTACGCATAGATACGGCTCTGATACCACTGATGGGTTCGTAGCATGAAAAACAAAAAATTTCTACCGCAAGAACGAACAAAACCTAGATCTAATCTAGATAAAAGCCAAGATCTAATCTATTAGATATGAGCAACGAGATAGATAGGAACTAACCCTCGTAGATCCGAAAGCGTTAACGAGATTAGATCTCGTGGTTGATGAAGCCGATCACTTGCCGATCTCAAGATCGTGTGGACGATCCTTCCGGCGTCGCGTTCCTGCAGCGCTTCCGCCCTCGATCAAGTAGACGATCCTTCGGCGCCACGTTTCGGCAGCGCTCCCACAGTCGGTCACACGTGCGGAGTCGAAGCAGACCTTCCTCTCCCCGTTCCAGCGAGCAGCGGAGGTAGTAGATCTTCTCCACGGAATCCCAGCAGCACGACGGCGTGGTGGTGGTGGTGGAGTAGAGAATTCTGCAGGGCTTCGCCTATGCCCGTGCAGAATATGGTGGAGGAGAGAGGCGGCAGAGATTGGACGTTATGAGAGCGTGGGAGGAGGGGGCGCCCCTGCCCCTCTATTTAAAGAGGGGAGGTGCCTAGGGAGGGGGAGTCCTTGTAGGACTCCCCTCCCTCTCTATGGCCGGCGGATTGGAGGTGGGGGGAGGAGTCCTCCTTCCCCACGAATCCGTATCTTGACCCACCAGGACTCCTTGATCCCTATATTGATTTTCAAGCAAACTCCAAGATATCTTCTAGAACCTTCCGGAACATTCCGAAACCTTCTAGAATCCTCATACAAACACTCCAGAACATTTCCTATCTCATAAAATGATCTCCTATATATGAATCTTATTCTCCGGACCATTCCGGATCTCCTCGTGATGTCCCGAATCCAATCCGAGACTCCGAACAACATTCGGTCTCCAACGCACATTCCATATCTACTTAAAGCAACTTCGAACCTTAAGTGTGTCACCCTACGGTTCGTGAATATGCAGACATGACAGAGACACATCTCCTATCAATAACCATCAGCGGGACCTGGAGATCCATAATGGCTCCCACATACTCAACGATGACTTTGCGATCGATTGAACCACTTACATACGAAACTAATTCCCTTTGTCTCGCGATACTATACTTATCTGAGGTTTGATCGTCGGTATCTCCATACCTAGTTCTACCTCGTTACTGATAAGTACTCTTTACTTGTTCCGTGATATGTCATCCCTTGTGACCCAGTCACATGCTTGCAAGCTAACTAGATGACATTCCACCGAGAGGGCCCAGAGCATATCTATCCGTCATATGGATGGACAAATCCCAATCTTGGTTCATGCGCTTCAACACATACTTTCAGAATACCCAATGACACTTTTATAACCACCCAGTTACGAAGCGGCGTTTGATGTCATCAGAGTATCCATCCGGTGATGGTGATTAACATAACCTCATGGTCGAAGGAATAGGTTACTATGTGTTTGAAAGCTTACAGCAATACGAACTTAATGACTTGATCTTATGCTACGCTTACTATGGGTGTGTGTCCATCACATCATTCTCCTAATGATATAACCTTGTTATTAATCACATCCAATGTCCATGATCAGGAAACCATGATCATCAATTAATCAACAAGCTAGTTCAACAAGAGGCTTACTAGGGACTCTCTTATGTTTACAAAACACACATGTATTAGTGTTTCCTAATAATACAATTATAGCATGGGATGTAAACATTCATCATAAACACAAAGATATAATAATAATCACTTTTATTATTGCCTCTTGGGCATATCTCCAACAGCGCAAAGATTCATGATGGTCGCTGCCCTCGCACGTTCGGTACTTGCAACATCGGTACGTCCTTTCATCCTCGACGCGTTCTCGGGTCTGGCAAACTCAGATCGGCGCCTCGTCTACATTGTCATTGACAACATCTTGTTCGGCATCGACCTCTATGACCCCCCTGACCGCGTCACCGACGAGTTCTTCTTTGCGTTCTTGGTTCTGGCAAAACCAATGTATGCATTCGTTACCGATGTGCGCCTAGTTCTGGCAAAACTATGATCACACCTCATCCTCGATGGCTCAAACCGCATCGGCTCTGGCATCACCACCTTCGACGACTGCCTCAACGCGTCTCCGTCATCATCCTCGCGCACTATGCGCACGCGGCTTCATGTGCAACTACCTCAACATCGGCAATCTCGACCATGACTTCGACCACGGCGACCCCTCGCATGACTACATTGACCACGACACCGTCCCATGCTCTCGGCTCCCTCAATATCGGCACAAGGTCTACCACCTCGCTTGAGTTTCTCATCAGCTTTCTCTACAGTACAAGCTATCGCGACGTGACACCGTTCATGATGTTACCGCTCGGACTATGGGGGATGTTAGCCTACTGGATACTACTTCGGTTTATCTCCACTTCTTCAGTATGATCGTTCGTGACGTTCCAGTTGTTCCCAACGCATATTGCGTTAGTAAAATATTAGGTAGAGAGACAAGATTGTATCTTGGCTTGTACTCCAAGTTGATCCCTTGTATGTCTATATATACTCGCCCATGATGTCCAATAATACATCTACCATATTCCGTAAATCCCTCTCCCTCTCTATCGTTCTAGAATTTTCATATTTGTTTTCGAGTTTTTTATATTCGTTTCCGTCTCGAAAAATTATGAAAACAAATGTGACACCGGCCAGTTTCATCCGTTTCCGCTCTATTTTCATTCTGGTTAAAATTTGTGCCGCGAGTAATATAGACAAAAAACAAGTAATGTCATTTAACATATGTGAACAAGACATGTGGGTCAATTTGAGAACTTGGAAGCTTGGAACCCTATAGTAACATAGACATTTATTGTTTGAGGCTACATACACTTTACCATAGTCAACAGTAGTACTCAATAATACTCATCTTAATAATAACTCTTCTGTTAATCTAAAAAAAACTCTTCTTACTCGTCACTATCTTTTTTTTGCGGGTAGATTGTGTCAATTATGGGCGAAGTTGGATAAAATCCGCATGATATCTCCCACAGGCTAGCCTCAATATCTCTGTGAGTTTAGTCAAAAAGAAAAGAAAATATCTCCATGGGTAAAAAACAGCGCCGCCGCGACGACCACTGTACAGAAAATCTCCCAAATCTCTCTCCGCCCCGCTCGCACGTCGCCCCGCCTCCTCCTCTTCCCGCCCATCCCCGCCTCCATGGACCAGCTCCACAGCAAACCAAAGCAGATCCCACCACGCGAGACCCACAAGCAGTATCTCAAACTGCAAACACCAACCCCCACCGAGAGATCAGCGCTCCTAGAAGTTCCCGCCAGTCCTCCACCCAACCAGCGGCGAGCTCATAAACCCACGCCTCCCGTGTGAAACCCCCATTCCGCAATCCACATTGCCCACCTCTCTCGCGGGCTTCGTTTCAAAGTCGGAAAAACCCTAGCCCACCCACGCGCGCGGCGGCGAATCTCGACCGATCATCGATGCCGCGGAGAGGCGGGGGCCCGGGGAAGGGGAGAGGACGGCGAGGAGGCGCCGCCGCCGCTCGGCCGCGGGACGGGCGTGCCGTGGACGTCGGCGTGATCGAGCTCAGCGACGGTGAGTGGACTGGATTGGGGTTTTCAGGCGCACGCGTGTGGTGTTTGTTTTCGCCATATGGTTTAGGGATGGATACGGCATTAGGTGATTAATTCCTCTCGGCATTTCGCTGGATTTGTGAGGTATTTCAGTCGCGCAGTCGTAGGCTGGAATTTTTAGCGAGTTTTGGTGGTGTTTTTTTCTCGACCGGGGCTAGAAATTACCGGCATTTGCCATATGCCCGCGCCTGTCGATTTCGTATTTTTTTCGGCTGGGGGCTGGAAATTACCGGCATTTTCCATCCGTGTGCACCGCTCAATTTAGTATTTCCCAGCCAGGGCTGGATATTACTGCATCTCGGGCATTTGACATATGTGTGCAACGATTGATTTCGTATTCCAAGAGTGCACCGATCGGCTTAAACAAGACCGGAAACAAATAATCCTCCATTTTTGCGGACGGATTCTTTTTGACGCAGTTTATTCTTAAATTTTTTCATGCCCCAACGTCTGTCTTGTTGCTCCGTTGCTGTGTTGATCATTGCTTAAGTGCAGAATTCAGTTCATATGTTTACATCTTTCTCAATGGATCTAAAATGGTAATGTAACCTTGCAATTATTTTTTCAGATGATGTGGAGTCAGGTCCTCAAGCGAAGGCACTAAACAGAGAAATTGCCAGTGCGGAGAGATGTGCGGCAGAAGTCTCTGAAGCGCGCCAGTGCGATTCACCTAAGCAAGGTGAGCTCAAATTCCTCATGTTTGATGCCTCAGATGTGAAAACCTATTCATATTCTATACCCAAATTAATTCTCTGCCTTTTTCATGTTGATGACCGAATGATAGTTTCCACAAGGAACCTGGGGCGTCTCAGGAAGCGAACAGCAGCTAGTGTTGCTGCAACGGCAGAGGTTCCTGATGTGATGCCGAGTGATGGCGAAGGTCTGTGTGATGGAGGAAAGCTGACTGCTCTGAATTTTCTCATTCCTTGTGTTGTCAACTGGCCATAGTGTTTGATGCCATAATGTTCATTTGTTTGGATATTTTTTCTAGATGCTAGAAACTTTACATATCTCATGAAATTTGAATAGCCTCCATATAGGAGAGGATGCTTTAATGGTGTGGTATACTGTAGGTTTGAGCTTGCGTAGGAGACCATCTGATTTCCGATGATGATAAGTGCCATATTTGATTTGCTGTACATAATCAGTCAAATTACCTGCACAATTGTGTGGCTAGAAAGTAAGGTGCATACATTTTGTTTGTGAACATTAAATTTCTTATGCAACTGCACAATTGTTATCTACTCCCCCATCCCAAAATAGACATCGCAAAATTTATTGAAATTTGGATGTATCTAGACACTATTCAACACTTATTTTGAGATGGGAGTATGATTAATTAGTGACTAATCTGCTGTTCTGTGTCATTATTATGTTTACACATCAACATCTGAGTCTCGATTGTTTACCTCGATTCGTATGGAACTTTCTAGCCTCTTAGAGGGACCATGTATGCTTATTTTGTGTAAAACTGTCCAATAAGATAAGAGATGTACTACAGTTACAGAAAGTTATGACTTGTTTAATAATTTTGACCCACAATACTAGTTTGAACTTATCTTTACAGCAGCTGGCGAGATGTTGCCTCCTCGCAGAAGGTCCAAACGCCTGCTGAGAAAACTAACTGGAAAGCAAGATTTGCTTGGTAGTGGAAGTGAGGATGATGTATTTGTGAACAGTGAGGATGGTAAGAGTGGTCCGCTTGCAGTCTTGAAACTTAAGATGTATGGATTAATGAATTTGTTGTGTATGTCTTGTTTTGTTGACTCTGGACGCTTTTCTTTGCATAGATTTAGCATAGCTACACAAAGTTATGGTTTGTGTTTGAATTTTGACTCACGATATTAGTTTGAACTTGTTCACACAGCAGGTGGGCAAATGTTGCCTCCTGGTAGGAAGTCCAAGCGCCTACTGCGAGAATCAATCAGAAAGCAGAATTTGGCTGACAGGGACACTGAGGTTTATGTTTTTGCAAATAGTGAGGATGGTAAGTGTGAGCTATTTTACAGATTTTGTTACTAAGTTGTAAGAAATAGAGTGAAGTTGTTATTCATGTGTTGCTTTGTAAACTCTGAATGGTGTTTCAGAGTCCCTGAATTTGGTCCAGCAAAGAAGGCCAAAACGACTAAGAAAGAAACTTCTATCTGAATATTACAGTGGTGAAGTTACTGACAATAAAGACACCTGGCGAAGTAGCTCTGATGGTATGCTTGCTGTGTTCAGTTTATTGTGTGTTTACTCTTTCCTAATAAATAAAATCCTGATAAAACTTTTACCAGCATGATTGCAAATAATTCAAAATTTGCATTGTCTAGATGATGATCATCTACCTGCTCAACGAAGATCAAAGCGCCTTCGGCACATGGTGGGAACTAGATATCAAGAATATGACGACGATTCTGATACTGACACTGATGAGAGTAAGTGGGCATCCTTTGAAGTAAATATTTTTATCTACATGTTTATATCATGATTCTCTTCTTCTGTGCACCATGTGTTTTGCTTAATAAACTTGTCATATGCATTTTCTGAGGTGAATTAAGCAGCCTTTGGGAAGTCTTTATTTTATTTTATTTTATTGAAAATGACTAGATTTAAAAACTAAAGATGTGGTTCAGATAATATTTACAACGGCACTGAGCTTTCTGTTTCATTGCACAGTATTCATGGTTTGTTTTTGTACTGGGTCAAACTTGCAACCTTCTCTTAAGCTCCCAATATAATTTGATCAAATGTCTTATTAGCAGCTAAATATTTTTGTTAGACAAGTGACAGAATTAAGATTTTTTGTTAAGAAACAAGCATATTCAGTAAGCAGAAGGAGAGATTAAGCAGTACACCTATTAAGCTCCCTAGCTTCTATTTATATTCTGCTAATGGGGCGATGGTGTGCTATTCAAATGAGTTGACATAATTGGACTGCTCTGAAATCATAACAGATCATAGGAAGCCAATTCCATGCAGAAGAATGTCGAAGCGCTTACAAGAGAAACGGAAGGCTGATCATATTTCAGATGTAAATTCTCAAAAAGAAATGGTTTCATTAACTCCTGCTTTTCATGAAGTGATAAATGTTTCATGTTCATTTTTAGGAGAGCTGTACTGAAGCTTCTTCGTGTATGTTATCAGCGTCTTCATCTTCAGGATCAGGTAATAAGCAATCTATTTGTTGAGAAGTTTCAGTTTAATAATCACCCACGTTGTTGATGCTTTACTCTGCGCAGAATATTCTAGAACTCCTGTAGTACCATGATGTATGTATCATGCATGTGTGTATGATGCATGCAATAATGTTCTCGAGTGACATCTTATCACTGGATATTACAGCTATACGTCCTTCGTTATACTTGTTGCGGTAGTCTGCAGATTCAGTCATACATTTTTCTGCCTTTTGTTGACCTATTGGATACTTGGATCCTTGTTTTGAGGTTGATCTTCTAACATGACATTTGTGTTGTACATATATGTTTTCTATCAGATGATGAGTTATTGCGGAATACTGTAAAACCTCACAATAGCACTTCTGCTGGACCTATGTGTTCAATATGTAAGGTATTATTTTCGTGAGAAATTTGCAAGGTTTGCTCGCACAATATTGTTTTGCATTGCCTTTTAGCCATATGTGCAATCTTATTTGGTCTATCTGTGTGTAGAGTGGAACTGGCAGCTGTCTTCTAATCCAATGTCAGAATGCTAGTTGTTCTTGTAGCTTCCATAGCTTCTGTCTTGATCCTCCTATGCAAAACAGCGAAGGCATCTTGGAATGTCCTCTGTGCCAAATCAATCAAGCTTCCTTGGCTAAGGGGACAGAAGTGAATCCCTCAAAAAAGATCCAAAGGTTTGTAGGCTGCAGACGGGTGATTCTTCAGGAGTCAGATTTTCAGTATCAGTTCCTTGTGAAATGGCATCTACTTTCTCATCATCATGACTCCTGGGTATATTTTCCTCCTTGACACTCTTGTTTAATGTAGTTACCTTGGAAATGCAGTTTCCCTCTATCGCACAAGCTCTATAGATGATATTTTTGTTTCAGAAATCAAATTATGTTATTGAGTGAGTTTTCTTTATGGACATTCTTCATAGCTTCCTGTATTATGAATTTATGACAACACCCTGAACTAGTTTGTATTGGTAAGGCTAAAAGTGGAGCTTGCACTCCTGAATGAAATATCACACTTGGGACCAATTTTTATACCCTCTATTAGACTTTCTTACCATAAGTACATGCATGATTATAGCCGCCTAGAGATTTCCTTTGTTAAATGACTCTCTGCTGCATTTTGAAAAAGATTTCATATGTGGTCACTATTATCAATGTAAGATTGTAATTGTTTTAATGAGAAATTGAATTTTACATGCCCTAGGTTCCCCTTGATTGGCTTCTTGATTTCAATCGTCTACGGGCACAAACCTACATCAGGAACAATGCGTAAGCCCTCTGTTTTTATTCATTTATAATTCTTTGTGTTATCTTGTTGTCACATAGGAACCAATTTTTCTAAAGCCAATTATCTATGCTGATAAAAATTTCTTTGTTGATGTTATATAACTATTTATGTAATCTGAACAGTCTAATAGACTGCTTTAGAGAACCCTATCAATAGCGTGACATGATCAGCCTTTCCAGCAGTGTTTCTTTTGCAGTTTTAATCTGCTATCTACTGAGTTGTTTTGCTCCTTCTCAGTACTAAATAACACTCCTATGATATTTGCATGCACCAAGAAGAACATTGAACAATACTGAATTTATAACTGCCATTTCCTTTTTTGATTTATTATGTGCTGTGCTCTTAATTGGAATGACTCCTTTTGTTTACTGTTTCTAATGATCTTGCAAACTTATGCAACAGATTGCCTAAGGAGGTCCACACGGATGATGAGAGGAAACCAGAATGGTTTGAAGTAGATCGTGCCATTGCAATTCGTCGGAAGTCTGACCCTCATGGTTTTTGTGACATCTTGGCTAATTTTCAAGATAATGTAGACTTTGAGGGCTTTGAGTTCCTTGTGAAATGGAAAGGTCTTGATTACTGTGATGCTACATGGGAGCCATATTCGACTGAAGACGTGCAATCGGCTGTTTCTATGCTTGTCGAAAGGCATCAAAATACTTTAAGAAGAGCAGATTGTGTCAGCCAAATGAACACTGATGAAATGATACCAGAAAATGTACACAGTAGTGCTTTATATGATTATCAGCTTCAAGGATTACAATGGATATTTGACAACTTCAAAGCTAGGAGAAGTGTTATTCTTGCTGGTATGTCCATGAACTCTAACAACTTAATTCATGCAGTTATACTTTTTTCTATTATTTCAGTACATTATCTAGGTATTGTGCAGGAATATCTTTACAATTATCTCAGAATTTTTGTTCCTTCTGAAATATATGTTTTTAAAAGATACTTTTAACAGTACTCCTCACTGATGTAGTTTTAAAAAAAATTATTGCATGCATTTCTTGGTAATCTATACATGTTAGCAGCTTTTTGGCATATCCAATATGCTTGACTGCTCTGTTCTTATTGATATTTTCGTGTAAAGAAAATAATGGTAACTCTTTGTATTTCCTTTTCCTTTGCCAGATGAAATGGGTCTTGGCAAAACCGTCCAAGTTGTTTCCTTTCTCAGCCACATAATCAAGGGAAGTTTCACAACATCTCCTGCATTGGTCCTAGCTCCCAAGAGCATCCTACTCCAATGGAAAAAGGTTTGTATAACTTTTCATGATCTTCTGCCATATTGCTCTGAATGTTGTAGTACAGGAACTTAAAAACATTGTCCTTAATTCTTACCTTCATGATTAAAATCTTTGTGCTTTATCAGATTTATTTATTATTTTAGCTGTGCAGTCTGTAATTTCTGGGTGCATGCTTTGTGCTAGGAATTTGGACGCTGGGCACGCGATCTAAATATTGTTGTTTACCAAGGAGATAAGGACTCCAGGAAGTGTATTCAAGATCATGAAATGTACTCTTCTGAAGGAAAGACTTTATTTGACGCTCTTGTGACAAGTTACGAATTTGTCCAACTTGATAAAGCTGTCCTACAAAAAATTAAGTGGTCATCGATTGTCAGTAAGTTTTCTGGATTATAGTTGTCGTGGGGCTATCTGATTCTGGACGTCTCCTTTATTAGCGTGCAAGTTACCACTTTTGCTCATTATCTCCTTTTTCATTTCAGTTGATGAGGCACACAGACTGAAGAAGCTTGATTGCAATCTTGCATCGTGCCTAAAACGATATAGCTCAGAGTTCCGGCTGCTACTTACCGTAAGTCTTGCTCTTACCTATACATTGTTCTTTTATGTTGCATCCTTTACAATTTAAATGCTGTTAGTAACCCCAAGACTAGACTGCTTCCTGCTCAGTACTTGTGAATGGTCATCTCCACACTGATAAATGGTTCTGAACTGGTGGTAGACTTGGAGGCAACTATGAGTCGGACTGATTCTGGACATTCCATTTGTTTACTGCAAAACACTATACTACTTAAAATTTTATTTAACCCAAATACTTCAAAATTTTACTTCAATTTTCATATTATATATTGTATCATAAAGACTCATTCATGAAATATGTCATCACCGATTTGCAAACATACCACTCCCTCCGATCCAAATTAATGGACTCAGGTTTGTCTAGATTTGGATGTATCTAGCACTAAAATATGACTAGATACATCTGAATCTAGACAAATCCGAGTCCATTAATTTGGATCGGAGGGAGTAGCATATCACCGATTTATTTGTTTTAAAAGAGATCTCTATGCAGCTTTTTTATCAGAATGAGGTTTACAGGCTTTTAGGGGTATATGCCATCATTTGCCCCTCTTGTTTGCAATACGAAGAAAAAGCATCCCCCTCCTCTTGTATAGCATTCCAAAATAGCTAGATTTCATGTTGACTCTGAGGATGCCTAGTTGTGGTAGCAATTTGCTATGTAAGTGACATATGGGCTGGTAACATATTTCTTCCCATCGAAGTGCAAATTGACTTTTTTGTAATTTAATCTTGTGCTTGGACCTTGTTCCTTTGTTTTCTCTTCAGGGAACGCCGTTGCAAAATAATATCCTGGAATTGTTTTCGTTGCTTCATTATATTGATCCAGATGAGTTCTCTGACCCAAAGGCTGATGGGTTGTTCTTACCAATTGAATCTGGACGGGATTTGACAATAGATGAAAAAATTGCTCGCATTCATGATATTTTAAAGCCCAGGTGATTATTTTTGTGTCTAATATTTAGCTATCTACTTCATTTGTTGGATACCTTGGATGTGGCTCTTAGTTCTTTCATGTTTGATTTGCTAGGATGTTGAGGCGATTGAAATCAGATGTGCTAAAAGATTCTATGCCAACAAAGAAGTGGGTAGAAGTTCCATGTGCACTTACAGATTCTCAAAGAGACCTTTACATAAATATTTTAGAGAAGAACTACTCGAAGCTGAACAGTGCTATTCAGTATGGTTAGTTCAAGATTCACTCTCTTGCTTTTATCGTTAGCATACACTGTACCACTTCGGGTACATCCAAATCTTTTTCTCTTGATTGAGCTGGTCTGTGCTATTTTTTCTCTTGGACATGTATCCATGTTACACAAAGAAATTGTCACCACTCAACATTTTCATCTTATCTTAGAAAAATCTGCACATGTGGTAGGAAGCATGTTGTCTTTGTTCACAAACTTATTTTTTTAATGAAATATCACAAAAGATGAGTCAATATCCAAAATGACTATACTATCTCTATGTTGGCCTTATGTACTTACCGCTAGCGAACTCTTATTTTACATTGGGGCTGACAGAGCTTTGTGCACTTTTGCAGGCAAAAAGCTTTCTCTGAACAACATACTCATGGAGTTGAGAAAATGCTGCAATCACC
The DNA here is from genome assembly GCA_910589775.1 of Avena eriantha. Lineage (NCBI taxonomy): Eukaryota > Viridiplantae > Streptophyta > Magnoliopsida > Poales > Poaceae > Avena > Avena eriantha. The sequence continues at coordinate 302,940,996 of OU342746.1, read as the reverse complement.
CGGTAACTTTTGCTTCCATTTTAGTTCATGAACTTTGCTACATTTTGTTCGCTTGAACTAAACCTCTTTCTCCTTGTAAACATATGGAATTCTGTGTGTCTGGATATTTTATGATATTTAACATTTTGACAACGGTGTGTGTGAGGTGCAGCATGACATAGTTAATGCTAAAGAGAAGATTAAAATTAACCTCACTTTTCTTTGCATTACTTATCCATTTAATTGCTGCATTCTGTAGTATCTTTTCATGCAATCTATGCTAAATATTTGTCTTGCTCTTCAAGCTAATTTGTTACCCCTTTTCCAGTATCTATTTCCAGGACTGGAAGTTAAACAGCATGCAGGAAAAGATGTTTTCCAATCACTTGTTTCTGCATCTGGGAAACTTAAACTCTTACACAAGGTACCTTCACCTACGTACTATTATGTTCTATCTAGGCACTGCATGCTAAATGTGTTCCATGACTTATTTTCTCTTTCTGTCCCAGTTTGCTGTTGGACTTAACATACTAAACAATTGACTACTGTTGATCTGCAGTTGCTTCCAAAATTGAAAGAAAGGGGGAACCGTGTACTGATTTTTTCCCAGATGACCAAGATGCTTGATATTCTGGAGGACTTTCTTTATTCCCTGGGATACAAATATGCACGGTATGGTTCATGAATCAACCCTGCATTTATCTTGCTTTTCTGATGCATAGATTACTCCATTTGTCTTATCTTACAGTGATGCTCATACTACTTTCTTAGCTCATTCCCACTGAGTATAACTGTCATTCTTTCTCTTTGTTTTTCACTTCATATTTGTTTTGGCACGCAGCATTGATGGACAGACATCACTCTCTGCAAGGCAGGAGAGCATAAAAGAATACAACAACAATGAAAGTGAAACATTCATTTTCTTGATGTCAACGCGTGCTGGTGGTCTAGGTATTGACCTGGTATGAATCCTAATCCTTCCAGATTTGTTTCTGTTTTCACATTTATGCCACTGAACTAATAATGTTCCCTATTAATGGCAGCCTGGTGCAGATAGAGTCATCATCTATGGTTAGTGGTTATAATCATCTTTCTGTTGATTTTCTTCTGCTCATTGACTTGCATCCTCTTGGCACTAATTCGGCATCCATGTGTTCAGATCCTGACTTCAACCCATTCATGGACTTGCAAGCGCAGTCCCGGGCTCACCGGATTGGCCAGACCCGACCGGTGGTTGTTTACCAACTTATCACAAAATGTTCTGTTGAAGAGAAGATACTGCAGAAGTCTAAGCAGAAGCTGGCCATTGAAAATATGTTAATGAACTCTTCCAAAAAGCCCAGTGCAGATGAGCTGCAGCCTATACTACTACATGGAGCCAAGACCATTGTGGACAAGAAGAAGATCAATGCTACATCAATCCATTATGACGACGAGGCCATTGAGAATCTCCTCAAGTTGGATCCTTCTAGTGGTGAGATGTGCTCTTCAGATGACAATGGTTATCTTGGGAGCATCGTGAGCTTTGCTCATGGCGACGAGAATGAAGGACCTCTCTCACCCAAGGCTGAGGATCTGAAAGTTTTCAAGCCTGCTACCCCCAAGGTGGAGCTTCTTGGCCGTGGGAGACGGCAAAGGAATGTCGTGAAATACTCTGATGAGTTTGATAATGAAGACAGCGAAGACATGTATTCTCCACAAGTTTCCTCGGAGTCAAGTAGCTCTTCCTCGGATGATGAAACAGAGCGAGAAATTCATGAAGTAGCAAGCATGGAGCCTGATGAAGTGGCTGTAAAGACTGAAGTGGTGACCGTGGAAGCTGCTCCTGTACTCGACAGTCAGTTGACTTCCTCGTGTGATGGCGATGCCTGAAGCCTCACCTGACATTTGATGCAGAAACCGTCTGGTCTAGGAAGTAGAAAAGCCCTTATTTTGTATAGGGAATGTATGTATGCTTAGGTGGTAATGTGGGGAGGTAATGTGTGGCTTATTTATATGTCGGAATCTTTTGTGGCATTTGGTGACTTTTGGTGTAAACTGATGACATCCTACTTCCAGTTTAGTGAACGATGACGGTGCCGATTTAGCTATGGTTATGTCTATGTTAAATTGCCATTTGAACCTTTTGCAATTTCCATGCATAATCGTGAGTGCTGCTACCTTCTAACACTACAATAGACACTTGCAGTTGACCAATAACATGTAGAGTTTCCTCTCTTTTTTTGGCAAGAAGCTGCCAGCATCAACAGAGTTCTCATTCGAAATATACATTCACAAAGGGGTGTGACGATTCAATCAGATATATAGGCAGAAACCTTTCCGTCTCACACTCCCAAGCCACCAACTTTATAAGACTCCTGATGAGCGGCGCCACCGTCCATGGCCGCCCGAGCGAAGCAGCTCCACGCGCATTACCTTACAGCCGGGTGCGCCGACCCTGACAAGTGGGCTCGCCTCGTCAAGGAATACGCCGGCAATTCCTTCCTCAGGCACGCCGCCCTCGTCTACTCCAAGAACCTGCCCCGGCAAACACACCACCTGCCCCTCATACCCTTCCTCCTCAAGGCTGCCGCCTCCTGCCCCCGGTGGCCTGGCCTGGACCTCGGCAGGTCGCTCCACGTTGAGACCATCAAGGTCGCCTTCGCCCGCGACCTGCTCGTGGGCACCACGCTGGTGTCGATGTACTGCAAGCGCGGCCTCCTCGCCGATGCGCGCCGCGTGTTCGACGGAATGCCCGACAGGAACGTCGTCACCTGCAACGCGATGCTCGACGGGTACGCCGCGGCGGGTGACATGGCCCAAGCGGAGGCCCTTTTCTGCCGCATGGGCTCCCAGACGGCCGTCACATGGTCGACGCTGATCCGCGGGTTCGCGGACAAGGGCGACATGAAGGAGGCACGCAGGTGGTTCGGCATGACGCCCCTGGGCATGCGGACCGTCGTCACGTGGACCGTGCTCGTGCAAGGTTTTGTGGCCGCCGGGGATATGGAGACTGCGAGGGAGGTCTTTGACGCGATGCCCTCGAGGAACGCGTTCGTGTGGTCGTTCATGGTCACCGGATACTTCAAGGCTGGCAGTCCAGACGAGGCGCGAGCAATGTTCGACAGAATCCCTGCGCGGAACTTGGTGCACTGGAACGCGCTGATTGCTGGGTACGCGCAAATCGGGTGCTCCGAGGAGGCATTGCGAGCTTTTAACCACATGTTTGAGGACAGGGTCAAGCCGGATGAGTTCACCATGTCCAGCGTGATGTCTGCCTGTGCGCAGCTCGGGTCACTAGAGCTAGCGAGAAAGGTTCACGAGTTCATCGACCAGAAGCGTATCCTAAAGAACCCGTTCGTTTTGAATGGCCTTGTTGATATGTATGCCAAGTGTGGTGACCTCGCGTATGCGCGGAAGGTCTTCGACAACATGCAACAGAGAAACACGGAATGCTGGAATACCATGATCTCCGCGCTTGCCAGTCATGGCCGGAGCGATGAGGCGATACAGTTGTTCTCTTGGATGGAGTGTTCGAAGCAGAAACCTAATGAGATCACGCTTCTCGCTGTGCTTGGAGCTTGCACGCACGGAGGGTTTGTGGAGGAAGGTCTGAGAATTTTCAACAGTTTCAGCCTGTACGGAGTTGCTGCTGGTGTGGAGCATTACGGTTGCCTGGTGGATCTCTTGGGCCGTGCTGGAAGACTTGAGGAAGCTTATGCGATTGTCAAGAACATGGCGGTGGAACCCAACGAGGTCATCTGGGGCTCTCTTCTTGGAGCTTGCAGAGGCCGTGCCAATCGAGAGATGTCTGAACGTGTGTCGGATGACATCAACCAGTTGCGCTCTGATCGTGCGTCAACTAATGATGCAGAGTACATCTTGCTGTCAAATATCTTGGCCGCGTCGGAGAGATGGGAGCAGGCAGAGCGCATCAGGAGAAAGATGGCAAGCCATGGGGTTGAGAAGACTCCAGGGTGCAGTACAGTTGAGTTTGACATTTCTGAAAACAAACTGTATTGCAGACAGTAGTGTACATTATTCCAGCTGCATCAGCTGTAAGTTTCATTTCATTTTGTCTCTGATGTTCTGCTATAAAATCTCTGACGGAATATTGTAAAATCCCATGATCAATGCATGCTTGCTGGCTTATTGTTTTTTGTGCAGCTGGGGATTGTGCTTCCATTGGAATATGCGTTCGTTATAGATTCATAGAGTTCAACTGTTTCAACCTAAGCCATCTTTGTGAAGATTCTGAAATAAAACATTTCCTCCATGTTTCCAAATCCAAAAGGCACTAGTATAAACTAACTTTGCAAAGAAAAGGAAAAACATAAGAACGCAGACAACGACATGCCATGGTCATCTCTGTCTCAGGAGTCGGACCAACACTACAGAACCACTTCCCTATCATAGATCCAGCTGAACTTGACCTTCCTGGGCTCGTCCTTCTTGGCCCTGTCGGCCGCCCTCTCGGCCGCCCGCCGCATCCTCGGCGCGAGCCCGCAGACGAAGTCCCGTGCCCTTCGTCCCTCGCTGGAGAGCCCGCCCTCCAGCGTCTCCAGCTTCCACCGCTTGACGAGGAACTCGACAATGTCAGTGTAATCCCTTGCAGTGTACACCCCGAGGCGCTGAGCAACGGAGGCGAAATGCTCGAACAGGTTCATGTCGCTGCCGTCGTGCATGAGGTGCGCGGGCATGGTGATCCGCTTGCGCATCATGTCGGCGATGGCGAGCACGGCGCCGTCCGGGTCGAGCCTGAGGAGCTGCTCCACGATGCGGCTGTAGGCCGTCTCGTGCCGCTTCTCGTCGGCGGCGATGGTGCCGCAGACGCGCGCCAGGACGTCGTCCCCGCGCGCCCTGGCGAGCCGCGCTGTGTTGCCGTGGGAGACGGCCGTCGCGCGCTCCTGGAAGCTGGTGTAGACGAAGCCCAGGTACGGGTTGTTCTCGGTCCTCGGGTCCATCCCGGAGCCGATGAGGTACTGGACGGTCTTCTCGACCATGCGCATGTCGACGCGGCCGGAGAGGTACATGTACTTGTTGAGGATGTCGCCGTGGCGGTTCTCCTCGGCGGTCCAGGCGCGGGTCCAGACGGCCCAGGGGCAGGCGCTGGCGCCCGTCTCGTCGCGCACGCCGTCCAGGGTGTTGATCATGGTCTGGTACGTGGGCAGCGCCTCCTCCGTGACCATGTCGCCCACCAGCACCACGAAGTACTCGTCGGGCAGGGCAGCGGCGCGGGCCCGCAGCTCGCGGACCTCGTGCTCGAACATCTCGGTGGACGAGTCCGGCAGGAAGTCCGTCGGCTGCCAGCAGTCGTCCACGGGCTTGAGAAGGGGGAGCAGCGACCCCGCCGCCCAGCCCTGCAGCGACCGGAACACCTCCTCCTTCTCGGGCGGCATCGAGTGCGTCACGCGGTGCGGCACCGCCGTCGGTGGTGCCGCTCCCAGCGCCACGGCGGACACCCGGCATTGTCGGCGCGAGATGGGCAGCACCGCCGGAAGGTGACCGGGGACGCAGAGGGTGCCCTGGGCCTGCATGGCTGTGGCTCTGACAGTGAGCGACTCTAGTGAAAGTGATGTGAGTAGTGGTGACTGTGAACGACTGTCGTGTGGGGGCTCGTAATATATACTGGGTGGGTGGCTGGCTGGCTGGCTGGCGTGCGTGAAACCAGTGGGTGCAGTGGTTTTCCGGGGCAGCCTAGGTTGATTCTGTGGACGGCGGGTCGAGCTAGAGACCGTGGTCCGCCCCCTGGTTCAGCTACTGATGCATGCGGTGCGGAAGTGTTCAGTGTTGCCATGTCGCAACTCGCTACCGGCGTTGTTCAGACTTGTTTTATGGTCGATCATTCCGAGGCACTCCAACGCCACATGCTGGTTGGTTGGGCGCCGCCACGAGGCTCATCTTCGCCAGAGCATTTGCACGGCAGAGGTTTTTACGGACTGACTCTTTCTGGAAATTCCAGTGACGTGCTTCTGCCTAAAACTATTTCAAAATCTGGTCTCCCGTAGTCGGCGCCGCTAGGGGCTTCTTTGATTCGTACAAAAAAAGTGTAGTATATAGTTGAATTATATGGACAAATTTATTCTCTTTGATTGTTTTTGAAACAAAACAACATTCTATTTAAAAAACCGGAGAGAATTGACAGGCGGTAACAGAACACCAATGACTACATTGGACAATACCACCGAAAAATCCGATCTCTCGTAATCAACAACAATAAAGTAAAATAGTAAAACAGTTTCTAAGTTCTCTTACCAACGAATCTACCAATAGCACGGCGTTCTCCGGTAACGATGTTAGAAAAGTATCTTGATATCTTCCAAGTGTAGGAGAACTATTATAGTACCTTTTAATAAGAAAATTGTGCCCAATCCTTATTCCGTTTCCTTTTTCCTTTTTTAGATATAGTAGGGCGGAACATATATATTTTACAAAAGGACCTTATAGAGATTGGAAATTATAAAAAGATCCAAAAACTTTTGCACATCGCAACCTGCTGACGACCGCAGAAACGCTATCTGATCCTTCAGCACCACCACCATAGACTTTCCTCTGTTAACGGCCATCTCTATCGGCGCCAGGGACAACACCACTTGGTCCGATAGAGATATAGGGCTTCGGGAGGAGGAGGTAGATCCTCGTCATGTTGAGGAACAAGGAGCTCATGCCATTGCGACCGAACACGGCGAGGCCAACCTTGTGGCCGAACATAACAGAGGCCACACTTGTGGTCCGCTTGGAGATCGTCACATCGCTTGTAGAATCGTTGCACAAGTAGCTAAAGCTATTGGTTAGTAATTTTGACAATTAATAAAACAATAAAAGATGCAAAGATTTGGTGTGTTGGGGTTTCTTGTTTGTACAAAAATAAATTAATGTAAAGTAAATTGCAATAAAATAAATGCCCTTTTTAGGTTTCTGTCATTCCGTCCATCCCTACTCTCTTCATTACACTAAGATGCAAATGCCAGCTCCTCTTTGAGTGTGCGACGAGAGTGGACATATGCATATTTCTCTGCTCAAGCATATATTTCCCCTTTTCATTTACTATTGGACCGTCGTTGTTTGAACCAGACCGAGCACCTCTTCTTCGCAATCCCTGTCGGCACCAGCTTCAGTATTCGTGTTCGCCTAGTATCAAGAATTTTCTTTAGGTAAGCAGATCCGGAGATTTTAGTGCGATTTCTGATTTTCATAGCTTAGAAAATCTCAGATTTGCTTAGTAATATTGCTAGACACTTGTGCTAATTCTTGGAATGCTTGATGAACTTTATATGGACACCAAGGTGCTGGACGCCACGACGTTGGAAGCCATCGCGTACAATCTCGTTGCAACGACACAGGTCAAGTGCTCCCATTATGGCTTTAGGAGCCTTTTCCACTACGACGAGATCCACAAACACAAGAACGCGTGCCCGCACGACGCCTTCCCCTGCATGTAGTCCGACTGCATATTCACCGGCACGCCGACAACACTTGTTGTCCACCTAACGTCGGACCACCTGATTCAAGTGCACAAGTTCCCCTATGGAAAGACCAAGTTGTTCCAAGAGCATCGTGTCGGGCTCGTTGTGCCATCAACTCATTGGCTAGGGAATGGCAGACATCTTTTTTTGTCCTGACCATCCGAACGCTTGACCCGGACACTATCGTGTATTTGTTGTGCCTAGGTCGTCATGTGTGTTCGGCCGATATACACAGTGACTATGTGGGAACATGTCCTCCACCATATGTTGGATCTAATAACTGTTGGAGATATGCCCAAGAGGAAATAATAAAGTGGTTATTATTATATCTTTGTGTTTATGATAAATTTTTACATCACATGCTATAATTGTATTAATAGGAAACACTAATACTTGTGTTTTTGTAAACATAAAAGAGTCCCTAGTAATTCTCTTGTTAAGACTAGTTTGTTGATTAATAGATGATCATGGTTTCCTCATCATGGACATTGGATATTATTAATAACAAGATCATATCATTAGGAGAATGGTGTGATGGACACACACGCATAGTAAGCATAGCATAAGATCAAGTCATTAAAATTTGTTTTGCTACAAGCTTTCAAATACATAGTGAAAGGGAAATGGACGTCGCCTAGAGGGGGGGTGAATAGGCGTTTTAAAATTATTACGGTTTAGGCTCTAATAAATGCGGAATAAAACTTAACGTTTAATTTATCAAGCCAAAACTTATATCACTAGTTTCACTAAGTGCACCAACAACCTATGCTAAGCAAGACAAGCAACAAGGAGATAGCAAGATATAGTACTTCAAGCACGAAGGCTATCACAATGTAAATTGCATAGGTAAAGGGCTCGGTTGAGAGATAACCGATGGACGCGGAGACGATGATTTGTTTCCCGAAGTTCACTTCCAAAGAAGCTACGTCTCGGTTGGAAAGGTGCGGGGGGCGCAATGTACTTCGAACGCCACAAATGGCTCACCTCGAGGTGTGGTGGCTTGATGCTCACCCAACGCCACACAAGGCCTCACCAAGGATGCGAAGCCACGCAACTCACCGACGCCACAAAAGGTTCACCCTATTCTCCCGTGAGCTCGCCACAAAGGCCTACTCACGTTCCACTATGGGACACTTGAGGGCGGTCACCGAACCCGTACAAGGCTTGGTGCAATCTCCACAACTCAATTGGAGGGCTCCCAAGAAACGCCACAAAGGCTCCACAATGCCACAAAAGGCCAACAAGCTTGGGGAACCTCCACAACTCAATTGGAGCCCCAAGAACAATGCCACAAAGGCTACAAAGCCACAAAAGGCAAAAAGGCCACAAAAGGCTACAAGACCACAAAAGGTCAACAATCCAACCACACGACCGTCTAGGGTTCCAAGAACCCAAGAGAAACAAGCCCAAGGGCTTGAACTCGCCGAATATCCGAGGAGAACTCAAACCTATGCACCAAATACAAGAGGGAAGTCCTTCACTCTCAAATTCCACAAAAGCTACAAAAGCTATTGGGGGAATAAGGGAGGAAGAACACAAGAGGAGAACACAAAACTCTCCAAGATCTAGATCCCAAGGATTCCTTCACAAAGAAGGGATTTTGCTTGGTGGGGCTTGTAGGTCTAGATCTCCTCTCTCAAATCCCTCAAAAAGATGCAAGAATCATAGGAGGGGAAAGGGGAGAGGGCAAGCTCTTCAAGGTCAACAATGGAGGAGAGAGAGAGCAAGAACCAAGAAAAATGAGAGGGGGCCAAGGGGAAAGGGGAGCTCCTTTTAAAGGGCTCCCCGATCTGCCCGTTGCCCATAGAACCGCGCACGGCCGGTAGTACCAGTGGGTGGCCGGTACTACCGGTGGCACTCAGCCAACGGTCCAAAAACACGGTGCAAACGAACACAAAAATGAGGCCGGCCGGTACTACCGGTGGGTCACCGGTACTACCGCCTGGGCCGGTACAACCGCCCAAGATTCCAACTGAAGTTCCGTCAAATAGCATAGACCAGGCAGAGAGCATACTGAACCAAAAATGGGTTCACCGGAAGTTGGGCCGGTATTAACACCGGTACTACCGGCGGCATTTCTGCCCGAGCGGTACTTCCGGCGCCTGGCCGGTACTTCCGGTCAGAGAAACTTCAGAACCAGAAATGCCATAACTTTTGCATCCGAACTCCAAACAAGATGAAACCAATTTTGTTGGAAAGATAACGATGTGTAGAATCAAGGGAGAAAATACCATGAATATATATGTGAGATACCTCCCAAGGTGTGGAGCCGGAAAACCCGCAAGATCAAAAACGCAATGAGATATGCAAGGGAAATCCGTTTTTGATGAACTAGAGCTTGTTATGAAGATAACCACAAGCTCTAGATCCTCACATGGACAAGAACCAAACAACAACCAAGAAATATGATGCTATGTATGCAAAGGTTTGAGCTCTCTCCGAAAGATACAAACGAGTCACCCACTCGAGAGCCCCTCTTGATAGTACGGCTATCTATCCTAAACCCGGTCTCCCAACACTACACAAGACCGGTAAAATAGAAACCCTATCAAGATCATACCTTTGCCTTGAGCATCTCACTTGAGCTTGATATAGATGATCTTGTCACCTTCAAGATGGAACACCTTTCTTGATTGCTCTTGCTTGCTCTTGCTTGCTCTTGCTTGATGAAGACTTGCAAATGGCTCCCCCATACTCCATGGGAAAACCACTTCTTTGACCTTGTCTTCATTACTCCATGAACGTCGAGGATGGCAAGCTTCAAGCATGATATCTTCTAGAGATGGCGCACCGTGAGCTTGCACATCAAATCTTAATGATGATGTCTTGAAGAAATCCATGAGGAACTCCATCTTCTTCTTCTTCTTCAAGGCATACTTGATCTTCTTCTTCTTCCTTGATTCCAATAGGCACAAAGCCCTTGGACGATGCTTCTTCTGTTTCATCCTTGAAACCAACACATGGTCCAAGCGATGCCAATGGACAAACCTACAAGTGAAACTCAATTTGCACATTAGTCCATAGGGATTGTCATTAATTACCAAAACCACACATGGGGGCATACATGCCCTTTCACATAGTAACATAATCCTTCGACCGTGAGATCATGTTAATCACCATCACCGGATGAGTGCTTTGATGACATCAAACACCAGTTCCTAAGTCGGTAGTTATAAAGGTGGCATTAGGTATTCTGAAAATATGTGTTGAAGCGCATGGATCAAGAATGGGATTTGCGCATCCAAGTGATGGATAGATATGGTCTGGGCCCTCTCGGTGGAATGACATCCAATTGGCTTGCAAGCATGTGACTAGGTCACAAGGGATGTCATATCACAGTACGAGTAAAGAGTACTTACCGGTAACGCGGTAGAACTAGGTATGGAGATACCGATTATCGAACCTCGGATAAGTAGAGTATCGCGCGACAAAGGGAATCAGTATCATATGTTAATAGTTCTTTCGATCACGAAGTCATCGTTGAATATGTAGGAGCCATTATGGATCTCCAGGTCCCGCTATTGGCTATTGATCGGAGAGGTGTCTCGATCATGTCTGCATAGTTCACGTACCATAGGGTGACACATTTAAGGTTCGATGTTGTTTAAGTAGATATTGAATATGAGTTGGAGACCGAATGTTGTTCGGAGTCTCGGATTGACATCACGAGGAGATCTGGAATTGTCTAGAGAATAAGATTGATATAATGGAAGTAATTTTCTAGGGTTCGGAAAAGTTTCAGAGTTTTTGTTTGGAGTTTTTAGAAGGTTCCGGAAGGTTCTAGGGAGATAAACTTGACTCCCAACAAAATAGGAGATAAGACTTGGGGGAAGAAAACTCCCCCCCATGCGTCGGCCCTAGGGGAAATGGGCCAAGGGGGAACCCTTGGCCGCACCCTTCCTCTATATAAAGAGGGGAGGGGTGGGAGCCTCCCCTTGCCCCTTCCACCCCAACCCTAGCCGCCACCCTCCTCCTCCGTCCTCCTGCTTCGGCTTAGGCGAAGCCCTGCAGGATTCTCTCCTCCACCACCACCATGTCGTCGTGCTGCTAGGATTCTGAGGGGATCTACTACCTCCGTTGCCCGCTGGAACAGGAAGAGGAAGGTCTTCATCGACTCCGTACGTGTGACTGTGTGCGGAAGCACTGCTGTAATGCGGCGCCGGAAGGATCGTCAATGCGATCTTGAGATTGGCAAGTGATCGACTACATCAACCACGAGATCCGATCTTGTTAAAGGCTTTGGATCTTCGAGGGTTAGTTCTCATCTATCTCGTTATACTTATCTCGTAGATTAAATCTTGACTTTTCCATAGATTGGATCTTGGTTTTGTTCGTTCTTGCGGTAGAATTTTTTTGTTTTCCATGCTACAACTGTTGGAAATATGCCCTGGAGACAAATAATAGTAAGGACTATTATCATATTTCATATAGTTTATGATTAAGTTTTATATCATGCTATAACTGTGTTGAGTGGAAACATCAATACACGTGTGATATACAAACAAACCAGGGGTTCCCAGTGAAACTCTAGTCACTGGTTCATTGGTCAACATATGATCATGTTTCCTGATCATGTGGCATTTATGCTAGTTGGAAATGAGGTCATCTCATTCCGAGAATGATATGATGAACCAATACCCAACCTAAACATCGTGATTCGATCATGTCACGAAGTTCAAGTTACGATGATTAGAATAGGACCCTCGTAGACTATTCCTTAGACCGTGAGGCTATATCAATCACTGTCTCCCGAGAGTACTTAGATAGCATCAAACGCCATCTGGTAAAATAGTGGTTATAAAGGTGTGTTTAGGTATTCGGAGGAAACCGTAGAGGCAATATATGTCAAGAGCGGGATTTGTCCGTCCATGTGACGGGAAGATACTCAAGGGCCCACTCGGAGAAGTTATATCCAATAGCTGCGCAGCGTGTGATTAGATCACGGGGATATCACTTGTCGAAACGAGTCAAATAGCATTGTTCAGTAACGAGATTGAACACGACATGGCGATGTCATTGATCAGATCTCGGGCAATGCAAGTATCGAGAGACAAAGGGAATAAGACACGACTGTCCCGGTTCAAACGACGAAAGATCTTCGTGGAACGCACAGGGGTCACATGGCCATCCAGGTCCCTCTGTTGATCATTGGTGTGGGAGTGTTCCGACCATGTCTGGAGTGTTCCCGAACCGTGGGGTATCACGCTTAAGGGCTTGATGATGCTTAGAGAGCATTTATAGGATCCGTAGAATCGCCGAAGAAAAGTAGGGAGAAAACTGGAAGGGTTTCGATAAGTCCGGAGGATGTCCGGAGTGGAGGTGGAAGGTGTTCCATGGCCATGGAGATTGAATAATATGTGGATGAATGTTAAATATTGATTTAATCATTTATTCATAATTATTTAATAAAGAGAAAATCAATTAAAGGTCAAAAGGCTTAATGGGCCAATTCCAGAGGGAGAGGGCCCATTAGGGGAAAGGAGAAAGGGGAGAGGGGCCAAGGGGCGGCGGCTGGGCCTTGCCCCTCCCCCCCCCCCCCCGCGGGGCCCACTAGGGGCTGGCCGACAGCCACCCCAGCCCCTCCTCTCCTTTAGTCCCACCCCGAGACTTGAGGGGAGGTAGTACCTCCCCTCCCCTATATAAAGTGGGGTATTTGGCCTAGAAAAATACACCAATAATCAATAAAGGTCTCCCCACTTTTGGGAGGACCTCCAATTGATATTTTCTCTCTCCCTCTCTCTCTCTCTCTCGTGACCGTGGTCCCAAGACTAGACTGCGCGAGCGAGAGACATCTTCACCGCGGAGCGCCATTGTGCTGCGGGATTCGGATCCGGGAGCTCTACTTCCGCAACTGCTGCTAGATCGGGGAAGCGGGAGTCATCGTCAGGCACCGGACGTGTGTAACTCCCCGCGAGGTGTCGCACTTGAGGAACTCAAGTCGTTGGAGCCAAAAGGAGCACAAGGACTTCATCCCGACCTTGAGGTCGGCTTCGGCTCGTCTACATCAACCACGCTCGCCTGAGCGTTGACAACGCTTTTCGGTCTTTGAGGGTAAGTTCGCGAAAAGCTCCTCTCGTTACTGTATTACTAATAGATAGGTCCTTGCAGCTTCAGGGGTTCAGGGGCGTAGGGTAAAATTTTATTGTTTCCATACGCGAAACCCCTACAATGGTATCAAAGCTAGATCTATGTGTTGTAATGCTAGTACAGGTAGAACACACGAGATGTAGCATGTGGGCGTTGATATTTTAGTTGTTACCCTCCCACGTGTACTTGTGTATACCGCAGTAATGCTTGATGAAGCGTCCCCCAACCGACTTTACGCGTTCATTCACGAGACTGGTCCACGCTTGACATACGGCTTATACTATATAAAGTGGCTTAGGGGGGTGTCTGTCTCTCTCGCATTACTTGGTATGCCATTTGTAACGGAGGGCCCCAAAAGGGGTGTAGTATAGACAACTACTTGATCAGCGTTCTGCTGAAAGTTCGTAGGTAAGAACGGTTCTTGTGCGAAAGCCCATTCAGCCACGTAAAACATGCAAAGATAAAGTAGAGGCGTCTAACTTTGTTTTGTGGGGGCGTTGCTTTGTGATATGGTTGTGGCAAAGGTAAAGTGATTACCTTTTGTGACATAGTAGTAGATAGTCACGGAGGTGACGAACTACCACGCCGGAATGACACTGGTACCCTAGTGTCTACGGCGCCGGAACCCGGTGACGACGGATGGAGATCACGACGTGAAGGACCATATCACATAGCATTTACATTCAATATTATTGTTTGTATGTCTTATTGTGTGCTAGTATTAGATACTCGACGGTAGCCTAATAGGATGATCCCTGTTAAATTACCAACGATCGTGTTCCCCCTTAGTGTGCACCACCAAGAAAGTTCTTCCGTATGAGGCGATCTAGGGTCACGGGCCTGGGTGTCATACATATCTATGTTCACATACAGTGGGTGTAAGCCATGTTGCACAATGAATACACTAAGGTTGAGTTGGCGGGCCTAGCACGCTAGAGAAGCGTGGCCTCGGAACACGGATGGTCGAAATATCGAGCACGAGTCGCATGAATGATGTGACCGACACTTAGCGTCCACCCTTGAACCCACATTGATGGCCATGACGATCGGGGGAGATGTGGCTGATAGGGGTCGTGTTATCACTAGGAACCCTCACTGGGGATAGGTGTTTCTGAGTGGAGTTATTATTAACTCATTTAAGTATAAACTTAGTCTAAATCCCTTTTGCAATTATAAATGTAGAAAATGATTCTTCCCGAGATTACCTTTCCTATCGATGATTGGTTAAAAGGAGAAAAGCTCAAGTTAGATGGATCCAACTTTTCTGCATGGGTCATACGCCTATTTGATCTCCTTGGGGAGAACAATGTAGTTAACTACATGACCTGCGAGATGTATTTGGAGTCACCCTATTCTCATGAGACCTAGGGGCAGCGGGATCTGCGTTATCGTCGCCGTGTGATGGCTACATTCATATCAGTGACCATGCGCCTCAGAATGGAGGATGGGCTATGGCCAATAGTGGGGAGTCTCAAGCCCCGGGTGGTCATGACACATCTGAGAACACATTTCGTAGAACAAATGCGCATGTGGGAGTATGAGCTGATGGGGGTCTTCGTCTCCATAAAGATGGAGGAGGGATCCTCACTGGATGAGCACTTATTGCGCCTCTACGATGCATACATGAGTCTGGCATACTACCTGGACAACTGGTTCTCAATCTCATTTGCGATGGGAGTTGTGCTGCGGTCGCTTCCTCCAAGATTCCAAGCACAAGTCAGGATCTGCGTTATGAGAGGCGAGACGGAAACACTGGATTTCCTTGAGTTCATATCACATTTCAGAAATGTGATAGATGAACCCAACATCGCTGGAGTCATCAACGACAAAGGTATATATTTGATATACAGTTTTATAAATGTTATAATCTTGCAAACACATTGCAGTGTTAAGTATATCGGATACTTGTTCTGCTTTGCTGAAAACAGGTCCTACTGCATGAGAGGTGCTTGCTGGAGAGGAGGTGACGTTGCGTGTTAATGACGAGCATGATGATGACGGCCAACGACACTCTCCCTCGACATTTGTCATTTAGTTTATGTTTTAGGATGATTAATGTAATCAAGAGATTGTGAACTTCTTTAGTGTGTCTCACACTTCGTGAGACGGTTATTCATATGATTTTGTAACAAACAGTTGTTCTGCTTTTATGAATGATTTCTATGCATGTTCATATCTTGTTTGATTAATTGTGAATTATCCTTATTGTTTGAAACTAATTGATAAATGCATGAACATTTGTAAAACATTAAAAATGCCTTGTTTAAAAATACCCAACTTAATGATATGTTCATTAATGAATGAAACCATTGTTTAAATTCAAAGTTATGCGATAATATGTGAAAGTCATTCGATTTCTTCTCACATATAAATCATGCCTAAGTTCGGCAAAATAACTTGAACATCGTGTATTACTTGAATACAAAGTGTTTGAAAAATTGTTAAAAGTAAATACATATCTGATGTATTATGTTTTAATAAAAATGATAATTATCATTATATGATTGTTTAAATGTATAAAGTAAGTTTACCAAAGAAACATGAATATGAAACTATTTGATTTTATCAAAGTGTTTCATCGATAAAAGGGTATAAATATAAAAGAGAATCTAATTACTACGATTTGATCAATAGTAATGAAATTCGACTTTATAAGAATGGCATAAAAGACATTGTGGAATGCAAAGTGTTTTGAAACGTCAAAATACAAAGCATCACAGTGTGATATTAGATATCAAAAGGGGTTGAATAGAAGGCACCAAATAAATCGTTGTAGTGTAGATGTAGAGACCATTACTTAAATAGTTAGCACTCAATTAGAATTAGTAAACCATTTGAATTCGTGAAAGTTTTGGGGTTATTCGATATAACCAAAACGATAGCGAATAAGTCCTTGTAGAGTATTCATTGGAAACTTTGAATACAAAATCCATAGCTGAAACCAAAAGGAAAGCAAGATTCGTATTGCTTGGATTTTGGTGCATTCTTGAGAAAACTCACCTCTAGTGAAGTTTCTCAATTATGGAGCAAATGGAAAATAGTGTGAAACACGATGAGGATTCAAAACCCTGCATCAAAGTATTGAGAAGCGCAACGGACAACGTTCTTGAACGATTCTCTTCACCGAAGGAAGGAATCAATGATTTTGATCATTGTGTTTTTCCCTCCACTATTGTTTTTCACTACATGAAGTAGGATTCAAAATGTAAATCCATATCTTATATGGATACATTTGTGAATCATTTGTCATGATTTTTGGAATGTGACATACCTACGAACTACAAAGGAAATAATGGTAAACTAGAATTATGAGAAACCTAGAAGCAAAATTCCCTTGAGATTAGAAAGCAATTCGTTGTTGAATCTCACAAGTAAAATGAGTTACTTGAATTTTCCCAAATGACTGCAAAGCCATAGTAGGAAAAAGGGTTAAATGACAAAAGCACAATTTGTCAAGTGTTGGACAAATTCAAATGAATTTGATTCATGTATGCTAAATGTCTAGTGGATTTAAAACTAGTAAAGTACTAGTATCTCATAGTAAATCTCCAAGTTTGATATTTGATCAAAAGATTTTGAAGTTATTCAAAACAGTAAGGAGATATGCAATTTGCATAAAATTGAGTGGGAGCTATGAAAGTCTTCCTAAAACAATATGTGATTGACATATTTTTAAGTGGGAGCGACATAAGTCTCAAATTCAAATATGTAGGAACATATTTTGAATGAGAGCTTATAGGAGTAATTCTTAAGTAAGTTAAAAATGAAAGCGCAAATACTTATGAATAATGATTTATAAGATGTAGAAGTTGATAATAGGGGTAGTATGATATTATGTAGTATTCGTTAAGGGATTCTGAAAAGGGTTTCAGAATAGAAGTTAATTAAGGAACTGGTCCTTAATAACTTAATTTAGGAATAGCATTAAGTTCTCCATCGATGGTTAAAAGAAAGAAAAGGATGATCGTCACCCACTATGTTAAGACATAGGTTCTATCTTAGAAAACCATGATGATAACTTAGCATAATATGTGATCCAACAAGAAACATTTGAAAGTGATTAAGTTCGAATCATAGAACGTTGAGCGAAGTTTGTCTGCAGTGTCTAGTAAAGAACTGTAGACATATTTTCCAAATCCATAAAGGATGACATATCTTAAAGTATAAAGAGTTATGTTATAAGGGAATATGTTGGAAACTCCTGTAGATACCAATTAAAGTCAAGTAGGAAGAGAGGTGAACAAAAACATCGAAAGTTGCACAGAGTGCACTAGTGTTTCGATGAATACATTTATAATAATAGATAAGGGTACCATCTAAAGTGTTGTATAATGTTATGGCGGGGCTAATTCACTTTTAACGTAGAATGATGTGTCTCAGGGCACAGTGCCCATGAGAAAGCCCTCGAGGTTGATCTAACGTCGCTGTAGGCTCCTGGAATCAGGCCTCGTTCTGCTGCCATAGCGACGATGCATACACACAGATGCTATCATGTGATGATAAATGTATTAATGTCAATCACGGAGACATTAGTAAGTTGCCAAGGATCTGGGACTGTAAAGTACAGACCCAAGACTCAACCTCTTCCATGAGCAAGCATGTTCTAGGTACCAGGTATACGGTGCCAAAGATTGAGGACAAGTGCAGCTAGTGTATTTGTACTCTAGTGCAAGTGGGAGACTGGTGGAAATATGCCCTAGAGATAAATAGTAGTAAGGACTATTATCATATTTCATATAGTTTATGATTAAGTTTTATATCATGCTATAACTGTGTTGAGTGGAAACATCAATACACGTGTGATATACAAACAAACCAGGGGTTCCTAGTGAAACTCTAGTCATTGGTTCATTGGTCAACAAATGACCATGTTTCCTGATCATGTGGCATTTATGCCAGTTGGAAATGAGGTCATCTCATTCTGAGAATGAGATGATGAACCAATACCCAACCTAAACATCGTGATTCGATCATGTCACGAAGTTCAAGTTACGATGATTAGAATAGGACCCTCGTAGACTATTCCTTAGACCGTGAGGCTATATCAATCACTGTCTCCCGAGAGTACTTAGATAGCATCAAACGCCATCTGGTAAAATGGTGGTTATAAAGGTGTGTTTAGGTATTCGGAGGAAACCGTAGAGGCAATATATGTCAAGAGCGGGATTTGTCCGTCCATGTGACGGGAAGATACTCAAGGGCCCACTCGGAGAAGTTATATCCAATAGCTGCGCAGCGTGTGATTAGATCACGGGGATATCACTTGTCGAAACGAGTCAAATAGCATTGTTCAGTAACGAGATTGAACACGACATGGCGATGTCATTGATCAGATCTCGGGCAATGCAAGTATCGAGAGACAAAGGGAATAAGACACGACTGTCCCGGTTCAAACGACGAAAGATCTTCGTGGAACGCACAGGGGTCACATGGCCATCCAGGTCCCTCTGTTGATCATTGGTGTGGGAGTGTCCTGACCATGTCTGGAGTGTTCCCGAACCGTGGGGTATCACGCTTAAGGGCTTGATGATGCTTAGAGAGCATTTATAGGATCGGTAGAATCGCCGAAGAAAAGTAGGGAGAAAACCGGATGGGTTTCGGTAAGTCCAGAGGATGTCCGGAGTGGAGGTGGAAGGTGTTCCATGGCCACAGAGATTGAATAATATGTGGATGAATGTCAAATATTGATTTAATCATTTCTTCATAATTATTTAATAAAGAGAAAATCAACTAAAGGTCAAAAGGATTAATGGGCCAATTCCAGAGGGAGAGGGCCCATTAGGGGAAAGGAGAAAGGGGAGAGGGGCCAAGGGGGAGGCCGGCTGGTCCTTGCCCCCCCCCACAGGGCCCACTAGGGGCTGGCCGGCAGCCACCCCAGCCCCTCCTCTCCTTTAGTCCCACCCCGGGACTTGAGGGAAGGTAGTACCTCCCCTCCCCCTATATAAAGTGGGGTATTTGGCCTAGAAAAATACACCAATAATCAATAAAGGTCTCCCTACTTTTGGGAGGACATCCAATTGATATTTTCTCTCCCCTCCTCTCTCTCTCGTGATCGTGGTCCCAAGTCTGGACTGCGCGAGCGAGAGGCATCTTCACCGCGGAGCGCCGTCGCGCTACAGGATTCGGATCCGGGAGCTCTACTTCCGCAACTGTTGCTGGATCGGGGAAGCGGGAGTCATCATCAGGCATCGGATGTGTGTAACTCCCCGCGAGGTGTCGCACTTGAGGCACTCAAGTCATTGGAGCCAGAAGGAGTGCAAGGACTTCATCACGACCTTGAGGTCGACTTCGGCTCGTCTACATCAACCACGTTCTCCTGAGCGTTGACAACGCTTTTCGGTCTTCGAGGGTAAGTTCGCGAAAAGCTCCTCCCTTTACTGTATTACTAATAGATAGGTCCTAGCAGCTTCAGGGGTTCAGGGGCGTAGGGTAAAATTTTATTGTTTTCATACGCGGAACCCCTACACGAACCCTATAGTGGTATCAGAGCGGTGTCTATGCATAGATCTGTTGCACGAGTAGAACACAATGGTTTTGTGGGCGTTGATGCTTTTGTTTCATTTGCTTTGCGTGTACTTTGCATCTTGCAGGATGGTGGGATGAAGTGGCACGGGCTAATCTTACATGTCATCGCACATGAGACTTGCTCCACGCTCGACATGCAACTTGCATTGCACAAGTGGCTTTACGGGTGTTTGTCTCTCTCACCATAGTTAAGATCCAATTTATAATTTTCATCTAACAACACTTGTATCAGCATTGTGGTTCTTGTTCCTAGGTAAGAATGGTTCTTATTCGAAAGCCCCAAGCCACGTAAAATATGCAAAGAAAATTAGAGGCATCTAACTTGTTTTTGCAGGGGCATGTGATGTGATATGGCCATGATGAGATTGTTATTATATTTGATGTATGAGATGATCTTTATTGTAATATGGCAACCGACAGGAGCCTAATGGTTGTCTTTAAATTTGTTAAGACATGTGTGTCTATTCATCATGTAATAGCTTTATTCCAAGTAGTTGTAATAGTTGTTGTTAGTGATGGACAACCATGAAGCGGTGCCACTGACCTTGATGCCACGCTGGTGATAATGGAGATCATGTCCGTGCTTTGTAGATGGAGATCAAAGGCACAAGAAGAAAGTCCATATCATGTCACATATTATGAATTGCATGTGATGTTAATCGTTTTTGCATCTTGTATTGCTTAGATCGCGATGGTAACATTATAAGATGATCCCTCTCACTAAATATCAAGTAATAAAGTGTTCATCCTTAGTAGGCACCGTTGCTAAGACTCATCGTTTCGAAGCATCTCGTTATGATCTGGTGTTATAGATTCTATGTGTGTATACATTGGGTGCAAGCCAGATTTGCACATGCGGATACTAAGGTTAACCTTGATGAGCCTAGCATGTACAGACATGGTCTCGGAACACGGAATACCAAAAGATAAAGCATGAGTCATATGAATGATATGATGAACATGTTGATTGCTCGCTTTTGAAGCTACATCTTCTCTCATGAAGATCGGACTTGGTGTAGTGGATTTGGTTCGTGTAATCACTAAGGCAACGTGAGGGATGTTGTTTTAAGTGGGAGTTCACCTAGTTAATTTAAGAATTAAATTTAAACTTAATTTGTCATAAACTTAGTCTAAACTCTTTGCAAATATGTTGTAGATCATGGCGACCCCCTCCATCAACTTTAATGCGTTCCTAGAGAAAGAAAAGCTGAAAAAATGGAAGCAACTTCACGGACTGGTTCTATGGCTTGAGGATTGTCCTAAGTGCTGGTCAGTTGACCTATGTGCTCGATGCACCTCTAGGTGAGCCACCTGCACAGGATGCTCCCGGTGATGTTAAAAATGTTTTCCTCACTCGGAAGAATCACTACTCCACAGTTCAGTGTCCCATCATGTACGGTTTAGAATCAGAGCTTCAGAAGCGCTTTGAGCACCGTGACCCTTTTGATATCATCAATGAGCTCAAAATGATATTTGAAACTCATGCGGCCGTGGAGAGCTATGAGGCCTCCGATAAGTTCTTTAACTGTAAGATGGAAGAGGGCAGCTCCATTAGCGAGCATGTGCTCAAAATGTCTAGACATGCCAACAAACTCCAAGATTTGGGAATAACGATTCCAAATGCGTTGGGGATTCATCGTGTCCTCCAGTCACTGCCACCAAGTTACAAGAACTTTGTGATGAACTACAATATGCATTGCACGAACAAGACGTTTCCTAAACTCTTCTCGATGCTGAAAAATGCTGAAGTGGCGATTAAGAAAGATCACCAAGTGTTGATGGTAAATAAGACCACCAATTTCAAGAAGAAGGGCAAGCCTAAGAACAAAGGCAACTTCAATAAGGACGACAAGTCTCTCTCAAAAAAAAGGACGACAAGAAAGCTACCGTGCCTAAGAAGCCCAAGACTGGCCCTTAGCCTGAAACTAAGTGCTTTTACTACAAGGGAAGTGGTCACTTGAAGCGTAATTGCCCCAAGTACCTGACAGAATGGCAACATCAAGAAGAAAGGTATATTTGATATACATATTATTGATGTGTATCTTACTAGTAATCGTAGTAGTGCTTAGGTATTTGATACTGGTTCGTGGTTCGGTTGCTCATATTTGTAACTAAAAACAGGAGCTGCGGAATAAAGGAAGACTGGCAAGAGACGAGGTGACGATGCATGTTGGAAATGGCTCCAAGGTTGATGTGAATGTCGTCGGCACGCTCCCTCTCCATCTACCTTCGGGATTAGTTTTAAATTTGAATAATTGTTATTTGGTGCCTGCGTTTAGCATGAACATTATATCTGGATCTTGTTTATTGCAAGACGGTTATTCGTTTAAGTCTGAGAATAATGGTTGTTCGATTTATATGAGTAATATCCTTTACGGTCATGTGCCTGAGATGAATGGTTTATTCTTATTGAATCTCAATAGTAGTGATACACATGTTCACAACATAAATGCTAAACGAATAAAATTGAATGATAATTCCACATACATGTGGCACTGTCGTCTTGGTCACATTGGAGTGAAACGCATGAAGAAACTCCATACCGATGGACTTCTTGAATCACTTGATTTTGAATCACTTGAAAGATGCGAAGCATGTCTAATGGGAAAAATGACTAAGACTCCATTCTCTAGGATAATGGAGCAAGCTACATACTTATTAGAAATAATACTTACCGATGTGTGCGGTCCAATGAGTGTAACATCGCGTGGTGGATATCGTTATGTTCTTACTTTCACGAATGACTTGAGTATATATGGGTATATCTACTTTATGAAACATAAATCCAAAACTTTTGAGAAGTTTAAGGAATTCCAAAGTGAAGTAGAAAATCAACGTAACAAGAATATTAAGTTTGTGTGTTCTAATCTCGGAGGTGAATATTTGAGTTACGAGTTTGTCTTGCATTTAAAGAAATGCGGAATACTTTCACGATTGACATCGCCAGGAACACCACAACACAATGGTGTGTCCGAACATCGTAATCGAACTCTCTTAGATGTGGTTCGGTCTATGATGTCTCTTACATATTTACCGTTATCATTTTGGGGTTATGCATTAGAGACAGTTGCATTCACTTTAAATAGGGCACCATCTAAATCCATTGAAACGACACCGTACGGATTGTGGTTTGGTAAGAAACCTAAGTTGTCGTTCCTTAAAGTTTGGGGCTGTGAAGCTTATGTAAAGAAGTTACAACCCGACAAGCTTGAACCCAAAGCAGAAAAATGCGCAACTTCTTTGCCGAAACTACTACTTCAAAGAACTCCCTTTTCTTGCAATCCCCCTTCTCTCGAGATTCAGCTTGACTAGAAAGAACTCCTATTTGGCTTCATAGGACACCCAAAAGAAATAGTTGGGTATACCTTCCATCATAGATCCAAAGGCAAAGTTTTTGTTGCCAAGAATGGATCCTTTCTATAAAAGGAGTTTCTCTTGAAAGAAGTGACTGGAAGGAAAGTAGAACTCTACGAGGTTGTTGAACCTTCTCTCGGATTTGAGAGTAGCGCAGCACCGGAAGATATTTTCATGCCGCCTGCACCAATAAGAGATGAAGTTAATGATGAAGATCATGAAACTTCGAACGAAGTTGCTGCTGAACCTCATAGGTCGACGAGGGTTTGTACCACTCCTGATTGGTATGACCCTATCTTGAATGTCATGTTGGTGGACAACATCGACAACCCTGTGACGTATGAGGAAGCGATGATGAGCTCAGATTCCAACAAATGGCAAGAAGACATTTAATATGAAATTGGATCCACGTACGAAAACCAAGTGTGGACTTTGGTGGACCTACCAGATGGCTGCAAGGCTATCGAGAACAAATGGATCTTTAAAAGGAGGACATGGCTGATGGTAATGTTACTGTCTATAAAGCTCGACTTGTCACGAAAGGGTTTCGAAAAATTCAAGGAGTTGACTATGATGAGACTTTCTCACCGGTAGCATAGCTAAAGTCTATGAGGATTTTGTTAGCAATTGCTGTATTTTTCGATTATGAGATTTGGCAGATGGATGTCAAAACATCGTTCATTAATGGTGACATTGAGGAATAGTTGTATATGGTACAACCCAAGGGTTTTGTCGATCCTAAAGATGCTGACAAGGTACGCAAACTTCAGCGCTCCATTTATGGACTGAAGCATGCATCCTGGAGCTGGAATCAACGTTTTGATAAGGTGATCAATTTTTTTTAGAGAAGCTTGTATTTACAAGAAAGTGAGTGGGAGCTCTATAGCATTCCTAGTACCATATGTAGATGACATATTGTTGATTGGAAATGATATAGAACTTCTTGAAAGTGTTAAAGCCTATTTGAACAATAGTTTTTCAATGAAGTATCTTGGCGAAGTAGCATACATTTTAGGAATCAAGATTTATAGATATAGATCAAGAGGCTTAATAGAACTTTCACAAGTGCATATATGGACAAGGTTCTAAAGAGGTTTAGAATGGAAGAAAGCAAGAAAGGGTTCTTGCACATGTTGCCAGGTAAGACATTGAGTAAGACTCAAAGTCCAGCTACGGCAGAAGAAAGAGAAAAGATGAATAAAATCCCATATGCCTCAGCCATAGGCTCTATCATGTATGCCATGATGTGTACGAGACCGGATATAATACATGTTGTTAGTTTGACTAGCAGATATCAAAGTGATCCTGGAATGGAACACCGGCAACAGTCAAAAATATCCTAAAGTACCGGAAAAGGACTAAGGATATGGTTCTTTCTTATGGAGGTGACGAAGAGCTGGTTGTAAACAGTTACACCGATGCTAGTTGGAACACCGATCCGAAAGACTCTAAGTCACACTATGGGTACGTATTTCTTTTGAATGGAGCATCAGTGAGCTGGAGGAGTGCCAAGCAAAGCGTTGTGGCAAAATCTTCAACTAAATTAGAATGCATAGCTACTTCGAAGGCTGCAGAAGAAGCGATATGGATGAATGAGTTCATTACTGAGCTTGGTGTAGTTCCTAGTGCGTTGGACCCTATGGCCATCTATTGTGACAACATGGGTGCCATAGCTAATGCACAAGAGCCAAGGTCACACAAGAAGCTGAAGCACATCAAGCTATGTTTTCATGCTATTCGCGAGTATGTCCAAGATGGTGACATAAAGATTTTCAAAGTACACACTGATATGAATGTGGCAGATCTGTTGACTAAACCTCTCCCTAGAGCAAAACATGACCAACACTAGAACACCATGGGTGTTAGGTATATTACCATGTAATCTAGATTATTGACTCTAGTGCAAGTGGGAGACTGTTGGAGATATGCCCAAGAGGCAATAATAAAGTGGTTATTATTATATCTTTGTGTTTATGATAAAAGTTTACATCCCATGCTATAATTGTATGAATAGGAAACACTAATACTCTGGTGTTTTGTAAACATAAGAGTCCCTAGTAAGCCTCTTGTTAAGACTAGTTTGTTGATTAATAGATGATCATGGTTTCCTGATCATAGACATTGGATGTTATTAATAACAAGATCATATCATTAGGAGAATGATGTGATGGACACACACCCATAGAAAGCATAGCATAAGATCAAGTCATTAAAGTTCGTTTTGCTACAAGCTTTCAAATACATAGTAACCTGATCCTTTGACCATGAGATCATCTTAATCACCATCACCGGATGAGTGCTTTGATGACATCAAATGCCACTTCGTAACTGGGTGGTTATAAAGGTAGAATTTGGTATTCTAAAAGTATGTGTTGAAGCGCGTGGATCAAGAATGAGATTTGTCCATCCAAGTGATGGATAGATATGCTCTGGGCCCTCTCGGTGGAATGACATCCAATTGGCTTGCAAGCATGTGACTAGGTCACAAGGGATGTCATATCACGGTATGAGTAAAGAGTACTTAATGGTAACGAGGTAGAACTAGGTAGGGAGATACCGATGATCAAACCTCGAATAAGTAGAGTATCGTGGGACAAAGGGATCCGGTATCGTATGTTAATGGTTCTCTCGATCATGAAGTTATCATTGAATATGTAGGAGCCATTATGGATCTCCAGGTCCCGCTATTGGTTATTGATTGGACAGGTGTCTCGATCATGTCTGCATAGTTCACAAACCCTAGGGTGACACACTTAAGGTTCGATGTTGTTTAAGTAGATATGGAATATGAGTTGGAGACTGAATGTTGTTCGGAGCCTCGGACTAGATCCATGACATCACGAGGAGATCCGGAATTGTCTGGAGAATACAATTAGTCATTTTTTGGGGTTCGAAAAAGTTCTGGAGTTTTTGTTTGGAGTTTCTAGAAGGTTTCAGAAGGTTTCGTAAGGTTCTAGGGAGATAAACTTGAATCCCAAGAAAATAGGAGATAAGACTTGGGGGAAGAAAACTCCCCCATGCACCAGCCCTAGGGGAAGTGGGCCAAGGGGGGAACCCTAGGCTGCACCTCCTCTATATAAAGAGAGGAGGGGTGGGCACCTCCCCCTTGCCCTTCCACCCTAACCCTAGCCGCCACCCTCCTCCTCCTTCCTCCTGCTTCGGCTTAGGCGAAGCCCTGCAGGATTATCTCCTCCACCACCACCACCATGTCGTTGTGCTGCTGGGATTCCGAGGGGATCTACTACCTCTGTTTCCCGCTAGAACAGGGAGAGGAAGGTCTTTATCGACTCCGTACGTGTGACCGAGTGCGAAAGCGTTACCGAAACGCAGCGCCGGAAGGATCGTCAACGCGATCCTGAGTTCGGCAAGTGATCGACTACATCAACCATGAGATTCAAACTCGTTAAAGGCTTTGGATATTCGAGGGTTAGTTCTTATCTATCTCGTTGCACTTATCTCGTAGATCAGATCTTGGCTTTTCCATAGATTGGATCTTGGTTTTGTTTGTTCTTGCGGTAGAATTTTGTTGTTGTCCATGCTACAAAACCTATAATAACATCGCTAGGAAAGCCGATGCGTCGAGCAGTGCATCACCGTGCGTCGTCAAGTGGGAGGTGTCACTAATGTCTCCCAAGTGCAGGAGATCTATTCTAGTACCTTTTAGTAAGAAAAGGTTTTGAACCCATGAGGAGCTGGAGGTATTGGTTAGTAAGTCTGACAAGTGAAATAATAAAAGATGCAAAGGTTTAGTGTTTTGGAGTTTATATTTGTAGAAAAGTAAATTGTTGTAGAGTAAATTTCAATAAAGTAAATGTTGTTTTTATAGAAAGATCAAGCCTCTATGTAGCAAGAGGACATGCTCAAGTGTATGTTTTTATATGTGAGAAACGTTTACAAAGGCCGGCATGGATTTACTTAGCTTAAATATTTCTACAACAACAAAGTAAGTATCTTATTAAGTTTTATTTTCTTTTGACGGAGCATAAAAAAATAGGTGCAGCCATATACATGTGAGAATGCACCCCTTATGGTTGGTCCTAAGTCCATTTTCATGAGAAAATAAAGCATTCATTAAGACATAAATTCCAACCACGGCATAAAGTTCTAAGGTCCTCGATCTAAATAAGCCTTAATACAACTCCAAGACTCAGGACATGGTTTCTATTATTTCGTCCCTCCCTACTCAATTCATTACACTAAGGTGCCGATGCTAGCTCCTCTCTAAGTGTGCAACGAGAGTGGTGCATATTTCTCTAGTCACGCACTTATTTCCCATTTTCATTTCCTATTGGACCATCGTCGTTCGAGCCAAACCGAGACCTTGTCAACTAGATCGAGCACCTCTTCTCTGTTATACCCGTCAGCACCGGCTTCAACATTCATGTTTGCCTGGTATCTAGGATTTTCTTTAGGCAAGTCCAAAGATTTTCGTGCAATTTCTGATTTTCATAGCTTAGAAAATCTCAGATCTGCTTAGTAATATTGCTAGACACTTGTACTGATTCTCGGAATGCTTAATGAACTTTAAATGGACACCAAGGTGTTGGACACGACAACGTTGGAATCCATTGCTTACAATCTCGTTGCGATGGTGCAGGTCAAGTGCTCCCATTACGGCTTTAGGAGCCTTTTCGACTACGACGAGATCCACAAACATAAGAACGCTTGCCCGCATGACGCATTCCCCTACATGGATTCCGATTGTGTCTTCACTAGCCGACCGACCGTGTGTGTTGTCCACCTAACGTCGGAGCACCTGATTCAAGTGCACAAGTTCTCGTATGGAAAGAAGATGTTCCAAGAGCATCTGTTGGTGTCGGGCTCGTTGTGATATCTACTCATTGGCCAACGAAATGAAGATATTGTTTTCGTCCTGACCATCCACACACTCGATAGGGACACCATTGTGTCTTGGGTGTACGCCAGGCCAGCCCCGTGTATTCGGCTGATATACGTAGTGACTATGTGAGCACATGTCCCTCCACCATATGTTGGATATAATAACATCGCTAGGAAAGCAGACGCGTCGAGCGACGCGTTGTTGTGTGTCGTTAAGTGGGAGGTGCCACTGATGCCTTCAAGTGCAAGAGATCTATTGTAGTACCTTTCAATAAGAAAAAGGTTATCAAACCCACGAGAAGCTAAAGGTATTGGTTAGTAAGTATATCAAGTAAAATAATATAGGATGCAAAGGTTTGGTTTTTTGGGTTTGTAGTTGTAGAAAAGTAAATGTTGTAAAGTAAATTGCAATAAAATAAATGCTATTTTTAGAGAAAGCCCAATCCACTATGCAACAACAGGACAATCTCAAGTGTGTGTTCTTATATGTGACAAAAGTTCATGAGGGCGGCATGAATTTACTTAGCATAAAGATTTATATAGCATCAAAGTAAGTATCTTATCAAGTTTTATTCTCTTTGGATGGAGCCTAAAATAGGTACAGCCATATACATGAGAAGATGCACCCCTTATGGTTGGTCCTAAGGAAATTTTCATGAGCAAATGAAGGATTTTATTAAGACATAAAGTCCAACCACAACAAAATGTTCTAAGGTCCTCGATCTAAAACTCCCTTAGTACAACTCCAAGACTCAAGAGATGGTTTCTCCATCCCTCCCTACTCTCTTCATTACACTAAGGTGCGGTCCTATGAGACAATAGAGGTGAAGTAATACGTAGTCGACATTAAAATATTACCATCATAAAACCACATAAAAGATTAAAACTTAACCAAATAATCATTTCATACTATATGAAAATCATAGCCAATTCATCCTATGCCCTCTAGAACATGGGGAATTACTCACAACGGTGAAACACCATATGGATCAGCGGCATATGGAATACAACAAAATATGAAATTATAACTTCAGCACCAAATAATGACAAGTTACCAAGCACAATCATGCACAAAGCACTAAAACAATATCCAGGGTTCAATCTGATCACAGACTATGTGGGTAACGATGTGCATCTTTGAGATGGAGATGGTGCTAATGTTGGGGATGATGGATATGGTGACGGAGAACCCGTCCCCTACGCCTCCTTCGGCCAGCCTTCCCACCAGAAAGGTAGTGCACCGCGTCAAGCACATACCCTATAAGAAGTGTTGGAAATATACCCTAGAGACAAATAGTAGTAAGGACTATTATCATATTTCATATAGTTTATGATTAAGTTTTATATCATGTTATAACTATGTTGAATGGAAACATCAATACACGTGTGATATACAAACAACTAGGGGTTCCCAGTGAAACTCTAGTCACTGGTTCATTGGTCAACATATGATCATGTTTCCTGATCATGTGGCATTTATGCTAGTTGGAAATGAGGTCATCTCATTCTGAGAATGAGATGATGAACCAATACCCAACCTAAACATCGTGACCCGATCATGTCACGAAGTTCAAGTTACGATGATTAGAAACGGATCCTCGTAGACTAGTCCTTAGACCATGAGGCTATATCAATCACTGTCTCCCGAGAGTGCTTAGATAGCATCAAACACCATCTGGTAAAACGGTGTTTATAAAGGTGTGTTCAGGCACTCAGAGGAAACTGTAGAGGCAATATATGTCAAGAGCGGGATTTTTCCGTCCATGTGACGGAAAGATACTCAAGGGCCCACTCGGAGAAGTTATATCCAATAGCTACCCAGCATGTGATTAGATCACGGGGATATCACTTGTCGGAACGAGTTAAGTAGGATTGTTCAGTAACGAGATTGAACACGACATGGTGATGTAAATAATCAGATCTCGGGCAATGCAAGTATCGAATGACAAAGGGAATAAGACACGACTGTCCTAGTTCAAACGACGAAAGATCTTCATGGAACGCCCAGGGGTCACATGGCCATCCAGGTCCCTCTGTCGATCATTGGTGCGGGAGTGTCCCGACCATGTCTAGAGTGTTCTCGAACCGTGGGGTATCACTCTTAAGGGCTTGATGATGCTTAGAGAGTGTTAATAGGATCAGTGGAATCACCGAAGAAGAGAAGGGAGAAAACCGGAAGGGTTTCGGTAAGTCTGGAGGATGTCCGGAGTGGAGGTGGAAGGTGTTCCATAGCCACGAGATTGAATAATATGTGAATGAATGTTTAAATATTGATTTAATCATTTATTCATAATTATTTAATAAATAGAAAAATCAATTAAAGGTTAAAGGCTTAATGGGCCAATTCTGGAGGGAGAGGGCCCATTAGGGGAAAGGAGAGAGGGAGAAGGGGAAAAGGGGAGGTCGGCTGGGCCTAGCCCCCCCCCCCCACGCAGGGCCCACTAGGGGCTGGCCGGCGGCCTCCCCTCCCCCTCCTCTCCTTTAGTCCCACCCCGGGACTTTGAGGGAGGTAGTACCTCCCCTCCTCCTATATATAGTGGGGGTATTTAGCCTAGAAAAAGATACACCAATAATCAATAAAGCTCTCCCCAATTTTGGGAGGATCTCCAATTTATATTTTCTCTCTCCCCCCCTCTCTCTCGTGACTGTGGTCCCAAGTCTGGACTGCGCGAGCGAGAGACATCTTCATCGCGGAGCGCCGTCACGCTATGGGATTCGGATCCGGGAGCTCTACTTCCGCAACTGCTGCTGGATCAGGGAAGCGAGAGTCATCGTCAGGCACTGGACGTGTGTAACTCCCCGCGAGGTGTCGCACTTGAGGCACTCAAGTCGTTGGATCCAGAAGGAGCACAAGGACTTCATCACGACCTTGAGGTCGGCTTCGGCTCGTCTACATCAACCACGCTCTCCTGAGCATTGCCAACGCTTTTCGGTCTTCGAGGGTAAGTTCGCGAAAAGCTCCTCCCGTTACAGTATTACTAATAGATAGGTCCTGACAGCTTCAGGGGTTCAGGGGCGTAGAGTAAAATTTATTGTTTTTATGCGCGGAACCCCAATAGTGGTATCAGAGCTAGATCTATGCGTAGTAATGCTAGTACGGGTAGAACACACGAGATGTAGCGTGTGGGCGTTGATCTTTTAGTTGTTACCCTCCCACATGTACTTGTGTATACCGCAGTAATGCTTGATGAAGCGCCCCCCAACCGACTTGACGTGTTCATTCGCGAGACTGGTCCACGCTTGACATACGTCTTGTACCATATAAAGTGGCTTAGGAGGGTGTATGTGTCTCTCGCATTAGTTGGTATGCCATTTGCAACGGAGGCCCCCGAAAGGGGTGTAGTAGAGACAACTACTTGATCAGCGTTGTGCTGAAAGTTCGTAGGTAAGAACGGTTCTTGTGCGAAAGCCCATTCAGCCACGTAAAACATGCAAAGATAAAGTAGAGGCATCTAAATTTGTTTTGCAGGGGCCGTTGCTTTGTGATATGGTTGTGGCAAAGGTAACGTAATTACCTTTTGTTACATTGTAGTAGATAGTCACGGTAATGACAAACTACCACGCCGGAACGACACCGGTACCCTGGTGTCTACGGCGCCGGAACCCGGTGACGACGGATGGAGATCACGACGTGAAGGACCATATCACATAGCATTTACATTCAATGTTATTGTTTGTATGTCTTATTGTGTGCTAGTATTACATATTCGACGATAGCCTAATAAGACGATCCCTGTTAAAATTACCAACGATTGTGTTCCCCCTTAGTGTGCACCACCAAGAAAGTTCTTCGGTATGACGCGATCCAGGGTTACAGGCCTAGGTGTCAGACATATCTACGTTCGCATACAGTGGGTGTAAGCCATGTTGCACAGCGGATACACTAAGGTTGAGTTGGCGAGCCTAGCACGCCACAGAAGCATGGCCTCGGAACACGGATGGTCGAAAGATCGAGCACGAGTCGCATGAATGATGTGACCGACATTTAGCGTCCACCTTTGAACCCACATCGATGGCCGCGATCAATCGGGGGAGATGTGGCTGATAGGGGTCGTGTTATCACTAGGAACCCTTTTGGGGATAGGTGTTTCTGAGTGGAGTTATTATTAACTCATCTAATTATAAACTTAGTCTAAATTCCTTTTGCAATTAGAAATGTAGATGGGACCTTTCGTATTGACAATTGAATGGTTAGAAGGAGAGAAGCTCAGATTAGATGGATCCAACTTCTCCATTTGGGTTGCCAGTCTCCATGTTATACTTAGTGAGAACGACGTGGTCGACTACATACTCGACGGGATGGATTTGGATCTGTCCATGGACCTTGAGACCCCAGAGGAGTGGAAATACTGCTATCTCCATCGTGAGATGGCCTCCTATATTTCAGTTGTGATGCGTTTCGGGATGGTGGACGAGTTGTGGCCTTTCGTGGGTGATGTCAGCCCTCGTTCAGTAATGCTACATCTTAGGACACATTTCATGGAGCAGACATGCATTTGGGAGCATGAGCTGATGGGAGACTTCCTCTCCATTAAGATGGAGGAGAACTCATCACTAGAGGACCACTTGGAGCACATGCATGATGTGTACATGAGGCCAGCATACTTCCTGGACGTCTGGATTACAGGCTCTTTTGCAAATGCTATTGTGCTTCGGTCGCTGCCACCAAGCTACCAAGCACAAGTCAGGACTTGCGTAATGAGGGGCGACACGGAAATGGAGTTCCACCGGTTCATGACACATCTCAGGAATGTGTTGGTTGAACCAGATGTCGCTCAGGTCATCAACGACAAAAGTATATATTTGATATACAGTTTAATAAATGTTATAATCTTGCAAACACATTGCAGTGTTAAGTATATCTGATACTTGTTCTGTTTTATTGAAAACAAGTCCTTCTGCATGAGAGGTGCTTGCTAGAGAGGAGGTGATGTTGCGTGTTGATGGCAAGCATGATGATGATGGCCGACGACACTCTCCCTCGACATTTATCATTTAGTTTGGGTTTTAGGATGATTAATGTAATCAAGAGATTGTGAACTTCTTTAGTGTGTCTCACATTTCGTGAGACGGTTATTCATATGAGTTTGTAACAAACAGTTGTTCCACTTTTATGAATGATTTCTATTCACGTTCATATCTTGTTTGATTGCTCGTGAATTATCCTTATTGTTTGAAACTAATTGATAATGCATGAACATTTGTAAAACATTAAAATGCCTTGTTTAAAAAATACCCAACTTAATGATATTTCATTAATGAATGAAACCATTGTTTGAATTCAAAGTTATGTGATAATATGTGAAATTCATTCGATTTCTTGTCACATATAAATCATGCCTAAGTTCGGCAAAATAACTTGAACACCGTGTATTACCTGAATACAAAGTGTTTAAAGAATTGTTAAAAGTAAATACATATTCGATGTATTGTGTTTTAACGAAAATGGTAATTATCATTATATGATTGTTTAAATGTGTAAAGTAGTTTCCCAAAGGAAACATGAATGTGAAACTATTTGATTTGATCAAAGTGTTTCATCAACAAAGGGTATAAATATAAAAGAGAATCCAATTACTATGATTTGATCAATAGTAATGAAATTCGACTTTATAAGAATGGCATAAAAGTAATTGTGAAATGCAAAGCATTTTGAAACGTCAAAATGCAAAGCATCACAATGTAATATTAGATATCAAAGGGGGTTAAATAGAAGGCACCAAATAAATCGTTGTAGTGTAGATGTAGAGACCATTAGTTAGAAATAGTTAGCACTCAATTAGAATGTAGTGAACCAATTGAATTCGTGAAATTTTTGGGATTATTCGATATAACCAAAACAATAGCGAATAATTCCTTGTAGAGTATTCATTGGAAACTTTGAATACGGAATCCATAGCTGAAACCAAAAGGAAAGCAAGATTCGTATTGCTTGGATTTTGGTGCATTCTTGAGAAATCTCACCTCTAGTGAAGTTTCTCAATTATGGAGCAAATGGAAAATAGTGTAAAACATGATGAGGATTCAAAACCCTGCATCAGAGTGTTGAGAAGCGCAACGGACATTGTTCCTGAACGATTCTCTGCACGGAAGGAAAGAATCAATGATTTTGATTATTGTGTTTTTCCCTCCACTATTGTTTTTCACTTCATGAAGTAGGATTCAAAATGTAAATCCATATCTTGTATGGAGACATTTGTGAATCATTTGTCATGATTTTGAAACATGACATACCTACGAACTACAAAGGAAATGATGGTAAACTGAATTATGAGAAATCCTAGAAGTAAAATTCCCTTGAGATTAGAAAGAAATTCATTGCTGAATCTCACAAGTAAAGGGGTTACTTGGAATTTTCCCAAATGACTGCAAAGCCATAGTAGGAAAAAGGGGGTGAATGACAAAAGCACAATTTGTCAAGTATTGGACAAATTCAAATGAATTTGATTCATGTATGCTAAATGTCTAGTGGATTTAAAAACTAGTAAAGTACTATTATCTCATAGTAAATCTCCAAGTTTGATATTTGATCAAAAGTTTTTGAAGTTGTTCAAAATAGTAAGGGGATGTGCAATTTGCATAAAATTGAGTGGGAGCTATGAAAGTCTTCCTGAAACAATATGTGATTGACATATTTTTAAGTGGGAGCAACATAAGTCTCAAATTCAAATATGTAGGAACATATTTTGAGTGGGAGCTTATAGGAGTAATTCTTAAGTATGTTAAGGATGAAAGCGCAAATACTTATAAATAATGATTTATAAGATGTAGAAGTTGATAATAGGCGTATTATGATATTATGTGGTATTCCTTAAGGGATTCTGAAAGGGGTTTCGGAATAGAAGTTAATTAAGGAACTAGTCCTTAATGACTCAAATTAGGAATAGTATTAAGTTGAACATCAATGGTGGAAAGAAAGAAAAGGATGATCATCATCCACTATGTTGAGACATATGTTCTATCTTAGTAAACCATGATGATAACTTAGCATAATATGTGATCTAATGTGAGGAACGTTCGAAAGTGATTAAGTTCGAATCACAAAACGTTTGAGCTAAGTTTGTCCGCAGTGTCTAATAGAGAACTGTGGACATATTTTTTAAATCCATAAAGGATAGCATATCTTAAAGCATAAAGAGTTATGTTATAAGGGAATACGTTGGAAACTCCTGTAGATACCAATTAAAGTCAACTAGGAAGCGAGGTGAACAAAACATCAAAAGTTGCATAGAGTGCACAGGAGTTTCGATGAATACATTTATAATAGATAAGGGTACCATCTAAAGTGTTGTATAATGTTATGGCGGGGCTAATTCGCTTTTAACATAGAATGATGTATCCCAGGGCACAGTGCCCATGAGAAAGCCCTCGAGGTTGATCTATCGTCACTGTAGGCTCCTGGAATCAGGCCTCGTTCTACTGCTATAGTAATGATGCATTCACACAGATGCTATCATGTGATGATAAAGTATTAATGTCAATCAAGGTGACATTAGCAAGTTGCAAAGCATTTGGGACTGTCAAGTACAGACCCAAGGCTCAACCTCTTCCATGAGTAAGCATGTTCAGGGTACCGGATATATGGTGCCAATGATTTAGAACAAATGCAGCTAGCGTATTTGTACTCTAGTGCAAGTCGGAGACTGTTGGAAATATGCCCTAAAGGCAAATAGTAGTAAGGACTATTATCATATTTCATATAGTTTATGATTAAGTTTTATATCATGCTATAACTGCGTTGAGTGGAAACATCAATACACGTGTGATATACAAACAACCAGGGGTTCCCAGTGAAACTCTAGTCACTGGTTCATTGGTCAACAGATGATCATGTTTCCTGATCATGTGGCATTTATGCCAGTTGGAAATGAGGTCATCTCATTCTGAGAATGAGATGATGAACCAATACCCAACCTAAACATCGTGACCCTATCATGTCACGAAGTTCAAGTTACGATGATTAGAAATGGATCCTCGTAGACTATTCCTTAGACCGTGAGGCTATATCAATCACTGTCTCCCGAGAGTGCTTAGATAGCATCAAACACCATCTGGTAAAACGATAGTTATAAAGGTGTGTTCAGGTACTCAGAGAAAACCGTAGAGGCAATGTATGTCAAGAGCGGGATTTGTCCGTCCATGTGACGGAAAGATACTCAAGGGCCCACTCGGAGAAGTTATATCCAATAGCTGCGCAGCGTGTGATTAGATCACGGGGATATCACTTGTCGGAACGAGTTAAGTAGCGTTGTTCAGTAACGAGATTTAACACAACATGGTGATGTCAATGATCAGATCTCGGGCAATGCAATATCGAATGATAAAGGGAATAAGACACGACTGTCCTAGTTCAAACGACGAAAGATCTTCCTGGAACGCCCAGGGGTCACATGGCCATCCAGGTCCCTCTGTCGATCATTGGTGCGGGAGTGTCCCGACCATGTATGGAGTGTTCCCGAACCGTGGGGTATCACGCTTAAGGGCTTGATGATGCTTAGAGAGTGTTAATAGGATTGGTGGAATCACCATAGAAGAGAAGGGAGAAAACCGGAAGGGTTTCGGTAAGTCCGGAGGATGTCCGGAGTGGAGTTGGAAGGTGTTCCATAGCCACGAGATTGAATAATATGTGAATGAATGTTAAAATATTGATTTAATCATTTATTCATAATTATTTAATAAATAGAAAAATCAATTAAATGTGAAAAAGGCTTAATGGGCCAATTACGGAGGGAGAGGGCCCATTAGGGGAAAGGAGAGAGGGAGAAGGGGCAAAGGGGAGGCCGGCTGGGCCTAGCCCCCCGCACGCGGGGCCCACTAGGGTCTAGCTAGCGGCCTGCCCTCCCCCTCCTCTCCTTTAGTCCCACCCCGGGACTTTGAGGGAGGTAGTACCTCCCCTCCCCTATATATAGTGGGGTATTTGGCCTAGAAAAAGATACACCAATAATCAATAAAGGTCTCCCCACTTTTGGGAGGACCTCCAATTGATATTTTCTCTCTCCCCTCTCTCTCTCGTGACCGTGGTTCCAAGTCTGGACTACGCGAGTGAGAGACATCTTCACCACGGAGCGCCGTCACGCTGCGGGATTCGGATTTGGGAGCTCCACTTCCGCAACTGCTGCTGGATCGGGGAAGCGGGAGTCATCGTCAGGCACCGGACGTGTGTAACTCCTCGCGAGGTGTCGCACTTGAGGCACTCAAGTCGTTGGAGCCAGAAGGAGCGCAAGGACTCCATCACGACCTTGAGGTCGGCTTCGGCTCGTCTACATCAACCATGTTCTCCTGAGCGTTGCCAACGCTTTTCGGTCTTTGAGGGTAAGTTCGTGAAAAGCTCCTCCCGTTACTGTATTACTAATAGATAGGTCCTGGCAGCTTCAGGGGTTCAGGGGCGTAGAGTAAAATTTATTATTTTTATGCGCGGAACCCCAACAAGAAGGTGTGCCGCCTCGTCCAACATGTCATCCAGCGAACCGTTGCCGAGTACGAGGCGGGGGGATTTAGGAGTGCGGCAGCTCCAGCTAACCCCGCTACGCTCTCTATGGCGACCATCTCCGCTTTTGTGGGTGCCACGCGAGGGCTGCGGCAATCGGGGCGATGCGATCCATGGGCATTGCATCGGGGGTTTTCCCCGTCCCGACACGCTTCAGCACCGAACCCTCTGCAAGCACATTGAGGGCGGTGGCATGACGGAGGGGGCACCGGGGTGGATCGGTGACATGGCTGGGCTATCCTCCTTCACGACCGTGTCGCCGATCCAGGACATGTCGTTCTCGTCGGGGTTCGGTCCAATCCTGGTAGGGTTTCTTGGCTTGCCCTCGGCATTTCCGCAAGGATTAGCCACGGCAGTACCGGACGCCCCCTCCGGGAAGGAGGCACCCAGCACGACCCCTCCAGCAGCCGTCGCAATGCCCAGATCCGTCGCTGCTTCACCAATACATTCGGCGACAAGGCCATCCACTTCTCCATCATAGGTAAGGGTTTTCTTTTCCCCATATGTTCTTGTTTCCTCTATACAAATTCATATGTTTTCTAGATAGAATGTGCTACATATGAATGTTGGCATTGTATATTACAATATGTTGCTTGATATGTGACCATTGCGCAAGGGAAGATTTGATCTGTTGCTTGGGAGCAGCATTATGCATGTGTAGGTGAATGTCACTGCCATTTTTGCTTATGTAGATGCTTGGCAGTACCATTATGCATGTGTAGATGATTTCAACACCATTATGCATGTGTACATGAATGTCACTGCCATTTTGGTTGTGTAGATGAATGTCAGCACCATTATGTATGTGTACATGAATGTCACTGCCATTTGTGCTTTTGTAGATGCTTGGAAGTACCATTATGCATGTGTAGATGAATGTCACTGCCTATATGCATGTGTACATGAATGTCACTGCCATTTTGGTTGTGTAGATGCTTGTAATCATCATTATGCATGTGTAGATGAATGTCACTGCCTATATCCATGTATACATGAATGTCACTACCATTTTGGTTGTGTAGATGCTTGGAAGCACCATTATGCATGTGTAGATGAATGTCACTGCCATTTTTGCTTGTGATTTCTATTTTCGTGCCCCTGGTTTGTTAGTTGTACTCAGTTTTTCCTCACTTTTCCCCTCCCACCATTCTGAAACCCTTACATGCGCTCGGACGGGTGGATGCCGTCAGGTCAAAGGCTTGACCGTTACATGCTGACAGGTAGGACCGCGTTGGGCGGGTCCTGCGTTGAGCATTACGTTATGTCGCCTTGATCATTACATGCTGCTAGGTGGGGCCAGAATACATGGCGGACCAGCCATCCATCTCGCTGACTTGTGGGCCCCGTTTTTCCTGATTGTGTGGTCGGTGCAGCCAATGACAAATGGGACCGTTCTATGGGCCGTCGAAGCCAATGAATGATGGGGCCGCTATGTGGAGCCGTTTTGTGGGGCCATCGTAGCCAATGACCGATGGGGTCGTCATGTGGGTCTAGAGGGGGTATTTTCAAATTTGCCACGTTTTACTTTGAAATTTGCATATTTTCCATTTTGTGTGTCACTGACATGTGGTGGTCATGTGGCAAATATGCTAATTTTAAAGAAAAAGTTTGGCAGATATGCAAAATTGGCAAATATGAAATAATTGATAGGTGGGGTCGTGTATGACACGTCGATTCTCTCTCTCTCATTCGCTCCCAGCCCTCAGCCCCGAGCAGCTCCTATCCCATCGGCGGACAGAGCAACCATTGTCGGCGCGTCGGCGCATTGCTGGATCTGTCCTACGGCGGTATCAAACGGACTGCCGCGCTGCACCTCAACCACGGCTCCATCACTTGTTCCATTCGCGCGCATTGTATGTTAGGGTAGTACCGACCGCAGACAGGTCCGCCGCCCACGACGAACGGGATTTGGTTCCGCCGCCATAGCTCGACGAACAGTCGTAACAATTGCTAGTAGTGCTTGCTAAGACCTTCGCTCCTGCTCCGCCCACCCTAATCGATACGGTTCCCATAATTTCCTCGATATTGTAGGTGCAAATTATTCATCAATGTCTACTCATAGCGGGTACACCGACGAGGGTGGGGAATCGATCATGTCGTGGACACATTCTCCTTCTACTACCATGTCGGAAGTGCATGTAGCTCCTTCTCTTTGTACTACCATTGAATTTGAAGTGCTGACATGGCCTGTCGGACTGATTCCAATTTAGTTTGTTTTGGGATTGTTATAGTGTGTTATGCAGGTCGATGATCCATGGTACATTGCATACTAAGATGAATCAACTCAGTGGTCTAGCCATAGGATGGATTTTGAGGAGATAGTTTCCAAGTTAGGTGATGAATTGGCCTGTAAAAACATGTTGATATTCGAGCTGAAGCGTACTGTCGAGGAAGAATTCAGAGCTTATTCACAAAGAGAAGTTGACACCTGAGGTTGATCTTGCCGTATCTGATCAAGTCATAGAAAATCTAAAGCATGAACTTCAAGTGAGCGGGAGAGGAGGGGGGTAGTTGTAATCCTAGCAGTTACAGTATGCGGTTTGTGGCGAAGGGTGCCACATGTATTGATTAGTTGAATAGATAGCTAATTTAGAGAGTAGGATTGTTATTCAATATACGGTTGTGAGTTCCTGCTAATTTAGTCACTTTGCGGTCCCAAAATTGTCGAGAGAATGCATTGCGGTACCCGAGTTGCTTGCCATTGGATCTAGCGATCCCAAAGTGGTCGAGAGAATGCATTGCGGTACCCAAGTTGCTTGCCATTGGATCTAGCGGTCCCAAAGTAGTCGAGAGAATGCATTTCGGTACCCGAGTTGCTTGCCATTGGATCTAGCGGCCTATAGTTGGCGTGCCAA
Organism: Avena eriantha; assembly: GCA_910589775.1. Taxonomy (NCBI): domain Eukaryota; kingdom Viridiplantae; phylum Streptophyta; class Magnoliopsida; order Poales; family Poaceae; genus Avena; species Avena eriantha. Next base: position 302,900,425 of record OU342746.1, on the reverse strand, counting down.
ATGCCTAGAGGGTCAAGTTGGGGGGCTATTAGTTTTGACTATTCTGTCGCTGCCATCGTGGCTACCATGTAGATACAATCGAATCTAGACAAATCTAAATCAACTAATTTGGGTCGGAGGGAGTACTACTTATGAATCAGCTTTAGAGCATATCCGCCGTCCTCACTGCTCAAATACATATCAATTTTGATTCAAATCATACATATTTTGATCAAATTTATACAAGCCCACCGGAGATTGTCAAAGCAAGTACTACTACTTATGAATCAGCTTTAGAGCATATCCACCGGTCTCATGGCTCAAATACATGTCAAATTTATTCAAATCATACATATAATTTAAGTCACGGAATTTTGGTTCAAATTGTGCTTAAATTTGTCCCAATTTCAAGTGGACGGTGAGCTAGCCGCCATCCCCGCCGTATGTGTACCCCAAGAAGTATGGGCAAAGTGCTCACATCCGGCCTTCACCGTCGACATGCCAACCGCGGCCGTGGCCTGCCTCCCACAGCTTCGGTTCATGAGGGCTTGATATGTGCCATCGCAGTGATGTTGCGGATGATGGCTTCAATCATCTTCGCATCGATGACTACTATCGGCACCATAGCCGTAGATGTGAACGGATGATGGCTTCCATCGGTCATCGCATCGATGACCACTGTCAGCACCACTATCGTAGATGTGAACGGATGATGGCTTCCATCAGTGTCTTTCATCGATGGCCATTGTCAGCACCACCACCGTCGCACTGATGTTATGGATGATGGATTCCATCGGTGTCTATTAGACAGTTAGATCCTCACCGCCGCACGCCGTTCTAGCAGCCGCGCTTAGATCCGCGCTGCCGCAAGCTGTTCCGACCCCCACGCGCTTAGATCCGCGCTGCCACAAGCCTTACGCCGATAGGAGGGGAGGAAGATGTGGCTGATGTATCCAATGGTGGTTGTCCAAGATCCGTGTGACATACATCTCGACCAATCAGAGCGCTAAACTGAGTGCTAGTTGATGCGACTGGTATACGTGCGACAGGAAAATGGAGGGAGACACATCCAGCATGTCGGGCTCTCCTTGTCGTACAAGGTTAGGTGCGCCCATTGGGAGAGGACCTCTAGCCCGTCGGATCATGATGTATCCAACGGTGGTTGGACATGATCCGTGTGACATTCATCTCGACCAATCAGAGCGCTAGCCAGAGTGAGACATGAGAGAGGGGAAAAGCGAGGAAAACTTTAGCGGGAGGGGAAAATCGAGGAAAACTTTAGCGGGAGGGGAAACTGAGTAGAGCTAAGGAAAACAAGGGCGCTTAGATAAAAAAATGACTAAGGGAAATTCAAGCTTTTGGCATAACAAATGGAAAATGTGTTATTTGAACAAAATAATCCATCTTGGCCGACATTATATTATTTGCAACTCAAAGATACACAAGTGTGACAAATTTAGCCTCATTTAGACAAAGTATGTTTTGGGATTGGTTATCTTGGAGGCTGACTGAGTAGAAAGCCATGCATCTTCATAGCTAGTAGCCCATTCCAAGAAGTGGTTTAGGGAGAAGTCCATTTCTCTTTATTTCCTTTTCTTTTATTATTCGTGCTAGGTTTTAGTTAACATAACAAGACTCCATGTGAATGTTGCACTATGTTTTGACTTCGTTTTTGAATTCAACTAACCCTAAAACCATTTATTTGAATTTAATCACTTAGAAAAATAAAAATGTGGCTGATTACAAGTAAATCCAAAATTTCCAATTTCATATGGTAAGTCAATCCAAGATACACAAGTGTGCCAAATTTTGGATCGATTGGTCAATGTTTGCTATGGTTTAAGCCATGAACTAGCTAAATCCCATGCATTGACCACATGTCGAGGGCAAAACTGAGCAGTGCTAAGCAACTAGGTGCATGACAATAGAAACTTGTAATAACAAATACGTTATGGGGTTATCCAACATACAAAACTTGGATGCGTAACAAACATTGACAGTAGTTCAAATTCAATACAAACACTGAGAGTAGTTTAAATTCATCATACAAATTCAAATTAATAATTCAAATTCATTTTTTTCTTGCTCCTAGTGTTTTTCGCCGGAATATTCACGGAATTCACCACCTTGCTCCGTGTGATCCTAGCTGGAATATTGTCGGAGTCCACCATCAGATTCTTCTGTTTGTTCCCTTTGTTCTTTTTCTCTGCATCAAATGAATCAAGTGCTTCAGTCTGTCGTACAATTGGTTCAACCACATTTCGATTCATTGGTTCATACGGTTCAAAACATATTGGCATCATTTCTTCAATATCCTCTTGTGTCATTCCTTTACGTTTGAACTCTGCTTCTAATGAATAAATTGCTTCAATCTCCAATGCATTTGGTGCAATCTTCCCTGCATCTGGTTCAATCTCCTCTCGATCCGTTGGTTCAATCTGCAATGTATCCGTTGCTTCATTCTCCTCTCGTTCAGATACTTCATTCTCATCTGCATTTGCTGCTCTCGCGTGATCATCCATTCTATAAGCTGGGTCCACTGCATTTTTACAAAGCCTATCAATGTGCCCTAGGATCCCACAATGTTTGCACTTACGTCGTTGAGGTGGTGCACCACCCTCTGCACTAGCTCTCATCCTATTCTTCCTTGGCCTACCTGCTGGTCTAGTAAAAACTGGAGGGTATAGCTTGAAGCCTGGATTCACTTCCATCCATTGGTCTTTTCCCAACAAGGCTGGAACATTCTAAGCATATGGTTCTCTAAATTTGGCAACGGAGAAATACTCCGACACGTACTGATCAACTTCACCCTCTTCACCTCCTAGAACACCCATGAAAAACAATACATGTATGCAGGGTTTCCTACGGAGCTGCCATTGCCTGTAATGGCATGTCCTGTCAGCCAATTCCATTGCCTATCTTTACTGTCAGTGTACGTTACCTCAGCGTCCATTCCTTTTCTAATGCATTTCATCTTCAATTGTTTTGCCCTGGCATGCAATGCCTTAATCAAAGATGGGAGGATGGGATGGCCACCATATACTGTTGATGCAATTCTTTGACGCAAAATGATCTTTATCATGATCATCTGCCTAATCTTATCAAATATTTGCCATAGCATAAGCCCTTTCAATGACTTGACCTTTGCATTGAAACTCTCTGCTAGGTTACTTGTCATATAGTCTACCTTGCAAATTTCATTGAATTGGCTTCTTGACCACACCATTCCATGATGTGCATCCAAGTACTCCTTCACCACGGGTTTTTGTTTATACAACACTTCCAAATGATACAGATGCTTCCTCAAACTACATGTGTATGAAGCTGGCCATAGGTTGTCAGTATAAACTTTACCTTTGAATTTCTTTGTAAAATTATGCACTAAGTGTCGCATACATTCCCTATGCTCCACTCCGGGGAATACTGTTCTACAGCTTTCTCCAAACCTTTGCAAGCGTTCGTGTGGATAGTAAGTCCTGGTGGATGACCTATAAGTTCACGCAAATTCTCCAAAAACCAAGTCCAACTTTCCTCTGACTCAATCTCCAAAACTCCAAAAGCAACAAGGAATATCCAACTATGGCCATCAACTGCAGTAGCAGCTACTAGCTGTCCTTTAAATCTGCCATGAAGAGATGTTGCATCCATGGCCAAATAAGGCCTGCAACCATCCAGAAACCCTTGCCAGCAAGCTTTGAAACAAACAAAAGCCCTTCTAAAGCACTCCTCCATTGTCTTCCCTCTTATTTTGTACTGAACTGTATGCCTGTCTATCTGTACAACACTACCTGGACTAGCCATCTCCACTTCAGCTTTGAAGCTGTAAAGCAATTGAAAACTTTCATTTCATGGACCATTGATCCTATCAAGAGCCATTTCCTTTGCATAGAGCATCCTCATGTAAGGTACTGTAATATTAAACTTTTCAGAAACTTTTTTATGAGTGCTGTTGCACCAAGTGATGGGTTCGCTCTCATCCAATCCATGATTGCATCTGCCAACCACCTAGTCTTTGATAGTTTTGTTTTGTCCTTTGGTTGTCCCCCTTTAGGTAGACAAGAATGTTCGAACTAGTTACCTTTTATCTGAAACATAATGAAAATGTCAGGTATAGTTAACAAATTCTACACAATGATCTAAAATACGCAACTGGCTGTAATACCTGAACCAAACTGCTCCTGGGCATAGTGGATGCATGCATCCTCCACCTACACCTCTTGTATGGGCACTTCACTGTGAACCTTGCTGGATCACTCTTAATAACAACATAATCATTATTGGTGCAGATGCAATATATAGTAAGGGCATTACGACAGTCCCGCATCGTTTCAAATACGGTGCCTTCTGAAATCTTAGGATCGTTCCTGTCCCACTCAATTACTGGCAAGTTCTCACCATCGTACTCGGCTAAAACGAGACTGTCATTGTTCTCATTGTTCTCTTCTTCATCAGTGTCATCAAATCTGGCACCGTGGGCCAATTCCTCCGTGTATTGATCATCTAGTGTCTGTTTACTGAATCTATCTACCAATTCAGGAAACATCAACTCATCCTCATCATCTAGTGGAGGCGCTCCCTCAGCAAGCTCTGCTTCGTCCTCCACATCGGCCGCACGAGCAATTAGGCTTACACTCGCAGTGCGAACATATGGTACTGTTGTGGACCTACAAGGAGCGCGGGGGTGCACACTATTAGCAGAGACACATGATGCCCGACCACCTGATGATGTCTGACCACCAGATTATGCTTTAGCCCTCTTTCCTGTGTGTTCAACTTTAGGTTGCACATGAAGACGAATTCGACCAAAACGTTCGGCAGCATTCAAAGAGAAAAGCATTACCAGATCAACTTCGCTAGTTAGTGGGAGCAATCTTTGCTCGCTAATGTTTAAATATTGCAAATCAACTGAATCACCATTTCTCCAGGGGAATTTAGAATATATTTTATCTTTCGAATCTCTGAGAGTTATGGAGGTTGCAACCACCGCTGGGAAGTAAAATCCAGAGAGATACCGTTCACAACCACGAATTACGCTAGTATCCAGTTTAACCGCCAGCCGAAATGCCAGTGCTGGATCAATCCTATTCGAAAAGCAAGGCAGGTAGCTGAGCACTAGCGATTCGCGCTCAATTACTGCCTATAATCAATCCACAAAGGGAAAAAATACTTACCCAGATAGAATCCATGCGTTAGATCCCTCCAATTCCACCCAATCTTCTCCGCGCTCGACGGGAAGGACCGGTCCACCCGCCGATGTCGCATACTATTCCGCGAAAGGGGTAGATCTAGCGGGGGAGGAAGCGAATCTAGAGTGGCGTGGGCTAGGGGGAGGGGCGGCTCGGGGGACGAGGATGACATAAGGTAGGAGGGGCTCCTGAACCGGATCTTGAAAACGGGACGGAACTGAATCCGACTTCTTGGTAGCCCAGTGGCTTTTGGTCCCCATCGGAAAGAGCTGAATGGATTGTTTGAGCTCCTCAGGTAGGAGGGCACGACGGCGGGGGAATGGAGTGGAGGGGCGGTGTGGGAGCTGTTCCAGGCTCGGAGTGAGAATGGCCAGTCCGACGTGTATCTATGCGGCCCCACCCTTCACCACGTATGCAAGACCCGTCCCAACGCGGCCCCACCCTTCACCATGTATGCATGACCCGTCCAAACACGGCCCCACCTGTCAGCATGTAACGGTCGAGGCGACATAACGTAACGCTCAATGCAGGACCCGCCCAATGCAGTCCCACCTGTCAGCATGCAACGGTCAAGCCTTTGACCTAACGGCATCCACCCGTCCGAGCGCATGTGAGGGTTTCAGAATTGTGGGAGGGGAAAAGTGAGAAAAAACTAAGCGGCTCGGGAAAACTGAGTACAACTAACGAACCAGGGGCAGGAAAATAGAAATCCCTTTTTGCTTGTCTACATGCTTGTCAGCACCATTGTGCATGTTTAGATGAATGTCACTGCCATTTTGCTTGTCGACATGCTATGTAGCAACATTATGCATGTGTAGATGAATGCCACTGCCTTTATACATTGATCTGTACAACTATCATTGATCTGTTTGATTTGCACAATGCATTTGCTACTATTTTCTGATCAGTTCTGATCGGCAAGGTACCTAAGCAGGACTGGGACACCTTGTGTAGGAACATAGTTCCTCCTATGCATGGGTACGAGGACTTCATCCGAGACCTCCCTCCCTCAACGGCTAGACCAGCCTTGAACAACTTGTCAGCGGAAGTGCAGACGAGAAAGAAGGAACTTCAGGGCCGCGAGCCTCACCTTGGTCACCACAGAAATGACGACCTCCCTCATCGCTTCCACGTCTAGATCAAGGCCATGAACCTGACTGCACTCCAGCTCTCGGAAAGCATGAAGGTGGTAGTGCTGAAGCAGCTGCAGATAAGGCAACAAGTCTGCATTCTCCCCCGAAGATCTCCTCCTTCTATGAGTACATTGTGCAACTGCAGATGTTCGAGCGACAGATGTACTTCATGAAGGGCTAGAGTGAGTTTGTGGCGAAGATCAAGCTTTGGGTTGGTGACGTCCTCGTCTTCAAGTACATCAATAAGCATAGGGGTTTCAAGGTGACTCTCTTCAGGGCTTTCAACAACACAGAGGAGTTGATCACCTGCGATAAGCTCATCTAATCGTCCTATCTGCTGTTGATTGTATATATAGTCTAGTTTGTCCGCTGGATGCTATGTCGAACAACTGTCTTCTGGGTGTCTTTTGGGTCAGGGGTGTGTACCCTTGACATGAACAACATATTAGGTGCCATGGGATGCACCTGACTATGAACTAACCTGGCTAGTCTAGTTTCTATGTCCTATTTTTGTGTGATCTGTTTGAATGCATGTTGTGTTGGTGTGATGTGGTAAGATCACCACATTTGAATGTGGTGAGTGTATCCGCATACGTGTGCAAAGAGAAGGAATCAGGCTGGGCACCAAACACCATTTTTTGCATCTGCTGGAAAAAACAGGCAACCAAACGGATTGCAATCCCAGTCCAAAGAATTCGACCCATGCTACCAAACGGACTGCAAAAGCTGGCCTAGTGCTTGTTCACAACTGGCAGTGCCACGGCCAGCACTGCCAGGCTGGGCTGAAAATCACCTACATGCTACCAAATAGCTTCTATGGGGACGAGTGGAGATGCTCTAATATATCCAAGACTTATGGATCCGCGCACCTTATCTAACTTTGAAAAGAAAAACCGGCAGACGAAAATTTGAAGGTAAACAATCAATTTGATTTAGGAAACATTTGCTTATTCAACACACCAAACTGTGAGGAAGCACCACTGAACATGTCAGCGGACGAAGCAGAAAATTGTCTAAATTCCGTCCAAATCCTACGCGAGGTTGATAGAGACGGATGGCCAAAATTCCGACCGGCTTCAGCATTGTTGGCTGTTTCTTGCTCACCCGCAACGCAGAAGTTGGCCATTTCCGACCCTTTCGATGATAATCCAAACCAATTGCCGCCATGCCGGCGTGTCTTCTTCCTCTTTCATCGAGAATGATGCTCACTCCTCCACGCACAAGCACAGCCACCGCCGTCCCAAACCATTCCAAATGCGGAAGCGAGAGCACGCCACGTCACGGAGCACGCGGTCACTGCCAGGTGGGGCAGTCAATCTTTGTGCCAACGTTGGCAGCACCAGCAAGTTGGATCCTGCGGCACCTCTGGTCAACACGACATGAGCAGGCATCCACCCACCCCGCACCCACTGAGTCGTCTCCTTCATCGGCTCTTCCTGTTCGAACCTGCCTTCCTCGCGCGAGAGCTCGCCGAGCCACCAGTCGCGAGGACGCCACCAACCCATCTCATTGCTAGCTATTTCGAAGTCTCAGTCGCTCCGGTAGTGGCCGGATCGAGGGCGAAGAGGGATAGTCAGTCGCCGCGTCGCCGGAATCCAGTGAGTTCCCGACACCCCTGCAGCCGCTGCCTCGTGTCTCGCCAAAAGCAGTCAGTCGCCCCTGGATCCCAAAACCCGCTTCGCAGCTCTCTGATCTCGAGAGCTGCGAGCCTCGGATCCCCGCGGCTCGATCCGCTCAATTTGCCGGCCAAATTTATAAAATCGAACCGATTCCCGTATCGCAGCCGGGGAGTTGTGGAATGGGAGATCGGGGGCCGGCAGCCGCGGAGAGATGGTGACCGGGAGCTTCAGCCGGAGCACGTCGGCGCGGCTCACAGCGAGGGGCGGCGCGGGGAGCCCGCGGGTCTCGTCGGCCGCCGCCGCCGCGCACCGCAACTGGTGGGCAGCGCCGTCTTTGGAGAGCATCGCCCTCGCCTGTTTCCTGGCCTGCTGCACGCTCGTGTTTTCCTGCGGCCTGTATCTGTCCGTCTCCCGGTACCTGGGCCGGGACCGTGCGGTCGCCGAGTTCGCCGGGGAGGATCTGGACTCCTGCAACGTGTTCGACGGCAGCTGGGTGCGGGACGAGCGGTACCCCTTGTACAACAGCTCGGAGTGCCCGTTCGTGGAGAGGGGCTTCAACTGCCTCGCCAATGGGAGGAAGAACACCGAGTACCTCAAGTGGCGGTGGAAGCCACGACAGTGCGACATGCCGCGGTTCAGTGCCCGGAGTGTGCTGGAGTGGCTGAGAGGGAAGAGGGTTGTGTTTGTGGGAGATTCCATGAGCCGAACACAGTGGGAGTCATTCATCTGTATGCTCATGACAGGGGTGGATGACCCAAAGACGGTTTATGAGGTCAATGGCAACCAGATCTCGAAGACGATCCGATTTTTAGGTGTGAGATTTGGGTCATTCAACCTCAGTGTGGAGTTCTTCCGATCGGTGTTCCTTGTACAGCAGACCCCTGCTCCTCCTTTCCATGGGACGAAAAGGGTCCGTGCGATTCTCAAGCTTGATAAGATGGACGATAGTAGCAGGAAATGGGAGAATGCTGATGTGCTTATTTTCAATTCAGGGCACTGGTGGACTCCCAGCAAATTATTTGACATGTGAGTCTTCTTGCTTTAATTCTCAGCATATTCTGTTCATGTGTAATTGTTCCAGGATTATTATCACTGTCTTTCTAATTTGCAATTATCTGATTGTATATTTTCGTTCAGTATATCTGTTTTTTCAGCATGATCTTAGTAGCAGTTGATAGCATATAGTATATCAGTTGTAAGCCAAACCGGCACCAGAATGTCCTTTTGGAAGAAATCAATGATCAGGACTAATAGTAGCAAAACTTCCGATGATCACAAATAGACAAATATAAATCACCGGATTGTACTTCTAATTTGGTGCCATACCACTTTTAGTTGTGTCTTGAGGTTAAAGCAACATTAAAGGGTTTTTGGTACTTTGGTTTTTATGTCACAACATAATGAGCCTGATGTTCATAAATGATCTCGCATGTGAAATGGTTTCTGGTTAGGTACTATTCAGTATGTTTTGAGTATGCTAAGTTTCATGCATCTTTTATACGAAAGTATTTCCCTTTCTGGTATGCGAAATTAGTGCCCTGTTTTCTTCATGTTTGTAGATATTGGCATGGTAAATTATAAATGCTAATCAAATTTTATAGCCTGGTAAAATGTGTATTGAAAATTTTCATTAGTGAATACATTTGATTTTTCTTTGCCGTAAGAATTGGTCTTCTGACTTCTTAGTCTTAATGTATATTGCATACTTCTCAATGAACACTGATGCTCCTTAGAATTGCTGCACTGATGTGGATGTTCTATTACTAGTAATGCAAACTAGTGGCATCTTATGCCATTATGGGTGCTTAATAAATTTTCATTTTATCATTTTACTCGTCAGCTCAGTAACAATGTACTGTGCTATTTCCTTGTCATGTTGCCTGTTTTAACTATGTAGTATTTACCTTTATTTCATATAGCTTACATATTCTAGCTTGGTGTTTACAACAGGGGTTGCTATTTTGAGGCTGGAGGTCTGCTTAAGCTGGGAACATCCGTCAATTCTGCTTTCAAAATGGCACTTGAAACATGGGCTTCATGGGTGAAGGAAAAAGTAGATTTAGAACGAACACGCGTCTTCTTCCGGACATATGAGCCATCTCACTGGAGGTGCGTTTCTGACATATACTAGTATTTGTTTCCCTATTGTATTTTATTTGTCTCCATTGGTGCATTATAAGAATATCTGTAATTTGCTGAAGGTGTAAGCTTTCTGTAATTGTGGACTACAAACATCATACTACAAATTATCATTTGAAAACATTCAGTAATTGATTTTTTTCTATGCAGCGGCTTAAACCAAAAGGTATGTGAAGTAACAGAAAAACCTACAACCGAGGCCAAAGGAACTGATATGAGTGAATTTAGGGATATACTTGCTGATGTTGTTGCGAACATGAGTGTTCCCGTCACTATACTAAACGTGACTCTGATGGGGGCCTTCAGGAGTGATGCACATATTGGTATCTGGAGTCACCCTTCTACCATACTTGATTGCAGCCACTGGTGCCTTCCCGGAGTTCCAGATGCTTGGAACGAGCTCATATTTTCTCACCTATTGACAAATGGTGAGTTCCTTATATATGAAATAAAATCTTCCGTGGTGTTATTAATGATAAGAATTTAGTGTACAGTGACTAGATAGAGTATTGCCATCTTGTATGATTTTTCTGCTTGCAACGCAATCTGGAATTTTTGAACTTTGTATATATACATGCACATATAGCTGTATATATTATATGGTAGCCGAGCTGTCAACCTGAAGTTATTAATTGAGACTGACCTGTATGAACAAGCGTGAATGAATTTGGCTCACAAATGCTCAAGTACTCAAGTATGTCCGGAATAAGTATTGAGTGTGGAACAGAAAATGTAAATCTAGAGAATATGTTTAAGAAAGTGGGAAACCAATTTTCAGCTGATTGCATCCGTACTTAGTTTGCAGCGATTCCTACTTAGTTCTGCATATCTTTCTGTCCTTTTATTAAGTTGATGATGGCTTGCTCATTACGGAGTTGAACAACGGCTTCTGATGTTGCTTCATGTCCAATTCTGCAGGTTGGCGAAAGCTGGCTACCTGACTATTGACACTGTACACACAATTTTGGTTCTTCTGCTCGAGTATCATCATGTTTGCTTCTTGCATTTTGTTTGCTGCTAAGGAGCCATCACATGAAGTCTCAGGAACATCAGTACCTGTACAGGTTGTTCGAGTCCTCATCTGTTTCCTCGATTGCTCGAGTAAGAATGCATATATCATGTCACGTAGATATTACATTGTTGTCTCCTTCTGCGTCTTAGTCATAGAGAACATCACAAATTTGTAACCCTGCATGTAACAACAATTGAAACGCAATTTTGAGATTCCGGTTCTCTCGCATGAAACCTGTCTGCTGTCGTTTGTTTGTGCATCATCAGATTGAACAGAACAACAGTATTTTGCACCGGGAGATCGCATTTACCCTTTTGTCAGTGCTATACGTGCAAAATTTAACATTTTTTTAGCACGTTTATATCTTTTCGAAAGTCACAGCAGTGGATACACCGGTGCCTGTCCACTACCCTCGGTTCAGTGGACACTGGCCGGCCGATCTCCACTTGTGGCCCGTGAATCATCTGCCTGCATTCCAGCGGCTGTGCCGTAGTGCTGCTATCCTTTGCGGAGATAGCTCCATGCGAGAGCTCCAAATTCACGTGACCTACATTTTGAGTCTGCCATGGCAGACTGTTAGTTCTCCATAATTAACGTAAGATCGTGCAAAGAGGAGTATGCATGCGTACTGGCCGGCATCGTGATCCATTCGTATTTCTCCTAACCGGCAGCCATCATGCCAAATGAACACATCAATGAACAAGGAGGCAAGGCAAGCCAACTCAAGTGGCAAGCGTCCTCTGCCGTGCACGGTTCTGCAATTTCAAGTGCACCTAAACACTCTTCTCCAAACAGCGACTATTTTTTCTTGACCAAATAATACGGAGTAATGAAAATAGTGGCTGCATTTCAAGAAAAAGAAGCTGAGATCTTGCTTTCCGAACTTGGTCGCTTCCTTTTTTTTTTTTTTTTTTGAGATTGTCTAGATACCAATGAAAATATTGGCCTGGGTGCTGGTGGCGTGGCTCCGGCCAAGAAGCAAGCAACGCCGGTGCGGGGATACTACGGGGCGGCGCGGTGAGCAGCGGGCGGCCCGCCTAGATCTGGGGCCCTGCGAAGCCCATCTGGCAACCCCAGATCTGGCCCAGCTAGGCTGCCGAGGGGCTGACCTGCCCGTGACGACGTCTTCTCCAGGTGATGGTGGTGACGATAGCTTGATGTTGGGGATGGTGGCGACGGCGACCGACTTGTTGCAGCGTGGCGGCGGATTTTACGGGCCCGGTCTGGGCTCGGCTGGTCTCTATTGGAACTGATGTGCCTCTGCGGAGGCTTTACGGGCCTTCTAGACCTGGCCGGATCCGACTAGGACTGGTGTGACCTGTTGTCGCGTCCGGTCGACTACCGCCAAGGCGGTGGAGATAGTTCCCTCTCGCGCGATCGAGGTACGGTTGACCCCGATTCTGGCTACCTTTCACCCCGTCCATCTAGCTCCGTGTTGTTTGCTTTCGCGACACGACGATGGTGACTCTGTGACCGTTGTGGGGCATGTTTGTGGGCGGCGAGTTCGGTGGTTGAGGCTTCGACCTCGTGGGGCTCCTGTGGAGCGGATCATCGAGGGTCGTGGATAGGGTTTTTTTCGAGAGAAATCCTTGTCGGCGAGCCCGACACCGACGCGGTGCCACCTTCGGGTGGCACTATTCCTTCCTGGAGGGCGTCATGGCTACCCTTCATCAACCTCCCTCTGTGTGCCGGGTGAAACCCTATGGCCAATACGCTGGCCCGGGCAATAACGTCGTCGCTTCCTTCTTGAAGGTGCTGCTTGGTACTTGATGATCTGGTGCTAGGAGCTTGGTGGAACATCTTTAGAGGGCGCAGCGGTTGGGGGTCTCCTTCGCTTAGTTGATCCGCCTTTGTCTCCTTTGTTACTTTTTTCCTTTCGTTTTGGGTTTGTGTTTGCTGCTGCCCCAACATCTGCTGTTTTTCTGGTGACTCGTTGTATCTTGTGGTTGCTATATTAATATAGCGAGGGAAACCTATTTAGAGAGATTAACTGGTAATTTTCGGCTACCAGTCCCCTAGGTAAAATTGTCATACCAGTAGCCATAAACATGCTCCAAACAGTAAAAGGGAATCACATTTATTTAGGAGAGATAAAATTCAATGGTTACAGATTTACTCCAAAAAAATCAATCAAATATTTAGAAGTTGATAGAGACTTAACAAAACTGAAACCGATTTACTCCAAAAATACAGAGAAAAATATTCAGTAATTACACGTATCAATTATTTCCATTTCCGTTACACTTGCAGCGCCAAAAAAAATCAATTTCCATGGTCATCAAATATTTCCTTTTGACCCTTCTTCCCCAACCAAGCCTCTGCTTCATCAGTCTGTCTCCTTGGCCGTTATAACTAACCGCACCCTACATCCCGGATCCCCGATCATCGTCCACACCACTCCACTGCGCACAATTCAACCATCAGCAATGCCTCCTCCCCTGCGCCTCCTCGTCCTCCTCCTCCTCTTCCACCTCCCATCCTCCCTCTCCTCCCACCACCACCGCCGCGCCCCAGCGCCGTCCCCGACCCCGAGACCAACTCCCCCGGCCGCCTCATACGCGGCGCCGCTCCCCGTCCTCCTCGCCTGCAACGCCACCCGCTTCCAGCCCGCCTGCGTCTCCACGCTCTCCGCCGCCAACGCCACGGCCTCCTCCTCCACCTCCGACCTCCTCGCCGTCACGCTCCTCGCGCTGCGCGCCCGCATCCCGCCCGCCGTCTCCACCGCGCGCGCCGTCCTCGCCTCCTCCCGCAACGTCAACCTCACCGGCGCCGCCACCAACTGCCTCACCCTCCTCTCCGTCTCCTCCCACCGCCTCTCGCCGCCGCCCGTGCCTTCCTCGCTCCTCCCCGCCTCCGCCGCGCTCCTCCACCTCTACGACTGCTGGTCCGCCTACAAGTACGTCAACTCCTCCAGGACCATCTCCGACGCCATGGCGTACCTCAACGACACCATCACCATCAGCAGCAACTACATCTCCATGCTCGCCGCGCTGCAGCGCTACGGCGACGATACATCCCGCTGGGCGCCGCCGCAGACGGAGCGCGACGGGTACTGGCCGCCGCCGGCCGCCGATGCGGCCGACGTCGACGCGCTCGGCGTGCCCAAGGGCCTCCCCGCGAACGCGACGGTGTGCGCGGCCGGGTGCGATTACAGGACGGTACGGGATGCGGTGGCCGCGGCGCCGGACGGCGGGGCCGGGAGGTTCGTGGTGCACGTGAAGGAGGGGGTGTACAAGGAGACGGTCAGCGTGCCGTGGGAGAAGACCAACCTGGTGCTCGTCGGCGACGGCATGGGGAAGACGGTCATCACCGGCGACCTCAACGCCGACACGCCCGGCGTCTCCACGTTCAACACGGCCACCGTAGGTGCGTATATCGTCGTAATATTCCTGTATTTATGTGGTGGTATTCGTACACATATTGTTGGATTTGCCCTGTATGGTTCCTACTGCGGCGGTACACGTACGTTCACGAAATCAATGCGGTGGCGTTAAAGACGCTGCTCGTGATCGACCGGCCCATTTAGCACTTTGTCTGCACCTAAAACGCTTTTCCGTGAGCTATGTTGGAATTGTGGGCCATCAATTCTTAGCTTTAGTGCGTTGCGTCCAGCATGGCACATGAGGATGGGAAGACGTCTTGGCCAAATAAAATGAATTTTCTGCACCTGCAAATTGCCAGGATGTGTGCAAAAGTGCAAATGCAAAAGACACCCTAAGAAAATCTTTATCTGAAGCTGTTTCCGAGTATCACTGTCACTGCCCCAGGATTTTGATGTGGAGCCAAACAATTGCCAAATTTCATTACGTATTTTTTTCCAAATTTGGTAAGGGAAACCTTGGCTAGCTTTTGATTAATTCAGCGACCTGAAAACCAAAACCAACAGCCGTTCAAGTAGTGAAATGCAACATGACCGGCGATGCCTGGCTTCAGTTACTATGGCGGAAGCGACAATGCGACATGCCGACTTTACCTTGCCACGCCGAACTTTCTCGTGCTCCCAAACCCTGCCAAACAGATGGCGCTTGGACAAATAATGCTGCCCGTGCATACAGACTAGACCAGACATGGTCGCTCGACAAGTCGATTCGATTCGCAAAGAAAAAGTTGCACCCTGGTCCACCGTTTCAGCTTTATATCCGGCAAACCTGCGACCCGCGTGTCACGGGGACGTGATTTTTCTCGACGAACACAGTGATCTGGCTGTAAACTTGTCTCCGTTTAACCATCTACTATGGTCTACCGTTCAGGTGTGCTCGCGGACGGTTTCATGGCGCGGGACCTGACGATCGCGAACACGGCGGGGCCCGACGCGCACCAGGCGGTGGCATTCCGCTCGACGGGCGACCGCACGGTGCTGGACACCGTGGAGCTGCTGGGCCACCAGGACACGCTGTACGCGCACGCGATGCGGCAGTTCTACACCCGGTGCCGCGTCTCCGGCACCGTGGACTTCGTCTTCGGCAACTCGGCCACCGTGCTCCACGACAGCGTGCTCCTGGTCGTGCCGCGGCAGCTCCACCCGGAGAAGGGCGAGAACAACGCGCTCACGGCGCAGGGCCGCACCGACCCGGCGCAGCCCACGGGGATCGTGCTCCGTGGCTGCCTCGTCAACGGCAGCGAGGAGTACGTGGCCATGTACCGGCAGAAGCCCGACGCTCACCGCGTGTACCTGGGCAGGCCATGGAAGGAGTACTCGCGCACGGTGTTCGTCGGGTGTACCCTAGCGGAGATCGTGCAGCCGCAGGGGTGGATGCCGTGGAGCGGCGACTTCGCGCTCAAGACGCTCTACTACGGCGAGTACGATAGCGCCGGGCCTGGAGGCCGCGACCGGAGCCGCAGCAGGGTGGCCTGGAGCAGCCAGGTGCCCAAGGAGCACGTTGACGTCTACAGCGTCGCCAGCTTCATACAGGGAGACCAGTGGATACCGAAAGTGTAGTTAGTGTAGTGTAGTAGCATAATCGAGAGTCAGGCGTGAGCTAGCGGGCCAATCGACTATGGCGGTGCCACTGTGAGATTGCTGTTGTGCAAATGCAATGGTGCCTAACTCAAATGAGAAAGTGGAGACTGATCTTGATAAGTGGTGATTGGCGAGCATGCCACTAATGAACTAGTGGAATTGAGCACGACCACGATCAGGGCGGAACTAGGATTTCGATATAAAGGGGGTGGGCGATGACGGTTGAACTAACTTTTCGTATATGTCGATATCAACCCAAAAATAAAACTGCATGTCAACATATGATTTGGCTATAACATTACATGAATTTAAATTATCTCAAACATTTACATAAATAATTAATAAAACATTTACATAAAATACAATCTATTATGTTGTTTCTCTTTGTTTGTGAGTAACGAGAGTAGCTGAATTGAAACATACCTAGTTGGATCATATCAGTAGTACTCACGCGTGGTGTGCGTTTTACTCCGGTGTGAGTTCGAAGGACTGTTGTGTAGACATGTGCCAAACGGGCAACGAGGATCAGCGGCGGTTGCCGTATCTCCCGATGCTCGGTTTACCTGTACAAGCCATCCGAGGACAGTGGCTCGCGAGCAGGAACAGAGAGGGTGACATCCTATCCCTTTTTGAGAGAATTTCTTATTTGACACTACCTAAAAATCTGATTTCCTATTTGATCCTCAAAATTATTTTCTCCCCTATTTGACACTTGGTTTAAACTTTTTTTCCTTACTAGGAAACATACCCGTGCATTGCAACGGAAGAGAAAAAAGTATGCGGATATACCTTGTTGGAGCTAGATTGCAGCACCATTGACCATCGCTCGTCCGTCAAGCTAAAATCGTGTTTTAGAGCCGCCACCGTAATAGTGAGTGAGTACCCGTGCAGCTACTCTTCGTGTTGTCGGCAGCCGCCTTCCCCAGTGATCCTTGGATCGTCATGGTTGTCACCTCATGATCGTTCTCTGACAGTGACAGAGGAATTGACGACACTGCAAAAAAATACGAAATAATTTAAAAGTTTTTATATCCATATACTGCTAATGAGATGGTTATGAATTTTTTTGTACTCTACTCTGAAGAAACTAATCATAATTAGAGAAAAGAAATAGACATGGAGCTAGCACATCACGTGACTAAAAAAATAAAGGTTCTACAAAGCTAGAGTTCATTCCGCACATTTGCAGCGAATTTCTTTTAGAGCGGAGGCACAAATTTTTTTTGGAGCGAATTGGAGCTATACCCGACCGAAAAATCATCCATGAGCCATGGCCTATGTAGCGGAGACCGAACTGCCGGCTCCACGTAATCGCCAAGAACTAATCTAGCTAGAAACATAAATAGCCTGGATCCATCGTGTGTACCATGTGCTATAGGAGTAGGACATGATCAAGTAGCGAGCTAGACGTATACGAGAGGCAGACAGTACTCTTCGTCCTCCCCATATTAGCGGTATCTCAGGGTACCTAGATATACGGACGCGGTTAATAAGCAGAAAAAGGAATGAAGGGGTATCTTGACTTAGGGGTGGCACAGTGGGTAAATTTCTTCGAAATGACAGGGGCAAATCCGTCTAAAAAAAGCGGAACCCGTAAGAAACACTTCGTACTTTATTATTATTAGGTATAGGTATTAGGTATAGACTAGTAACTATGCCCGTGCGTCCAAAAAATATTCCTAAAATAAGGCATAATTTTTCAGAAATTTTGGAGATATCTTTACAGGTAAACTAATATACTTCGGTGCCGATGCCACTTCTACTTCTACTAATGACATAGACTGACATTCTTTATATGTTGGTCATATTTTATTTTATTCTTTAGGGGAAGGGAGGTTTTTATCATATTTGTATCAACTTACAAGCATTCCATATGACAGGAAAAACACAGAGGAGCAGCGGAAATCAAAATAAACTTCGATGTAGTTAGCCTAACCAGCCCATGGATGTCAGAGTTACTATATGTCCGTGTCTTAGAGTAGTCATCAAATAATGTCAACATGTACTTGGCCTTTTCAACGTAGTTGCGACATAGGGATCGATCTCTGGTGTACCATACATCGGAGTGCATGATGTGATGTAATATTAACATGAAGTAAGAGTGGATGCAAACAACTTTGCTGGATTAGCGGCTTACGAATAAAGAGAAAACATTGTTCAAAATGAGAATTTAGAGTAGCTTAATCTAAATGTCATTTTGATGTATAACCATTTACAATTTGCAGCCTAATTCTACAACAAATATATTTTCACAAAGTCAAGGATGCAAACATTTATGTTGAAGTGCTGAGACCATTGGTGCGAGTAAAGCTTCAGTTTAAAAATTATACATCATGCACACTTGGATCTTCCTTAGCCTGCCATATATATTGCTTGTGGCCGTGATGGTTACTCGCAAGATAGCGAGTGATAATCTAATTGCGGGTGGATTCAATGAAAGAGAGATCGATGGATTCAACAACTATTATGTAGAAGTCCTAGAGACAGCAATATAACCACATCACCACGACCATGTGGACCAGACCTGTAGAACAACCCCGCAGGTGCAGGTTGACCCGCATAACCATACTCAGCTTCTGCTAGACTAAAGATGATCATCCTGATGCAACTCATGTTCACCATGGCATGGCCGTATGGGTAGAAGGCCTTCACTTAATCACTGTGTCACTCCTGCTCACCATGGCCATGAGCGCATTGGTGAAGACGACGATTGGACGTAGGCGTCTGGCGCAAGTGCAGCGCCGCAGCGGGGGTCCGAAGACTTCCGCAGAAGACCAAGGGGGGTAGGGGGTATCATCAGCAAGACACGACGACTTAGCTACGGGATGATGGCACACCTGCTATGCCACGAAGGCAGCTGGAGCAGATCAGGCGGAGACAGAGGCCGTTGCCCATGAAGGCTGGAGCATTGCTATTGCTACTTTGTTAGGGACATGGATGCGGCGGTGGAGTGGGCCAAATTAGCAAGCGGCATCATCCCTATTATGTCTGTGATGCCCAATTCGATAGTGGTAGCAATCAAGATGGAATGATGGCGGACGAAAACGAATAATCTTGCTTGACATAGGGCCACATCATAGTTAGATCAGCGTCGTTGTCATCGACTACTGTGGTTTGGTCCGATGGCGACCATGGATCCACCTGGCGGCACGTCAAGTGAGAGGAGGTTGTCCTGAAGCTAGACACCATCGCTGTCGGTGGCGATGAGAGGTCTAATACTGTTATCAGCTAGCACGTCCACCTAGCTTGATGGCGGCAGAGGAGCTTGCAGGTGAAGTACACTATCATCAATGGCATCTAGGCCGAGAAAGGAGTAAGTCGCCATCGAGGTCGTGGTTTCATCGAGGAGTAGGTTATCATGGAGATCGCTTGTGTCGTCGAGGAGTAGGTCACCTACTTGGTACGTGTTGCCGCTGGCTGTATAGAACAAACCAACGGTGAATCTGTTAACGTGAAAATCTAACTCTGGTGTGAGTTCTAGTCCTGGTGTGAGTTCTAGTCGCGTACGAACATAGGGACGATCGTTTTCTTACTCAGTCCAGTTTCTTTGACGTACGTCCCTAGGATTCCTCTTCCTGCCCGAATATGTTTCAGGACAAAGAGCAGACGTCTTAGGAAGATGTATATCTGATTGGACCAAAGCGCATTGTGACGGACGAAGAAAGAAATCTTCCTTCTTTTATTATTAGGTGTAGATAGGAAACGTGTCCGCGTTGCACCGGAAGAACAAAAAATATAATTTTAGACCTGTCATAGCACATGTAAAGCACGTGACCCAAATCTTGATATTTTTTCATACGAGTATATATAGAGCTCTTGTCGTCACGAACAGGTGCACCCGACCTTGTATGCAATAAACATGTCCGTAGGTAGGTTGCTACGGGTCATGTTCATAGATTGCTAGGAGTCGAATCACATGACTATCAAATCGGCACATCCCTCTCAACACTTCACCGACACAAAGTCTCTTTTTTGCTCGTTGGGTACAATTCAATATAATAAATAAATATACAATATTGAACAACTAAGAAATAACTATTCCCGAGTAATCACTAAGTATTATCTCATCATACTTTAGATTTCTTATAATTGCAAAAGAAAATATTAAAATATTGATCTGACAACAACAGTTATTATCAGATTACTCGTGTACCATACCTCGGAGAGCATGCACCTAGAAGGCTTGATATCTCACCAGTTAACTCCAAAGCAGCCATGAATGTAAAGCCACTGCCATAAAATTAAAATCTTTTATTAATTCATGAAAGGCCCAATGAACTGGATTTATATCTAGCCAAGGCTGTTTAAAAAGAGATACTTTCCACGTGATCTGGCCCTCCATGGTACGTTTCTTCAGCTGCCTATTCTTGATCGTGATGGTCACCATGAAAGTCCTCACCTGATTCACCTGCCTGTTCTATTCGACGATGTGGGGGCGCCACATACATGGCCTTGACGTTCTCGACGTTTTTAACGGCACGGCTGACATTCTCGACGTAAGGATCCATGAATTGATGAACTGTAGCTCATAGTTGTGTATGGTCTCGGATATGTTCTGCAGGCGCCCGTGGTGAGGGAAGATCGATGGACATGATGATGCTACCCATGGACTTGGCAATGGCCTGCATCTTGGCCTAGCTAGGTGTCGAGGTTCCGGACGACGATGTCGAGGTGGACGCGAGGCGCAGGTAGTTCATGTGATGCTCTGTGCGCCTGCAGATGGCGGTCTAGGCGTAGATGCGAGTGCCGTGGACGTTGTCCTTCTCCATGGCCTTGTTCACCTTGAGCTTTTAGCACTTGTCCCTCTTGCCGCTAGATCGACTTGTAATTGAACTTGAGGTCAAAGATTTGTGCCATCGGCTATGGTGCTTCCGATCTAGGTTTTCGGATATACTTACCCGATGGGACATCGAGGTAATGCAAATCGATCGTTTTGGAAGAGAGAGACATCCAGTATAGATTTAGCCTTGCTTGACGATCGACGTATGAGTGCAGCGATGTGTAAGCCCTCATTGCCAGACTTGCCGAAGGTTGTCACGCAATCAACTGATTCACGTGGCTGAGTGGGCTAGCTATTTTTCTTAGCGAGGCTGAGTGGGCTAGCAGTTCGCCTGTTCCTTGTCCAAAAAGGCAAGGATCCAGGGAGAGCTTGGTCGCATGAAGAGCAGGGCCCCTATTCCATCTAGGCTATTGGGCCAGTTTTCATTGGGTCAGGTTGATTGAAAACTGTATGAAATCGTTTTTCTTTTTTTGACGGAACTGTGGTTGGTATAAGGGAACTCATCATCGAGTGCAGCAGAACGATGATCGATCGGGACAGAAAACGAAACTAGAACATGACTTACCGGTGGCGTTGGTGGTATTTTGTATTTTGGTGGAAGGGTAAACTTGAAAAGAAAAAAGCGAAACCCGTAAAAAACACTTCGTACTTTATTATTATTAGGTATAGATTAGGTATAGATATGACATCGCCGTTAGGTCTGCTAGGATCTTCCGGCAGCTGGGACCAAAGTACCCCCGTGAAACACGGTTCCTATTTTTGTAGATGCGGTTCCTGTTTTTGTCTGGCGCCTTGTCCGTGTCAATTTTAGAGGCCTGCTAGATGGATATGTCCAGCAATAGAAGGATGGATTGGCCGTACGTGAAAATCTAGCTCATCTAGCTAGCTCTCGCTTGATCGGGATCCACGGCAAAAAACTCACGTGAACCTAGCGACCGATAAAAAAAAGGTTATAGTGCTTGCTGCACACCACAGCCCTGCCGATTCTTATATGCACGTACATGAGAACTAGGGACATGCAACTACTGTGGCGCCCATGCGCACTAGCCTCTTGCCCCTGAAGTGCCTCATCTAATTATCTATACAGAAGACCAGCAAGAGGGCAATTAATTAAGATATCCAAAATATAAATATAGGGCATGAATGCATATATCCATCCCTTTATCTTGACTATCATTTACTTAACATGATTTAATTAAGCGTGCACAAAATCTGGTCAAACACCGTGGCAAATTTTTGGTCACATAATGCACTAGGGACAAAAGTGTCTTTTCATGCCACTACTTAACACCGTTATTGCTTAAAATGAACTAGAGTGTCATATTAGGAATAAAATTTGGCCCAAGTGTCAAATAGGGAATCATATTTTTTGAGGTAGTGTCAAATAAGGAATTCTCTCATCTCTTTTTTTCATCCTAGATGGACTGATGCGAGAGAGTGGCGATAACAAAAGGGGGAAACAAGATTGACGACCTTAACAAAGGGAGCTAGGGAGCTAGGAAGATGGGCTATCGTGCTGGGCTTTGGTGCGCCACATCAGCTATACACTGATTGCTGGAGTACTAGATTCGGGCCAAGTATCCCCGTGATTATCAATAGCTATTTGCATGTATATACAATTCCCATAAAATAAGCTACTAGTGCGGATATGAGCGGGAGATATCCACCTTACCGTCCAGCTGATGATCGCACTAATAATGAGTTGGCTGATATTGCTACTAGCCCGGGGAAAAAACTCACGTGACTATGAGGGATAGAGAAAGTACAGATTCTGGGGTGAAAAGAACTATTGAGTTCGGGTCAAGTGAAGAATCCCCGGTGATCAATGCTGATGGAGTGACTGATATGGTTACTAAGCTTGTTCCACCTAACATGGTTACAACTGATATTGTTGTGTCTGAGAGCAACAAGAAGCCAAAAAAAGACAGAGGTAACTCCTCTTCACTAGGATCGGCAGGTTCCCGAGAGGAACCTGTTCGGTCGCAATGAGGATCCTTTCTCTGAACTATCAGGTCCTGGACAACACCTCGACAGTTCGTGCGCTTTCAAATCTTCGAAGGCAATGTAACCCCGAGGTGATGTTCTTGTCGAAGACGCATCTCGATGAATATCCAGCTAAGTGCTTGAGGAGGATGTTGTATATGCATTTTAAAATTGTTAATCCTAGTGATGGAAGAAGTGGAGGTGTGATCTTACTTTGGAAGAAGGAAATTATTGTGCAACAAATCTTTTCGGATCCTAAATATATAGATGTTCGTATTCTAGAGAGTGCAGATAAAGTGTGGAGATTAACTAGTATCTATGGTGAGCCTCGGTGGGAAGACAAGTATAAAACATGGGACAGATTAAGAGAGTTACATACTAATCGCAATCTTCCGTGGGTTGTTATTGGTGACTTCAATGAGATTTTGTTCTCTCATGCGAAGGCAGGGGCAACTCGTTCGACCTCGAAACTACATGCAAGCGTTCTGTGATGCATTATTGGACTGCAATTTGGAGGACATGGGCTTCACGGGGATGCTTTCACCTGGAAGAGAAGGCGTATACGTGAAAGGTTGAACCGTGCAGTGGCTAATGAGGCATGGTCTCTCATGCATCCTGGGGCAGTGGTCCAACACATGAACTATATATGTTCCGATCACTGACCTATATTACTTGATATTGGTTTTCAGCAGGTCCCTGCTAGTCAGAGCGCGAGGCGGTGTCGATTTGAGGCTAAGTGGTTGAAGGAAAGAAATTCGAAGAAATTGCTAGGCAGCAATGGGAGGCGGCGGTGGCTGGTGACCCGTCACTAGGCGTGCTCGCTGTAACACCCCAACATTAGAGCTTATAAATAAGCTGAGATAAGGTGTGCATTGCACATGCATAGAAAATCTGAATAATTTCCGCACTTTTAAATAAAACTTGTCAAAGTGATTGAATCTTCTCTTAACTTAGTGGAACTGAAGTAGATCATCAAGTTGATTGCGATAAGTTTTAATATGACCTTTGCTAAAACCTTATCTTTGGGTAGTATAATTTGATCTAAGGGTAGATCAAATGTAATAAAACTAAGTGAGAGCACACTACTTAATAAGGAGTACTTGATCTTCTAGAGATCATTACATGGTATTTTATATCACAACTCAAGGATGAATAATTAATCTTCTAAAAAATGATATGAAGGTATTACCTACAACAAACCTTGAATACCAAGTTAAGTATATAACTAAGTAAAGAAACCCATAACTAAACCTTGGTATACTTGCTTTCCATAGTTATTCCTACCATGAGAATCATGGTAGTTTCTAAACACTAACTCTTATTACAAATAGAGTAGGAAAGGAAGTCAAGCCAAGACCATTTAGCACATATCCTTAATATGATATTAAGAGGTGACATTCCTATTTAACCAAGTCCTAGTGTCAGTTGATCATCACTGTTGAGTAACCAATTCTTGACCTAGAACTTATTAGCCTTTAGCTTTGACCTATTATGTTAACCTTCCAAAGACCTTAGGTAATTTAATAAGAAGGAGGAACTAGATATGGTAGAGTGTGCCATCATCAATGGAATGTGATCCTTAGTGGTGATCAAACCATTTGATATTAGAGGAGTTAACTCACTCATAAGTTCACTAGACGAAGTATCTACACCCAAGAAGTTGTTGGGTCCGCAACATAGAAAACAAAAATTTTCCTACGGTGTGAACTACACGCCAAGATCTGTCTACTAGGTACAAAGCAACGGGTGGACATACATCCATGGAGAACTTACCCTCGAAGACAACGAGTTTTGTTAATGAGTAGGAACTCGTGGTTGATGTAGTCGTACGCTTGCCGATCTAAAGATCGTGTGGAAGTCCGACAGGTCCAGCAGCTCCAGCACCATCAGGTCCAGCACCATCAAGTCCAGCACCACAAATTAGCGGTGCATCCGTGATCGCACACACGTTCGGTCCACCGAACAACCTCCGCCTCCTCGCTCCAGCGATGCAGCGGAAGCAGCAACTCCTTTCCAGATAAAGCCACCGGGAACATGTATCTCGCTAATCCGAGACCATGGGGAATAACTAGAGGGAGAAGAGAACCTTCACGAGGAGGTGGTGCAAGATGAGAGGAGGGAGTGGGGGGCCTTTTATAGGGAGAGGGGGGGGGGCATCCCCTCACCATGGCCAGCGGCCAAGGGAGCTGCCCCCACCTCTTCCACATTCATGTGGGTGGAGCTCCCACTCACATAATTAGCCACCCACTCAAAATTCCACTCACCTCCATTAAATTTCCACCAAATTTAATGCAAGTTCTCATTAAATAAAACACTTTTATTTATTTTATTCAGAATTTTGTCAATTACATTAATTAACAAACATTCACATAAAACCCCCTGCAACATTTCAATATCACATGCAGAAACAATTTCTGCAATTTTACCTGAAACGATTCCGGTTTCCATCGAAATGATTCCAGCGCTTTCTTAAATCTTTATCTGAAACATATTTGCTCCAAATGGTGTCAGTATCCCTTAAGTGTGTCACCCTACGGTTCGTGAATAATGTAGACATGATCGAGACCCCTCTCCGATCAATAATCAGCAGCGGGACCTGGAGATCCGTACTGACTCCCACATATTCAACGATGACTCTTGTGATCGTGTGAACCTTTAACGTCGTAACTAAATCCCTTTGTCTCGCGATATATTACATGTCCGAGATTCGATCATCGGTATCCAAATACCTAGTTTGATCTCGTTACCGACATGCACTCTTTTCTCGTTCCCGTGATATAACATTCTAGTGATCACATCACTTGCTTGCAAGCTATTTCAATGTGATATCACCGAGAGGGCCCAGAGTATATCTATCCGTCATCGGGATGGACAAATCCCACTCTTGATCCATGAGCCTCAACATAACACCTTCGTAGCACTGAACCCACCTTTATAGTCACCCTATTACGGTGTGACGTTTGATGTTATCAAGATACTCTTCCGGTGTTAGCAATTAACATGATCTCATGGTCTAAGGACTAAGATTACTTCGTATGATGTTATAGCAATATAAACATAATGACTCTGATCGTAATGCTATAATTCGGATGAATGTTCATCACATCATTCCACCAATGTTGTGACCTCGTTATTAACGACATCCAATGTCCATGATCAGGAAACCTTGATCATCTTGTTAATCAACGAGCTAGTTTATAAGAGAGGCATAACTAGGAACTTTCCTTTTGTTTATTAAACACACATGTATTAACGTTTCCAAATTAATACAATTATAGCATGCAAAATAAACATTTATCATAAATAAGGAATAAGATAATAACCACTTTATTATTGCCTCTCGGGCATATTCCCTTCAGTCTCCCACTTGCACTAGAGTCAATAATCTAGTTTAAAAAACTTTGCGTATTGAACACCTGTGTCTTTCTGGTGTTGCATATACGCGATTGCTAGTGGTTAACATAATCTCCGGCTCTGACAGTTTCAGTTCCGTGTGTATTTGCATGTCTTTGCGTCTCTACGCATCACTCATTCTCAAATGAGATGGCATTGTATAAATTTGGTCCTTTGGTAGACCTTTAGTTCGTTCGGGTTAAAATATGTTGATACTATTGTCACATAACATATCTTCATAGTATTAGCCCACTTTGAACCACACCTAGTTTGATAACAAACTACTTAACACAAATGCCCTCCTATGCTGCTACTATAGCAGTCATATACTTAGCCTTTTGTTGTAGTATCCGTCACAATGTCTCAACTTTGGAACTCATCCAAATCCATCATGGAACATCCTTTCCATTACATTGTGCCACCCATAGTCTAAATTGAGATAAATTTAATTTGTATCTTGTGACAAAACTAGTATCAATGTAACACTTTACAATGAACTACCTTTAACTATTTGTCACTTATACATTATATATTCTTAGTTCTTCCAAAAGCTCATAAGAATATCTTTACTATTGTCCAATGATCATCTTATGAATCATTCTGGTATATGCTCATAACATTTAGAGCATAGGACATTATGGATATATACATATCATGGTATAATCGATCAAAATCTTCATGTGATTTTACTCACCAAGTGTTGAAACACTTGAATTTTGATACAATCCTTTCCATGCAGCAAGAACCTTTCTTGTTGTTTCCATATTGAACCCTTTCAATATCTCATATATGTATGTCTGGCACAACCATATTAGCGCCTTAATCTATCCATATAGATATTGATGCCTAATATTCTGGGTTTGCCCAAGTCTTTCATCGAAACCTTATTTTAATGAAATCCTTAACTTGTGTCAATTCAAGATACATCATTTTCAATCAACAATATGTCCTCTACATAATATATTAGAAATATGTCTCAGCGCTCCCACTTAATTTCTTGCAAATGCAAGCATCTTCATCATCTCCGATGATTTTAAACTCTTTTAGTAGTTTCATCATGGTGAAGATTCCAACTCCGCTATGCTTACTTCAACTATTGAAGTTTACATGCCCTTTTAACACCCTTTGAATTAACAAAACCCTTCGGACCATGTCATGTACATGTCCTAGGTTACCGTTCTATTAGAAGAACCTTGTTTTGTTTATTCAACTACCATATACCAAATTATATGTAGTGGTTGCTACATTAATCCGTCAAGACTATATATCGCTATGAAAGATCAAATCTTGTCATAGTCAACTCCTTGAACATTGTCGTAAACTTCTTTCCGACATGTCGACTATTTCATAGATGTTAAACATCCATGTCTTATTTCTTTATAGATCCAAACACGACCGATAGGCTTCACGCCTTTTTGGAGGGTCTTCCAAGTTCAGAAACTTGATTTCTCGTGTATGGATACTATCACGGATTCTATGACCTCTAGTCATTTTATGGAGTCAGGGACCATCATCACTTCTTTGCATGCAGTCGGTTCATCATTGTCAAAACAATAACGACTTCTGTTTCAAATCTTACTATTTGATTCTTACCGACCACATGGTTCAATAAGAACTGTAATCTCCAAGATTACACCCTTTGTAATCACGGGAGCCATGAGCATTGTGGCCGCCACCGGTACACTTTCCGGCGCTGCGCTACTCAGCACATATAGCTAAGGTTCAACAACCTTATCAAAGTTCTATTGTCCTCCCACATAACTTTTCACGAAAAATTCCTTCTCAAGAAACTTGACGTTCCAAGCGACAAACTCTTTTGTCCTCGGTGTTATGGAGGAATTCCCAACAAATTCTTTGGGATAACCTACAAAGACGTGCTTATCCGACTTTAGTTGTAAACATTCTACTTATGCATAGCATACCAAAATTTAAGAAAAGACAATTCGGGTTTTATCCCAAACCATAACTCATATGGTGTCATTTCAACGGATCACGATGGTGCTCTTTTCAGTGTAAAAGCGGCAATCTCTAAAGCTTTAATCTTTAAAACATAATGGCAGTTTTATAAATGACACCTTTGATCTTACCATGTCAAACAAGGTTTGATTTGATCTCTCGAACATACCATACTCCTGTGGTTTATCGGGAAATGCAAATTCATGGAACAATTCCTGAAATCTTAGGTGTTTTGCTAAACCTGTAACTCAAATATCTTCCTTTATGATCAAATCATAAACTCTTTTATTTTCTTGTTACAATGATTTTTCACTTCATCTTGAAAGTCTTTGAACAATTTTCAAATGTTTCATACTTCTTCCTTATTAAGTAAATATATAAATATATTCACTCAAATTTCCGGAGAAAGCATATGAAGCAAAAATATCCATAGCATATGGCTACACATAATGGACTATATACATCAACATGCATAATATCCAATAAGTTAGTCATCCGTTCCTCTTTGGCCTATGGACAGAGTTTCCATTATCTTGAGGGAAGTTTCACAAGCATCAATTGATCAAAATCAAAAGACTCCAAAAATCCATCAAGATGGAGTTTCTTCATGTTTACTTTCCATTATAATTCAAACAGCGATGTCACTTCATAAGTGATCTTCCAATCATTTGTCTTACGACATTTTAGCAATAATATTTATGGATGTGATTTCTCCAACTAGACTTGTAAAAGTTCATCCATGCTTTATGGAATACAGTAATTATTTGAACAACCATTGTTCTCATAATACCGGAACAAAATAACAATTATTAAAACAAATCTTGAAGGCTAGGTTTGACGACAACGAAAAACACAATAACACTTTATTTGTTTTCGATGAACATCATCACTTATTCTTTTGCTAGTTACTTAGGCCGTTGCAGTTCATGAATTGAGTTGTTCTGTATGACACTTCACACCAACCAATTCGGTATCCAATACCGGTATCCAATACCTCAGAACCACATTGTTTAACAAGCAAGGAATACAACCACAACATGTACATCTTCTATATACCTAAGTTGGACATCTCCAACCTTTTATTTTCTGCCAAATATTTTTATAGATTCTCTTTCAACAATTCCTTTTCTTTTAAAAGAATCTATCAACATCAATAGTGGTGTCATTCACATGACACATAGTACAAAGCGTATATAGTCAAATACTAATACCTTTGGACTTGCACTTTGAAGTGGATCACCATCATCAAATGTTTGGTGTTCTTTCAAAAATCCATTCTTTAGTAATCTATTAGTGTAGTAAATATTTTACTTAGATCTTCTATTCATCCTTATCATGACAACTTTCATGATCAAGCTACTATAGCCTATAAGGAAGAATCGCGAGTATAATGTTAGTTCCCAACACCTTTTTGGGAGATCCAGATGCCTAACATCTCCATCCTTCACAAATTCTCATACAATATGAGAACATGTATTTTGCTAAATTATACTCTATCATAATGCAACCAAAAACATTGTTTCAGATATCACAATATCTTCCACACATGATGGTTCCTGAAACAATTCTTTCAGCTCCTAGATAACCTTGATATTAAAACAATTTTTGAATATCAATAATCATGGAGGCAAACATGATACTTTAGATACTAACATTGGAATTCTTACTCTTTATTTAATACTACTTATTAAACTTCATGGAGTAAATAGAGTTTGCTGAAAGTTTGAAGTAGGACTTATAAACTTTAAATTGACATTCAAAACAATACGATACCAGTTCGTAAAGTAAATATCCAGAATTCTATAGTTCTATTATCTCAAATAAAACTAAGTATAAGGGAGTGAATAGATGCCAATGACTACAACAAATTATGCAAATTCACTTCGATTTAGTTTATGACAAATAGAGTTCGACTAATCCAAATTAGAAATGAACTCCCACTCAAAAACGACATCCCTCATGCCTTTTTGGTGATTACATGAACCAAATCCACTACACCAAGTCCGATCATCACGTGAGTTGGTGTAGCTTCAAAGGCGAGCATCAATATGGTCATCACATCAACTATACGACTCATGCTTAAGCTTTCGGTCCGTGTTCCGTGGCCATGTCTGTACATGCTAGGCTCGCCAAGTAAGAACCTTAGTATTCGCATGTGTAAAACTGTCTTACACCCGTTGTATGAAAGCGTAGAGTTGAGTACACCCGATCATCACGTGATGTCTCGAAACACGATCCATAAAACAGTGCATACTTAAGGAAGAACACATTTTATCTTGATATTTAAATGAGGGATCATCTTATAATGCTACTAAAAGCGCCAAACTAGCAATATAAGATGCAAACATCTAATGTGTAAAGTGACATGATATGGTCCATGCATTTGATCTCTATCATTTGCATCGTGGTATGATCTCTATCATTCCTTTGTGTGAAAGGCCAAGATCTATGGAACTTACACGTTAAGTGTGTTGTAAGAGTATCTACCATACATCTA
Organism: Avena eriantha; assembly: GCA_910589775.1. Taxonomy (NCBI): domain Eukaryota; kingdom Viridiplantae; phylum Streptophyta; class Magnoliopsida; order Poales; family Poaceae; genus Avena; species Avena eriantha. The sequence goes on along the minus strand of OU342746.1, from coordinate 302,869,788 downwards.
TTTACAACAATACCATATCAGGACACTAGCCTAGCAACGATCTAAATTAGACGCCTCTAATTTATCAATTGCAAGTTTTACGTGGCTTGGGGCTTTCAGAGATAGAACCGGTCTTACCTACGAACATGAACCATAACGAGGATAACCAAGTTATTAGCAACTCGTTGTAAATCAGATATTGACTATAGTAGGAGAGACAGACACCCGCCAGCCACTTATGCAAAACTTGTTGCATGTCAGTCCTGGAACCGGTCTCATGTACGATGACATGTAAGGTTGGTCCGGGCCGCTTCATCCCACTATGCCACCAATATCTAAAATACATAGAAGATGAAATAACATGATCATCATCGCCCACATATAAACATATGTGTACTACCCGTGCAAAGCACCTACGCATAGATCAGGCTCTGATACCACTGTTGGGTCTGCATCATAGAAAACAAAAATTTTCCTACGGTGTGAACTACACGCCAAGATCTATTTACTAGGTACAAAGCAACGGGTGGACATACATCCATGGAGAACTTACCCTCGAAGACAACGAGTTTTGTTAACGAGTAGGAACTCGTGGTTGATGTAGTCGTACGCTTGCCGATCTCAAGATCGTGTGGAAGTCCGACAGGTCCAGCAGCTCCAGCACCATCAGGTCCAGCACCATCAAGTCCAGCACCACAAATTAGCGGTGCATCCGTGATCGCACACACGTTCGGTCCACCGAACAACCTCCGCCTCCTCGCTCCAGCGATGCAGCAGAAGCAGCAACTCCTTTCCAGATAAAGCCACCAGGAACATGTATCTCGCTAATCCGAGACCATGGGGAATAACTAGAGGGAGAAGAGAACCTTCACGAGGAGGTGGTGCAAGATGAGAGGAGGGAGTGGGGGGCCTTTTATAGGGAGAGGGGGGGCAGCCCCTCACCATGGCCGGCGGCCAAGGGAGGTGCCCCCACCTCTTCCACATTCATGTGGGTGGAGCTCCCACTCACATAATTAGCCACCCACTCAAAATTCCACTCACCTCCATTAAATTTCCACCAAATTTAATGCAAGTTCTCATTAAATAAAACACTTTTATTTATTTTATTCAGAATTTTGTCAATTACATTAATTAACAAACATTCACATAAACCCCCCTGCAACATTTCAATATCACATGCAGAAACAGTTTCTGCAATTTCACCCGAAACGATTCCGGTTTCCATCAAAATGATTCCAGCGCTTTCTTAAATCTTTATCTAAAACATATTTGCTCCAAATGGTGTCAGTATCCCTTAAGTGTGTCACCCTACGGTTCGTGAATAATGTAGACATGATCGAGACCCCTCTCCGATCAATAATCAACAGCGGGACCTGGAGATCCGTACTGACTCCCACATATTCAACGATGACTCTTGTGATCGTGTGAACCTTTAACGTCATAACTAAATCCCTTTGTCTCGCCATATATTACATGTCCGAGATTCGATCATCGGTATCCAAATACCTAGTTTGATCTCGTTACCGACATGCACTCTTTTCTCGTTCCCGTGATATAACATTCTAGTGATCACATCACTTGCTTGCAAGCTATTTCAATGTGATATCACCGAGAGGGCCCATAGTATATCTATCCGTCATCGGGATGGACAAATCCCACTCTTGATCCATGAGCCTCAACATAACACCTTCGTAGCACTGAACCCACCTTTATAGTCACCCTATTACGGTGTGACGTTTGATGTTATCAAGATACTCTTTCGGTGTTAGCAATTAACATGATATCATGGTCTAAGGACTAAGATTACTTCGTATGATGTTATAGCAATATAAACATAATGACTCTGATCGTAATGCTATACTTCGGATGAATGTTCATCACATCATTCCACCAATGTTATGACCTCGTTATTAACGACATCCAATGTCCATGATCAGGAAACCTTGATCATCTTGTTAATCAACGAGCTAGTTTATAAGAGAGGCATAACTAGGAACTTTCCTTTTGTTTATTAAACACACATGTATTAACGTTTCCAAATTAATACAATTATAGCATGCAAAATAAACATTTATCATAAACATGGAATAGATAATAACCACTTTATTATTGCCTCTCGGGCATATTCCCTTCAGAAGTAACTGGTGCTTGAGGAGCTATGAGAAAGCTATTAGTATTAGTACATTAAATAATAATCTTGTTAGGACAAGTGGATATAGACTTAGAGTAAGCTTGCTTAACAAGATAAGCCTATAGAGATACCAGTACAAGTCTACTACTTAGTTGAGTATAGATCTTGATCAGACAATTAGAAGCCTAAGCCTTGCTTGATCAAAGGTTGGTGGCCAGTATTCTTAAGTCACTTGAGAATAGAGGACCAGCTGAAGAAGAAAGGTTGTGAGTATACCAAATTAGGCAAAACCTTAGTAAGCTGAATCATCTAGCTTGATCCTGAAAAGTCAAGCTAGAGTGTGATGAAGTATATAACATGAGTTGTATGGACTAGTTGAAGGCATAGTAGTTTAACCAAGCTAATACAAGAACAAACTTGTATTATGGGAGTAGTACCATAACTATTCGAGAGGATTGTTATCACATGTGATGTATAGAGAGAATTGTAATCTTGCAAGCCTTGGATATAGATACAAGGTGAATTTAAAGGAGTTAATGGGTGGAGTTATAAGTAGCTACATTGATGGATTCATCAAGGGTAGTTTAGCAATGGAAGTTATATGCAAGGAGTAGAATAAAGGAATATTGTTGAAGTGGCACGACCATGTCATCATATGATAATGGATATGGTGGAGCCAGATGACTAATTAATTTAGACAGATGTGATCTTTGTGAGTAAGGTATAAGAGATTAAATAGAGTATATTTAGGAAATGAATTCCTTATCTAAAAGATAAGCTTAGTGAGGTCTTAAGGTAGGAGTGCTTGAGAAACCTTAACCAACAATATATCAAGCCATGACAGAACCATGTCCACCTCTTTGTTTAACATCCTAGAATAAAGAGGGTAGTTACATCAATTCCTACTTTTAGTCAGCCATAGAATAGTAGCTCTTAGTCAAGTAAAGTTTCCAAGAGATAAGTATAAACCAGATGAGATTTTATAGATGGAAGCCTTGTCCACCTTATTGTCTTAAACCTTAACAATGAGCTAGTCTCATATACTATCAAGATCACCTTGGGAAAGTAATTTCAATATAGCTCACTCTAAGACAAGTTATTATCCATGGTCATAAAACATGATGGCAATATGTCAGCCTTAATATTCATATCTACAATTGAATATGAGTTATTAAATCCTCTCAAAACCCATATACCTACATTTGAATAAACATGAGAATTTATCCACCAATGATTGTTATTGATTCATAATAACTTAACAAAGATTGTTCTGTGGTAATACTAAACACTACCAAGCAAGTAGGATTGGATTTGGGAGAAACCACCAAATATAGAGAACCATGAAGTTAAAATCACCACTTTATGAACCATAAGGTTTACTACCTTCTAATAAATATATATACCATTCTTTTATGAGGCTAACTATGAATAGAGTTCTCTACTTATCATTCGTCATTTTAAATCCTTATCATTATAATTATTAAGTGAAAACAGAATCATTTTTGTGAAATCTTATTATAAGAAACAAATTTCTAAAACCCTAATCTTTATTAATATCTCCTAATGAAAAGGACATTTCGTATAATTATGAATATATTTTAATGCGCAATAAGAAATCAGGAGAAGAGAGTCATACTTGCTTTATACAATACTATTCTTGACTTATAAATTCTCTAGATATTTAAATCCTTGAGGAAATTCATATTTGAAATGGTTTGTAAAATAGAGAAAACAGAAAATCGAAATAGAAAAAGAAAACTCAGCGCTACAGCTTCGGCCCATAGCCTAGTAACCGTACGCGCTAACTGTCGCCCGCATGCCCCAGCCGCCGCTGCCCGCTCACTCCGCATCGGCCCAACATCGGCCCAGACCCGCGTACCGTTTCGCGTCGTCTTCCACGTGCATCACAAGCTTCTCTCTAGAGCGAGCGCCACCGCCCGATGCCAATCACCGACATCAGCGAGGATTAACCGCCTGATGGACCGCCATCGCCAGGGGGGAGGATAAGATCTCCACCGAGACGCTCCAGGCCATCCTTATCCCCATTTTCCCCTTCCTCTCGTTCTTATCCTCTCCACAGAAGAGGACCCCAAAACCCTAGCTTGTCGGTGGTCGTAGTTCCGGCCGTTCTTGATCGCCCCATGCCTCGCCGAAGCCACCGTTGGTAGCGCCGTCGTGTCCTCGTTCGCCTTGGACCAAGCACAAGAGCTAGCATGCCGTGAGTCGTGCGGAATCGAGCTTTACCTTCCGTCAGCTGTCGTGGCCATTGCCATTGATTCGCCGTCTCCTGACCACCCCCGGCCTCACCAACCTCTTCACGGCGTTCGTGGTGAGATCCTGCATCCTCCCATACCTCTCTCACTCTCTGTAGTAGTCTGGATCGTTGTAGCGCCGTACACCATCGTCGGCCGCCACAAAAGAGGGTCACCGAAGTACCTCCGGTGACTAAAAAGGGGTGGCAACGCCACTCCTAGGTTTGCCTTGATGCCCTCCGTCGAGCGCGCCCTTCCATTTTGCCCCGCGCGCTCTCCAGCGACTTGTCCTTGCTCGACCAGTGAGCTCCGGCCGTCGTTGACATCACCGTGTCGTCACGCTTCCGTCACCCCTAGCCTAGCCAGCAGGTTTGACCCGGTCCACGCCAACATGGCATGCCGACGTGGCCCTAACCCCACGGGTCAGTGGCTCTGGCTAGATTAGGACTCGGTGAGAAAAGTATGTTCCTGTTTAGAAAATAGATAAAACCTTATAAATTTAAATATAATTAGTTTCTAGAAATTTAATAAAATGATTAAATTTTGTTAAATCAATATCTTTTGTTTTATAATTCAAAAAAATCTATATAATATATCAAAATATTCAGAAAAATAAACTTTACAATATAAAACTACAATGATATTTTATTTTCCAATTTAAATAAGATATTTATTATTATTAATAAATAATCTATTAAGAACTAATCTTTTTAAATATATGTTCTATTATTTAAAATTCCCAAAAATAAGTATGATATATCAAAAGTCTTAGAAAAACAAAATATAAATTTATAAACTTGTTTTACACATTTTTGTATCACCTAGCTAATATTTATTATTTATTAAGTGTTTATAAAGGGATAAAAATTATAAAAATCATATCTTATTATTTAAAAATCACAAAAATACATATAATATACCAAAATGATCATAAAAATAAAATCTACACCTTAAAAAATCATCTTCATAATTGAAGTAAATAAAGGGTAAAAAAATTTCTTTTATTTTAATTCCTTAAAAATATATAAATATTTGCTATTGCCTTTATCATTACTTGTTTAAAGTCTAAAAGTGTAATAACAAGTGCAATTTATATTTAAGTGAAGTTAAGATAGGTCTGACCAATTTAAGTTGTACTTACTAAAACTACCATTTAAAAGTTAAGTGAATCTTACTCTTCAAAAATATTTTATCAATTATAACATCATCAAGAATTGAGTACAAATTCTTTTACAAGTTTGGGAATTCACCTTAATAGCTAAAAAAAATCTTTAAGTATTTAATATGATGCCATTCCCATGTTTACATAAATAAGTACTAATTCTATAATAAGTAAGTGCTTTTATTCACTTATAAAATCAAGAGAACACCATTTTCATAAAGGCATAATACTTTTGTTTCACCTTCATGAAGTGTTAAAAGTCTCCACTTGCTAGTAGATAGCTATTCAACAATACTAATTGTTTTCTACTTTAATACTTGTAATTAATAAGAAAACCTTAAAGTGTTAGCTTTAAGTTTAAATACTTTTTACTTTGTAAAGTAATATTTTCCTCAAGAGTTATTCTTTTAAGAAACATTAAAAGTAATCCTTGAACATTTCTCTAAAAGCTCTAATTAAATCTTAATCTTGTTTAAGAAATATTTCAGATACCATGCTCCATTTGAATGCTTTAGTATTATATACTACTTGTTATACTTACATATTGTTTCACACACTCTCACAAGCCTTAACAAGAAGCATATGTGTAAAGCTGATATAAAAGTACAACACATTCCAAAGAACTCATCACAAACTCCAAACCCTAGATTAGATACGATTATTCCAAAGATTCGCGTTTATCAAACCGCATTACATTACTTATGCATAATTGCATACTGCTTCTTTAAACATTAGTCCTTATCGGACCAATGATGCTGTTTACAGAATTTGGATCTTCTAGTGTCTTGAAGACCGTGAGTGCATAATCTTGCAATCATAAAAGGCAATTTCACAACTTGCTCATGTTCTTTGATTATTTTCTATCAAATACTTGTAACTCAAATGTTGTCATCACCTGCATTTCAAAAAGGTCAGAAAACACTATTTTCATAATAATTTGATTGTGGATTATTTACTAAATGGTAATAATCTACTGCTACAGTCCCAGTGGTAAAGGAACATAATATCTAGAACTTAACAACCAATGCCGCCAGTGATTCTAGCGTCATATATTACGCGTTAACCATAAGACTTAGAATGGGACGGGAAAGTCAGATGTATCTTCTCCCTTTAGCATGGACGGATGACCTTATCGCGAGGCTGTTGATTTCTCGTGGAGAATCCAGCACATGGGTGGGACCCCTTAGTTCCCCACAATATTGGTGTCTACATTATCTATGCATAGCTGTCTTGGTGTAAGTTCACCATAGCTGATGGTGGCTGCCAGACAGAGCTGATTATAGAGTCTTCGAGAGGCTACCCAAAGAGTAACCGTGGTAGTCCTTCTTGGAGGATCATGTCTTCATGCGTGGTCGCGGCGAGGGCAGTACTAGCTTGGATCTTAGACTGAGCCCCATACCAAGGAAGTGTGAACAAGTTCGCGGCTTGGATGTGCAACAAGGCTAAGGTCTCTTATGGGTGAAGTAACGCACCTCTATAGAGTGTAAGAACTATGACATGTTACTCCCTGTTCCGGGAAGGAGCTACGGATGCGGCAGGAAAGGAACCCCACGAAGGTTCTGGTCAACCTGTGAAGGCTGTCGGATATAGTTTTCAGAATAAAAGCAACCTTTAAAGAAATGTTTATGAAAACCTGCATTGCCTACGACCTATGGTCTGTGGCTGTAGAGATAGTGCATCAAACACTCCTTTTTAGTGAAATTGCTGAGTACGCTTGTACTCAACCGTACCTTCTTAACCCTTGCTAGGTTTTAAGCTGTTGAAGACGACGTCAACATCAATTTCTGCTCAAGAAACCATCATCGACAACTCAAGTTCTTCAATAAATTCAATGAAGTCAACATATACATCAACTAAAGTGAAGACAAATATCTTGATTAGATAGGAGTAGATACTCTAGCCATAAAACCTACTTCTATAGAGCATTGTATTAGTAGCAATTGTAAGCCAGGTAGTTTAGATGCTAGTTTTAGCCATATAGTTCGGAGTTATTATTTCTGTTTCTTCTTTGTAAGAAGCTTATTTCTCTCTCTTTAACCTAGAGTGTTCTCTAGATCTTATGTAAAGAGTCGTGTTGTAATCTATAGTCATGTCTTGGACCTGCTGTGTTTCTGTTGTACCACTCTGAGGGATGTAATACTAGTGAATGGTGTTTCATTGGTGTTATGTCAACGACTATAGTGTACGATATCATGCAGTGGTATGCTGGGTCACCGCACTCGCCAAGCTTCACGAGGTGCACCAAGGGTTGGGACAAGTCTATCCTCAAGAAGCCAAGAAAAAGGATTAAAAAAGCTCAACATAAGCTAGCAAAAGCTATGGCAGGGCCTATGACGGACGATAATGGAGTAATTGCCAAGGAGATGGCAGAATTAATTGACCTTCTATTAGAGCAAAAAAAAGTGCATTGGATGCAAAGGTCGAGAACCAACTAGCTGCAGCACGGTGATCGAAACACTTCGTTCTTTCATAACTTTGTTACTGCTAGGCGTAAGAAGAATTATATCAAGAGGTTAAAAGATGATGATAATAATTGGTGGAAGGTATTGAATCGTTAAAACCTCTCATTCTACAATATTTTACTAACCTTTTCACATCTAAGGTTAACGAAATAAATGATTTGGTCATGGAGAAAATTATTCCGAAGGTTACTGCAAATTGGATTTGGATAGAAGAGTACATTCTTTCTAATATTTTAGATAGAGGAAACATTTCTTCTATCTAAAATATTAGAAAGAATTTTGCTGGTTTTTTTTATTGCTATATCCAATTTATGGAATTGATACACCATTTAATTGATATCATTTAGCAAAATGAAACACAGCATATGCATCCATCTTTCGGCTCGAGAATTTCACGGGATAGAGATATGGTATAAGAAATAGGCTATTAAGTAACTCTAAATGAATTGTGGATACATCTGTATTGTAATCAAAGGTGTCTCCGCATCCAATCAACACGTAAGTCTCCTACCTAGGAAGGATAGGCTGGTTCACTTGAGGAGAATATTTTCTATGATCATACCCAACCATGTCATCCATGAGCAGGCTCCGTAAGATCCCATAGAGTAGAAATGGAATAAGTCATGTGACATGATCCAATATTACACTTACCCTTTTTTATTATAGTATGGAAATGCATTCATTTTCTTTGCATCGATTGTGATCCGCAATACTATCGGAGTAAAAGAAGGGACCTAAGGAAAAATGCCTTTCCTTTTGACGGCTTGGCTTCCTATCACTCCTATGTAGTGGTCGGCCTTAAAAGGAGTCTTCCTACCATACCATCATGCATGCCTATGTTATAGTGCGTTAAGCTTCACCAGAAGCAAGCAAGATGATGAAGCGAAGCTTCGTAGACAAGGCTCGTTCCGTGCTTGACTTACGAGCTCGTGTAGTAAGGCCTCGCCCTACTTCAATAAGGGCTTATGCACTCCACTCGTAAACGAGCGTTAGAGCTTTTTGAGCGAGCGAGCGAAGCCTTCCTAGAGCTTCCCCCTTCCCTCACCCGAGAATTGCATTTCCGCTTCAGCTTCCCCGGTTTAGTTGGTTTGGAGGATTAATTGATTGGATACCCAATCTGCATAATCTTTCAAAGTCACTGCTTCTACGACGATTAGCATAAAGGCATGATTAGTTCCACGAATCTCACATAGGAATATTACAGATTGCCTCAGCGTCCATTTTAGATTCCCGTCCATATCTGTTACGGTTTGTTTCCTAGAGCAGCACTTAGGAGCAGTTGGAAAATAAACCACTTTCAACACCCGGGCGCTAAGAGACATAGGATCTTGTAGAATCCGCCAGGCTTGCCTAGCCAAGATAGCCAGATTCTCAATTTCAGTGTCTCTAAATCCCATGCCTCCCGTATACTTCGGCATCGTCATCAAGTCCGACGAGACCCATGCCGTTTTCTCCATTCTTGCTGCTAAACCAGAACGCTCTAATCAGCGACGTTAAGGAATGAGAGACTATTGGCTCCCTTTACACCGGAAGAGGTTTAAAAAGCAGCCTTTAGTATTGGATATTTCAAAGCTCCTGGTCCAGATGGACTTCATGGTGTTTACTATAAAAAGTTTTGGAACATCCGTGGACAGGAGATTACTAAAGAGGTGTTGCATGCTCTGAATATGGGGCTTATTCCTGAGGGTGGAATGATACTACCATCATTCTTATTTCAAAGACTGATGATCTAAAATTGGTAGCCCAGTTTCACCCAATAAGTCTTTGTAATGTTATTTAAAAAATTATTTCGAAGATGCTTGCATCTAGATTGAAAGTGATTCTTCTTGATGTGATATCTTCAATGCAAAGTGCATTTTTTCATGGTCGATTGATCACTGAGAATGTTCTTGTGGCTTATGAAAGCATTCATACAATAAGGAACAAGAGATCTGGTTATACAGGTTATTGCGCGGTGAAGTTGGATATGCATAAAGCATATGATAGAGTGGAGTGAATTTTCCTGGAGAACATGATGAGGAAATTAGGGTTCGATGAGAGATGGATTTATTAATGATGGCTTGTGTGAGTTCTGTGAGATACCAAGTGAGGTTCAATTATGAGAAGACTGATATGTTTATTCCAACAAGAGGTCTTCATCGTGGGGATATCCTCTCCCTATTTATTTCTCTTATGCGCAGAGGGTTTATCTAGTCTATTGTTGTATGAAAAAGAAGTTGGTGGTATTGGCGGGATAAGGGTGTGCAGAAATGCACCGTCAGTTTCACACCTTTTATTTGCTGATGATTCTTTGATTCATGAAAGCGGATATGACTAATGCAACTTCCTTACAATAGGTGCTAGATATTGATTGTCCAAAGTCTGGCCAATTGGTGAGTCTAGCCATGTCAAGCATTTTCTTTTCACCTAACACAAATATTGTTTTGAGAGCTAAAATTTGCGATGCTCTCAATATTGATACGGAGGCTCTTTCGGATAAGTATTTGGGCCTCCCTGCTTTGGTTAGAGCGGATAGAAGTCTCCTTTGAGCACTTTGTGGAGAGGATAATACAACGGATTAATGGAGGAAGGAAAATACTTATCTATAGGTGGCAAAGAAATTCTTTTAAAAGCAGTGGCTCAGGCAATCCCGTTTTGTGCTATGTCGATGTTTCTACTTCCTAAAGGAATTTGCACGAGGATGATGGATGCTATATCTAAATTCTGGTGCAGATATGATGTTAATAGTTATAAAATGCATTGGTAAGCTTGGTGGAAGTTGTGCTACCCCAAGAAGGAAGAAGGTATAGAATTTAGATATTTTCACTCATTTAACATTGCTATGCTTGCTAAACAGGCTTGAAGATTGATCAATGAACGAGACTCTTTATGTGCACGTGTGTTACGAGCAAAATACTACGCATATGGTGACATATTGTTTGGATGGTCCTAAGTCAGGATCCTCATTCACTTGGCAAAGTCTAATTGGTGGTTTAGCCACCCTTAAGAGAGGTTACATATGGCGCATTGGCAATGGTGAAAGCATTAATATATGGACCGGCCCATGGATCCCAAGTAGCCCGAATAGAAGAGTTCTATCTTATCTTGGTGGGGCTGTTTTCACAAGGGTTGCTGATCTAATTGACCCGTATACAGGAAGTTGGGACGAGGATGTTATTCACTCTTTATTTCTAGCCCCAGATGTCGGCCGTATACTACAGATTCCTCTCAACAATCAGGGTTTAATGATTGTGTGGCTTGGGGCTATACAAAACATGGGAGATACACGGTGATATCATATGCAATGGAGGCACCTATTTGGAGATTCGGCATACCAGCTAGCTTTGTCAGGTTCATCCGTTATTAATACGGTTTGGAAATCATTATAGCGCCTTATATCCTGAGCAAGATTAAAGTATTTTGTTGGCGAGCTCTCCATGTTATTTTTCCTCTCAAAAGTATATTATTAAATAGATATATTGGGTCGTTTGGTCAGTGCCCCATCTGTAGTGAAGTACGTACCCGAAGATATATTGCACCTACTTTTCCACTGTCAAACAACACAAGAGATGTGGAATTTTATTAGCCTATCTGATGCTATTAATGAGGCCATGCATGTTGATCGAGCTGGGTCGGCAGTTATGGAAGCATTGTTACGTAGGGGAGACGAGAAGTTTCAAGATCATGATAATATTCAGGTTAAGGAGTTGGTAGCGGTAACTTGCTACTATCTGTGGTGGATAAGACGACAACATACAAACAATGAGGTAGTCCCTCCTCTCTTTAGATGCAAGATGTCTATTTTATCTATGCAAACGTGGCAATTGTGAGCAAACCGCAGCGACCGGCTACTGAAACTAAATGGGAAAGACTGGATACTCGGCAATTGAATTTGAATGTGGATGCGTCATTTCATATGGACTCGCTTTCTGGGTCGATCGGAGCGGTGATCAGAGACTTTCAAGGATAATTTGTTTCTTCTTCTATGAAATACCTTCCTCTTGTGACTTCGGCTTCGACGACAGAGGCGATCGCGATGAAAGAAGGTCTCGGCCTTCCTCACAAAAGAGGATGTAATAATATTAGCTGAAGGTGATTCTTTGGAAACTATCAATGCATGCATTGGAAAGGAAGTCTGGTGGTCTGAAGCAGCGGCGATATTTGCTGATTGTGTGGATTTGTCATCTTTGATTGGCAACGTTACTTACAAGTTCTATCCAAGGAAAGCGAATACAACAGCGCACGAGCTAGCTAGGTCTTGCTTTATTAATAAGATTTCTTTTAATTGGGATGATGAACCCCTAATTTTATTCTTGGCAACCTGGTAAACGATGTAACGGTTATTTGAAATCAACAAAGCCGCACAGCATGATGGAGTCCTGGCTGTTTTCCTAAAAAAAAGTATACAAGTGCTGTAATTTTTTTTTCAAGTACTGTAATTTGTTGGGAGGGGCGAAAGGTTATGGGGGTCTGACCCCTGCTAGCCCCCCTAGCTCCGCCCCTGACCACGATGGCCACCAAATCTAGCAGAAGCGATCTTTTAAAACCGACAGTTTCCATCTAGGGCAACCAAAGATGTATGTGGTCAGAAGAGAGGAATGAAGGACATGGAGAGGAAGAGCATACAGGCTCGACCGACGTGCGGTTCCCTAGTTAGCATGCGTGACACACTGTGAAAGAGAAAATTCATCAAAGGGGAACACTAGGCATCCATCCGCAGATAATGGCTGGAACATCGGTTGATGTCCACGTTTTCAGATCACAACTAACGTCTACTCCCTCCGTTCAAAATATAAGATGTTTTAGCTTTGTGAATAAAGTGGATCAAGACTTTTTTAGTGTCTAGGTTCATCTAGGTTTGGAGTGAACCTAGACACTAAAAGGGGTGTAGATACGCTCCTTTCACAAAGCTAAAACATCTTATATTTTAAAACGGAGGGAGTAGAAATAGTGTGTGCGAACGTTTTGCATTTTAGCCCCTCACTTTTTTCGAAACCAACCTGCAGTCCCTGTTTCTTCAGCTAAAACGAAGGGATATACCTCCTTGCCCTTACCATCCTGATGTTTACATCAGGAATGCTACCATGGTGATTTGTAACTAAAATATGGTTGCAAAAAATCTCTCGCCCACTTATATAAAAAATATACTACTACAATAAAAAATCTCTCGAGCATAAAGGTAATAAAACTAACATGAACTTTGTCCTTTGTTGTCAGTAGATATAAAGCTATAAAAATCAGATACAAAGCCATATAAAGGTGATAAAGCATCGAGAAATGTCAACGTTGATCATTGTTCCAATGAATTTTTTTACTATAGTCATATGAATTCTAGCCACCTATAAGTAGCTGACAAGCGACCATCCTTGCAACTAACGACATACTCCTCCGTCTCAATTTACTCTGCGGTTTAGGTTTAGTCAAAGTCAAACTTTATAAACTTTGACTGTGTATATCATAAAAAATATCAATATCTAAAATATGTAATAAATATAATTAGACTCATTATAAAACATACTTTTATATTGTATGCAATTGATTTTATAAATGTTGGTATTTTGTAGAATATGCTTAGACAAGTTTTAATATGTTTGACTTTGACCAAACCTAGAACGCAGAGTAATTTGGGACAGAGGGAGTATAATCCATGGATTTTCGGACCTTCTCTCCATGTGGTGAGTGCTATTATGCCTGTTCGATGGGCCTGGAGTTCCTCGGTGATACTTCTAGGCAGTTTCTGATTCAAATCAAGAGACGCAATCACAATTAATAAGAGCAATGCACTGAATAATGTGAAATTTTAGGATAATACATCAAAAGCATAGTAGTTTATCTGTCATTGTATGCTCACAAACATAGTCCTCAGATACGACCTAGTGAACACACATTTGTACGTTATTATGACCTGACAAGATTGTGTTGGGGCTGGTGTGGGGAAAGGGGCTGGTGCAGGAGCCAATGCCGGAGCTGGTGCAGGTGCTTGTATTGCCAGCATCTTGATGCTGGATTTCTTCGTGGGGTGGGTAACGGTATTACAAGACTAGTGGCATGGTACCCACCTAGAACAATATACATAATGATTTAGAACAATTGCTTGCAAGATGGTAATTGGAAGGTATGATGAGTACAAGAACCATTATCCTTTATGGTGCCATCTGCATATCTATAACCACATGCATGTAAATGTCCATTCTTACTATAATCAATGGAGACCTCAGCCCCCTTCTTCAAATCGCACACTTCTAGGAACTTACACCACTCTACTACACCAAGTAATATGGTGCCCATCATATTTGGCAATCAAGATTTCATAAGTCTGTGCATGCCTGGAATAGTGGTATTGTCATGCAAAATCAAAGTGTTATCAGCTTGAGAACGCTTGTTTATTGTGGTGCGACTAGCACAGGGACAACCTGCATGAGAACATCGATACCAAAGTAACACACACATTAGGAAAAATAAATATACAAGATCTTACATCAAGTTATTCTAAACCACTTAGAATATATACCCGAACTCTAGCCAAGGGAGAGAATGCCACATTCCCTCTCCTTTGTGGATGCCATAGAGGGCCCTCTTTCTCCCCAAAATATTGACAAGATATGGTGAAGTAAAGAGCTATCCGATGTGTGGTGTTGAATGAAATTAAATAGAAGAAATAAGTTTTATAAAGAGCATGGTCACAAAAATGGAATGTAGAAAATAAATATAACTCAATAGTATATATATTATTGGGAAATAGTGGGCTGCCCATGGTGGCCACGGTGCATACCCTGACCACCGTCCAATTTGATAAATAGAGCACACGGAGTTAGAGAGAGCAAACAACAACAGTAGACATGCATGCAGCACAATTGTTTAACACGGACGGTGGTTTGAAAAATCACATTCATGCACCACGGTAGCAGGGATTCACTTGATCGGCAAAACACATATGTTAAACAGCAACTGAAGTTTGGGAGTGAAAAACACACACGTTATCACGACTAGCATTGATTCATGAAAAGCGGCAACACACATACATGTGATCACGGTGGAGAGTCTCCCTATTACGAGTGTAGTTTCCACCGTCCAATCACGCCGTGTGCGGGTAGGCCAATGTTCGCACGGCCACTTTACAGGTTCCCAACCAGGGACGGTGCAGCGCAGGACCCAAGTCGAACCCGCATAACTTTTCCAGAAAATAGACACAAGAAAAAGTGGCCTCCTCCTCCTCAAAAAAACCCTAGCCACCGCCTCCTCTCCGTCGGCGATTGACGGTTCCTCGCCTCCTCCGCTTCCGCTCACGCGGGCATGAGGAGGTGGGGACCCAGGACCTACGCTTGGCGTTCAACAAGGTCCCTAATGTTAGCGTCTTTGTGGTGTCATGGTGGTGCATCTCAGATGACGGTGGATGCGCTACATCGAATAATGGTACCCCGGCTTCAACCCGATCTCGGCGACGTTTACGGCATCGAGAAGCTTGTGGGATTGTTTCTTCGCCGGGCGTGTGCTCCGGCTTTGTGTCGTGGTGATCTCGTCGCCGATCTGGTCATGGCGGCCTTGGAGTGCGGCGGTGCGGACAACTGCTGGTTTGTGGTGGATGGTGGAGGATCCGGTCGCTTGATAGGCGGGGTGGCGTTGGCCCCAGATCCGGCGTTGAAGATTCTTGGAGGGATCCTCTGGCCGATGTTGCATAGCAGTAGGCTAGATCCAGTCTTACGGGGCTAGTGGTTATTGCGGCTCATTGACGCCTTATGGCTAGGGGTTTCTTCAGTGTCAGAAGTGCGCGTTCGGTGCCCCTCAAATCATATGCCACTTATCTCTGATGGAAGAGCTCTAGGGCTAGCCTTGATTCGTGTCCTCTGGTCTAGATCAGGAAGGATCTGTTCGAGCGGGCTCCTTCATGGCAGCAGACTGCTTCCCCGCTGGTGGAGGTCGGTTACCGAAACCGAAGCAATTCCGCTTCTCTCAGAAGTGGTGCAGAGGCGAGGTACGAGCTTCGTATGCAGACCTCATGGCTGGAGGACGAGGCGACGGTGGGCGGTATGGAGCCAACCGCGGCAGGGGAAATTGTACTAACAGAGCAACCTCCGACCAGATGGGGCCTTTCGCGCCACAAGATAATCCTCGACCTCCTGCTCCTCAGCAAGCACAGTTGGGATGGGAGAATCAAGGGCAAGGGCAGCAGTTGGGGATGGACCCGAATCAGATGTTTCAGTTCATGCAGTAGGGGATGTACCCCCAATTCCCAATGGGGCCATGGCCACCTTTTCAGATGGGATTCCCTCCGCAGATGAATGTGAATCAGATGATGCCGGCAAACCCAAACTTCTTTCCTCAACAACAATCCAATGTGAACCAACCAGCGATTCAATAGCCGATGTCGACTGGGCAACAACAGACTACTATGAGTCATAATAGTAATGTTGGTTTGAATCAGCAGCAAAACAAGTCGAAGAAAAAGCCTGGCAGCAAAGCTACTTCCACATCTCAGAATCAAGGTGTTGCATCTCAGGGCATAGATGCTACTGAGAGGAATAAGGCGGTGGTTCTTTTGGCATATGATCCAAAGTACAAGAAGGTGGTTTGTTACAACTATGGAGAACCTGGGCATTTTGTAGGCCTTTGCTCAAAACAGAAGAAATGCTTTATATGTGGGAAGGCAGGACATCACATGGATTCCTGTCATGATTGGTATAATCCTTTGCCTAGTGCCAAGTACTTGGGAAGTGCTAATGCAGGCTTGGGTTTTTTCCATTTGGATGTGGAGGGCCCTGAAGCTACCAACTGGCTTAACTTTGGCAATGTGGGTGTAGTCACAGTCATGGAAGGGGAAGTATCTGATAAGGAGCTGGAACTCAATCTCAGTGAAATGTGGAAGGTGAATTGGTACTGCTAGATTAGATAGTTGTCATCCAATACATACTTGGCCAGGCTTCCCCCAAATAAGAAGATTGAGGACTTGGTGGAATACTCTTCCATTAACTTGAAGAAGAAAGGTGTATGTGTCTCATTTTCCAAATGGACTGGTGAGGTTGGCCCTTTTGATTAGTTAAAGGAGGTCTGGATTGGGGTAGAAGGTCTTCCTCCCAAGTGATGCACATGGAAAACTATGTGTCAGGTAGCTTCCTCTCTGGGGGTGCCGGTCAACATTGATTGGCATACCATATTTAGGAGCTTTTACAGGATAGTGAGATTGAAGATCTCTGTCAGAGATGTGGAAAACATCCCAAAGGATAAGTTGTATGAGATTGAATAGAAGTTGTATCTACTTCTTTTCACTGTGGATGAGAGCCAGCTTGAAATAGAAGATGCTGATGAGGATGCCAGTGGTGGAAATGGGGAAGGTCTGAATGAGGAAGACCTAGGTGATGACTTTAGAGATCACCTAGCTAAAGATGATGCAAATGGCAAACACATGGGTACTGATAGAAACTCCTCTACCCCTGCTCCTAGAGGTAATTCTATGAGGAATGGCATCAAGACAGTGAGTGTGGGGACTCTTAGTATCAATGTTCCTAATAGAGGCTTGGAGACTAGTGTAATGCAGAAAGTGTTGGACATTCAGACTCACAAAACTATGGTGGTTGCTTCTAATAGAGCCCCTGAGGAGAATACTAGTGCTGACCTGCTAGAAAAGTTTGAGAACTCAGCTAAAAACACACACATGTAGTCCAATGTTCCTATTGTAGACTTATTGCCTAGTGGCATTGCAACTAACAAAGAAGTTAATGAAGGAAAAGAGAAGAAAACTTGGGGTCTTGTAGTGGCTACAAGAATGAGCACCAGAGTTAGGAATGATGGTAGAACTATGATTGAGAAGGCATAAAATTTGAAGAAAGCAAAAACCTGGAAAACCCCAAAGATAAAAAACATATACATGGTTGATGACCCACAAGTATAGGGGGCGTATCGCAGTATTTTCGATAAGTAAGAGTGTCGAACCCAACGAGGAGCAGAAGGTGCTGGCTAGTGGTATGGATTAGGAATTCTCTGCAAATACTTAGTAAACGGATTTTTAGGGGTTTTTGATAAAGCAAGTAAACAAAGTACGAGTAAATAAAAGACAATGAGAATAAATGCAGCAAGTGGCCCAATCCTTTATGCAGCAAAGGAAAAGCCAGGTGTATTACTTAAGATGACCAAACGTTCTCGAGGACACATGGGAAGACTGTCAAGTGCTTTCGCTTCATATAGTTGATTAATCTTCTTTAGCTTGCTAAGTGTTGTGTGGGTGAACCTATGCTAATGTACCGACCTTCCTAGGACTGATACATACTTGTGATTATACCCCTTGCAAACATCCGTAAGTACAAGAAAGTAATTAAGGTAGAAACCTAACCACAGCTTTAAACTCTAAGACCCTTATGTCCCTTGTTCAATGGTTTCCTAACGGGGGTTCAGGTTTCTGTCACTCCGGCAACCCCTACGATTAGTAGCCAAATACACAATGCATTCCCCTAGGCCCATATAGGTGAAGTGTCATGTAGTCGACGTTCACATGACACCACTAGAAGTACACCACAACTTAAATATCAAACCATTGAATCTTTCTCAACACAACTCCACTACTAACAACATGACTTCTCCCATGTCCTCAAGAACAAAACGAACTACTCACAAGACATCATATGGATCATGATCAGAGATGGAATAATGATGTATAACAATCTGAACATAAACAATAATTCAATGGTTCACTCAATAGCATCAACTACAAAGAGTAATCAACACTGGGAAAGTTTCCCCTATGAACTATGCAAGATTCAACCCAATTGTTACAGCAATATGAAGATGGTGATGAGGGTGCTGATGGTGATGATGATGATGATCCCGATGAAGTCCAGCTTGATGGTGGTGTTGATGGCGACGATCTCCCCTCTCTAGGAAGGAATTCCCCTGGCAGAAATCTGTCTGCCGGAGAGATCTTTCTCTCTCGGTGTTTTCCGCCCCGCAGAGGCGGCGGAATCTTTCTGTGGTCTCTCCCCGAGTCTTAGGGTTTCGAGAGGAATATATACGCCAGAAGTGGGCCAGGGCGGCCACACCACCTGGTGGCGCGGCCTAGGCTGGCCCACGCCAGGGGGTGGTGTGGGCCCCTTGTGGCCCATCTCCACTCCTCCTTCTGGCATCCTTCGTCTTCTGGAAAAATAGGATTTTCCGTATATTTTCCCGGTTTTTCTGATCTTCGCGAATTTTGCCTCCAAAGAGCACCTTTTCCATCAGAATCCTGACTGCAGCGGTCCATGCTCCAAAAGTCATCAACCATGCAAAAACATATGAAATAACATAAGTATCACCTCTCAATACGAAATATATCAATGAATAACAGTGAATTATGACATAGAATAGTGATGCAAAATGGACGTATCAACTCCCCCCAAGCTTAGACTTCGCTTGTCCCCAAGTGAAACCGAGCTCAATAAACATGACCTCAGGTTTATGGAGTGAAGAGTCGATAAAAGAATACTGACAAGAAGCATCACATTCATCAAGTACATAGATCATAATAGAAGAGAACTCATAATTATATAACTTAACTTGCAATGAGTAAAGGAAACACAATAAAGATACATAAAGTGAATCATAATTGGTAATGGCAAACTTAGCTCTTGGTCGAAGAATAGTTGATAATTTTCTGGAGTTCACAAATAGCTGGTTTTCAATAATAGCTTTCAAAGTAGTAAACATCAAGATAAGAGCAATGTGCAAAACAAGGAACATAAGAAACATGATTGAATAAATCATCATATGAATGAATGAAACACAACAACTCAAAATACTTGCTGAGATAGAAGGGAATAGGTTTACTGACTCAATCTAAAAAGTAGAAGAAAGGCCCTTCGCAGAGGGAAGCAGGGATTGCAAGTCTCATAAAGAGCTCCCAAAAATTATGATACTTACTAGCTTTCAGCTCTCATTGCCCTATCATAGGCATCTTTTGGTGATTAAGGTTAAAGTGACACAACTAAGAGGATATGCTTGACAAGTTATAAGTTGAAATCTCATGCCCCTTACTTATGAGTACCGAACCTCATGCTACTCAACTTCAGTCACGAGCAAGCTCTTGTCATTGTAAATACATGTGTATCATTGAGAACCGCCAACGGGATACCCCTTGCACATGACACAGGAGCTATCCCATAATCAAAATGACAAGGCAAGCAGACAGTGAGCATCTCAGCGATCTTTTTATTTGCTATTTGCATAGGTTTTTATTGAGGATGCTTCATAGAATGCTCACTATAGTTATGCTGCAAGTTTCCACAATGATTAGGCATGGCTTAGGCTAGCGGCCCAGGCGTTTCTCTAACACACATATAAACTCCATGATCTTACAAGTTCCACTTTTATTTCACACCATCGGGATCCATAAGCAAAAGAACAAGATATCAACTAGGTACAAAGTACCAATGCAATGTTGAAAGCGTTCCCCATGATACATGGTTCTGCTAACTTCAACTCATAAAGCGCAAGCATATACGCAACAAAGAAGGACCCAATGGTTCAAGTTATTAAATGCAAAAAAATAAAGTGTGCCATCAAGTTCGTGAGAGATTTAATCACTAATTTTCACATAACAAGTTTAATTTGGGAGGTAGATAAAACAAGAATTTACTTGGAATAGCAATAATGCTAATAGGTAGGTATGGTGGACACAAATGGCAAAGGTTTTTGTTTTATGGAGTGGATGCACGAGAAGAATTCCCTCTCAGTACGGGTTTTTGGCTAGCAAGGCTGGGTAGCAAGTACAAGAGTTGAAGGAAACAAACAAACATACAAGTAATAAAACAAACATGCAATCTTCCTTGGAAGCACAAAAGATCTTAACTAGAGAATACTAGACTTATGAGCAAATCAAGAAAAAAGATGATGAAATAATTTTTCTTTAGAGTACTTTTATCTTTTCTTTCAACTCTCAAAAATAGTGTTGCTACTGACCGAGCCAGGTTTGCCAAAACCAACTAAATTAACTCAATGATCCCGAAGTGATACCAATACTAACAAGATCAATCATATAACCACGAATTGAAAACTAGTATAAGCTATGCAAAAGAGTGAATGATAGAACTTCTCATTAATATTCCATAATGACAACTCACACCAAGGGATACATATCTAACGAGAGAGGGGACACTTCCATAATGCAAACCATCCTACATAATAACTTCTCTATTCATGATATGACTCTACTAATAAGGTAAAAAAATAGAAGATAGTGATGTGATACCATGGCACTCCCCCAAGCTTGGAACAAACCAAGGGGATGCCAAACCTGATGACGAATTACTCCTTTGGTGGTGGTAATATTTTCTTAGTTGACGTGAGGAAATCTTCCAGCATCTTGTGAAGCCTATTATTCTCCCATTGAATCATGGCCACCTTCCTCCTCAAGTCTCGGTACTTATCGCAGAACTCCTTAGTGACTCGTAGGGCTTCCGTTGATGCAGGGCAAGTGACTAAAGGTACCAGCCCTTGCTTGGGGTCTTGGAGATCCTCCTCCATAGGCTCCTTCCCTTTATCCTTGGCGGGCACCATTGTGTTTCTAAACCTTCAAAGAGTATCTCCTGGCAGAAACAGATCGATACAAAAACATGACGAAAACATGATATACAAACCTCGGGGGATCCGGGGGATTATATATTACGAAGTTTCAGAACAAAAGGAAGGTACTGGGAGAAAACGAGTCAGAGACGGAGTCCGGGGTGGACTCACCACCTGGTGGCGTGGCTAGGGGTGGGCCCACGCCACAGGGTGGTGTGAGCCACCCAGGCTTTGTTTCCGTCCCTTTTTCGTTTCGTAACTTTCCTTATTGACTCAAAACTGCAAAAATATAGTTGGATAGTATTTTCGCGGAACTTTTCTTACCAGAATTTTTACCTATTTGGAAGCGGACTCTGCAGGTCTCTGAATTTGGTATCTAGTAGATTCTTCCGGAGTCACCACTTGAATAACATCAATATCTCATCTTCATACACTTATTACTTGAGTCATAAAACCCTTCTCTTCCTTATTACACCATTATCTCCACTACCTGGAAATTTCTTTCACACAAAACTCCACACAGTTCTCATTAGCAACATTAGTATATATGAAGTGATAAAACCTTTTGAGTCCAACTTTAACTTAAAACCATCAAAACATAAGCTGCTGTAGCAACTCCTTCCGAAAACCCAAAAGGACTTCAAAAAGGAAATCGAATAAAGAAGCAAATGCAAGAGTGGCAAAATCTCTCAAAACAGACCAGCAGGTAAAGATCAATTTTTTCTAAAATCTTCTGTTGCTCGAATAAAAAAGTGCAAAACTAACGAAAGTTAAATAACAACCTGGGGCAGAAGTACAAAAAATTACAGATCAATCCGACAGACAAAGATCTCTCACGAATGTTTACGGTGAAGCACAAAAATCTGTTTCGGGACAGCAACTTCCCCAAATCTTACTTCTCTCTCATTAGAGGTTGATCTTGACACAAAAACCAAACAAAACGGATAAGGAGAGGTTATTACCGAAGTAATAACTTCCAAGACTAAAAGAAACAAAAACAAACTGAAAGCAAAAAAAAATTGGGTTGTCTCCTAAAAAGCTCTTTCTTTATAGCCATTAAGATGGGCATGATAATTTTGGAGATGCTCACATAGGAATATGAATTGAAGTGAAAGAGAGCATTAAGAAGCAAAAACACACACACATTTAAGTCTAACTCACTTCCTATGCAAGGGAATTTTGTAAACAAACAAGTTGTTGAAACCAGAGGCTACTTGCATAAAAAAGCAAAAGAAGTGCAACATAAAAACTTTCAGCATAAAACAAGGAAACTTGATATTATTGAGATACATAAGAATGCTTTTCCCTCTCTCATAATAACTTTCAGTATCATGCATAAACTTAACAATATAACTATCACAAGAACCATCATAGCAATGATCACTTATTCTAACAGAAAACACAGGAATACTAGCTCTCATAACACTACTTTGTGAAACAATATTAGAGGTATCCTTACAAAGGATAGTGTGTCCCTCTTTTTCATATTTAGTAACAAAATCTTTCACATTGCTATTATAGGTTCATCAACCATTTATTTATCAGGTTCAACAACTTTGATTATACTTTCACTAACCATACTAGCCATCATAGAATGTTCCTTTATCTTAACTGGGAAAGGCATTTTCTCAATGTAAGGTTTAGGTAAGACATGATTAGCAATATAAACTTCAGTATTTCTTGCAGGAACATTCTTAGCAACATCTTTATAAGGTTCATGATACTTATTCCACTTCTTTTTAGGCACTTCAATGTAGGAAGCAAAAGCCTTAAAATAAGAAGCAATAGCTTGAGAGTCTAGACCATAAGCATTTTTAATATTTTGAAAGTCATCAGTTCCCATAAAAGATTCAATGCATTCATAATCATAATTTATACCTGACTTCCTACCTTTGTCATTCTCCCAAGCTTTAGCATTGTCTTGAATATGGTCTAGAAGATCCCATTTAGCTTCTTCTTCCATGCGAGTGAATGATCCAGCACAAGAAGCATCCAATAAATCTTTATCATGAAGAGAAAGCCTTGCATAAAAGTTGTTGATAATAATATTGTTGGGGAGCTCATGAATGGGATATTTGAGCATTAGTAACTTCAATCTCCCCCAAGCTTGAGGTGTACTCTCTCCATCAAGAGGCCAAAAGTTGTATATTTGATTCCGATCTTTATGAATCTCACTAGGAGGATAAAATTTTGAATAAAAGAGAGGCACTATTTCCTCCCATTCTAGAGCTTGACCATTCTTCAGCAGCTTATACCATTCCTTAGCTCTTTCTTTCAGCGACAATGAGAATAACTTCTTCTTCACTTGATCTGTAGTAATACCCGCACACTTGAACAACCCGCATAATTCGTGTATAAAGAGTAAATGATCACCGGGATGGACTGTTCCATCCCCAACATAGTAGTTATCCATAACATGATCAATAATTCTTGTAGGTATTTTAAAAACATCATTCTCAGCAGGTGGTGGTTTATCTACTACCTTAGCAGTGGTAGTAGCATTACCAAATAAGAAACTCAGCGAATTATCCATAACAAAAATAAAGCAACTAGCAGAAATAAACAATACTCACAGTAGAAGTTTCCTTTACCAGTTCCACTCTCCAATAGCGCTTCACTCCCCGGCAACGGCGCCAGAAAATAGTCTTGATGACCCACAAGTATAGGGGGTTGTTCGTCTGCGGTACCAAAGTTGGCAGGCCAGCGCATGGCGGTACCTAAGTTGCCTGAAATTACCGCGTTTCGAAAAGTTGGGTCGCCAACTACCGAGAGGGGCCATTTCGATGCAAACTCGTCTCACCCCTACCAAATCCAAACATGCCGTGAAACTGCCCCGTGAAGTAGACGGTCGGGACCCTCATGTCAGTAATATTTCCGTGACGCGAGCGCCAACGCGGCAACCACGTAGGCGAAACGAGATACTAAAGGAGCATCGTGCGTTGACCAAATTCACAAATCCACCCCCTTCCTCCTTTCGCATGAACCCTAGCACCGGCGGCGTCAAAATCCCCTCTCCAACCAGAATGATCTCTTCGGGCATTTGACTTTCGGCGCCAAGTTGCTGCGCCTACTCGCTGCTACCGAGCTCTAATGCCGAATGTCGTGCCAGCCGTTGCGACGATCTAGCCCGCCTCTACCGCCGACGAGCCGAGCAGCGTGGAGGATGGCAGATCCATTTGCTGAGGAAGAAGTACTTCTGGCTAATTTCGGGTGAGCTACTCTTCTCTTTGCTATTCACACTACCTATAACTGCTAGTTGGCTATTGGCATTACAGAGATATATCGAACATAGAATTGTTTGCTAGCACGACGCTAACAAACAATTCTTATCTTTTGTCTCCAATTTTCTGTCAACTAGGATCTCCGCTGAACCCAACTACACGGTTCTGGTCACCATCTGCGGTACCTCATTAAATTAGCACATGGGAAGAGCACGTGGAAAGAGGCTCAGAATCTGAAGATGGAAGTAGCGCCTGTGCAGTTATGCACTATCCCTGGTTTGGTTGCTGCTGTGCGTGAACTTGCTGAAATGAGGCCGGAGCAGACTGCACGGTTCATCCTCCTTGATGAACGAGGCTTCAAGGTTCCTATAGCGTGTGACAGTCAGCTAATTGGGTTGATGAAATAGCATGTTAGGCTTCACGTGGTTATGCTGGTGTGTAACATAGTGGATGAGGAAGCTCCTGCTACTGGGAGTCGCCCAACTATTATTGGACAGAGAGGTATAACTCGAACCCCTGTTGTTGTTGAGCAAAATGTGGTTCCTCGTCCACGACATGCTTCTGTCAGGCAACCTCCTCGTAGGAGTCCCCGTATTGCCGTTGTGGAAAACTCTGCTCTAGAATCTGCTGGTACTGGTCGTCCCCTTCCCCGTGCCCGTGTTCCTGCGGCTGCTTCTCACCCAATCCATGCCGTTGTTGAGCAAACTAAGGCGTCCGGAGGCTGCCCCGCTGTCGTTGCCAAGATCGACGCCTTGTGTGCTGCTCCTCCTCGAAACCATCCTCAAGTTGTGCGAACCCGTGCTCTGGAATCTGTTGGTACTGGTCATCCTCGTGTTGTTGTTGATCTGGACACTGTTGACCCAATCCCTGCCATTGTTGAGCAAACTAAGGCTTCCAGAGGCTGCCCCACTGTTGTTGCAAAGACTGAACCATTCTCTCCTCCTCGAACCCGTGCTCGGGTTCAGCGAGCTGCTGGTCTGAAGCCAGCTCATGGTCTGGACTTTGCTAGCACTCGAAACACTTTTGTTGTGGGAACTGCTCCTGATCGTCAAGGTGGCATGGCAGCAGCTGATCCTATTGTGGCTGCCGTTAGAAGGGGCCCTGCCTGTCCACCATGTAATGTAGCTCCCGCTGCTAAGGGCCCTCGCCTTGCTCCTGGTCATGGTACTTCCACCGAGGTTGATCCAGCTAACGATGATGCTGGTGATGGCGGCGTTGGCATTGGGGCTGGGTCTGATGGTGCCGCTCCGTCTCTCGTACCTCTCGAAGGTTTCTATCCTGAAGAACCTGATGATGGAAAAGTAATCATTCGTATCGGTGTCACGGATTATACTGCAAAATTAGATGATGGCACCGAAAAATTCTATGACGAGTTTGATGTAATCCTTGGCAGATACGACCCTGAAGTGGTAGAGTTATCTGACCTGATGGCATCGTTACGTGTGAAGGTGCTGTGGGGGTCCTCCCAGGAAGCACGTTTGTTATATTATGGTTACAGGAGCAAAAAGGCTATCGAAGTGAAAGATACCAGGGATTTAGTCGTACCGTTTACAAGGAAACATTATAGAGGTGAAGTTTACTTCCACTTGGTAGTGCTCACGGTTGGAGAGGAATTGGAACTCGACAATAGAGATGATGGACTTTTAGAAGGCAGGGGTGACCTGATCCATGGCATCACTAGGGCTGGTGCGACTGAGGGTGGCTTCGAACAGAGGAGAGTCTTATAGAGGAGCGTCATAAAGAGGAGCAGGAAGAGCATCCCCAGAAAGGGCACCCCAAAGAAGAACGTCACCAAGGAGACCATGCCAGAGAAGAGGACGCCCAAGAGTCGCACGACAAAAGGCACCACGCCGCAGAGTACACCCCTGAGATCCAGTCAAAATGCCACACCGAACGATAGCAGCAAAAACGCTAAGAGGGCTAGCACGGTGGTGAACACTCCCAGGAGTGGTATCAAAGAGGCGAAGATGGCCAGCACGGAGGCTACCACACCTAGTGGGAGCAGAAAAAAACACTAATTTGGAGCGGAACACGCTGCTGTCAGGGAATTATGCCAGCACGAAGGAGAGCACACCCAATAGTAGGAGCAAAAGGGCTAATTTGGAGCGGAACACGCTGATGGCTCAATGCATGGCGCCCAGAAAAGTGTTGATGGCTCGAGGTTGATGTAGAACTCGTTGGGAACCCCAAGAGGAAGGTATGATGAGCACAGCAGCAAGTTTCCCTCAGTTATGAAACCAAGGTTTAATCGAACCAGTAGGAGCAAGGAAACACCTCAAAGGTGTTACTAGCTGAGCTTTGGCATGGCGCACTACCGGTGCTAGTAGCAACGTGGATACTTGCACAACACAACCACAAAACTTTGTCCCGAACTTGCGATGAGGTTGTCAATCTCACCGTGTTTTGCGGAAAACAAAGGATTAAACGTATCGAATGGAAAGAAGTAAAAGTTTGCAGAAAGTAAACACAAAGCAGTAAACAGTTGTAGATTGTATGTAAAGAAAAAGGACCGGGATCCATAGTTCACTAGAGGTGGCTCTCCTTAAGATAGATAACATGCTGGGTGAACAAATTACAGCGGGGCAATTGACAAACACCGAGAAAGCAATACATGCATATACTAATCATCTTGACTCCTCTGAGACTTGATTGGGCATTACAACATAATACATAGACCGCCATCCAACTGCATCTATGACTAATAATCCACCTTCAGGTTATCATCCGAACCCCCTCCAGTATTAAGTTGCAAGCAACAGATTATTGCTTTACGAGCTGTGTGTAAAGTAAACAATACGATTGTTCTATGAACAAAAGATTGTTGTTTTCTCCCTAGTAGCAACATCACATCTAGTACCTTAGAGATTTCTGTCACTTCCCCAGATTACTAGAGGCATGAACCCACTATCGAGCATAAATAATAACTCTTGGAGTTGCTAGCATCTACTTGGCCAAGATAGCTACTAACAACGGAAAGCATGCAAGATCTCAAATAATAAAGACATGATAGAATCAATAATCAATCTGAAATAGCATCTCAATATCCATCGGATCCCCGCAAACACAACATGTATGAATTACAAATAGATGATCTTGATCATGAATAGAGCTCACAAGATCTAAACATGAAAGCACAAAGGAGGAGAAACCAGCCATCTAGCTACTACATGGATCCCTAGTCCAAGGATGAACTACTGACGCATCACACCGGAGGCTTGCATGGTGATGAAGAAGGCCTCCAGAGTGAATTCCCCTCTCTGGCAGGGTGCCGGGAAGAGCTTCAGATCCCTCCCGATCTAGGGATGGAGATGACGGCGACTACAGACTCTTTCGTGGATTTTTGATCGGGCCCATAGGGTTTTCGTCCCGAGGGCAACTTATAGGCGGAAGGAGAGGCCGAGGGGGTGCCAGGAGCGGCCACACCACCCCCTGGCGTGGGTCAGGCCTGGCCGCGCGGCCAGGTGGTGTGGTGGCTCCCTGGCCCTTCTCCGTCTCGTATTCTGGCACTTGATCCCTTCCGGAAAAATAGGCACTTTGTCTTTTGTCCCATCCAATTCCGAGAATATTCATTTTCTGACTTTCCTGGAACCAAAAACAGCAGAAAACAGGCAGTTGGCACTATGGCTCTTGTTAATAGGTTAGTCCAAGAAATCATATGAAAAGTACTCCAAAGTTGGAACAAAACACAAGAAAGTGGATAAAACCAAGCATGGAACATCAAAAATTATAGATACATTTGCAATGTATCACACGCCACTGAGGTCAGGCAATAATGCCAGCACGAAGGAGAAGACGCCTAATAGTAGCAGCAAAAGGGCTAATTTGGAGCAGAACACGTCGCTGGGGTCAGGCAATAATGCCAGCACGAAGGAGAACACGCCCAATAGTAACAGCAAAAGGGCTAATTCAAAGAAGAACACGCTGCAGAGGTCAGGCAATAATGCCAGCACCCTGGAGCCAACACCCGTGAGGGGAGGCAGTAAGGAGATCACACCTAAGAGCGGCAACAAAAGGCCTAGTTCGATGGGGAATGGAACGCGGGTGTCAAGCCCTACTGATACCATCAGGAAAGATTACATCAGGAAGGAGGATATACACAGGAAGAGCAAGAGGGTTCTGTACACTCAAGATGAAATTGCTTCTGACTGCTGTTTGTCCACTGAAGTACCTGGGATGCCTGCAAACGTAAGACCACCCCATGTGGTTGCAGCAGAACCAACCGAGTGTCTTGGAGAAAACAGAGTTTCCGGTGAGGTGGACTAGGGCAATGTTCCTGTCCATCCGGGTGGAGACGATGGTGCAGCCCCAACCATGGGAGTCAATATGATGTGTGCAGTACTAGGCATTAGAGACGATGGCGAAGATTCTGAATCAGATGAAGAAGCAGGCACTGTAGAGGATCAAGAATCTGGTGATGATGAAATAGACGAGGAACTTAATGATGAGGCTGGTATTCCAGTCGATGATTTGGGTGTTGAAGTAGAAGAAATGAAACATGACCATGAGTATCCTATAATTTCGGTCGGCACCGAGTTCAGGAGCATGCATGAGTACAGGATGTCGTTCCGGCATTTTTGTATCAAGGGGGAGTTTGACGTTTATCGACTGAAGAACTCTGCCGAGAGGTATGAGGCCGTTTGCAAGTTAACGTGGAAGAATGGACGGGCCGAGGTACATTGTCCATGGAGGATCACAGCAAGATCCTTACCTGCGTCGACTGCAATTAGGGTATTGGGGAAATGAATGCAGCAAACCATTAGATCTCTCTCTCTTTTCACTCTATAACTACAATTGATGTGCGATATCTTTCTGGCAACTAGTAGACTCCGCTTATCTTTTAAATGAATCTATGTTGCAGGTGAACAGAATGGGCCCTCCACACATGTGTCCAACAGGTAGCAAACTGAAATCCTCAATGGCTGATACGGAGTGGGTGGCTATGCAATCTATGTCCATACTAAAGGATAACCCTAAGGAGACCACGAAGAATATTCAGACTAGCCTCGGTTCTAAATACAACATTGTCTTCCGTATCACACGGTTTGGAAAGGTAAAGAGAAAGCTCTAGGGGTCTTGCACGGGGATTGGACCAATAGCTTCAGGATGCTGTACAACTTCAAGGTGGAGGTATAAGCTAGGTGTCCGGGGAGTGTTGTGGACATTGACACCGAATCAGAAGGTGGTAAAATATATTTCAAAAGATTTTTCATGGCGCTTAAACCTTGCATCGATGGATTCAAGGGCGGCTGTAGGCCGTATCTGAGTGTAGACATCACTATCCTAACTGGCAAATGGAAAGGTTGCCTACCATCTGCCACAGCACTTGATGGTCACAACTGGATGTTCCCAGTGGCATTTAGGTTGTTTGAAACAGAAACGGAGGAAAACTGGTTCTGGTTTATGAGGCACCTCAGGAGATCAATAGGCCACATGGATCCATTGGCTATATCCACGGATGCATGCAAAGGGCTGACGAATGCAGTGAAGGAGGTGTTCCCACGAGCTGAAGGTAGAGAATGCCATGCCCATATGATGCTCAACTTGTACTCACACTACGCAGGCAGCGTATTTCGTTACATGTTTCCTGCTGCTAGAGTTTACAAACCTAGTAGCAGCGATTATTTCATGAGCAAGATTTTTGTCGAAGCCCTAGGACTTCCAGAGTACTTAGCCATCCATCATTCACAGCTATGGAAGAGGAGTCAATTCAACCCTGACATCGAAGTTGATTACATAAACAACAACCTTGCAGAATGCCTGAATAACTGGGTGAAGGACATAAAAGTGCGTCATGTTCATATCTTGATGGACAACATACGTGGTATGATCATGAAGCTGTTAAATATAAGGAGAGAGATCGGTAGGAGACTTAGAGGACATATGCTACCGCCAGTTATACAACAACTGCACAAGAGAAGCCAAGGACTTGCTCATCTTAAGGTTCTCCTGTCAACCGGCAGAAGCTGTGAGGTGGTCGATATGTCCAAGAGTGGAAAAAGGGATGTTGTGAACATCTAGCTGCGAGAATGCACCTGCTTAGAGTGGCAGTATACCGGGAAACCTTGCGACCATGCCTTGGCCTTCTTGGTGAAGAAAAGAAGTCTACCACATTTGGATCAGTATTTGGCAGACTACTACTCTATGGAAAAGTTCAGAGCTACGTACACTGGATCCGTCGAGCCATGTATAGACCCATCTCAGTGGCCTCAAGTCCAACTGTCTTTCGAGCTTTGCCAGCCAGTTACAAAAAGGGGCAGAGGAAGACCCCAGGTGAATAGGTTTAAGAATTTTCTTGAGAAGAAGGGTTCGGCTTTCTGTGCTACAAAGAAGGGCAAAAACAGATGCAAGACCTACCATCTTATAGGCCATAGAGCAGCTGGATGTCCCCTTAATGCTCCCAAACCTAGGTATGAGATGGTACATTCACACAAAAAAATTGTTTATAGTCTATACTCTGTAGATATAAGGTAGTAATCCATGTACTGTTTTTTTACAAGAAGCGCAAGGTAAGAAACAAGACAGCCGACTCAGTGATTTTGCTGCGGGAAGAAAACCAAAATGAGTGGAGTGATGATGCCGGACAA
Organism: Avena eriantha; assembly: GCA_910589775.1. Lineage (NCBI taxonomy): Eukaryota > Viridiplantae > Streptophyta > Magnoliopsida > Poales > Poaceae > Avena > Avena eriantha. The sequence goes on along the minus strand of OU342746.1, from coordinate 302,838,494 downwards.
GATTCTGGTGCTGATTGGCCTGACTTCCCTTGGCTCGGAGATGCAGGGTACGTGAAGGTAAGAAAATTGGCACCCAGGAAGAGGAAGAAGGCAGGAGATGAAGAAGTCAGTGGACGTGAAGGAAAGAGGAAGAAAGTTGGCACCCAAGCAGAGAAAGAGGGCTAGCAGTGTAGCAGCCTAATGATGTATTGAACTTGAACCTATATATGTAGTTCGGTTAAACATTGGAGCTGTGTGCGTGGAACTTGTCGTGCGAAACAATCTGCCTCTCGTACTCGGAGTAAAATGTATCGCGACTTTAGGATTTGATATGGCCGAGGCCACTAGTTGAATCCAAAACTATGACTGTGCCACTACTATCTGAACAATCGCGATAGCTGAGCGGTTAAATCCTCTCCAAAATCGATGGGTGTTAGTGGCATAGACATGATTTATTTATAGGCGCTTAATAAATCCCTGCTGTTGGCATTACACTTATGATAAGTTTCTGGGCTAGAAAACAATTTCTTAAGCTGTCCGCTACACTCCACGAAGCAGCAACTTATTTCAGTTGCTGGACAACGACATGGCAACATAACTGCAAATGCAATAGATAATGCCCAGATAATGAGGAAATTGTGTCCACTATCTGGCCTAATCTTGAGCCCGTCTGTCTCACCACCTCCCTGCCCCTGCCTCCCCTGCACCTAGCGAAGCTCTCGGATCTCTCGCTCCATCGCACGAATCTCCTCTTTCTTGTCCCACACAGCATCACACAGATCCTGAACAAGCTCTCTGTGAAAACCTGTCAGTGGCTTTTCGATCCACACAAACTTGTCATAGCCAGTCCCCCTCCCTTCCTGCGTAGTAGATTGAAGGAAACAAAAAAAGAATTATATTACGCTTTCCGGATCCGGGTTACTATTGAACCTATAGTAGGAACTTACCGCTGTGATGCTGAAGTTGCTGAATCTTCCTGCAGTATTTTCGTCGGTCCATGAAATCCATCTCGACATCTTCTCACCACACAAACACAGCATATCGGGGTAGTAATCGTAGGGCGCCCTCTGGTACCTGATGGGGGCACCCGCCTGACGGTGTTGAGCCGACCCTGATTCTGTCCAAGACGAACTGCACGAGCTGCGAGCCATGAGCGAGGGGAGCGAGGGTAGAGGAAAGAGGAGCCTTTGGATGTCAGGGTAGTGGTGAAGCGTGATTTATCCCTACTTAATAACTTGGGCAGAATCCTACCGTCCACATTTGGCTGACAGGTGGGGGACCTAGCATGTGGACTTGTCAAAAAAACTCGCGCCTTCGTGGTTCAAAAGCCCTGTCGCGCGCATTGGACGAAATTTTTTGGTACCTTGCCCGCGTACATATCACTGGGAGGTCTTGCTCAGGAACCAGACACGCCTGGCCCACAATCTTACTCCCTCCTAGGAACTTGGCATGGCTCGCGCCGGTAGATCCATCCGCTCCACCGCTTCCGGTAGGGCTTGCCATGGCGGATCCGCCCCAAGATCCTACCGTCGCAGTATCAAATGGCCATGTTTTCTTGAGAGGAGCGACGATGCTACGTATGCGAGCTCGTCCCCTCCTACCTGTAGAAGGACTGATGCGGCATCGAGCTCGAGCAGGAGCCGCCAGGCGCTCGGTCCACGCCAACCCCGTCACCTTCGTCATTGTCGATTCCGATATGGAGGGTGACGGGGACGAAGCTGTGCAGAACGCCATTGTTGCCTCCTTGGTGAAGGGCAAGCCACGGGCGGGAGTGGATGTCGCCGGGAAGGGCACGATGGTGTCACCAATCGAGGTGGACTCCGACGACAGTTGTGTGATGTGGGTTTAGATGTTGTTTAGGATGGTTGCAATTTCGGTTGTGTTTAATGCGATTACAATTATTGTAATGTTTTTGTCGAGCTATATTAAGAAATATGTGCAATAGCAGCCGGTGAGTGCTTCCACTTTAGAAATTTTGTCTGTGCCATTTGCATGTTGCATTATCAACGTAGATTACTTGTAAACAATCCAACAGAAATCATCAGATTACAATCATCGGACGGGAGTGGCAGGATGGAAGAGAAGTTGGGACAGTGGCTTCGAGGGGAAGGACACTGGCAGGTGGGCCCTCGGAACACGTGACACTGACATGTGGGAGCAGGAGCACACGGTATTGCCGGTCTGTCCAGAGCAAGTGGACTTTGCAACGTGACAACAGCAAGCTAATTGGACAATTATAATAACTCGTCGAAGTATTAAGGAGTACTGAAAACTACAACTGGGGTACATTCGCACAACACGTATGCTCTAAGCACGTGAGAAGCATCACTTAAGTCTAACAATAACGACAACACAAGTACTACATTTGTCTGTCGGTCTTCTCGATACAAATGTAGAAATGCATCTGCCTGTTTAGTCCAGCACCAACAATGTACTGAGATGGCACGCATAGGATCGACCTTAGGTCCACATACTCCACCTCCCGCGGCGTCGGGCAGCTCGGCGCCTCGGCTAGCACAAGAATTATATCCGACGACGGCGGCTGGGCGTTCACCCACATGCACACCGTGTATACGGGCCAGGCGCACGAGACCGACCTGACGCATACGGCACCCACGACGGTGGGCCCAGCTCTGGTTCCCGGAACACCGGCGGTGATGGTTAGGACGAAAACAGAGCCGTCCCCCCTGGAAAATTAGCAGGCGGCGTGCCGAGTCAGTGAACGGCACCTTCTCTTGGAGAAGTTAGGCTTGCCTGTACGAGATCCTAATCACTTCGATCAAGTGCCCATCTGCAAGGTGGACGACGAGCTCTGCCGGCGGGCCGGTGTAGTTGCAGCCCGGCTCCGTGCAGGCGCACGCGCCGTGCAGGCACGCGAGCTCGTGGAGTGGGAGCTCGCGGTAGGAGTAATGACGAAAGCATCCTAGGTGGGAGCACACAAGCCGGAACACCGCTGCGAAATTGCGCGCGAGGATTTCCAGATTCTTGGGCTCCCACATCTGCCACAACTAATGTTCGTCGAGAAATCGGAAAAAAGATCATTAGTTAGATTGGCGAATAGTAGGAATGTGTAGGATAAATTCAAAATCTTGTAAAATGATTTCTTACCATGAAGGTAGCGACCAGAGAATTGGTGGATGTCGTCGGCTTGCGGCTATGGCAGGATGGAAGTGAAGTGGGGAAAGTGGCTTCGAGGGGAAGGAAGAGAAGTACGGGGAGGAAGAGAAGTAACGGGGACGTGACACTGGGATATGGCCCACTGAACTCGTGAGTCATAACACTCGCAACATGCCAATTTTTCCAGAGCAAGCGTGGCTAATCATGCCGCAGAACAGCCTACTCGAGGATCGCTCTCGCGAAGACCATCCCAATTGTCCAAGTGCCCCAATCGAACGGTATGCAACACTCGTCAAGCAGAACAACTGTGTTATGGCGTGCCTTCTAGAAGAGTCGGTCTAACGGTGGATCCAATGGGGGGCAGTGCTAGTTTTAGTATAAGAACAAGCATGAAATGACTCAAATGGATCCATGTGTGGTTTGTGGAAATAACACACATGCAATGACTCTAGTGGTTGATCCATGTGTGGTTTGTGGAAATAACACACATGCAATGACTTTAATGGATCCATAAGTGGTTTATGGAAAAGAACACACATGCAATGACTAGTGGTTGATCCATGTGTGGTTTGTGGAAATAACACACATGCGATGACTCTGGTTGATCCATATGTGGTTTGTGGAAAGAACACACATGCAATGACCACTTGTGGATCCATATGTGGTTTGTGGAAAAGAACACACATGCAATGACTGTAATGGATCCATAAGTGGTTTATGGAAAAGAACACACATGCAATGACTACTGGTTGATCCATATGTGGTTTGTGAAAAGAACACACATGCAATGACTCTAGTGTTGGTTTTAGTATAAGAACAAACATGCAATGACTCTAGTGGTTGATCCATGTGTGGTTTGTGGAAATAACACACATGCAATGACTGTAATGGATCCATAAGTGGTTTATGGAAAAGAACACACATGCAATGACCACTGGTTGATCCATATGTGGTTTGTGGAAAGAACACACATGCAATAACTCTAGTGGTTGATCCATGTGTGGTTTGTGAAAATAAACACATGCAATGACTCTGGTTGATCCATATGTGGTTTCTGGAAAGAACACACATGCAATGACCACTGGTGGATCCATGTGTGGTTTGTGGAAAAGAACACACATGCAATGACCAGTGGTTGATCCATGTGTGGTTTGTGGAAAGAACACACATGCAATGACTCTAGTGTTGGTTTTAGTATAAGAAAACACATGCAATGACTCTAGTGGTTGATCCATGTGTGGTTTGTGGAAAAGAACACACACATGCAATGACTCTAGTGGTTGATCCATGTGTGGTTTGCGGAAATAACACACATGCAATGACTCTAGTGGTTGATCCATGTGTGGTTTGTGGAAATAACACACATGCAATGACTCTAGTGGTTGATCCATGTGTGGTTGTGGAAATAACACACATGCAATGACTGTAATGGATCCATAAGTGGTTTTTGGAAAAGAACACATATGTAATGACCACCGGTTGATCCATATGTGGTTTGTGGAAAGAACACACATGCAATAACTCTAGTGGTTGATCTATGTGTGGTTTGTGGAAAGAACACACATGCAATGACTTTGGTTGATCCATATGTGGTTGTGGAAAGAACACACATGCAATGACCACTGGTGGATCCATGTGTGGTTTGTGGAAAAGAACACACATGCAATGACCAGTGGTTGATCCATGTGTGGTTTGTGGAAAGAACACACATGCAATGACTCTAGTGTTGGTTTTAGTATAAGAACACACATGAAATGACTCTAGTGGTTGATCCATGTGTGGTTTGTGGAAATAACACACATGCAATGACTCTAGTGCTGGTTTGTGGTTTTAGTATAAGAATAAACATGCAATGACTCTAGTGCTAGTTTTAGTATAAGGACACACATGCAATGACTCTAGTGGGTCCACATGTGGTTTGTGAAAAGAACACACATGCAATGACCACTGGTTGATCCATAAGTTGTTTGTGGAAAAGAACACACATGCAATGAGTCTAGTGGATCCATGTGTGGTTTGTGGAAAAGAACACACATGCAATGACTCTAGTGCTGGTTTGTGGTTTTAGTATAAGAACAAACATGCAATGACTCTAGTGGTTGATCCATGTGTGGTTTGTGGAAAGAACACACATGCAATGACTGGTTGATCCATATGTGGTTTGTGGAAAGAACACACATGCAATGACCACTGGTGGATCCATGTGTGGTTTGTGGAAAAGAACACACATGCAATGACCATTGGTTGATCCATGTGTGGTTTGTGGAAATAACACACACATGCAATGACTCTAGTGGTTGATCCATGTGTGGTTTGTGGAAATAACACACATGTAATGACTGTAATGGATCCATAAGTGGTTTATGGAAAGAACACACAGCAATGACCACT